>OX438754.1:8101931-9448598 GCA_949316235.1 Oegoconia quadripuncta
AGATAGCTATTGCAGCTTGAATACAGATTTAGGTAAGATAGTGGTGGGTGCCGGAATTACATCTTAAGTTTGTTGTTATTTCAATATTGCAGATAAAAGTATAAGAGATTATAACACATGCAGTCTAATCATTGTATGGTAAACATCTATAACTATCCATATACCACTATACCAAATCCATAAAACAAGAGGATCTAACTAACATGAACAATTAACCTAAAAAGCCTGGTGACCCAGGTTTAGAAGGTGGCACAGGCCCGTGTGGGTGAGTGCCCAGGATGCTGTCTGCATTACACACAAGCGCCATCTAGTTCCACTTTAAGCAACTATAGGGTTGTGTTGTGGATACCAGCTGGTTGATATACTAAATAATTTTTTTTTTTGTTATATTATATGGCAATAGTACTTATTCTTTGAACGAGGTTAAGTGCTGGCTCTTGGGTCGCCAGCTCATAATAATAATTAGTTGCGAATACCTAGGTATAATTATCTTTTGTAGCTAAAGTTGCACGGCAACATGAATTAACGAGTAAAACTGTCACTAATGTGAGGAAATTAGACAAGTTAATCATTAAATATATGTGATTAGACAAGTATTTCATCCTACTTGACCCGCACTTTCTATTACGACGTAATAATTTGATTAATTACACAGTTAGTTAATGTAGAATTAAGTAAAATGTTCCTAGAATAAGAGTTGTGACACGTGAAAATATTAATAATGTTGTCAGCTAGTTTTATTTCTATTGTTTTAGTGCCGTGTAATTTCGGCTCTTCCCGTGGGTGTCTTAAAAGGCGACTGAGGGACTTTCCACCGACAAACATCAATAGACTTGCACGTTTTATATGGCGGCAATATGGGCTCACCCCTGTCACGGTGTCCTGCGCACATTTCCGAAGGTACCGTGGGTGTTGTCTCAAGCATTAATCTTTCAATGTTTGGATTTACTTTGGGAAATCGTGTTTTGATGTATGTTTTGTCTATGTTGTGAGCTGATCGTAAAATTAGATCCAACTAATATTATAAATGCTAAAGTTTGTGCATGTATGTATGTTTGTTACCTCTTCACGCCTAAACGGCTGGACGGATTGGTAAACAGTTTAACCTATAGGCAAATTTTTTTGGCTGAATCGATTTTGATGAAATCTTCCACACAGACGAAGTCGCGGGCGGAAAGCTAATAAAACATGAAGAGCATAAGGGCATCTGGCAATATTTCAATTGATAGAAACATTATATATTATTCGCTTATTCGTAATCTGCCTAATTTTACAAGTACATTATTATATTCACGGTGGCGATTTAGAATACCTTGGAGCATAACGACACTCAACCGCCTGTATATATAATATTTTTGTACCATTTTTTTCCGTTAGTTAAACAATGGGCTAGATGACTAAGTACCTAATATAGTTTTTAAAAACTAAAAAAAAAACAGTTCTTATTTTTGGCTTCTTGCATTTTTGCTATTACCTCTTACTTTGCACCAAATAACTTGTTCAATCATCCTACCTTACGATGCAAGACTTCCTTGGCCTTAACAAGGAACCCACGAAGAAAAAGTGTGGGACCGAATGTGCAATGGAAAATGCTATATATAATAGGAAAGGACATTATTAAATATTAGTAACGTGATTTTCAGCCGAATCTCTTACTGTGGTTTCGTAAAAGACGGTTTCATGAATTGTACGCATAGATAATATAGACTACAAAGGTTAGTCAGTTAGCTCCCAAAACACTGCGATCGCCAAGCCGCCTGACAGTGGTGATTAGCAAATCCTCAGATAGAAGGAAGTCGTCCCGCAGGAGAGATTTATGCTGCCCACTGTATTCCCATTGTAAATTTTATATTGTTTAGGATCCGCATGGAAAAAGATAGGTACAGTCGGTTGCAATTAAAAGTATACACCTTGTTCCCTAACGCTCTAGCTCTTTGACATTAATTATTTTGTTCAAGGTAAACCAAGCCATAGGTTTTGATAACAGTATAAGACCAGGCTTAGGTTCGCTCGTGCATGGAATACTGCTGTCACCTTTGAGATGGTTCAGTGAAGTACCAGCTGGCTGCATTCGATTCTGCGGAACAACGTGCCAAAAGACTCATTGATGACCATTCGGTCATTGCTAAATTGCAGAGCCTCGAACACCGTCACAAGGTCGCCTGTCTCTCAGTCTTTTACAGGATGCACTTCGGTGAGTATGTGCGTTGGAATTACACAATCTTATTCCACCATCGCAATTTCATCTTCGGACTACTAGGCGTGGGGAGGGATTCCACCCGTATGTAGTTAACATACCGTACATTCGCACTAAGCCGTTCGACTCTTCATTCATAATGTGAATTTTTTCCTTAATTCTATAACCTTGGGATCTTCAAGAGCAGGGTCAATAGGCATCTACTGAGATCGCGTGCTTCATCTTCGGCCACATCGTCACTTCCCATCAGGTGAAATTGTGGTCAAACGCATATCTATAAATTATGATATAGGTATAGTTTGACAATCACTTTATAATTTAAGACTTCATTAATTTACGAAATTGTGTAAATAAATAAAATAAAGCTTATTTCAAAATTCAACCGTTACAAATAAAATATTACCAATGACCCCTATACCTGTACCGTAGTCGATCAGATTGTAAATTGCCAATTGGTGAAAATAACGGCCTAAAATAGTACGCACTAGTTAGGGTAACTCCCGGATAGGTGCCACACTTTTTATATTCTCTTTCTTGCTCAAAACCCATTGACGATATTATTTTCAGGCAAAGGTAGATAGGTCTTTCATCTACAAAAGCGTTAGGTATACCTTTTCAGGAACATATGAATTTTAGAGTTATGAAAATTCTTGCAGACCTCCAAAAATTGGGGGATATGTGCCCAGTAGAGGATAGATGACCCTGGAGTAAACACCGCTGGGAGGATATATGCCTTACATTGAAATACACGTAAATTTAAGGTATCTAACAATGAAATAATATGTTTGCATACCACTATGTATCCTGTCCAAAGGGGATAGAACCTTTGTGGCATATCCACCCGCCGCCATTTTGAGTTTTCTTCAAAGTTTCCGCGCACGATAAAAGTTATTATATGGATAGAGGATACTTATATGAACAAAACATGTCAAGTTATTTGCTACCCTAAAGTGTCACGTCCCCGAGATATTTGGAGGTAAAGATCGCTATATGATAACAATGACAAACATTAAAAATGCAGTAATTACGTATGTATACGCATTCCATTGCATTAAAATAATAGTTTCCAGGTTGATTTAACTATTTATTAGAAGGCAGGACAACCTAGTAGTACGAAAAAAACAATTTTATTTAATTATTTGCCTACCAATCGTAACACATCGCAATAAAACGCTGGTTTTTAAAATTTGTAACTCGAACGACTTATCTTCTATTCCATAACTATATAAAAATAAAACAAAACTCATAATGTAGATGTTATGTAACAATCGTTTATTATTATTACAAAAGGTATAAAAAATGTTATATTTGTATGTCTGTACTTAGTAATTCATCTGTAAATGATTGCCATTGTTCTCATGTTTTTAAAGGCATCAGCGATTTTTAGTCCCAAATATCTCGGTACCTAACTTGACACATGGGAACAAATATCTTTCTACTTCACATTTTTTCAGTTGAAAACGGTGGCGGCAACCACGTATCGGAAATGAAGCCGACCATCGTTGTTCGAGTTAACTGCTATGACAAAATAGGTTTCTTTGCGACGTGATTCCATTTAGTAGGCAAGTAATTAATTAAATTATTTTGAAACTAATAGGTATTGCTGCCTCCTAATATAATGTTTAAATGTAGTTGGGAACTTTATTTGAATGCATTGAAGTGCGTTTATACACGTAATTACTGTATTTTTAATCACGTCAATGTTCTCATATGGCGATCTTTACCTCCAAATATCTCGGAAATATGATACTTTAAGGTAGCATGTTACTGGACATTTTTTGTTCATATAAGTATCAAAATCAAAATCAAAATCAAAAAATGCTTTATTTTGTAGGTACACAGGGTACACTTAAAATAGTCAGATTTTACATTTTTAAAGCTACTGCTTGTTCAAAAGGCAATTTTCCCCTGAGAAGAACAAGCAAGAAACTCGAGAGGTCGCTCTTTTAAAAAAAGGTTTTTATATTACAAAATTATTATTTTATATTATAATATTTCATTATTAATTGTGAAATAGCCTGGTTATGCGAACGGGCTGGTTATGTCCATGATTGTTTATCATCTAAATAATCTGATATTTTATAATATGCTTTCTTAATAAGTTTCTGTTTTATAGTATCTTTAAATTTATTGAAATTCTATTCATATATATAACTTTTATCATGCGCGGAAACTTTGAAAAAAAAAAACGAAATGGCGGCGGTGGATATGCCAGTTTCCTTAGAAAAATGTTCGTTCCCCTTTGAGTATTGTAACTTTAACACTTTACCCCTGACTATGTTTGTTGTGTGTAGTAGTAATCTTAGGTAAATATGAGTTCAATGTACTGTATACTTCCATAGTAATATTACAAACGCTTTCGTCTGTCTGTCTAGTCTTCACGCTTAAACTTTTGGGTGGATCATATTGAAAATTGACAGAGCGGTAGCCTGGGAGCTGGAGAATTACAAGCTACTTTTCATTCTGAAAAGGTCCGAGATAAAGTAATTTCACGCGGACGAAGGTGCGGGCAGAAAGCTAGTTAATTATAAGGAATTGATAAAGAACATCCACAATGATTGATGACGTTGTTTCTGGTGATCAACCCATCACCAGAAATAACGAATATATAAGTTATAAAATACTTACGCGAGATGTTCACCTCTAATCTCAGAGGAGGTGCGGATATAGAATAATTTTGGCATCATCATCAGCCTCATACGTCCTCAATGTTGGGATGATCATCTGATAGTCACGTGTTTTTAGCCCACCCTATAGACCCGACCACTTGCTTACCTGGCTTAACGACTGCTTTCAATTAAAAACAGCCGGGAATATTTATCGTGGCCTCCGAAGCACGAGAACACTCGCAAAGATATTGCTTAACTTCGGTAATCGAAAGCGATTGCGAGTGCGTCACGATTGCTTCCTCGAGAGTTTTGTCATCATTATGTAATTGATTTAAGTTTATGTATACCTAGTGCTAAAGAGAGCGGCTATGGCGCATGAACAATTATAGATCATAGGTTTAGCAATGAAGCTATATTTAGAAGATTGTTGATCATTATACCTAAATGGACTCATCCAGGAATCGAACCCGAATTGTATAAAATCGTACAGTAAACTCTATTTAATAATAAGTAAATATCCATCTATTGGGTAATGAATATGTGACAGATAGTGACGATTGATGAACTTTACTTGCATTAGTTAATTGTGCGATTAGGAAATATAATTAATTAAATAATCATTTTGAAATGACTGATATATAAAGTATGAATGATGCTATGCCATAGTCTTGTTCGGATTGTTTGTGGGTGGACTATTAAAAATTGTTTTAAGTGAAAAATGACATATTTGTGGAACAAAAATGGTGCCAATAAACGGAAACTGGAGATACCTAATTATAAAGAGGAAATATTTAGAAGGGAATTCGAGCAAGCTGTAAGTATACTATACATACATACATAACGTCACGACCTTTATCCCAATTGTGGTGGTAAGAGATATCCCAAACATTGGCGTTTGGGTGTACCAATCATTGAAAGATTAATGCTTGAAACACCTTCCACTGTACCTTCGAAATGTATAGATATGTGAGCTCATCATCGCCACCGTTAAAACGTGCAAGTCTATGGATGTTTCTTGGGGGAATACCCTTAGTCGCCTTTTATGATACCCACGGGCAGAGACGGCTTGGTTTTATTCTTTTTACGTGGCAAAACCAAATTTATACAGGTTGTGATTAATGTCGTGCATATCCTGTAATCAAAAAAATCAAACTCTTTTACAAACTATACATCGTTTTCCCACACCACTTAGAAAAAGTGTAATACCTAAATAGCTTTGATGAGGGTTATTTTTCAGAATTCACGATTATAAAAAAAGTGGCCGTTTTTATTATCAATAATTTTAAATTGTCGAAAAAAACCTTAATTAAATCTATTTAGGTAAACTAGGTAGGCTTTTCGAGAGCAAGGCAGAGCAATATTTTTGATTTTATCCTTCTCAAATTCCAGGTGATCCATTTTTTTTGCGATTTTATGATTGGTCCCGTAGCATTTGTTCTGTACGATAATTTTCGTACCCGTAAAATTTTCAACACTGATTAAAATACTCCGTACATTTTGATTTTCGTAACTACAAAAAAGAAAAATTTAATTGCAAAAAAAATAACTTTCCACAATGTAAGAAATAAGAAATGCTTATTTTTGACACTAGTACACTACAGTAAAAATTATGTAACAATTTTAACAGTCCGTGTTTGTGGGCGACCTACATTCACTGGAGTATTAATATTGTTTCATTTAATTTCAGATAAATGACAGTCATCACTCTGCTGGACCAATAAAAAAGGTGAAGAGATTCAGAAGTGCCTTCACAACGGAACAAGTAAACTATCTGGAGAAGGAGTTTCGGAAATACCCTTATATTGGTAATGCTCGACGTAAAGACGTAGCCAACGTATTAGACATTCCTGAAAGGGCTGTAAAAATTTGGTTCCAAAATAGAAGGATGAAAGAAAAGAAAGATGCCACAAATAAAGAACCCGATATCGGTGAACAAAAACAAGGTTTGGAAATTGCTAACGATCAACTAAATAATTTGAGTATCACTCAATTAGCTAACAAGCAACGATCATTACCGATACTTTCAGTAACTGAGGAAGAGAAGATGAATAATGATAAGGACTTAGCAAATGATTTAACAACGAAACCAACTGACTCGGCCTCGACCCGCGGTAGTCGGTCGTATAAAGATTTATCATGCAATAAAGAAGTTGAGGCTAAATTAAAGGTAGATAAAGTTTCTGCAATTATTAAAAGTTGTGGAATGAGTGAAACTAATTCTTCAGCCGAATTTTCTATTGAGCTATTAAAAAAATACAAACATGAATGTGATGGTATCAAAGAAGAAAATACGATGAAGAAAGCTGTAGATAATTCCGATAGTAAGATTAAAGATAGTTTAAGTTCTTTGGTGGGCCCAATGCATTTGAAGATTGATGAGCACAAGCCACAATTTACTTCATATTCCCCAATATCGCCCATGCCCCAAGATTTATCTTCATGCCAAACAAATGCATCACAGTTGCAACAACGTGTATGTAACAAATCAGCTTCAATACCACCTACCAACACTGACTCAGTTGACAATCCTGACATTCCTCTTTATTTAAGGGGATTTTATACACAGCCTTACTTGCCGCCTGGAAATATGATTTGGAAGCCAGTAAATATAGCTCCAGTCATGCCACCTAGTATTGCAACATTATCACTTCCGAGTAACTCTGGAACATTGCCTCTTGGACAACAACATTTGTCTAGACGAAACTGCAACTGCGACTGCCATTTGAAGGCCTTTTCTAGTCCCTTAGTCTTTCAACAGAATAGTCATAATCCACAAGTGCAATATGTGATTACTGCTGTACCATGTCAGAATAATACAAAGTTTGGAATTCATTAGGTACATAATTATATGGTGTATAACGTATCTAGACTATAAACCGCAGTCTCTAATATGTCTGCGTAATGAATCGATTTCAATGTGAGCTGAGTCTCATTACGGTGCGTCTCACAAAGTAGTCTGGTCGAGTTTGTTTTGATGTGGTACAATAAAAATTTAATTCGCTAACACAATGTGCAATGTTATGAGGTCAGTAAAATTGTTTTGTGAATAAATTGTCAAATAAGTAACTGTAAGATATCTGTAAATAATTTACGTAATTACGAACTGTGATAAAAAGTTTTACGTGTAATGGTTGTTTTTGATGATATTATCAATTTCATCGGTCTGTTATTAATGTAATTTTGTTTATTCTATTTTTGTTATATTTGGTGTTTAATAAATAATATAAAAACTTTAAAATTATATCAACATGTTTTATTATATGTTGTCTACATATAATAGTTACTTAATTAACTTACTAAGTTACTAAGTTTAATAACTATACTTATAGTTGATATTTTTGGAAAGTTATAGTCAAGAAAAGCTAGTAGTTAGATATAGTAAGCTAGGTAGATAACTAGATCCAAAACGAAGTAGCAATGTGTTCAATTTAAAAAAATGTTACTAAACTAAAATATTCTCTATAAGTAGATATTAAACTTATTACTTTCTTCAAGTTAAACTATTAATAGATTTATTTCATTCTTTAAATTTTATATTATTAATTTATATAATAGGCAATAAATATTTTATATTATTAAATGTTCACATCCTCGTAGTTTTTTATATTACATACAATTATAGAAAACTACGTTTTTTAAACAGACTTCAAAACCGATTAGGATATTAGACGGTATTTTGTTTACCATATCTCTTGCATTCATAATTAAATAATTGCTTTATTATGAACATTTAGGGTGTCCAGTGTAAATTTGTTTAAGATCCATTGCACTCCAGAGATGTGTGCCGAACGGAACCCTAATGAAGTGAAGTCTGTTATTGTTAAGTCACATTAACGAGCAATAAATAAATTAATACATTAGGTATATCACAAATGGCCAAGGTCAGGAGGTGTATAAACTAAAACTTAGCTACATTTGAAGAACTTAAATAATAACAAAAACGATATATTTTATTAAATTATAATGTATGTATATTGTATACATAAACATATATTACAGCAGGGCTTTGACAATTTGAACACTGTACCCTTATTTATATTTTATGTTGCTGAAAACCTCCCGGTAACTACAGACTTTACAAAATAATTGCTTTATTTATGAAGAACAAAACAAAGGACTAAGAGGACATTCCATGCAGCTATCACTCTAATCAAGTGCAAGCAATCCTAAACACCACTTCCTATCAAACCGAGTAGTGAAAGTGTGAAACAAATTACCAGAGTCAGTGATCAGTGCACCTGCGGTGAACTCTTCCAAAAACAGTCTGGACAAATATTTAAAAATATAATTAGACCAAACACAAGTGGAGTGATATACACGCCTCAGCTTAAGGCTGCTAGTATATTATTAATAAAAATAATTTCAAAAAATGGAATGCTTCGTGATCCGTACAGGGTATACATATTTGGTGTTCGTTTTATCAAAGCTCTGCTGTATATATGATCCCATAGGACATTCTTTTTGCACTGAGTTTGACCCTTAAGAGTACACACAGTAGACCATACTATCACTCATATAAATGTGAGGCAACGTTGATTTTTTTTTCGCGATTCCAGAACTGATCTCCAAATAACAGTTGTTGAATTTAATGATCTGAGTCAGCCTATAAAGGATCGTAACTATGCTTATATGAATGAACCCTTACAATATACCTTACGTGAAAATGAGTTCTCATACAGTTTGTCTCGAGGGAAGGGTGTCAAAGAAAGGTGCATTTACATACATTTCGAGCAAGAAGCATCGCGTTTTAAGTGATTTATTAATTAAACGACGTCAAACACAACACCCGCCCCTTTTTCACATGGGTTTTATAAATACATTAATGCGACTTTCGTCGCAAGCTTGCAATGTAAATGCAGCCTTAAATTTTAATTAACATTTAGCTATTCATTTTATATCTCCAAAATGTTTGTTGATAAGTAATTAAGCAGGGTTTGATAAATAATATAGTAATATACCGGATGAGTTTTTTTACCGTAAGGAAAAAAAGGGCATATTAGGAAAGTGAAATAGTTATTGGCATATGTAGTTTAATATTTTTTACGCACGCGCCGGCCTTATATTGATATGCGACTGGCGGGAATCGTAGGGTTTCTATTATGCGAAATTTATTTGGGACTCCTATTTTCTCCAAATATTCTTTAATTAAAAAAAATACACAATTAACTCTTTATTCGATGATGGTTTTGAAAAAAGAATTAAACTAACTATGCAAATATATGCTATTTCACTTACCTTATATGCCCTATTTTTTCCTTACGGTAAAAAAACTCATCCGGTATAGTTAAATTCAGATCATCGTATTCTTGACCTGTTCCCAAAAATTTCAATATTTATAGTCGAAAAGAGTTAATTTTGTAAAAAACAGTACCTACCAAGCAACCTCGGTAGGTGTAGCAAAGTTAATGGAAATCGGGAATAATTGTATGCGAATATCAAAGGTTATTTCCTAATTAAATAACAATTATCAAAATGTTATTTAAGGTAACTTATATCAAATGTATTACCCGACCAATACTCGTTAGCGCATTCGTATTGAGCTCCTACACTGTCAAAATACTCAGCGCCATTAGGATAATAGTGGGTATCGTAGACATTGGTATCATTTCTGAACGAAAAATTCGCTGGTACTGCATTTGGCATTCCGTGATTATATTCTACCTTAGGCGGAACACAGCCATTATTGTAATTATGATAATGATATTGAGTGAACTCTGTAACATCACTTGCAACTTGCTGGTTAACTTGATCTGTTCGACCTGTTTGAAGAGGCGATATCGAAATATTTACATAGCTTTCAGATGAGGATTCGCTACTGGATTCAGACGAGTCTCTCTTCTCTTTCATTCTTCTATTCTGGAACCAGATTTTGATGACTTTCTCATCGATGTTTAACGTGTGGGATAATTCTCGGCGGTATTGTGCGTTGATGTACTTATTTTGAGTGTAAATTTTCTCTAAAGCGCACAGTTGATCTGTAGTGAATGATGTACGGGCGCGCTTGGGTTTTTTTCTCTTTATTTCTCTGACTGCAAGAAAAAACAGTAAGCTTTGGTTGGTTAGTTGTTCATGCATTATAATAGATATTCGTGTAGTTCGTGAACCATCTGTTACTCATAATATAAATCTAGTTGCTTAGTATAAAACTACACGTTTTCAAGTGATAATCTTTATCCTACGAAATAAATATTTTTTGACTTTGACTTTACATGGCACTGTGTATGTCCAGTCGTTTAACTTTTAAACTGTTGGGTATCAATGTTTTTGTGGGAAGAATAATAAGCAGTAAATAATAAAATGTTAGCGTTCCACTTCCCTACATACTATTCTAAGGACGTGCCTATTGTGTTGATTATTATATATCTACATATTTATTATAGTATACATTCTAGAATAAAAAAATATACAGCAAGTAATTATCTTGTTGTTATAAAATCTTATACTAATATTATAAATGCGAAAGTTTGGATGTTTGTTTGTTTGTTTGTTGCTCAATCATGACGAAACGGATGAACGAATTTGGATGAAATTTGGCATATAGGTAGAACAAACCCTGGATTGAAACATAGGATATTTTTATCCCGATAAAGTGAGTAGTTCCCGCGGGATAAACAAATTTCCGCGATAAAGTTTTTCTACTCAAGCGAAGCCGCGGGCGGAAAGCTAGTTAGTCATAATTTTACTATTGCATCTGAGTAAATTTGAGTGGAGTTTTTGAGAAGTGGACCTACTGCGAATAAAGAATATATATTATTCCTACTATGCACACTAGTTGTAACTTAAATCTTTTCGGACATACCTATTGAAGTTTGCTGATATTCTGGCCAAATCCTCGTCATTGGTCTATTATCCCAGCAAGTTGCCTGTGAATAAGCAAAATGATTGAATGGCAATTGGCAATGGCGTCACTGTTACCTGTGGCTATTACAACACCGCGAAAATGCGATAAGTGGGTCTAGAGGATGCACTTTAACCAGAGCGAATGACACAATAGATTTATAAGACGACCTGTTTGGTGTAGTGGTGCTACTATACCAAAAGGTCGCGGGTTCGAATCCCGCTAGGGGCATATGTTTATATGATGAATACGGACATGTGTACCCGAGTTATGGTTGTTTTTCATTATGTATTTGTATTTGTGTAGTGTATCAACCATCTGGTATCCACAACACAAGCCAGTTGCTTAGCGTGAACTAGATGGCGCTGTCTGTATATGTCCAAGGATAGTTATTATTATTATTTTATTATAAAGGTATATAAAAGTGCTTTGGTACAAAAGTATGCCTATGTAGATATAGCCTCGATTCTATAAATACGTGGGCATATTTATAGGTACCTACAATCTTAGAAAATCTGTTGTTTTTTTTTATATAGCTTAGAAACGTCTTGTAATTACCGGATCGAGATGAACAAATTCTCTTTATTTTATAACCTTCTTTATATTTATTTAGCTTGCAATGTTCGTATGTAGGTAAGTAAGTTGTCTGTTTCAAAATTTAAACCTATTTTCCAAACACTTGTTGGTATTTGATTGAGCTGAAATTTGGCATATTTATGTAAGATCGGTGACAATGCAATATCTGATCTGATGATGGAGCCGGGATGTAGGGACTGGAATTCCCTGATGGCAAATGGCCAGATATTCGAATTTGGGCTGGCTTGTTTCATTACCATGATCACTTTCCATTACTCATGATGACGAGGGTCCTGTACCTGAAGATGTAGTAAGATTACTACATCTTCAGGTACTTTACATTACATTACAGGGACTTTACATTACTCAGTCTTTGTACTAGAATAATATGATGAATATGTGATAATCGTTAAAAATACTTTTAAAAACATGCTTTTAATATTCCATCTTGATTCATCATCATCATGGGGGACGTTTATGTTCAGCAGTGGACGTCCTGTGGTTAATATGATGATGACGAGCATTAAATGCTTGTTAACTGACTTCAAAAAAGAGAAGGTTCTCAATCCGGCCATTTTAATGTTTTAAGTATTTTTAATGTCGAATACTTATTCCACCGTCACCCTTCCATCTTCGGACCACTAGGCGTGGGGAGGGATTCCACCCGTATATAGTTAATATACCGAACATTCGCACTAAGAAGTTCGATTCTTCATTCATCATCCGAACAGCCAAGGCATGGAACTCCCTTCCGGCGTCAGTCTTTCCTGAATCCTACAACCTTGGGAACTTCAAGAGCAGAGTGAATAGGCATTTACTGGGATCGCGTGCTTTATCTTCGACCACATCGTCACTTTCCATCAGGTGAGATTGTGGTCAAACGCGAATCCAGTCAATCTTAAAAAAAAACCTAATGTCGTTAAGCAAAGTTGTTTATTTATGAGTAGTATTGAGTTTTTAAGCCGACTATTATTTTTGGTGGTTTTCCGTTATTTCGATACCTGCTGTTGCCAGCACCGTAATCACATATATTTAGTACATACATAATATGAGAGGCTGCGATTATTAAATGACTCAAAACCTACTACAAACTGTATACTGATAACTCACCTCATTCAAGTTTGATAATGGAGTCAGGGGCGTCATCAGTACATTTGTAAACATAATTGTGCACTAACAATTCATTAACACTTGATAAGTAACACGTTAAACGGGCACGGCACTGCCTGCGCTGACGAAATGAAAGATGGCCACTCCGGGTATTGCTTTTAATTTTAAAACTACCCTCGTTCTGCACAATATGATGTATTTTGACAATATGAATTGCTATCTATCAATTACGTATCACTTTATAAGTATCTTGGTTTACTTTTGCATTCGTAAGTTTACAATACAATACAATACAAATACACTTTATTGCACAACAGAAAAGAAAATACAGTTTCAGAAAAGTAACTTTAGTATTGTAATTTCTCTCACGGCATGTTCTTCGAATGTGATGAACCCTAACTCTTTGGCTCTTTGATTTAGCTCGGATACGATATCATCCAAAGCAGCAGAATTGGAATTATTGCAATTTTAGGCAGAGCAATGTCGATGACAATGACTATTTCTCTCACGGCATTTTCATCGATTGTGATGATCTCAAAATCGTCGACATTCTGATTTAGCTTGGATACGATATCACCCAATGCAGCAGAATTGGAACTTTTGGAAGATTCTTCACTGGATTCATTGTGGTAAGGGTCGTTTTTCTTCGCTCGTACCTGGCGATTTTGAAACCAGACCTTCACAACACTGTCAGAAACTTGCAACTGGTACCAGGATTTGCCTCTCGTATTGCGTTTGCTTGCGACAGAACATTGTCTCCAAAACTTCAATTTCTTCGGTAGTGAACTTGTTCTTTTACGCTTGCTTTATTATGGCCTTACCGTTTATTGAGTTTGGTTTATCTGAAACAATGTATAAGATATTTATTTATATAGCAATAGCAACCGAGTAAATAGGGTAGATATTAAGGGTAGATAAGATTAATTTGATAAATTATTGGTAACTACAATTTGTTTGAGGTTAGCTCATCCTCAGTTCAAGGCGTACTCGTAAGCACGAGCCACCACTGAATCTATGAAATTACATACATAACGTCACGACATTTATCAAATGGGGTGGTCGGAGATATCCCATACAATAGTGTTTGGGTGTTCCAAACATTAAAAATGTAATGACTGAAACAACATCCACGGTTCACCTTATGAAATATACAGAAATACACACGTAACAGGGGGTGAGCCCATCGCTGTTGAAACGTTTAAATTTCAAACGTAGTTTAAACGTAGATGTTTTTGGGTGGAAAGTCCCTTAGTCATCTTTTACGACACCCACGTGAAGAGACGGGTTGATTCTATTCTATTTGAGTGCCGAAACACACAGCACAATCTGTGAAATTATTAGTGGAATTTCAATTATCCTTGGCTTTTATAAATGAACTGTGTCTGAACATTTGTTCAGACACAGTTGCTGAGGAAAAATTGGAAAGCAAGATAGTCACTTGTAAATATCCAAACCGCACCGCTACTTCGCCCGCATGCTGGACGCAAATTCGATAAACTTCGATGCAAATCCCATGATTTTGAGTACCTAAATAGTGGAAAGTTTCTACGCGATAATGGTCTAGCAGTATTTATTGCACACTGACTAAGATATTGGATTTTGTAACGGCTTTAATTTGATAGCTTCGGCACCAAATAAATACATAAATAATCAACCTACGAGGATTATATACATTTTGTTTATCTGTGGTGAGAAGTCATAATCAATAAATATGCATATTGAATCAGTCTTAGCCTTAGCCTAATCTCTTCAACGAATAATTATTTTCGAATTTTGGTAGCACTTGTATAATAAAGGCATTTGCGAAGACGATTCCATTTAATTAGCAAGTGATTATAGGTACGCTTTCCCCGTTCCCTTTCTGTCTACAAGAAGTGGTAAGATAATTAGGTGACGGGGTAAACGTCAAAATGGCGGCGACGTCATCAGCACAAAGTAACACTTTCTATTTTGTGTCATCGGCGACTTAATTAGGTGATCGTGTACTTGTTACCTGTTTTCGTAATTGTCATAATTCTCGGAATTGATCGAAGCTCACGGCAGTCAAGTTCGCAACGAAACTACTTATTTCATGTTACAAAATTTTTTATCTGTGGATACAGTTGTACCAAAAATATTATATATTATATTATTGCGTTTTGTTTCACATCCTGCATAGCATTTTCAGGAATTCAATGATTATGACCGTTTTTGTTTAATTCACATCAAAGCTGCCAATATTAATTTAAGGTTTAATAAAATAATGACATAGTATAAGATTAAGATAGCCTACGTAGTCTGCAAACCTACTTTGTGTCATCTTCGTCCTATGCTAACTAGTGGGGTCAGTCCGCAAGAACGTTGACAAAAAAATATTACAATTGGAAAAATAAATATAACATGTATCAGATCACTTAAATATGCCTAAATTATTAAAATGTCTTTTCGCCATTCTCTGTGTTAAGAGGCAACTCACGCCATCTATGGAATTTCATGTAAACTCACATTTAGTAAGCAAAGGTACGGTGCATACACAGGCCAATTGGGTTCATATCATGATTCGTACGAGTTCCGAAATGTTTTCATAAGACTTACAAATAAGTTATTTTGGAAAATAACTTGTCTTGTACCATTTTATTTAATTATGAAGTTATGGGAAGTTCATTTGGTTTGTATTAAGTATACTTAATTGTGTTGTGTAAATCTATGAAAGGATTGTATCAAGGTACCAACAAAAGCATTCTCTTAGTTTTATTACACAACTTTACACACGTCTCTAGCCAGATGTCATAATATGGAATGGGAAGAGAAAATGAAACTTTGAAGATTTAAATATGATTTATTTACTTAAAATTAACACAGAAACATACCAGTAAACAAAAGAAATTTGAAATTTGAAGAAATAGTACTTTGAAGGGTAAATTTTTCAAGTTAACGTGGATGGCCAAATCCGAAACTACGAGGAATAGCGAAAAGTACTCACACTTGAGTCGCGGGCCCGATTTTGATGAAAACTAAAAAATGCATCATTGAATTTTTGAAATGAAAGTTTTTGAAAATTATTCCTAGCTAAGAATCGAACCCGTTCATTTTGAAAAAAACAGACACTGTATTATTACTTCGATAGTGACGCTAATAAGGAACGAATTCTGGGAAGTAATGAAATGACATACGGCAAACTTAAGGGAAGTTTTAATTTAAAATTTTTATTACATCTTAGCGGTTAAAGTCCACAGTAAAAGAAAAAATGTAAACATTTCGGATCCACGCCCTCTTGAAAAATTCACCCTGCATATAAAACTAAATAGAACTAATGTGACGTGAGTATACTGCTAACAATCATCGCTGGTATTAATGCTACGGATCCATGAAAAGTCCCAATTTTCCTCTGTGGCATTACTAGGTGAGACTACTGAAGAAGGGGCTGGTTCCTCTGGTTGTTGCACAGGCTCCTCCATGATTCCCTGCATTTGCCCACTGTACTCATGCGGGCAGTAGGTACTGTATCTGCACCTGGTATTGCCGTCATGGGGCTTGGAACTGCTCGTCTGACACGTACGGAGGAGGGTAACAGTTGTGTGGCTTTGTTGCCATTTGCTGAATAGGCTGCGACATCATTACGTTGGTCATCGGTAGATCGGCAACAATAGAAGTCGCCGCTGGATATTGTTCGATGAAAACTCCTCCACGGTTGAAGATATCAATATCATTCGTCTCCGTCTCGGATGACTCCGTCGTCGTGACCTCAGAATCCTCAATCAGTTCTATCTTTCTGTTCTTTCATGCGCCGATACTGGAACCATATCATAATAGTGCGTTCGTTCAGGCGAAGAATTTCAGCCAGTTCTATGCGACGAGTGCGGTCGAGATAGCTGGTGCGTGTGTACTCTTGCTCGATTTCCATCATTTGTGAGCTGGTGAAAGCCGTTCTAATCCGTTTCGGCTTACGGACTCCGCCTGTGGGTTTAGTCGCGTTCCAATTGTTCGTTCTAGGAACTAATCTATGATTTCTCATTGTATCGTTTCAGCCATTCATGCAATTTAAGTTATTGGCTCTGGGCACACTATGATGAATAGTACTGGAACTGCTAGGGGAAACTAGTCCATTATGAGATCTTGTTCTGTTTTGAAAGTACAGCCCATTGTTGGTAGTTTCAGGTATGTAGTTGCCCACATAAAGTCTTGGCTTTCCTTTTAAGTTGTTAGTTCTATTATCGAACTTTTGACTGGAGTACACAGGTTCTGATCAATTGCCAACTTCCCTTTGAAGCACGCTTTGTGCTGGTAATGGTAACTCGCTTCACTAGAGTGGCTGTAAAGAATGACAGAAATTAATAATAAGCTCTAGATAATTCATATTATATTTGTAAACATCGGTAATTAGGGGAGCACTGGACAATAATTGTTTATGTCGATGTTTATACACGACTTGGAAGGTACTTGTTAGTTTAATATTTAAATCAAATTTTGTTTAGCCCCCGCTACGATATCTACCTTGTATTTTATTTAGTTTTTTATAGAGATTAATTAAATTTTTCATGGTGCAGTCAACATCACTACTGGGTCTCTAGACCAGCATTCTAATTTATAATGCTATTTCTAAATACTAGTGCTAATTGTAATGCTTGTGTTTCTTCCTCACAGTCGGATATTTTGTAATTTATTTTTTATTCATTACGTATGCTGGAAATTCAGGTACGCGATTAAGCGATTTTTCCCACGTCTACAGATTCCCAATTCTACAAATTTCCAATACTACAGAAACCGTGTGGTTGAAGGCTAGCGAGTAAAACGAAGGTATAGGTATCGTAAAAAAATGGCTGAAGGTTTCGTAACGCCATGACTGCCTGTCCGGATATAAAGTTTGGGCTAAATGTTCAGGTAAAAAGGGTTATTGGAATGAGACCTACGTCGTGCAATAGATTGTTGCGAATGTAATAATTATGGTTTATATTATTAAAAACAATATAATGTATATTATGTATTGTAAAATTAATAAAAGATTTGAATAATAATCAAAAAATAGACCCCACACGTAAATCTCTATATAACTTCCTATATTTCTGACTTTAGAAACTGGGAAATGGACGAAAGGGGAAATGGACGAAGGGTGCCGAATTGAAACTAGTTAGCAACTTCAAGTGTAGTTTACCGATTTTAATGAAGTTTGTACTTTTTTTACAGACAGTATGTCACCAATTAAAACGATGTAGAATAAATTTCTTTTGCATGAATAATTATTGCCAAAAACTCAATTAAGTTTAATTACTGTACAATTTAGGTGTAAGGGGCATAGTTCACGATTAGTTTACATTTTACCTTAATAATCGAATGCATTATGTCGAAATTGAATATAAAAATCACAATACGAGAGTCATAGTAAGGGTGGTAACAAAATCAATACCTTAAGGCAGTGATTTGTGTAATGGTTAGCAACTCTGACCACTATACCAAAAGGTTGCGGGTTCGAATCCCGCTAGGGGCATATGTTTGTGTGATGAATACGGACATGTGTACCCGAGTTATGGATGTTTTCATTTATAATAAGTATTTATTTACAAAAGAAAAATGTATTTATGTATTATATCAACCATCTGGTATCCACAACACAAGCATATAGTTGCTTACTGTGGAACTAGATGGCGCTGTGTGTATGTCTAAGGATATTTATTTATTTATTATAGTTTTTGTTGTTTTGTAGTTGTAATTAAATTAATCCGTATATTTATGTGCACGCGTTTTAAATTTAATTGTTGTGCCCTAGCAGGGTTTATGTTTGATACCTAAAAATATTTTAAGATCATATTATGTACATGATAAAAGCAATAAATGAAATTGAAATTAAATTTCATACTTTTAAAATTTTAATTGTATGAACTGTGAAATTTCATTATTTTTTGAGTTTCTGGCAATAATTATTCATACAAAGGAAATTTCTCATACTTCATTTTATTTGGTGACATACTGGCTACTTGGACAGTGCAAGTTACTAACTACTTTCTAAACCCAGAAATGTAGGAAGTTGTATAGATATTTACTTGGTGGGTCGATTTTTTGGTGACCAGTGTATAAATATTTAGGACACTTACACCAATCATCTAGTTCCAAACTAAGCAAAACTTGTACTATGGACACTAGATAACGGATAAACATAGGTACATAACTATTTATATAAACATCCATGACTCTGGATTAAATGTTCGTATTCATCACACAAATATTTACCCTTAGCGGGTACTTAGTACTATCCACTACACCATTCGGTCCACTGAAGTTTAGAGTAGAAAATGTAATAAAAAGAAAGGACAAATATATTTACCTGTCTATTTTGAGATATAGTATTCTCCTCGTGTATTCCTCTTTTAGCTCCACTGGTTGTCACTGCTTTCGATATACTGCACCGATGACGCCGGTGACGGGATGCAAATTTGCTCTGAGGCCAACATAGTCAAAAGGTTCTGTGCACTATGAACGCTCAATTCAAAATAATGTCATGCCGTAAACAAGGTTCCATTTTTATACATATTGGCGCCGTTCTATTTCGCCGATTAGTCACACCGGTTGAAGAAAGTTTGACTCCGTAATTAGCTAATAATAAAGTGTTTATCGAAAAACTGATAATATCGCCAATGCAAGCTTTTTAACTCTACGTAGTATTTGTTTGTGTCAAGGCACACTTCCTGATATTAGAATTGAGACGAAATTTTAATACCTTATTCTGCTAACAATTATCACTGATACGAATTCTAAGGATCCACGAAAAGTCCCAATTTCCCTGTGTGGCATTAGTGGGTGGGACTACTTAAGAAGGGGCTGGTTCCTCTGGCAGTTGCACAGGCTCCACACAATAGAAGTTTTATTATTATAACGTCGAGAGGCGGACAGTGTCCCGGAACGTGTTAAATACATATTCCTTTACTAAATGACTTGTTAACCAAACCTATAGAGTACTTACCATTTTCAAAGAAAGAAAAACAAACAAACTTTCTTACGGCACCAGTCAATGGAAATAATCGATAATCATAAATTTCTAATTAGATATGAAATTAATAATTTCACGTGATAATTTTGCAATGTTCTTGGTATAACTTCTACGAAGTTTGTCAGTTTTAAAAGATGTTGAAAAATATACACAAACTACAAGACACTATGCCTCAGGGCTCGAGTTCTACTTGCACATGGCAAGTTTTTTTTTAAATTCTGTGGTTTAATCTAAAATTAGTATTTAATTTTTAAATAAATTTATCCCATCTACTTGTGGGTTAGGTACAAGTTGTGGCTAGGTAGGTACCTATTGCAATTTTTAATGACGTCATCCTTTCATCGGATTGATAAACTTGCCATAACTCTTACTTGCGTGTTTATACTTACTCAAAGATTTCTAAAAAAATCAAATATCTTCTGTTCTACAATAATCCCACTTAAAATGCTTTATTTGAGGTTTCTGTTTCTAAAACCTGGTGTGGTATAAAACTTGTGTGGTATATAATTGTTATTATAATATTAAGCTCGGGACAGAGAGAAGTGGAGAGACCTTTGCCCAGCAGTGGGAATCGTCCTCATATTCTGGACATGTACTCGGACTGACATAGTGGTATTGTTCTACAAATATTTCAACACTTTAATGTACCGTAGTCACAATGGCACCATTGGAGAAAATGCAGTACCGCCCAAGTCTCGATCGAATCGATGGTTTTCTCATAGTCCACAAACGATAGAAAAAGTGGCATGTTGTAAACCTCGGTCTTCTGCATAACTTGCCGTAGTGTGTGGATGTGGTCTACGGAACTATAGTTTGTTCAGAAACCGGCTTGGTTCATGATGAAAACAGTTTGTAGACATGACTCACCATGGAGATAGGGATGGGTCTATAGTTTTTCAATAGGGTGGTATCACCTCTTTTGAAAACCAGGTACCACCATACCCCTATTCCATTCTTCCGGCCTTACGACCTCGAGCACTACGAAATTAATGAGGGTCATCCTCGCATATCTCTCCTGGAATGGCAAGAATTCGACATCAATTTCGACTCCTTCGGTTGTAGTCATGGCAAAATCGACGGAAGACCTTAGCCCTATGCTTGTTGACCTCAATTGTGTATCTCAGCAAGTGGGCCTTAGTATGTACATGATCAAAACGAAACATGGAACATATCGTGCCCATATCAGTTGGGAACTTCATTTTCGAAGTTGTAGATTAAGAATAATTTATTGGATACAAAAATAAATACACACAGTACAAAATAGCGATGTTAGCTATTGAAATGAAATGAAATGAAATATTTATTTGCTCTAAATGTGATCGGGTACAGGTTGTATAGGTGAATAAGTTGTATCACACATTTAGTCATTACGGACATGCAAAAATTGAATTATTTAAAATTGAATGATTAAAAAATTAAATTATTAAAAATTATTATTACTATGAAATTAATCAAACTAAGCCATATTGTAGTTGCAAACTGTAGTGTAGCTATAAATGCCCACCTCCAAAGCGACAGCGTATGAAGTCAAAGTCAAAAATGCTTTATTTTGTAGGTAAACAGAGTACACTTAAAATAGTCAATTTTACATAATAAATTTTAATTTTTTTAAGCTACTGCTTGTTCAAAATTCAATTTTCCCCTGAGAAGAACAAGCAAGAAACTCGAAGGGTTGCTCTTTTAAAATCAGGCTTTGATTTTACATAAAGGTTTTTATATTACAAACAGGTTTTTAAATTTCATTATTAATTGTGAAATAGCCTGGCATGCGAACGATCTGATTATGTCCAGGGATGATTATCTTCTAAATAGTCTGATATTTTATAATATGCTTTCTCAATAAGTTCTGTTTTATAGTATCTTTAAATTGGAATTGGAACTATTGGACGATTCTTCACTGGATTCGTTATGGTAATTGTCGTCTTTCTTGCCTCGTAGCCGGCGATTTTGAAATCAGACCTTCACAGCACTGTCAGAAAGTTGCAACTGGTCCATGAGGAGTTTCCTCTCCTCGCGAGTCACGTATTGTTTATAACAGAACGTTCTCTCCAAAACTTCAGTTTGTTCGGTAGTGAATTGTGTTCTCTTACGCTGGCGTTTTAGAATGGCCTTACCGTTTATTGAGTTTGTTTTATCTGAAACAATGTATAAGATATTTATTCATATAGCAATAGACTGAAGTCTATTGCATCATTCTTCATCATTCATCACATCATCATTCTTTACCCTAAATATGAATATTTAGGGTAAAGAATGATGATTAAATATAATAATTTGTAAATATAATATATAAATTTCTAGTTTCTATAAGATATTTAAATGTACCTTCCTTATTTAAACAATAAAGCGTTTTTGATTGAATTATTGATTATTTTTAATAGTGCAAACTAGGGTAGTCTTGTTTTAAATTAGTTCAAGGTGTATGTTCGAGCTATGACTGAATCTAAATGTTATTAATTTTTCAATTATCCTAGACTTTTGGTAGAGGAACTAAATGTCCAGATTCATAAGCTTTAGAAAAAATGGGAAGGCACGTGTGAATATCCAAACCGCGCTGCTGCGCTGGGCCGACTTGCTGGCTTCGATGCAAATGCCGTGATTTTGAGTAAAGGGCTTTAGTGTGCAGTGGGACGTATATACGCGATAATAGTCTAGCAGTAGGTATTGCACACTGAATAAGAGGTGGAATTTTGTAACGGCTTTAATTAGATAAATTTAATTTAAATACACAAAAAAATAATCAACTTATAAGAATTATGTAAATTTTGTTGATCAGTGGTGAGAAGTCATAATCAATAAATATACACATATGCATCAGTTTTCCTCTCCTCTTCTATTTAAGAGCTATGCTCTTGTCGGTGGAGTCCTGTCCACATTTCAATCAGTCTTAATGCCTTAAAAACAATTTGCTTTAATCTCTTCGATGAATAATTAATTTCGACTTTTGGTAGCACTTATATAATAAATGCATTTGCGAAGACGTCATTTAAATAGCAAGTGAATAGGTACGCTTTCCCCGTTCCGATCCCTTTCTGTCTATAATAGGTGGTAAGGTAATTAAGTGGCGGGGTAAACACCAAGATGGCGGCGGCGTCATCGGCGCCAAGTAACCCTTTCTATTCTGTGTCATCGGCGATATTAATTAGGTGATTGTGTACTAGTTACCCGTTTTCGTAATATAATTCTCGGAATTGATCGAAGCTCACGGCAGTCAAGTTCGCAACGAAACTTTTCCTTGCGAGGAACCGCATAAAGGTCTCCGACTCCGGTCTATATCAAATTGATATACCCATTTCGTCTAGTTTGTTTTTTACATTTATTACAGTAGTCGAGAATTTATAATTTCTTTTTTTAAGTTTATTAAATAAGTATTTTAAAAGTTTTGTGATACCAATTAACAAGAAAAGAAATAGTAATCGCCGGGCGATTCATATCCGTGCATATAGCACATACCTAGTTTTTGTTTTTTGAAAATATTTCGAAGTACCTAGATGGTGACACTGTGGAGTCCAGTGCAGGCAATTTGCTAGCTAATATTTTGGGTACTCATTTAAATAAGTCTTAAGTCAAGTTCACGGCGCGAAGAAACAGAATGAAGCGTCAATTTTCGGGTTTCATAACTCAAAAGAAGTGGAATCATTTTGCTGTCCGTGTGTATGTCTGTTCTTCAAGGTCTTTTCTTTGGATATGAGATTGAATTGACTTTATTGAGTTGCTTTTCAATAATATTAACTTGATGAATACACTACACGAATAAATGAATTTAATTGAATGGTTAAAGGTATCAAACTGAAATGAATACCAACTTTATAGTAAGTAGACCTCATGGTCTTGATATAATTGAAATCTATAAAAGGTATGGCCTTTAAATGCATATTCCTCTACTAAATGACTTGTTATTAAAACCTATAAAGTACTTCCCATTGACAAAGACATGAAATGAAGGAAGTTCATTCTTACGGCACCAGCCAAAGGAAATAATCGATAATCATAATTTTTTTATTAGATGTGAAATTAATAATTTCACGTGATAAACTTAATTTTGCGAACTAACTACTAGTTTGTCAGTTTAAAACGATGTTGAACAGATACACAAACTATAAAACACTATGCCTCAGGGCTCGAGTCCTACTCGCACTTGTCCAGTTTTTTTAAATTATCTGGTATAAGCTATAAAATATAAACTTAGTATTTTATTTTTAAATGCCTGGGACTGGTATAACCACAAGACCACAACTCTTCCCTGCGTGTATGTACCTACTCAAAGGATTTCTAAAACTGACTATGACAAAAAATCAAATATCTTTTGTTCTACTATACCTAATCCCACTTAAAACGCCTTATTTGAGGTTTATTTTTAAATTTAGATTTAGTATAAAATATTATGTTAATATTATTATTGTAGATACTATTAAAATGTTTCGATATTTACGACATTATTATACGCAATTTTATTATATTTGGAAATATTTTTTTAAAATTCTTGCCATTCAAGGTATTTGAAGGCGTCTTTCAGTGCGGCCGTGAACAGTTTTGCAGAGATAACTGGTTCATGCCTCTCTGCAATGGAGTCGCCCTCGTGCTCTGAACCTGTGCTCGGACTGACATAGTGGTATTATTGTACAACTATTTCAACAATTCAATGTAGGGATAGTCAATATGACACCATTGGAGAGACCGAAGCACCGCCCAGGTCTCGATCGAATCGCAGGTTTTCTATTGTCCAAAAACGATAAAATTGTGTCATGTTGTATTCTTCGGTCTTCTGTATAACCTGCCTTAGTATGTGGATGTGGTTTGTGGACTATAGCTTGTTCAGAAACCGGCTTGTTCGGGAGGCTGTCATCAAACCTACGTGCGAGACCGTACGTGATTACCCTCGAAAACAGTTGTAGACATGGTTCAGCAGGGAGATGGGGGTGGGACTATAGTTTTTCAATCGGGTGTTATCAGCTTTTTCGGAAACCAGATACCACCATAGACCCCTATTTTAGCGTTACGCCCTAGGGCAGTACGAAATTGATGAGAGCCATCCTAAACTCGTATATCTCAGATAGTCTGCGCACATTTAAAATGCGCATATTGGATCAGAATGCTCATGGTTGGCAAAGCAAAACCAATATGTTACCATATCTTTGTGTTTTTTCTGATCTCCAGAAAAAATAAATAACTGTAATAGTATATAGGTTTGATAATTATGTTTACTTTTTACTACACATGCCGTAGTACCTAACCTATAATTAAAGCAGTACTTAGAATAAGTATTATACACATCTCAGTTGCATTATGTTTGTTATAGTGTATGTCTTGTTGGTTATCCTAAATACTTAAATATAATAAAATAAAATCTCTCCTGAATAGGCAATAATTCGACATCAATATCAATGGCGAGTATAACACCCACCTTCTGTTTGTCGACGACTGCTGTCATGGCAAAATCGATGGAAGACCTCAGCACTATGCTCGATAACCTCAACCGAGTATCTCAGCAAGTGGGCCTTAGCATGAGCATGAATAACACAAAACATGGAACATGTCTTGCCCATACAAATATTAGTCGAGAACTCCATTCTCAAAGGTGTAGAGGATTATGTCGACTTAGGATAACAGATCCGATTAGATAGGTCCAACATCCAACGTCCAAAAGAGGCAAATCGACGAATCCAACTCGGATGGCAGTATTTCGGAAAAGGCGCAAAGTTTTCATGTCCAAAATACCTCAGTGCTTGAAGACGAAAGTTTTAAATAAACGTTTGTTATCAGGTGGTTATGAGTGATTAATTAACTCAAAGAAATTTAGTAACAAACATAGGCCTAATAACTTACGAGTATTAAATCCATAGTTGACTCAGAAGTAGGTATTAAAAATAATAAAAGAATGTCAGCAAGCTAACATTTATTTATATACTAAAAGGAAGTCGGTTAAAAATCAACAAAAATGGATGTCAAAAAGTTTTTGGAGCTCTTCAGGTGTGTGAGGTGACCATTTTCGTGGTTCCTCGTTTCCGACAACAGGTGAAGCGGGAGAAATTGGCTCATAAATGCTGCCTGAATATGTACTGTCTTCACTTTGGACCGCTTTTTCTTCTAGATCTTGAGAGTCTGTCCGTACTGGTGAGTATTGTGGCACCTCTGAAAACGGTTCCAAAGTTGCCATGTTCTCAGCATGCGTGACGACGTCCAAGGTGATATTTTTCGAGAGAACATTGTCGATGGCAGTGACTATTTGTCTCACGGCATTTTCATCGAGTGTGATGAACCCAAACTCATCAACTTTTTGATTTAGCTCGGATTCTATATCATCCAATACAGCAGAATTTGAACTATTGGACGATTCTTCACTGGAATCGTTGTGGTAATTATCGTCTTTCTTGCCTCGTAGTCGGCGGTTTTGAAACCAGACCTTCACAGCACTGTCAGGAAGTTGCAACTGGTCCACCAGGATTTGTCTCTCCTCGCGAGTCACGTATTGCTTCCAATCGAACATTCTCTCCAAAACATCAGTTTGTTCGGTAGTGAACTGTGTTCTCTTACGCTTGCGTTTTATTATGGCCTTACCGTTTATTGAGTTTGTGTTATCTGAAACAATGTATAAGATAGTTACTCAATAGGAATGTGCTTCATATTTAGGGTAGAGAATGATGATGATTATTTGTAATACAGCAAACTACTATGTACCACTGAACCTAAGTGTTTTAATTTTTCAATTATCCAAGACTTTTGGTAGAGGAACTAAATGTTCATATAAATATGCCTGAGAGAAAATAGGAAGATACGTGCCAATATCTCAACCCGCACCGCTAGAGGCCTGCATGCTGGTTTTGATGCAAAGCCAGATGCAAAGGCTTTTATTTATTAGCTTTTGTCCCAATCAATAGATAAAAAAAAAATAATCAACTTACAAGGATTATGAACATTTTGTTGATAAACGTGACTGCAAGGATGTGGCAAAGACATGAAAGCAGGACTGGAAATAACTGCTGGCGGTTGATGTTGCGGGATCTATAATGAGAAGTCATAATCAATAATATACATATTCAATAAGTCTTAATGCATTAAAAACAATTTGCTTTAATCTGTTCGACGAATAATTCATTTCGTATTTCATCTCAGGTATTTTCGTTCGTAAGAATATAAGATGGCCAGTCCCTCAAACAAGTTTTAGATTCCGGATGAGCGCGCTTCTACCTTCGGCCTTAGCTTAACTTAATATCAGGTGTGATTGAAGTCAAGGGCTAACTCGTTATTCATAAAAAAAAAATGTATACCTTCGAACTAACGTAGGTAGGCACATCATGATTTTCAATATACGGAGATTCAATATGACACTCATTGTAGAGATTCTAAGAATCTATTTCATACTTTAATTTTATTGAATTGGCTAGGCACTGTATTTTTCAATGCTGGTCATTACACAACGGCTGATTTCATGTTCCTACAGCTGCTTGTTCCCTAGTAGTACTTATGCAGGCTGTTGGTCTAACTAAAAAGTTCCATAAAATATTTTCTGATCTTTACCTGTGGTAGTGGCGCTGGATATTGAGCGGTAGTATGAAGGTGAGACTGATTTCGGTTGCTTATGCATATACTTGCTTTGTCCATAGAGCATTGTTGCCAAGAAGTGGAGATCGCTGGGCTTGTCTGGAACAAGAAGCAATGTTAGAAATGCTTCAGAAATAGCCCACAGGACTATTTAATTTATTTGTGTTACCTAATTCACTTACCGTATGATAGTGATTCTGTTGGATGAACCGCTGCTGAGGTATCGGCTGCCATGTTTGCTGTCCACTTGCATGCTGAGTTGATTGACGATTCTAAAAATATAAATTAAAACCTTGAAGATAATGCAAATAGAAATATGCAAATAAGTTTGTTGTGCTTTTAATCTTGATATAGTGAAAGAATAAAGATGTTAACACACATTCAGGCCAAATGTTAATAGTACAAGGTTTACTAAACGCAGGTTGCGGGTTCGATTTATGGCAGGGTAAAACGTTTGGTACTCGATTTCGTTGGTGATAGGGCATTTCAATTATTATCCTATTAAAAAGTTTGCCGCCAAGCAGCAATCTTCACATAATTTTTGTGTTCCGGATGTTCAAGGTAAGATGACTAATGCTTCTAATAATTTGGCTGTTTTGGTTCCATCTTCACCTAACATCAGATGTGATTGAGATCAAGCGCTCATCCGTTTACATAAAAACAAGAATTTGTTCACGTTGATCGTTATTTTCACTGAATTAAAAAATTTCTTGATGAAAATTGCAGGCGAACATACTTGTCTAAAAAGCAACATTAAAATCGTTACAAATTGACTATATTTACATATAGAATACACATAGCACTTACCCAATAGTTGCCTTGAACAGAAACCGAAGATGAGGGTTTATTTTGAATATTATTATATCCAAACATTTCAGCGAGAAAGTCATCGCTGGAAGTTTCACAACTGACCGAATTAGCATTTGTCTGATTAGAAGACCACATTGTATCTACTGCACTGGTAGCACTGGTATAATGAATGCATTTGCGAAGACTATTCCATTTAAATAGCAAGTGATTAGAGTTAAGCTTTCCCCGTTCCGATCCCTTTCAATAGGTGGTAAGGTAATTAGGTAACGGGGTAAACACCAAGATGGCGGCGGCGTCATAAGACCTATTAATTAGGTGACCGTGAAAGTGCTTGTTACCTGTTTTCGGAATTCTCAGAATTTGTGTATGGTCGTAGCGTATGTTATTCTTGAGTTTGAAAGAATTGAATCGTCTTAATTTAAAGAATAATAATGAAAACAAACTTCGAACTGGTAGTGGATCTGGCCCATCCGTTATACGGGGACATATTTGAATGTTGATAATTAATATATTTTAATAAAACTATTTTGAAATCAGGAATTTGGATAGGTATTTTTTTAACCTTGAGACTTCTAAACTAATTTAAATAACGCTCGCTATATTAAGCCAGCCATTTTTGCGCTACAATGCCACAGATAGAGAGCCAGAGCATAGGTTATAAAGCGACTGAGTTTTAATCACAACAAGACTATATCTGAAGCTACGTTATGCTATGATCTTACTTGACTTAGGAACAGCACAATTTTATCAATTATACGTTAATCAATATCTTTGTTGTATTAAAAAAAAAAAACAGGACATAATTAGCTTTTGATCGTGTGTTTCGAAAACCAGGTTCCTTGAAATTTTCTCAATGGAAAAAAATCAAGGTTACAACGGAAAGTATACAAATCGTTTATTTGAACTTTCAGACTTTACGCAGATAAATACTTTAGGTAGAATCATAATATAATTATAATGATTTAGTGCTTATGTTACATTTTAGAAATATATATTAGTTTCGGAATAAAAAGAAAATACCCAAGATTTGCGTGCGCGAAAAGTGGAACGAGCATTATTGACTTATGCAAACAAGTATGCGATGGATCATCATCTCTGACTGAGCGAATAGGTTGCGACATCGTTACAGGCATGTTGGTCATCGGTAGATCGGCTGCTATAGAAATCGCTAGATATTGCTTGAGGAAAATTCATCCACAGTTGAATATACCTTGTGTTCTCAGGTCCTCTCAGCTCTGTCTTCCATACACCGATTCTCGAAGTGCGCTTGAGGCGAAGATTTTCAGCCAGTTCTATACGACTTGAAATAGCGAGTGCGGATGTACTGTTGTTCGAGTTCCATCATTTACGAGCCGCTGAAAGCCCCTCGAAATAGTTTCGACATGCGTACTCCGGCTATGGGTTTAGGCGTATTCCAGTTGTTAGTTCTAGGAATTGGTTTCTCATTGAATCGTTCCAGTCATTCGTGCAATTTAAGTTATTGTTTTCGCTAGGTAGGTAGGCTAGCCCGTTATGAGAGTCAGTAATTCATTCAAAGGGTTATGTATACGCTTTTTCAATAAGATTCCTGTTGATATACAAAATCTTCCTTTCAATAAATTTAAAGATACTATAAAACAGAAACTTATTAAGAACGCATATTATAAAATATCAGATCATTTAGATGATAAACATCGCCCGTCCGCATTACCAGGCTATTTCACAATTAATAATGAAATATTATAATATAAAATAATAATGAATAATTTTGTAATATAAAAACCTTTTTTTTTTTTAAAGAGCAACCTCTAGTTTCTTGCTTGTTCTTCTCAGGGGAAAATTGCCTTTTGAACAAGCAGTAGCTTAAAAAATGTAAAATCTGACTATTTTAAGTGTACCCTGTGTGCCTACAAAATAAATCATTTTTTGATTTTGTTTCGTTTCTAATTTACAGCCCCATGTATGTATAGTTACCCTCATAATGCCTTTTATTTCCATTTAGGTTATTAATACTATTATTGAGCTTTTGACTAAGAAAACAGTGTCTGGTCCATTGCTAGCTTCCATTTGGAGCACATTTTGTGCTGGTAATGATAACTCGTTCCACTGAAGCGGCTGTAAAAAAATGGAAATAATGAATTATAGGGTAATAATTAGTTAATTATTTAAAAACGACAACATTGTTCAGAAAGAATGCTGTTCTTTATTTCTTGCACGCAGGTGCGTTTATTGTTTAGTTAAATAAATAAATTAGTGTAATTCGACTATCTTAAAAGTGCATAAAAAAAAAAAAAAAAAAATCTTGCCATTCCATCACGGAGTTCCAGTCCCTACACCCCGGCTTCATTATCAGATCAGTTCGATGGTACCATAATATTGCATTGTCACCGAATTTGTGATTGAAAATTGGTTAGCAAATTTTGAAACGGACAACTTACAATACGAAGATTGCAAACTAAGTAAAAGCTTGTATAATAATAAAAAGTAGGGATAACACACATTTTGAGATATAGGCATATTTGGCTCCACTGGTTGTCACTGGTTGTCGATGTAGGTAGGTTACCTAATGCACCGAAGATGCTGGTGATGAGGTGCAAATTTGCACTGAGGCGGACATTGTCAAACGGCTATGTACACTATGAACATACATATATAAAGTCACGCCTGTACAATTTGAAAGCTCAAATTAAATTGATGTCTTATATTTTAATAGAAGGTTATATTTTAACCCTTGACGAAAAACGACGGGTGTTATGTGTTTGAACGCGTTGTGTGTGTGTCCAGTCTTTGTTCACATGTATCTAAGTAATGTTTTCTTTATTTGAAGCACTAGATAGGTTCTTAGTCATGTTTGATGAAAGTCGGTCGGTCGATTCATAGATATATATTTTGTTTAAGATTGATTGGGTTCGCGTTTGACCACAATCTCACCTGATGGAAAGTGACGATGTGGTCGAAGATGAAGCACGCGATCCCAGTAGATGCCTATTCACTCTGCTCTTGAAGATCCTAACTTTGTAGGATTCAGGAAATGCTGACGCCGGGAGGGAGCTCCATGCCTTGGTATCCCAACGCCTAGTGGTCCGAAGATGGAAGGGCGACGGTGGATTAAGATTATGTAATTCCAACGCACACTCCCCGAAATGCATCCTGTAAAAAACTGACAGATATATTTAGCTTTTCACGCTCTTTTTTGGTGTATTTCGATGTAATGTGAATATTAAATTTCTTTATATTTTAGATAAAACTCACGTTTGACGGAAACCAGTTCAGTAATTTCTCAGATATTTTTTATACTGTTACGTTAGGTTAGTAGGTAGATAATATAATCAAATAACCCTCGAGGATTTTCAAAATTTTCAATGTACGTATAGTTACATTTGTATAGTCACATCCTGTTGTTATAGCTTGGACATACTGACTGACCGATAAATGCAACAAACGCTTTTATTATTTCCAGTGGATTTAAATTGAGATTCAACAAATGATACCATGTATCTTACGTTGAAATAAATGCTTGAAATTGGAAGTCTTTAAGTTTGCGACCTTACATTGAGACTGCTAGAATCGTAATAATTGGAACACTCTTTTGCCGCAGTTGAGTTAAACGTGCTGATATTACTTACAGCTAGCTTATGAGGACAATTATTACCTATTTTATCGAATAAAGTACATATAATAAAAAAACAAGACTATTTCCGAGGTGCCCATTTATTTTTCTCAACTTCACTTGATAACTTTGTGATGGTGTTTATTTAATATTAAAATGATAATAAGTGCCTATTCAACGTCAAAGGAAATTTGTTATCTGATTGCTAATGATCTTTTGTTCCGTTCAGATATTTGTGACGAAAAACAATAACAATTTTCAATACTAAGTGCAAACATGTTTACTAATGATCTTGTTTTGCTTTGTTTATCTGGCTTTAACTTTTGTAGTTGATCTAATGGAATAGAAACTATAAATGAAGGAAGCAGGTGAGTATATAGGTTTATGTAGGTAACCTAAATAAGATTTTGTGACACCTGATATCTTTGTAACATTTTAGATAAATAAGAGCATGGAACGTAGCATATTGGGAATAGCAAATGCGTCCACTATTTGGACTCCTACAACCGCCTGACGCAAACGTGGCAGACAGCGAAAACGGTGGAGAGACGAGCTTGACAGTTTTAATAAGGGATGGTTTGTGTTCGTCAAGAACAAAAACGACTGGAAACAGATGAGGCAGGCCTTTGCTCAGCAGTGGGACACTATGGGCTCTTAATAAAAAAATAAATAAATACAAAAACACAAATTATCATAAAACGGGCCACAATTTAAAATTAATTAAAGTTTGAATTATATTTAGATATTTTACAATTTTTAAACTATTTACAATCAAGTGAACAAGATCTTACTGAAATTATAATATTCTAAACCCTTGTTATGAAAATACATTAAAGGGAGACCATATATTTGGTTGGGTTAAGCACGAAAGAAGTTCTTGGGACTCTGACTTAATTTAGATATCTTTTTTTTATGCACAATTATCTTTAGTTAGTTATCAATTGACCTCAATCACATCTGATGTTAGGTGAAGATGAGGCCGAAGCGTACTGACTCGGAAACCCCATCTTATTTGGAGGAATAGCTATTTTATCTTTGACAACCGGAAAACAACAACGCTATTAACATTGTTGTTGGGCGGCAGGCTTAGATAAGATGGTGGTAGCTAGCCAGACGGGCATTTCAAATGACCTACCACCACCTAAACTAAGTACTAAATATGAACACCGCTGGGGATCGATCGAACCGGCGTCTCCGATTTTTAAACACTATGTTGTTTATAGTGAGCCACAGAGACGGTTAAAATATCTACTCTTATAATAACACCTGAGTGATTATTAAACCCCTTTTTTTTTCAGGGGTCCGTATTAGCATTTAAAGGGCCTAATGTAGCCCTGTCGTTGTCACTCTTATATCTGTCCGTACTGAGTTTCAGACATGAAATTTGTATATTTTGCATGGAAATCGCAATGCTGAACAGTCAAACAAAAACTGTAACATTAATAATTTACGAACTTCATTACAAATCTGTTCGGTTTAATGTTATTAATAAACTTAATTTTTTTACATTTTTTTTTTTAATATGAGAGGGCGGCAAACGAGCATGCGGGTCACCTGATGGAAAGCAATCACCGCCATACATATCTCGTTTGTTACATATCTTTGGTGTATATGTGGTCCCGCGAACAAATCTTTCTCGCGTTTTTCTTAGTAGATTAAAAAGCGACATCTCTTAGAATCCTCGAAAACTACTGGGAATAAATGGCCAAAACTAACGCACACAATTAACCAAAATTTTTTTTAGTCTCTGCTCACAACCTATAAATCGATCACATAATAGTGCGAGAAAAAATACAATATTGATTAAAATATGAGTTTTACGAGTATTATGTTTATTATATACTTAAAAGATAGAACGAAGTCGGTATGTGACCTAGTTTCCATTGATTCCCAACTCCCGTTTCAATGCCAATGAAGTGGCGCCATTTTGTTTCAACAAACCGTTCCATACGGAGTAATAATATAAGTCTGTAATGTGTAGAGGTTTTTGAACACGACGTTATAGCTGATAGTTTCGTATCATCATCATTATATCAGCCGAAAAACGTCCACTGTTGGACAAAGGCCTACCGCAAGGATCTCCACAGCGATAGTTAGTGAGTTAGTTTATAGTTTCGTATACGTTTTTCAAAATAAAATGTAGAATATATAATCTAATGATTGTGACACACTACGTAATTAGTTTCGAATGCCCATATACGGCAATGTGAGAGTTGTCACTAATCAATATTAATATAATTACCCCATAAAATTATGAAATTCGACAAGTATTTGATATTGTGATTGACAATGTGATTCGATAATTATGCATGCATCCTACTTGACGCACACATTCTCTTTTGACCCATACTTTCAATTACGACTTAATAATGTGATTAATTACACAGTTAATTAATGTAGAATTAAGTAAAACGTTCCCTGAATTAGACTAGTCAGACACAAAAATGTTAATCAATGTTATTTGCTACTTTCATTTCAGTTTTTATTACAAGCTTTTATTTAGCTTGCAATGTTTCTATGTAAGTTGTCCGTATCATAATTTGGAGGTAATTTTTCAGCCACTTGCTGCTATTTGATTGAGCTGAAATTTGGCACATTTACGTAAGTTTGGTGACAAAGCAATATTATAGTAGGTACCATTGAGCTAATCTGATGATGGAGCTGGGATGTAGAGACTGGAATTCCCTGTTGGCAAATGGCAAGATGGACTTTATGCTACCTTTGTATTAGAATAATATGTATTAATTATGATGGAATATTAAAAGCTGTAGCTATGTATGCAAAATTTCATAGGGGGTAACTTACATGAACCACATGTCATTGTTTGGAGGTAAACTAAGGAAAAAAATTCACTATTTAGGCGATTTTATAGAATTAAAAATGAAATTCTTGTGGGATTTCGTTGGACATTTAAAAATAAATTAGAGTGTGTTATAGTTTCTTAGTTAAGTGAATATTTGTTACCTTATATTTGCTTATAAATTCGTTAGCAATGAGATATCCCTCTAAAATTCGCCATTTGATTAATAGCTATACCATGATGATAGGTTAGAAAATGTTGATATATTTAGTTTGTCTTCGGCAAAATACAAAACATGTGTTTCTAAAGAAATGTCTTAGTTTTTCGAACCCAGTTCTTATCATGAGTTAAGATTACGGCATTTGATTTTTTATGTAATATACATATGCTGCATCTTAGATTATGTAATGTAGGAGACTATAGGTTAATAATTATCTTAATATTTCAAGAGTATACATGACCTAATTATGTAATTTATGTTAGCAACTATTTGTCTCTAAAATAAATAAATAAAAAATATCGAAAAAAAAATCTAAACACCGGCGCTTCATAATACATTGATTCAAGGTTGTAAGGTTGATAATTAATAAATTTATTAATAAATTAAAGGTTTATTAATAAATTGTATCTTATGTTTCCCTAGTATAGGTACCTAGTAATGGAGCCCGCCTTCGTCTGGGATGCAACTTGGGTGTCTAACACTTCCTCCATCCCATCTTCCAGCGACGTCTCACGTAGTCGATACCGCAGCCAGCGGAGAACTTCAAACGACTCAAATATGTCTGTTTAAGTGCGTTTGGTCGAAGCCACAGAGTACTTTGTATATACGTCGAAGCCTCGCACGACCGGAGGCTGGTCTCTATTCAACGAGGCAAGCCTATCTTTCCGGCCGTGCAAGACCTGGGATATATTTTTTTAATGATTTACTGGATACGCGATTGGCCACAATCTCACCTGATGGAAAGTGACGATGTGGTCGAAGATGAAGCACGCGATTCCAGTAAATGCCTATTCACTCTGCTTTTGAAAATCCTAAGGTTTAAGGTAAAACTGGGCTGGTCCAAAGCCAAGTGAGGTCTTATAATGTAAACCATAGTAACCAGTTTATACAAAACTGTAATCGACCACATGTAAAAAAAATATGCGATTATTATTTATTGTTTCTGTATTTTAGTGACCAAAATTATAGATGATAGGGTTACTATTAAGTAATCTGTGGTTGGATCTAGTTTGTGTGAATGTGGTGATGTGTTTAAAAATGAATTTTATTATAATTGTTTCAACATTTTAACAAATAATACACAAAAAAATTAAAAGCTTAGTTCAAGTAGCATATATTTTTTAATGTAGTCTGTTTTGTAAATGTCAAACAATAAATTCACCAAACACAATTCCATTTCGAAATACATTCAAGAAATACAATAATATAATTTGGTAATTTGTCAATATTGTTATTATAAAACCTCTAAACTAATTTATGCTAAAAAACAGTTAAATACTAAATAAAATAAGACTAAAGGAAAACGAATGCTAATTCTCCATTTGAAGCTGGAGATTAAACAAAGCTGCGTCAATAAGAAAATCTTTGGCCTTAAACTTAAGTCAATAACTATTTAAGTATTAATAAAAACCCAAAAAACCCGACAGCTATTTTGTATTTTGCGGACGCCATGTTGGATTTTATACTATAAAATGTATCCTATAACACTCCGGGTACCAAGACGAATATAACGACACTATGCACTTCGAAATCGGTCAAGCCGTTTAGGATGCGCCAAAGAAACGGACATACATATATACATAAAAAAACACGAAAAACATTAGCGTCCTTCCTTGGGCAGTAGAGTAAAAACTATTTCACGCTCTCAGGCGTCAACTTTGGAACGGTCTAGATGGAAACGTAACAAAAATAGGTCAAGTATTGAGCAGCTGAAAACGGACAGGTCTAAGATATTTTTTTTTTTAATTACCATTTACTGAAAAAAAAATTATTGATGAAAGAATTATCCAGTTGAATAAAAGGTTCAACAGGGTTTATTTTTTTCCTTGATAGAAAAAAACTCCCAAACTTGGTTTAATTTGCTGTGTTATTTGCGTTGTAAATAATATTGTGTATTTTATACGAAAGAAATGTTGTTTGCGAACTAATTTAATGGACAGTTTTTCAAATACTTAACCACATACAAGGAAAATATTCACTAAAAACCTCATTTTTGGTGATGGCACGTAAAGTCCGAGCGGGATGGCTAATTGCAAACTCATGCGTGTAAGAGAGAGACAGCTTAGCCAGATAAACTGCTCTGTAATAGCTCCGCCAATAACACTCCACATAGCACACTATTAACTTCCTAAAATCTTAAAGGCCGTGATTTTTTGCACATAGATGGAGTACCCATCAGTAATAGAATAAAAATGTTTTCTAACAAAGGGTAGCTTGCTTTAGATATAGCTATAGATATTTAGTAATAAAACTGACTATTAGATTAAAATTACCATTGAATTTCATTGCGTCGGAAAATATACTTAGACCTCCTGTAACTATTTTCAAAGAAATCGATCAATAACTTCTTTATATTTATGAAAAACTTCACCGAGGGCAAATATCACGACTCAATAAACTATTTTTAGAAAATATGAAGTAGCCATTGTTCAATTTTTTTGATTTTTTTTGAAGGGATCTTTATCTTCTACACCAATGAAGTTCACAGTGGTAGCTTTAATTTAATATTGTAGGTTTTATAACTAAATACGTATACTATACCTAAAGCAATCTTCATAATCGTGAGTAAACATTTTTATTCTATTAACCTTCTACAAAAAATCAAGAACCTTAAGATTACAGGAAGATTTACCACAAATATTACATATTTTTTTAAGAGATTTTCATTAAAAGTTATTACATGTAGAATAGTTTTTAGAACAAAAATCAAAATCATTTGTGCTACATTTATGACTATTTAGCGCCCTTTAAGTTTCTTTCGTTTCCACCTTCGGCCTCATCTTCATTTAACAGCTGTGATTGAGTTTTATCGTTTTTAGGCAGGTGATTATTCTGTAAAACTAAGATATATCAAAAAACTTTAAAGTGATATCGAAATGATGTTACCTAATTATACAGAGCTTTAGGGACCCACTGTTGGGACTCACCCTCCTCTCAGAACAGGATATAGACCTTAATCCAATACATGAACCTGCACACTTTCACACGCACAAATTTTCTTGACCTCAAATAGGTAGCTTATTTCTTAGTCAGTACTTCTGGGATAGAAAGCTTAAAACTAACTTAGGCCCTATGTGCAATAACCCGTAAAATACTATTTTTCTATCATAATGGTGAATAATGTGGAAATTTTAGAGAAGAACAGTAAGATACTTTTTCTTATATGAAATGTCAGTGGCATTTTATAGTTTACCATAAATCCTAAGAGAGCTTTTATCAGACCATAAAAAAATAGACATTTTTTTATACGTTTAAAAATTTACAAGGAAATATAGGACGAATATTTACTTGTTGTTGAGTGTTGATTGGCAGTGTCAGAGGAAGTCAAGTAAGAAAAGTATGGATCTTGAGGCAACGGTAAAGTCGACCTTGTGTGAAGATTACTATCCTCATAGGTTGGTGCAAGTATTGGAGGTAGTGTCGAACTCAATCCGTAAGATTCCGTAGATGGCGGAGGTATAACCACTCCACTTGAAAGCGGGTTAAAGTATGGAGATCCCGAAGCGTACCTCGTTACTTCATCACCTAACTTTAAATTGACGCCGTTCGGAACGTAGCTATCTGACGGTATCGAGGACAAAGTATTAGAATTTGACGGCAATGATTCATCGTTCGTGTACCGATAAACTTCGGACATTGGTGAGTAAGCAACCCTATTTGAACCTGTACTGTAATATGAGGAATATGATAGATCCGGTGAGTATGATGATATCTCCATAGTTTGTGGACTTTTGATTATCGATTTTAAAGTATTAACAGAAGAATATTCTGGAGGTCTTGATAGCATATTGTTCGACGAAATATAAATTTTATGAGCTGCATGGCTATTTGGTAGTAGCCGTCTATGACGGTCGTGCCCGCCACAGCCTCTTCCATGACTCATCTTGTGATCTTGAGGTGATATGTCCTTTGAACTAGTAGACGGACTGTTGTCGTCGACGGAAGATGAAGGTTTATTGTGTTTGTTGTCTTTCTTGTACTTCATTCGTCTATTTTGAAACCATATTTTGATCTGACGTTCTGATAGTTGTAAGTAGTTGGCAAGTTCAATGCGTCTCGGGCGACAAAGGTAGCGATTTTGATGGAATTCATTTTCTAATTCAACTAGTTGCGAACTTGTGTAGGCTGTGCGTGCTCTTTTAGTAAAACTTTTTTGGTATGTTGAGGAATCAGTCGACATATCTGAAAAAATATTGATTAATGAACACAGATACTAAGAATTAAGAATATGGATTAGCTGCTAACATTGGTGTATTTAAAAGAATTGTAAAATGAGATATTGAAAAGTTACAACATATGAAATAAAATCATTCAGAAACCATGAAACTAATGCAATATCGGTGTTATATAAGGCTTTATATTTTTAATTCGTAGACACAATGCTGAGACTAGATCCAGATTTTGAAGTAGACGCAGATTTTCCCAATTAAATAAATTAACATTAATCGACACTGCGATATCGATGTTATAGTCTTCATGTTGATATTTCCGGACACAATAATTAATTTTCAGACCGGTGCTAATTTTATTATTTAATAAAATTACTAAGTTTTTCTCCCCTTTTAATTCTATTCATGCAGAAACATTGCAGATGTTAAGAGATATATAAGATTATTGATCTTACCGGCTAATGATGAAGTGTTGCTATTCCAGGTGTTAGTATTCTGGAAACCGTCAACACACAAATAAATTATAGTGGCACGTCTTACTTAGGCTTAGTATTATGATACAGTACCCGGAGTAGGTATTCTTAATAGGTGGCGACTATCGACAACAAAATTAAATTGTCATTACGGATCCGGTTACTCTGTGGTAAATCAAAATCGTCACCTGTATTCAATTATTTAAAAAATGTAGAACCATATCTTTAATTAATAAGGTTCAAATTACTGTGCAATATATTTACCTGACTGGGTAAACCAGATTCACGCAGGTCAACTATTTCCTTTTCAGAATGTTTTATAACACTACTGTCTAAACAACTTCTTTGGTGGCACTGCATAGGCTCGTTAGGCGCATAACTTCTGTTGTATATAACTTGATTACTAACTTGGGTACGGGTAAACAAGTTATCATTATTGTCGATGCAGTCTTCCGAAACAACTTCTTCCGTACCAGATCCGTAATTGTTGTGCGGACTATTGCTAATAGTCTCATAGTTAGGTATTTGATAATCATATCTCGGTTCTAAATCATCTTGAGAATTAGTTGGATTGTATGACTGTGGAAGACCAAGGATTTCTTGTATACTGAAGCCTGACGAATCCCTTGAGTTAAAATCTTGAGCAAACGATTGAGGTATCGATGATAAAACTTCGGTTTTACAATCTGGGTACACATTTTCAGGGCCGTTGTAATTGATACTTTCTGAGAGTATATCTGCAACACCATGAGAAGTTACTGCATTGATTTTGCATAAAACTCTCTGTGCTGACTCGTTAACTGAATTAGTATTGTAATTTGATAAAACTGTACTTGAAAACTCAGTAGAACTTGTGTCCCTGGAGTCCTCTTGATCAGTTTGCAAACTTGGCGGCGACGGTGTTGATGAAGACATAACTTCTTGACACCAAAGCTATCACTAGCACATTATTCCACAATATTAATAACACTAAGTCGACTGTTCTGACAGAAGCTTGTTTACTAAATGCATTTATCCTCACCTGGCCGTCGTTAATTTGGTAATGACGTCGTACTAGATTTCCAATAGGCAGCAAGTCGCTTGTGAACCGATAAGGTGGACATACCGGGTCCTTCGATAGTGAACACGCAAGATAAAGTTTGACTGTTTTCGGTTTGCTAAGTGTCTAACACATACATATATAACGTCACGACCTTTATCCCAAATGTGGTAGTCAGAAATATATCAAACAATACTGTTTAGGTGCTCCAGACATTAAAAGTTTTATGATTGAAACAATCTTACGAAATATACAGAGTTCACCTTATGAAATATACAGAAATCTATCAATGTTTTTTGGTGGAAAGTCCCAAACATTAGCGTTTAGGTATTTCAAACATTAAAATGTATTGCTTGAAACTATATATCAACATTTACCTTTAGAAATATTAGAAACATACAGAAATGCACACAAGATAGGTGATGAGCTTGTGCCGGCATTTAAACGTGCAGATCTTTAGATTTTTTAAGGGAAAGTCCCATAGTCGCCTTTTACGACACCCACGGAAAGAGATGGGATGGTTCTATTGTCTTTAAGTACCGAAACTATACAGATCTTATTTAAGGCTAAATGAAACTAAAGGGGGTTAACCGTATCCGGACAACGACAGCACACACACACACAATGCACACAAAGGTATCAAACACATAACATCCGTCGTTTTTCGTCGGAGGTTAAAATAAATAAATAAATAAAATAAATATCAATAAAATAAACACACAATACCATCTTGCTCCACATTAAGCAACTATATGCTTGTATTGTGGATACTAGATGGTTGATATACTACATAAATACATTTTTTTTTAATTTAAAAACCTATTATAAATGAAAACATCCATAACTCGGGTACACATGTCCGTATTCATCACACAAACATATGGCCCTAACGGGATTCGAACCCGCGACCTTTTGGTATAGTAGTCAGAGTTTCTAACCACTACACAAAACAGGTCGTCAAATAAAGTAAACCTGTGCGTTAGTTTTTTTTTTATGCACAACTAGAATTTCACCCCAATCATACCTGATGTTAAGCGAAGATGAGGCCGAAGGTAGAAATGAAATATTTATTCACAAGAACATGGCCCAACAATTGATCTTTAAATATAATATGGCGCGTCCGCATATTCTGCCATTTATGGCGCGCAAATATCATCGTCTTAAATTATAATATTAAATATAGCAAATTATTAAAACAGTTATTAATTATTAACGACAAATTAATTAATTTCAATGTCAGAAAATGGGCAATGAAAAGAAACATAAATATCTGGTCGCTCATAAATTCCGATACTGAATAATAACCCTAGAACTGAAGAAAATATGCAAACACCTGCTTTATATATAATATCTTACCAATTTTTTTTTGAATTCATTAGGTAAGTAAATGATTATAAATTGGAACTGCTATACAGTACATGCTTTTACTAAAAACTTCAAGTTTTTGTACAGGGACATACAATTCCATTCAATCATAACCATGGAAACGTACTGATCCAGAAATGTGGGGAACTGGCTATCTCTGACAACCGGAACACAACAATGCTATTAACATTGCTGTTTGGCGGCAGATTTAGATAAGATGGTGGTAGCCAGCCAAAATATTTAAAAAGCCCTACCACCAACCAAACCGAGTACTAAACATCCGCTCGGGATAGAACCCGCGACCTCCGATTCTAAAGCCTGTGTTGGTTACACTGAGCCATGGAGGTCGTTACATAGATGGGGGTAAATCATTATTTTAGTATATGCCATTTGATGTTCACTTATTATTCTTGTAATAATCGTTTGCAACAAAACACTCGTGGCGCATTCACATTCGCTATTCATTTTCGATTAGCGAAGTTCAGCTATGTCTGGCGGCGGTCAGTCCTTGTCTGGGTGACCACTAGGTGTATTTTAATAGGAGTGCCTCTGTGCTTCAACGGGCATGTTAGATAGTCGGTCCGGATTGTTTTCGTTGAAGACAGTCGCGTCAAGCCAAGTCGGTGGCCTACAAGGGCGGCTTAAAAACACTGACTTACAAACAAAAATCTGACACAAATCCACCAATCCACACTGGGCCCGCGTGGCGGATTGTAGTCCATATCCTCTCCCAGTAAGTTTAGCGACAGACCTACGGATGGTACTGCGCCGACAGTTCGGCGACCAAATTATTGGTCGTAGTATTCGGTTGGCATGACACCAAATGCACCGAACGCGTAATTACGCGACGCGCGGCGTCTAATTCAGCGCGTTGCGCGACGAACAATACGTGGCGTCGTCGTCTTCTGTGTCGTTGGTGGTCTCCAAAAGAGATGAAAGACACTTATACTGAAAGAGAGAGGTTAATCATTGCTGAACAGGAACGCGACGTGCCGGTCTTCGCTTTGAAAGCGCGCGCTGAACGTTCAACTACGCTGGCGGAACATTCGGTCGCGTAACGCGTCGCATGATATGTCGCTTGCTATGCAAAATACATTGAAGGCGTTTTCGCGGAAACAGGCGCTAGACGAAAGGTTCGACACTACGCTTAACGCCACGTAATTTCGGCTGATGGTCATAGGTTACTTGCGAAACACTGCGAGCGTATTCAGCCGAACGCTCGGCGCCCCGTACCTTCCGCAGGTGTGTCGCTACACTAAGAGGGCCCTGTATCCCAAGGCCCCAACAGTGGCAACGTGTAATGCTGTTAATGATGAATTAAACAATATTTAATTATGCCAAAACTTTATTAATTAAAATTAAAAACTCATTGGTAATTGGCCTGCCTGGGAATCGAACCTGGACCTCCCAAATTAGAAGACCGCCTACTAACCGCTGAGCTACCGACACTCCTCATGATGAGGAAACCTGCATGCCTGAGAAATAAAAATTGTAAGGCATTTGAAGTCCCCAACTCGCATTGGGCCAGCGTGGTGGACTATGGCACATACTGCCATATTATACGAGGGAAGGCCTACCTGCAGTGGGATGTTTACGGGCTGAGATGATATATAGATAAGGTGCAAGGGTATCGACGCAGGTTGCGTCCATACTAAAGACCGTCCCAATTTCCTAGGCACGAGCTTCATGTCAATACCGTCCGGACATGAAGTCCGTCCGAAAAAAAAATATTTGGCAGGATGTGAATTATGTATTTCGATGTCTGAGATTTTCACTGTCTGAAATAAACAATGTTCACCGAAAGATATAAGAATTCCCAATATAACCTATTCTATCTATGTTTTTAGTGTTATGTACTAAATATGTTACTTACATCTAAATTAGTTGCATTATATATAAATGTAATTCTGTAATTCTGATTTCAGCAGACAATAAATTGAAGATTTTTAACATAATGTGGAATTTTCCCTGTATAGTTAATATTATCTACATATGTACCAGGCAATAGGTAGGTAGGTACAGCAGGTAGATACTTTATAGGCTGGTACCAATTAGCCTATTTCGTTTTTTCTTATCATATAGAAGTATTATCGTTGACAGCGACGAAATGTATCTACCTACGGACATGTTTTGGGTTCCTTAACAAATAATATTCATACGATGATGAAAATACTTCTATCATAGTGCTATCTCTTTAATTTTGTAGTACTCACACAGAACTGTTCAGAACTGTTAGACGACCACTGTGTGTACAGGTTGCAGGTTCGAATCCCGCTAGGGGCATGTTATTATATAAATACCGACATGTGTACCAGAGTTATAGATGTTTTCATTTATAATATGTACTAAAATTTACAAAAGCATTCGTGTAGTATATCAACCATTTAGTATCTATAAATAAGCCTAGTTGCTTAGTATGGTACTAGATAACTGTGTATATGCAAGGACATTTATTTATTTGCTGTAAACAATTAAAATTTGGTGTTATTGTCAAAAGTGGTAGCCTAAACATATGTCGAGTTAAATCAAGTGAAACTTCGAAGTTAGGTGTTAATATTATAATATAATATAGATACCTTTTGAGTTTTTTTACCGTAAGGAAAAAAATAGGGCACATTAGGTAAGTGAAATAAAAGTTATTGGCATAGGAATTTTTTCAAATTATTTTGATTAAATTGATTTTTAATCCACGACCCGGGAATAAATGTTCGAATTTATTATACAAACATTTACTACTACACTAATCGGTTGTCAAATAAAAGATTCCAAAAATACATACATATACAAATACCTAATAAGTTAAATGTTTAAGTTTCGTAACATTCTTTTGAAAAACCTTTTCAAAATTGCTCAACTTATCTCAATGACTCTTCTTCTTCGATTTAAGAGCTATGCTCTTGTCGGTGGAATAATCTCAAAGAGTCTCGTTTAGAAAATTCTGAAAACATCTCACGAACATTGGAAATAAGGCGTGGAATGATGGACAAATCAGTAGATACCTGGAATAGGTTAGTTATTCTTTACACAATATGAAAGCTCTTAAGAGGGTTTACTCCGTCAAGTGGTGCCTCATTGGATAAATTAAGTTTTATTTTTAAATACAGAATAAATAAAAACCCACATGACCTGCACTCGAGAGACCTATAAGATAATATAAATAATACATAAAGCTATATCTAGCTTTAACTACGGTTATTTTCGAGAATTTTAAATTATTGATAAAAGCGGCCACCTTTTTTATAACTAGAAATTCTGGGAAATAATCACCATTTAAGCATTTTTGGTATTATTTTTATTTAGCTTACGTTTGCGTTACGTTACGCAATATGGGCGTCACTGGACGGAATAAACTCTCTAAAATAATTACGAATACAGATGTATTTTATGTTATGTTATTTTAGTAATTACAGTAAAATTTTAATATAATAATAAAAATAATAACTAACATACCAATTCCATCATCATCATGTAAATCGAAACAGTCAACTCATCGTTATGAAATTAAAACCGTTGTACATTACCCAAAGTAAAGAATAAAAGGAGAAGTTCATTGAATTACAGTAAAACTGTTTGATAGTAGCTACCTTACATTAAAAACCCCCATTAAAATGTTAGTTAGGTATATATATAACTACTTACCTACCAAAATTTAAAAACCTTTAAATTATATCTAAAAAAAAACAACTACCCACAATTGCCAACAGATCGCGGATTTGAGTCTTGCGCGATAGTCCATCATATCCCATCATATCAATTAAGACATAGAAGGTCCGTTACTTTTCTCACTTAGTTATTTAAAAAGACACAGAACCTTCTACTTTATTTAATAGGTACTTGACCGTATTTATAAAGGTATGCGATAAATAAAACCACAACCTCGACACGATGTACCTACCTACTCATAGGTTCCTACTGATACCGAGCGCATTAAGATAAATAAAACAAACAAAAAAAAATGATTCTGTTATTTTATGCATCGAACGGTGTTCGAAAATCTATTTGCACTATATTCATAGAATTCTGTATACTGCGTATGGACTGGGTCGTTAAAACAATCAAAATGGCACCACTTCTTTGGTGCTAAAACGGGAGTTTGGAACCAATGGGAACTCAGTCACACACCGACCGCGAATTGTCGTATCAAATGTTTAATTTATTTGTTGTAAAAAATGCATCATTCACCACAGTAAAGTGACCAAAAATCATGCCAGTATCTATAACAAACAAAAAACTCATAAAACTGATATTGTTAATCAAGATTTTAATGTTTTCTTGCCCTCTTATGTGACCGATGGACAGGCTGTGAGCACAGACAAAAAAAAATATTTGAAGCAAATTGACTAACCAGATGCGTCTAATAAGTCTGAATTGGTATAGGTTCACGTTCAGATATTTAAATTACGAATAACCTGCTTGCTGACAGTCACTTGTTCTTAATTTAAATAAAAAAAATAGCAGCTGGCAATACGATTTGGCGTCGGGATTTCAGTGAGAAGTCAATTGAGTGTTATTTTAATATTTTGCATACTAGCTTTCATCAAATAATATTATTACTATATAACGATGTTAGGCTGTGTTCAGGCATTGAACATCGTCAAATATGTGCCAGCATTACCCGCAATGATGTTATATGTACTACGCTGTGTAATCTTCGTATAGAATCTAGAAATCGATAAAGGTATGATAAACTTCGTATGCTGACAATGCGTGCAAAGTGAAGACGCCGAAATTGCTCCAATTGTCACAATTCTCTGTTCGGCAACACAATGTCCCTGGGCGACACATTCGAAGCGCAATTGTTTTCAGTTAGCTATTTCTTTTTCTCTCATACTTTCCGTATCTTTGTTCTGACTGATTGGTATCCTGTGAACAAAATTTGCAGGTTTATGAATTTGGTTCATACTAATTGCCATTTTTAATATAATTGGTTACACGGCTTAAAGAGAATTTGCATACATTTTCGACTTTCAGTTCGCCTTGAACCGACAATATGATTAGACGTTTACTGACTCATACAAATGAACTCTACTGACAGTCGGTTGCTGACTATACGTATGGTGTGTGAATACAGCTTCATTGTCCATTTCTGAGTTTGCAGCGTGTCGTTCAGTAGTCAGCTGTTGGTGATATCGAAGGGACGGACTGGGCCCATTGTTGAGGTATGATAGATGAGCTCAACCCGTGAGAGTTCATGCCTTCCACGGATTATGGCGTTAAAAATCATAAACGAACTTACTTAAAAGCAGGGTTGTGTATAAGTTTCTGTCAGTACCTACGTAAAAATTTGCGGATGTTTATTGTGTATATTTCCTCACGATTTACGAACGAATACTCAATCAACAATAAACAATAATCAAACAATATTTTATTGCACCGAACTTGTTGAATCATCGTTTAAGAGCAGTCGAATAAATGCACAAAAGTAATTAAATTTAAAAACTCATTGGTACATTGGCCTACCTGGGAATCGAATCCGGACCTCCTAAATGTGGAAGCCACCGACGCTCGAAAACCTTTTAGAAATTCAGGATCATTTAAGATCAGGATGTCTCGTCTCAAATATTCGCGCAAAGAACAAGATGCAAGACCAGTAATGGACTTCTATAGGCTGTTGAAGATAGGCAGATCCTTTCCTACTGAATATTTTGACCTAAATTATTTATTTTATGTTCAACAACGGACTAAGCTGGTATGATGATGATGAGGAATCATAACCTTATTCCTTTTGGACTAATTTGTTGCAATATTGGACGTGTAATTTCGTAGTACTGTAACAGTACAATTTAATTCAATACACAAAATGCATGTGGCATTGTTTCGTAAAACTTTTGTAAGTTTTGCAACCGTCACTGTAATAAATTTAACTGCCCTTGGACAAAAGCAAACTATCACGGCCGAAGACCCCATGCTCGTAACGTCAAACCGATGATATATGACGATTTGCTCAAAGGGGACCCTTTTTTGTCTCGCCGTAATGGTTTTACTTTAATCGACACCGTTGAGATAGTCATATAGTAGGACAGCTGTGTGTGAGCGGGAGGCGTAACGAAAGTATCAGTTCCCGCCAAACAGAAAAGTGATTCAGACAACGAGTTTGAGTTTGGTTTAGTTACTCACTGTCAATAGGAACAGTGTATTGTGGGCTCTCTGGTGGTAATGTTTGTTGTGAAAGTGACTAAAAACTTTTAATAAAGATACATATTTTAACACAGATGCCTACTGTGTAGTTAATATTCTCTAAACATTGAAAATTATTGTGAAGCATACAGAACAAAAACTGTCGCTGGATTTCTTACAAATCTTGTTGTGGGTAAGTCGAGTTTAATATCAAAATTAGCTTTGTGTTAGTCTTGTAAAAATTTGCAGATTTCATAAAACAATGCCATCTTTGCAGTGTTGTGTGTAAAATAAAACGGGAGTGAAGCCTAGCGAAGATGGTTTGGTGGTTCGTAGAAGGCTTCAACGGTATTTAGTTGCGTCAATGTTTGTAAAGATGGCGCTAACGATTCCATTATGAGAAACTTGGAGAGCCTATAAAAATCCTTAACGTTAATATTAAATATGATTTTTCTGATAATTAAGCTATAATGTTTCTAAGGATATTTAAATTTAAAGATACATCCTTACTAAAAACTTACGAATAGTGTCAGGGTAAAGAGAATAATAAAATTAAAATACAATTAAGTAAAAAAATAAATAACATTGGTTCCGGCACGTAAAAAAAATTAACGAGCTGTCTCTTCCCGTGGGGACCGTTAAGAATATCTATATAGGTACTTCTTTTTTAAGCACAACAGGTTAGCACTTGGCCTCAATCACACCTGATGTTAAGTGAAGATGAGGCCGAAGGTGGTAGCGTACTGACCCGGAAACCTTATCTTATTTGGGGAACTGGCTATCTTCACTCTGACAACCGGAACACAGCAATGCTATTAACATTGCTCTTTGGCGGCAGATTTAAATAATTTAGATAGACTTGCACGTTTCAACGGCGATGGGCTCACTATGCATTTGTATATACCAGAGTTTTTTTAAAGTAATGAAAAAAATAGGGCATATTAGGTAAGTGAAATAGAAATTAATAAGGTAGTTTTTTTTTATCAAAACCATCATCGTCCCACGCGCTAGCCGGAGACTGATATGCACTGACGGGATTCGTATAGAGTTCCTATCACGCAAAATTTATTTGGAACTCGTATTTGCTCCAACTTCTTTTTATTTATATAATATAATTATATGGAATAGGCTACAAACACGACCGTCAAATGACACAACGCTTTATTCGACGATAGTTTTTAAAAGAAAAAAAAAAAAAAAAATTACCTATGCCTTCTATCTTACTTACCTAATACGGCTTATTTTTTTCCTTATGGTAAAAAGACTCATACAGTATTTCGAAAGATGAATCGTGGTTTGGATCCACCTAACACTTCTGTGGGTAAAGATACTAAACTACGGAGATCTGAGAGCAGCACCTACCTTGCTCAGCAGCTGAGCATATGCATTCAGCGGGGCAATGGCGCTTGCATGCTGGGTACCTACTACGTCACGGAAGCGAGTTGGGTGGTGTATTTTTACCCGATAGCCTCAAAAAGGAGGGTAATATTTTTCGAGTGTATATTATTAATATGTATGTAGATTTCTATGTCACTTAAGCCTAAACGGCTTGACTAATATCAAAGTGCATGATATCTTTAGATTCGTCTTGGTACCCAGTGTCACATGACATATTTTATGGTAAATAATTCAACACGGTGTCCGCAAAATGTAAAATATGCTGTCGGGTTTTCTGGTTTTTAAATAGGTACATAAATAGTTATTACCTATTGAAATACGGAACCCTAAACAATTTTTAAGTTAAGTTCTATAAAGTTGAACAATATTACCAAAAAAAAAATAGAAGAGTTCAAATTCGTAACAGATCAAAATATAAAATAACTGATTTTATTTCGTAATAAGTTTTCTAAAATCAACAAACTCGACAGCTTGATTATAAAACAAAGTTCCGACAGGACGGGGCTCCGATAATCAAGTTCCGACAGGACTGAACCAAATGTTTTGTCCCAAATAGGGTGGTCAGAGATATCCCAAACATGATCGTTTGGGTGTTCCAAACAATTAAAGTAATATTTGAAACAATATCTACGTTTCACCTTTTGAATACAGAAATGCACACGTGACCCGGGGTGAGCCCTTGCCTTTGAAACGTGCAATTCTATAGATATATTTCGGTGGAAAGACCCTTACTCGCATTTTACGACACCCACGATTGACGGATTGTTTCTATTATTGTTACAGGCCAAGACCAAACTAATAGTATTTCATTTTTTTCATTCCGTGGTCAACAAGTAAATTCCAAGGTCTCGTCATTTTTCATTGAGGGTGAAAAACCTCTCTGAATTTTTGTAGCTATCATTTTCTGTAATAGGTATTGTAATTAACCGTAAATTAACCGAATAACCTTATTATGACAATAATATGGCAACAGAACAAAAGTTGGGCAATACGCCAAACAATCCATTGGTTTCATTATAATATATGTCATTAATATATGAACGAGACAAACTTTTCAGAAGATACGCGTAGGGACTATTGTCATACTATATTAATTCTGTGCTATTGTACTGGGCACAGATCACAGATGGTACTGAGTCTCCTAGATGAAAGTGAAGCGAAAGTACCATGAATTAATTAATAATTCCAAATTTTACTAAAACGAAACCTCATTTTATTGTTAGAAAACTTAAAATGAATATTTTTCTTTTCTTTCTTTATGTTTAAATTTTTGTTTTTTGTTAGAGTTTTATTTTTCTAAACTCCGCCAATTATGTTCGGGGAACGAGCGAGTCAACCCCAACACGAGTATTATATTTTACTCTCTGGAGATGCCTCAATACTGTTATATACTATTACAGGAGAAATAAAAATATTTTTATTTTATTTTATTTTATTTATTTATTGTTGAAGATAGGAAATAATGGCTTGTTATCAATTTCACTACTTTTAATGGCAAATAATCAAATTTCAAGACTTGACATGTAGTGATAGAATATTTTAGTTGGGGTTTTGTTAAATATGATTTGATACAATGTTCTTAGTTCTTGTAAGTGTATTCGGGTATTCTCTTAGAGTTCCATATGAGGTTGTACCTAATCTTTGATTTGTGTAGATCAACAGAAAATGCCCATCAAGTTGAATAATTTTTTTTTATGATTAACTGGATACGCGTTTGACCACAATCTCACCTGATGGGAAGTGACGATGTGGCTGACAATTAATACATCGCGATAGCGATCTCAGTAGATGCCTATTCACCCTGCTCTTGAAGATCCCAAGGTTGTAGGATTCAGGAAAGACTGACGCTGGAAGGGAGTTCCATGCCTTGGCTGTTCGCATTATGAATGAAGAGTCGAACCGCTTAGTGCGAATGTTCGGCATGTTAACTACATACGGGTGGAATCCCTCCCCACGCCTAGTAGTCCGAAGATGAAACTGTTATTCCGTAGTAATAGTTTGGCTTATCTTTTAGGGTTCCACATCAGACACTCCAGACCTTCGATTTTTATACAAGTTTTTCAGCCTGATGGGTATTTTTCTGTAGATTACAGAAAAATACCCATCAGGCTAAAAAACTTGTCCTAAGGTGGCATTTCCTTATATCTTAATAGTTCGGCTGATGGCTTACGGTTCCACATCATGTACTCCAGCCCTTCGATTTGAAAGTTTTTCCTTACTGTGGGTACTAAATCCTACCTTGGTGCTAAAGCACTAGTTTAATTTTGATGTTCAGTGATTAGTTATAACTCGATACGTCTGTCCTTTAGTTAGACGTTTATCCCCTTATCCTAACTTCTTGAGCGCTTACATGATACCAAATTTAGCGATCGATCGCAAATCGTGTCAAGTGTAAAATTGCATTACTTTGCTTTCAAGTAAAATCGAAAAAAATTTATAGGGTCCCTCTAAAACGCATACAGCTTATAAATAACGGTATTTTTAGCGGTCTAAAATGATCCAGTATCACGACTTATAGAGGTGTAAAAATGCGCTGAAATAAATATATAAATATGCTTGGACATTCACACAATGCCATCTAGTTCCACATTAAGCAACTATAGGCTGTGTTGTGGATGCAGACGGTTGATATACTGCATAAATACATTTCTTTGTAAATAAATACTTATTATAAGTTAAAACATCCATAACTCGAGTACACATGTGCGTATTCATCACATGTTTATGTGATGAATACGCATACATTCGATATGTTTATATCGAATTCACGACCTTTTCTTGTAGTGGTCAGACTTTCTAACCACTACACCAAACAGGTCGTCATATGAAATGCTTCCAGAAATGGTATGTTATGGCAGAGTTTGCTTTGCGCTCGACTTGGCGGTTTTCAAGTAATTTCGAAAATAAATGAGGGATAAATTTGAAATTCTAGGGTCCATCGCTTAATTTTTTTGTTTAACCAAATCTCATATTAAGAAAGTCAAATTAAAGGTTTGTGCTTGCATGTAGTCACTAACTCATCCTGTATACCTGGAATTTGTCAAACTTAATTTTTTGCTATTTTTTCAAATTTTTGATATTGTACAGTATTCTGGCTCTGGTCTAGCTTTGCCGTAAACCCGTATCATGATAGGTAAGTAGCTCCACATCATATGCAGTTTAAGTGGTTTACAAGTATACATTATTTAAAATTGCTTAAATTTCGTGGAAATATTTCTTGCGAAAGACTACTTTTTTATGTACTCGTTCTGCAAATTAGTTTTAATGACGATACCTATAAAAGGATAGTGTTGGCCTCACCATCAGGGTTACCAACCCCTCAAAAGAATACCCCGAAAAGTGAGACGAAATACCCCTAAATAGCCCTAAATCCGATAAATATAAGGCCCAATAAAATTCCCCATTCAGAGGTATACTTAAATAATTTTTCGTTTTATTAGGTTAAATAGAGCCCCTATTTAAGCTAAGCTCTATAATAAAATATTACTTACCTATATTCTTAAATTCGAAATCAAAAATTTTCACGGTTCAGAAAGATTGATTTAACGGGGTGAGGTATTACTATACAAATACAAAAAGTATTTATTTTCTCTCACAAAAATATAGGTACATTACTCAACAATAGCTGCTTTAATGTATATAAACCTACTTTTTGAGAGAGACTGGTGTCCGTACTAGGAAACGTGTGTGACAGATCACCAGCCTCTCACCCTCTGGAGTGGCTCTCTCATTGTGAGACATTATATGGTTTTGTGAGAGAAAATAAAAGCTTTTTGTATCTGTATGGTATTATTTTTTGCCCCTAAAAATAGCTCTAAATATATAAACTGGGCATATTGCTGCCCCAAATTTGGGACCAAAAGCCCTAAGTTTGGAAGTCTGCTCACGATCCGCAACTGTGGTTTAACACGACTAGTCATCGTCACAGCCATTTCGTTGTGTTATTCAAAATGCACCCTCATAACACAAACGGACACTTAAATATTACATACCACTATTAGAAGTTCTATAGTTTAAACAAAATGAAACCAAATTTGTACCAAACATATACCTCGTTGAGAATACTTTTTTGATACTGAAGTAGGGGTTCAGTATCAGTAAAAGTTTAATAAATATTTCATCATGTCAGCTACAGGACGTACTGCTGAACATAGGCCTCTTCATAGATTTCCAGAGCGACCGGTTGGAAGCAGCCTGCATTCAGTGACTTCCCGTGACCTTCATTGTGGGTGGACGCCTACGCTGCGTGGTCCCGACTCAAGAACTTTAACCAGTTCTACAAGCTTATGCCCTGCCCACTGCCACTTACCTGCTATTGGCACTTTTACCTACGGTAGCCTTCTGCTACTCCACCATCAACGCTCATTGCGATCTGGCGCAGTCTGTAGTGTATTAAATTAGATAGTCGAGCTTCACTTGGCTCTCTTCCATAAAGAGTTAGCCTTTTTGAATTTTAGCATCATATTAGCTACAATCTCATTTCCTGGGGGGGAAGCGGGACTTTCTTATTTTCCTACTTTTTCAGCTTTAAATTCTTTCTTTAATTGGGTCCAAGGTAGCAATAGAGTCACGTATAGCACGGTCTACCTTCAGAAGGCGCCGTGTCGAGTACCACTCTTGTTCCTGGCTTACAGGAGTTACAGTGGGAGGAGTGGGGTGTGCCACTTCAACTTACTAATCCGGTGGGCCATGTCTGTTGCCCGATCAAATTCGTGGAGCATATTCCACGACACTATAAATTACAAAAGAAATTTCCAAGTCCCACGACTAAGACCTCAGATGTCTAAATTAATTTCGTTCTTGTAAATTTACAGGCGGCGTTAAGTTGTTCCCCTGTAGTTTGGTGCCAAAATCTGCAGTGAAACTTGTGAATGTGCGAAACTTTCGTCTCGTAGCTCCGTCTCTCAGATTCGCTTAGTTTATGTTTGGTGTAGTATATGAGTGACGAGCGATCCAAGGAATTTGATTTAGAACTAAATAATGTATTACTGCCAACTTATACATAGCACTCACCCATAATACTCATGCATTTAGGGAAAGGTGTGAGTGAGTAAACGCATGTTTTTACCATTTATTACCATATTTGTTCAATACTGCTGGACCAATTATTTTAATATAGCATTTTTATTTTTACTTGTGGGAGTGAAAAAGAGGATTAGACAGGCCATTGCCTTTTTCAGCGTCATCCAAGGGGAATGAATGCTCTGCCCAGACTCTTGCATACAGTCAGAGTGTGCTTTCTAGGTCGATATATCCCAACACTACAATACCTACTTTCTGCATTAGATACCTACGTACTCATTTTCCGTATTAGTTTTTGCTCGGATGACTAATTTTTCACTCTATAAAATTTAAATATGATTACACTGAAAGTTTTGCGTAACTCATTCATAAAGTTATTTACTTGTAAAGTAATATATTTACTGCTTTTCGAAGCATTCTCCATAACATATTACACACTTTTTCATTCTATCAAACCATTGGTCTGATGGCATGTTTTCACGTGCTGGTTGAAAGCTATCACGACCTCTTCCGGTCTTGTAAATGCCAAACCTCATCAAATCTTTGATTTTTGGGAAAATAGAAAAAAATCGCATGGGGCTAGGGCTGGATGAATTTCATCATAGAGAGATACACGGTCATGATCAAATTCTACGTACCATCGCCTTACCGTGATCAAACGAGGTGCTTCCCACCCAAAAACATTTTGATGACGAGCAGTGCAGACTTGCAAAAACAGTGAACATTTAAAATCATAAAAAATTATCGCCCCAAAATCTTTTTGCGTTAATTCCATTTTTGGTACGGAAGACGAATTTCAACTTATGATAAACCAATTAACACGAGATTTCTCGCCAATTTTTTTTTAATCAACGGTTGAGATTCTTGTTTTAAAAAATATAACATTCGTAATTCAAACATAAGCGGCCAGAAGCGCATAATAATTCGGTCTATTTTTTTTCGGGAATAAAGTAGCGTTCGACCCTTTAAATATATTTGTGCAAAGCATTAAACCTTTTAAATGCTCCGTTACGACGACGACGTTTTTTGGTAGATAGATAGATAGATAAAGCGTTTATTTGCATATTACAGAAACACATACAAAAATATTCGACAAAAATTTTGGAGGCAAGTCCCTAGTCGTCTTTAACGACACCCACGGGAGGGGACGGGTTGGTTGTAGAACCAACTGAATACGTGCCGAAACCATACAGCACTTAAATCGCGGTGACAATTTGCTCCGCTAACCGCTTATGTATTATACTAGTACCTAAGTTCCACCTACATACCTATACGTTTCCAACATAAGGTACGAACGTCGCGACTTTTCGTGTTCATCTTGCATCAGAATATATTTACATTTTTAGCATTATTACATTTTATTATTTTCAAGATAGAATACAATCGACGTTGACAACAACAATATTCATAAGTTTATGATTAAGTTTATTATGTGAGAATAAGATGGTAGGTATTCTTGGAACATTTTTGTGCCGTTTTGTTTTCATTTAGTTTGAATTTATTTTGCTAGCACAAATCATCATCGTCTTGGCCTAGTTCCAATTTCTTTGGGGTCGGCGAAGTACATATTTTTCTTCATATCTCTTCTCTTCTATCAGCAGTTACCCCATCATTCACGCCCTTTTTGTTCATATCACCTCTCACACAATCCATCCATCTTTTCCTTGGTCTTCCTCTTTCTTTCCAACCATCGACATCCATATTCATCACTCTCTTAGTGACATGCGTTTATCCCTCTTCATAAAATGTCCAAATCAAACCAACCAACCAAACCAAACGATTTCCTTTCAACTTTTCTGTCACGGGTGCCGCTTTTAAATTCCCTCTATCATACTCATTCCTTATTTTATGCATACTCGTCACTTCACTGATCCATTTCAACATTCTCATCTCTGCTGCTTGCAATTTTACCACATCCGTCGTCTTCATGGCGCAACACTTCGATCCATACAGGTCTTATTACGGATTTATAAATTTTGTCTTGGACCTGAGGGGCATCCATGAGTCATATATTGTTCCGGTAACGTGTTGCAACTTCATCCAACCCGCGTTGATCCGATTTATCGATTTGGCGGTACCAACCCCTTGTACAAGTGACCCAAGGTACCGGAAGTTAACGCAGCTTGGTAAAGATCTTCCGGTAAGAGTTATGAACATAAGACTGGAGGTACTGCCGAAGTCGCTAAACATTAATTCCGTTTTGCTTCTGCTCACTTTCAAGCTAAAACTCTCCAGTCTTTGTCGCCATTCCTCCCGTCTGCTCTGGACCTCCAGACCATTTTCGGCTACCAGCACAATGTCATCGGCCAACAGCTTTAGCATTTTGCTAGCACTAATACTAGAAGAAATTAATTGCACAATCCTAATCAAACTTATTGTAGTTGTATACCCAATTGTAAGTACTTAAAGCATTTGCTATTTGTTTTCGATTCATCATCATTATATTAGTAGTAGGCGTCCACTGCTGACCATAGTCCTCCCCCATAGATTGCTAGAGCGACCAGTTGGAAACGGCCTGAATCCCGCGATTTCCCGCACCCTTTATTAGGTCATCCATCCTCTTTGTTTAATGCCCCACCGGCCATCAGTTCTTCAAGTTATGTGCCCTGCCTACTGCCACTTCAAATTACTAATCCGCTGGGCTATGTCGGTCACTCTTATTCGTCTTTTAATCATACCTGATTCGATCACGTAACGTAACGTCAAGCATTGCCCTCTTCATAGTTCATTACGTGGTCTTGAGCTTTCTTATGAGACCATAGTAAGAGACCACGTTTCAGTGCCATACGTCTATACTGGTAATACACATTGAATAAAGCTTTCGTCTTCAAGCACTGAGGATTTTGGACGAGCAGCGTGAGATGCATGAGAAATTTTGTGGACTCTAATGACATAATTGTAAAAAGGGAGTCTAATGCTTTGAGCAGGAATGTACCTTAGAATACCACTTGTTTGTGTCATATGGGATATATTTTATCCCATATTTTCGTTAATTGTTGTTAGTTGAAGTCGGTTATTTTGCCAATTATTGGCGGTTAAATTATTTAGGCATCGTTTTTAACCCGCGATCCAAAAGAGGGGTGAAGGGAGCCTATGTCTGCCCGAGACACAGTAACGTCAAAACTGCTGAATGGATTTAAAACATTTTTTTATTTTTGAAAGTCGGTATTTGCAAAATGGTCCTTAGCCATGTTTGCTGGAAATCTCAGGGTCTATCATCTCATCACAGGTCCTATTGGTAACATGTATTTCAAAGGTGTCTTCATTTACATCAACGTCATGTTTAAATATTACATACACAAATAAAATACAACTTAACCGACCAGGAAAACTTTAGATGTAATCTTATAGGTACCAACTGAACGCTGACACAATAAGGTACGAGAACCTATTACGAATAAGGCTGCACTATATTATAATTCAGCAAGAGACTCGAGCTTCAGCAGATAAACGAAATTTAATTATATTGCTGAGCTAAAGCGAGTTGACCAAGTTGTTAGTAACTTTGGTGACACATGCACGTCAGAGTGAGTTGACTGAGAGACCCACGTATTAACCTAGATGGACTGGGTATAATTCTAGTTTGTTAGTGTTATCGATTTTGTTGTTGGTCATTTGTCATCATGGAGTCCATTCAGAACATAAGCTGATTGTTGGTCTTAGCTGGCGGGTCGTTTTTCAATCAGAAGCGAATTCTAACCGTTCAACGGAGAAGCTTAGCCAGCATCATGGAGATGATGGACAATCAAAAAATGATGGGTGTTTGTGTTTGACGGCATTGTGTGTGTACAGTCTTTGTCCTGATGTCACAGCTATTTTATTCTCAGACAATTAATGCTGTAACGCTAAAATTTGGCATGGTATTTATATTTATTACACCAACAAAGATATGTATATATGTCACAGATAGCGATAAATTAGCGAGGGAATTTATAATTTAAAAGTCGCATGAATACCTTGGTGCGCAATTTGCTACAAGAAGTGAACCTGGTAGCACTGGTATCACCGGACTATTCCGCGGTGACGACGTTTACAGTAATATATTAAGTGTGCACATCAAAATTATTTTTTGCCTTGCCTTGACTATTCAAAATTCTTACGATGTCAATAGCATTAAGTTAAATATTATTATTATTATTAAAATAAGGGCACGCTTTGCTACCAGCCGTCAAAGGGGTCGAACCACCACCTAACACATCAAACTTTGATTACCTACTATCACCGGCGCTTGGAAGAATCCGGTGAGTCGTTACCAATAAAAAGTTGGTCATGGAATTTGAGCAAGGAGAAATTGTTGACTATTGGGTGAATTCGACAGACTGCATGCGAGGGCCAAGGTGGATGGCGTGAGGGGTTAACATATGTTTACTCTTCACCAGTAAGCATCTCGGGTTCTATAATCATCATTTATTATTAAGATTTATGTGAGGGTAAGTGGTCAGTAATTACCACCTTACTTAAAGATTTAAGGTTATCGGGCCTAGTGTTTCTGATATCTTATTCGCCTGTATTGGCTTGATATTATATTGCAATTTCTCGAGCTACCCTATATCACGAGAGGCTGGCACCGTCCCTGACGCTAGCAACACCGCGTTTCCCCGACATATATTTTAAAACAAATTTTCTTTCAGGGTAAATACTTACCTCCCCTATATGTAAACTGGGGGTGAATAAAATATACCAAAACAACTGATATACTGTTCGGTATACCCGGTTGCCTCGAACCTGAATTCGCAGATATTCAGATTATAGTTTTGATTTGGGAAAATGTTGTCACCTAACTCAGATTGAATGGTTGTAGGAATTTGAAATACATCTTTACCTGCAGCCGTATATACCGTCGCCAATAATTAGCTCAATCATGTAATTCGATATGTGTCCCCTTATCCTTATTTCTACTGCACTTTATGTGATACCAAATTTTGCGACACAATGCAAAAATTTTTACTTGGTAAGACGGTTGGTCGCCATGCAGCAATATCCAAACAATGTTATCTCTTAACAAGTTAATGGTTTTGGGTGAGTTTGTTGATCTGTCGTTGCTTGTTGTTCATTATATTCAACTAGTTTTCCGCTCGCGCCTTCGCCTGCGTGGAATAACTTTATTGCGGAAATTTGTTTATCCCGCGGGAACTACTCACTTTATCGGGATATAAATCCTATGTCTTAAGCCAGAGTATATTCTAACGCAAATTTCATCTAAATCCGTTTATCCGTGTCGCCGTGATTAAGCAACAAACAAACATCCAAAGTTTCGCATTTATAATATTAGTTAGATATACGAATTTAGTTAGTTAGATATAGAAACTACAGTTATAGAAATTGGTTTTTGCAGACCTTATCACTTAAAGCTTCCAGGGAACCTTTGGTATAAGGCCAAAACATTTGAATAGGCAGGTTGTGGGTATTAAATAAGGATGCAGATACAAACTACTATAGGGGAATAGATGCAATTTTTCAGCAAAGAAAACTGCTGCCAAGACTGTCACCAAAATATTAAACAATAATCTTTAAATCGTACTCATCTCGTCGAAATTCAACACGCGACGTACTCCACAATTCTCGTTGCAGAATCCTGCTTCTTATTTTATATTATCTGTCTGGGTACATAGAGAGAAAGAAGGCTTTATATTAAAAACGTTCCGGGTGCTCACATGCAGACAGATGCTGGAAATGTCCGCGTTAACGCCACTTCTGAACTCATGCCAGAACTTGATACGAGGCGTACTGCCATATTGACTTTTATTACTAAAACCAGTTGTAGCACAGAAGGATGGTAATGCAAACAGTGCATCAGTGGAAACTCCGCAAAAACCTTGATTTAAAAAGCTATTTGCAGTGTTTCATGGTAATTTTACGACCGCTATAAAATTTACCATCCAATTATAGACGGGATAATTTATTTTTTATGTCACAGACAGTAATCTGGTCTGGAGAAAAATAAAACAGCAAGCCATTATTCTTCCATTTTACGATTAGAAAACTTGTACGGTAATTTGTTAGTAATCTCTGTGTTAGGGGAAGAGAAACATGAATAAAAATTTGTAGATGTCAATTTTCAATCTTAAGCCACAGAGTAATGTATGGGTTTATCATCATTATGGTATGCTACCATTTAACCATTACCGCCTCCGTGGCTTAATGTAAACAACATTGGGTTTACGATTCGGAGGTCGCGGGTTCGATCCCCAGCGGGGTACATGTTTAAGTACTCGGTTTGGTTGGTGGTAGGGCATTTTAAATGTCCGCCTGGCTAGCTACCACCATCTTAATCTAAATCTGCCGCCAAGCAGCAATGTCAATATCATTGTTGAGTTCCGGTTGTCAGAGATAAGATAGCCAGTCCCCCAAATGTGTTGGGGTTTATCAGGGTCATTACGCTTCCACCTTCGACCTCATCTTCACTTAACATCAGGTGTGATTGGGTTCAAGAACCAACCCGTTGTGCATAAATAATTATATTATAAAATATCAGACTATTTAGATGATAATCATCCCTGGACATAATCAGATCGTTCGCATGCTAGGCTATTTCACAATTAATAATGAAATTTAAAAACCTGTTTGTAATATAAAAACCTTTATGTAAAATCAAAGCCTGATTTTAAAAGAGCAACCCTTCGAGTTTCTTGCTTGTTCTTCTCAGGGGAAAATTGCATTTTGAACAAGCAGTAGCTTAAAAAAATTAAAATTTACTATGTAAAATTGACTATTTTAAGTGTACTCTGTGTACCTACAAAATAAAACATTTTTGACTTTGACTTTGACTAAAAAAAAACTACTTCTATTTTAGAGAACTGCGGTTGGTATACCTTGAATAGGGTACCATTAATCATGTAATCCCATCAAAAACAATACTTGTCAAAAAAACCAAGTCTCGCAACTCAGTTGTTCTGCGGTAAAAAGTTGTGAGATCCATGTAATACCAAGTCGGTTGTTAATTTATTCAGTCTCTACTTAAGCGACTTTCTGTCTTAATACGTCCAGTCTCTAAGACCACGATCGTGGTCCATAACAATTGAAAATCATTTGTGATTGGAATCTCCGTACCCGAAGCATTAAGTTATTACGTAATAATTAACAGCATCTTATAGTGACGCATATCAATATTAAAATTCTTTAATGTTTTATATAAATATATCGAGACTTGGCCATCGCACTAAATAATTGAATTTACATGTGTTTTCAGGCGATTGAATTTACACGTCTTTTCAGGCGATGGCCAAGTCTCAATATATTTATATAAAACCTTAAAGAATTTTAATATTGATATGCGTCACTATAAGATGCTGTTAATTATTACGTAATAACTTAATGCTTCGGGTACGGAGATTCCAATCACAAATGATTTTCAATTGTTATGGACCACGATCGTGGTCTTAGAGACTGGACGTATTAAGACAGAAAGTCGCTTAAGTAGAGACTGAATAAATTAACAACCGACTTGGTATTACATGGATCTCACAACTTTTAACCGCAGAACAACTGAGTTGCGAGACTTGGTTTTTTTGACAAGTATTGTTTTTGATGGGATCTCATTTCTTTTTGTATTTTGTAGATACTTAGGTACTTAAAGTATCAATATTTAATTTATTTAAATTATTTATCCGAACAACGTCCAAATTGTAAGCAAATAATATCAGTAAACCAATGAGAGTAGCCTTTAGTCGTCAAACTAATATAGCAATCGAAATTATCAATGAAAATCGCAAACTTATAGGTAAGAAATCTGGGCACATCCGAACAGCATTGGGTCGCTCGCGCGTATGAGCGCGGCTGCTGCTCGCTCGGCGACATTCACCTTTCCGCGCGCCCCGCCACTGTCCCCGCCCCGCGCCCTCGCGCTAGCACCGCGCAGCGCGTAGTAACGGCCCGCGCTCACTCGCTAGCATCGCAGCGCGTGGTATATAATTATACAACCTTACGCACTCGTAATAAGTACGAATACGCACGTAGGTACGTTTTTTGCATTAATAAATAATTTAATACACGTGTTTTCATCACCGGAATACCCATTTTTTGCTCGATTTGGCAGGGGCACTACCATGCGCCTATATTTATATGGGACTAGCTTAAACCCGCGGCTTCGCACGCAATAATAATAATTGCCGTAAAATAAAATATTGAAAAATTTAATTAACTGAAGACTTGGCTGTATGGGCTTAATTTTCTTTGCTGTCTTTTCTAGATTTTTTAGTTTTTCCTTGATTCATACACCAAACACTACTTATATTCCAAATTTGAAGCTTCTAGGTCTGCTAGAAGTGCCTTAAAATTTTGATGATCGGTGAGTCAGTGACTGACAAAATTAAGAAATTTGACCCCTTATAATTCTTAAATACTGGTTCAAATTGAATGAAATTTTAAATATACGTGTCTTTACAATGCCTGCATAGTTACTGAAAATTTCAGTCTTCTATTTTTATCCACAACGAAGTTACAGGGGGTCGAAAATGGTCTGAATTGCTTCGAGAAAAGGATGGTACGGCCGTGACGCTTTTTTGCTCGACTTGGTGGGGGCACGGCCGTGCCCCCAGATATTAAATAACTGTGACGCGAGAGTTGATATTGTTCCTACAATTTTATTAATTGACGACCTGTTTGGTGTAGTGGTTAGAAACTCTGACCACTATACCAAAAAGTCGCTGGTTCGAATCCTGCTAGGGGTATATGTTTGTATGATGAATACGGCCATGTGTACCTGAGTTATGGATGTTTTCATATATAATAAGTATTTATTTACAAAAAAAATGTATTGTTTAAAAATGTATGTATATCAACCATCTGGTATCCACAACACAAGCCTATACTTGCTTAAAGTGAAACTAGATGGCATTGTGTGCATCTCCAACGATATTTATTTATTTATAATTTTCTTTATCTCATGCAGTCTGCAATATAACTAGACTACTTCATCATAGTCATTATCAGTTTGTAAACTTCTCGCAGGCGCACGCAGTATGGATTGGCGGCCATTTGCAGAGCATCCGTTTTAAGCGGACTGCCCAAGTAGTAAATTGCCGATGTAGATAAAAGAACTAAACTAAAATACGGAATCGATTTAATTGCAGAATGACTAAATAATGTAAGTATATTAAAATAATTTTCAGTATTTTAATATACTAAATTAATAAAATAACGAATTAGTAAATTGGTCACGGTTTATGAACATGACATATTAATTCAAAATTTTTGACATATTATATAAACTTCTTTTTCATTGATTTGTGATTATATAGTAATTAATTCATTATGATATTCATGTCGTCATGTAAGTCAAATCTATTAATATTATTGTTTGTATCATCTCATGAATGATAGTGTCATGAAACTACTTGGGTGTCATTGTTTTTATTTATAAATAGATATGGTATATAATAGTATACGACATTGTTTAAATGATATAAAATAAATCTAAATCATGGCAGCAGAATTTTCTCAGGCATGCAGATTTCTTCAATAATTAACCAATAAGGAAAAGGAAGAAATTATTTATTTCAACCCGTCTGACACAAACAATTCAAAATTCTTTCTTGCATAAGTTTCCGCCCGCGGCTTCGCCCGTGTCGATTTTTATAGCGTACAGTTTCAATATAAAAGTAAAAAATGACTGCGTTGGTCCCAGACTATCTCTCTGCCAAATCTCAATATGGTCGGTTCAGCAGTCCAGGCGTAAAAGCCGAACCGACAGAGTTTCACATATTGCACAATTAAAGAAACTACATTACACTTCATAATGTTGTATAATATGAATTTCCATAATCGTATATAGTCTGAGTATTATTGCCATATCTGTTTAGCTGCAAAAATATGAATAGATCTATCCCTTTTCAACTAGTTTTAAGTAGGTCTTGAGCAAGGTTCTGTAATACGGACCGAAATTACATAAATTTACAATAACCAGGTAGAATATTCTACTAATAGTGTAGAGCTGAGAACCCTTCGAATAATGTTTCCAGTTCATTGCTCCCATCGAGTGACAATTATCCAGGGGTTTATCCCTTAGCTAGCCACTCCAAAACTAACTGACCAGAATAAATTGCGCTCCCCTTCCTCTCCTTCCTCATCGTCTACCTGAGCCTCGTCACTACGTTAAGGGAAATATGGATAAGAACTCAGAGATCTATGTAAAATGGTTATGGCTATAGTAAATGCCTTGATACCATTTTTAGGGTTCCGTTTTGGAGAAGTGGTAAAAACATAGATACATGCTCACCATAGTTTTTTGTCTATTGTGTTTGATACAATGATTACGTATACGTGATGCTAAAATATAAATAGTGCCAAAGGAAAAAAAATGTGCCACTGAATTTTAAGAGTTATTCAATACTAGCTTTACTAGTATACTAGCTGCGTGGAATAGCTTTATCGCGGATATGTTTAAGTTGTATATCCCTCTATCGAGATAAAAAATAACCTATGTCTTAATCCAGGGTATATTCTACCTATTAACCAAATTTCATTCAAATCCGTTCATCAGCTTCGCCGTGATTGACCAACAAACAAAGAAACATCCAAAATTTCACATTTATAATATTACTAGCTATCCGCTCGCGGTTTCGCCTGCGTAGAATAACTTTATCGCGGAAATTTGTTTATCACGTTTTAACTACTCACTTTATCGGGATATAAAATATCCTATGTCTCAATCCAGGGTATGTTCTACCTATAAACCAAATTTCATCCAAATCCGTTCATCCGTTTAGCCGTGATTGAGCAACAAACATCCAACCTTTCGCATTTATAATATTAGTCAGATTAGATTTTACGCGTCACGCGTTACTGGAATCCTCATACTCATACACAAAGACTGCTTTACCTTTCATTATCATCATGGAAAGTGACGATGTGATCGAAGATGTAGCACGGGATTCCAGTAAATGCCTATTCACTCTGCTCTTGAAGATGCCAAGGTTGTAGGATTCAGGAAAGAAAAACGCCGGAAGGGAGTTCTATGCCTTGGCTGTTCGGATGATGAATGAAGAGTCGAACTTCTTAGTGCGAATGTTCGCTATATTATATCGATCGGTATATTGTATCGATACAGCTTTTCAAAGCGCATTTTCAAATTTCATATAGGTATATAGTTTTTGCATGTACTGCTTTCTTTAAGTGCTTGTCGCATTTAGATTTAACTTTTTATCTTTTTTAATGTTTGCTACTGTATTAATGTAGTGTCAGCTATGGGCCTTTCATTACTACGTAATTATAAAGGGGTTTTGACCAGTAATAAAACAAGGTATAAATACTCACATTTTGTATATACATATATTCTCCGATATATTCACACTCTTTTTAACACTTCCTCTGATGTTCGCACGGTACGACGACTGACTATGGACTGCTACCCCACTACTTGTCACCTTTTTTTTATTTTTCTTCGTGAAACTCGAGTTTACTTACTATTTATCCAAATTGACAAAGCAGCCACCCTTTATCACTTTAACTCAATAAAATATACGTTATTTGAGTGGTAACAGTCCATTTTCAGCAGTATGTAAAATATTGTAAATAAATGTTAATTTACGGAAACTGCCTGTTTTGCAACTTATACACTTAAATGAATAATATTGTTTAATTAGGTAATTACTATTAATATTGATGACAGTAGTCACTCGTTGATGAGCCTAAATAAATAAAATATTAAAGACCCACTCACTGGTAGACCATTAGAACCAATGGGCTACTTGCCGGTGGCCTAAACCTTGATGTTTGATGATGTCACGAAAGAGGTCTTGCGGCAAAAGTGAAGAAATAAATACGAAAATCAGCCAGCGTTAGTTATTCTTATTCTTAGATATGTGGAGTTATTTCGAGACAAATATAACTTGCGGTTAATAACGTTATATCGTCTGAGTAACTATGTTACGTATGTATATACGTAAATATGTGTATTGTGTGTTTATTAAGGGTGTCTCAATAAGAATTTGAATTTTAAAAACTTGAAAAATATTAGTTTATTTTTTAAGTACATTTTTTTCTTACATATGTTTGGAGGTAGTGCTGACATTTACACATGAAACAAAATATCGGTTAAAAAATTAAAATATCCCAATAAACTAATATATTTTTTAGTTTTTTAAATTAAAGAGGATTGCTGGAAGAGATCTCTTATAGAGATAAGTTCGCCCTTTGTACATTTTTCTAAAATATTTGTTAATGACCATTTCTTTGTGTGTGTGTACAATAAAGTGTTAAATAAATAAATAAATAATAAAGTTCTTACTAACCGCGACTTAGTTCGCGTGAAACATTTCATCGAAATCAGTTCAGCAAAACATTTAGCCTATATATTAATCCAGCTCCCACCACTAATCAAATTTCATCCAAGTCCTACTAGCTGTTTAGGCGTGAAGAAGTAACAAACATATATACATACACACACACACACATAAACTTTCGCATTTATAATATTGGATCGTGGTATATCGCATGGTTGCTGGTATTGGTATTTTAAAATGTCCGCCTGGCATGCTACCACCATCTTATCTAAATCTGCCGCCAAACTGCAATGTTAATAGCATTATTGTGTTCCGGTTGTCAGAGATAAGATAGCGAGTTCCCCAAATAAGATGGGAATTCCGGGTTAGTACGCATCCACCTTCGACCTCATCTTTACTTAACATAAGGTGTGACTGAGATCAAGTGCAAACGCGATGTGCATAAAAAGAAATATTAGTGTGAAGTGTGATATACGGAACTTTCAGGGCACTATATGTCACAGGTTTCGTACAGTTAAAATCATCATTGACAAACATTTTTAACCCTCGAGGAAAAACGACAGGCGTTATGTTTGACGGCGTTGCTAATTCCAGTATTTGTCCGTACAAATCTTGGTCCGATTTTTATATGAAAGACTAAACGAGGGTGCAGTTTCTTTGCCATATTGATGAAAATGGGTTAAATCGTTTCGAAGATATTTAGCTTTTAACACAGTTTTTGGTGTATTTCGACCATAACACTTTTGGAGGTTTCTAAATTTTCATTTTTTTTATATATATAAAAGTTCTTAGCCAACATTTAATATCATTTGTTTCTTGGGGTTTTCTAAATTTCCAATTTATAGTTATTATAAAGTGACAAGTAGGTATGTAGTTCATTCATAATGCGAACAGCCAAGGCATAGAACTCCCTTCCGGCGTCAGTCTTTCCTGAATCCTACAACCTTGGGATCTTCAAGAGCAGGGTGAATAGGCATCCACTGAGATCGCGTGCTTCATCTTCGGCCACATCATCAGTTCCCATCAGGTGAGATTGTGGTCAAATGCGTATCCAGTTAACCATAAAAAAAAAGACGATTTATGAAATTAACCGCAAATTTAAGTTTGTCGAGTATTTTTTGTAATTAACCATTTTTGTTTTTATTTCTTCTCTTATGCCAAATTTTTTTTTTTTTTTATTAAAAACTGGTTTCGCGTAAAAATTTCAAGATAGCAGCCCTACGGAAAAGTAAAGATAGTACCCAATAAGATTTTGATAATCTGTTCGTAAATGGAACTTTAGTATAAAAATACGCTTTGAAAAGATTTATCTAATACTAGGAACTTGTATTTTATACAACAGTTTGAAGCGGCCTGTTAGTATTCGATATTATTTAACCATAAAAACAGACGAATAGCGATGTAATCCCAAGGGTTTTTTCAAAATGAGGTACGGGACCCCAAATAAGCAAAAAAAAGCAGTTCGCAATAACAACGACAATTAAGCGTTTATTTGAGAATGAGAAGATAATATATGAAGCAGTACTTGGGCATCACAAATTGAAATAGTTTATTATAATTATAACGTGTATAGAATGTGAAATCGAAAATTGCAATAATTTCTTAATTTTTCATTGATTATCAATTTATTCTATAATAATAATTGGCTCAATAACTAATTAGGTATATTTTATTAATTGAATCCAATATGTTACGGGAATAATCTTACACAATATTCATTTAGTTAGTTTTAATTTGATAACACCAAACACATTTCAAAATTCCATTTGTCCCAGACCAACCCTCAGGTTTCAGCAGAATACCAGTGTTTTGCCCGCCTCGGGCAAATCCATACACTGAGCTTGTAGCTTTTTTGTATACTGCGCCGCACACATAATATTTTTTGTTTCTGTACTTGTGTTTTATTGTTTTACTTGTATTTTTCATATGTAAAATTTGTTACGTGTGTACATGGATGCAAATAAATGCTTATCTATCTATTTGTCTGTCTGTTTTGTTTAGTTAAGTCATAAATCAACTGAAACTGTATTTTATTTTCTGTTGTGCAATAAAGTGTATTCGCAATTTGTAAACCAATATCTTCTCTTTGAATAAAATATAGATATTAACGATTACCAATAATTTTCCGGTCTTGATAATAATCCCGTGACATTAATAAAATTTGTCAATCTCAGTATCAATATCAATGTAATAAAATTTTAATATCAATACAGTAAAATTTCAATATTGAACCTCCAGCCTTGTTCCGAACTAACAAACAAAGGTCGTTTCAACTTTCCTCGCTCACATTTGAGACATTTATTAAATATGGTTCATTTAACATGTTCAGCATATATGTATATCCATATGGAGGGATTTGTTCTGGATATTAAAATAGAATTTCCATATTTCAAAATATATAACTTTGCTCGTATCTGTAATTGGAGCATCCATGTCAGAACCGAAAATACAAATAGCAAGCACGATTCGAGCGAGACCTCTCACGGGACCAGCCGTGGTGCCTGTTTAATATTGACATTATTTTTTATTAGCCCCAGTTTATTCAAGGGCTTCCGATACGAGTATTAAAATACATATAACTCTTCATGTTAGGGATATTGCTTGAAATTGGTTATCGAACCAAATAACCTTTTTAATAGCTTCTTGTGAACAACAAATTTTTTATGCTTCTCTATGAGACCAATTTTTATTTCATCTTGTAAATTAAATTTCTGTTTTCATTAGTAACTACTAAGCTATACAACCGTAGCAACGTTGCATGTTATAAAAGAATAATCGTAGTCACAGAATACAGTTTTTGTTCTGTGGTCGTAGGCATTCTTATCTTATAAATAGCGTGACGAAAGATTAGGGGATTACGAAGGATTTATAACTGTAGGTGCTCCAAGAAAACAAGCTCCCAGCTTCATTCTCACCGCATCAAAAATGCTAATTTATATCAAATTTATACGTTCATCCTCGTTCCTGTAAAATATTTCATTAAAACACAAAATGACAAGCGAAAGGTTTTCTCTTTTTTCCGTCTGCCCGGGCCTTATACATGTGACGCCCGAAGCGAAAATGGCATGGGGCAAAATGGCGGGTGAAAGATCAATATGACCTACCGAATCGTAGGGCTCTTTCTTTCACACTTGTCCAATATATACCTCCTTCTCTTTCCTGCGCGAAGTCAAGTCGCAGTTTCGATATGTCGTATGACGATACAGATTTTAGCTGCGAATTTTCACAGAACCTTTGGAATTATGAATGCTTTAGGGTTTGGGATGGGGATATGTTTGCACAGCGATTAGCGATTTGCGGTGAATGTCATTACCTCGAGCCTAGAGATAATGCTTGATTATGAAAATTTGCGTGTTTAAAATTATTTTACGAAGTGTAAACATTTAATTGTCAATTTTGTTAATTGAAATTCTGTTATGATGAGTACTTTGCAATGGAATGGCAACGGAGTTTCTCCCCCAAATTCATTAGTTTTAAAATTATCATTCAATTTAAAGAGGTAATCTTTTTTATCTTCTAAACTCAGCTCTAGTAAAATATACTTTAGAACGTTGATCTGGCAAGACCGGGAAATGTGTGAGTTCTAGGCTATAGTATTTATCTATATACTAAAGATTGAAAAAAGGTCGGTAAGTTCTTCGGTGCTTTGAATAATACATAATGCCCAAGAAAACGAAGGACTGGGTGTAGGTATAACGGCGCACATTGAGCAAATTCAATACAGCCGCGCTGACGCAGTTGATGACTCAGAATGATATGGAATGAAAGTTATAAAATATCATAATGTTGCTACACTATAGTAGCGAAGTAGCAGCCCAATAAGTCCGCTGATTGGAAGATCACAGGATTTACATTGAGAGATATGAGATGTGTATTTCGTTACCTTAACCAAGCTAAAAGCAACTAAAGTCCCACGTCCACATGACGGTGACAATAAATATTGACAATTGGAGATTTATTTAATCGAGGCGAGGACACTTGTGAAAATTCATCGATATTTTAATCGATAACCTTAATCAGTGAGAGCCAACCAATCATACATCGGTAGGTAACCAATATCGATGAAATTACACAACTGTACCCGATGATAATACGTACAAAATTTCTATTATAATTTTTGTATTGTCTTCGTCAAGTGAATTGTTGTTACTTTTAGCATCACATGTTATTTATAGCTTGTTGGTAACGAATTACACATCTCATATCTCTCGATTTATATCCCGTGATATTCCAGTCAGTGGAGAGTGAACGGGAGTCGAACGTCGAACCCAGTTTTATATCTTCATTAAAGCTTTACATTAGGGTCGGCCTCGCGGGTCGCTTGTAATCGAAGAGTTAGTGCGGTACGGAGGTGCCCGATTTATTGCCAGCCCCTCATCGAATCTGATATCTATTTTTAAGGTTTCGAATAGCACATAATATTTCCTAGACAAACGTCCTGCTTTATTATGCTGTTTCCTTTTCTAAAGCTGTGTGAGGAGGATTACCGACGGATTCCCAATATAATGACCATTTACTAAAATTGGCACAATTAGAATTGCTAGTAATGTGAACCCTAAACTATAATAATATTTTTATCTATTCTATGAAGATTGAGCTAGAATGTGGTTATCGTCGATCAGCAAGACTTGAGTCAGGAACTATATTATGTTGGTATAATAGCGTTTAATTAGTGTTTGGTTAACAATATGACAGGTCGCAAACACACATCAATATTATGTGTCTGCCTGCCTACCTTATGAATAAGCGATAACTGTATGTCATGATTTCAATTGTTATTCTTATAACTTACGAAATAAAACTTTTTTGAATTTGAATTATGCAATTGAATATGTCCATCGCCCGACACAATGCGCAATTTATTAGATATGCTTCTTCAATAACTTTATTTATCAACAAACTAAGAAAATGTACGTGGATGCAAGTCCTCCTAACGACTCATGCACGTAGAATAAAATAATGTTTTATAATAATTTACCTAGTAGGGGTTTGCTTAGCAACTGTCCTTGAATAAATTTCAACAAAAACTCGCCTGTTCTGTTTCGAAAGACGCTCAAGCGAGCTTCGAAATTTTCTCATTCCGTCACTCTGAACAGGCTAACACTTAACAAAAGCTCTTCAAATCCCACCGCAGGAGTAAAAACAAGAAATCTGTACTCGTTACTTGTACTCCGTAACTGTCAGAATATCATCAAAGAAAATTCTGTCTTATTCTTTTTGAAGTAAAACCTAGTTTCTGTGCCTTCCGTACCAGGACTTACGTAAATCGAAATAAGATAAGATCATCCCGGGAGGAAGTAAAAAAACTGAATAATTCGCGTACATATCCCGCGACATGGTAGACGTCTCGAGAGTGGCAACAATTTCCTATTTGCTCCAAACCAAGGCCTTGTCGTAAAAAGACGATATTTACGAAAACGTAGGTACCGCAAATGATCGCGGTGTCAAGATTTGCCATGATATAGCACTTATATCCTATAGAAATATGGAGAGTAGATTCATTTTTAATTACATTTAATTAATGCAAGCTACAGTTTTCATTGTAATTGAAATACGGAAATAAATCGAAGCCGAGTGTCTGTAGCCGGAACTTCGCAATTACTTTCCATTGAAGTTATGAAGACACGCGCTCAGAGGTGGGTTGGCTTTTTTCCCAGCAATATTGCAGATTTATTTATCGCTTCGAAGTTTGTGAAAAATGGTAAGGATGGAACACGGAAGTCCTCGACGGACGTATAAATTGTGATTTATTCGATTGTGCGATAGGATTTGAGATGGAGGTGAAAATTGAAATGATTTTCCACACCGCCCCATACTCACTTTCTCGAACGGTGAGTTATGTTAAAAGGAAGGATGTGTCTATGCTGATATCACATGATATTCATTTGTGTGATATTAGATATTGGGTTATCTTTATAAGTATTATGTAACAATATTACAGGGAGTGGGCCGATGATTCCTGTGAAAGTTTGTAAGGGTCGGATGGACCCAGATAAAAAGGGTGCGCCGGGAGCGGGAGCAATTTCTTGGAGACGATGACAGGCCGTTTGCTAGCGATGCCACTTTGAGGACCTTTTGATCGAAACCAGCAAATGGGGATTCAATATTCTAAATAATACAATTTTCTGGTATATTTTACTTTCTAAGAAAGATAATAATACAGTGAAATGTAAGATAAGAAATAGTTTAGAGAATTGGTTATTTCAGTTATTTAATTCCATATGACGTGACAATGATTCTAGATAATTACGAAAAAGTATTTCTATGTACTCTTTACCTCATTAGGTCGTTAGCTTAATGTTCGTTTATGAGCAGGCACTATTTATATACATTTATTTTTACAATTTAGTTAATAAATACAAAACAAAGTTAAACTGAAAAATGCGTAAAACGATAAAATAGTTTTTTTATATCGCGTCATATATTTTCACAATATTGTTCACAAATATTTTTCCTGAGTTTTGCTTCACTCGTGTACGATATGAAAGGACAACGAATCCCCGGTCCCGTTGTTATTTACATGAGCATTCCGATAAATGTAAGGAGGGATAGGCCAAGCTATTTACCTACGCTCGGCCATGATACGCGTAATCTCTCGGAAAAGGGTTCCTTGGTTGAGATCGCGTCGACTTGAATGACGACGCATCCCTATTCTAAAAAGGGGTTGAGAAAGAAACAAACATTTTGTAATTTTAAAGTTAGTTAGTACTAACTTCATCCACGGCTAAAAATACAATTTATTAAAAATCGCATATATGCTTTTTGCAATACAATGTTCTAAATGTAGTAATGATTTGCAAAATTTATTAACGACACAAAAAAAATATTATTATTATTTGGAGCCTATACTGTCCCACTGCTGGGCAAAGGCCTCCCTCTACTCTCTCTCCACAAAAATATACAAGGTAGGTGAGAATTAAAACTAAAGCTAAACTAAATAAATAAATAAAACTAAATCATAAATAAAAAACTTAATAAATTAAACGACGAAAACATTAAAAAAAGGACGTACACATAAGTGAAACATTATTCTTTATTTATGTAAATCGCCATATAAGATAGAAGTAAATCCTTTTTACTCACTATATGCTTTATTATATACGACGGATTATTTTTATCTCATCCGGTCCCAATTTCACTGTGTTCATGGTTATTTTCACGTTTATACATGTATGTGTGTGTCGTTAAATGGGTCAAATAAACGATTCTTATTCTTATAAAATCCGTTTGGGGCATAGACCCTAACACACTGGCCGCGATGTCTCGCTGAACACCTAAATTAAGACGTTGGGCGAGGTACGCGCCAGCCCAAAGATCACACGAGGCCAGAACCAATGTTGTTAACCGATCGCGGACGTACATACCTCTGCGTGTCCCATGATTATAGCAAGCTCCACAAACTCATGGAGAGCTTCCTGACTCTCGTGGCGATTTTAGGGCTGTGAGAGAGTGCCAAAGTGTCGACGCATGTGGCATCCCAAATCAACGTCCGTCCCAGTAACCATGGCACTAAAGTCGCCCCGTCCGGCCTTTTGCCGCCGCCTCTACACAAACCGCAAGTGAATCGCGAAATAAAATATAAAGTCACTGGTATTATACATGTAAACCTTCCGGAAGTTATTCTCAAATTGTATTGATAATGAAAACCGTATCAATACCAGTTGCTTGTTCAGAACAACTAAGCGCTCAAACAGACAGCCGCGGATAGCTACTTCGTTTAATACTATTTAGAATTGATGTTTATACTTGTAATCTCTATCGATTGCAGCTTACATACCACGTTAAACTGTACGAAGCTTCATATCGTCTAGTCAAATTCATCAGAAGTTAAGTTCAGATTGAACCTAAAATGAGCAGAGCGATGAAATTTTTACTTAACTGAAAATCGGATCATCATGTCAGCCACAGGACGGGCACTGCTGAACATAGGCCTCCCCCAAGGAACTCCAGAGTAACCGGTTAGAAGCGGCCTGCATCCAGCGATTTCCCGCGACCTTTATCAGGTCGTCCGTCCATCACCTGAGTGGACGTCCTACGCTGCGCTTGCCGGTGCGTGGTCTCCACTCGAGAATTTTAATTTCTTCAAGCTATGTGCCCTGCCTACTGCCACTTCAACTTGCTAATTCGGTAGGCTATGTCAGTGACCTTCATTCGCCTATGGATTTCTTCACTCCTGATTCGAGCACGTAGTGAAACGCCGAGCATCGCCCTCTCCAAAGCTCGTTGCGTGTAAGCTTTCTTATGAGACCCATAGGAGACCACGTTTCAGTGCCATAAATCATCACTGGTAACACTCAATGTGTGTTACCAGTTTTATTACAAACGCAATGACGAATTGCTGAAATTCCGTGGGTAGCCACTCCAAAGGACTACCTGGATGGTATTTGGTATTAATTCTGTGTTATTGTCTTTTTAAATGTTTATCGCACCAGAATATAGGCATCACGTTTTGAATAAAAGTATTTTCACAAATAAAATGGGTCGTGGAATTCTAAATGTTTGCTGGTATTTATTGGACTTAGATTTGCATTTTTTTAAATAAAAAGAAATTCCTTAGTAGGTATGTAGTGCGATTAGATTTCTATGTGAAGGAATAAAGAGGCTTTACGGATTACGCCATTTCTTTATGAATGACTCATGGACTGGATAGTCATGACAGTATGACCACAATCTTACCTGATGGAAAGTGACGATGTGGTCGAAGGTGAAGCACGTGACCTCAGTAGATGATCTAAAGAGTAGTAAAAGTTAGCTTGTTTATACCTACAATGAAATATACTTGATAAAGGACGAGAGATACCTACATTTGGCCGACATTTCATTTCATGTTGATATTCGTTTCAGAAGTGTATGAAAAATATGTTTGGCTTAATGATTCTATACCGCGACGCAGATACTACGCCTCGCAATCTTACAATTCAGTACAGATTTATTGCTAATTCCACTATTTCAATAATATCTTCCGTATTCATATTCATATATTCATGCTTTCATGTGTTAACATTAGGTATTACATAATAAAGTAGTACAAACATGAAACCCTGTTAGGGCACTGCAAATTCTAAACTTAATCTAAACTATTATTAACCTTATTAATACAATTTTAGCCATATAAATTGAATTTAATACAAATTGTAAAGAAATAAGTTAATTACAAATAAAATGCAAATTATTTAACTCCTTTGAATGTATGCAACTATGTGTGTCCGTTGAAAATTTCCAAACTAATCTTAATCTAAACTATTATTAACATTATTAATAGCAAATCAATTTAAAATTATTAACAACAAATTAACTTAACAGTATTAATAACAAATTAACTTACATAATTACAAATTATTTGACTTACTTCGCATGTATGTAACCATGTGTGTCCGTTCAAAATTTCAACAGTGTTATCTTTATATTTAATTTTTTTTTTTTATGCATAACGGGTTGTTACTTGACCTCAATCACACCTGATGTTAAGTGAAGATGAGGTCGAAGATGGAAGCGTACTGACCCGGAAACCCCAACACATTTGGGGGACTGGCTATCTTATCTCTGACAACCGGAACACGAACATTTATTCAAGGTTATAAAAGCTCTGTAAATTGCAAAAATTGCATGTTAAAAAAGCATAATAGGAAGTCTTTCAGTTTGGCATTAAACACGGAATCTTCTTCTACCCTTTTTAGTTGGTTAGGTAGATTATTGTAAACTTTGATTGACATGGTGCTAGGTTCCCGCGCGCACTGTGGCTGGTAGTACTAGCCGGTCTTGGTGACATGGCCTGTGTAGCCGAGGGTTACGGTCCGTTGAATACGGTATGGATGTTTATATGTTCTGACGACCTTGCAAAGCTCAGTTATATATATTTTGATGTTAGAGTTAATATTTTTAGACTGATAAAGGAAGGTCTACAGGTTTCCGTTTGCCTTATATTTACCAGAATTCTAAGACACCTTTTCTGAAGTACGAACAGCTTAATAGAATCCGCGCGAATCACTCGATACTGCAATCTTGAGTGCGCACAAGCATAGTAAGCACACAATGCCGTTTTTAAATTAGTTGTTTTTTTTAGTTCAAAAAGAGCGTATATAAATTTGGAGAGTTTTCCCGCAATTCTATCAATATGTGATTTCCAAGTAAAATTTGTATCAATATTTAATCCTAATAGCGAACATGAGTTAACGGATTCTATGTTATCATTTTTAAAGGTAAAATCTACGTTCGAACGAATTTTTTGTCGTGGTTTAAATTGCATTAACTTTGTTTTGGTAAGATTAAGTAGTGAGTTGTGATCTTTTAGCCATTCCTGTATCAGTTTCAGTATGTCAGATAACTGCTGGTTTAGTTGGTCATATGAGCTACACGGGAAAACTATCGTCATATCTTCCGCGTAGATCGAGATCTTCTCTTTCAAAATTTTAGGCAGATCATTTATGTAAATAAAAAAAGTATATACACATCCCAGTATACTGCCATGTGGTATGGAGTTGTGTATAGATAACTTTTGTAATTTGTTTGAGTTTACAGTTTTATGTGTTAGAGTCAAAATTTTTAATCTCTACATATTGTTCACGACCCTCCATTTGTGAGATATTCCGCGCACCCCTATGCCATAGAGTTTATCCAAAAGTATTCCATGTGAAACTCTATCATAGGCCGTGCTCATGTCGAGCATTATATTAATAGCGTACCTCAGACTTTTATTTCAACTAGATTTCCGCTCGGCTTCATCTCATGCCATCTCAAACTCGCCCTTAGATTATGTAACTTCATCGGTATCGTCATCGATTACGTTGACCAATGAGAAACCGTCAAATTGCCGAGCGAGCGAAGAGCCAACCAATCATATGTCAGATCGTAACCGTTGACGATAACGATGAATTTATGTAATAGAACCCCTGTACTCGTATTTTTGGTTGAAAATCCCTTCTTTCACTACACCCCGGGAAGAGACGGGTTGTTCTATTCTTTTTACATGACGAAACCGTACGGCACTAAACGATTGTTGTGATCACTAAAATTTGAATAGTAGCCTCATCCTGTACGTAACCGAATATAATAATCAATATTGAAAACGCCTAGCGTTTCATGTTTTCGTAGAGCGAAACGGGCTCAGCGATAAATGGAAATGAAATCCGATTAACGTCTTGTTTGTCAACACATCAATTAGCGATTACGTTTGGACCGTAGACAAATAATGGAATTATTTCAGTCCAATCCATGACAAAGAGAGCTGTTCGCCGGGGCCGCTTTTATCAGACACCTCACTGTTTGTCCGCCCCTTATGGCTACAAATGGTCGCTATAATTATTATCGTACTGATTTATGGCTAAGGTACCGTCTGCAGAATATAAACGGTACCATTACGAGGTCCTTACGTGTTATAGTTCCTTGTGATGCCTCACTCAAAGAACAGATTAGATACCACAGCTAAAATTGGGTACTGTTAGCTAAAAATCTTCCAAACTATACGGATAGGCAAGAGATTAGCAACTACAGGAAAAAGTTTTTAGCTGGGCGAAATTAGCAGTGCTAGCTAATTAAATTAAACCAAATAACGAAAGTACCTTAGCAATCCGACTAATTTATTTTGGCCAGTTTTTGCAACTGTAGCAAATTTTTGAGACTTTTTTTAGCAATTTTTGGTATTTATTTAGTGATGATATGTAAAGTTTCATCACTGCCAACTAATATTTTAAGTACTAGACCTATGAAATTAGCAGCAATGGCTAAGGGATGTTAGCCGTCTTAAACAAAAAGTCATTTATTTCGCAGTAATAATTAACTTTTATTTGTTGTAGCAGTTAATTTATTAGCATAAGCAACCAATTATTTAAGTACTAGACCCAAGAAATAAGCAGCTGTGGCTCTGTAATCTTAGCTGTCTTAACTAAAGAAGTCATCAAGTTTCGCAATAATGATTAACTTTTCCTCGTTGCAGCAGTTAAATCCTTTAGCACAAGCAACTAATCATTTATAAACTAGACCTATGAAATTAGCAGCAATGGCTAAGGATTCTTAGCCATCAAATATCGAATGCTCAATATCGAACCCACTGACAACGAATCCTTTCGGTACCAAATCAAAAAAATTAGCTACCGATGATAAGTAAGTTAGTAGTTTCAGTCAATATTTATCAAATTTATCGACCGGTGGTGGAGTACGTTAGTTGGTTTAGCCAATATTTAGCAATATTTAGTAGTGACAGGTAACAGTGTTCGTTATAGAGCTGCACCGCTAATACCTTTGAGTTGTGATAACTAATCAGTTAGGTACAACAACAGAGAAAATTAGGAATAGTTTGTAAAGTTTTAGCTACTTCAACGAATATTTTATCAATTTTAGTCGTTACTAACAAGTTACTTTGATGTGGAATTGGATATTATTTAGAACTAACATCTAAATGAATTACCACCGACTGTTAAATTACTTTGCTTAAGCATCCGATATTAATGGTTCACTGAGCTAAATAAGTAGCTATACCTGAAGAGCTTCTTGGACATAGCTGCTAATGTTTGTAACTTTTTTTCAATATTACAGCCTCTTGTTAGGTACGTTAAACAAGTTTATTTGCCACCTCAGGGAAATGTTTTCGTAGTAGTTAACAATGTTTTAGCTGTGATCTATAACGATATCAGCAACTGTAAGTAACTTTTTTACCTACGAAAGCATTGTTTCTTTGCTACTTTAGGGAAGTGATTTCATTGCACTTAACAGATCTTAGTTGTGATCAATAACAATATTCGCAAATGTAAGTAACCCTTTTAGGTACCACAGCCAGTTTCTATGCTAACTTAGGGAAGTGTTTTCGTAGCACTTAACAGTATCTTAGTTGTGATCAATAACGATATTAGCAAGTGTAAGTAACCCTTTTACGTAACACAGTCAGTTTCTGTGCTACCTCAGGGAAGTGATTTCGATGCACTGAACAGTATCTTAGTTGTGATCAATAACGATTTTAGCAAATGTAAGGAACCCTTTTAGGTACCACTGCCAGATTCTTTGCTACCTCAGGGAAGTGATTTCGATGCACTGTACAGTATCTTATTTGTGATCAATAACAATGTTAGCAAATGTGAGTAACCCTTTTAGGTAACACAGCCAGTTTCTTTGCTACCTCAGGGAAGTGATTTCGATGCACTGAACAGTATCTTAGTTGTGATCAATAACGATATTAGCAAATGTAAGGAACCCTTTTAGGTACCACTGCCAGATTCTTTGCTACCTCAAGGAAGTGATTTCGATGTACTGTACAGTATCTTAGTTGTGATCAATAACAATGTTAGCAAATGTGAGTAACTTTTTTAGGTAACACAGCCAGTTTCTTTGCTACCTTAGGGAAGTAATTTCGTTGCACTGAACAGTATCTTAGCTGTGATCAATAACGATTTAGCAAAAGTAAGTAACCCTTTTAGGTACCACTGAGAGTTTCTTTGCTATCTTAGGGAAGTATTTTCGTAGCACTTAACAGTAGCTTAGTTATAATCAATAACGATACTAGCAAATGTAACAACTCTTTTAGCTACCACAGTTGAGTTTCTTTGCTACCTTAGGGAACTGATTTCGTTGCACTGAACAGTATCTTGGTTGTGATCAATAACATATTAGCAAATGTAAGTAACCTTTTTAACTACCACAGCTAGTTTCTTAACTGTCTTAGAGAAGTGTTCTCGTAGCACTTAACAGTAGCTTAGTTGTGATCAATAACGAAATTAGCAAATATATGTAACTCTCTTGGTTACAACAACCAGTTTTATGAGCTATATTAAACAAGTTGATTTACTACCTCAGGAAAGCGTTTTCGTAGAACTCAACAATAGCTTAATTCTGATCAATAATAATATTAGCTAATTTAATTAACTGTACAGCCCGCTTTATTAGGTATATATAACAAGTTAATTTGCTACATTAGAGAAGCGTTTTTTGTAGCACTTAGCAGTAGTTGTGAGTAGAGATTTATTTATTAAAGTTTTATTGTATTATAATGTTCATATTGACATACAAACAATAAAATATGTTTGACCAATAAATGTTCAATCACAACTTAAGTACTATGAAGTGCTACGAAAACGTTTCCCTCAGTCAACTTGTTGAATATATACCTAATAAATAAAGCAGGCTGTGGTGAATAGACTTACTTATATTTGCTAATATCAATATTGATCATACATAGCTACTGTAAAGTGCCATGAAAACGCTGTTTTAAGGTAGCAAATTAACTAGTTTAATATTACTAATAAAGAGAACTGTGGCAGTGAAAAGAATATTTGGTAATTTATTTCATAATTATTGATCGCAACTAAACTATTGGTTGGTGCTATGAAACAATTCTTTATAGCCGGATTTATATTGTTGGGAACTAAGTGATGCTTTGAAACTAATTCAACATCACTTTTGCAATGTATATTTGGCCTGGTGCTAAAACAAACTGTGGTAGCGAAAAGAGTAATACACTAACATGTGCCAATGTCGGTATTAGTCACAAGTAAGCTTATGCTAAATTGCTACAAATTGACTTCCCCAAGGTAGGACATTAACATGTTTAACATTCCTAGTAAATGATATAAATTTTAACTTAACTATTAACATACTGTTAAGAGCCACTTGAAGTTATTTAGAATATGAAACAATATACATACTAATCAAGACTTTATTAAAACGCAATCCAGGGCGTGAAATATTTTAAAATATGTGACGAAAGCCTTTAACGGATTGTCAAAGTTGTACAACACGTCGTTTATAACGATGGAGCAGCTCTTTATAGCGTCTTCATCCGGTGATACCGCAACCAGTAGAGGTCCGTAGTTCAGGCCGAATTCTAAGAACTTTTTCTTATTTATTTCTGTTTGAATCTCCGAAAAGTCCTGAAAATTATTACTTTAAATAGACATTGAAGCCGAAATAAAAGTGTCAAAACTCAGAAGACAATACATAACTTTTCATCTATCTCTATTGCTCTCATTTTCATATATTAGAAGCCTAGTTATAATAAAGTGTTGATATTCTCGAAAGTATTGCATATTACATTATATGTTATGTCAAATATTTGCATAGGCAAGGAGTAGAAAACACCTTAAGCCAAATTTCATACAAATCAGTTAGGTTGAGGAGCTAGTCACCATGAGTTTGTATGATTTTTTTTTATTTATTAATTTGAAAGACAAACAGTTGCTTTAATTTAATTTTAAAGAGTTAATTTAGCTTAGTTCAAGTAGTGACAGCTCGTGGTTGGGGGAATGACTGGACGTCTCGCATTAACGAGATCAACGGTTCGATTCTAAATGCAAAGCACGAGTTTTTCGTTTTTGAAATCTTAAGTACATAAGTACGTATTTGTCACTGACTGTTGTGTCTTGAGCACGTCAACTTCCCTGTCTAAGAACATGCTATTTAATACTTAAAATTGATAAGAGTTAGATCAGTAAATGGTTAAAGTGACATAAATCTGAATAAGCTCGCAATTGTCGCACAGCAACAGCTGAATAGCTTAGTTTCAGCCATATTCTGCGCTTATTGATAGACGTAGAATGTTCTAAGGTAGGTACTTCCTTTGACATACCTATTGTATTAATCCATCTCGTGACTCCATTTTGGATGGCCGCCATTGCTTATTTTTGTACGTTACAATATTTTTGACACCAAATAGGGATGACAGTGATCTCAAAATGTTAACTTTTTTCCATCTGTAAATAAATATAAATACTTTATAGATAACAAAAGACTCCAATTTAAAATTTCAGTAAGAACTATCATTTGTTAATACAATCTCGCCAAATCTTGTACTGATGAAAGGAGGAAAACGACTACAAACAAATGATATAATGGTTTTTTAAAAGAAACCATATCATAATTACGGTTCGGAATTCAGAGGCACGAATTTTAAAGTAGGTACAAAAAGTGTCAGTATCTCTGCTAAGTTGTAACATGGATACGCTGATGTTAAATAAAGGTTAAAAAATTAAGTAGAGATTAAATATGTAACTACCTGCTGTAAAGCAATCATTAATCCCATTATTATTAATGTTTTATTTTACTAGTAATAAAAGCCGCCACAGTAGGCCATTCAATATAGAGCTGCATATTGTGAAGTCGATTTCGAGCTGCGGAAATAATAAGTGTTAGTAAAATTTCGTTGTTGTTCATAGATAATTATTACCATCAAAGTAAAACATTATTGATGTCTATTCTGTTGTACGCAAAATAAACTAAAACCAATTTTAAATTGATACTGTTCCTTTCTCTTTTGAACAATATGATGCGACAGCAAGACTCCAAGACAGGTTTTAATTTAATTTGTTTGCAACACAATCGATATTAATGGTGTCCATTCTGTTGTATACAAAATAAACCAAACTAAAACCAGTTTTGGAGTAGTGCTGTTCTAGGAAGAAAGGGACAGTACTACTTTAAAACTGGTTTTAGATTAAAACAACAAAATCGACATTATTAGCTGATAATTATGGTGTTTAATCAAAAACAAATACTTCACCACGACAATTGAAATGTTACTAATAATGGAGAACCATTGATTAAACTTGTCAATAAACCGTGGTTTCTGGGATTACTGTTTAAGAAATTTAATTGCATCATACTTTAGAATATGCTTAAAAATAATTAAAAAAAAATTTCTACCAGTCTGTAACCATCAAGCCTTTTGAGTGCAGCAAACTCCTTCATGTCTTAATGAATTTGCATGTTGTTTTTCATGAAATTATAAAGTCTTGCTGAAGTACTATTATGCCAATTTTCTTTCACGTGATCAACTGTATCAATTATTTTTCATCCAGAGTAAAACATCTTCTTGCTCTTCGTCTGAAATATGTGTTTAAATGTGAATTCAGAATTTTGAAATCTTTAATTAGGGTTCCTTAACAAAGTCACTCTGTTAAGTCTGTCTGTTTATTTTACTTTTTTATCATTTATTTGTGAGATTTTATAACATATGAATTTGTTAAATGTTGAATCAATATTTAATTATAACATTTTTACTACAGTTGTGGTGCATATACATACCAGGGATATTATTGAAAATGACATTAATTTGTTACATGTTCAATCAATATTTAATTATAAGATTTATACTACAGTTATGGTGCACACATACCCTGTTGGGGGGCGGTCGCGCTAATGTTTCAACGTGAAAACTAAAACTTAGGTTTCGTGTTTTATTTTTTGATTCAATAAGTAACAAGCTCTATAGAAAGATGTGAACATTCATGGGATAGCACTAGAACCAAGGGACTGTTAGAGGTGTTATAGAGAACTAACAGGTGGGCCTCTGTTCAGCAGTGGATTTCTGCAGCTTGAAGGAGGTAAACATATTAGCCTGTGTTGTATTAACTAGGGCGAATTCAGAATACATAGCAAAGATTATTACTTGATAGACCTAAATTAATTAGAAGTAGTTGCACCACAAGTCTTAGCAGATACAAATAAGTTAGATTGGGCATGCTAAAAAAATATTATATTTTCTTCTATTTTTTTTATGAAAAATAACACTTTTATAGGAAACTAACTTGAACTATTATATTTTAAATTGACAATGATGAAATGAATAGGCCGTCAAATGCCAACTGAAACTATCAATCATTCAAATCAAAATATATACAAATGGATGTTATTGGCAGGAATTAAGTATTTTTAACATACCCATTGTAATGTATAAACAAGGTTTTTTTTATGAAACATCTAAGATAATAGCGAAATCAACTCAGGCAAATTAAAAACCTTCAAAGAAATGTTGTGCTCGGAGGTATAAATATTTACACAACAAACATATTGTAGATATTTGTGCAATTAGGATTAAATAGCCAATATAATTAGCCAAATATTTTTCTAAATTTTAATTCTCTTACCTGGTGCCCTGGGTACCTGGGTTTAAGAACTTGCTCTTAATTTTTTCTAAATGCTTCATGAAGGTTAATCGTTCGCCAATTTTTGGGAAAATTTTCTCCAATGAATATTCAGTAAGCAAGGATAGATGACTCTTCTCAATTCCTTCTTCTGCAAAAATAAACCAACCATAACAGTAAGAAATAAGTAAATATCTTGCATGACGTCATTATTTTTCTTGTAAATTCATTAGGTAGGTAAGATTAGTTTGCCCCTCAACATGTCACGTTCATCTCATAAATTGGCGCATTGTGGTATCTGAAGAGGTCTCCTTACCTTTTTTGGAAAATACAGTCATACTCTGGCTTTTACCGACTAAAGTTCACCACTATAAATTGGTCATTGATGTTAGCCCGTTAATACTCAATACATATAAACCTGAATTTTATCAATGCTCACCTCAGGCACTTCGCTACAATATAAGGAGTTGAGCAACGAAAACAATAAACATGTAGGAATTACTCCGTGCTAGTCCATTAAATTGAGGGCGGAAAGTAGAGAGACGTGGTCATTACTCCACCGACAAGAGCATAGCTCTTAAATTGAAGAATAAGAAGTCCATACAAGTCCTTGGGCATTGTAGTTATATGTATACCTCACACAAACTCACGCCCCATTTTTTCCTTCACCGGGTTGCGCCTGCGCTAGGTAGGCTCCATTATTACGTCTCACTTTCACTTGGTACCTTTTGTAAGTATTTTTTGCGACGAATCATGTAGGTACTTACCTTCGAATTTGTTTATAATATCTTGAGAGTAGCCCCAGCTACTGAGCAGTCGTGACATAGTAATTTCTTGATCTATATACTATAAACTCACTTGAAATCACAAACTAACCTTTTTTACGAAAATTTAGACTCGACACATACTCAACTGACGAACGACTAAAAGTAGTAGACCGAGTATTTCGCGCCGACGCCGACAGACGCAGGGTTGCCAGATGTTATTTTCCAATTTAAGCCAGATTAAAAATGTTTTATCCAAAATGTTATTTTCTCAAAAAAACAACCGCCAAACTTCATTAAACAAGAATAACAAATAAAATTGTAAATGAGTGTCTATAATTTCATAATTAATACAAACGCGCGCGGTTGCGCCTTGGTCAGCGTAAAGCTTCCGATATTGTATGTGTGACCGTGGGAATACCTATATTGCATTGTAATCGTTTTGTATTTTCCCCAATATTTGTTATTAGTTACAGACTATTTTGTTATACTCATTGACATTTTCATTTTTCAGATTTTGAATGCACTAAAAGGCACTGTTTCTTTATGTTTCGTTTACGGTCAATTCGCCTGTTTAATTTATTTTCAGAAATAGTTCGCCAGGACCGCAATGTTTCACCAGAATAAAATATATAAAATACCCCAATAAATTTTTTTTGGGTCAAGTATACTTTAAAACTATAAAAACCGGTCAAGCGTGAGACCAATGACGACGCTTGTATGTATAGATATTATTATTACTGTTTTTTACGATATAGCAAAACAAATTTCCCGTCATTAAATTAATGAAGTTCGTTAAACGTTAAAGCGTTACATTTCAAAAGATTTAACGAAAGTTAACTTTAACTTGTATTAGAAATTTATTTTTAAAATGTCTTAATAAATCTAATGTCTAATTAAATAGTTATTTAAAAAAAATTGGTGTGGGCAGCTTACTGGACTGGACTTAAAAAATAATATAAGAAGGGTGTTTCATTACCTAGGGTTTGTAATAATAAGTTGTCTTCCGTCGGTTTTTCCGGAATCTTATAATCTTGGAATCTTTAAGAGTAGAGTGAATAGCATTTACTGAGATCGCGTGCTTCATCTTCGGCCACATCATCACTTCACATCAGGTGAAAAAGTCATACATAAAAAAATATATTATTTAAAGATCAAAATACCGTCATTCATCGTTATCTAACATAAGGTGCATATTACCATTCATACATATCAATATATTAAAGTTATCTGAAAGCGAAACTAGTAGGCGTTACGCATTTTATGAAACTACCAATGAACAGGAATCCTCAAATAGCCTCAATCGCCTGTCATTTTTCTTCCAGGGTAACGTAAATGGGTACTAGTAGGTAATTTGTCGTATTTTTTCGGATCGTAAATGTCGAAACATTTCGCTGAACTGGATGCGGGCCGGCAGCAATGTTGTCAAAATTTATTTACAAAAAAGCGCCGAGTTGACTTTATAAACCGCTGGACAGTCAAATTTTGGCGAGGAAAGCTAGAGGAAATATTATTATTTATTATTTTCGACATTAAGCATAAGTTATATTATGAGCTACTAATAATAGTAGCTCATAATATAACTGGATATTTACCACGAGCATATGGGGTTTCCCACTTAAATAAAAAAACCATAGTTTAAGAACTTTAGCTGTTGTCGCTAAGTTCTTGTTAGTTAATTTTGCTAAAGACATTCGTCCTCAAATAATAATAATAATAATGCCGGACGATCACACCGACTAGCTGGCCTCAAACGAGAACCGACCTCTGGGGACATTACCCAGAACACCAGTTCCGAGAAAATTTAAAAAAAATCGTTTTCTAAATTCGTATAGCAATAGTAAAATCAAAGTAGTAGTCGCCTAGCCAAATTGATTGTTAAGAACTTTAGCTGTTGCCGCTAAGGTCGTATTAGTTCATTTTGCTAAAGATATTCGTTCTCAAATAATAATAATGCCGGACGATCATACCGATTACCTGGCATCAAACGAGAACCTGGTAACGATTTCAGGCGGTATTACCCAGATGACCCAATTCCGAGAAAATTTAGAGAAAATCGTTTTCTAAAATTTGTATAACAATAGTAAAATGAAAGAAATGGTCAGTTACTCAAGTTGTTAGCTAAGAACTTTAGCTGTTGTCGCTAAGTTCTTATTAGTAAATTTTGCTAAAAATATTAGTCCTCAAATAATAATAATGCCGGACGAAGACACCGATTACCTGGCCTCAAACTAGGATACCCTTTATTACGAGAACCTAGTAACGACTTTTGGGGGCATTACCCATAACACCCAGACCCGAGAAAATTTATAAAAGATCATTTTCTTAAATTTATAGAACAATAGTAAAATCATAAAAGTCAGTTCCCGCCAAGTTGACAGTTAAGAACTTTAGCTGTTGTCGCTAAGTTGTTCTGCGTTAATTTTTCTAAAAATATTCGTCCTCAAATTTTAAATACAAACCGCTATAGGAACCTACTATCGGTCTTTAGGGAATTAACTACTTATTTAATTACTAGCTTTAGCTCGCAAATTCGTCCGTGTACAATATAAACAAAAATAATTTGTGAATACATTCTATACACTTTTCTGTATCGGGTGCCATAAAAACATAGCGCCTCGGATTTGTGTAGGGCCACCTCCAGATCGAGCATCCTTATGCGCCTCACCACTTGTGCTACTAACACAGTGGCAAGGCGTGCCGCTTCCCAGTACGAGCTCCCCCGTGCCGTCACCTGCGTATCGTGTGCATAAAAGGTTAGCGCGTCCGCGCTAGGAATGAGCTCGCCCCTCAGCACCCAGTAACCCATGTTTCACAGGAGCGGGCCTAGCACCGAGCCCTGTGGAATACGGTACCACGTTTTGGATAATCTATGAACCTATCCGAGAGGCAGGCGCCCACTATTCGGCATAGGTATGGAGGCATGTCATGGAACTTCAGTGCCTCTATAATGCACCCCCAGGGGACTGGGGAACTTCGATATTGACCTTAACGACGGTAACCGGTTTCAAGACAACGTGAGAATTAGCCATGACTTTCGTCTTGTCTATGTTAATTTTGAGACCTGAATGGAAGAAACGTTGTGATATATTCGCCATTTACATGTTTGCCTCCTCCAGTACGCAGGTGAACCTTCGGGGATATCACATCCCCCTGAGTAACATCCACACGTAATTGAATGGGTTTTGACTTTTGATCTTGTAGTTGCACATTCATTATAGCGGCGTCAAACAGATATCTCAACATCTCGTATATCTCACCAATCGACTTGAAATAGCTGCAGAGATTCTAGAATAGCACAGATTTCGACAGAGTCGAACGTTATCATGTAGTCCATGAATGTAAGACACAGTGGCTGATTATACTCCTCTGTCGCTCAAGCCCATTCCATATCATTACCTACCGTTTACGTGAGCCTCATCTCTTACGTCTCTACGTCTTCTTACTGCTGGGGCTAACCCAAGACGGGGTATCCTGACCCGGTACGAGTATGAATGGTAATGATATGGAACGGGCTCGAGCGGTTGTAGCTCACGTAAACGGCAATGGTATGGAACGTGTTTACTACGCGGCAAGGCTGATTCATAAAACCCACATAATAATATCCGCTTTCAGGAACACACAAGTCGCACAATTTCAAATTTGGAGCAGCTATCTGCATCAAAAGCTCTAACCTGAATGTCCCTTGTTTTTTTCCTCAATTTCTAAAATGAATGCCGAAAGAAGAATTCTAAAAGCGAGCGTGTAGATCTAAACAAGGAAGCCAAATTAAATAACAACCTTGATAAAAAAAAAGAAAAAACCATGGCAATACGCGATAAAGTTGAAATCACACTATTTATCGTGGTAATCTGTTAAAATGAGTGACATAGTAGTCGTAGAGCAGCATTTTGACATTAGTTTGCGATAAAACGTGCGTTTTTAGCGAGATCAACTAGGCAAGTTTGGAATATGTATCAAAGATTATTATTTGACAGTGCAAGAATAATTTGAAACAATTGCACAACAGTCTTAGCAGATACTCATAAGTTTAATTGTATTGTATAGACAAGGACTTTTTGTGAATTACATATACAATTATTAGCTAGCGGTGTTAAAATTTTAGCAAGATCAACTATAACAAAGATTATTACTTGACCGAGCGAAACATTCGAAGTATTTGCACAATAGACTTAGCAAATACGAATAAGTTTTTAGCGAGATCAACTGACAAAAATAAAAATATACATTAAAGATTATTACCTGACAGAGCACGATTAATTTGAAGCAGTTGCACAACAGTCTTAGCACATACTAATAAGTGTAATTGTATTGAACATGCAAGTTCAACTATAACAAAGATTATTACTTGACCGAGCAAAACAATTAGAAGCAGTTGCACAACAGTCTTAGCAAATACGAATAAGTTTAAATGTATTGTATAAGTAAGGATTTATTATGCCTTACATAGAAACATGTTAGCCAGTGTGGTTAAGTTTTTAGCGAGATCAACTAAGGAAAGTTTAAAATATATATCCAAGATTATTACCTGACAGAGCAAGATTAATTTGAAGCAGTGGCACAACAGTCTTAGCAGATACTAATAACTTTAATTGTATTGTATAAACAAGGACTTTTTATGAATTACATAGAAACGTTTTAGCTAGTGTTATTAAGTTTTTAGCGAGATCAACGAAGGAAAATTAAAAATATCCATCCAAGATTATTACCTGACAGAGCAAGATTAATTTGAAGTAGTTGCACAAACAGTATTAGTAGATACTAATAACTTTAATTGTATCGTATAAACAAGGACTTTTTATGGATTACATAGAAACATTTTAGCTAGTGTTATTAAGTTTTTAGCGAGATCAACGAAGGAAAATTTAAAATATACATCCAAGATTATTACCTGATAGAGCAAGATTAATTTGAAATAGTTGCACAACAGTCTTAGCAGATAGTGATAACTTTAATTGTATCGTATAAACAAGGATTTTTTATGGATTACATAGAAACATTTTAGCTAGTGTTGTTAAGTTTTTAGCGAGATCAACTAAGGAAAATTTAAAATATACATCCAAGATTATTACCTGACAGAGCATGATTAATTTGAAGCAGTGGCACAATAGTCTTAGCAGATACTAATAAGTTTAATTGTATCGTATAAACAAGGACTTTTTATGGATTACATAGAAACATTTTAGCTAGTGTTATTAAGTTTTTAGAGAGATCAACGAAGGAAAATTTAAAATATACATCCAAGATTATTACCTGATAGAGCAAGATTAATTTGAAATAGTTGCACAACAGTCTTAGCAGATAGTGATAACTTTAATTGTATCGTAAAAACAAGGACTTTTTATGGATTACATAGAAACATTTTAGCAAGTGTTGTTAAGTTTTTAGCGAGATCAACTAAGGAAAATTTATAATATACATCCAAGATTATTACCTGACAGAGCAAGATTAATTTGAAGTAGTTGCACAAACAGTATTAGTAGATACTAATAACTTTAATTGTATCGTATAAACAAGGACTTTTTATGGATTACATAGAAACATTTTAGCTAGTGTTATTAAGTTTTTAGCGAGATCAACGAAGGAAAATTTAAAATATACATCCAAGATTATTACCTGATAGAGCAAGATTAATTTGAAATAGTTGCACAACAGTCTTAGCAGATAGTGATAACTTTAATTGTATCGTATAAACAAGGATTTTTTATGGATTACATAGAAACATTTTAGCTAGTGTTGTTAAGTTTTTAGCGAGATCAACTAAGGAAAATTTAAAATATACATCCAAGATTATTACCTGACAGAGCATGATTAATTTGAAGCAGTGGCACAATAGTCATAGCAGATACTAATAACTTTAATTGTATCGTATAAACAAGGATTTTTTATGGATTACATAGAAACATTTTAGCTAGTGTTGTTAAGTTTTTAGCGAGATCAACTAAGGAAAATTTAAAATATACATCCAAGATTATTACCTGACAGAGCAAGATTAATTTGAAGCAGTGGCACAACAGTCTTAGCAGATACTAATAAGTTTAATTGTATCGTATAAACAAGGACTTTTTATGAATTACATAGAAATATTTTAGCTGGTGTTGTTAAGTTTTTAGCGAGATCAACTAAGGAAAATTTAAAATATATGTTCAAGATTATTACCTGACACAGCAAGATTAATTTGAAGCAGTGGCACAACAGTCTTAGCAGATACTAATAAGTTTAATTGCATTGCATAATCAAGGACTTTTATGTAGTACATATAAACTTATTAGCGACTGTTATTAAGTTTTTAGCGAGATCAACTAAGCAAAAATTTAAATAGATAGCAAAGATTATTACTTGACCAAGCAAAATAATTTAAAGCAGTTGCACAGTAGTCTTAGCAAATACGAATAACTTTAATTGTGTAGTAACAGACAAGTCATTTTTATCAATTAAGTACAAACTTGTAAGCTTATATAGCTAAGTTTTTAGATAGATTCATTTCGGGACGTTAAGAACATATACTGAGGATAATATCTTAGTTCAGTTTGCGAAGTTTTGTGGTAATGTTGACTAATATGTATCTTTGCCGCTAGTAACAACAAAAATTAGTAAGAACCGTGACTTTCTTAGCACTAGTAAATAACAGTCCATTGCTATCACAGCCAAACAACAACTTTGTTACTACGAATAAGGACAAATTGCTGGATAAAGAAAGAATTTAGCAGTACTGACTAATTTTTTCAGCTAAATATTGTTCGACCCTGCAGCTAACTGCTCTTTATTGAGGTAGAAAAGCCATCGCTACGGTTGCAAAAATTTTTGATTGGACAACTAAATCGCGGCAACCAAGTTTGTTTAGCTGCGATATATAAACCATTTCTTTCCGTGCTTACAGGCATATTAGGTTATATAAGTGTGTGTAATAATTGCGATAATAATTTGTATCATTTGTTGTATTACATTTCGATTAGAGTGAGGAATGTAATCTAATAATGAGCGAAATGGAAATAGGTCTAATTTTCTTTTCTTCGTTCTAACAGACAACTCATATTGTAACATTTTCACGAACACTTTGTTTTCATAATATTTAGAAGATAAACAAAGCTCGTTGCAAACTGTAGTTTCCTTTTTTACGAATATATGTTGTTCTATTTGCAGCAAAACTGTTCGGCTTGTTGTTGCTGACTGTACGTTACATTTGCCACTGCACTATTTCTGCATCAATTTAATGACGTCATAAATTCCCAATTAAATTTTGCCTGCAACCTTCGCTAGATGTAGATGTAATTTTATGTGGTTGGTTTAATTAAGGTGTAAATAAAAGAGGATTTGAAATTAATGTTTGCAATTTTATATTACAGGAAGAAGCCTAACATAGCGGTATACACATCTGTTGAATATGAGACGTCCTAATGACTAAGACAAAACAAGTGAAGTCGCATGTAAAGGATAGGTGATCCAACAAAGAAAACTGGAAAACCACACAAAGAACTCGACAGGCCAAAAAAACCATAAACCATTATGTGTAATTAAGGTAAATATTAATGCGTAGGCCAAGTTCTGCAGTTAGGCGCTAGTACACTGTGTATTCTTTTATAACAATATTATCCTGTAAAATTGGTTTGGTGTAGGTGGACGACCGATTGGTGTAGTGGATAGTGACCCTGTCAGCGAAATCAACGGTTGCGGGTTCGAATCCCGCGACGGGTATAAATGTTTGTGTGATGAATATGAACATTTATTCCTTAGTCATGCATGTTTATATAAATATTTATGTATGTTTATCCGTTATCCAGTATCATATCTTTGCCTAGTTTGGGACTAAATGATGAGTGTAAGTGTCCGAAATATTTTTTATTATTATTATAAATCTAATCGAGCTCAAATTTTGCGTGTAAAGTCGACCCACACATCAGACGTAAGACCTTAGGACCATCCGCTCGTTGTGTGAGCGCGACGCTTTTCCTGACAGGCAGTGTTAAACTTCTAATCACCATCATCGTTCCACATTTATAGAAAAGTACATGGTGAAATTTTATTCGTGTAATTCCTGTTAACTGGTGACTCCACTCCTTTCGAACGAGCCATAGCAGAATTGTTCGACATTTTTGGAAATGCACACGTGACAGGCAGTGAGACCATCGCCATTAACACATGCATAACTATACATGTTTTTTTGGTGGAAAGTCCCATAGTCGCCTTTTACGACAAAGAGACGGGTTAGTTCTATTATATATGAGTGTCGAAATCACACAGCACTAAACTGTTTAATCTTATGTTTAGGATGTCTATGAGCACCCCCTTTGGTCGTTATATGTATCTATAGTTCTATTCAACACTAGACGAAACCAATACAGTTTCGTATCGATCGGCTGCGCAATATGCGGCGAGACGGTGCTTCAAAACCATCCAGCATTTTCAGCTCGATTGAAATTTAAACTTATATTCATGAACATTCTGAGATAGAAGGCAAAGGGATTGAAAATTTAGATATTTGCAGTTATAAAATGAACTTCTTTTTACGAGCTTTTATTTCTTAAGTGAGTTGTCCATTTCAAAATTTGCAAGTAAAAATTATTTAGAACAATTTTCTGCTGAAATTTTGCATATCCGTTAAGTTCAGATGTTAATACATTTATGTGATAGACATGTACTGATGCTGCAGCCAGGATCGTCTCCCCACGACTGGAATTCCTTAACGGTTAATTTTTTTTTTTTCTTTTTGACGCGGGGAAACGCCTGAAGCGTTCCGCTCGCCTGGGGGACGGCGAGACGGTTATGTGGGACTATATGACTATGGCTATCCATAGTCATATAGTCCCACATAACCACTAAAACCCAGCGGCGACCTTCTTCGGCAGTAGGGAGGACCTGGGAACGCATAAGTGTCATCTTGGTGTCATCGCCCCGAGATGTAGCCGCCCGCGACCCTCAGGCGACGTGCAGGGGGGGTTAGCGAGCGTTGCCGCCCCCCCGACGTCGCCTCCTGCGAGCGGGATCGGCCCTCTCCCGATCCCGCTCTGCGGCCTCCTTCTGGAGCATGACTGCTTCGCAGAAGGAGGCCGCTGCCTTCCAACCCTCCTCCGTCGCCAGCATAGCCGCGACTAATGCTGGCGGGGACAGATCTCGTCCGATCCGGTCGAACAGGTCTCTACGCTCGGACTGCCACGCAGGGCAGTCCTCCAGCGGGTGCTGGGCGGAGTCCTGGTCGGACGCGCAGTGGTGGCATCGTGCCGTCTCCTCCCGTCCGATTCGACTCAGATACTCACCGAAGCACCCGTGCCCGGTGAGTATCTGGGTCAACCTGTAGGTGACGCAGCCTTTCCTCCCCATCCATGCTTCGAAATTCGGCAGAAGGGCTCCGACGGCGGGCGCAGCATTGTATCACAAGGCGCTCCCGCCAGAGCGTCTGCGTGTGCGTTCTGCCGTAGCACTTCGAGCGCACGGTCAGGCGTGACCCCCTCGGCATCCCGTTCGACATAGCGGATGCGGTCGTAGACCGCCGCGTCCATGTTGGTCAGGATGTCGAAGGGTGGAGCCAGCGCTAGGACGGTCGCCGCCTCGAACGAGATCGTCCGGTAGCCTCGTACGATCCGAATGGCCATCAGCCGCTACAGGCTCCCGAGGAGAGCTCTGCAGCGGGAGGACCTCGCCAGGTCGTTCGACTAAAACTTCCTCCCGTGGTCCTCCGAGATTATTCGCACTCGGGGGACCAGGCGCTCGAAGTGCTCTTCGAAACCCCATCGGCTGTCCAGGGTGAGGCCCAGGTACTTGATGCACTGCCCCATCTGGACTTCAGCGTCACCTACCCGGAATCGCGAGCTGGGTGGTTGCCGGCCTCGTCGGAGGCCGTGGAACCATAGCGCCTCGGTCTTGTGAGGCGCTACCTCCAGGCCCAGCTCGCGGACCTTCCCGATGACACATGCCACGCCAAGTTCGGCGAGCCGAAGCACCTCCTCGAAGTCGGCCCCTCGGCCAACACCTGTGGGTCGTCTGCGTAGCAGACGACAGACAGGCCGGGGGGAGACTGATGCGAAGGACCGCATCGTATGCGAGGTTCCACATCAGGGGCCCTAAAACGGACCCCTGTGGAACCCCGCAATAGACATCCCTCCGTGCTTCCACCCCGTTCCGACCGAAGAACCTCACGGTCCTGTCGCGCAGGTATGCCCCGATCACGGCCCGCAGGTAGGGTGGCACCTCGTGATATACGAGGGCCTCCCTTATGGCCTGCCAGGAGTTAATTTAAGAGCTATGCTCTTGTCGATGGAATCCTTTCCACATTTCTCTACATTCCGCCTATTCTTTGACTTCGATACGACACGACATTTTCCTTTACTCGTACCATGTATGTTTGTTTTATGCACAACGCAACCCGTTGACTACTTGACCTCAGTGAAGTCTTAAGTGAAGATGAGGTCGAAGGTGGAAGTGTACTGACCCGGAAACCTCAACACATTTGGGGGACTGGCCATCTTATCATTGCTACTTGGCGGCAGGCGGACATTTAAAATACCCTACCACCCACCAAACCGAGTATTTAAACATGTACTCTACTGGGGATCGAACCCGCGACCTCCGAATCGTAAACCCAATGTTGTTTACATTGAGCCACGGAGGCGGTGTTCTGCTTCTTCTACGGTTAATAGAATGGAATCGAAATGTTGCATACACCTTTATACTAGAATAATACGTGATAATCATTCTATCTAAAGCTTGTTTTTATAACTATTTATAATGTAGAGCTTATTACTCATGTTCCAGGTCTAATTGAAGATGTAAGAAGAATACCTAATCGTTGAAACTAATCATCCTTTTAAATGCAATGTTGCTGTCAAACTACTGATAGGTAAGTTTAGTGTATTAGTTCACTAGCTTTCCGCTTGCGACTTCGGCGTGGACGATTTCATCAAAATTGGTTCAGCCCTAATGTTAATCCAGGTCCTAATATTTATAATATTAGTTGAGATTCAAACACACATTAGTGGGAACGTAAGGCTAATCTAACGAGAACAATCACACAACGGGTTAGCGCTTGACCTCAATCACACCTGATGTTAAGTGAAGATAAGGCCGAAGGCGGAAACGCGCTTACCCGGAACCCCCAACTTGTTTGGCTATCTTATGTCACACAGCCGGAACCATTATAAAAGAAAGTTTATGTTTTTTTTTTCGGACATTGCATTCATCATCTAGTCCTAAACTAAGTAAATGGATACTAGATAACGGATAAACATACATAAATATTTATAAAAACGTCCATGCGTCGGGAATAAATGTTCGCATTCATCACACAAACATTTACCCCTCGTGGGATTCAAACTCACTACACCTATGGGTCCTCAATGTTATTTGCATGTTATAATAAGCTATATGCAGCAGATAAAAGAGAAGTGGAACGTCGTGTCGTAACAGGAGGTCAAGACGAAGGCGGAGAGCAGAGAGATATTGAAAAAGCTCCACCGACAAGAGCATGGCTCATAAATAAGATGATGATGATAATAATGAAGACAATTTCAAACATTGTGTTAGACAGTTGTTTATGATGATTTTTTATGATCCATATAAAAATTGGTAAAACGGAAACGGTTATTTATTACGTGACACTAAGGTAAATTTCAGTTGCAATGCGTTCGTATATAAGCTACGGTTCAATGCACAGACGGGGGGTGAGTGGCCTGTAGCTAAATGTAAAAGGGATTTCACCGCTTTTGTTTTTTGATTGTGAATAATTTATAGTCTGGCTCTTTTTATTGAAAGTGCGCAATTCCATTTTTTTTTATTTTCGTATCCAGACACGATTTTTTATTTAAAAATTTTAGCAGTTATTCAGATAGGTATTTACTGAAACGAAACATGGTTCATCCATGGTTTTGACGACCTGTTTGGTGTAGTGGTTAGCAACTCTGACCACTGTATCAAAAGGTTGCGGGTTCGAATCCCGTTAGGGGCATATGTTTGTGTGATGAATACGGACATGTGTACCCGAGTTATGGATGTTTTTATTTATAATAAGTTACAGTACAAGTTTACAAATAAAATATGTATTATATCAACCATCTGGTATCCACAACACAAGCATAAAGTTGCTTACTGTGGAACTAGATGGCGCTGTGTGTATGTCTAAGGATATTTTATTTATTTATTATTTACTTATTATTTATTATTTTATTTATTTATTATAGCTTTAAATCTAATACAAAATATATTGAATTTAGATCATAATAAAAAATGTGATAATAAAACAAGCTTTAGGTGCCGCCAATAGACACTTCATATAAAGAAATTTAAATTAAAGTATAATCAGGTGAAAATCTATACCTACATACGGAAAAAATCTATACATTTATACGCAGTCCAGCGCATTTAATGTAAAACTAAATCGTTATTCAGTAAATATTGTCATAAGGCACTCGTAAAAGGATTAATAGAGGAAGAGGATAAATCGCATAGGAAATAATAGTCATAAAATTCCGAACGAGCTCCGTGCTGTAGCATCCTTGGAAGGCGAGGAAATTAGTTTTAAAATAGGTGCTTTAAACACAGCTCAGCTAGTCTCTCTTCTCAAGTGTTTTCTCCTCTAAAATGTCTGTCTGTGGCAAAGCACATAGTTACAGTAAATTATGTAAATTAAAGCATTTTAAGCCGAAGCCTGGTCCAAGATCAGCTGACATCAGTGACCCCATTTCCTTCCCACAAAGCCCTATTCTCAATTCTTTAGTGAAGTTTTAGGTAATTCATACAATGTAGGTAGAATAATTCAATTCATAATCATCATATTCTAAGATATATAGATTAGATAATATAGATTCTAAGGTGTAATTTTATTTTGTCCTTCCATAATTTGTCACTTCAGATACTCAGTATATTTCCAACCCCCATAGCAAGACCTCGTTTGTGGCGTGCGACGCTATGTGAGAGTGGGATAGTTGTATATTTCTTCCAAGTGAATGAACAGGACAAATATTATTTCGCGCGACATAGACGTTTATCGCGGCTGTCATGCTACTAGTGCAGGTGGGTATTTGAGTCACTGCTGATTTTTGGGGGTTCACTGCAAAGATAATTGAACGCCTAAAAATTGCAAACTAACCGCCTCCGTGGCTCAATGTAAACCACATTGGGTTTACGATTCGGAGGTCGCGGGTTCTATCCCCAGCGGGGTACATGTTTAAGTACTCGGTTTGGTTGGTGGTAGGGCATTTTAAATGTCCGCCTGGCTAGCTACCACCATCTTAGATGATGGTGGTAATCTTATCTAAATCTGCCGCCAAGCAGCAATGTTAATAGCATTGTTATGTTCCGGTTGTCAGAGATAAGATAGCCAGTCCCCCAAATGTGTTGGGGTTTCCGGGTCAGTACTCTTCCACCTTCGACCTCATCTTCACTTAACATCAGGTGTGATTGAGGTCAAGTACCAACCCGTTGTGCATAAAAAAAAAATACCGACTTCAATAGGGTTCGGCTTTCTATGTTCACCGTTTAAAGTCCAGTGAAACATAACTAATATTATAAATTCGAAAGTTTTGTTGTTTGTTTGTTTATCGATTGCTCAATCACGGCGAAACGCATAGACGGATTTGGATGAAATTTGGTGAATAGGTAGAATATGTCCTGGATTAAGACGTAGGATATTTTTATCCCGATAAAGTTCTAGCGGGATATGCAAATTTCCGCGATAAAGTTATCGACGCAGGCGAAGCTAGTATTGAAATATATAAAAAATAATATAATGGAACTTTCTTCTGTTTTTGAATCCATTTAGACGACAATGAGCAACAGTTGGACACAGTCCTTAAAGAAAGTAATCTAAGTAAGATATTGTGCGGCTGAATTGGATTAAATGCAACATAATCCGAGTAGCTTTATAGGAAACATAGAAGCATGTATGAACTCATATTTTACACAGTTTTTATAGGACCTATAAAGCTGATACGTGTTGATGCCATAATATTTTGGTAGAAAATGGTTTTGACTTAATAAGTAGAATTTCTAATGCTGATGTTGTTTGATAAAATAATTTTAAACATATTTTTATAATTATACACAACATTATAAATATACACAAAATATTAATACTTTTGTGTATATTTCTGTGAGAGATAGGAGGTTAGAATAGGGATGCAAAACTCCCATTTGGACCTGCACCAACTGGATGCCTTCGGGTCCAATTAACATGTTGATAATAAAACTAACGTCCTGTGCATATGTATTTTTTTACACTGTTGTAGTTTCGTTGCCAAGTCTGCGTGTTGGGGTGAAATGAGGAGCTGCTTGCAACTTATTTTGCATTCAGACATTTCGTATTCTTAGCACTTCTTGCATCTTACGCCTACTCCTTTACATCCTACTACGTTTACATCTGAGTTTGTATTTGTTAAAAAATTGTATGGCTCTTGTTGTTTTCTTGTATGTTTATTTCGTGTTTGTTAATACAGTACTGTATTTTTCTATCTTTCTTGTATAAACTTTTTACCTATCACCAGGGGCTTAAAAGTCAAATAATCTCTTTAGTAATCTGCAAATCTTCCCATTCGACAGAATTTCGTAACTTCTTGAAATATCTATCCTTACTATTACAGGAATTATTGTGCAAAAGTTTATTTGAGGTTAATTTCATATATCGTCTACGTAATTAACTATATTGCTACTACGCACATACATACTGCTACGTTTGTCATTCTCGTCATACAAGAGTCCTACTCGCATTTGGTTGTTTTTGTATAAATCTAAACCCTCATCATGTTACATCTAACTCTTGGTGCTTGCCAGTCTGTTGGGCACATCGAACACGGTGTGGATCTTGAACACTTTTTCAACCTGTCATTATTAGTAACAGATAAAACGTGTTCTAGCCTGTGGTAAATTTGTATTGTATTTCCTTAAAATTATTAACTTCCCTTTTAAATAGTTCTTTTTAAAATTTTTCACAAATGATATGTATCTTATGTTGGAGTAAATGTTAGTATTATACACTGTTCTTAGTTTGGAATTACTACTTCCAACATATTTACATTATTTTAACAGAACGAAGAATTATTTTACATTATGTAATGCAAATTGCATTAATTCCTTGTGTTCAAAGGATGGCTGCAACAGTGGCTTTTGTCCATAATTCCCATTCAACGTTTGGATTACGTAGCTAGGGTCGCCGGTCGTGCCAAGCAATACATTAAATTGGCCCTGGCCCAAACGGGCATCGCATTTGGGTACAATTAATGGGGCTTTACGGAGCGAATCCGTGTTTGACTTGGATTACTCGTATTTTTGTTCAAATGCATTCTTGAGCATTGTTTGAGTTACTCAGAGTACTACTTAGTGCATTAGATTCTATGCCAAGAGAAACTTTGCAATGCCTTGGATGTATTAGCTTAAGGGTAAACAATAGTCCCCAGTTGCATACAAACTGTAATAGAATAAAAATGAAAAAAAATTTCGGTACTTTAGTAGGGGCTAAGTCTGTCTATTTAACCGGCTTTCACGCCAGAACTACTAAACTGATCCTACTGTAATTTGACAGAGATGTAACCTGAGACCTCGGATAGGATATAAGGTACTTTTTAACCGACTTTCTAAAAGGAGGAATTCGAGTCCGCGATCAAGTAATTCCATGCGGAAGAAATTGTTACTTGTTATGATCAGTCTGAAATTTTCCTTCGTTGAACAATTGTATTCAGCAGATTACCTTTTTTTGGTTAAATGAAAAAGTCCATCACTGAACATCTTGTAGGTTCAGAGTTTAGGTAACGACATATTATTATCAGCTTTTATAGTCCTTTTGTATCCAACCTTTTCCCCTTAATGGCTTCCTTCGCTATACAATCTGCTTCAACTTCGTTAAAAATGGAAGGCATATGTAAGGAAACCACTATAATGTTGATAGTGGTCTCAATATTAATGATTTTGCTGAATGTTTCCATGTACTTAGTGACGTCATTCTTAGTCTTCAAAATTCAGGGAAGCTGCTGACAAAGCTTTGTTGACAAAGGTACCTTGGCTTGACCAAGGAATAAGATTATAGATATAGAAATAAGCAATAAATAAATATCCTTGGACATACGCAGTGCCACTAGTCCACACTAAGTTACTAAGCTTGTATTATGGATACGAGATAGTTGATATTCTACACAAATACATATAATCTTTCTAAATAAATAAATCATATACGCGTAACTCGAGTACACATGCCCGTATATATCATAAGATATGCCCCTAGCGGGATTTGAACCCGCGACCTTTTAGTGTAGCAGTCAGGGTTTGCAAAAACTACACCAAGTCGTAAACTAACTTTATTGTAGGTATACAATATAAAAGTATACAGTGAAACAATTTATACAGGTGAACAAAGACGGCCCTATCGATCGTTCTCTATCATAAAGCTACATTCACGTAGACTAAACAGCTGTGTTAAAAGATAAATATCTTCAAAATCGTCTGTTCTCTCATTTAGTCTTTTACATAGAAAAAAAACCGCTTAAAAATTACAGTTATACATCGGGATAAAGGCTGGACACACACACAAAACGCCGCGTCGTCAAACACCATTTCATCAGTACTACTACTAGATAAGAATAATAATAATGATTACCTATGTTTGCACTGAATATTTACGTAAAAGTACCGGGTTTAGGACCCGATTTCGAAAGACATATAAGCGAAAGCCATTTGTGCGACGCCAGATAATCAAAGTGCCATATGAACGAAGCGCCATTTAGCCGATGGGCCATTTAATCGAAAAGACAAATATGGCGAAAGCCATAGGATCGAATGTACAGTTGTGCGATGAGTTCGAAAATATTACAAATATGTCAACCTAAATATGAAAATATTACAAATATCTCGGTCGCTACAGATAAACTGTACATTCGATCTTATGGCTTTCGCATATTTGTTTTTTCGATTAAATGGCCCATCGGCTAAATGACGTTTCGTTCATATGATTCTTTCGCACTTCGATTATCTGGCGTTGCACAAATGACTTTCGCTTATATGTCTTTCGAAATCGGGTCCTAAACCTAAAAGTACCGTGTAGCTAACCAAGGAACGCTTGGATTTTATCTCAGTGCAGTATTTTTTCAAGTGATTTAGGACATGAAAATTAGTAAATAGCAAACATAAATTTATAAATAACAGAGTATTTCGTAGCAAACAGAAGCACTCATGGCGCAGTCGCATTCGCTATTCGTTTTCGATTATCGAATTTAAGCAATGTCTGGCGCGGTCAGCCCTTGTTTGGATGACTACTAGTGGTATTTTAATGTTTTTGTGTTTCGAAGGCCGGTCCCAATTGTTTTTAAATTGAATTCAGTCGTTAAGCCAGGTCGGTGGTCCTTGGGCAGTTTTCAAAAAAACACTGACTGTCAGTTGGTCACTAGTCTGACACAATACAATCCGCACTGGGCCCGCGTGGTGGTTTATGGCCCATAACCTCTCCCAGTGAGAGGAGGCTGTGACCCAACAGTGGGAACGTGTAAAGCTGTTGATGAAACACTGTGTTATTTATGTTATTACATCATTTACTTTCTCGTACAAAACGGCTATTGCAAATGTCATTAATGATACATAGGAAATTGTATTCTTTTTTGAACATATATTCCAGTTTTCCGTAGCGGCTACTGCCTCTTATGGCTTAGTAAATCGCCATCATTTATAATACTCTAAGACATATTTCACGATCTTAAGCCAGCAATAAAACATTGAAAAGTGGTTTCCGTGTAGGTTGGCAGTCGCCCAGTATGTTATGAGGTAAACTCCCTGGCTTGGAAGGTGTTGTGAGTTATCGATAGGATCACCACATCACTCAGGGTTCTTAGGACTTCTTCATATTCATTTATTCGCTTGCCACATGGTAGGATAGCTGTTACAAAGACGACCTGTTTGGTGTAGTGGTTAGCAACTCTGGCCACTATACCAAAAGGTTGCGGGTTCGAATCCCACTAGGGGCATATGTTTGTGTGATGAATACGGACATGTGTACCCGAGTTATGGATGTTTTCATTTATAATAAGTATATATTTATAAAAAAAATGTATTTATGTATCCACAACACGAAATGTAAAACCATCTGGTATCCACAATACAAGCCTATAGTTGCTTACTGTGGAACTAGATGGCGCTTTGTGTATGTCTAAGGATATTTATTTATTTAAAGGAGAGAGTGTACATAAAGACATGTGACATCCCGTGGGTGCACCGCGAAAAAATAAAGAAAGCACCTCTTAACAAAATTGCTACAATTATTTAAAAAAACTAAAAGAAACATGCATAATGTTAAACGAGGCAAAACAATTAAAGGAACATATTACATTATTTATAATTACATTACATTATTCTTCGTATTGAAGATACCTACTTATGTAAATTAAAATACTACTTAAAATACTACTTAAAATTTATAAAACTGTTATATACATAATTATTTATATATTTTTTATAGAGATTAAATATTTTAGCATTATCGCATTGTCTTTTTCATTGTGCAAGCGAAATTAAGACTATTCGATTGGGCTCCATGCACCAATGAGTTTTTAAATTTAATTTAATTACTTATGTGCATTTATCCAGCTGTTCTTGAACGGTGAAGGAAAACATCGTGAGGAAACCTCTATAGACGGTCTATGTCCCTGCAGTGGGATGTGTACGGACTGATGATGATGAATTACATTTCCTACAGATACGATAGTGTATATAAGCGCTTTATTCTTCTTGGCTCCATGTGATCTTAAAATAAATGTTTCGCCTCTTGGAATCCATAATTATTTTGAGTTTGCCAAGAAATTACTCTACGATCCCATGGTTGCGAATCTATGTGGATGGAGAGTAAGGCCCGTATATTAATAAACCGTTCTCAAGATTGACAAGGCCTCAATCCTTCCTTCCTTCCTCAAGGAATCTGCTGCATATTAAAACAGCATCACAAAAAATGGTCTTGAGACTGAGACGCGATTTCAATCTCAAGAACTATTTATTAATACGGGCCTAAGACTTGGCTAAACAGAGTGCGGAGAATGCGCGATGGCGGCGGGCGGCGCGGCGAAGAGGCTAATCGTATAAATATTGGATTATTTTCAAAATACAAGAGAATTTATGATACTAAATATAAAGAGGTAGATAACCATAAATTCGAGATAGTTCCAACAAATTTCGAATGTACCGAAACCCTATTTATCGTTAGATTCCACACGAGCGGCTCTGAGACAACCTAGGATTTACTGATGTGGATTTAGTAGCAGTGCAGTTATGATGTCTGGTAATGTAAACGTTTACATACGTCATGGTAATTAATATAACTGTCGAGTTTGCATACCTAAATATACATAGGTGGTGGTTATCGTTCGAGTATTAATAACGATTAATCAGTAATAATATCAACGCTGTAGAGAATTTATATGGCCTTGATAACCTAAGTAACTAAACGCAATGTCAGATAGATCTGACAATCTGTCATTGACTTTTACAATTGACTACGATCGTTTGCTAGTACTCTCTTTCTCTTTTTCCTTCTATGGCCGCCGTACATGTTTCATTGCGTAATTATATAAATAACTAAATTGAATTGATTAGCGTAATCTTCAAATTTTATAAAAGTCAAAGTTTTAGAGATGTGACGTATAATAGGAAACCGGTTTCGAGCACTCTAAATTCGTATTAAGTTTTAGTGGCCCCTTCAGTCACGGTCTCACTATTTTCTAGAATTTGGCTAATCGATCCAATAATCAAAAAAACATTTCCAATTTAAAAATATATATTGGCAAAAGAGCAAATAATTTGTAAATTAAAATACATTTTACATTAACCGCTTTAATTAACCCCTCCACCCAAATTGATGCGGCGCCACTTTGTGGAGTCACGTGTTTAAATACATTCAGTTTTTGGTTTCTGAAACTTCTAGTACGCTGACCTTAGTCGAGTTCGTGGCTCTAACAAATAATAAGTATTTTTTAGCAGTATGGCATTATCCTTGATGATCATACATTATTTGCTTTCAAAATCTGTTATTGCAGAAATGAATTACTCCAAAAGTTAGGGATCGTCTCATCAGAGCTTGCTCTTGTAGCTAACTGTTCTGGGTAGTTAGGGCTTTGGGTCCTATTTCAACATTACACCCACAAAGAAATAGTGCTGGTAAAGTAAAGAATAATCTTTTGGTAGAGGAAAAGGAAACTTTTCTACAAGCAGGTGAATACCTAGGAGCCCTTTTCTGTCTGATGGTAAAGATAATTGTAAAAAGGTTCACCTACCTTTTATGTAATTGATAATATTTTTCCTGCTCAGATAGGTAAGAGCAGCTAGAACCATTTATTTTCAATATTGAGGACGAATTTTTATAAGCAATATCTACAGGTAAAGCACAGCTCGAGTGGCGCCGACGACCGACAGTTCCGTGTCCATTGCTGCACACGTTTTTAGGATTCCGTAGTCAAGAAAGAACCCTTCTAGATGCCTAACTATATATTCCGTCTGTCTATATGTGTTTCCGCGGCTTAGCTCAGAGACTATTAGAAAGTTATAATTTGGCATAGGTATATAATATTAATCACGCCGACAAAGTGGTAAAACATAATCTTGACAAAAAAATTTTTAGGGTAACTACCCTGTCGACAACTGTCGAACACGTAATGTGATGTTCGTTTTTTAAATTTTTGTACCTCATCAGATGTCGTTGAATTTCAAAAGGTTGTTCATAAATATCTTGAACAGTTTTTTGATTGAGGTAACCCTTTGCGATATAATTGCAAATTTTTGTTAGAGGCAAGTGTGTGCCAACTAAACTGTTAGTTTTGGACACGAGAAAAAATTCACGGCAGTAGTATATAATTATAATGAAGTTAAAACGAAAACTATCACAGCTAAGTAGGCTTTACAAGTTAATATATAATAGTCGAAAAACTTATAAAATGTAGGTAGGTACTTTCCGTGAAAAATTATGCAGGTGAAATTGTGTAATTCCCATTAGGTAACTGGTGACGCCTCTCTTGATTACAAACAAATAATTTTCCCATGCCAATATTCCCAAGCATAGTCGAATTCGATCAAAAAAATTTCGATTACCTATATAAAATGAACTATTCTGAAACCACATTTAGTATGGAAGTCCAAATTTTCGGCTGGTAACACCACTCTTGATTACGAATAACTTTCTACTAGAAACTATAGCCGAATTCAGCCGAAAATGTTAGACCTCCATATTAAAGGTGGGTTCAGAACAGTTTACTTTTTATGGGTAATCAAAATTTTTGGGATGAAATTCGGCTATATATTGGTAAAAGTCCTTCGTATCAGGAGTGGAGTCATCAGTAAACAGGAATTACATGAATTAAATTTCACCCTAACAAACAACAAAAAGTCCCCTTCTGTCAATTACGGAACCCTACACTGCGCCAACACGCTCTTGACTGGTTTTTGTTATATGAAATCACCGTCAAAGCATACGTTTTTGATCCCCGACAATAAACGACGGGTGTAATGTGTTTGACGGGGTATTGTATATGTGTGTCCAGTCTTCATCTGGATGTATCTCAATAATGTATAATCTGATTTGCGTGCGGTTTTCTTTTAAGATTAAACAAGGGAAAAGGTTTTCAGCCATGTTTGGTGGAAATCGGTTCAGCCGTTCTGAAGATATTTAACTTTTGACACAGTTGCTTTGCATACCTGGATGATATTATTACGTTTAGTTCTTTCTACTAGGAACCATAGGCGAATTCAGCCGCAAAATTGGTGGACTTCCATAGTAAAGGTGGTTTCAAAATGGTTTACTTTGTAAGGTTCATCGAACATTTTTTGATCGTATTCGACTAGGTTCGTTGGGGACAGTTGCTCGTAAATAAGACCGATCACCATTTAATGGGAATTACACTAATTTCAATTCACTCTGTATTGTATGAAATCACTGAGCCCGATTATACGTGCACCGTACAGCGAGACTGTCATCAGCTGGATATGTTTTTTAACCCGTGACGTAAAGACCGATTTTATAAGTTTGAATTATGTTTGCCTGTATAACGCCAAAACGGCTGTGCCAGCTTGTAAACGGTTTTTATTTTCAGTAGCTGGTGTTTACGACATGGTTCTTAGTCATGTTTGATAGAAATCGGTTTAGCCGTTTCCACGATTTTAGCTTTTAACACAGTTATCTTATTTATCTGGGTGATATAAAAAATATGTCTCTGAGGAGTTTTCTAAATTTTCAATTAATAGTTGGTGTTATTTATGTTGGTGTTCTTGTTGTATGTTTATCTGTTATCTAGTATCCATAGTACAAGGTTTGCTTAGTTTGGGACTGGGTGATTGGTGTAAAGTGTTCGAAATATTTATTTATTTATTATTATTTTATCTTAATATCTTTATTTTACACAAAATTGTTACAGACATATGCATTGTAAATGTACAAAGGCGAGCTTAACTCCGATATTTTATGAAGGGTATTTTTTTTTCTTATGCGCAACGGGTTAGTATTTGTCCTCATTAGTATCGGTGAGACTCGTCAGTAATTTGTGTATAACATTGCTGGTGGTCGGTATAATTAAATTACTCGAACCCATTTTAATACTAGCTTTAGTTAAACATATTTTAAAGTTGTTTCAAAGTCAAAGTCAAAAATGCTTCATTTTGTACACAGAGTACACTTAAAGTAGTCAATTTTACATTTTTTAAGCTACTGCTTGTTCAAAATGCAATTTTCCCCTGAGAAGAACAAGCAAGAAACTCGAAGGGTTGCTCTTTTAAAATCAGGCTTTGATTTTACATGAAGGTTTTATATTTCATTAATAATTGTGAAATAGCCTGGCATGCGAACGATCTGATTATGTCCAAGGATGTTTATCATTTAAATAGTCTGATATTTTATAATATGCTTTGTTAATAAGTTTCTGTTTTATAGTCTCTTTAAATTTATTGAGAGGAAGATTTTGTATATCAACTGGAACCTTATTGTGAAAGCGTATACATAACCTTATAAATGAATTACTGACTTTGCGGAGGCGACTTATGTGACCTGCAAGTTTATCTTTATTTCTTGTATTGACAACTTGTTTATCACTATTTTTCCTAAATGATGCTATATTTTCAAAAATATACTGTGACGAAAAGTTTAGAATGTTATACACTTTAAGTGACACTGACACATGACACATCTCTAAGTGACACTGCAGGTCTCAATTGATAAATTGCGCGAACGGCTCGTTTTTGTTTTTGCCATAAAATATAAAAATAATAAAAATAATAAAAACAAAGATTGTATTTATATCCGCGGCATTTCGCCACAGCAAGATACACTAAAATATACTAATCTAGCAGTAATTACGTCTGATATTTGTCGAATTTTTTTGACTGTGTACGCTGCAGAGCTGAGCCTTTTCGCCAGTTTATGTATATGAGACCCCATTGCATTTTGGCGTCTAAAGTAATGCCCAAAAATACAGTAGAATCTACGAGATCTAAAGTGGCATTTTTATCATTATATTTGTGGGCACCACCCTGACATTGGGTAGTACAAATTTCACACATTTAGTTTTTTTCTCATTGAGTGACAACTTATTTGCCGTAAACTATTCTACTATTTCAGAAATAGCATTGTTCACATCGTCATAGCTTAATTTTTGTCTATTTACTTTAAATAATACGGAGAATACGTTTGTTGTCCCAAATAAAATAAAAATAGGTGCCATTCATTATAGGCTATAAAAATGCATACATGCAACCCGCCTTCTATTAACTTGTCGCCGGTTGAGCTTTGCTTTCAGCTTTCCCGTATAAGTAAAATTATTTGTAATCTTAATCTAATAACATGCTATTCTGTGCATACAACATGAACTATACAAAGCACTTCTGGGGGAAATGGTGTGAATTGCAAAATGGTTTACAAGAGGGGCGCAAAACTAGTCGCCACCTGTGAATTTGGCGTTGACGCATGACAATCGGAGATTTCATAAAATCATTCATAGGTATCTTACAGTTTTCTGGAATAGTTAGATGATTATATTATTGAAAATATAGCTCTGTTGCGAAAGGAAAGCAAAAAACGCCTTTCTTCGCAAATAATGTAATGAGGGTAGATTCAATTACGAGCGCTCCTTTGTTTTCTAATACAAGAAACAAGCGAAGGCTGTGATAAAAACTGTGATGGAAACTGCACATTTGTTGCGCACTGTACATTGCCGATTTGTACCGCGGAGCGTGCTTCCGACACAACAGCGAGCGCCCGTCCTCCCCGCGTCCCTCGAGCGCTCCCCTCGTTGCCCGCGGGAAAGAGCCAGCGAGGTCTATTCAAATATCCCCTGTCTGTTCACACCCCTCCCCACCCGCCAGCGCCTCGCAGTCTCGTTCATATTTCGTGCTCCTATTTTGCGCAGCATCCCCGGGTACCCAAATGCAGTCAGCAGACTTCATAACGTCCTAAACGCCTACAAACTCATTCGTAATTCAGCTTTATTAAAAGACTTTAAGGTTCAATTTAGAATATGAATTTGTTACTCTGTTAAGCTTAATGTAACTTGAATACGACCACCTCCCGAAGCCCGGAATAGGGGTAGAGATTCAGTACAAGTAGCGTGTAGGGGCGCGGCTCGCCGCAAAGTTAGACGCGACTGAGCAGCCGATAACGGCACTTCATGCTGTTTGAGTTTAGAATTTTTTTAGAATTAAATTTTGAAAGTAGAACCAGTCAAGGGCTTGAATTCTGAAAAGGTAAGTTTCTATTTGTTTTGTTTAGTTGTAGTCCATCGGCGGAGATCCGAATTCGACGGCAAAGTTCTTGTATAATTTGATTGCGTCAATCGCTCCCTAACGCGATTTCGTACCCTCACCGTTCCTCGCGTGACGTGCACAAGTGTTGTTGACTTGTTGTTTCTATTATGTCTTGACCGTACTTTTAACTGATGTCTTTTGTCTTTATATTGTTTCAGCAACTTCATTTTATTCTGATTCTTTCATTTTCAATTAATCATGTACTTTAATTTCAGGTGCTGTATGGCGGTCTCTTGTATTAGCAGCGGCGAGCTAGGTAAGATTTAATGAATAAGCGATTTATTATAATATTTTACGCAGATTTTTTTATTATCTGATTTAATGCAGGTATGATTGCCATTTAGATGATCTCTTTTTTAACCGACGACGTTAAATATTATAATTTGAATATCTTTTATTTGTTTTCCTAAGTTTTTATTTAACATTCGACAATTATGTACCTCTAGGTATTCTAAAGACCGCTAAGCCATCTCAAGCCAGGCTATTATAACTTTTCTCATTATTTATCGAAACGGGTTAATTATTACTTCAACAAAAAAATCTCTTCAATAGTTTTAAAGATTTAAACTCGTATCGCAGCCGTCGGTTTTATGCATAGGTGTTTTATTTCAGGTAGGTATGTATGTTTGAATGTATGTAGATTTCTCCTCCTATAGCGGCTTGACGCAAGCGGAGCGCAAGATTAAATTCATTTTTAGTCCACAGTGTCATGGATACCTTTTTAAAAAAATCCAACATGGCGCCCGTTAACTTCAAAATGGCGTCGGTGTTCCAGAGAATGGCTTGACAGATTTGAAGTAGTTGTATTTAGTCTTTTAGTTTCTGTTTTATAGGCACTTGTATTTTTTGGTTTTTATATACTGTAATAGGTATTGTTATTTATACAATCAATAGAAGATTTTATCGCCTGTCTTCGTGGGATTGTAGGTATTTATGCATCTGCCGTAAGACCTTCGTAAGACTTTTCTGCGGATTTTGTAGTTTGATTTATTATTTACTTACTGGTCGATAGGTAAGTATAGGTACATTTATAAAGAATATAGCAAAGTTCTTTACTGTCCTTTGTCCATGATGTTGTAAAAGCCAAAGAGAGATTTTATTGTCTCGAACGTTTTGAATAAAATTATTTTTAAACTTTTATAATTAAGCGGAAGGCGATCAAACATATTTAATAAAATTCGATCATTTTTCATCTTATATGGATTCAAACTTGTCCTTTGATACGGATCGCGCGCTAGTAGTAAAATCTTCTAAATTCCAATTGAGCTCCAGGTGATACAAAAATTTTAAATTATTTAGTTACTTTAAAATTTTACGTACCAATTTAAGTAATCTTTTAATAAAAGAAATAAAAACCCTAGTCTAGGTGTACGGCATTCAAATAAAAAACTAACTGATCTGTAATCGATTTTTGAGCTAAGAACAATGTAAGAGACAGATATAGTTATAGACACAAGCAGGCCGACAGACATGTACAGACAAGCTTGAGAGTTATTATAACACCTCTCTTTCTGCTCCTCTTTTACGAGGGACAACGATAGTTTAGAGAAGCAACTCTCAGATCTCCAGTTATTGATTGGTGACTACGGAAATATGGCGTCTCTGTCCGAACCCTACTAAAATAGGAGGCTCTACATGCCATCTTTTATACGAGATCGTTCGTGAGGAACTGCGACAGTAAATTTAGAGGGGAAAACGAATAACTTTAGATCTAAATATCTTGACGTCGCGCTTGTAATTCGCTAAATTTCTGTTATCACCTGGAGAGGTACTTTGCTGAAAACAGGTCGCGCATATACATAATAAGTCTATTTTACGGACCTGAGGTCGTCAGCGTTGGTTCTGGTGTTCTCTGCCACCTAATTCTATACTCCAGTCTGCTACCAGCGAGCACATACTAATATTATTTGAAGTATGAACCTTGCGGGTTGTCTCTGTTTCGTCGCGGCCGACGCCCACTGCTTTTTCCCGTGTTAGCCAACATTGCGTCCAATATTTGCTGCGCATGCCCAAAAATATTCGATTGTCGTCAAACCTGAAAAAGTCTGCAATATTTCAAACCAATTAAACAATTTTATTGGAAATCTTTCTATTTTTAGGGTCTTATATCTCAAAAGCAAAGACGGGAGCTTTATAGGATCACTATGGTGTTCGAGACCTTTTTCCTCAGTAACGGCTAAAGGTATCAAGATGTATTTTATATTAATTGCACATGTATACATAATCTTCTAATTTCTAACTGAATGCAATAAAAGATATGGCGATTAAACACCTATTTACATATTCAATGGTGCACTGCCTCATCATCTATAGTGACTCAGATTCTTGGAAAAAAAATTGAAAATAATCCAAGTGGCTCGCGCATGGAGAGTTCCACATTAGATCACCCAAAAAATTTTAAAATTAGTGATATTTTTATATAAATTAAAATATCTTTCGAAAATTCGAAATCATATTCGCGGCATTAACGTTCAATATATTTTTGACGCTAGTGTCAAAAGTAGGTGTCCGTTTAATGGATATGCTGTAGCGAAAGCTTCTCTTAATTGGTAAAAGTTTTCAATAAGATATTGCCGTTGAAATGACATGCTCCAAGGCTTGTGTTCCATCCGCTGTATATTATTATGTATACTGTAATATACTGCAATAATGAAACTGTAAATATTATAACTAATTATCACTTATTACTCAAGTAAGACACAAATAGTATTTGTCATTGGTCTAATAAGGGGTACGGCAGTGTCCCCGTGAAAATGAACCAAAATAAGACGTGACACTGCTGTTCTCGTATTTTATACACTATATTATTTTGGGCCAAAATGTTACATAAACTGTGATAGTTTCTACTATCCAACTCTTCACATTTCGGTGCTAGATGCCTCTGACAGACGGACAGAAGGCGAACTGGCGCGTCTCACTAAAGACGGAGTGTCTGGTCTCTTCTCTCTCTACTCTACTCTACAAAAAATAAAGATTTTTATCTATCTCGTAATTTTCAATATCTAATAACTCGGGAGTTTTAATTTAAAGTTGGATTTTTTAAAATATTTTCGTAATATAGTAGTATGGAACCCCAAGGGCGAGTATTCGCCATTTTGTTAAAATTCGACATGGTGGCCGCTAAATACAAAATGGCGTTTGCTTCCAAGTAAATTTCTTAACGAATTTTGAAGTGGGAGTAGTAGTTAATGTTTTAATTCATTTTTATATTTAGTCGGGTTGTTTGTTATTTAAATACTTCCAAGTATTGTTTTTCCGAAATTAATTGACCTAGACAATAGAAATTTGGTACACTTGTAACATACATATAATAATTATGTGATGCAGGTATTGTATGAAAGTAAATGAAAGCACTTTCATAAATATATAGTAATCTGTTATATTTTGAGTACAAGATTAACTGCGTTACGGAACTTTAGAGGAAACAGTTATAGGAAATCACATTTTATTAAACCTAGAAAATCTACAACAAAGCGTTTACAAACAAACAAAACTTTTGGATAATTTGCTAAGTTTTATTGTGTTTTTTCATAGCGATGTAACTCAGGTTATTCAGAAAAACCAGATATTTTACGAAATTGCCTTTGGGCGGTTACAATGAAATTTTCCAATCATCATAGGAGTACAACAATAACCTCTTCTATTTCATACTTGAATTAAAAAAAATTATCGCTATTTACATGCGAACAGTAGTTTTCATCTAGTTAACAAATAATATTTTTATTGATCGACTAGTTTAGTCACGAATAAATATTTGACAAATAAAATTTGCACGAGGCTTGTAAATGCACAGTAATAATGTTGATGAAAGCTCTGAAAAATATTTATTCAAGACTACGACGTGGGCATAAGGATGTATTCCATAATCGACAATGCAGTCATTAGGTATTCAAATTATTGATTAGACGACGATATCATTACCATAGACAAATAAATATATTTTGAACCACAATGTGTTTTTTATTCCCAAATTCGCTATTCCATAAAAAAGTTGTACCTATTACCCAAGGATATTAGTTAGGAAGATAGTTACCCAAAGGATTTAACCGTACTGCTACAGTTAATAATTGGCCATTAGTTACGCCAATCTGATATATTGTCAAATTGGTAATCTTTCAGCGGTCCTACTTATACTGATACAGGAGGCAGAGGGAAAGGTAAAAAGGTTTATACATACTTATCTATTATTATTTCTTTTATTAGTAGTATCGTGCACCCTACCTGTTTTACGATCTATAATTTTCCTATAGCTGTGGCTTTTAGTGATAAGACCGCCTAATTGTGTTCTATTGTTATCATCAAAAGTTATTGTTTAGTGTATTGTATTGCAAGGGTAGTGACAATTATAACACCGCGTTGGTAATTGGTCGATGGAAATGTCTGCCTAACTCTGTACCACCATTTTATCGAACTTTTTTTCAAAAAGTTAACAACACTGTGTTCCAGCTTTTTGCAATAAGATAGTTCCCTCAGTAAGTTGTGGGTTTCTGGTGAGAGAGTTTCTCACGTATTTCTCAATTGAAACATGAAATTTTAATTCAAGCTTGAAGCCACACTTCCGTGATTGGAAGCCGGATTAATCCCAACTGGTTACCTTATCGAAAATTTATCACTATATTGCTTATCTACATTATTTCGACTCCCATTCGATATACGGTACCTACACTTATGTATCTCATGTAAAAAAAATAGTTTTCGACACCATACAAAGCGGTAGTTTCGCCACGATTGCCTTAGTCATTCATTATAGTGGTCCAGCGGGAAAGCTTCGGGATTAATACTCCACTTAGATATACCCGTCTTCTTCGCCCTCACGGATAACTAAGTTTATACCCATCTCTTTTGCTCTATAAAGATAACACCAAACTCTTAATTCTCTGGCGGCCACTGATATGGCTAAAGCAATTTGGTATACGGCTGCTTATAAGCCTCCGAGGAGTCCCTTTTGTTTTTCAAGGAAAATGAATGTATTGAAGAGGATACAGATTTAGTTTTATGTCAACACTAACGTGTTTAGGAAAAGTTTAACTAAAACTCAACGAAAATTATTTTGTGAAAAGAATAAACACGAATTCATTAGGAAACTAAGTTTGATATTTGGTCGTGAATAAATAAATATCTTTAAATAAATAAATATACACAGCGCCAAAGATGAACTAGAGTTCCACACTAAGCAACTAGGTTTGTATTATGGATATTAGATGGTTGATAAACTACACAAATACATGAAGGAACGAATGAAGAAGTACTATATTATAAAGGCGTATGCTCAGTCTTAACAAACCTACAAAAACATTTAAATCATAAAAACATGGAAACCACAATTCGACTGAATGAAAATGCTGCGGAATAATAACCCGCCCATAGTGTAAGGTTTGTAGGATAAGAGAAAATAAATTAAAGTCAACTTAATGTTTAGCTTCAGTAGAAATGGTAGTTTTGTTTCATCATCATCTTATTTAAGAGCCATGCTATTGTGAGTTCTGTTTACTCATCGATGTTTCTTTTATTACTTCCTTTTGGTCACATCGCTTGGGAAACAATTTATTGATGGTAGCCGATATAGAAACTTAGATAGCCCAAAGATTCATAGTTGCTGCAGAAAGCTCCAAGATTTGACCGATACTAGTCTCCTTAGGTTAGAGAAATTGATTCAAGATCAAATTTTAGCCGATTTTGAGAAACATGCGTTAGAAAGGCCGCTTCCGGAGGCGAGTTTGATTATAAGACAAGACGGCATCGCATAGACTTCATGTATAACGAAAAAAATATCGCATCGAACCTTGATTGTACAATTCACCTTATAACAAGTAATCATAAATGTTTAAACTGTCAAAGTTAAAGATGCCTGTCTTTGATGACCTACTGTTTAGCTAACTACCATTCTGTGGTCGCCTTGAAAATATTTCAAGATTTCAACGATACAGGAAAGTATTAATACATATTATACAGGCTATGAAGAACGGTTCTAAGTTCCAAGTGGTTGGAAGAGGCTTCTGCTATAGAACCTGAATCGAGCAATTGAAGAACATATATGCGAGAGATCTACTAGTACAAAACGCGAGCGAGTGTAACGGCCTTCCACCTTGCTTTGCTAATAGAACGAATAAGAGATCATATTGTGAACATTCTAGCGAATATTTATAATATAACAGTGTGGCTTCTGTAACACGCAGTCATCGATTATTTGCTAGTCTTTGCCCGACTTTTGTTATATATTATAGCATGGCTCAGCATTAAACTTTCGTCGGTCCTTACTAAAGAACTCTTTCAAATCTTCTTTCTTTTTTTACTACAGATGTCTTATGTTTAATGCTGTTTGATTAGTGTGCCTTCAATCCACTTTGCTCCTTTTTGTACAAAATATCGAATAATACCCATCCTCGGTTGTAGCGAGATGTATGCAGAATAGTAGAGAAGTGCCACATACAAAACGCAAAATACCTCTACTTAAGAACTTTCTCAGTCAAAGTCCTCGGTTCTACTCAAAGATATCCTATTACCGACTCTAGCTGTCACTTTAGATTATTTGTCATAAAATTTTCGTATGGTACACAGTCCACATAAAACATTTTTTGTGTATCTTGGAAGCAGCTGCTCTTACCATAATACTTATATTATTATCTTTACAGTCAGCCACATTAGGCACACTAAAATTTTATCTCTGACGTAAAACACGAAGCATAAACTTACTGCTGTAACTAAGGAAATGAAAATGAATAACTAATGAGTGTGCTCAACAAGTCTCAAAAAGGGATCTTTTATTGCGGGTCCAGTGTAAAATGTGTTTTATCATGGTTTTATCTCAGTTCTATCCCCTGTAGTATATCTCACCATTTTAACTTTAATCAGAAAGGTCCTTGAAGCCGCCTATGAAAATTGGGTTTACAGTAGAGTTTTATTCTTGTTCTTCTTTTAGAACCATTGGCACAAATCTATGGTGGCCTAAAGTTGTTTAGCTCAAGATTTATCCACGTCACTTCGATGGCTCTATGGTTGGCCTGTCAATATGATCCTCTTCTGTGTATGTAATTAAGAACGAGCATGTCAACAAGTGCGAAGTAGCGTGGTGCCGCAGTCACACTTTTCGTCATTCGAGAAACGCCACCTTTTTTTTAGTTCTCCGCACCTTCCAACGCTTGACCGAAATCTATTCAGAGATTTCTAGATAAGACAGGATAGTTTTGGCAGTCTTACCCCAACAGGGATGTTACACGGGAACTTGTTGTCCACAGCTCTATCCTGGCCTATGAATTTCTATCGAGTGGGTCAATGTTTTGCATAAAGGATTTTGAAGCGCGAGTGTGGACGGCGACAAACATATATGGTTCTCATTGGTGGAGCTATTCCAGCTAGGGATTGGAGATGGCCCAACGATGTTGGCTTCACAGTGCCAATACTGGATAATGATATTCGCCAGACATGTAGCATAGAGCTAGGCAACTTCTACGAAGGACTTGCGAAGTAGCTTCCCAACAATTGTTGAGCCTCTCAGACATCGGATGATGTTTGTAGTGTACTCGCAGAACCTACCAACCGAGGTGTTTTATTGGGTAAACTCTAAAATATCTTAGAAATTAAAAACTGTGCTGGAAATCTCTAATTATCTTCTGGAAATCTATGGGTAAGACCAATGTTCATATGATGAAACATTTTCTGTGAGAATGAGTGAGTGAGTGAGAACCATTATGATTCAATTCGACAATATTTTGTATTTTTACAAGTTGGTTACATCTTCTGTTTCTCATCCTATTTTTTCTTCCAACATGTTTTTATGTGTATTTTTCTTAATGGATAAACCATACTAGTTAATCCCTACAGTGATTAGTCACAATTATGCTTTGGTTATCATCAACCTACTCCTGGATTTCTTTGCTATATTTTCACTTTCAATTCATTTTCTGTTGAATACCTAGGTGGATCGTAATGAACGACGAACATTTGCTGCATTATTTGAAACTGCGTTGCCCAGAGTGAATTCCCATTGCGTGGACCCCATAGCTCCTCAGTAGTATCCAAAGAAATCTAACCAAACTAACCAAGTTGCTCTGAGCAGCATATTACGACCCAACTCTGCATTCAATGGAATGGATAATTAAACGATCGGCCTGCGACAGATATATCAATCTAGCACTATATCACCAAATCTATTTCTTTGTGTTATGTCATGGTTTATGTCTCATAATCTGAGATGTTATATGTCCTATCGTATTCTTGCCTTTAGAATTCAGTATCGTTGCCATAAGACTAATCAGCAACGTTGAGTATCGCAGGCGTAAAAATAAATGAACCCTCAAATTCGCGGTGTCGTTTACATTTCGTACTAATGATGCCAATAATATCATCCATTAGGCGTTTGGTGACAAGCTGAGGTGAATAACAAGCACTGCAAAAAACCAGGGCTCGATAAGATTATAGGACTTTTGAAGATTTTTTATAACTGTTTGTATCTGGTTTCTTCCATCGCCTGAAGGAGCGGGAATGACTTTTACATTTACTTGGTAGTAGGCGTCTTTCCCATAGTCAGTGTGATGATTATACGAAAATCCTTTGCTATTTCCTGGTTGCACTACAATAAATTACAAGATCACAGATCACACAGATTTGTGTCGGTACAAACGTGCATAGAATTTGTGCTCGCCCGCGGGTCGCGCAATCTAATACGTATGCTAATTTATGATAGCTCTCTGGAATTATAGATGTCGCCCCGGGCGCGAAATTACGACCCCCATTTCCCCCCAACTGTAGTCGTTCCTCTGCTCGCCGCCATCTTGGTATTTGATTCAGGGGGTATAATTAAAATGCAGTAAACTAGGAGTACGTACGCTCGAGAGCTAATGTCCCTTTTTGTGGTAGTTGGATAAAAGCATTCAGTAATGGTTGGCTTTTGTACTGCAGTGGTTTTTACCAACAGTTGAATTATTTAAATACACTTGCAAGCTTTTCATATACCTGTCGTTGCTAGACTGGATATATTTTATGGAATGAATATCAAACCCACATAAGTTTATCATCATCACTACCCAGAATTAGCGTCGGTATTTTAATCATAATCAAATGAGACTATCACTGAGGCACTTTAATGATAGATATATCTTCAATCACAGACTGGAAAACTATACCAGCATTATAAAAAAAGTCAACAGTAATTTGCAAATGAACTATTATCCTGTCTGAATTCAAAAATACACAAAATTGCTCAAAGTGAACAGATATCTGACTGTGTTGATGTCAATAAATCATTTTCTTGTGAACTTCGTTAAATTTGCTAAGTTGTGTTTCAATGATGAACAGATATCTGACTTTGTTGATGCACTGATAATTTTCTTGTGAACTTCGTTAAATTCGCTAAGTTGTGCTTCAATGATGATAAATCATCACAAAAAACATAAGTTTAAACAAACCAAAATTAAACCAAATTTATGTTAGTTAGGTACAAAATCTCTTAAAATATGCTAACGCCAATATCTTTATGAACGTTTGTATTTTGCCGTAGTATACTTATTTACACATAGATACCTAACTACGAACTTTGGGAGGATAAAATGTTTTTGTCAGCCCCTGACACCTTCATTAAAATTTAACTTTGAAATCACGACACGAATTTTCGCCGGAACAAAAATTACCTTTAGGCCTCAGGATTTTCATGTAAATGAGAGATATCCGTGAATTAATGTCGTTACGAAGACCTCACACTTTTTCCTTTACTGTTTTCACTTTATTTATTAAAATTGACTTCTGTTGACACCTTTACGAAAAATATATACTTTACATTTCGGTGCATGACGTTATTTTACGTGGATTATCAATTGTTAAAGACTTATTTATAGACATGTGGCGAAGTGTTGGTAAATTTGGTTATTTCCGATTTAACATAACATAATAACTAATACACGTAAAATTTCGTAAAATTTTATAGATACCTTTGACTAGTTCAGATAGATTTTTGTTTTAAATAACTCTATTTCATTCAAAAAAAAAATAGTTTTCCATGTCTCGTGAATATAACGAAAACTTTAGTACAAACCCTTCTTATTACATTAGCCCTAAACAGCAATGTTTAGATTTTTGTTGTGATCCGGTTTGAATGCAAACGACACGTTTCCTATATGCCAAAACGAGTCAATCCATTCTATTTCAAGATATTTTAGAATATTTGAAGATTTAGTCATTATTTCATCATCATTCATCCTTATGTTTGTGGAAAAAGTACGACAACACCAATAATCAAAGTCTAAGGTAGCGGTTCTCTGCTCGAGCCTGACGTCTAACTCAACAATTGGACCCTTTGAGTACCTAACTCAAACTATTAAAGAAAACGACTCGTTCGCTTTAGGGAAAAAATGAAGTAGATACTTATGATGACGAAATACCATCCTAAGTTTTATAGCAGTGAAAGGTTGATGAACTCATTTAATTTCAGAGTATTTTTTCGACATAACCCCGAACTCTCGCTAAAATGGTTAAACTTTTTGTGCAGAACTCTAAAAAACTAATTGCTCATCTTGGATTGCGCCGACATAAGCTGACGTCAAGTACTGAAATATTACATACAATAATTATAACAATATTTTGTATCTCATACTCTTTATGATACCTACCCGCCCACACCAACTTACTTTATGTATTCGTCTGTATATATTATATCGAAACCATGTGTATATCACCGATATATTACGTCTTCGGAGAGCGTAATTTATGTCGCTTTCATTTGATGTATCTTAACTAATCTTTTTCTCTATACTATAAAACAAAGTTGCCATCCGCGTTTTTCTGTTGTGCTCTTAGTTAATAGAATATAAACTACGCAAACGATTTTGATACAGTTTTCACTATTATTTGGAGATTTTTTTCCAGAAGGCTAAAGCCTTATATAATAAAAATTCATGCATATTATATTTAGAGAAAGTAAAGATAAAATAAATAAATAAATATCCTTAGACATACACACAGCGCTATCTAGTTCCGCACAGTAATCAACTATAGGCTTGTGTTGTGGATACCAGATGGTTGATATACTACACAAATACATTTTTTTTTGTAAATAAATACATATATAAATGAAAAACATCTATAACCCAGGAACACATGTCTGTATTCATCATACAAACATATGCCCCTAGCGGGATTTGAACCCGCAACCTTTTGACATAGCAGTTACAGTTTCTAACCACTACACCAAACAGGTCCGTATTATTGTCCGTGCGTGGAATTCTGTTCTGAAAGCGGGAAAACAAACAATCAATTTTTTTGCATTTATGATGTTAAATATTGATTTTGATTGAATACGGCTTGTTTCTATTAGTTAAGTACCTACTTGAATAAATTACATTCAACGTATCACAATTTACTAAATATGAAATTTGATTTAGAGTAAAATACCTACGTTAGAACTAGATTCTGAATTCAGAAGTAAATTTCTAAGTACAAAATATCCCCGAGTACAATAAATTTCTAGTAAAATACGCTGTAGCCGTACATTATTTCAGCTCCAGCCATATTATTTAACTTTATATGGTCGTCGCCTCGCATTAATTTCCCAGTTCGCTGGAACTTGCATAAATATGAATAACGACTTTTGCAACTCGACTACTAATGTTAAATAATTTCTCGCCTTCCTTTTCTGTTAATAGTGGAAAAAGGTAGTCTGGAAAGTTTTCCATGAGCAAAAGGAATTAAGGAAGGAGCACCTTATACTTTAGGTAACTTCGAGGGCAATATAACGAATATAATAAATAAGGAATATAATTGAATATAACGAAATATCGTTGCGAGATGTTCAAAATCCATCGTCCTTACGCATGGTACGCTCTAGCCAGCTTTCTCACTGAAAAGTTTATAAATTATTTTAAATTTTTATTGAACGTTAAAGGTTGGTTTCTTGGAAAGCTGCCGATTTTTAAAGTTTTCAATATTTTCTAACATAACTTCTCAAATCGACTTCTGATCTCAATCGCATTCTTATCTCAAACTATACAATTTAAAATTTCCAGTTCAGTTAAACTTTGGTCATTAACATTTATGTTTAGCAGTAAGTGCTTAAACAGTGTTTGTACAATGGAAATTATAATAAGCACTGAAACAATTCCTGTATCATCTTAGACTTTCTGTTGTTGCTCCTCGCTTCAGAGATAGTTTCACAAGCACGGAGTGCGATATGCAAATGTAATTTGAACTAACAGTACTCTAGCGACTTTAAGCTAAAGTTAAGGCTCTAATGCAAGCGGACTTGTCTGCATATAGAGTGCAGTATACTATATTGTAAGTACTCAAATGTTGCAAACGACTGAAGTTAGAGAAAACTGGCTTGAATCAAGAACGCTCTTTGACAAACTTTATTTTGCGGGTTAGGTTTCTTGAAACCAGAGTTAGAAGCACCAATGATTATCTACTTTCACAATTTTGTACGTTTTTTTTAGTAGTACACAGTTATAATTTAATACAAATGTCATCGCTTGTAGGTAATTGGTTACGATTACTTTTAGAACTGCAGTAAAACAACGAGCACTCATTGCCCGAGTCCCGAATTATACTGGCTCGGTTTTGTTTTCTGCGATAGAAGTCTATAATAGATTTAATTATGATAATATTTAACTATAGGCAGAAATAGATATTCGTTTAAAACTTCAACATCCATACAAATTACTCTATGCAGTAGTTAAAGTACTAAAAAGTGATTGTGGTTTTGTTAAGAAAATTTCTTACTTTTTTACAATATATCATAGACATCGTCAAGGCCAACATCTAGCAGTGCATATTTTACTGTCCCTGTAGGCATGAGGCTCTGTAGTGAACTAAACCTACGAAATTATTCGCTAACATTAAGAACGTTCCCCATTCCACTGCATGTATATGGAGCTCTATTTTACGTCAGTGCAAATGTGTATGCGGCTTAACAAGGTTATTCCGTATGCAGATAAAGCGGCTGCAGTTTCAACTAAATTAAGTTCAAGCAATTGTCTCTGGTATTACGCTGGCTTTGAACAAGATAATGTTCGTAGTTCGAGTAGCAACGTTTATACTGAATTAGGTTTTAAACATGAAGCTACGAGTATTGTAACTGCCTTTATCCAGCAAAGGAAAAGAGTCGGTAGGTACCTAATTATAGAACCAAGTGGCGTTGACGTACTGTGTGACAATTTAACTAAATATAATAGTATCACCCAGGTACACAAAGCTACAATAAAAGTTACATACAATTTAAACGTTTGTACTGTTTTTTTCTGCCAAGGTTTTTACCTTTCCCCTAGTTTAATTTTATATACCTGTACACAATGCTGTCAAACACATTCTCAAGGGTTAATAATAATCGAAATTAATAGTATCTTTCTCATTTCTTACGTTTTACCGATAAAGAAATATGTTCATATTTTGTTTCTAATTAACTTAAAAGAATTTCACTAGTTTTTTTTTTCATTCTTATAGTTTTCGGTCAGTGAAACAAGCATATAATGTCTCATCTCGACGACAGGACCTTTGAAATTCAAAATGTTTCTCGACAAAGCAACATTACGAGCGACTTTTATTTTCTTTTATTTGAAGTCAGGTTTAATTTCCTCGCAGTCAGCAGCGGACTTCTCCCTTTGTTTGTACTTTAAAGAAAAACAATCTGAAACTTTGCGTTGTCTCTGCTCCCGCTTTCTTGATGATTGAATTTTACTCTCTGCTTTTCCTTTGGAGTTAAAAAGTATTTTTAGATGGACTTTGAGCTAAAATAACGAACAACAAAGTTCTAAGATATTTTATAAATTATGCTATTCAAATTCCTTTATCAGATAGTTAATGATTTTTTTTTGATAAATTATGTTATAGATTACATCGATCACATAGAATATAATCTTATACCAAGAACTCGTATTGCACTTTCGCTATTCTTTTTCGATTAGCGACGTTAAGCATCATCTGGCACGTCGAGTCCTTATTGCTGGCATTTTCATACGAGCGTTTTGTTCTGCGTTTCTGAAGTCCACTTTCAACTTCCAGTTGTTTTCAATTGAAGGCAGTCCAGTAGTTGACTTTCACCACTGGGATGATATAAATTCATCGCACCCCACTGGGTCCGTGTGGTGAATTATGGTCCATATTCATTCCTGGTATGAGGAGTCTATAGTCTCCCTAGCAGTAGGAATGTAAGGCTGTTGATATAATATGACACTAATCGGTCTGCTCCTTACTGACTTTCCAAACCAGGTGTGATTTGCATTTGACTGCTCGTCATGGATTATGGAGACTTAGGGCAAATCTGTTGTTCTTCCTTTTAAGGCACTAAAAGAGATTTTTTTTATGCACTATGGGTTTGCACTTGGCCTCAATAACACCTGATGTTAAATGAAGATGAGGTCGAAAGTGGAAGCGTACTGACCCGGAAACCCCAACACATTTGGGGGACTGCCTATCTTATCTCTGACAACCGGAACACAACAATGCTATTAACATTGCTGTTTGGCGGCAGATTTAGATAAGATGGTGGTAGCTAGCCAGGCGGATATTTAAAATGCCCTACCACCAACCAAACCGAGTACTTAAACATGTACCCCTCTGGGGATCGAACCCGCGACCTCCGAATCGTAAACCCAATGTTGTTTGCATTGAGCCACGGAGGCGGTTAAATATGGGTATATAAAGATGGGTTGGATATGGTCGAACCCACTGTTCAATTAATTTTATCCGAGAATTATCTTTAAGCCATTCATTGTTATCAGAAAATATGTTTGTGAATAACAATATAAGTATTTTAAAAGCAAAACCCATTTGCATTTAAAAAAGGAACTAAAAAGACTACTGGATACTACTACTTCAAAATCCGTCAAGTCATTCACTGAATGTTTCGATGTAAACGCCATCTTTTATTTTGGAAGAGACAGAAAAAAATTCCGCTCGTTCCTAGGGTAGTTGATAAAAAGGATTCATGTCGGACTGCTAAATGTTTATAAAAATCGCGTATAATCTAATTTACATTTACGAGAGATAGCGGCATCACGTTCCGTATTTGTGGTCTATAAACCGCTCGGAACGTTTGCGTCTAGTAAAATATTCAAGTACTTATAAAATGAGCTACACCGAATTTGGGACCCGCTAGTCTGCCATCCAAAGCGGCGTTATTGATCGAGCGTATGTTACATACTGTATGGTAATGCGCCACTAAATATAAATCTTGTGTGGTCTGGCGCAGTGCCAAACAGTACCGGCGTTAGGATAGAGCATGATGGGCGACCATTCAGGGTGCCAGACCGGCTTTGCACTTCAGCGCCCCTTTGTTTTACTAGTTGCACGGCTGAATTACGAAATATAAATGAATCATGAATGAAAAAAATCATGAACTTCAAATTTGGCAGGCTAAGAAAATGAAAAATATTTAATACACTAACAGCCTATATATTAGTCTACTGCTGTGACATAAACTTCTCCCATGTCGCGACTTGTATTGCATTCCGTGGGAGATTTCGCTCCAGTCGCCACGTTGGGAAGGCGGGTTGGCGATCGCAGATTTTTGGGTGCTCCATACCAATGACGCTGCTGCCCATCACTGCTCAATGTTGTAATGCTCTCGGTTCTTTAGTCGCCTTTTACGACAGCCTCGGATAGAGAGGGTTGGTTCTACTGTGCTGGGAACCACAAGGCAAAGGCATTTTAGTTTATGAATAGGTGTATTTCATATTACCTATTAACTTCTTTCATATTTGTGTGAATATGAGTATAAGTGAAGGGGCGCTGTATAAAATCACCCAGAGGTCACCATCCTAAAACAGGCACTGTGCCAGCCGAGCCCATGCTATAATATAGGATACGTTTCCACACGATCTAGCACTAGGGTCGTCCCTTAGTAAGCATTTATCAAAATTTAATTTAAGCGCGTAATTAAAATAAGCTGGAAGCCATTAAACACTGTAGGTAACGTACCTTTTCATCGCCTTAATGAATTCGATTATGAAGTAATGGAAATTATCACGTTTGTAACTCGAATACTTATTGCGTCGTTAAGAATGAAGGAAAGTTTATAGGTTTGTCGAAATTACATCAAATTCATTCATGAAATTTTTTGAATATTACAGAAAACCCAGTACATCTACTTACAGTGAGGGCTGTACAACTTCTTTAACTTAAAATTGTTATTTCGTACGAAACTGTAGGCAATGGGTACGAAGGGACTGCTGATAAAATCCACTCTTTTACATATTTTGCCGCCACTATTTCCGGCTTGGAGGAGAGAAAAGGCACATTCGGTTCCATTTTGCGTTAAACGCGAAACTGTCAGATCGAAATCAAAGACATCAAAGGAGATCGTCAATTTAATTTGGTATTAACTTTTTAAAAACAAAATTAAATTGACATTCTCCTTTAAAATTTCAATAATGCGTAGTCAGATTTCAGTATAGTTTTTTATATTTAATATTAAATTAGGCAAAAAGTTTTTAGCCATGTTTAATGAAATCCATTTCGACGATATGTAACTTTAAAAACAGTTGCTTTGGATACCTGGATGATATTATTGTAATTAGTTCGTCGGGGGTTTGCTAAATTTTAAATTTATGTTATAGTAATTGGAACTTAGCAGCATTGGACCAGCTGAAGCATGGGGCATTGAAGTTTCTTAAATTCAATATTCACCAGAGCTATTCATAAGATTTTTATAAGATCTAATTCATAAGATATGTCTCACATATAAATAAACATTCACTCAGAAACAATAATATTACATAAAAATCTATAAGGTTATCCTTATTAGTTTAATTTAATTTATCTCCGGGTTACCTCATGAGCAAAAGTGCCCACAAATAAAACGCTACTGGATAGCCTTTTCGCGCGAGGGGTTTTGACTTACACATACTCTGTGACCAACAGTGGGCCCAAAGTCGTATTATTGTTTTTTGATCATATTTGTTCACGATTTGACTCTGTTAAACTGTTATGCAGATTAATTTCTTAAATTTGTCACTAGATGGCGTTGATTCATTTTAGAACGCGTTATCATTTGTTTTCTGCAAATAGTTAATTCTAAAGTTTGTCACAAGATGGCGTTGACCCGTTTTAGAACGCGCTATCGTTTCGTTCTTTGGAAATGGATAAGTTAACATGTACTTTTCTTCACATTAAGTTTTCGCGAGCTTTAAAAGCTCTCTGTTCGTATCGCCGTTTTATTTTTGGGAGGACCTCTAGTAGGCGGGAATATGGTCCTCCCGAGCCGCGTCGCGTTTGAATAGTTAGGTAGGTCGTCCAAGTATTACGTATTAGGAAGTGAGTGAAGTTGAAAAGTTAAAGTGTAAAGTTTAAGTGAAACTTAAACTGTGACATTTAAATATTGTTAAATTAAAAGTAGTATTTGTGAGTGCTTGTACTATTAAATAAAAATTAATAAGACAGTAGTGTTGCCAAATAATTAAATCAAAAATGGAACTTAGAAAATTTTAAATGGATTTCTTTAACTTTAATAAAATATAGTAAGTGACGGACACGACACGAAAACTTAAATAAAATTCAGTTAGATTGTGACATTGTGTGCACTTTAGACTTATATTATTTAGAACTAAAAAATAGCAAGTGCATAATCAGGACGTAGTAACATTAGCTTAGTGTGGTGTGAAATCATTGAACTTGTAAAAATTCGTTGTTTGGACATTTAAATATTTCAAGTTTATTTTATATTGTGTTAACAACTAATAAACATATGTACTTTTTCGGAAAACTACATTACTGCAAAGTTGGAGTTGTTAGATCATATACATATTAGGTATAAGAAAATATCTTAAGATAGATTAGATATTAACTATGTTACTACTAATAACTTGGAAAAATATTCAAGAAAGCCATATGCACTTAAAGAAATTTTAATGGAAAGTTTTTAGAAGCGAGCGAATATGATACGAGTAATGTACAATAACTGTGAAGATGAATTCATAGCAACAAAATTAACTATGATAGAAAAGTTATCTCACTACGAAAATCCACATAGCAATAGATTATTAGAGTGTGATGTGTAGCATCAAAAAAATACTTCTACAGAAATAAAAAAAATACATTAATTTAGCATTAAAGATACCTACATTTTCCCGATCAAATTATATCATTCATACAAGATAACTCTGCGCTGAGCGATGTCAAATTAATCCATTATTTGAAGACGCACGTTGCCCTAGCGGCTGCTAAGTTATTACAGAATATTTCAGTCCAAAAATCAACGCAGTATCATCAGCGGAGGATATAACATCACCATTAGGAATTTACATATCGTTTATGAAAACAAGAAATAATGTTGGGCCCAGGATACTGCCTTGACACTATGGTTTATTTTATACTCATCACTAGTCAAGTTATCTATCCTGACACGGTGGGTTCTATTTGTAAGATAACTCTTACACTGATTTAGCTGGAGATCTCTAACTGCCATACTTTCAAGTTTAGTAATAAGCAGAGATATTTTTTAATGTGTCCAAATATTGAACGATGCCGTCTGTGAGAACATGGATAGCACTCGATTTACCTGAGCGAAAACCAAATTGTTGGTTTGACAATTAGTGAATTTGCATTGATTTGATTTTTAATAAATCTTACATTTAAATTTGTACTTTTATTTTGGGCAAAGACGGCAGTTTAGCGATTGGACGTAAATTCTCAATTTCTTCCTTCGAAACAGTTTTGAAAATCAGTATATTATATACGAGTATTATACGATCATCTGCTTAAAGCTGTAAGTAAGTGTTGGAAAATATGCCATTTAAGTCGTTAACGTAAAGAATAAATAACAGGAGACATACATTATAACTTGATATTAATATGTGGTTCTTGTATTCAATTTTAAACCTCTTCAGGATTACTCGTACATGTAATAGAATCTGTATGCTTTCTAAGGATTAAAGTAGATCAATTAGCGCCGTGAATTATGCATTTTAAGGTATTATGTAGATCACAGTTTTGATGGTGCTGCTGTGAACTTGCTTTATTGAATGATTTGTGTGTGAAATTGTTTAGATTTTTATCTATAATAGATATGCATACGACGATGGTAGTAAGCGAGTGTATTTTTGTGATCAGGGTGGATAGAGCTGCAGTTGAAATTTAAATTTCCGAAGCACTATACTATAATACTATAAGAAATCGAACAGGATCAACAACAAATTGTTTAAGTTTAACTGGATTGAATAGGTTTCAATCATATTGCATGCCATTGTTCCTCCTTGATTGAAGTAATGAGAATCTTTCTTCAGTCATAAAGGAGGGTATACTTGACTGAGTTCAAGTACTTTAACAGAGTTTTTAGAAACAAGGTTTAAGTCTTTAAAAGGCACACAGGCTGCAAGACCAAATCCTACATCGCCTTTCATTTCTGAAAGGACTTCTAGTAGACTGGAATAGTTTCTTTATAAATAATATGTCAAATTTTAATTAGTGTCACAGAAATAAGCAATCTCTGTAGAGCACATGTCCGAAGTTAACTCGTTAGCTAAATATTAAGAGCAAAGTTTTTGTTTAATGGTGTCAACTTTAATGTACGCAGAATTTGGCCCAGTAGTACAATTAGATGAGTTATAATGGATCTTTTTTCATGTAACGTTATAATTTTGTTGGATTACTTAAGAAATTTATATTTCGACATTATTGCTTAAATCGATGTTTTCCAAATTCAAGGAGCAAGAGATTCACAGGACGAAAAGATGTTAAGTGATTAGATAGACAGATATAATTATAAAGTAGCTTGTGGCTCACGGCTTCGCCCGCGTGGGATAACTTTTTCGCGGAAATTTGTTTATGCCACGGGAACTACTAACTTTATCCTATGTGTTAATCCAGGGTGTATTCTACTTATATACCAAATTTCATCCAAATCCGTTCATCCGTTTCGCCGTGATTGTGCAACAAACAAACTAACATCCAAACTTTCGCATTTATAATATTATTGAGATAACTATCTTAACATCGAAGATCTTAACCAATAATTGGTGGTCGTGGACATCCAGTGACTGACGTTGATTTGTTGTAATTGACATCCTTTAGAATGAGTAATTCTCCTCCTTATACAAACTACACCATATACGCATACTCAAGTAAAGTTGGTAATTATACCTTTTAAGTATAGAAAAATTAAGTACGTTTTTGTAGGTGAAATTTGAATTAACATTTTTCCATGATAGTCATGAAAAACAAAATGATTATTATTAAGACCAATCACATCGTTGATAGTCGTCTCACTGTATAATGGGCTTGGGATTTGTAAGAAATTATATGAGAGTAAACACAAAATGATATTGACACAACACATTTGTTATTTTTATTCCCACGTTACTGGAAACATATCGCTTTGGCATAAAATATGGGACAGGCTGGAGTAAAAGTTAGGTATATTTTAGTCAGCATATTGAAATGTAACATTTGGGACTGAATGTTCCAGGATCGGGTCTCGAGGGAAAACAAGCAGAAATGAGAATGCCTACATCGACGGTGAGGAAAAACAATTGACGGCGCAGGTAAGATTTAGTGATATCCCATTTAACGAAATAACTATCCTTTTTCAGAAAGAAAAAAATGAGAGAGATAGTATTCGTGCAGACAGAATAACATTAGACCACAAAAATGGTCCTGAGATCGATTAACATGTTGTAAGAACTTTTTATACGCAATGGGTCAACCTAGGTCAAGCGACTTCAGTCACAGCTGATGTTAAATGAAGACGAAGTCGACGGTTATAACTCCTTCATTAAGGATAATTAAATTGTTTGACAGTAGTGTCAAACCCCTAGCCAGATCACTACGAGCATTTCATAAAGCCAAGGATATGATTAGAAAACCTATTCCTATATTTTTTTTATATGAAGCATTTGCATTTGCTTTCACTATTTGATTTCGAAGCTAAGCAAGCTAAGTTAAGCAATTTGGGCAGTCAGTACTTTAAAGGACCGACGACTGTTAGACGAGCAAGAGGCTGTTGAAAACATAAGTTTCTAACAGAAATGAAAAAATGTGCAGAAGTACTTTTTCATAGGTATAGGTAATCGAGGGTGGAAAGCAGATAGACGTGGTCATTACTCCACCGATAAGAGCATAGCTCTTAAATTCAAGAAGAAGATGGTAAACTTATGTCGCAATCTTCAACCCTATTATATAGCTATTCCGCCAGACATCTAGAGAAAACACACCTTTAATAAAAGTAGCAATGTAAAACTGCCATCGCAACATTTCAACCGCTTTATACCCTGCTTGAAATTGTTACAGCTAAAAGCTTTCCGATTTCTGAAGGCAATACTTGTACTTCGTTTATTTTCTCTAACGCTCCCTATAAGTAAGCCACACAGCTGGGGTTCGTGATCAGAACATTGTACTATTTTAAATATTTTAATCTAGGTGTTTGTTCAACCAAGGAAGGACCTTCTTCATGCGGATGGGTAAGGCATAGAGTGAGCGAGGCGTTTATTATAGCGTTAATATATCAAAACAATACAAGCCATTCATGGCAGCTGTGTAATTTTTCCCATGTTTAAGGCAACGCAAATGGTACACTGAGAGAGGCTTCTGTCCAACAATAGATTTTCAACATCCACATAAACAGATTTTCAAATTACAAAAGTAAACACATCATACAGCGAGATTCCGTTTCTGTAACAAAACACATTACGAGGCGAAAGTATTTATGTCTCTACATTTCCTTCATGCAACACCATAAAGCAGAGTTTAGAGCCCCCGCAGGCACCCTTAGGTCTGTTACAAACCTCTACTTATATGCTACACGTACTCTGGCTTTGAAGTACTACTTCCCTATTAAATATAATTATGTGTATCGCGAAGTATAAGTTTTAGCAAAATAGTGCCAAAATGTTAGTTAACTTAACACTTCTAAAACTCAAGTCTACAATATCCCCATGTTCAATTTAAGACAGATAAGACTGGCGTCTTAGTTGAGTTGATAGGAAAATTCGGCGAAATCTCCCTTCTGCGTCTTCTTAAATCCATAGCGGTCTAGAGATTCCACTAGTCGATGATTCTGTCGAGACGATTCTACAGGTAACAAATACGACAAATTTCTACATAGTTAATATTAATACGTAGTCCTTCCTTGTGGAATTAATAACTTCCAAAGCATATTGAAATAGCAGATATAGTATTGTAATGAATGTATGATATTCACTAAGCATAACTTTAAAATTGTTATACTTAAATTTTCGGTGGTATTTCTTTGTCTTTATAACTATGCACCAGGCGAGGTGCTTGTGTGATGAATTATTTAACATTGTTATTTCTCTGAAGCGTCAGAAATTTTGTAGTGGTATATATAGTACCAATTTCATCGACACTTCATTCTTGAATCTCGAATTAACTTGTCAAATTAAAATTCGGTATCTAAGCGGTTACGAACCTCACTCATTTCGGATTTGTTGGTTAGCAAAAAGCACGGCAATTCAAATGTTAATAATTTATTGGGAGGAGGCTGTGCCCCAGCAGAGGGACGTATAAGACCGATGATGATGATTCATTTATCATATAAATGGTTAGCTTTAGACGTAATATAACTTAATCTAAGTCTTAAAGTCTAGGTTGTATCGACTTTACTGAGGTTACTTGCTTTCTTCTTTATCTACATCGTCGCTTTCCAGGTAAGACATGGTCAAACTGGTCTTCTCTAGTCCGTCCTAAAATACTTATAGATTGGTCACGTACAATAACAAAGTTATTTACTCAATATCAGCATCATAAAGCATTGGATTTTGTTGAGTTGTAAAACGGTATTAACTTTACTAAAAATATATTTTACAACCACTTTCGAAGTTAGTTCCAAATTAATTTCATGTGCAAATTTATTACTCGCTATAACTTGCAAAATTATCGCCAATATCTCTAAATTCCAACGACCACTTTCATTAAATGCAAAATTCACAGTTCCGCAGTAAATTCTCGTAAAAGCGCCACCACTCACTGTCGTCTACGTCTGAAAGCCAATTAATTAGCTCGTGTCCTTCCCTTCCCACTAGACCAATCCGGTTATCGTTAATATCTACGATAGTTTACTTACATTATCGACACTGTGCAGCTCTAAAGTTGTTCTTGGAGCCTTGGAGCACGCTGTTTGCTCGGCGGCGTGCAAGATTAATGATGGCAGGAGGACACTACACAGAGCCCGGGGGAGGTGGCGAGGGGGAGAGGGAGGGGGAGGGTGTACTCAGGATTTCAGTTCAATTCCCCGACTGAGCACAGTAATACGCTAGTCCTATTTGAGCTAATTGCCAGTAGGTATTTACGTGAATGCTAGCGAGCTCGTTCAGATTTATAAATGAGATCCAATTAGAACAAGATGTAGTTTGCTACCTAGTGAAGGTAGTAGTTTTGAATGCTTTGAAGGTATACCTACATATAAATCGATACGTTTTGAATATAAAGCTAGTGCCCATAATCGAATTTAGAGTAAACGGAGCTACAAAAACTGAGATACTTAAATATATTAATGAATTTCTTTAGACAACAATATCATTATAATAAACTGTTGAAAAGTATAAATCAAGACAGCAAAGTTGAAAGGTAGTTGTTAATCTCAATTTGCTATCTTCCACAAAGAAATTGAACAAGAGCGAATGCGAGTGAGTTTTCTTGAAACTCTTCTCTGGTATCCATCGGGTTTTAGCTAGATTAATGACGACATGATCGAGCGGAGAGTGCACTCTCAAACCCACTATTTTTCGCTCGAGCTCCGAACCATTTTCCAATATAAACGTAGGGTAACCGCACGTCTTGGAATTAGTAGGAAAATTGAACCAAATCTCAATCGTTCCGGCTCCGTCAATCTGTGGAAATTGATGAGTCAGACGATCGAGCGAGTTCGTACAAAAGCCCCGCGGGAAACAATGCCCGTCCGCCTTTCAGCTCTCTTCCCTCGTGCAATTAAGTGAACCTTTTTGTTAAGCCGCGTTTTTCGCTACTACATTATCGGCGTACAATGGTGGCCATGATTTGCGGAAAGAGGCCGAGATTATTTTTTGCTCCAAATCCCGTGGGTGTTCGATGCCGATTCGTCTGATTTGTGATCCTTCGTCATGCTATCTGTTAGCGAAAGCATTGTTGTTTGGAAATTGAATCTAATAATGGTGGGGTTGTTTTGCTGTTGTTCCTTAAATAAATCATGCAATTAATGTTGTTGAAAGCTGTGAGCACTTTTCAGGTTGTGAATATATTTTTCTTTTATATAAAGACAAAGCTATCATCAGGTTAAAACAAATTATCGGTTTTTACCTTTACAATCAATTAAATTGTCATTAAGGGCAAAATGCTTTCTAATCAAGTCTTTCTCCTATTCATAATCATACTATTTAAAGCAAAAATGGTCGCATTAAACTCCAGAATTGCGAGGCAAAGTGGTTTACCTCACTAAATTATAAAAGTGCTATTCATTCTACTTTTACAGATAATTTCCCTACAGACGCTTTTATATTTCAAGGCGTGCCTTTTTCCCCTCCATCCTGCTTAGTATGTTCACCGCTATCTCATAAGGCATTTGCGCATTTAATAAATGATAGATTACGTATGTCACAAGTAACGAGATTTCCATATTAAACGACCGTAGCGCGCGTCATGTTAATTGCCTTTATATACAGCTAACCCCTTAGCTAATAACGTTATGTAGGCTTTGTTAGCGATATATACAGTTTAATATTGAATTCATACTATCTATGGTGTACTATAGATGTCTCCTGTACCATTTTAGGTTTTGTGGAGTAAATATATCTCACGTTTTTGTTACGATCCACTTTGTCCTGTACTCCTAGTAGATTGAAACTTGAGTCGTGAAATGACTAAAATATATCACACAAGACTGTGAGCGCTTATAGAATTCCTTAATTCGACGGTTTCATCCTGAATTTACGCTGTTACTAATTTTTGCAGTGCTAGTAAACTCAGTAATCTAATTATCCTATTCTATTGTAAGTTCTAACCGTTTTACTTAATTTTTTACAGCGAACTAAGGCTGCATTTCTAAAACCATAACACCACGTAGAATGATTGTGTGGTCAAATATTTTTGTATGTATTTCTGCAATAATGCAAATAAACGTTTTATCTATCTCCTTATTCTGAATCTTAATGGAGTAATCTTGGTTATCTCGTAAAAGAACATAAGTTTAATAACTAACTTTTCAGTCTAGCAGACTTAGGTATCTCCTTATAATAACGCGAACAGAAAGTTTTTACTGCGTAGAGTTTTAATTTTGCAGTATAAAGCAAGAAAAATAAATTAATGAAAACTGTTTCCAAGTTTCAGGTCGAGAGTCCCAGAGCAGAGATAAGATTTCTACTGGAAAACTTTGTCTATGAAAAGGACCGTACCAGTGAAACTCGAAGAGAGAAAAAATAGAAAATAAAAATGGCACATTCGTGATCTACCCTGTAGATCCGGGCTTTTGTAGTTTAGTTCACATCAGAAGCTCGTCTCTACAGGTATCTCACGGCTGGAAGACCTCGCTACTTTAAACTTCGAATTTGATGCTGGGAAGATTTGAAGATGACTTTTGAAGATGAACTGTTGAAGATGAAGTTTTGAAGATGAAGATTTTTATTTGTATTTATTTCTTTATAATCATATCTTAGACTCTAGATTAGATGTCTTATACTACTTAACTATCATAAAAATATGACGCCCGGAAAGGGCCATAGTATCTAATATCAGAGGACTTCATATCATACAATATTACTCGATTCTATGTTATGAAATTTACACTTAAGCGTGCTTCAGCTTCGACCACATCGTCACTTTCCAACAGGTGAGATTGTGGCCAAACACCTAACCAATCATAAAAAAATGGTGGATGACGCAATTCAATGGATGCAAATTGTTAACCCTTATTAGATATCACATGGAGATTGACATGAAAAGATGGACATCAAATTGACTTGATTTATACTTATCGTTAATTGATGTGAAGTTCACCTGATTCGACCATGTCTAATATTAAGTGGGGGTAAAATCCGTTCATTAATAATGTCCAGTGTTTATTTCACTATTTGTTCAGATATTAAAAGTAGGGTCAATTTAATAGATCACTTTTGACACCTCATTAATATTCAACAACGAATCTTGTATCATCTACACTATGGATAACCATAATTAGCAGATTTTTTAAGCAGGTTAGCTCACTATGAAGCTAAGCACTGACAGATGTCAAATGTGTACTAGTAAATTGACCCTACTTTAGCTATTTGCTTTATACCCCCTCTTAAATCATCATTTAAGATGGGGTAACACCATCGTCTTACTCGATTTTTATAATATAATTTACTTATAATTCACTATATTTTCCAAATGTGGTGGTCTTTAAGAGGGGGTAATACCATCGTTTTATTCGATAAAATTCATGATTAAGAAATTGAATTTCGTGAAAGTGTTGACGGTATTCTATGGATGTTTACAGTACAGTTGGAATTAAAAATTATTAATAATAAATAAACTTTAAGTTCTTACTTAGACTCACGATCTTTCCCAAATGTGGTGGTCTCCCGATCATAAGCGTTTGGGTATTCCAACCATAAAAGTTTAATTTTACAAACATCCACCGTTCACCATTCGAAATATTATACAGAAATTCACACATTGGTAGATGTATTTTGGTGTAAAGTCTCTTAGTCGCCTTTTATGATGCCCACGTGATGGAACAAATTGGTTTTATTCTTTATACGTGTCAAAAACCTTACGTTTTTGAAACAAAGAAGGTTCTCAATTCGAGAGTTCGTATTTTTTTATCCAATTTATAAATATTATAAAAGAAATTAAATCGTTTCTATGACGAGCTTTGCCTAATCATCAATCACGAACGCTACGCGGGGCGCGGTTTTGGTGATTGGCTTTTGGGAGCTGACCAATGGCGCTGGTCTCCGGCTAGTTTATGCTGTTATTCACGATCTATAACCGTCTTACGACACCCACAGAAGACTTATTATGGTCTTATTCTTCTATACCGACAACCAGATAAATCGTAGGTAACTTATTACGGCGACATTCCATGTTCTTGTTGTTAATGGTGATATCTATTTAAAGTGTATATAAAGATCTTTATATATAAAAATATACTCTTTATATTGAGATTCAAGAGGCAAAGTGTTTAGGTGTTTAAACTACTCGTACATTTTTCGGACTTCAAATCTAAGTCTGGAACGTTTTTTCTAGATTTATCTAAGGCTTGTGTACCTACTTTGGGTGCATCATTTTATTTTTCTTGAAATATACGCATTCATTTTTACATGTTTGGTCATAAGTTAAAAATTATATGCTTAAAAATAACACAATAATTTTAAAATGTGCAATAAAGTTCTTTCATATGATATCCGCTATCCGATCGTGTTGCTTCACTTTTAAATTCCAAATTTTCCCTTTCTGATCCCATTCTCAATATAAAAAAATGAATAGTGGTGGATATGAATAAGGAAGTTCTGTAATTGTGTGAAACTGAGTCGATAGCTTAGCTATGTTCCTGACCGGCTAGCACAACAGCTGGATTCAAGTGAGAAAGAGTCGCAAGTGTGACGTAGAATCTTTGAATTGAAAGAATTACTCACGTATGCGACGCACGTAGAGCCTTTGAATTGAAAGAGTTACTCATATATATATCACTATCAAGATAGTGTCCTCGTGATGCAAGTTTTCTCAATCGGCAAAGTTGTGGCACGAAAAAACTAGATTTAGAATATGAAAAATTTTGTCGTGTCCCTGTCTATGTATATATAAGTGATCAAGCTCTTTCAAAGATCAAAACCGATTTGACATACACTCAAGCGAAACCGTGCTCTTTTGTATGTAGGTACCACTATGGTAAAAAGCTCTAAAAATCATAAGAAGCTTAACATATGGTTTTCTCAGACGACAAATCAACGAGGTTTCGCTAATATATATCTTTAGGTATGTAAGACAGTAATTATGATGGTGCATTGTCATCGGTGGGCTAGAATAATAATTGTGATGAGTTATTTCAAACTACCAAAAGGAGCCCCTATAATCTTGCTGCACTCTCCGCTACCTATCATAAATAAGAATGCATATAAATTGTATGAGAAACTTGACAATGGCAGAACTACAAGTAACTCAGGTATAAAAGTAGGCCTAAGAAATTATTATGCACAATGATTTACTTTTTTATAGTAATTGCACATTACCTACTTCAAGATCTGAACATATTGTCATAGAATCTTAGCACCGCATTTTATAATAGCTAATATGGGCAACACCACCTCTCATCATACATTCTTGTCTTGAGTCAAGCTCAAGACTGCTCTTGAGGAACTGAGGAGTTATGGGGTTTTAATATAATTATAAAATATAATATAAAATAATATATAATTAAAAATAAAATAATATTATAATAAAGAATAATTGTTCCGAAAACATTGTCACTTCATTTTATGCATTTGAATTTCTTGTCAGGCGTATAGTACCTTTTAATAATGTTTTCCAATAGTAAAATCCTACAAAGGAAGTTATTATAATTATTGATACATGGTGAAAACAGAGCAGAACTACACAAACAACTCTTTTAACACAATTTGTACGTTTTATAATGAATCCTAAACACTTGAATCTACCAGAATAATAGAAGTCCTCGGAGTCTAATGCCCGCAAATAAAGCGAACAATATCTCCAATATAAGAGAGGCTCAATACGCGATACAGTTTATTGCTCAATATGTTGTCTCCGTAAACCCGTTAGGAGCCCTTTACGCGATTTATGACGTCACGCCTAGCGAGGGGTCACATTAAACTGAAGATTTAGATGGAGGTACTGCAATAAATAAGGTCTTCGTTTTTGAGTGCTATTCTTTATTACACACAATTAAATACAAGCGAAATTTTGCACTACTCCTGCATCCTGCAGATCTGTTCGAAATTTCCCTTTTGTTTAGAAGGATTTATCTTTAGGTTAGGAGGTTTAATGGAGAAAATAATATAACAACTGTCCGCAGATAATGAAATAATTCATGTAAGGAAGTCCGATATTTTTAGGCAACTAAGGGATCGAGTTTCGCGTGAATAACAGTATTTTAACCCCAGTGACTTAGATCAATGGTGCGGGGCTCCCAAAAAATCTACGGTCACGCCTGCCTAGCATGGTGATTACGGCGAATCCTCCAAAGAACAGCGATGCAAATCGGTTCAAGGGAGAGGTTTGTGTCCAGTAGGTAAACTTTTATAGGCTGTTGATGATGATGATGAGTCGTGTTGTTCCCAATCGAGAGGAATAGGGCCATCCGGTTTCTTTCCGTGGGTGTCGTAAAAGGCGACCAGAAATTGTGAGTTATAGCAATAGGCAGCAGCAATGTCGCGATATAGAACAGAATTTTTATATTACAAATAAAAATAATTGTTTAGTAAAGGTTCTGATAACCCAATTGCGCTGCCAAAATTAGCGACACACAGACTTCAATCGGGTGTCGTTCTTTAAGTCGGCAATGCATCATCAGATCTACCAAATTTAAGAAAATAAATCTTTAGTTTAGAATATTTGCAATACTTATTTTGTTAGTGACATGAGCCTGGAATACTAACGGCCTTGCACATTCTATATTTGTACACTATTACAAACACTAAAATGCATGGTCTGGGTGGTCTGATCGCTTTGGAAATTCATCGCGGAGGACTATCACCGAGGGGTCCGGTAGGTACTTAAATGTTTTTGTGAATTGCGTAAAAATGAAAAAATATCGAATGTAATAATTTAATGAATAGGTCATTTTAAAATAAATGTACATGTTACGTTAAACTAATAAAGAGATGAAAAAGCGCAAAAAGCGCTAACTTGGCATTACGAAAAACACAGTTGAGGCTACAAAACGGTTTATAGGTGCTGGATGTAAAGAAAATGCCTTAGAATTGAGAACCTTTTCCATTTTGAAGTCGGTCAATAATTAGGTATATAAGTCAACACTTACAACGTATTCAGTGTATTGTTGGGGCTGCCCTGATACTGCAGCGTTCGCTGAGACACAACTCTCCTGCTTTTTCGCAAGTATAGTGCTCAGAGTCTGGGGCAGCCCGAACAACGTACCTATAATGAATGGATATGTCCTAATAAATGTAAATAACATATTTAAGGTTGTTTATGATTATGAAGGATACAACAGTGCGTTATATAAGGGCAACCGATATGTTTTATTTACATTTAGGTACTAGCACATATCGGTAAACAAAGGATAAGCAAAATATCACTGATGCGAGCCATGTATGCGCTACCTAATTGCTTCATATCAATATGTAAATTTAAATTAAATTATGAACAATACATGCTCGATCGGTGTTTTTATGCTTTATAATGTTTCATCATCATCACATCAGCCACAGGACATTCACTTCTGAATATAGGCCTAATAATGTTTAGAATATAATAATTTACTATTAGGGTCATATAAAGCCAACTTTGCAGCGGCATAAAGTTGCATTGCAACCCCAAAAGAAGTTTATTAGAACTGTCTAAGGCAACACTCAATACCTGGTTATTTCATAAAACGCAGTTTTACAGGCGTGCTGTTATTTAACTGCAGATATTTAATTGCTATTATTTTCGGTAAATCGCTGGATGCAGGGCGCTTCCAACCGGTCGCTCATAGAATTCTATGGGGATTGATTGATAGAATTCAGATTCAGATTGATTATTTATTAAGTACATTATTCAAGTATGTCCATATTTTATAAACATAATTAGCATTAATTCTATTTCATACAGCATAATTCTCTTAAATTTAAATTCAAATATAACAATTCAATAGTCCGTCAATTCAAAATATTCATAGGTGGTTCATTATATTCAGAAATACAATAAATATACAATTCAATAATTAATATTTCATACATAACAATTAATATAATATAGGTATGATCGATTATGCTCACTCGTCCAGTAATATATTCAGTATTTATGAATAATACGCCTTACTAAAAGCGTTTTTAGTTTCGTATTGAAACCGAATTTTGACCTCGGTTCCTTGAGTTCGGTTGGCAGTTTATTGTAAATTTCAGGTTCAGCAGTGAACGTCCTGTGGCTGATATGATGACGATTGTGTAAAATGTTGCTGTCAAGGGAAAAACATAGCGGAATTAATCCACGTTACTGTTATTTAGTAACTTACGCCACTGTAATGTTAAATTTGTGTGACTCTGTCAGTACCCTTGTAACGTGACGGTATTTAAAATCACCAACGAGACGCAATACCGTCACGTTACACCCTGACTCATGATTCCGTCGACAGAGGAAGATAAGTTTAAGTTTGTGATTGGTAATTTTTGACAGGGCAAATGTACCGATTGCATGCTATTCGTTCTTGGTAGTATAATGTTATTAGCCAATTACAAATTTGAGAGGGTTTATACCATCCAGTGGTCGTAATCCATCATGAGATAAATTAAGATTTCTTTTTAAATATAGAATGAATCAAAAAAATCGCTCTGACCTGCATTCGAGCAGCCTAAAAGCTAATTATAAATAATACCTAAATAGTTTGATGGGGTTTATTTCCCAGAATTGACGATAATAAAAAGTGACTGTTTTTATCAATAATTTGAAATTCTCTCAAGTAACCGTAATTATAGCTATTTAGGTATTATTTATAATCGGCTTTAAGATTTTTCGAGTGCAGGTCATATTAACGATGTATTTAAAAAGAGATATTAATTTATCCAATGAGGGCACCACCGACCGGATTAAGCCCTCTTAATTTCTCCTTCCTTTACACGGACTAGTGAGACAGGGCATAGGTATGTCATCTCCAAAATAGTATGTATGTCTTGTTGTTTGTTGAATGTTGATCTGAAAATGTTGTTAAACTACAATAGTAGATAGGTTGGTAGCAATCTGGTACACTGTGTTGTTATTGTTAAATGTTAATCAGAAAACTTTGTTGAACTACTGTAGCAACCTAAATAACAACACAGGGTACCTCTGGTAGGTACCCTGTGTTTGTTTTAACCCTTTGAATGTTGATCAGTAAATTTTGTTGAACTACAGTATCAGATAGGTTCCTACTCACCTGGTACCCTATGTTATCGTTATTGAAAGTTGATTACTTTTTTTTACTGTTGCTTTGTGTTTATTCATATTTCTGTTTCAGAAAGCAGACCAATTACTTTAGAAGACAGCATGGTCATTTTAGAAATATTGAACAGCAACAGACTTCTTAACTTCGTTCCAGTTTCAAGGGCAGGATAGCCAGTGAAATTTCATACATAGGCACTTATATTTCATTCATCATCATATCAGCCACAGGGCGTCCTCTGCTGAACATAGGTCTCCCCTATACATTGGAAGCGGCCTGCATCTAGGACTTCGCTCGAGTTTGTGCCCCAACAAACATCAGCCCCGACGCGCTATTAACCTTCACTCACTGCCACTATTTTTTATTATATGAATCTATTTCAAGATTACCTGGGGTTTCAAGTTCCAAAATCTCCACTGCAGATTGCGATGAAACACGGATCAACGTGACACTACCATAAAATGTAATGGCCAGAATGAACTATACCTATTAGCTCACCGGTAATACGTGTACTTACCCATCCAAAGTCTACTCTCGTTCAGAGGTGCATAAACACATGCTTATATAATTTAGATTTTATCAAAAAGAAAAATGTACTGTTCAACATAAGTCAAAATTTGTTCATCACCGCTAAGCTGAACAACACATGTACTTCACAAAGATTCAAAGACAACATTCGTATGTGTCATGTGCACGATTAATTAAGTAAATAAAATGTTTTTTATCTTCACAGGAAGTTAAGATAAAAAAAATAAGAAACACTTTCGTTGTCAATGTACCTTAGTTACAAACTATATTCTGTTTATGTAATTTTATTTATATAATGCACATTTTGTTATCACAGAAGAATACTAGTATTAATAAATCGATCTTGAGATTGAGATCGCGTCTCAGTCTCAATACAATTTGTTTTTACTGTTCTAAATATGTAACAAGGTTTACTAATACGGTTTATTAATATTAATTAAGCTAGTTTAGGAGCTAGGAATGCATCACTTTGCTTATTTACATATTATTGTATATTGTGTTTTAAATAAATAAAATTATGATTCTTGGTTATTTATTTAATTGTAGCCCTGTTCGTTCGTTCAATATCAAATGGATCCTATTGTAATCTACGTGATTATTATTGACTTTTCTTATATTTTCTCAACAAATTGGTTTACCGGTTCATACATAAACATGGTTAGAATTTGTTAATCGAACCACTGAGAAACCACTCGTCCACTCATTCAGAATTCCTAACTTATTCGAGGAACTGGCTACTAACCACAACTTGCCCATGGTAACCCCAAGGGACTTTGCCTGGGTTTTGCCGCATTTTTAAAGAACTATTGTTTAAGAGAGCGACGAGTAGCGTATATGTGTAATAGCATAACAGCTAGAGCTGTTTACATATAGCACCGCAGGAGCAAAGTATTTTTTAGAAAAAATACTTTGTTCCTGCGCTATATGTAAATTTATCCAGAGACCCACCGAAAAAAGTCTGCGGTATCCCCAGTGAAGTTATCTTAGCTCCAGCAACAGACGCAAACTTCGACAACAATCCTATTGACACTGCTACTCAGACATCATAGACAATATAAATATATATAAATGCCCTTTCATCACCGTTCTCACTGTTGGGCACAGCCTCCTCTCACTGGGAGAAGGTATGGCCCATAATCCAACACGGGCCCAGTGCGGATTGGTGAATCTGTGTCAGACAAGTGGCCACCTGACAGTCAGTGTTTTAAGCCAACGACTTGGCTTAACGACTGCCTTTAATTGAAAACAACTGGGACCGGGGAACACAACTATTGCTGTGCTGTCCGAAGCACAGAAACACTTGTATTAAAATGCTACTAGAGGTCATCCATCCACAGTTTGACCGCGCTAGATATTACTTAACTTCGCTAATCGTAGACGAATAACAAATGCGAATGCACCACGAGTGCTTCCATCCATCTACCACACCGAGAACTAAACATGTAGCCTCTGGGAATCGAAGCAGCCTATTACCAGTCATAGTCCTTTATAGTGATCTTAACCAACTTCAGTAGAATTTATTTATCGTAAAATACGGTTTTGTCAGAACAGATACTGTAGGTTGCCAATATGAGTTTATTACCTAAGCTAATCTCTATGACGTCAACATGATTAGATTCGACTTTGTAAGTTCTCATATTAAACTGAATGTATAATCGTACATTATATATCTGCCAGAAAGGACTGTAAGTATAATGTTTAAAAAATAATAGACATAGACAAAGTAGAGTTTTAACAAAGCAGCACACACTGTCTATGACTGATTTTCATAATTTTTGTACCGCCTCGCTACTCGATACTAGATGGCGCAGGTAGAGTCGGTGGTTTATAAATAGCAGTCTGTATTGCAATCTCTGAGTAAGTAAGCAGTCGCTTGAATTTCTTCAATAGATGTCGTGACGTGACGATGAGTGTATGTAGGTAGGTAGCCAGGTGTCGTATTTATTGAGAAATCTAAGCAGCGATTATTCGCGGATTGTTGGGGGAATGATAGACCTATATATACAGGCAAGTACTCTACACTGCAAAATCATGAATCAGAACGATAACCTTCATTTGTGGTAGAAATAAAGTAGAATAGTCATTTCCAATATATTTTACTCTGCTACTGTGTAAGAAATGACATACATTACTCATAAGCACGAACAGTGTTTACGATCAAATCTTTGAACCCCGCCGAACTTACGGAAATCAAGTGATGTCCGATAAAATGTATTACCCATTGTCCGGACGACTTTGTCAATACAGCGACCACTATCGCCCATCGCCAATATACGTGGACCATTTAAAAAGACCTACCCTCCCTCCTAACCTCTGAATTTCTACAAGAGCACTATGAACAATTGTAGAGGTCAGCTTTAAATTGGTGGTGTTACTCTTTCGATCACATTTGGTCTTATAAAATAAATCACCTAGCTCACTACACGGACCGCCCATTCTGAGGTACCTTATCGAATATTGATTAATAGCTTGACAGAGTTATATTGTAATACTTACCTAAAACTGTCTCTAATCTGAACCTTCACTTATATCGAAATATAACGAATGGAAACGGTGGATGCTATAGTATTACTATATACTATTCAAAATAAATAGAGAGTAAACTTTAATGTCGATAGTTTTCGAAATTAAACTGCCTTGCCATGTGTTTTTGTTATACTCGTATTTTGTATTATCAAGTCCTATTGTAGGTGAATGTGTTGTATAAGTATACTTTCAGTTCAACATCTTCACAAAACGCAGACTTCACTGGGCCATAGTATCGAAATCCTCCATTCCTTTGGCCACCTTGTATGACACCCACGGAAGAAAATGTGTTGGTTCTATTCTACTCTGCCTCAAAGCACACTGAAAAAACTTCCTAAAAATACTAATAAATACTAACAAGTGACAACTTTCATAAAGTCAAGTTGAATATAGACAAGGCGTTGTCAAAGTGGATAAACAACTTGTTTATTAAACGAATAGGATAAATTTAAATATTGAGTTTAAATTATCAGCTCTATACACCGCTTCGCGACACTAAGGAAGTGTCTCTACGGTAGCCGATCGGCAGTCGTCAGCGCTGATAACGGATTATTAATGAGACCTCTAACGATTCCCGTTTTCGTCAACATCTAGGTGCACAACTAGTGATGGGTTGCCGAATATTTCCGAGAAGTTCCGTTTCGGAATAACATTTCACGATTATTTTAGTAGGTATCTTATTACATAGTTTTTAGGACTACGAATCAAAGGGTGCCAAAGGAACATGACGTATCTGTCACTGGGGTTTACAGCTCCAGGCTTCAGGTGTAATTAGTAATCAATGAAATTTTTACAGAATGCCTGTTACCAGAATTTTCCGAAAACGTAAAAACGAGTTGTTCAGATATTTAAAATGCCTACTTAAGTATTTAAAAACCCGACAGGATATTTTGTATTTTGTGAATGCCATGGTGGATTTCTTACCATAAAATGTATTTTTTTTTTTTTATATGAGAGGGCGGCAAACGAGCATGCGGGTCACCTGATGGAAAGCAATCACCGCCGCCCATGGACACCCGCAACACCAAAAGGGTCACAGATGCGTTGCCGGCCTTTGAGGAAGGTGTAGGCTCGTTTCTTGAAGGTCCCAATGTCGTACTCGTTCGGGAATACCGCTGCCGGAAGTCCGTTCCACAGGGTGGTCGTACGTAGTAAGAAGTTTCTTGAGAAACGTACAGTGGTAGACTTCCACTCATCCAGGTGATGTGGATGGAAATTTAATTTTCGGCGAGAAGTGTATCGGTTAAATTGAGCAGCGGGTATTAGCTCGAACAGTTCTTCAGAACACTCCCCATGAAATATGCGATAGAGAATGCAGAGGGACGCGACGTCTCTTCGCAACGCCAAGGGATCCAGTCGGTCAGTGAGACTCTCTTGGCCGACAATTCGGACTGCGCGACGTTGAACGCCGTCAAAAGGAAGAAGCTGGTACTGAGGTATCCGGGAACCAAGTCTTTATTGGCATCTTTAATTAAGCATATTCATTTCATTTCGTACCTACATATAATTATAAATGAAACTTGGCAGAGAGTAAAAATTGTTTTTTTATGAATTTCATTTTCCGTATATATATTTAGCGAGCAAAATGGAAAAATCATAACATTTTCTATCAAACAAGGCTCACCTCAATGACACCAATATCTGTCTGTAGGATTTGTTTAACAACAACCACATACATGGCCATCGAACATATTTTTTTAATTTATTGGTCATTGAGACCACATTTGCAGCTACATAATAAGTAAAAAAGGCTCAATGATATCTTTGCCCTTTCATCATTGTATCAACCATAGGACGTCCACTGCTGATCATAGGCCTCCCCCATAAATTTCCAGAGCGACTTATCCCTTTAGTACGACTTTTTTGTATTTATTTTTAGTTAAAATTTTTGTACACTTAACATGTATTTTTATTAAAAATAAAGTTGTTAGTAATGTAACGTATCTACTAAAATATCCGTTGTGTCGGCACATCACTAGGTACAGCTACAGTATCCACTTTTAAATATCGATTAAGTGACTAGGACGATACAAATAGATTTATAATAGTAAATTATAAAACAATGGGAAATACATTATAGCAAAAGTACTCGCTTAAAAAATTTATTATTTTGATAGTAACTACAAGAAAATTGTTAGTAGTTTATATAGTAGTAGAGAACACGCAATATACTAAAGGTAATAAATACCTTTCCCAGAGCATGTTTTCTTTCGCTAATTCATAATGATTTCCAGAAAATGTGATCCGCTCCTAAGTCTAGCCAAAAAACCAACCTCTCTCCTAAAATCAAAAATAAATCTTCGGTCTCTCAGTCAGGATATACGAGTATGTTATTTCTATGAAGAAATGAAATGTATTGTAGGTACGTAATATAGAGAGGTTAATCTACAAATACGAGTACAATAAACAATATTATTTATAGATATACTTAGAGGTATATTTATTATAAACGTTGTTTTGCCAAATATTAAAAAAACTTTTGGAAAAACAACTTTTCGCAATTTTACAGTTAGCAATACTATTTTCGGCAATTTATTGTTTAACAAATAATTACATGGCAATGTTAGATTTTACCAAGTATTATGTAGTCAAATATGGTATGGCATAATATTCTCTTCCCAAAACATTGCATTAAGATCCAATTTTGAAAATATACTGCTGCATGGATGTTTGTTTCACCTTGGACAAATAATTTACAGGTAAGAACTTCTATATAATAATTATATTGTTATTATACAAATCAGCAAGCTCGCGCTCTGTTGGGGTCACAGTTCTAACCTAACCCACTTTTCTAATAGTTTTAATCTAGCCTACGTAACCCATATGAAATTAATTTGAACGAACTTATTTTTGTCAAATAGTTTTTTACAAAATAAAGCATTTGCTTAATGTATATTTGACTTAATAAAACTTGAGCAAGTAAAAAGTTGCTAAATTAATATTTGACCAAGTGATTAAAATGCGAAATATAAATTTGCTAAAGATTCTTTTGGGAAATGAAACTAGTGTGATAAGTTTTTTGGAAAGTAAAATTTGGCGAAAAATATTTTGCCAAACGGAAGGATACCATATTTATAGCTATGAACAGTGAAATTTCAAAAACTCCACAGAACCCTCTCTAAAGCAATCGATCTCACTGTCAAGTCGAATTTCCTACTCACTTTGGAATCAACGTTTTACTTAAAAGTTTCTTATGAAAGTGCTTTGTTGAGAACCCAAAACGATATTGGGCAAAGATTATAAAATAGAATTGCAAGACAGAAGTATAATAAAGATTTGAATGTTTTTTTACTTATAGTTTACGAATCCCGCCAGTCACATATCAATCTAATCCCGGCGCGAACGTTTTTGGAAAAAAAACTACCTATGCCAATGACTTTTATTTCACTTACCCAATATGCCCTATTTTTTGCCTTGCGATAAAAAAACTCATCCGGTATGTGTGTCAAAATAAAGAATACGTCAAACTTAATTAAAGATATGTTTTCAATATGACATATTATATTGAGACAGAAAGCATCATTCTAAACGTGAATGCAATGGATAAGTTGTAAAGCTATCAATTTTTTTCTATATTGGGTTACTTTTAATTAGTCGTTGATACTACATATATATGTAGTATCTATGAAAGTAATAAATTTACTCGAAATTATCGTATACCATTCGAAAGGGCACAAATTGGAGATGTTTTTGTCATCCGGTATGTGTGTCAAAATAAAGAATACGTCAAACTTAATTAAAGATATGTTTTCAATATGACATATGATATTGAGACAGAAAGCATCATTCTAAACGTGAATGCAATGGATAAGTTGTAAAGCTATCAATTTTTTTCTATATTGGGTTACTTTTAATTAGTCGTTGATACTACATATATATGTAGTATCTATGAAAGTAATAAATTTACTCGAAATTATCGTATACCATTCGAAAGGGCACAAATTGGAGATGTTTTTAGAGAAATAGGAGATCTTGAATATTTTTAGTTTTTTTTGTAAAGCCACTTAAAGATCAAAAATTTTGTTTATGTGAATCCTTCTTGTGACTTTGATGGCTCATAATTATTTTTCTGTGGATTATCTACACAAAATAATAATTGCTACGACAGTAAGGATTGAAACACCACGCCAATCTGGCTTATCTACCCATAACTTTTTGATTTATTTTAGTTTAAGCGATTAATTTCGGTCATTTTTCGAAAATCAACAAAAAAATTTTTTTTTGGAACTTAGGGGCCAAGTCCAGAAAATTTGGGCCAGGTCAGCAGCAAATTACCCCCTTTGCTGCTGACTTCGGTTGGACAACCGTCCGCCTAACATCCGGTATAATGTATGTAGGTATGCATGTATTCATGATTACAAACAACTTACTCCAAGTACATACATATCGACGATCGATGTAGTGGATAGTGACCCTGTCAGCGAAACCAACGGTTGCGGGTTCGATTCTCGCGACGGGTAAATGTTTGTGTGATGAATACGAACATTTATTCCCGAGTTTTGGATATTTTATATAAATATTTTTGTATGTTTATCCGTTATCTAGTATCCATAGCGCAAGCTTTGCTTAGTTTGGGACTAGATGATTGGTGTAAGTGTCTGAAATATTATTATTTATTTATTTACATAGGTACGCTTTGATATCACTGACTAATTAAAGTTAACCATAAATGTTACGATCAGTTATAACACCACAAAGCTTTTATTAAAAAAATATATGTATTTATTTAGAACTTTGAATTTAGAACGTAACCTTTCGTAAATAATTTAGCAAAAATTTCATAAATACGTAATTTATTTAATGTAAGTACCTATAGTAATAAAGCACTGAACAGAGATTACAAAAATAATTCTCAAAATGAATTCACTCAAATTCTACTCCGATAACTCGAGATGCGGGTGAAAATTTGCAACACTTAAATTCGTCTGATTGATGTTGTTCATTTATCACTCCCCTCGTTTATGCTGCGTCTCCCGATCGGTTGGTATAAAACTTTTAAAATGGGTCACAAGGTTTCGACTTGATTACTTGAAGCCATTCATTGTTCGCCTAATTAAAATTTTTGAAAATCGATAACGGGAAGGATATGACTTAGATACTTTTATTTTATTGAGATCGCGTGCTTCATCTTCGGCCACATCGTCATTTCCCATCAGGTGAGATTGTGCTCAAACACGTATCCAGTTAATCATAAAATAATAATAATAATAATTTATTGCACACGAGTACACATAAAAAAGAAAAACAGGTACAGGATGTACAAAAGGTTATCTTATCTCTAAAAAAAAAGATTTCTTCCAGAAAGACCTTGCGAAGGTGAAGGAGGACAGATACGATAAGATATGTGCACAGAGATAAAACATAATTAAATTAAAATGAAAAGACTATAATAGCAATACTTAAAATATACCTATTAAAATAAATATCTATATCATATTAAGTAAAATACGTACGTGCATTTTAATTATAAAATAAATGAGGTATATGTGTATATATTAAACAAATATTAAGTATATATATATAATTCATATCTTATATACATGCACTAAATAACTGAATAAAAAGTATTTCACATTTTCTTTGTTTTATTTGAATTTTACACCTTTTTAATGTTGATTTATATCGGATGAGTTTGTTTACCGTCAGGAAAAAATAGGGCATATTAGGTACCCAAGTGAAAAGAAACTACCAATGCCAATAACTTCTATTTCACTTACCTAATATGCCCTATGTTTTTCCTTACGGTAAAAAAACTCATGTTTGCCTAGTTTGTTAACAAATCTAGAAAGACTACGAGATCTAGAAATCTACTTTTTCCATTGCCAGGGCCCGACTCCTGTATATGTCGGCCACCAAGCATCTATCCCACTGCGGCGTGAATCATAAAAGAGCCAGTGATATTACAGGCTTAACAGGCTGTCCATGTTTGTTGATAACATAATATTGACATTTTGTAGACACTTAGGTACTTGAATCGAAATTCGAATTTAAATGTCCGCCTGGCTAGCTGCCACCATCTTATTAAATCTGCCGCCAAACAGCAATGTTAATAGCATTGCTGTGTTTCGGTTGTCAGAGATAAGATAGCCAGTTCCACAAATAAGATCGGGTTTCTGAGTCAGTATATGCTTCCACCTTCGGCCTCATCTTCACTTAACATCAGGTGTGATTGAGTTGACCTCAATCACACTATAACATAATTTACAAGTTCATATAGTTCAGCGAATCGGCCAATCCGTGTAATAACTTCCTATGACCTTTGTCATACTTCTTTAAGTAGAGTTATTTAGGTCATTTAGCTCCACATCAGATTTCATACTTTGTGTAAGACCATTTTCGAGGCTTGGCTACTGATTTTTATATTAAATATTTTTGATTCAATACATATTTACAAAGAAACAGAAGTAGCAAACGTAAAACTTTACGTTTGCTACTTGTGTATGATTTATTGTGAATTACAACTGTAATTCACAATAAATCCATATTCATTTTGTAATAAAATAAGAATGACTCATTGCTACCATATTTGCGGTCAAACTTTTTATGGATATACCTACTTCAAATGGATCGAAAACAAATACAATTTGACTGGGCTGAAATCAAATTACAAAGTTACCAAAACGTTACGTATATCATGTTATACAGGATGTGTTAAAAATTGGATCTCAAATGTTTTTACATGGGCATGAGCATTATCGTTCTTTGGTTTTAAAAATGGTTCATGTAGATAGAGGTCAAGTTTTCAGCACTGAGGTCGCCGGCCCGAGAATAATATTAAAAGATTTTTTAAATAAATATTCACCTTTGTTACCACAAAAGCACTATTTACATCAGTATCTAAGGGTAAGACAAATAGTGTCCCAACAAAAACCCTACAGTGTCAAAAATTAACACTTAATCCTCATAGATTGTTGTACACTGTTTGGTATAGTGGTTAAAAATTCTGACTGCTATACCGAAGGGTCGCGGGTTCGAATCCCGCTAGGGACATATGTTTGTATGATGAATACAGACATGTGTTCCCGAGTTATGGATGTTTTTCATTTATTTATGTATTTATTTACAAAAAACATGTATTTGTGTAGTTTATCAACCATCTGGTATCCATAATGCAAGCCTAGTTGCTTAGCATGGAACTAGATGGCGATGTGTGTATGTGCAAAAAAAGAAGAATAAAGATAGTATCAGAGGTTAAAAGTCATGAAAATCATAGTTTATTTTTATTTTTTTCCGTCCGACATGGTATCTACCTAAGAGGGTTTATTCCGTCCAGTGGCGCCCTCATTGTATAAAAAGATTTCTTTTTAAATACAGAATAAATTAAAAAATTAGCTCTGACCTGCACTCCCAGAAGAATACCGAAATTGCGGTGATGGGGGTAATTTTCCAGAATTTACAATTATAAATAAATTGGACGTCTTTATCAATAATTTGAAATTCTCGAAAATTACCGTAATTAAAGCTATGTATTATTTGAGCGTCGGTGGCTCACTGGATTAGACACAGTCTCCCACTTTGGGAGGTCCAGGTTCGATCCCCAGGCAGGTTATGTACCAAAGAGTTTTTATGTGCATTTATCCGACTGCTCTTAAACGGCGAAGGAAAACATCGTGAGGAAACCTACATACCTGAGAGATTAAAAAAAAAATCGAAGGTATATGCAGTCCTCAACCCGCACTGGGCCAATGTGGCGGACTATGGCCCATACTCCTTCAATATGAGGGAAGGTATATAGACCTAAGGATATATCCCTGCATTGGGATGTTTACGGACTGATGATGTGATGTATTATACAGGGCGTCCCACGGCTATGCCACATGGAGGGAAAGTACCTTGAATTTTGTAGATGGAACATTTTACTAAAAGAAGACATTATTTTAATTTAAAAAACAATTTAAACTGCATTCATAGATTTTTAAATAAGTACATGGTTGAACCGGGAATCGAACCCTTTATTTATAAAAAAAAAATTACCATGTAGCTTTATCATACCGATCGAAAGGCTTCATCATAAGGATTATTTTTTGCTAAATAACATAGTGTCAGAAATAAAAGGAAGACCATGAATTTTAACATTAGATGTGCTATTTTGTTCAGAAAAATGAAAAGCTGACATTGCCGTAAGGACATACAACTGACATTATCATTACTAATGCTAATTACCCACTCGAGAAGTATGCATCATTTCCCTATTATAATTTAAGTTCATGATAAAATGATAAAGAGATACGTAATTAGTAAGTAGGTACCTGGTTGTATGCCATTGTATGGTTGTAGTACATTTTTACGAAGGGCATCTCGATACGGACAGGTATTTAGAAATACTTGAGATTTTAAGAAATGAGATAAATAATCTTTCGGCAGCAGAACGACAAAACCTTACTTTTCAGCAACATGGGGCTCCGGCTCATAACAGTAACAGAACAAAGGACTATCTCAATGAACATTTTCTTTCCTGGATCGGGACAAATGGACGAATAAGATGGCCGCCGAGATCCCCAGATCTAACCCCGTTAGATTTTTTTTATGTGGTTATTTAAAAAATTTAGTTTACAAGAACCAGTGTCAAAGTGTCCACGAGCTACAAACAGAATTTCGACGTATTATTCAAAATATCCACCACAACATGATCAAAAAATCGACAGGGAGCGAAATAATCAAAAGAGTGCGACTTTGTATTGAACAGGATGGGACTCATTTTGAGCATTTGATAAATTGATTAATTTTGTATTAAAAATGTTAAAATTCATTGTCTTCCTTTTATTTCTGACACTATGTTATTAGCAAAAAATAATCCTTATGATGAAGCCTTTCGATCGGTATGATAAAGCTACATGGTAATTTTTTTTTTTATAAATAAAGGGTTCGATTCCCGGGTCAACCATGTACTTATTTAAAAATCTATGAATGCAGTTTAAATTGTTTTTTAAATTAAAATAATGTCTTCTTTCAGTAAAATGTTCCATCTACAAAATTCAAGGTACTTTCCCTCCATGTGGCATAGCCGTGGGACGCCCTGTATAATTAACTTTTAGGTTTCTCAAGTGCAGGTATTTATAAAGAAACGACCAGTGTGCGAAGTGTGAGTTTTGTCTCGTTTTTAACTTTACCATCGCGTTCGCGTTTACGAAAAAAGTCCCTATGAAAAAAATCGTTTTGCAAACTATCCGCTAGAGGCGCTGCACATTTCTCCATACAAATCGTCACGTAAACGTGAACGCGGTAGTAAAGTTAAGTCGAAACAAAACTCACACTCCGCCCTCTGAACGAGAGGTGTATTTGAGGCATTTGAGGGTGTTTGCACTATTAACTGCGGTTCCCGTATTGAGGAATACGTGCACTGAATGTGGGAGAGTAGGTACATACTAAAGTGCGAGTAAAATTAATTTTAGTTAAAAACGTATATAAAGATTTCGAGTAATACCTTTTTGATCAATAAAATAGTTTTGAGTTTGATTTTTTTTTTGTTTAGGTATGCACAACGGGTTAGCACTTAACCACAATCACATCGGATGACCGAAGGTTATTTGGGGGACTGACTGACTTTAGTTATTATTTTAAAAGTTAAGCGCAGTTTATACTATAAATGGTAGCAACACTTTGGAAAATACTGTTAAATATTTGTTTAGCCCTTGTTTAAAATTTTTATAACAACACTGTAGAGTTTATTATTATTAAATTCTTTATTGCACACAAAAATAAAACACAAAAAAGTTTATCCTCACCTTGTATACCTACAAATGCATGCCCTCGTCAAAACATTGACAGCAGATCGTATACGTCACAGCTCCGTCACGTCAGCCATGCGATCGTATCGGCGATGATTTGGAGGCAGCGAGCCCCCGCGTAAACTTCGGGAGATCAACAGATAAGTCAATCAAGAGGCCCAGTCGTGGGATTTGGAGCAAGTTCGCTGGTGATTGGTTATTGTGTGTACCTCCACTTTAGGTAGGTATCAAGTGAGGTAGATACTGACATAACGTAACCTTTATTTTTTTTATTATTTTTTGAATAATAAAGAATAAAGAACATCATTATAAAAACTATTACACAAAATCTACCTACAAGCCAAAGTTATGCCAATTACAGATTTTCATTTTGTTTTATAATTCTTTTAAATAGTCCGGTGATGGAATGTCACTATTAAATTAAAATTATTAAGTACTAATTACTTTGAAACATAATGATTATCATAGGATAATATAGATTAATGTGATATCAAAACAAGCGTGTCCCAGCACTACCACTAGTCAGCAGTCGTACAATGTTTGCGTAAGGTAGTGTTGTGCAGATATCGATATAAAATAATTATGTAACGAATTTTATTATTAGATTGTATAGCGTAGGTGGATAGTCGTCCATATAAAATGTATTTTATTCGTATGAAAAGTGATTTATGTAGTTTATAACGGCAAATAAAAAATTTGAAATATCCTGAAAACACTAGACACAACGCAGTCAAACGCATAACACTCGTCGATATTCGTCAGGTTGAAAATCTATTAACGGGCTTCGAGCATTTCGTAATGATATATCTAAGTGTATTTACGTACAGTATATACCTAATACACATATAGGTGTTTCAGTTTACGTACAATTGATTCCGGAACTATAACTTTTTGTATAGAAACTAACAAGGAAAACAGAATGAAGCAAGGCAGGAGTTTGAAAGCGTGTATTCAACTTTGTGCCCTACTAGCTGCCACTGATATCATTAATTTTGATTTTTTCCACTTAAATGTGTCTTTACAAACCTGTGTCAGTTGACGTACTTGTACGGTTCACAGAATAGATGGTTGCAAAGGCAAACATTAGAATTAGTTGGAATTACTTTTAGCGCACGTACTTTGACTTGAGTAAAATGTTTAAGTTTTGGAGTAACGGCCGCAGTGTTTCAATTTATTATAGAGTCAAGTTGTGTCCCTGAACATGTCAATAATGTATTTATAAGTTTTTAGTAATGATAGTATGACTGGTGATACTGACCTATGGGGAAGGGCACTGTATGCAGAAATACCTAGTTCGGCAACAGGGGCTATATATATTGGAATACCAATTAACCAGCTTAATTTGGATTATAAGATAAAACTGTAATTTTGGGAAACATTTTCATGATTTAATATCGTAGGTAATCGCGAAATATTCCGAGATACAAGTATTTTGTCATGGAAAGAATAACTAACATTTCTAAATAATATTCGTAAATGCGTAATAATAATTTTGATTTGACATTTCAAGCAGCTAGCTTAGCATTTCATCAAATAAAATTCATGATTAAAGAACATCCCGACAGCCCCAGGAATGAGGGTAAAGTTTTTTTGGGTGTACGTACTTATGTAAATATACTATAATGTATATAGATTTCTATATTATCACCTGTAGCCTAAACGGTATGACCGATTTTAAAATTAGTTTAAGTAATTAGTCTTTAGATTCGTCTTGGCCCCCAAAGTGTTGGAAACAAAATTTTATAAAGAATCCAACATGGCGCCCATAAAATGCAAAAAGATACTGACCGGTTTTTGGTTTTTAAATACTTAAATCGTTATTAAATTCGGTCTCATTTCAAGCCCCACTTCAAATATACTTCTATGATTATTGCTGACTGTACATGGCCACAATAATTACCCGTCCAGTTCCGTGCAATGTCGCGTACGCGACTGTATCGAAAAACTTTTAATTTAGCCAAGTCCCCATTGTGAGCGTTTAAAAAGCTTCAAGTATTGTATGCATTTAACAAGGAGCCGCGGCGACAGTTATTAATGGATTCGGTACTATTTTTCTCGACACCAGCCGCACCAGCAAAGGATCAGCGTAGGTAGGTACCGTGCTTTGTTCATCCCAGTTTGGATGCCCAAACGGAAACTGAAATCGTGTTTAAAATGCTGGAGATAAGTAAAGAAATAGGTAAGTAAAAAACAATGTTTCCATTTTATCGAATTTTCTCAGTGATACTAAGTACGTATTTGTTTTCTAAATGTATACTTATGTTTGGGAAACCTATATTATAGCGACAAAGTTCATAGGTACTTACGTGTATGGATATTTATAATAATGTTTAGTAAGTGCCATTTTACCAATAGATAGATAAATAAAACGTCTGGGTGTTACGAATGATCCACGCCACAATTCAATGTAAACAGATGAATTAAGCACCTAATAATATATCTAATTATTATCGTCTAATTTAAGAGCGCCGCTCTATCTCTACATAGTATAACAAACAAAGTCTCAATCCGCGTTTGTCTGTTTTTGGCAATCAGTTACTCTAAACTACGCAACGGATTTTAATACGGCCACTATCATTTGGCGAATTTCTTCCGGTAGCTTTAAATTATATTTATATTGTATATTATATTTTTATGGAAAATACCCGGGGCGGGTTGCTACTGTAAAATATAGTCAAAATAGAGAGAGAAATATTAATACCTACCGGTGTTACAGCCCACTTTTTAATTTGAAAGAGTTTTTTCAAACAGAAGGTTTAAATTACATGTATATTATGGTAGTAAGTCTGCGACTCGTGTGAATTTCTATCACAGAAATGAATATCTATGAAATTATGTATACCCACTAAATCTTACTAATTCCTATATTGGACTAAAAGACTCAGTAGTCATTTCCTGAATCATCGAACTACTGCTACGAAAAAGTCTCATCAATCCGATCATCGAACTAAATCATCGGACTACCGGATATATAGGCGGAATCCTCGTACTTTCGAATGTAAATGGTACAAAAATGAATAACCTTACAAACTGTCGGCATTTTTGAAGATTTCCCGCACCATCCTCAATTATCTAAGTTTCAATCGCGTCTGTGTCTATGCGGTGGCGACGAGATATTTTTCGAAATCCTCGCTTCTGCCGTATCATTAGTCATTTCGCTCGAGACGCTCTCCGGAGTTTTTGCGACTTCACTCAACTGATGCAATTCCACAATACAACTTTGCAGTTGGCGAAACGAGGTGGTTTAAGGTTTTATATGGAATATTCATAAATATTGTGTTTAGAGATTGAACTTTGCATAAACTTCTGACAGATTTGATCGTTTCTGTAGTTTCAGCAGAAGAGTTATTAATACTCGTTGAAAACTGAAAATTGACTATTTAAACAAAGTAAACAATAATTGAAACGCCAAAAATTGGCAAAGCAACCGACTTCAGTAAGATTCCACACTCTTCTCAATTATCTTAATAAATTATAATAAATTATCAATTTAGATAAGATGGTGGTAGCTAGCCAGGCGGACATTTAAAATGCCCTACCACCAACCAAACCGAGTACTTAAACATGGTACATGTTCTGGGGGATCGAAGCAATATAGATTACCTTGGAAGCTTACTATTTTGGTTTATAAATAACGGAGTGCTCCGGTAATAAATTGTGTTAGTGGGCATCTCTAAACTCTTCATCACATCCACTTCAACTAAATGATACTCTCTGAATGCAAATTCTTGGACTCGTTGGTGTAAATAATAATCGCTATATGTATGCCTATAATATGTGAGGAACTCCTTCAATTCCTCTTAGACCCCAATATAGAACAGGATTATGATGAAGTATGTCCTATTCAATAAAATAAAAAAATCTGATTCGTTTTATTAATGACTGAGTTCTGAGGCAACAAACGTATATTTTTTTAATTACACCCGAATTGATAACCTCCTCTTTTTACGTCAGTTAAAAATCTAATTTCGAATCAATCGCAAACTTGAGGCTTTCACTGATAAGAAAGAAATATTTGTATCTCTATATACAAAAATAAGTATAAATATTTCGAATACCTACACCAATTTATCTAATCCTAAACTAATATGATTAATGATGGAACTACGCAAAACCTGTAGGTACTAGAGAACGTATAAAAATACATAAATATCCATGACTCGGGAATACAATGTTCGTATTCAACACACAATCATTTACCTACCCATAGCGGGAATCGAACCCGCAACCGTTGCTTTCGATGGTAGGGCCATTACCCCCTATTTAATCGGTCATCTTATTGAATTTAAAATTTGGTTATGCCATTATTTTGTATCCAAAATCTAACAAAACCGTTATAAACATTGCTATAATGACAACTGTATGAGCGGCAATTTTGAAGCTGCATTTCATTATTCCCAATCGATGCTTACTCCCAAGTGGCACAGTTGTCTCAAATCGAGCCATTGTTCAGCTCAGAGCAGCTACTGTATTCGAACCCTCGAGACCGATCCATCAATCGTCCAAGTTAGATATTAAGTTTTTGAACGAACCCCTCACGAAACGAAAGCAACTTAAATTCGCCTTCGGAAATATTTGAAAAGCGATTGTTTCGTAATATGATTGTACGATTATGTCAAAATATTTGCGGTGATTCGGACAATTTTGTGGTCGATCGATCAGTTTGTTTGTCCGTGCCTCTACATTGGAAAATAAAGTAAGACGCCTCTGTATGGCCGTGAAATTGAGTTTATTCAAGAAAACATCCTTGAACATTCATTTGAACATGTATTTGAAGTATATATAGGTGTTTATAACGAAAATAGGATACAGGGTAAATTTTTCAAACGAGCCTGCAAAGTCAAATCCGAAACTATGGGAATAGCATTTTCATGAAAACTAAAACTGCATCATTGGATTTTTAAAATATCAATATTCCTGGCCAGGAAATGAAACCGTTGATTTTTTAAAAAAAAATTGGCACACTGTATTATTACACCATTCGATAGTATCGCTAATAAGGAACAAATTCTGGCAAATAATGTTATACGACAAACTTGAAGAAATTTTTAATTTAAAATTTTTATTATCTCTTCACGGTTTAAAAGGCCACAGTAAAAGAAAAAATGTAAATGAAGTGAATTTTTACCGTGCTTTAGAATAGTGAGGTATGAATCTTTTGGGACAATTCGATCATCTAAGTTTTAATAGGTAGGTATCGTGAGAAATTTTTTTTTTTTTATAAGCTATGTTATTACTTCCCAGAATTCGTTTATTAGATATTAGCGACACTATTGAATGTATGCGTTTTTTTTTTCAAAATCAAGGGGCTTGATTCCTGGCTAGGAAAATAGATTTTACAAAAATCCAATAATGCAGTTTTAGTTTTCATCAAAATCCGGTCCGAGACTCCTTTTGAGTATACTTTTCGCTATTCTTGAAAAATTCATTCTGTGAACTAAAGTATCCTTCTTGTGTTTAGGAGTGAATGATTATTGTTATTTTTTCTATAGATTAAAATGCACGCAAGAGGATGCTAAAGTGCCTACGTTCAGACTAGTGTATTGTTTAAAATAAGTAAATTTTTAAATTAATAGTCCCAATGACGTCACCCTTTTGCCTATGTAAACTACTTGTTAAGTCTAGAGCATCAACTACCGCTTGAGGACATAAAAGATTACAAGCTGATGATAATATTCTTATATCTATTTTAACAACGAATATAATACTTATAGTACAAATGTTTCTTCATGCATTCCAAAAATATAATTGGATATAAACTAGTTACTGAATATTATCTGAGAATAATTATGGTGATAATTTTACATAAACCTCTCTCAAACTCGTCATTAACCATGTTAGAGAGAATTTTACCAATTTAAAAATATATTTCTGAAGCAACACAAACGGAAATACTTTTCTCCCTCCTCCCGATTCGCAGAGGGATTATTCGCAGGATGGAGTGCAGAGTGACTGCTGTGGGGTGGAGATAGCTGATATTTGTTCGGAGATCTCTTCGTGACGTTGAAACATGGGTTAAATTATGCATTAAAATGCAAATTTTCACTAATGTTTATTTAGTTGGTTCGCTTCGGTGAGAAGTGCACTACCTATAGGTAAATTATATACATGTATACATAACCTCACGATGTTTATCCCAAATGGGATGGTCAGAGATATACCAAATAGTATTTGGGTGTTCCAAACATTAAAAGTTTAAAGCTTAAACCAATATCTTAAGATTAATTAAGAAAATTGTTCATCAGGAGACCCAAAGCTATCTGATCTAACTGATCAAGTAATACTAGTATTATCAGTATATTTCTTTGACAGTCTACCGACTTGTAATACAAATAATACATTTGAAAAACTCTCAGATTAAATTTGGCCTTTCTTATTTCATTCCTATTTCATTATTCTTCGAAGTAGGTATTCGTTTATTGAATTGGTGGCCTATTTATTTACCGCAGGCAGGTACATACCTTAGACGTTCCGTAAGTGAGGCTGAATGAAGATTCCATGGACGTTTATGGTATATAGCTACACCTAGGTGTAAAATTTAATTCATTAGAGGTACTTACTGTCCAAAGCAGGTTGGTCGGCACTCAGAATACCCGCTATATTTAAATATATTTTTGTTAAAGTTCAATTAATCATACTTATTATTTTTTTTTTCTTCGAATCAAAAGGATTAAATTATCACTTAAAAAAGTAATTTTTTTTAATCTAGTATATTAAAATTACTGCTAATTCAACCTAATTCCCTAGAGAAGAGCGAGCAAGAAACTCAAGGTCTGCTCTTTTTAAGTAGGTTTTGGGTTATAATGTGTAATTCGTCAAAACAAAATTCGTCAAAACTGAATATCGCCGAGCGGCAAATGTCCCGTACTTGCTTGTCATCCAAATAGTCAGAAATTTTATAATAGTCTTTTATAATTAATTTCTGTTTTATAATAATTTTTAACTTATTAAAAGGCAAATTTTTAATGTCTGTTGCACGGCTAGCACATCTTTGCGCGCCTCGAGTGAGATAGAATCGCGGGCGCGACATAGAGCCTATGGGATGAAAGAATGTGCATGTATATCGCCGTTGTGATAGCAATGTGATCTCAGACCAATCATGTGACGCAAATTTTCTTTATGTATCAAGTTGTGCTACGAAAAGACAATATATTAGAGATATGAGAAACTTTGTCGAGTCGCTATCTATATGTATGTCTATACGCTATATATATGTATGTAGTATCCATCTATATGTATATATATAGCTATTTATGTATATAATATATATGTATAAATGTATGGTTTTAATTTTTGTTTATTAAATAAGTAATTATTTATGTAGGTATTTCATATCTGCATCCGTATTTTGCACAACCTCCTGTTCTATAAAGTTATACTCCTACACCCAAAGGTTGCCTGGAAGAGATCGCTCTTAGTGATAAGGCCGCCTAATTGTACTCTTTTCAGTATTTGTGCTTTGGAAAATGTATATTCTCCTTTTTGTGCAATAAAGTGTATTTGTATTGTATTGTATGTCAACTCACATAAGTTGTGCTAGCCCTGCTGGAACTTTATCATAAAAGCGTATATATTGGCCCTTAAATGACTTGTGTTAACGACTACACGAACAGTTATTATCTTGCCTTTACATTATATCTCTATTTTTTTAAAGCGATTCTAGATTTTTTCTTACACACATCAAGTTTTCATAAATAAATTGCGAACTTATTTTAACAATATATTGATTTTCTTAAAATCCCTAAGAAACACTCATTCGTGGTCCACTTTCAAAATTGAACAGGCTTCCTCGGTAAATAGGCATCTGGCGAGGCTATACAAAGTAACTTTCTATTTAGTGTTGGCTGACGACCACCCAGTTTCAGCCGAGTTTCCCAGGAAATCCTGTCCAAACCCAATCTAAGGGCGCAAGAGGAAAAAAATTGAGAAGCGACGCCAGCGCCGTTGCACTGTCGCGACTATACGCTGATTAATGAAAGATCTGTTCACTCAACCGTGAATCAACTTAACTAACACAAGTCGCTTGAGGCAAACTGCACCTTAACGCTTTAGCCGAAATCCTAAATTTGATTCGCAGTTAATTGGCTGTTACTGTTCTTTGTGATGCTTGAGTCAAGAATACCAAACGTTTCCCCTCGACACTGTAACATTTGACGTTTTTGTGATATACACTACACATACATAATAAAAGTGCAAAATATGAACTTCAGTATTAAATACAAGCTATTTCTGTTTTGGTAAGGTCTTCATGAATAACTGATGTGGCACAGAGTGACTCGTCGTCTATTAGTATTTCGCGACTAAGTACTGAATATGGGTTGATGGGTATACACGTTGTGCGTTCTGATAATGGCGATTTAAAACTTTTTTCTATTAAGTAACTATTGGAAAGTAGATACCTATTTAATATGTCGTATGACATACGGATGCTAAAGGGCATTAAGATAAGAAGATGAAAATCAGCTTGCAATTCAAAAAATAAATATTGATAGAAGGATGTTGGGAGTCAGACTATACATAATTATAATAAGATTCTGAAGAAACTAATAAGAGAAAAAACAAAGGCAAGAGATATTGTAGAAAGCGTTAGGAGTCTCAAATGGAAATAGTCACTTGTGTCGGGTGAATAATAACAAGTAGTCAAAAAGTGTACTTAAGTGGTTACCAAGAGATGATCACAGGAAGACCGAAATAAAGATGCGAGGACATATTTGTAGTAAGAGGTGGGGGTACCGAATGACAAAGGCCCGAAACCGAGAAGAATGACGAAAGCTCGGGAGGCCTACGTCAAAGAGGTGACTACCGACATCATTCGGAATTCTCAAACTAAACCATATGAAAAGAAAGAAACTAAAATATAAGCAATAGGTACTGGTCGGAAAAGAATGATTTGATTGATTTTAATTGTATACTTCAGTTATATAATGACTGAAAATTGTTAAATAACGTAATCATTAAATCGAATGAATTATTTACCAATCTAATTGTATCGTGTATTTGTTTTGACTGTATCGGGAAAAAGCCTACCTGATTCTCTTTCTACAGTCAGTCTATAAAATATAATGGACATGTAGCAATCACACACGCATTAACAACCTTACGTCCCTATTTTTGAGCCAACCTCTTCGCACTAGGGTAGGTTATCATAATACACATACAATACGTAGACCAAACTGACAAAGAACTATATTTTATATCTAATAAATAAACTTCCCCAAATTTAGGAACGAGACATCAATATCTAACGTCAACATTTTGATTAGCCATCGAAAATTGTGGCCTTCAGATCCCCTCAAAATTTTCCCTGAGGTGGCTGACGTCACCCGGGAGGAGAAATGGGGGAAGCGATAGGAGGGGAGGGGTGTCGGCTGTCAAATGTCTGACATACGATGACGTTCCCGCGTCAAAAACTTGCGCTTGGCTTTGTAGCGATCGGTTCAGTACCAACCTTGTATACAATAATAAACAATATTAATGTTATATTTATGTACCTTGTAATGATGTGGCTTTTATATTACTAATTTATCTTTCAAACGTATCGTGGAAATAATTTGTTTCTACAAGGTACCTATATACTCTGCTGCGCATAGGGGCATTTTCAGAGTCTGATCCAATTCCAGAAAATACAATTGGTTCTTAAATTATACGATGATTAATATTTTTGTCTCTCATACATAACTCATTTTGATATACATATGGGTATAATCTTGAATACTGACAATTATGTGTTTATAGGCAGATATTTACTTATACCAAATCTCACGTTTTACGTTGAGTGATTTAATAAACTATTGTGGAGTGTATACTAAGTATGTTATATATATATGTGTGTATAGGTAGAGCTCATAATATAATGTATTGATTCGTGCTAATAAAGACAGTATATTCGTAACCTTTGACCGGCTTTAATTGAGATCAACACCCAACCTCACATGGCGACTCAAGCTGTGTTTTGAATTCCGTTCGCCGTAAAAGGGAGTCTTTCTACTTAGAACTACTTTTCTTTGTAACTGAACTATACAAAAATATATTCCATGCATGTTTCATAATACACTTTACCTAACCTACACACATGATACGTTACATTATGTATCTCATAAAGTGAGCGTCGCACCCTGCCCTCGCCATGGGAGGGGCACGAAATTGCAAAAAACGTCGGCACTCGGCACAACAAAGATAGGAAACGCAACCCGCCATTACAGAAAATTGGTGATGCGATCCCCAACCCATAACATGATTATAATGCAAAATTTAAAATTGCATTCTAAGCTGGCCACTAAATTGCTATTCCATTTTTAAAAAGGCAGTGTATTAAAAAAATAAACTTTTTTTAAATCCGAAATATTGAACATGCCTAATGGCTTGGACGGAGTGTTAATAAAATTCGTTCAAGTACCTTCCTTCCAAGACTGTATTCTGAAGCAAAACAAGAAACAAATAATACGATCAAGTCAGCTAAATAGGTTTTTCTCCAGATGAGATTTTCAAAGCCAAACTGCCTTAATTTGCATGTAATGTTCAAAGTAAATTAAGATCTAGGTGAAACAGCGTAAGGCTCTAAATGTAATGTTACGGAAGTTGGAAAATCCAAAGTTTGATTAAGGGCCTGTCGTATTGTTCATTAAACTTGGATTAAGTTTGCGCTGGATAGAACGAGCTGGCAGGCAGTTAGCGTCACGAAAAAACAACACGAGGGGTATAAAGTAACTTCGTGAAACTTTGTTTGTGATAAGAACGTCTTCATAGACGGACATTGATTTAAATTAAATGAGTAAGTAGCTACTTCATTATGAAATTTAATTTTTCTCACTATTAAGTAAAAATTTGCACATTAAATACTGCTTTACAGAGATGCTAGCTACCAAAAGAAAGAAGACCTTCCAATGTTGTAGACGAATTAGAAATCCCTAGACAGGCCCAAAACGACAAGGCTGATAAGAATTTGCATCGCTTTTCATATAGATTGATGATATGGAATTATAGAGCAAAACCTTATAGAACATTGCCTAATACTGAAAACAAGCAATGTGATAGTCATGCTACCGGGATTGAATATTTTTCTACGGAGTTTTAAATTAAAACAATACCGACTTCAGTAGTAGGTACTACTTGTTATTCTGAGAATGTATTCTGTTCCACAGACTGAATACAGAAATAAATACAAAAAAAAACAAATACTGTGGACAAAATATATTATCCGAAATACAGGATGAAACCGACCTTCTAAAACCTGAACCAGTCTCAAAATGAAATGATACACGTCTATTTACGAGTATTGATCAAACAGCCATTGATCGGATGTTCCCACCTTTTGTACTGGGCCCGTTTGGAAGCCGCTGCCATGACTCGGCGAATCCATCCACAGATGACCGCGATCGGACCATTGTGATCATCTAATTCAATAAAATCACCGGACATTTTTGTTTATTTGCCGCATGGACGAAGGAAAATCTTGAAGAGGACGTTAGTATTAAATTCTCGGGACTCACAAATTTTTTATTGTGAGAATTTGTAATTTAGTCTCATTAAATAGCAATAAAGGTACATATGTTAAGATTTGTGATTTAACGCTATATCACAGACAGTATTATAATCAGATAGAACATTCAATAACGTGACAAATTTCGATAAAAAAAATAAGGTATATTTAGGCTTATATATGAGGAAACGTCTAGATATTGGTTATATTATTATTGTTATATTAGGAAATTTTTGAGGTTCATCGTTCGACAAAACTAATATTTAGTTTGATTACAAACAAACAACATTGATATTCAAGAAGAGCACGTAACTGCATGGTCAGCCGCGACGCCTTATACAGGGTGAATTTGAGTACGTGTAATTCCCATTAAATGGTGACGCCACTCTTGATTACGAACAACTTTTCCCAAGGATCCACAGATGAATTTGATAAAAAAATTTCGATTACTCATACAATGTAAACCATTCTGAAACCACCTTTGGTATGGAAGTTCAACAATTTTCGGCTAAATTCGGCTATGGTTCCTAGTGTTCATAATCAGGAGTGTAGTCATCAATAAACAGGAATTACACGAATTAAATTACACCCTGTATATTAAATAATACAAGATACTTTGAGTTTTACAAGAACTTGCTGTTCACTAAGTCATTCACGGAGCAATGTAGGTATGCGCTTTTATAATAACGTTTCAATATAAATTTCGGATTATTTAGATTATAAGCACGCTTAGACTGCATGTACCTACCGCTCGGACATATACAGTCTAATTTGTATTTGTATTTATTTATTTATCTAAAATGTTACAAAGATATACTTACAGGTGTCACAAACACTTATACAGGTTTATCCGAATACCGTACCTATGTCATCATCGGACACTCATGCATGACATAGTGACTTCTATTATAGCTCATAAACAGTTATCTATTAATTTTTCCCCCTACACACAACTAGGTATATCACATAGTAGTCTAGACGAATACAAAAAAAATAAAATAGGAATATATGGCGGCATTCGTTTGAGCCTGCACAGTAAGCTACGCTTGTAACGAACACTTATTAGTAGATATAATAGTGTTGTGTAAGGAATCCCGATGAAAATTATCAATCAACTATCTGACACCAAACACCGCCATTAACAATAAAAGTAATCCAGTTATAATGCGAGAGAGATACTTAGTACGATCTCGTGACGTTAAAATTATTCTATTCTTTTTTTTGTCGAATCACAAATTAAAAAGAATATTTACTTAATTAAGTAAATAAGTTAGAAAACTCTTGAAAGACTATGATATAATCCAAATGTACCAAACCACTATGTTAAAAGCTGACTTTATTTCTTCGAAACGATTTAACCGATTTTCATCAAATATCCCCTCGATTAGTCTTTAATGGAAAAAAATCCGAACTCAAATCTGATAACGCATTACTGTGATACATCCGGACAAAGACTGGGCATACACATCCGTACAACACCGTCAAACACACAACACCAGTCATTTTTCGTCGGGGGTTAAAGAAGCAACCCCTGAGTTTCTTGCTCGTTCTTCTCTGGGGAGTCTTCCTTGTGCATGAGCGCTAATCGTCATGACGATTTCAGATGAATAATTTTATTTGAATAAATTTATGATAATTTTTTTTATATTGTATATACCTATATTTTTAATATTCGGTCAGCTATTACTATTACCTATTATGTCTGCGCGCTATTAGTAGCATAAAGAAAGTGCAAAAATACGTTTTTTTTTTTAATGTTAATGTTCTATGTACTATTTTCTATGTACAGTTGTATAGTGTTATCGTAATACACGCATCTGAGTATTATGCTCGTTCATAATTGGAGTTCATAACAGATAATTTTTGATTAAATGATTTTGTAAGATGTAATGTATGTGAGCCTAAATAAATAAATAAATGTTATATGACGCTTTATCCAACAGTGCGATTGTCAACTCTATGATTGGCTGCCTACGTCGGCTCCCTTGACGGCTGATCTTACTTATAGTATTAGGAGCTTACAACGTATGATATTCCGTGGACCATGACTAGTAAGTATGTTTTGTTTTTATACCTTAGTGAATTAGTTAGGTACTTGATTACGGATCGTTGTAGTTGTCACAGATTATTTGAGATTAAAATGTTTATTATTATCATTTTGTCACACATTGTTGCCTACCTTTAAATGAGACGTTGTTTTAGTATTGTGAAGTATAATTGATCGGACTCTTTTGATCACATATTTATTAGAGTAGTTTCTCAATTTGAGCCTGTATTCTTGTTATACCTATTATGATCATGATGTTTTATGATAGCTTGGTAGAAATTTATCGCAATTTAACTAAAGCAAACAATATTAATGACACTTAAAGGAGGACAAACTAATTATATATTTGTAAGAAATAGTTGGTAACCTATATCCATCTATTTTCCCACTACTTATAATGTAAACGATGTATACAAATATTTTTCTCCAGTTTTCATATAACTTTTACATAACATACAAATCTACATTATTTTCATGTTGGTACAATACTTTTCCATGTTGCAGCTGATTTTTTTGTAATTTCTTTGCTGCTCTCATAATCACTGTTCATATTCAAGGGTACTCTCACAAAGTATCCAGATGGACTAAAATTCCAGCCAGTGTAGTGGATAATATCCAAAAAGGAAACGTGTACCAGATAATAATTAATATTTTGAAAATAAACAAATGTTTACTGTCTTGTATTATGAGATTAATTTTCCACAGTCACAGTAGTAAATACACGAGATATAACAAACAATTTATTTTTTTTTAAATATTTTAGGAACTAAACATAATAATATAATTCCGACAGTACAGAGCAACTGTGTTAACAGTTATATATCTCCAAAACAGCTGAACCGATTTTCGTCAAACATTTTCCCATAAACCTTTGCCCGTTAGACATGAATCTAAAATATGTAAAAACAGCACTCAAATTTGACCCATCACTGAGATACATGCGGACAAAGACAGACACACATCGCCATCAAACATATACGAATAACGCCCATATTTGTTCGCCGCGGATTTAATAAAGTGAAATTTATATTGATTTTATTCCAGGAGATATCGCTTATTTTGGATTTGCTTGCTAGCAAGGACATTACAATTAGACTTTATAACGACTAAAGTTACTAATGATAGGCTAGAAAATAATAATTATATAAAAACGGTCGAATAAATTCTTCGAATTCATGGTTACTTACTTTTCCAGTGAAGTTTTAAAGATAATCTAGTGTTAGTTCAAAAATCAAAATCATCAAAATCAAAAAATGCTTTATTTTGTAGGTACACAGGGTACACTTAAAATAATCAGATTTTACATTTTTTAAGCTACTGCTTGTTCAAAAGCCACTTTTCTCCTGAGAAGAACAAGCAAGAAACTCGAGAGGTTGCTCTTTTTTAAAAAAGGTTTTTATGTTACAAAATTATGAATTATTATTTATATTATAATATTTCATTATTAATTGTGAAATAGCCTGGTTACGCGAACGGGCTGTTCATGTCCATGAATGTTTATCATCTAAATAATCTGATATTTTATAATATGCTTAATAAGTTCTTATGTCTAAGTGATCATATTACTCTCCTGACGATAAATGAAAAGCTTACTAACCCTAGCGTACCTATGTATCTCAGGTCTAGAAATTGTTTTCAGTTTCGTCATATTTCATACGTACCGTTTGCAGTGACAGCTTACCTGTTGTAAACTTGTAACAACATCATTCAAGCTTGGGATGGGACTTAGTGTACAAAGAAATATACCAAGATATTTGTAATTTAAATTCAAGTGGTTAAATTCCGGGCTCATTTTGGTTCGTATTCGTGTTCTGCTCTACAATAGAAAATGTAGTGGAAACAAATTCTTCGGTTGTTATTTCTGAAATTTTATGTCGCATAAGTGTACATTTTATAAAATCTTTATTGAAAGATGACTGACACAATATAAATTACCGCTGTCATTATATACATGTTCAGAGCAAAAACTATTAATTTATACCTTATTATCTCACTTGACGTCCATTTCAATAATGAATGTTTTAAGTAATAAAGATAATAGGAATTGCATATTAAATATTTAAAACGCCGTGTCGTTATGAACAGAGACCATGTCCATGTTGTATTATTATTAAACAGCTTCTTAATCTCTTCTACGTAATAAAGCCCACTATTATGTTCTTTCTCTTCCTCACAAATATAAACGGTCATGTAACAAAATGGGAACACTATATTATTCCTTTTGTTGCTACAAATGCCGCTGGATAGTTCTGTTTCTTTCGCACTTATGATGTTGTTTACGGGTGGAAGGGGGAACATCATTGTTGCGGTTTGATGCTTTTCAGAGTAGCTACACAGCAAAATGTGTTTTGTAACTACGTTGGTAGAGTTAGTTTAGGAATGGTGAGATTAGTATAAGACTGCAGAAGAACAGCTCCGCCTTAAAAATGGAAGGTGGTATGTAAAAATTGATGAACATGTATAGGAGTCCTTAAAGTGACAGAGTGCGCTGGCGTGTCGGGCAGTGTATGTTGTCTCAAAATGTCGCTGCTAGAGAGCGCGCCTTCACCATTGTTTATTATCAAAAAGTGATAAATCAAATGACTCTGCAATAACATTCTAATAAAAACTTTGCAGTATCTAATACTGTGTACTATTTGAAACTTTCAAGTTATGTGACAGTGGCGTCTGTAAGTTTTAGTGGACCTCAAATCTATAAGGTAGCAAGAAATTGTGAAACTGAAGACTAAAGTGATAACCGAGGATAAATAGTAAACAATGTGACAAGTGGTGGCTATGTGATTTAAAAGAATTGTCATGTTAATGAGGACTTTATGGCAACTATGTTATCTGATACCTACCTATAACAATGGGAAATAACATCTAATTCTGAAGACGATTTTTACATAGGAAGTCGTAAGTTAATCATAGATTCGACTCTATTTGCCCAGTATGAATGCACTAACAGAAATATAGAATACTCGTAGGCATCATTAACAATCTTTGTACTACACTGATAACGACGAAAATTTAAAGCGAAACATTAAAAACAATAAGATCTTTATACATTATAGATCTACCATCACTTCTGTACAGCTGTTTCCATATAGTTTCATTCATTGCATGAACAGTATAAATGGACTCGAGGACAGTTATGCAAATGTTTAATTCTAAATACTCGTGATTTTTAAATGGCGGCCATATTAACAGGCGTGTTAAGCGAGAAGTGATGCGCCGACTCGACCACGCCCACCATGAGCTCCTTCCTCATGAACGGTGGTTACCAGCCGCAGCCAGATCCCAAATTCCCGCCTTCCGAAGAATACAGTCAGGCAGATTACATACCACCTGGGGAATACTACCAGCACCAACATCTCCAGTATGGGTATCAACACCAGTATGCCCCAGTTCAGATTGGCACAGGTTATGGATATGGAGGATACTATCATCCAATACCACAGCATCCGCCGGTTGCTCCTCCACCCCGGCCTCCTGAGCCCTCACATCCTTCAGACGCAGACCATGGATACGTTCCACCTCATAGTGGAGATGTCCCTCCCGGTCTTGCAGAACTTGGTTTAAGACTAGAAAGGCACATTGAAGAGGCTGCGCCGGCGGGAAGGAAGCTACATGCTTTGGGACGGGAAGGGTCACCTGCTTCTGAATTGGATGAAGATAGATTACTTCTAGATAGTCCACCAGTTGAAGATGATGATTCTTCGATTTGTTCAGATAATACGGACAGGGTTATTTATCCGTGGATGAAGAAAATACATGTCGCTGGCGCGTGTAAGTATCAGGTTCTATTTGTTTACTCATTTTTCCTTTCAGAAGGTTATGGTAAATAATTTAATAATATCGGTATAATTTTATATACTAGATGGAAACATCCAGGAGTGGATTACGAAAATCCAAGAAGCAATTAATTATTGTTAAACAACATTCTGTGGACTCAAGTTCAGCTGCAAGTTAGTACTTAAAATTCAAGTACTGACCCGTTGTGCATAAAAAATGAATTGAAAATCTTTTGGGAGCTTATGTAGATCTAACAAAATCGACAACAATAAAAAATAAACTATTTTTTTAACCGAAAGAGAAAACTGGTAAAGCTGAATCTGTCTTATAGATAATCCCACGAAAAGTAAAACCTGCCAGAAAGAATGGTCTAGGGAACAGCTGATCCTGGTAAATATTCTCTACTTAAGTATTCAGATAAATATAAAAGAAATTCAGTCGTAGCTATATCCTATAGTCGGGGTTAAACATGTGCTATTAAACAACACATTTCTATTGTGACCGGGGTTTGTAAATCATTGACTTCTACCATACTTCATCCCCACAACAAAATATGGCATCAAAAACATGATAACCCACAAGATGAATTGCGTTTTAAATAAACCTTAATGTTTCCTTACCACCCGAAATGCATCAAAGATTAATATGATAACATTAATTCATGTTTGACGCATAATTCCTCCATTGTACTCCAAAAATATTTAAGTGCAAAATAACTTTTTAAGAGCCCTTCAATGTTCGCGGCATGTAAGTTGAAAGAATTAACAAATGCACTCTAATCAATAACACTCACAATGTTTACGGATTCTCGAGATCCTTTAGGCGTGTGTCTTTCTTTTGATCTGTTTTGACATTTTACTAATGCGATGTCGTTAAAGAGGTCCCGTAAAGACGCCAGGTTTTGTTGCCTAACAATGGAATCCAATACTCATGTTAATGAGTGTCATTTATTTTTATAGCTTATAAATAGGAATTTGTGGTTAGAAATTTGCTTTAAAGATTATCGAATTCTAGTTTTGTTGTGTATATTATAATTCCTCTTGTTTCTTTACAACTTTTCTTTCGTTGTGAGTTTACTCAATTGTTGACTCAATATTTTTTTACCACTGATGAAGTGGAGAAATTACAATGTAAAATCTTGGAAGCCTATTAAGAAAGAATAAAGGTATGAATATTTTTAAACCTTTAAATAAAGTCTTATGTTTAAAGAACAAAAAAGGCACTAAGTAATCAAAGTTTTTATTGCTGTGTATAAAATATATTGTACAGTTTAAAATTTGTTAGTAACATTATAAATTTATGACCAATACAAAGTTCCATTCAAATCTAATTTACGTAGGTATTCTGTTACATTCATTCAGTCATCCATCCATCAAGTACTGGACAGAGAGATTATTTTCTGGTACCATATTACTAAATATACTGGTATCACTTTCTTCTTCAATTTAAGAGCTATGCTCTTATCGGTGGAGTAAAGACCAATATTTAGTGCTTCAATATTATCGTATCTATCATTTATAATACAATACTATTTATATGTGTGCGAGTATAAGTCACTTCATGACTAAACAATTCGTCGCACGTCAGTGAACTTTTATCATTATATTGTAATACAAGATCCTTTAGGTGACGATACACTGAGGCATTCGCATCCATTCTTATCTTAAAATTAAAATTAACCGGTTCTTTTGATTGATCGCCACAGAAATTGCTAGTATCATATTCGCGCCAAAGCTTTATTCCGATTTTAAAATTACACGAGTACTTGAGCTCTCCTTATCGACACCTGTCATTGGAGGAACATTTTTCACTGGTGCACAATAGTGGGACAAAGAGACTTGGAGATCCATCGTAAGTTCGACGTAATGAGGCGGGACCACCAGGCGGGCTCGATAGCGCATGCGTCGCGAGATCGACTCAAGATTAACAGATCTGTTATGAGACCACACGTTCGTCGCAGGTAGCCCGTAATTCAATTCAGATTGTCATCGTCCTGATGACGTGATATCGGAGCTAACGAAGCGAAGATCGAACATGTCGCCCAACCGGTAGCAGTGTAACGGGTTCTGGTTTTACGATATGGTTAATGAAATGATGGTCCGAGTCTCTCATTTAGATTATTATTATTATTTAAATTACTTAAAAGTTGAATAAGATCATCAGTAGGCTCCATTATGATAAAATTCTTAATACTATTATACGAAGAATTGTTATTGGACATAATGTGCTATAAACATCATGAACTTAATATTATTATTATTAGGTACGTATTTACCTAATATATAATTTATATATTAAAATTTGTGTCATATGAAAGGTTAATTAATTTGTACTCCGTCTTCTAAAATGCGACAGAAAAAATAAAAGAGACTATCATATTTGTGGGACTTTAAAGCTATTTCATTGTCCTCTCCGATACTTTTACAGGCCAATAGTTTTAAAACATGTATAATTATAATGTCATTATCATAATCCGGCACAGAACGTTAATTGCTGAAAATAGACCTCCTCCATAGAATTCCAGAGTGACCGGTTGGAATTATACATATACCTAGATGTCATTTGGTACTCTTACATTCTTAAAGGATCTCCTCGATTTTTTGTAGATATGCTTCAAAATCAGGACAGATTTCTATATCTCTGTACCAGATTTCATCGCAATCATTCGTGATAGCATGATTGAGGAACAATTTGTAACAAAACACCCAAACCTTTGATTTAAAAATTTTAATATGATCTCACGAATGTCATCCATGTTTTCTCTAATTATATTTTGTACCAAGTAATTTTTGCTTGGTCAGCACTCATAAAACTTTTGGAAATTCAACTATGTATATCTTTGCTTTGTTCTCCAAGATTATGAGAAACTTTGACTTCGTTGAAGTCGGTTCATTATTTTAATGTGGTACGTTTAGGCGATGAATTCAAATTTTAACAGCTTTTCAATCATCGGCGCAAAAAGAGGGATGTTATAAGTTTGAAGCCTATATATGGTTGTGTGTCAGTGTGTCTGTCTGTGGCATTGTAGCGCCAAAAAACGGTTTTTAATTTTCGTAAGTTCGTGGTTTCGTGGCTCGAAATCGATTAAGCCGCTTTCAAGATATTTCTTGTATAACATAATTGACTTGTAATATCTGGATGATATAATCTTTCATTGGTACACTCTCGGGGGTTTTCAAAATTATCAATTTATCGTCATTACTTTTTGTATTTAAAAACATTTTATTTAAGGTAATTCTGCGCAAATAAAATATTACTCTTCATGTTATTCTTAAACAATGTTTAAATTAATGATTTTGATTAAAAATTTATGTCCCTTTACGTGGTAAAACACAAAATATCTAGTCATCATATCAGCCACAGGACTTCCACTGCTGAACATAGGCCTCCCCCATAGAATTCCAGAGTGACCGCTTGGAAGCGGCCTGCATCCAGCGACTTCCCGCGACCTTTATTAGGTCGTCTGTCCACCTTCTGAGTGGACGTACTACGTTGTGCTTGCCGGTGCGTGCCCTTCTGCCACTTCAACTTGCTATCTAATATATTATTATAAGGTATTTAAAACGTTCGGCCAGTTTATTCCGAAGATTAAATTTTCGATCGGCGAGACATCTGTGTTAATCAATATTAAAGGTTGTTTTAGGAAACGAGAGTAATGTGTTACTTGCGCACACTTCATTATATTATTCAATAGTTAGGTATCAGGTAAAAACTGATCAATAATATTGAATATCACGTCACAGTTAAGGATTCTTTTAGGATCATAGTTACAACTTTAAAGCTACTCTCGACTTTACGCATTACAAAAGAAATCATCAAAACAGGTCAAGTAATTTTTGGGAAGATCACGCATAGGTAGGTATAGCTACTATACCGGATGAGTTTTTTTACCGTAAGGAAAAAAATATGGCATATTAGGTAAGTGAAATAGAAGTTATTGGCAAAGGTAGTTTTTTTTTTCATAACCATCATCGACTTAAAGATCATCTAGATAGATATGCGCCTAGCGGGATTCCTAGGGTTCCTATCATGCGAATTTTAATTGATACTCATATTTTCTCCAAACTTTTTTAATTTATTTAATTAATTATGAAATTATCTCCAATACGCAACATGCGCGACCGTGAAATACCACAGCGGTTTATAATATTTTATGGTTTTGAAGAAGAAAAAAATTAAACTCCCTAATATGCCAATACCTTCTATCATGCAGTACTTACGTGCATACAACACTCATACAGGGAACCCTTTAAAAATAATACGTTTTATTTGAACATGAATAGGCTTCCAAAGGTCCCCAGACCCGGATCAATGCGGCGAACTCTGTCCGACCACTAAAATCTCGGAGCCACCGACCGCACATACCAACCTCGCCCAAACCGCGGAGATTCTCAAAGAAATTCCTGGACGGACCCAATAATTTGTTTCTATCCCTTTCCGACTAAGGCGGCGTCAGGTCGAGTCGTGTGAAGTTATATAAAGCCACATATAGGACACTACACATCTATACTAGATATATGTATCACATACTCGTTGGCATTTATCTACATTGAATCCTGAAATTCAAGAATCTGACCATTCTTTAGCCACCGTAATTGATATTTGAGAATACAATGGTTTCCGGCATATAATAAGAATAGAACCAACACACCAACAAGGCGAATATAAAGGACTTTACCCAAAGAAACATCTAATTATAGACCTGAAAGTTTTAACGGTCACGTGTGTTGTATATATACTTATTTCAAAAGACAAACCGTGGATGTTGTTTAGTATTTGGTACACTCAAACAATTATGTTTAGGATATCTTTGACCGCTTCATTTGGATGTTATATTTATGTAAAAATAAAGTAATTTTATAATTGATACTAACTTAGTCAAAGTATTTTGCTATGACGATTTACGTAGGTACCCGAGGGGTAAATACCAGGGTATTGCAAATCGTAAACGTAAAACCACTGGTTGAAGACCTGAGCCATTGCGTTGTTGCCCGTATTCCCCCTTTCTACCCGATTGTGTCAGTAGGAGGTTAATGCATATCGTTAGGTAGGTAATTAAATTCGTCTTCTTTCACATTGTTCATATGTACTTACATATTTGCACCCGAAAACAAGTTCTCTTTGTCCTCGAATACGACACTTTTCATTATTTAAATCTACCCCAAAAGAATGCTCTAGATTCTAGTCAAAGTTTTTGGATGGCCGGGATTTCGTTTTTTTTTGAAGTCTAATCTCTTAATCTGTCCAATTCGGGAAACGTCTGGTTACGTATGATTGTCTTTCTGCCTCAGACGAAAAGTATCAAGTACAATAACTCGTAATACCTATTTTGGCAAATACCTAGCCATAACTATACCTAAGTGCAGAGATGTACAAAATACCCTGTACAAAGTATCTGCAATACAAAATGCAAGATACTTTTAAATAAAGTATTTCAGATACCAGATACAAAATACTTTCGGGAATAGTATCTGAAATACTAAATACCAAATACGTATCTTCTAAATACTTCTTAAGATACAAATACTTTTGTAAGAAAACAAGATTTTATTTTAATGAATTCTAAGTTTATTTTTCTTAATTGACATAACACGAGCATAACACGATAACATAACACACACGTTACATAACATAACACGATTTATTCGTAAATAACTTAATGTTATTTACGTATGTAAATAACTTAACATTAAGTTATTTACGAATTATTCGTAAATAACTTAATGTAATGTAATATATACAAAAAGGCGGTCATCTTCTCAAATGAAATTACATTTCAGTTTTTTTTTTTTAATTGTTTGGCTCGCACGACTTGTGCATTTGCCACATCTTGTATAGATACAGGCCAGTGCAGTGCAAAGAAAGAGTCGCCATCTACCAATGTGATGTTGGACTAATAATGACATGCTCAATTTTACGCATTTATTTTATATATTTCTACTAATATATTACTAAAAGTATTTTATCAGAAAAAGTATTTATAAAATACTAAGATACCAAACAAAATATATTTAAATACAAGATACAAAATGATTTTTTAAAAAGTATTTTAGATACAAAATGAAAATACGTATCTTGCATCTTGTATCTGTATTTCAGATACTTGTATCTTAGATAAGTCACACCTCTGCCTAAGTGTGTCTATAGTTTAAATATAATCTAAATATTTTTGTGTCCTTTAGAAAAATTCTATTTCAGAACCAACAGGTGCTTGTACACCTAGGCACCTATCCTATCATCAGAACCTCATAAAACCTGCTCATCAAAATATATATATATATATAATTTCCTTTTTATATTGGTCATAAAAAACTATAAAGTACTTTGATGTTCGCAACTAAGGACTGTGCTTACCAGCAGGTGTGAACATTCCAATTTATTGCATTGCGGTGATAATTTTACATTAACAAACTTTAAAAATATATTGGTAATTAATAGACTGGTAATGGTAATGGTAATTTATATACATACAATACTGTTCAGTGTATTCGTAAACATGAGCATTGGTGTTGGGATCGAATTTAATGATTTTACCTTTCCTACGCTGCTATATTAATATAGATGTCAAGGTTTTTCTAATTTTACTTATATACCTACCTACCCGAGTTTCGAATATTTTAGGAAAAACAGCTCGTGCGTTATAAATTAATATGGATTTTGGGTATTGCAAACGAAAACCATTATAAGGACAGCCTAACAGTCGATTGACATAATCTTCTGTCATGGCGTATTTCGAATCTTAGCATTTCATTGTTTCAATGTCCCATTCAGCATGGAACATGTTATGAGGAGTGATGAAACGCATGTTGTTATGAGAGTGATAAATATGGTTGTTGCTGGTTGGAAAGGAAGAGGAAGACCGAGGAAAAGATGGATGGAATGTGTGAGAGGTGACATGAACGAAACGGGCGCGATGTGGTAACGGCTGATAGAGGAGATTGGAAGAAAAAGACGTACTGCGCCGACCCCAAATAAATTGGGACCGGGGCAATACAGTGATGATACAGCATGAACGAGCTCTTCAATAGCAGGCCGTTGTAAATAAACTACAGGTCGTGATAGCCCCGCAGGACTGGAAGAATTCACCCCAATTGTGACGTTGGACGGACGGAGATATTTTGTAATCTGCCGTGCATAGATTTTTATACTTATCGATACAATCGCAAACCTTATGCGTAATATTATGCATCCAGCGACTTTGTGGAACCCTTATCAGATAAGAATGTCCATCCATTATGAAGGTGGACATTCCACGCTACGGAGGATATTCCCGGTCAGAATATACAGGTTGAAATTTAATTCGTGTAATTCCTGTTGACAAGTGACTCCACTCCTGATTACGAACAACTTCCCACTAGGAATTATAGCCAAATTCGATCAAAATATTTTCAATCACTCATACAAAGTAAACCATTCTGAAACCACCTTTAGTATGAAACAATTTTCGGCTGGTGACTCCACTCCTGATTATGAACAACTTTCCATTAAGCACCATAGCCGAATTCAGCCGAAAATTGTTAAATATCCATACTAAAGTGGTTTCAGAATGGTTTACTTTGCATACAAAGTGATTGAAAATTTTTTCATCGAATTCGGCTGTGGTTCCTAGTCGAAATGTTCGTAATCAGGAGTGGCGTCACCAGTTAATGCGAATTACACGAATTCAAATTCACCCTGTATAGAAAAAACTCCTTTCTAAATTTTCTGTGTTTTGAGTATACTGCGTACCTACTTCAGAAGTCGTTAAAGTTAAAGTATATGAGGGCAATGACAGTCAAAATTTCGAACATATCGCGTCTATTTCTTATTTATCGTCATTTTTTTCACTGGGTAGTTTCGATATCAGTATGAAGCTTTATAGATTTATCTGATAGCTTTTATGATAGCTTTATCTTGTATTAAATAAATAACTAAACGTTCTACTTAATAATTAAGTATCTACACTAATTATGATAACAGAAAAAAAATTAAAATTTCAAAACCCCCGAAAAATATGAGTTTGTAATCATAATTTTGGCTGTAAATCCCAACTAATATTATAAATACGAAAGTTGTGTACCTATGGATGTATGTGTGTTTATTACCTCTTCTCTCTAAACGGCTGGACACATTTGCTTGTAATTTGGTTGGTAGACAGATTAGGACCTGGATTAACATATAGGCTACTTTTTATCCTGGAAAAGTGACTGGTTGCTATAGGACAAGTATTATTAGTGCGATTGCTTTTGAGACATAGAGTGACACATTTGGTAGTAAAACAAAGTCGCGGGTAACAGCTAGTTATGAATAAACCTGATGGACAGAGAAAAATGATGCAAAATCGAACCTTGGCTTTTCGCCCGCACCTTCATCCGCGTGGATCTTGAAATAATATGTATACAACCTATCACTTCTGACTACGAAACTTTAAAATATAAAGATTATCATTGTTTGCGTCAGAGTCAGGGCCAATAAGTACCTATTCATTATTTCTGACAAATTATTTAGCTACTGCTTCCTTTGATACACGACACGTAAAAAGAATAGCACCAACGCATCTCTTCCCATGGATGTCGTAAAAGGCGACTATGGGACTTTCCATCAAAAAACGCTTCACGCCGATGGACTCACCCCGTGTCATTTGTGCATTTCAGTATCCATATTTCGAAAAAAAATTAAACACCTATGCCAATAATTTCTATTTCACTTACCGAATATGCCATATTTTATAAAAATATGTAGAATCCTTCGGGAAGAAATTCTCTAAATGATAGTAAAAACCATATAAAAATCGGCTGCCTAGATTACAACAACTATGTATACGCTCATTTAGACTACAGATAGAGATAGATGTATGTACAACATCGCATAGTTACAAAATAATTTCATTCTTTAACAAATTTTCTTTAGTAGTCCTTTGAATACGCAAGTACAAAAGCAATTTCCTCGAAAGGAAATTAAAGCAATATGTATGTACTTCAAGCCGATAATAGCACTATTCTACGAAAGGTATTAGTTTAATTGAAGGTTCAATTTCAGCGGTATGAATGCTTTACAAGTCAATTTGCCTTATAAGAATTAACTAGGGTAAAAGAAGGGGCAAGTGTGATTCGGGTTTAGCCCAAAAATGTATAGTAAGTATAACACGTAAAATCGTAAAGGCAAAAGTCTGTTCCTACAAGGAAGATATCGGAAAAACCACTGAGCTGAACAATTTAAAACCATTCTTGTTTGGTTGTATATGTTTGAACTCGCAGTACGGAAAACCTATGGATGAATAATGATATAGTATTTACACATATAGTTAACTAAGTACGGATTAACATTTAGTCTACAGAAAATACTCGTTGCAGCCTGTGGCGGCAAAGATACTCTCTTGCGTCGTTCCTCCCGCTCGAGGAGTCTCTTCCTCCTGGACACGATTTGCCATGGCCAACATGGAAATCCTTAAATCCGCTTCGGACTCAGGTTGGCCGCAGCAAAGATAATCGATGGCGGTAGTGATCGATGCGAGTCCGGAGTCTAGATCACCTATTGTCTTGTTCCGTGTGTCCTGACAGCTGCACCCTTTGACGACCTTCTTAACGCCACAGAGAGTGCTGTTAGAGTGGCTAAGTTTTGGTCCAATAAAATTAAATCTACCATAAATGTATGGTAAGGCTGATGTTTCGAACATGCACATAGTGAGACCTTGACAAAATGTCGCGAATGTTGAGAGTAAGGGGATAAATGGGTTGTCAAAAGACGCGTGTTCTCGATTTCTACAATTGTTATTTAAAAAAAAATAAGCAATAGGAGCATTTCCGAAAAATATGAAAAAAAGGCCAAAAGTAGAGGTTGGTTGCCATCTAATTAATTGTAGTTTTGTAATTTTGAGAATTTGTAAAGAGATTTAAAAACTAAAGAAAATTGTTTCGTAACTTTAATTTCGAACAAAAGTCTATCGAGTCCGTATCTCCGGACTCCAAAGGAGAGATATTTTTGTTGTAACATTCATCAAAGCCTTTTCATTCAACTACTATGACAATTGATAGTATCTTAAAAATATAGATAGGATTATTAGCACTTTCAAATGAATACTTGTAACTTCAAATCAACGAGGTGAGACGAGATAAAACGTTTTTAAAAATTTTCGAAGGGCAATTATATAATTGCCCTATTCCTTAAAATTAATTAATAAAAAATAATACTAATAATTATGCGCTTCAGTTACAGATAATTAGTCAATGTCACTGGAAGCAAGTTTTATTACATTTTATAGTTTTATAACAGAAGCATACCCACTTGCATTAGATTACTCTACAAGAAGTTTCGAAATAATGTAATAAAAACTTTTCCCATGATATAGCTGGAGTTAAGCCAGTTGTCGACTAATTATATTATATCCGATCACAACTCGGCCCCGTCTACGACGTTGTTTGAAGCCATGCAAAGTTCCACTCTGATGCAGTAGAACAGTCACATTTAACAGAACATTAAGATGTGCCATGTGTTTTGACATGACTTCATAATCACAAGCATTTTTGTAATTGCTCTATGAAGTCCCACTTGCCACGTTTTCTCTGCCTGCCTGGGTTCGCTTGCAATTTTTGGTGGCTAAACCCTGGGGAGCTGGGCATTTGGCATCCCAGTTCCCTTGTCGACTTTCGGTCACTTCATTAGCAAATGAAATCAATATTAAAAATATAGTTAGCCTTTGCTATGTATATTTTTTCATTCCAAGTGAAGATTTACAAAACGTCTATCATTTATCATTGAGGTTAAGTGCTAATCTAATGGGAAAAAGTTAATTGATGTCAATCACCATAGTCTAAAGTTTCTCTCTCTTTAAAATATTAGGACTACACAATACAAATTACCACAAATTTTCTTCAGTTGCTGACCTTGCTTCAGTCATTAAGTTGATCTCCATAGATATTAGTGACCGTCGAGCGACTTACTCAGGGTGGCTTTCCCCAATTCAAATAAAAGAGCGATTCAGGCTTGTCTACGATTTCGGATCGTTATGGTTACATACAAACCTCTCCACATGAGCGCACTACCAACTTATCGAGGCGGATTCTTCCCAACTACAGATTTTTCATTATATGTAGATTCTTTATTTTATATATTTCCACTTGTATATTTTCATTTTAACACAATTATTCTCCAACTGTACCTATAGCGTACCAACTTAACATATTCCCTATTTAATTGTACAGGTTCCTGTGTAGATAGTCAAGGTATTGTTTCGTCTATGTTCTTCTTTGTTAATAGATTTAAATTTTTTACTTATAGACATGTAATAAATAGGAGAATCTGTTAAAATGGAAAACTATAGATTTGAAGTTGGAAAAATGGAAAAGGGTACATGTGTGTCTTTGTACGATATTCTGATATATCATAAGTCGTTAGAAATCTCCTTCTTGTCGGTCTTCTCATAAAGTAAATTAATAAAGTAGAGAATTGAGAAGCATGTCATGATTCTGTGATCTAAGAAAAATCTGGAACATTCTAAAGAATGCCTGGTGGTACTTATTGAACCTTCAAATAAATGGTGCTCACAGAAGCTTTGATGCCTAAAGAAGCTATTGTTGTAAGATTATATCAATAGAAATCTGTTAATTAATTCGAAACTTCTTAACGTAGGAGCTGGTGAAGTAGGACCACCTGAAATAGGACCTTAGTGCAATGTTTTTTTTAGAATTTTGGACCGTTACTTTAACTGCTCCCCTATGTGACGTTTTAAGCTAATCAAAAGTGCGCACTTTAGACTCGAGAGGTCTAACAGGGCCCCATTCCAATGTAACTCCCTGAATAAATAGTGATACCGCAGTACAAAGTAAACCCTATACGACCCGAGACTAATTAAAAAGAAAAGTATGCGTACGAAGTATGCCCAGCTGTGATAATTTTACCTCAGACGATGATGATACAAACATTATGAAAATTATATATAGTATCAAGCTCAAGGCTATTATAATTCATGTAATGGATACCAGCTGGGTGTTCCCAGTGTACAGTTGCTTCCATATCCAGAGTAAAACTGGTAGTTCTTATTAAGTTGTGCTAAGGTTTTAAATTGTACTAAAGTGTCGGGAATGAACGAACGCAACTCTACCGTGTACAAGCTCAACATGAACCTCTCTCATTATTTGAAAAACGAACAATTTGCTAGGCACAATTAATCAAAACAAAAAAGGAAGCTCATGCTCGTGCACGTGTAATTATTATGCACATTAATTAACACACGGTGCCCCAGAGGTTGTTAGTACATACATTATTCAGTGTACGGTGCTCTATCTAGCACGCAAGTTGCTACCTTATTCCACTTTGTCGATAGGTAGGCACTTAATGTTAGTGCTCTAAATTAATTGCAAAATAACTACTCGGAGTACATTTGCTTATTTCACTGAGTAGTTCAGATTTGGATGGATCAGTCGGAGTTTTAAAAATGATATAAAGGACATCATTCTCATGTTATAGTTAATCAAAGTTTATCACATTAATTGAAGAAGTTCAACCCTATCAGGTGATCAGGTCATAGACACTCAGAAATTATAGGATTACTAATGTTTCTAGAACTCATTAGTTTTTCATCTTTTTGCCGCCAACGATTTGTTATTCCAATGGCAAAACTAGGCTCGCACAGTGCGTGTACGAACTGCCCGTCATCAATGTGAGATAGGGTTGACATTTCATGTAAAATTATTTATTTTTATGATAAAAATTTATGAACAGTTTTAGATCACTAACCATTACAAAATTATTTCTCGTCAGTTATATAATTATGGCATTTCCCGTAAAGTTGCTTGTTGCGTCCCACCAGACGGACGTTTAATACATTAAAAATACTTTAAAAACAAGCTTTCCATCATCTAGCTCCATCATGATTATGACATATTATTTAAGTCTAACCGCGTATGTCAAATTTCGGATCCGTGCTGTTAACCATTGAGTAGATCCCTCTTGGGGGAGACAACACTATATGCATCATCAGATCATCGTGAAGACCTTGTATACAATATTTCGTATCCATGCTATTAATCGCTAAGGAGTTCCCCTCGTGAGATGATCCTGGCTGCAACATCAGTTCATGTCCATCATATAAATATATTATCATCAGAACTGAACAAGTATGCAAAATTTCAGCTCTTTATGTAAACAGAAAATGGTTCTAACTTGACTTGTAAATTTTTAACGGATATCTGTTGCATACATATCTATAGTTGCAAATAAGACACACAATATGTTACTGTTGAGTCACGTACGCGATTACACTGGTCCAAATTCGACAATTTGTTAAAGCCTGTCAGCTGTCGTACTAGCTATTTTTATGACTCCTTTGCAGCAAAATCTGTCCAATTGTGGAATGAGTTGCCTCGCATTATTCGTTGCGCTGAGTCGCTAGCGGTGTTTAAACGGCGTTTAAGAGAGCATTACTTATCGCTTTGATGTTAAACATTATAATGGTATTTATTTTGTTTATGTAAGTATATATTTATATATTTTGTAGTATTTTATGTAGTTATGCCCATTAGTCTGTATTTATAATTATGATTATATATTATTACTATTGTTTGAATGTTAGGTATATTTATCATTTATATATATTATAGTATAAGGATTTAGATATGTTTTACTTTTGTAGTTTACTTTACGCTACGCAGTAGTAGTGTATTATATTAAGTTTCTTTGCCATGGTTGTCTGGAAGAGATCGCTATAAGCGATAAGACCGCCTTTGTACACCGGTTAAAATAATATCACTGTGTATATTTTTAAGCTGTGTACAATAAAGAATTTTTTCTTTCTTTCTTTCTTTCTTACACTGGAAAAGATCATTAGTTTAGAATGATTCTGGCTTGCAATCGCTAAACTAACCTAAATCTGAAAATCTCTAATTTTAAATTAATTTCCTAAAATGTGCTATTCTGAAATACATCTATCGCTAAATTTAGAGATGGTTAAGACATACGAGTATCATAGGGAAGCCTGAATTGAATTGATGTACAGTATTGCCATCGGCAAAATCAGATGTTTTTTTTTCGAACAGGTTTTTTAAATGTTTGTTAATCAATGATTTAATAAGGAATTCCTTTACCGCATTTTATAATTTAAGTTGGCTTTTGTTTTTGACTCCAAATTTGCCTATGTGTACAGGCTTTGGTGAATTGCGTTTCTTTATCAATAATAGGAAAATGGCAAAATTCTTTTAAAAAGTTATGTTCTATCATAATAATTTTTGGTTTTAGATTACAATCAAAAATGGAGACTACTATACCATTGCTATTTAATAGTTACTCGAATTAAGTCTTATCTACCTTAAAAATAATATTTTTTTTTTGGTAAGGCTTTATTTTTCACCGCGCCTGTTAGGAAAGTCCTTTGTACCCCTAAAAAAGCCTTTTATATAAAGTTCACACTTTTTGGGCTGTAGATGGCCCAATACATCTAGAAAAACCTACTCTCTAATTTTAAACGTGATTATTTTAGATGGCGGCAAAATTTCGCTAAAGATATGTCTTAGATGGCTTTCTGGAATAGGTTTTGATCTCTAAAACCTAAATTGAATTGATTTAGAGTAAACTTCAAATTTTAGAAACGTAAAAATTTTAGAGATGCGACGTAGAATAGGAAATCGGTTTAGAGCACTCTAAATTCAAATTTAAGTATTAGAGGCCACTGCAGAATCGACACCACAATATTTCGACTAATCAAAAGATTATTTCTAACATACAGTAAATTAAATGTAACCGATGACGTTATAATTATTTATTACTAAATATATATTAAATACATAGCGAAGAAAATGACTACGACCTTAGGGTTCCCACGTTAGGGCTAGGTTAACTGCGAGGTAATTAATTTATATACTACAAGATGTTTACAATTTTAATGATAATGTTGGTTGGAGACGGGCAAATGATCACAATAAATTGATAATGTTCCATACGTACAACTACATTTGAATAACACAACAAAGCTCTTCCCACACTTTATATTACACTACAGGAGAATGAGTTTTTGTGAAGTCAACTGACGAGAATATTAACTGTGGCGCGTGAGTTGAGATCCATTTCGCAAAAAAGATCGTCATGAAACCAAGCTTGTACCTATTATTTATAAACTGATGATGTTGTCAGACCATCTGAAATGTTTTTAATAACTTCTTTGTGAGGTTTTGTTTCTTTGTTGCCATTTCGGGAATTAAACTTAGCCTGCCAAATATAATCTCGCACAGCAGGGCCAGGATGTTGTTAAAGATACCTTCTAAAATTCCATTTTTCTTTTACAGCTAACGGCACGTTCCAGCCAGGGATGGAGCCAAAACGTCAGCGAACTGCATACACCAGACACCAAATATTAGAATTGGAGAAGGAATTTCACTACAATCGTTATTTAACGAGAAGAAGAAGAATAGAAATAGCCCATACTCTAGTCCTATCTGAAAGGCAAATTAAAATCTGGTTTCAGAATAGAAGGATGAAATGGAAAAAGGACAATAAATTACCCAACACCAAAAATGTTAGAAGAAAAACTAATCCAGCAGGTGTTACGACCACCGCGGCAAAAAGTGCACCAAAGAGTAGATCGAATAAGAATACCAATAACAACGACAAGAAGAAATCCAACAACAACGGCCGACCAGACAGCATAGAGAATGTGACCGATAATATTATGAACGACTTACATTGCGTTGGGGCGCAATCGAATTTGTCACATGATCCTGCGATTAGTCCCATGCCACATCATGGTAACCAAATGAACGCAGGTCATATGACTCCTCATCATCTCCACATGATGAGTATGCATGCAGCTATGGATCCTGCTACTGTCGCCAACCTTTCCATGCACGGCTCTCCTGTTGGTAACGCAGGTTGTGGAACCGGTATCAACCCGGGTAACCAGCCAGTTATAAAATCAGACTACGGTCTCACTGCCTTATAATCCCTGTTATGTGTAAAGAAGAAGCTATATTTTCACTAATGGACTTTTCTTTAATTCTTACCATTCCTTTGTGTGGTGATAAGGTGTAATAAAGTGATTATTTTAATTTTAATTTAAGTATATTTTTAAGCGTGTAAGTAAAGAATAGTGTAACCAGTCATATTGGATGTTTGGATAGGTAAGTGGAAAACTTTACAATGTCAAAAGTGTGATTATTATTATTATTTTAGGGTAGGATTAGATATTTTCTGAGTGTTGTATTCGTACATTTCACTATAAGTCATTGTCATAATTATCTTTTTTTAGTAATTAAATGAAAGCCAGTATTATTGTTATCCCATAGTTATCTTAAATTATTTTTGAACTAAATCTATCAGTTACCAATTTATTTATTGCTTGTGCGAACTGTTCGTCTATTAGGTACTTGTATTTTTTTGTTGTTTAGATACCGACAAGCTTTTGTAATTATTCGTCTTTCTAAATTTCTTGACCCTTTTACCTAACCCTCTGTTGTTCTAAAGTTTAGTACCTACCTATCTGTAAGTATTAATTTAAAAGTATCTCTACGAAGCAGTATTCATGGTAGATTTCCTTGTGTTTAGTTAAGTGTAATTATCTTACAAGTTCATTAACAAGATGTATCTACATGATGTGGACAATGACTTAGGTTTAGGTACAATACGTGGAATTTAATTTTAAAATGAAATATTGTTTTGTAACTAAAATAGGAAAACTGTGAATACAAACCAATAAATATAGTAATAATATGAAAAACTTGTGTTGGAAAGTTATTTTGAAAATTTGAATGATCCTGATAATCGGTAACGCTACAGAGATGAACAACTTAGTACGACCATCATCATCATAATATATCAGCCGAATAACGTTCACTGCTGGACAAAAGCCTCCCCATGAGGCCTTAGTATGACTATAAGGTGTCTTAAATATATAGAATCAATGTAATAAATGTAAAATTTATACATTTTGTACATATTTACGAGTATCTAAGTTTCAGCAATAAATTAAAACAATTTTATTAGAAGTGGCCGCATGCTCTAGCTATGGATTTACGTAATGTCTCCAAAATGCAATTTAGCCACTGCTCCCTCTAAAGATTTCTTCAGAGACTAAATTAAACGTTTTGTGACCATAATGGGTAATCAAAAAATAAGTCCTAGTCGAAATGTGCGTTTCAGAGTATTAATTGTTTATTCAAGGAGCTTGCATCTTATATAAGTAAACGAAACTTGGGGATAACAATTTTGAAACCTTTTTGCACAAAGAATTAATTTGTAATAATAGTAACTTAGATTATTTTTAAATAGTGCTTTAAAACGATTAAACAAGTCCTTGTTTTCTTTTAATTTTACGTAAAACTAATCTTTATAATAGAAATTCCACCTTTTTAAGTTCACGTCAGTATTTGGGTAGGCCAACATATACCTCGACATATTATATATTCCTAATATAAGAATTTAGTTTATGGTTTCTATATACCTACATAAGAAAACTAAAGCCAACGACGCTTGTGTTAGATTGAAATTTATGTTTGCTATTATTACTGAAGGGAAAATCAGTATTTTCACTGACTCTGTATAGAGCTACACGCAATGTATATACGTGGTTATGTAAACAGATTGAGTTTACGGTTAAAAGCTGTTTCATTCAATTACTTTCATTCTTATGCCATTCTAATTCTGAATTCTTGAGCTATTAAGAAGTACTTTTTTTATTCAATTTTGTTCATAACTTCGATCGATTTCCCGTCTTTTAATATAACATTACTTTTACACGATTGTTAAACTACATTGGTCGTTAAAGAAAAAATAATTGCCGTAATTGCTTGGTACAAAGTGGGTATGAAGCAGTCAGTCATTTATAAGATGCTTGAAAAACTAGGCATACTATCGACAGCACCCTTCCTCTATTAAAGTTCAAAAAGATCTGGGGATGTGCTGTTAGGACCTGATAGGCTGTGAACGCTGTCAAAGCCAGAATTTGGAACCCCTTTATTGGCCCACAACTTGTTGGAAAAACTCACCGTGGCCAGAATCCCACACTAAAGATGATTTGATGGCAGTGTATTAGCAATTAAAGGCTCACAGATCTTCCTTTTATGTGGAAAAAGTAAAGACTTCGGTCATAGTTCAAGTGATCGTCCTGGATCAATAATGAAGCCGCCTTCACTTCTTAAACATGTACCGCAGAATTTGAAGAAACGCTGTTTCTGGTCACAAGGTACGAACTCAAAACCGGCTTGAGAGCAATATTTCAGACTTTATACAGCTGAACCACGCCAGATTTGAACCTCTTGGTAGTCCATCAGACACTCTTAATTTTTAAATTAAGTTACGCGAATGATACTCATTGAAGTATTACGACACGACCTATACGACAGTTCTCGTTTCACCATTCTTGGAGAAACATTTCGCCAACGTGCTCAAAGATCATTCGTAACCATCGCGTCGATATCATAACCTTGTGACATTCGTATCGAACGAAATGAAATGAAAGCAAAAATCGTAATGTATTCGTTGAATGTGAAGTCATCAATCAACGTCGCCGGCTCATTGTGTGGCCGGCACGCAACGCGTATCTTCTACTTGCTCAGTACATGGGCCCTGACGCCGACTACACAGTTTTATCATTCCGATACAAAGCCAACTTTGAGATGGTTGATGTTTTGTTTTAAAGATTGGAAGCGAGTATTGTGATTGCGTGGTCGTGAGTTGTTTAATAATCGTGAGCGAAGTCGCCTTGCTGATTGTGTGGTAGGTAATTGATTCAGTAAATTGGTGCAAAATTCTATTATAATATCAATGCTATTTTCATCAGTATAGTTTGCTACTTAATGACGTGTTAGAAAAGATGAGCTTTTTTAGTTCAATGCTATACATTATTATAGAATTCGTGGTGTAGCCTTATTCGCAATTTGTTTTTGATTAGTGAAAAGCAATGTCAGGCACGGTCAGTCCTTAAATAGATACTCACTATTGGCATTTTCATACGTTTCCGGGCTTATGACGTTAAATAATTGGTCCTGTTTATTTTCAATTAACGGCGGTCTTACACCAAGTCGGTGGTCACTAGTCTGACACAAATCTACTAATCAGCGCTGAATTAGATTTGTGCACTAGGGTGCAAAACAGTATAGCCAAGCAGTTAAGATGTAAGATTGTTGATGTGATACAAAAATCTCAGAAGACCTATTGAAAATTTTATGAAAGTCTTCTTTACTCATCGATTAATCTCAGTTGCCTATTATCATTATCAGTCCAAATCCAAATCGATGCATCGTCATTCACCGCCGCGGAGAGAGTGATTCAAATTGTAGTATTGGCTCTTGACGTATTCATTAGCCATTTATATGGTTATTCGATTCACTTATTCCAGAATTTTTCGGTGATTACCTGTAATTAGTTTGCCACTTTTGTTTCAAAACCGTTAGATCCATTAAGCACACGCGTGATGTTGACTGAATGATGTTTAAAAACTTCCATTAGCAAAAACCATCACTATGAAATGAAAATATGTACCTAAATTCACATGGACTCTGCCGTAAGCCGTTTGTTCTTTTTGCAAAACATTGTCAACAAAAGGCATTAGTGGAATGCCTTGACAATAATCCTTTTAGTATTTTTTGTACGGACGCGCCAAAGAGTTAAATCTTTGCAAATTTTGCTAAACAAAAGTTTATTGTCATGAGATTTGTATGCAAATAACAAGATTTTGCTACCGTCTCATTTGACAGGTTTATTGTTGGTTTAGTCGGTATATGTTTGAAGTCTCCGATGTCCCTTGAGAGTCCTTTGTCAAGTTAGCAGTAGCAGCATGACGGTTAACAGGATTATTGTTTTGTTATTGTTTTTATATTTAGTGTCACTTTTTGATGTATCATTTTTAAAGTAGCAGAAAATTACGAAAAATATTTAGTTAATTAAATTTGCCATACTCATTCCTACTATTTGTTTACATGACGCTAGACCCAAAATTATGTTTTGAACTTTTCCTAAATAAATTCACTCTGTAAATAAAATAGCTGTAAAATCAAATTTGATATCCCAAAAAATACCTTTAAATACAAAATAAAGTGCGAGTTCCGTAAATGGTCTTTCTTCTAACTGCGTTCAATCTTTTTGTAAAACTATTGTCATATTGTTAGTGAGTCGCTTGTCGGCTCACCAATAACGTCATTGCTCATTATATTAATCCAATTCTCCCAGCTAGGCACTAAATAAATTTAACTATGATATTATATGTTGGAGTAGTGACGACCTGTTTGGTGTAGTGGTTACAAACGCTGATTGCTATACCAAAAGGTCGCGGGTTCGAATCCCGCTAGAGGCATATGTTTATATGATGAATACGGTCATGTATATCTGAGTTATGGACGTTTTTCATTTAAATATGTATTTATTTACAAAACAAATATATTTGTGTAGTCTATCAACCAACTAGTACCGATAATACAAGTCTAGTTGCTTAGTGTGGAACTAAATGGCGCTGTGTGTATGTTCAAGGATATTTATTACTTTGCCAGTGATGACATATGGAACTGAAATCTGGTCGCTCACTATGGGTCTCATAAGAAGGCTCAAGGTCACCCAAAGGGCAATGGAGAAGGCTATGCTCGGAATCATCCTGCGGGATCAAATCAGAAATGAGGAGAAGAGCAGGATAACCAGAGTGACCGATATAGCCCGAAGAATTGACAAACTTAAGTGACAGTGGGTGGGCACGGACCGCCGTTGGGGCGGAAAGAGTGGCGACCACATACCGGAAGACGCAGCGTAGGCAGGCCCGCACGAGGTGGAGCGACGATTTGGTAAAGATCGCGGGAAGCCGCTGGATGCGGGCAGCGCAGGACCGATAGTTGTGGAGATCTTTGAGGGAGGCCCTTATCCAGCAGTGGACGTCTTTCGGCTGATATGATGATGATATACTTTAAATATTATAAGGCTATGTGAGGAGTTCCACACTCTTGTGTGGTGTGATAAAAAATACCTACTGCAAGTGAAGCATTTATTAAGAATAGGATATATCTAGGTACAGTCGACAATACGACGTAAGCTGGCCCCGCGGGTTACCGTCGTGCGGGCGCGTGCACTTATAGGGGAAGCAGCGAAGCGTAAATATGTCGACAAGGTGCTCAGGATTCATGCATCGTTATACATGCCTAAGTAGTAAATAATACATTAATGTGGTTTGCTGGCAGTATAAATGAAAGAAAAAAATATTTGTTACAAACAATGTACGATATACAGATATTATTTTAAGACTTTGTCAGATTTGTATTACCTACTTACTTCAAAAACAAAAGTTTTCAACTTTTGTTCAATTTTTGAAAAATCATATTCATGGTCTTCATTTATTTAACAGACTAACTACGTTGATTTTAGAATATAGCGTCACCTTTAACAGCGAGTTAAACAGAGCCTTAAGTTGCCTTCTATGAGCTGTTAAGTGGGTGTACCTTGTCATTTTCTGTATCTGAATTCTGATACAAAATTAAACCGAAGTAGATCAGCAAAAGTAGGTCTGCCTAATCAATCACTTTACACCTTATGTTTATTAAAATGCAATAAAGTTTAAAAGTAGTCAGGCGGAACTTTTAGCCATTAAGCTCTTGTGAGAAGTTTAGAAGTCATTTCGTTCAAATTCGTGTTATTAGTTATTGTAGATGTATGTATGTCTGCTATTGTAGATATTGTATTGACAAAACGGCTGAACAGATAGAAATGTTGTGATGTTGGTCATACGATGTTTGATGAAAATCGGTTAGGCCGTGTCGAATATTTTAACATAGGTAGTTGGTTTGATTACATAGACGGTTTTTTGATAGAACCTGGAGTTTTCTAAATTTTAAACATTTCAACACTATTTAGGTACTTATAGTAGATAGCTGCATCATTTCGGAGATGTATTTCGTCTATGGATATACTTACAATAAATAGTACCTCCTCATTTTTTTTAAATTATAAGTTATAGCAGAGTACACAGGGCATGCACATAATGACTTGTCCTTTGGGAATAGGTAGGAAAATTCCAACTCATAAAATAAACAAAAGCCTGTGTTTTAGGAGTAGGTGTTCTTCCTTCTAGTGATGCTACATTATACAATACAACCATAGCTATAAGAAGCATAGGGTGGTTTGGGCACTCAAATAGAATAGAACCAACCCATCTCTTCCCGTGGGTGTCGTAAAAGGCGACTAAGGGACTTTCCACCAAATACATCTAAAGATTTGCACTTTTAAACGGCGATTGGCACACCCCTGTCACGTGTGCATTTCTGTATGTTTCTTAAGGTGAACCGTGGATGTTGTTTCAATCATTAATCTTTAATGTTTGAAACACTCAAACGCTAATGTATGGGATATCTCTGACCACCCCATTTGGGATAAAGGTCGTGATTTTATGTATGTATGGTATGTAAGAAGCATAGGACATAATAAACATATTCAGAAGTTAACACTATTGAAAATCTCAAGTGGCGTAAATATGAATCCCTTGGACAAGGCTACGAATTTCTGTTCTTTGGGGTAGAGACCATGGGTCCGTGGGGACCGAGGGCACGTCGGCTCTTCAAAGAGCCGGCAACGCGTCTGGTCGAAGTATCGGGTGTTGTGGTGATCAGATGGCTGGCAGTTACTTGGGCCAACGCATAAGTCTGGCCATACATGTCGCTAGCCTTCTGGGCACCCTGCCTCAAAATAATGATCTGGAACGTATGTTCCAGGGTCCTTCTTTTTCATTTTTAGTATAGGTATTTTGTAATATCTTGTATTGTGTCCTCTAGTACTGTAAAACAATAATTAAAAATAAAGGTAACATATTAATAGTAAAATGAACACTTCAAAAGTCGTCGAGAATTCTTGAGCAGTAATATAAAATTACTTGCGATTTTTAAAGAAACAAAAGAAAGCGGCAAAGTAAAAGGTCTTTCGAAAGAACAATCGGCAGGTGAGTCCCGAGCTGCTCCCTCGGGAGTCCCAGCGGACTGTTTAAAGGAAGTGGTGTACGGCGCCTGCTTGAACCCCATGACTTGCTACTCCATTTCGGTAAGTAAAGGACTGTTGGTGAGATGAACGAGGACTGGAATGGAATTTATTTCTGTCACTCGCTCTATCGCTTGAATATAGTTATACTTAATTTAGATTAAAGCGGTCCTGAGCGCTTATTGTCTATCTATATATATATATATACGTTTCAAATCTTTTTTTAATAGCTTTTGTTATCGTACGATTTTGGCACAATAAATTACCTAAACCAATGACAACGTAGAGGTAAAGTCACGCACGGTAGAGTGACAGACAGGTTCTTAGGGTTCCGCAGTAAAACTAGGAACCCTTAGACTTTCGCCTTGTCCATATGTTTGTCAATCGGTCATATCATAGCTGTTACTCGCAAGTATTAGTGCTATATAGCTGAAATTTGGTACGGTCACACATAATTATAACGTATACAACGTTGTGAAATAAAATATTAGAAATATAACTTTTAGGCTACCTATTTGGTTAGTGTGTATGGTGATTTCTTTTCCATTTTTTTGGGTATCATACAGCCGTTAAGAAAAAAGAATATACATCAGTAATCCAAAGGCAAGTAGAGTTCTTATTCGTACATTCCATAGGTATTTTTAATTTTTATAAATATTGGGTTTAAGTTATTTTGTCGGTACAGTGGTCTATTATATATAATATTAGGGTTTAAAGTAGTATTTATTTTTATTTTATTAGGTATACCAACAGTGTAACATATCACACTCTTATGATAGCTTACACGGTAGTTTTGTTCTGATATGAATACCTATTACACGTATACACAACATTGATAACAAAGCTACACTAGTTAGGTACTTAAGTAGTACCTGCAATATATTATTTTATTATAGATAAAACATCAATTTTGAAAGAGTTATGAATCAAAGTGAAAAAACAAAGATCGTATTGTTCATATCGCTTCAATACGTTAAATTTTTAACTTAATATTATTATTATTATTACTGCTAATTCACAAGGCAGAGTCCCTAATGAAAAATGAGTCTTCACCCACTGCTATTTTAGAAACGTGTAATAGTACATTGTGATATAAGGGCCCAAAGTTGATCATTGCAGCCGAGGCTTGATTGCTAGCCCGAACCGTAGGTGAGGGCTACAAAAAAAGCTGAGGCTGCAATTATCAATGGGCACGTGTGTCACACGACGTTTTATAACACATTTGTGAGGAAATAAATAAAACATGGGGCTACTGAAATGAATAAATCTTTAATTATTTGTTAAAACAGTTATAAAAACCAGAACAATTTGAAAAATGTAGTACTACGTTGCCAGTCGGCATTTGTAACATAGTCGTACTGTTAACTGTCTTCCTCTCACTCTCCTGAGTGAAAGTAGGAGAAATGAGACCAGAATAGGGCTCTGGCTCTGTAGTTAAGGGCTGCGGCGGCGGAGGTGGCTGCGGCGGCGGAGATGATGGCGGGATGTATGTGCTCGTTGATGGTCGAGAGTCAGCACGGCCCGGCTCCAAATTAATATTTTTTGTAATACAGGAACTGATTTTTTCTTTATTCCTGACTGAATCGTGAATGTAGCCCTCGGCGACGTTGGAGGAACGCCACCCTCCGTGGCGTTTCAGTGTCAATATATCCGCTCCTGAATCGGCGAGCAATGTAGCCGAGGACCTTCTAAAACTGTGCCCTGTGTATTCATGTGCGTTCTGTAAGTTGAGAAAAGTGGCGATTTGTTTAGGCATCATTCCAAATTTATTACGGCCGATGGGTTGGCTGGTGCATTTACCATTCTGGTAATTTAGAAAAAATCGATTAGTCTTCGCTTTTGTGGAACGGAGTGCTGCGTATTTCGTTACGATTTCATAAAAAGGTTGTTGTATTGTAAATGAGCGTGGTATTTTATTCTTTGTGTTCTTGATCTGGACAAGGAGAATTCGCCCATGGTCCTCGACATCATCAGTGGTTATATTTGTCAGCTCTTGACGTCTGCATGCACCATTTATGCCGAATATTAATGCAACCTGAAAAGAAACAAAAACTGTGTAAGTAGGTATAAAATAAAACCGAAGTAGGTACTTATCTAGTTATATCGTAAATAAATACGAAAATTAAAGGAATTATGTTTAATAATTTAGTTTTAACTGACCTTTGTTGCCAAATATCGGCTATCCGGAGCTTCTTTCAAGTATTTCTCAATATCATCAGCCGCAAATACTTTAGATTTCTTGCTGGTAAAGCCTTCACCTTTTCTTTTCAGGTAAGCCAGCAAATTTGAATACGGCTTGATATCAACACCATGTTTCGTTCTCACAACACTTTTAAGCATTGAATATTGACTCCACAACGTGCTCGGCTTATATTTTTGTGAGAGTTCCATGAAGTAGGCTAAAAAAATGCTTTCTGAAAATGAATGAGCATTTTTGTTTTTTTTCCAGAGTATGAAATTTTCGTACGCTTGCAAGTACACCTCAACTGATTTTTCAGGTAGAAGGCTTAAAGTAGCTTGTTTCGCCGCGTTTTTAAGATCCGGGGGCGTAGATTCCATGAAATCCTCGTCGCTTGAAGACATTTTTGCAAATTTTCACAGAGCGCGCGAAATAACTTTTACTTTTTTTGCTCACAAATTAGCGCTGCGCGCGCACAAGCGTTTTTTTTTAATTAGGCAAAGGATACTGCAGACAGCCAGTACAGACAGCCACTAACAAATTAGGAAATTAAAGTTTTGTGTTCTTATTATAAATAAATGGTTGTTATTTCTTGTCGAAACTGATTGAAATAAAGATTAATAATTTATTTTAGTGTACAAATACCTCTCAAAGTATTTAATTTTTTAAAATTTTTATCAATTTTCGGAATAAAAACTCTTTGCTAGGATTAAAAAAATTACCATAGACGAAACTTCTTGACATTTTAAAAAAAAAAAACCGTACTACTTTTTAGCCCGAGGCCAAAATGCGCCACTTTTTGAACCTGTTTTTCATAGAAAAAATACCACTTTTCGAGCAAATGTGTTATAAAAATTTTATCGAACTTGTTCGCCTTCACAGGGCATTGTTGGAAAAAATCTCTTTTCAGTGATAAGCTAGTATCTTTTGTATATCATATATATATATTTTGTATATAATAATAAAAGTATTCACGGTGTAGTTTATGAACGAAATTGAAAGGAAAATTATCACAGATAAGTATAGTCTCTACCAGTTTTAGAGTATTATTCAACCATCTTATAATATTTAGGTACTTGGATTTGTAAGGCGTTTATTGAAACTCCAAACAAAATTGTTATTTTGTTCGGAGTTGTTGTATCATGTTTGATACAACAACAAAAATGTATTTGTATTTTTAAATGAATACAGAAATATTAATGACTGATCTTTTTCCTGACTACGGTACATTACTGCATCTGGCCCGACAGGCACTTGGCCAGATTTTAAATATTCATTTGACACTCAACGGCTTCGTCATTTAGATATATTATTGCGTTCTGAAGTTTATTACCCTTCAATTGTCCAATTCAATGGTATCCCGATATGTGTTCATTTACAGCCTTGTCCACTGATTACAGTAAAGTTAAGCTACACGTGCTAAATCCAAACTTTGCGTAGGTGATTTGGGATTTAGGAGGCTTTAAGATCTTTGGCAATTAGCATAGAACCTATTTATGTTGCCGAAAGTCATCCTCTCAAGATCTGGGGTTCTATTACATAATTTCATCGTTATCATTATCGGTTATGTTATGATATGGGATTGGTTCTCTAATAGCTTGCTCGAAAATTTGGCGGTTTCTTATTGGTCAACGTAGCCGATGACGATTCCGATGAAGGGACAGTAATGTAAGGGCTGACCTCGTTTTCAAATTCTGGGGACCTTTAAAATGTAGTAATGGGATGATATTTCCTCTATTTCTTCTAGTTCTATTAATAGTGTTATATTATATGCATATAACTAAAAAAACTCTTTACTGATGCTGAAATTAAAGAAACTCATGTGATATGCTCTGATGATGACACATTTTGATAATTTTGTTTAGTAATAGAACGGCAAATTTTAATTTGGATAACACATTTGCTGTTAGGTATATCTTCGTCTTAGTTTTCATTCTGGTCTTCTATTTATATAAAAAAACATGCATATACATTGGTAAATTATAGGAGCGAGCTTTGTTCTGCAATTAGTTAATTTACGGTATTACTATTAAGTTTCATCACTTGTTTTTAACAAGACTCAAATTCGACAAGAACTAATTCATTTATCTATAATACTTATAGAAATTGGCTAAGACAAATACCACGTTGAATTTTGAAGTCGATTCCATAGACGACAAATTTCAATAAGTCGCGTCGTCTGAGGAACGCGGCGTTGTGAAGGGAAAGTTCCCTTTGCAAATATGGCATATAATATTCTAGTTTGGTACAAGTGATGAACTACAAGCAAATTGAATTGATGTTTACTAGTTCCAGCGTTGAAAACACAATCGCAGGGCAGTTCTGTACTAAATTGGTAGGCAAATGTCAGTAGAGGAACATTGAAGGACATATAACAGCGGGTAGCGGGTATTTAGGATTTTGTCATCGATATTAAGTATTGGGTTGATACTGTTAGTTTAATAAACAGCGCCTGTAACTACTATCTTTCGTTAACTGTAATAGTCAAAAGTCCGTGGTGTATTCTATACTCGTTAGGGACCGAGCCTCACTCAGTCCCCTTTTCCCATTTAATTTTAACCTTAAGGGGAAGGAGGAAATAATTTTATTTTTCCTTCTTTAAACCCCTTTTTCTTCTTCTTAAATAAATTTGGGGCCCAAGGTAGCGTAAAGTCTTTTCTCGGGACCCGCTTACTTTCAGTAGGCGACGTTCAGCTGTACCGCTGTTGATCCTGGCTACAGAAGTTGCAGTGGGAGGGTGTGGAGGTGGGTCATGTAACTGTTATAGTTTAAACAATAATGACGAATTAGTTAAGCAATTGATACGGTTGGGTAATACGTATCTCATAAATCTCTCTTACAAGTGGGAATTCACAAGTTGTAGGTATTCAAGAGGTATAACTACACTGTTTCAGCCGTTATATCGATCAAGAGGAGTGTTGAAAATAATCAGTTAAGTATAGTTAAAATCGTTAGCTCTCTTGTCTTGTTCCTGAATATTATATAGTTACTAGGGTGGCTGAAGTCGTAGGATGAATGTAATCCATACTCGACTCGGTTTGAGAGCTGCAGAAACGTGATGCCAATATGAGGGTGAGATGGTGTATTTGTGTAAGATTTCACTGTTTAGATTGATTCTTGTTCTTGATATGGTTTGTAAATATTAGATTTAATAAAATATGTTTTTCTAAGAATATCCATGAATCTTCAGTCATTTGGAAATGGAAATTGGATTACATTTGAATCGTTTGTGTCCATTTGAATATTTATCTTGGTCCAATTATCACATCTGCTCCCACTTTATATATATCAAGGATGTATACAGAATTACGGCAAAGCTTTGCATCGCTCACCACGTTGCTCGAAAATGCTCAAAATAAAAGGTAAACCATTACTTTTTGTCATAATTTATATAGGTGACATTTAATTCGTGTAACCATAGCTGAATTCTGCCGAAAATTGTTGGACCTCCACAGTAAAGGTCGTTTCAGAATGGTTTATTTTGTATGGGTAATCGAAATTTTTTTCAACGATTTCGACTGTGGTTCCTACTGGAAATGTTTATAATCAGGAGGGGCGTCACCAGATAAAGCGAATTTTTCGAAATTCGGGTATAGTTCCTTGGAAAAAGTTGTTCGTAATCAAGAGTGGCATCACCAGTTAATGGGAATTACACGAATGCAAATTCACCCTGCTCTAGTTATCAAGCGATCCTGCAGATGGTTAATGAGAAGAGAGTGCTTTTGAAGATCATTGACACGACAACTTTATCAAGAACATAATTGAAGGAAAAGTGGAGGGGAAGAGGAAGAGAGGAAGGCCTAGAAGAACATACATGGTACAAGTAAAAGAAAAATTAAATGCCGTGTCGTATCAGGAAGTCAAAGTATTTATTCATTTTATATTTAAGTTAAAAAAAAAAGAAAAAGGGGAATGTAGAGAAGTGTGGAAAGGAAGCATAGCATAGCATAAATATAAGAGAATAGCTCTAGGTTACGGAGGGAGCCGCTGAATGTTGATACAAGTTTCTACCTAGTTCAGCAGTAGAAGCTTTGTACATATTTTGGTGATGGAACGCTTAAACTGTAACCAAGTAGGGCAAATGCTAAAGGTTAATTTTTTATTCCGTTCCATTCTATTCTTGTCGTAATTAGGCGAATTTCCCGAGCGACTCCCATTATGGCAAATTCCTAAAACTGGCTTGAAAGTAATCAATGAGCGGCTGTAGACTCCATGACTTTAGACATGAATTTATAGCAGAATGAGGTAATAACCTACGGGGTGAACAATAATAATAATGGCCGAAATTCTTCATTGCTCACTACCTACTACGTACTAAACCCTAACATCGCAATATCTTCACATAAATTGCAAACTCCATATTTAAAACTCAACAAACTCCACGTCTATAAAATCTTCGTCCCACACTACACCCTACCCCACACATCCAACCCATATTTCATCTGTTGTATGTATAGCACATATCTTGCCGACGGTAGTCAGTCGGCCAAGCTTTTGTGCCCTTCAGTGGAGCTCAGTATGTAGTAGTGTATACGTGAGCTGTTAGAATGTGTGCGTTGATTTCCCGACACGGCCGCGCCGCCGCCGTTGTCGACGCGCCCGCCCGGTATGGTTCCATACTGCTGAGTTGGAAGAAAGTACTGGATTTTATTTTTGTTAAGAAAATCCCGTATGAAAATGCCATTTACAGTCACTGTGGATTAAACATAGTGGATATTGAAGGCAATCGAAATGCTGAATGAAGAGTATTGAGCTTGGGGAAGACTACGTGGAAAAATCGAAAATGCCTTTAACAAAATTTTAATTTCATGTGTATTTTTACTAGACTTATCACTCTGCCCTCGTTGGTAAAAATAATTAGGAGGTAACTTTTTTTTTTAGAAAGCCATACCAGAGTGAATAGGTATAGATACCAGATAGATACCAAGATACCAAATAAACTTATTTTAAAAAAATATCATTTTTAAAGCGGACAGTTATAATATAATTTTGTTCAATGTTTAGGGCAGTTGACTGTAACTACCTAAAATTAATTAACATAAGTTTAAATAAAATAACGTTAGTGTAAATCTAAATAATCGAAAAAATAAATCAATAAAAAAATTACAGAAATTTGAACATCAAACCAATTGGTCAAAACGATAGAAACGTCATCTAGCAATGAGTCGTCACCACATTGTAAACAGCTTTTTGCTAGATACTAGGACATTCTGTGATTTTCTTGTTCAATTTTTGTAAGGGTTTTGTGAAAGATAAAGTTTATAATGGCAACTGGATAATATAAAAGCGAATAGCGCAAATTTGCCAAGAATTGATCCTGTAACGGTGACCAGTTTTTGAAATTCTAAAAAAAATGCCCATGCGAACAATGTACTTTTATAGGCTGTTCATGTGAAATGACACAAAGCAAGTATTGTTAAAACCAATGTTAAAAAAACAGTATACCTTTTCGTAAAAACATTACAGTATGTTCACCATTGCAGTGATCAATTTACATCACACAACACGTATACAAACTATTTCCAGCAGTAGATTTATGAGTTTTAGGATACTGTGGCACTGCATACCATTTTTAGAGTTCCGTAGACCACAATGAACTTTCAACAAGGAACTTCGTTGGTCTGAATATCTTTCCGCGGTTTAGCTCAGAGGCTCTTACTACTAGAAAGTTGTAATTAATTTGATATGGGTGTACATACATATTAATCATGTCAACAAAGACGTAAAATAAAATCTTGAAAAAAAACATTTCGGTACATACTTCCATTGCACATAAAGTGGTTATTAATGTAATTTTTTAACTTTTTGCATAGGACGTTCACAAATATTAGAGGTTATCTTGAAAAGTTTTCGATTCATAGATCCGTTTGCGAAATATTAAGATTTAAAATGCTAATGTTTGTTATTCATGTGTCCCCTCCAACAGATAACGGTTGTTTTGGGTACGTAAAAAAATACGGCAGTAGTAGGTACATAAAACGAAGTCAAAAGATAACTATCGTAGCTAAATAGGCTTAACAAGTAAATATAATAAAATATTATTTTCAAAAAACAAAACCCTCTAAGTCCGCATATTATGACTGATAACTACGAAACCCTACACTGCGCGTAGCTGGACACATACTTCCCCGATTTTCTTGCATGAATTATACGCGTTTGTAGAACATCTCATCTACTATTATTCGTGTTAAGATTAATTTAATAATATAATACTTATAATAAAACCAGAAATACACCGAAGAACCGAAGAATAGACAAGCAATTACTTTTACTTATCTACTATGCTGTGACGTCATCACCCTTTTAGTAGCCGCCATTTTTCTTTTGTGTTTTAATAACGAAGATTAGAAAATTAAAAAGTAGTAAAAGATTAGAAGATTACATGTAGGTATATAATAAGTCGTTATGAACAGTTAAATTTCCATTTCCCAAAATTTTTCAACAATTCCTTTTTCTAGAGATTCCCGGCGTTTGTAAATACTTAGTTTTCCCATCGCCCCATACAGACTCGTCATCAGTGGTTATTGTTTCTCTCTTTTAATAGAGACGGTAGACGTACGCAGTGGCAATACGCCTAATATCTAACCACAATAGGTGCATGTCTCTATACACGCGTTGGAACGCGTGTCTTACACGTCATAAAAAATAACCCTTAAACTACATTGGGCACTATTTGAACACAATTTTTTTATACCAATTACAATAACTGAATTCCACATTGTGCATTCTAGCATCACGGATGTGCTTTTTCACGTTTTATGAACGTTTACCTTACCATCACCTTCTCAAAACAAAGTGATAAGTAATGCGTTACCTTACTACTTACTTCAAGTAAACACCTTTCGTTGTGTTTATTGTATTCAGTGTACTTAAAATTTTATTGTAGATTATGTAAAATGTATAAACACTATTAAATAATTCAATTAGACAACTTCATCATTAATGTTACCTACTCATTTCTTTTTTCAAGAAAAGTTTATTCAAGCCGGTACTTTCTTCTACCTATATCCAGCTGTCAGCCGCTTCGTTCCGAGGACACACATACACACGCTCGTCGTCCTTTACCACTCACACACACATACTCAAACGAGGGGTGCGCCTAAGGGAGGCATGGTGGGGACTGTATTAAGTTCCTTTCTTTTCACTAAAATAATTTTAGGGGATGGTTTTAGTTCGATATTTTTTTCTAAGGGTCCTCACTCAACCCACGTTTCTGTTGAATTCGTTCGTTCAATTTGAGAAATGGCTGTTTTGTTTCCATGGGGTGAATTTGAAAGTAAAGATGTTCGCGAATATGTAGGTATTAAGTTAAATTTTCTTTATATACTCTGAAGTAATATATCAGTAAACAATATCCTGATGTATATTTTCAAATTACATTTTCTTATATTTCATTCTATGCAAAACCTTTTAAAATTAGGTCCTTAACTTACTCATCAAAATTAACTATTGTGATCAAAATATACAATTTTATTTTCATAATGGTGTCTTTAGCAACCAACCTATGAAATTTTTACTATAATAATTTATAACTGAATAGGACACCAAAACATTTTATAAGTAATGTTTTGTCAAAACTTTATGGCAATTACTTCAAAATAAAAATCTCTCCTTACTTTTGGCAGCAGCTGAATGCTCTTAAATATAATATTAGATAAAAAACGAAAGACGAAAATAAAACCACGCCCGATAGGTTCGGGTGGGGCTCGCAAGCTTTTGCTGAAATATTTTTAATCAAAGTTTTTACCTGATATCGGGCCCCAGGCGCGGCGGGAACGAACCGACCTGTCAATCTCTCAAATGTTAGATTAAAAACATCATCTTTACTTTTTTTTAGCATTAAGAGGATCAAGGAATTATTATTTAAAAAACTTCTCTCAGGCAAAGGTATATGATTATAAGGATAGGTTAGATAAAGTTTTGACGAAGGTCGATCGGTGGGTGAGAACCATGGTATTAATGTAACTTTGTATAGTGTTTGAGTTTACAATATTTCCTGGGATCTTGGGATTCTCAACGTCTACCTAACTATAAATCACAGATGCTCTACTTGATACTGTAATTAGGTTCAATTTCTTTTATACTATTAAATGCATGTTACATGATCTTTTTGATTCTTTAATTAACTATAACAAAGATGTGATTATCTTAAATAGTAAGATTAGCATCAAACTTTTCTTGTAAATAAATTTCCAAAGAATATTCTACCTTATCGTTCTTTATAGACGATCGAATACTTAAACAGTGATAGTTATCTATGTCTATATGTTAAGCGGCAGGTGTGCTAAAAGTGCTTAGTCAGTCTACCACCGGTAGTCTGTGGTAGCGGGTTTGAGTCCCGGTCTATCACGATTTACATGTCAGTTGCGCCGCTTGATATCCGATTGTATCTAACTCCTATAATATGCCAGTCATCATTGTTGCCTACCTAATTCAACGAAAATAGGATTATGAAAATAGGGATTTAGGCCGCATTATAGAGTAGAAGTAGGTATGATATTGATAAAAAAGAAAGTTTATTATTCCCAATGAGTTTGCCATTTCTTTAAACTGATTCTACAATACGTTCCAGGGACACTTGGGAATAGACGTGCTCTTGTCATTTCAAGGCTAGAAAGAGAATCAAAAGATATCCGTTTTTCTCTAATTGTGAGTGCTATTTTTAACTAATTTTGAAAAGGAGGAAATAACCAATTCGACCGCATTTCTTTTTGTTAGTATTTACCTTTATATGTTCTTGCATGATTCCGGCATGTGTAAACCGATTTCAACCGCCTCAGTGGCTCAATGTAAACAACATTGGGTTACGATTCGGAGGTCGTGGGTTCGATCCCCAGCGGGGTACATATTTAGTACTCGGTTTGGTTGGTGGTAGAGCATATTAAATATCCGCCTCTACCACCATCTTATATAAATCTGCCGCCAAACAGCAATGTTAATAGCATTGTTGTGTTCCGGTTGTCAGAGATAAGATAGCCAGTCTCCCAAATAAGATGGGGTTTCCGGGTCAGTATGTTACCACCTTCGGCCTCATCTTCACTTAACATCAGGTGTGATTGAAGTCAAGTGCTAACCCGTTGTGCATTTATATAAAAAAACGATTTTGCTGTTTATGTTTGAAAGGCTGGTTCACTGTAAATATGCTGAAGAACTGGTGATGTATTTGGTAGATAGGGAATTGAACCTCTCAAGGCATTAATTATAGTTAGTATTTTGTCAATTCACCACATAAAAAACAAATAACGAAGGAATAGTAGATCTATAAGGCTCCAGAGTATCTCTGAGGAATAAATTTGAAGAAATCAATATATTTATATTGGAATCATAATATATTTACGAAAACTTAATGCACTTTAGAAAGTATCTGCAATTGTGAAATACATAACGTAAATAAAAGATATAAAAATAAACTTTCTGCTTCATATCAGTCGCTTACCTACACAAATTCACTAAGTCATTGAAGGGATAATGTATATGCTTTTATTTTAAGGTTCCGGAAGATATTCAAAATTCGCCTTTAAATAAATTTAAAACCATCGTTAAACGGAAACTATGTGCCAAAGTCTATTATAAAATTTCTGACTATCTAGATGATAAGAATGCATAGACATGAACCGCTCGGCGATACCCAGTCTAATATTTTCTCTTTTTTCTTTGTCGAATCATAGATTGTAAAAATACTTAATTAAAAAGAGCAGCAAAAGAGTTTATTGCTCGATTGAGTTTGACCAAAGAAATGTCTTACACTCTGGAGTCCAATTGCCGAAAGACCAACGCGTTAACTTTCAAAACTGCGTTTTACAATACTATACAGTAGTAAGTATCCCTGATGAGACAAAGAGAATAGGAATTAATTGAAATAATTAAGAAACCACACACACATAATAAATAAATAATAGCATATCAATCATTTTTATATACAGAAAAGGCGACGCCAACTGCAATGTAGCTTAAGCTAAGGCTGTTTCGAAATATAAATATCGCATGTATCCAAACAAAATACTTATGAGGTGTTATAAATACGTAATCTGATACCAGACAAAAACTAGACATTCCCGGTATGCTATATCCAAAATGTAGCTTATCTTTTATTTTCGTTGCTATGACAACTGGGGAAATTTAATTCTCATATTCGGCCTACTTCTAGTATTATATATCTGTGAAATAAACACCTATGACATTAACAAGGCACGAATGTAAACGGGAGACTTTACCCTTGATGAGGCAACCTGAAATCATGGAAGAGCAACGATGTTAAAGTGGCTCTGTATAATTGAGCTGTCACAATCATTGATTAGTTCTTCTATTGTGATGCCAGATTAAATAAATACCATCCATCTAGTTCCACACTAAGCAACTCGGTTTGTATTGTGGATTCCCCATAGTTTATATACTACAGGAATACATGTTTTTTTGTCAACATATATCCGTGTTCATCATACAAACATAAACCCCTAGCAGAATTGGAACCCGCGGTCTCTAGACAGAGCATCAGGGTCTCTAACCACTACACCAAACATGCCGTCGTTTCCTCTTCAACTGCGCTATCATTCGATGTTTAAATCATTATAATCTTTATTCGTTTAACAAAAATGTAAAATCTGACTATTTTAAGTGTACCCTGTGTACCTACAAAATAAAGCATTTTTTGATTTTGATTTTGATTAGTTTTCCCAAGGGTAACGCAGACATGTAGAAGTATTTTTAATATATACAAAAGCTTCATGTATATGTCTTTATTTCTCCACTCTCAGCGGTTTAAACATGGCTTCCGTTATGAAGACGGACACGTCAATTGAGCCAATAATGTAACAACAAGTTGATACCAGTGTAGTAATGTACTTTACAGAGCAGAGTGGAAGGAAAAAAAAAACAAATAGTGACAATTGCGAAGAAGTTCTGTTAGTTTATTGATGGAGCTTGTAGTGTTACAAAATTGTTAGGTAATGTTGTTGATTTAGTAGAAATCAAATAAATAAAGGCTTTATCTATCTATCAATGTAAAATATTTATAAATATGCTTTAAATATCAATAGATCAGCATAACTCCGAGTGTAGCACAAAAACGCTAAAGATTTATCATTGTTTGCGTCAGAGTCGGAGGTAATAAGTAATAGTAATAGACGGCAAGTAAAAAATACGACAAACTTGTCTAGTAAACGGTGACTAAGGGACTTTCCATCGAAAAATATCTGTAGATTTGCACGTTTAACGACAGCGGCGATGGGCTCACGTGTGCATTTCTGTATATTTGATAAGATGAACCGTGGATTTTATTTCAAGCATTAAACTCTTAATATCTTGGATATCTCTGACCGCCCCACTTGGAATAAAGGTTATGTATGTATGATAGATATAATATCCAATAAAATCTGATTTTCTTGAAGTGAATTTCATCCTGCATTGTGATTGGTATTCTTTATCTTAGATGCGTAAATGCTTTTATTCTTTTTTAATAGTACTATTAACACAGTACAGAGGCATTTTATTCAATTTGCGGAGCAACACTTTCTTTTTGAAAGTCACGCTACGAAGTATTTGTCTTCATTGATTTGACGTCTCAATGTTAGATGATGGTATGAGACTGAAATCTGATACACTACTAAGAAAGACCAATCGAAAGAGAATAATATGTATTCAACGCAATAATAAGCTGTATTACATGCAAGCGTAATATCGTCTATTGAAACAGCGAATTTTTTTTTCACACAAATACGGACAACGTAACAATGCATTTTCATATCAATCAACATAAGTCACTTATGTATTGTATTATTATAGAATGTGGTTATAAATTTGTCTACAGTGATCAATCTCATAAGAACTAGAAGAAGTTAAGAATAAGTCCATGCTTACCTGCCCAAAGGCTTATTTAACTCTCACGTTTAGTTGATCGTTGGGTTTTTTACTTTCCTCCTGTATCCTTTCTCTTTTATTTGTATTTAAACCACTGCAATTATGCCATTTGTTACTAAACAACTGCCACGTTAACAGATAAGAGAAAAACCGCGCATCTGTCTCATTTCACACGAACGAAAAACACCGTAAGTGAACCGGTGGGCTACGCACGTGCTTTCGTACATGCAACGTCATCGAGCAGTCATTATCAGGGGTCAACGGCCCGCTGATTACCTTTGAGCACGCCCTGTCGTTCATCATTAGCCTAGGTTAGGATGTTTGTAAACATGCCTTCATTCATTGCTTTTTTGGCGGGACACGGATCATCTCATGTATAATTGGGTCAAGATAGTTCTTGTTACAGCTTACACTGAGTCAACTATTTTAATTTAACAGAACCAATTTGGAGAAGAGTGAATTTGTTCATTGTCAATCAAAATGTTACGGACCCATAAGAGTTAGAATGTTAACTTTTCTTTATTGTAGGTAACAAAATTTAATACTGTACAGTCTTCTTCATTTTTTTTTTCAGTGTATCTCATTCAAGTAACAATGTATATAGTTTGAGTAAGGAAAAGTAAGGTAAATATTAAGATGAAAATCAAAGTTGTCAATAGATGGCGTATTTCTGAATTATCTGCCTAAAAATTATTAAGACCTCACTAGTTTATTAAATCTAACGAAATTCATTTTACGAGGTCCTCACCCTACATTAAATATTCTGAATTGAAAACGTAATTATAAAATTTGACGAAGATAAACATTTTTATTTATTTCTTAACAAATGACAACAACAAAATGATTAGTGCATGATTTCTGAATCCAGCTCTGTGGACAAAGGATTTATCGTATAATTTTCCTGAAACGTTATTAAATATTTGATTCAGAATACATGAATGTATGGACTATGAAGTAAGGATCTCGTAAAATATTACATTTAATAATGTATTAAAAACTTTTCCGAGTGTATGTACGTAGATTTCTATGTTACCTCCTGTAGCATAAACGGCTTGACCGACTTTGAAGTGCAAGACGTCTAGAATGTCATAGGATACATCACCTAATAGATTTTATAGTTTCATGTAATTTGTTATACGTAAAGGAAACAAATAGGTTGTAATGAGGAAAACCTGCCTTTTTTTCAAAGGTGCACAGCTTCCTCTTACTAGGCCCATTGTCTATGGGCCATAATCCATCTCAAGGGCCCAATACCACGGTATGGTGGATTTGTGTGAAATTAGGGACCACGTAATCGTTAATATTTTCAAGAATATGCCACCATCACCCACCCAGGACTTAGCACGCCAGACATTGCTTAACCTCGCTAATAGAAGATAGAGAGTGCTTTTATATTACTAAACCAGAAAGAAAGTTGTCCTTTTATAGATAAATTGTAATAAATAATCTTGAGCACATTTCCATGGCTATTAATTTGTGTTAATGTTTTTAGAGTAGCAAAATATTGATTGATTATAATTTCACAACAAAAATACCTATCAATATAAATACTACTTGTTATAGAAGATGAATGGCTTGCATCTTGACAATATTTTATATGAGAGAGAGCAAACAAACATAAAATAGCTACCGATATTTAATAGAGCTGCATATAAGTATATAAATTTAACCGTTAACTGCTCGCCAGTTAATAAATCAATCAGTTAAATATAACAGGCCGTTCAGATTAGGAATTTATTACCCACCTTTAGAAGATTGACTAATTAATTAAAGTTTTTATTCCATTTAGTTTGAGTAACAGTTGTATTTGACACAGGGTGCTTGGAAATTTTAGCTGGTATCTGTCTGTATAGTTAAGAATAGTATACTAGTTATATAAATAACGTTCTTGTATCGACTATCAATAAATCATAGTACGCACTACAGCGCACGATTTTGCAGCTGGGAATATATCAAACCAGCTTGGGGTCTCACGATTGCGCCTACCTTTGTCAAGTACTTCGTAGTGAGAATATTGAGAATTTGTGTCCATTAACCTAGTTACTATTAATTGATGCTTTTAACCCGACTGCTCCAGCATGAAGGGTAAAGTTTTGGGTTTATGTATTCATTTATGTACGTAGATTTACATGTTAACCCTGCAGCCTAACTGACTTGAGAGACTTTGAAGTGCGTGTTGTATGATTCATCTTGAATACCAGAGTGTCATAGAATTTCATGGTAAAAATCAATATGCCTGCAAAATACAAAATATGCTATCGGGTTCATTAGCTTTCACCTTCCGAAATATATAGAAATACACACGTGACAGGGGGTGAGCCCATTGCTGTAAAAATGTGCAAGTCTATACATATTTCTTGGTGCAAGTCCCTTAGTCGCCTTTAACAACATCCACGCGAAGAGACAGGTGCATGGTTTTATTCATTTTTCGTGCCAAAACCACATACTCTCACATAAAAAATTAGACTAATTCCTCCATCGAACTATTTAAGTGTAAGGAAAAAAAATTCCTTCATCGAAACCAGTTACCGAACTACGAAAAGAGAATTGACAATGTATACATATAACTAGAACTTTAGATATCCTTAGATATGGCTGGGATATCTTAGATTTTCTTACAATCCAAGTATGTATATCATAATTTACATCTGAGTTGCGCATACGCCTAAGATCGGTCGCTTTGATCTCCGTTACAATCGACCATAATTGATGATTGCCCGCCAACACCATATACAGCGAAACCAATCGTGTGCGCGCGCGTCTCTGCTAGTCCAGAATATATTGGCAGATCGCAGGTGAAGAGTCGTGTCCTAGGTCGATTAAGTACTTACCTATGTATGTTAATTATATATTAGTTCAATGGGTATATTGTCACTTCTGTTACCAACACCGTTATTTCGTTCCTTTCGATTAGCGAAGTTAATCAATGTCTTGCGCTCAGGTCTTGGATGGGTGATGACTAGTCTAATACGAGTGTTTCCGTACTTCAGAGGGCACGTTAAATAGTCGGTCCCGGTTGTGTTCTAGTACTACGAGTTACAAAGATACAATTCTCGTTTTTCACATTCCTGAAAAGATTTCACTTAATGATGATGACTGTTAATAATGACATGATGTTTCTACCTTTTATGGAACCGCCTCAGTGGCTCAATGTAAACAACATAGGGTTTACGAATCGGAGATCGCGGGTTAGATCTCCAGCGGGATACAGTATGCTTCCACCTTTGGCCTCATCTTCTCTTAACATCAGGTGTGATTGAGGTCAAGTGCAAACCCGTTGTGTATAAAAAAAAAACAAAATATTTTGCCTAGCAGTACCTCATAATCATGGCGTGTCGTGTGTTTTTGCGCAAAATAGAATAGGACCTGCCTGTCACTTTAAGAGGGTGTTGTAAAAGTAACTAAAGAATCGTGAGCCAAGTATTGGGATGTAGCATTATTTGCATAACCTTCCAACATTGATTATTGGTCATCTTTCGAAAATGCGATTGCTTACTTAGGCAAGTACATGGTTAGGATTTCATAAAAAGTAACGAAATAACGCCGTGCGATAGGTTTATATTCATCAGTGGACTTTACTAGCTGATGATGGTTGATGACACGTACGTACATAAGATTTGATTACTTCTTAAAAAGAGGAGGTAAGGTATTTGAAAGGCTTATTTACACAGTATAGTTGGCAGTGACTTCGCTAACTTTCGCCACAGGGCGGAATTAGTAGTTAAATTAGGTAATATGGCCATAATAATATCTGATTTGAATCTTGGACACCATTATGGGTAGATATAGTATCAATTGTGAATGTAACTCTGTAATGGACGGAAGTCATTTCCTGGTTGTCCACGTTGAAGTTGTAATAATGTCAGACAAACACACTGATAACTGAGATCAATTGATCAATAAAACGTTTAATTCCTTTGTACAGTGTTGATATTTTTGAGAATATTATAATTATATCTCTGCTAATTTAATTATGACGGTCATCTCAATAATCAGAGCTGAATATTAGGGCAGGGCAATGTTTCACGTGTGTGTAGGTACTTCAATACTTTCTGAACGCATGTCTACCGGAACACATTCCACAATTTATATGCACATAATAATGAGCTACATCTTTTCAATGCACCATAAATGCAATATTATAAACAATATCAATATAATTTGTAACGTAATTATTACGTTAATATCTAGATTTAGGTGACGCCTGTCAAGTTATACTAGACACTCTATATCACGTGTGCAAGCTGCCTTAGCACACGCTACGCGCTACGAAATGCGCCTTGAAGTTAATACAGGATGTATTAGCAATCTGTAGATGATAATTTATATATGAATTAGGTATGTTTCGCTTATTTTTATACACACACACATATTCCCACATACTTTTTAAATCTGGGGAATTAAAATACGAGTACAATTTTGCATTTTTCCATACTGTCTGTCGGCGATGGAGGCTGTGCACGCTGAAGATCATATAAACGCGCAGGTTGATTTGGTGGCCTATAACTGGCCACCCATTCTTCATAGTAACTTTTAAGAACGAGGCAATTCTAAAATAACAAATAATTTTGGTACGTGCGTTTCGGTTTTTGATACTTTCTGACTCTATGTATTTTCTTCATTTTTATTAATGACAATGAAAAAAGATTATTTCAAAAATGGTACCACTTATATCAATACCGACTATAAACGTGTATAAATGTTTGTAGCAGATTAGTTACCTTTAACCCTATACTAGGCAAGCCTGTGTCGTGGACACATCGTACCATTTTAAATATTGGGTCTTTACCTATGAAATTGGAGTTTTTTTTCTTCGTTAATCATGTGTACCAATTCCTGCGATTTTCAAAGCTATGTCCAAATTCGTTTTTTATTTGGAAAATGGAATATTATTTCAAGGTTTCACATGAAATATTTTTAATTTCTGGGCTAAATCACATTAAAAAAAAAATGTACAGAGCTCTTTTCATGTGCTTCCCATAATCATTTCTTAGATTCGCTGAAACTTTTATAAAGCGGTTACTTTTAAAAATTAACGGTGCCTATACTTAACTTAATGTTATCCGATAATACACACAAAGTTTAGCTAAATTTGGATTTGCCGTTTCCAAAAAAAAAAAATCAAAAATGTTTGTATGGAGAAAACAGTCTTTATGAAATTCTTCATACAAAACGCCAATTTCATAGGTAAGGACCTAATACTAGAACATTAGGTAGTTATTTCTAACACCAGCGCACCACTTTTAGCGTCGTCGATGCTGTCAGTACCTGCAGGTGAGACACTTTTGTATGAGGACTCGAAAATTTTTAATTCGAAACAAAAATTTTAAACATGTGACATTGTGTTCTGCTCTTGATACCGAAGGACTGATTCAGCTTAATACCCTATCTGACTGACCTTGCATAATCCCACTCACATTATAAATGTGACAATGTTTGTGACCTACTCAATCAACCATAAACAGCTTAATGATTGTGGATGAAATTTGCATATGATCCATATCAGGTCCTGGATAAACACATAAGTTACATTTTATCCCGAAATTTTAAATAAAACGGGACGATAAACTGGAAATATCCGGGCGAAGCCGCAGGCGGAGAGCTAGTGATGTGTAATTTTGTATCCTCAGGTTCATTATGATGGAAGTTATATTATAAAACATTGTGATAATGAAGCCGTTATAAGAACCATCACGTTAATGGATAAACCCTTTTAGAAGTTAATCGATCTCGGGTTTAAACATACTCCTTTTCTACTTAATTTTATAGAAATTTTCTATCAAACACAAGTTCCTTCATAAACAATTATTTATACCCATACAATGTTATATTCCTTACACAACGCACATACCCTACTGCATATGTAAGCATACGAGAAAGGAACTCGAAAGTTATATACACCATGTAACGGTTAAGTGTAGTCATATTTTAAGGGCTTGTTCTACCCATCAATACGAACAACTTTTACTATGGGGGCAACTTCGAAATCGCGAAAAAAAAATCAGCTGTTCCATAGAAAATTTCAATAACCTCCCGATGCAATGTATGAAACAGCTGATTTTTTTTTCGCGATTTCGAAGTTGCCCCCATAGTAAAAGTTGTTCGTATTGATGGGTAGAACAAGCCCTTAAAATATGACTACACTTAACCGTTACACCCTGTATAGAGTGATTTTTGTTGTTTCGTTTTGCCATGTACGTCTGTCTGTCTGTGCGAGGCTTAGTTCAGAGGTTCTTAGTACTAGAAAGCTGTATATTTGGCATAGCATATTAATCACCGCGACAAAGTGGTAAAATAAAATCTTGAAAATATTTTTCTTAGGGTACCTCCCCTAGACATAAAGTGGGGATGAATTTTCTTTTATTCTTGTACCCCGTCATGTGAGGTGTTGAAGGCAAGTGTGGAAAGTGTGTTTCTAGCAATTTGAAAAATCTGTAAACTTTTATAGTCTGATAGAATACATATTTTTTATTGAATGATTGGATAAGCGTTTGATCATAATTTCACCTGATAGAAAGTGACAATGCGGTCGACGATAAAGCACGCGATCTCAGTAGATGGTTACTGACGCTACTCATGAAGATCTCGCTGATTATAGGATTCAGGAAAGACTGACGCCGGCTGTCCTTGAATGTTGTTTAGTAGTTACTGTGATATAACTATACGTACTACTTCTCGAAAGTACATAATATGAACGTACGTTATACCAGGAAACTGCCGACGTAACTTATGTTACACGATTATAAAGAACCAATTCTCATCAGAATAAGAATAATTGTTTCCAATTTTTTTTATCCAATCTCCTTCTTGACAGATGGAAATTATATCTGTAATTGTTTCTACGCATTCGGAACAATGCTGTATTGTTTAGTGCTCTGAATGAAACTTTGTCTGTCGTGTAGGCTCGGTTAACCAAAAGTCGAGCACCAAAAATGTAATAGCTGTCACTGGGCATGATTAATGCAATTAATCCCACGGAGCGGCCACATCTCCTCGGTTACACTGGCTGTCCAAATAATTTGAACAGATACCCGTATATGAGTATATCTATAAACATAATTTAATTTTATATTTTGTGAGTTGAGATTAGTTATATAAATAGGTATTTGGAAATCAGGAGAAGAAAAGTAATAAAAGTGAGTATTAAACTTGCAATTTTAATAAATCTATGACCAAAAAAGCTTTCATTTAAGTATCTAACAGATCAATAGCAGCCCTGACTCCTGAACCAAGGCAGCCGCCTTCGTGGCTCAAGGTGAACAACATAGGGTCTACGAATCGGAGGTCGTGGGTTCGATCCCCAGCGAGGTACCTGTAGTACTCGGTTTGGTTTGTGATAGGGCATTTTAAATGTCAGCTTGGCTAGCTACCACCATCTTATCTAAGGCTGCCGCCAAACAGCAATGTTGATAGCATAGGCTGTTAATATAAATATGTTCATGGGTATAATAGAAAATAACTTCTGGAATTCTAACTCCTAAAGCGTAAACGAACCCGCCTGCCCAGACATGTGTGAATACTTACAAGAAAAGTAAAACATTTTTGAGAGAAGCCTTTGTGCATCTGTGAACTGACGTTGTTGCTTACCTATATACTTCTTCTTCTTTTCGAGTCGAGGCAAGTTTAAAATTTTATTGGACCAAAACTATATACCTGTAGGTATACTATTAAGTAATATATTATTTATTACATTTATTGACATTACCAAGGGCACTAATCGCCTCACGGACATAAATGTGAATGACAGTATTTATGCATATATACTTGCATATAAGCATCTCTACATCTTTGTTAGAAATTTACGTGCCAAATAAGTCAATACAGATTTATACTCAACATCGGCCGGCACTACAATCGTAGAGATCGCGCCGCTCTCAGATAGATTTCATAAATAACGTGTAGAATTTTTGTACATAGATTTATTACGTTAGGCGAGCGAAAATGGTGGGAGATTGTTTTTCAATTTAACCGGCGATCTCCCGCTGCTTGACATGCCGCCTGGCGGGCGCTTCGGTCGGGCCTTCCGCCCGGCATATGGCTTTGTTATAACCACATATGTATAAGCTATATACCTATGATAGTGTAAAGGTATTTTCAAGGTATTGTAGTTTTAAATACGATTCAATTGTTCTCCAATAGAATTACGTCGGTATTGCATGAAATATACGATAATCACCTTTTCTTCGGACTAATAGGAGCGGTGAGGGTTTCCGCCCGTTTGTGATCGACATACTGCTAGGGTATGGAAATCCCTGCCAGCATCGGTGTTCCCGAATCTTACAATCTTGGCAACTAGGGTGAATAGGCATTTAGTGGAATCAGGTACTTCATCTTCAGCTACCTATACGTAGTAACTTTCCACCAGTATACCATTCAGGTATTATGTGGGGCGATCCAGGAAGAACAAGTAAAAAGATGTGTTCATTGCGAAGTTAGTGTATTAATCAACCACGTTTTTACATAGGTAGTCTTATTTATTAATTTTTGTAACATACGTCACAGTTACCGAACTTACACACACTAAAACATACGTTCCGCCGACTGGCATTTAACATGACCCATTTACATTTCCTTTTGCGAGTTTTAAATTATATTATTTATGTATTTATCACAATACTTCACCATATATACCTGGGTTAGTTCACATTTACTGTCATCTGACATAGTAGGTACTATCACTGAGTTTTAATCACTTAAATGTTATTCCTAGTCACTGACGTAATGAACGTTTTATGGTACTTATTTTAATAATTTAATAAAATAGGAATTTGATTGGACTAACCTCTTTTGGCATGTAATTAATAGACCATAACCTAAGTGTATTTTAAAATCCCAAGTTTTGAATTTAAAACAAGAAAGCGACGGGGGCTGGGATCAGCCTCGAGTCAAGAATTAATTACGGAATCCATATAAAACTATACGCGTAGTGCCGAACATTTTTTTATTTTTTTTATTAAAAACTGGTTTCGCGTTTGACTGCAATCTCATCTGATGGAAAGTGACGATGTAGCCGAAGATGTATCACGCGCACCCAGTAAATATCATAAAATATCGTTTATCTTGGCTCTAAGTAAATTTACGTCATATACAAATCAAAAGCCTTGTGCAAAAAACGAGACTATGTGTTTGTCTTTTGCGACACAGTTATCCAAAATAACTAATTTCATGAAAAGTCTCAACCACATAAATAATATATAAAACCAACAACTTGTAGACAAAACAAGAAGATTATGGGTTAACAAAAATAACTAGTTACAAAAAACCAATATTATCGATACTTATGAGAAGGTACCTACTTCAAGAAATTAAAATATTTCAATAGACTGACACTCTAAAGACACAGTTATATGCTTGGCACGTCAAATATAGTAAGTGTAAAAGTAGTTTCAATAATTCGATCTTGATACACAGGCTGATCACAACATTAGTATGATATGTACGAAGGAAGAATCTGTTATTAGCTTAGAATTAGTATTATAATACTGTATAAATGTTTTGTGATTATGCTGTTGATTTTGTATCAATAAAAAAATAAAAAGTAAACGCGCTGCTGCTGCGTATATTTGGTAGCTATATAAAAAAAATCAAATAACAGAGCGAATTTAAATATAGACTAAAACAAATATACAAAAATTGGAACCACGAGGCAAGGTACTCGGGTCACCAGTGACATCGGCTAAGCGATATGAAATATTAATGAAAATATGAAGAGTGTCCAGCCCCTAAGAACCTATGATATCGACTCCGAAAGCAAGAAAAATGCATTCAGAACCGATGTCCCTATTTTAATTTTGATTTTTTCTGCAGTCTCGGCGGCTGCACCCGGCCTCCTCGAGGTTCTTTGGTCATGAGGTGTGGCAAGAGTGTCGACACCTACACTAAGGCCCGACCCATGCTCCAAGGAATTAAGGACATTTCGCTCGGTTTCTTCACAAAAACAAAATAAAATATATCAATAATAAAATGTGGTAATATAACTTTTCGTTATCCATAATAATCGCGAATTTCAAAGCAAGCATGATACATGATATTATTTATTGAATGTCAATTTAAATCAAGTGGAAATAAATAACTAATTGCATTTATCTCTCAGTCAGTATGTCTAATGCAAGCCCGAAAGTGTGTAATCATCTGTGATAAAAGAAGTTGCGCAAGAAACCCACAGGATTTCTTCCTATTCGTTATACTGCACAATCTTATTGACAATAAGGCCCTTATTACGGTACCATGCTTAAGTAAATATCTCTACTTAAAACTAGCTGAAAAGGGATAGATAAATTCATATTTTTGCAGCAAAAAAGAGAGAGCTGATACTTAGATTTGATCGTTGTTCTTTCATACGGACTATACGTTTTGAAAATGTTTATTAGAAGTAATTAGTTTTTTTTATGCCCGACGGGTTCGTATTTGACCTCAATCACACCTGATGTTAAGTGAAGATGAGGTCGAAGGTGGAAGCGTACTGACCCGGAAACCCCAACACATTTGGGGGATTGGCTATCTTATCTCTGACAACCGGAACACAACAATGCTATTAACATTACTGCTTAGCGGCCGATTTAGCTAAGATGGTGGTAGCTAGCCAGGCGGATATTTAAAATGCCCCACCACCAACCAAACCGAGCATTTAAACGTACCCCGCTGGGGATCGAACCCGCGACCTCCGAATCGTAAACCCAATGTGTTTACATTGAGCCACGGAGGCGGTAAAGGTAGGTACTAGTCTGAAGTAAAATGAAAATGATTATTTAACTACGAGCTGACCTTAGTTTCGCATATCAAATGGAAATAAAATTGCATATTAGTTTATTCATAGAGGTGCAAACAAGAGCTTAGTTTTATAAGAATCTTTATATAAAGTAAAGCTAAAGAAAACCGTAAACATTTTTTGATTATTTAATAGAGCAACCTGTATAATTTCAATAATTTTGATTGGCAGACAGTATCCATGAACTCCATTTCGGATGTCGACATATCCTGCGTTATACTTCTACATACATATACACGCCTACTTAATATATTTCCGTTCTATTCAAAGAGTAGAGTAGCAATTTTTTTATCCAACGGTTAATGAATATGGAACTAGTTCTTTATATTAGGTGTGAAAGGCGTGACCTTTGTTAACTAGCATCAATTTCATACCAAAATTTAATCAGAGGAACGGATGCAAGTTCGGAATCATGATTGAAGCCAATGGGTCGAAATACTGACGAACTCTAGATTAGATATCATTTATTATTTTACGCGCACCTTAATTTAAATGCTACTTTGTGATGGCTTCTATAATTTCATTACAACTAGATTAATGGTTTTTGTAAGAGAAAGTAAAGCATAATCAAAAGTATTAGTAGGTACTTCTAACGGCGCACAACGGACCAATGGCATGCACGCACAGCGTTGAAAATCAATACCTACCCATCCCGTAATGAAATGTCACTGGTCGACCACCGCCACGCTTAGATTAAAAGCCCTTATATCAACAATCTTTAATCCAATTAAAGGCTACCTCTCAGCAGGTAGACCCCTGAATAAAACAAAAGTGTGTCCGTCCATCCACTTACATTGGACCTTTTAATATACTCCAATGTTGCTGTTTCCATGGCTATGGGGCGGTTCTATTAAGTTGGTTGTGGACTATGCAGGACTTTAGGGATTTCGGTTGGAGGGTCGTGGAAAAACAACAATTCTCGACCACCGTCATAAAACCCTGGCTTAATGGACTAGGAACTCTCCCCGGACACTCACAATTAATTAGTATCTTGACCAAAGGCAACCTCACTTTTACTAATGTTAGTTTGGGTGTGATTAAAAGTTGGATAGAAGCTGAATTTAATGTTGAAAGGTACCCATTTCAAATTAAGTTCACGCCTGAAATAAAGTTACATTGAAAGGGCATTAAACTAAAGGGCTTCCACCTACGGTTTTCGGGTTTTCCGTTCGCTCGATATGCATAATATGATGGAATCTTCTTGAAGGAAATATAGAAACATATTATAATTTAGATTGTAAACCTAAACGATTTCACTTTGAATATGAAATTTTAAGTTTAAATTCGGCTCAGTGCATGTCGGTCCACGAGCAGAATGATTTCATAAGCATAAAATATATTTTAAAGTATAAAGTTATTTTTTCAATTGATTTACCTATGTTATTTTGTATGGTTTTTCTATGAATTTTTTACAATCTCTACTATTGTCTACTGTCAGGTTTTTAAGTTGGTCGTCTATTACCCATTAACTAGTAGAGCTTACTTTCCTGTGATAAATTTCCTTTCAATTTCGGTATAGTATTACTAACATTATAATTATTGCGAATAGTTTTCTAAATTTCAAAAATAGAGGTAATAATTATAGCTGGTAGCAGATTGGAGTAGATAGGTAATTCTAAAAAAATATACTAGTTTGAATATTTCTTAAAGGGAACACTCTATCGAAAAAATATTTAAGATATTCCAGAATATTTTTGAAACGACTCCGAACACAATTGGAAATGTCATAAAAAATTATCCCCATTTTTCATGCTGGGTAGGTTTTATTTCATAGCTTTGTAGACTTTAAGTACAACGAAACCACGTTTCCACTGTATAACAGTTTCGACAGACAGAACTATTTTGACTACGGAGGTAAACAATTAATGATTTTGTATTCTTTAAAATATTTCCAATTTAATTTCTTATTATGACGTAGTTAAATCTATGACAATATATGGCATCTAATGTTTTGCACCATCAAACTTTATACTGGCAAATAAAAATAGTGTTACCCACGTCCCTTCTCTCGAGCGTCCATTTTGATTGTTGCTTTCGGTTCCCTCTAAACCTCTCGACCCTTCATCTGTCCGTCACATCCCTGTGGAACAAGTTCCCTGTATGGGAGTGTTGATTGGCACAGCTCCACTGGATTACAAAGGGCTAGCTGACGACTGTAGTCCTTCGGGAATTGGGGAATTAACACGAATGACCGGGGGAGTTAGTCACACTGTAACAAGTGTTGGTATCGCTGTTTGTTTTCCCAAGGTTAGTGTGTGTAATTATAACAGTGAAATAACTTGAAAACAACATAGAGTGTACATAAGTGAATAAATTAAATTAAATTAAATTTTCTATAAAACCGGTCATTCTTTCCTTTTGTCTATCTATCTCATCTAAGTTGTGTCATTATTGTGCTGGCACGATTACCAAAGTAATAAAGAAAACACATGCTGTTTGCATCACAATTTGATAGAAGATCAACAAATCACTTGTAGGATACAGAACTACAGATCCAGAATACCTAACTCTTTTTTTCTATATTTTGTGATTTTTTTTTTAATTGCTACACTCAAACCGATTTCGGTGCAACTTGGTAAAGTCGTTCTCGACCTATGTGTAAGATTATATTCACATTTGATTATTTATCGAATCGATTATCGAAAAAAATAATGACAAATAAAATAAAAATCTTAAATGATTTTAGCAAAACTTTCGTCACCTTCCATCAATATCCCCTAACCCCACGTCATTCGTAATGAAATCGTTTTTGGAAACAAATCGATTTATTTTATTCGACACGCCCGCCAACAAGACGGTCCGTTTTCATCTCGAATCGACATTTTCGAATTCTACAGCTAGTTTTATGACGCGTGAAATTGTACCATTCAATGGATTCCAACACACGGACCGACAGTTTTTCCATTTTCACATCAACAATACAATTCAGTTTAGACGTATGCTGCTAATGATTCCGTTGACATGTTCTCACGACGCTTTTTTATTTTGATAAAAGATTTCTAATGATGCATTGTCATCAAATGGTGTACGGAATAATATTTCTACAAATCTTGGAAATGACAATATTTTCAGAATAATTAATAATTAGATTAACTTTCAGATTAAAAAAGTATTTGAAGCTAAATTAGTTAGCTAGGCGATTTGTTTTAAAATAATTTAAATAGTTTACATGTCTATACACGAGTATCAATTAGAATTTTCCAAATATATACAAGAACCTCAACAAAGACCTACATTTAACGCTTATAAGATAAACAATGACTCTGTATACTTATTTATACACATTAGTGTAAACAAAACGTTTCTTAATGAACGTGAGGAGCTATGCCGTAATTCTGGATTTATATATTTAGTTCGTCGGAAGACACGGTTGCGGTCGTGATTAATAGATTGTAATGTCACATGGTACCGACACGTCATGCCGTTCATCCTTGTATCATGCCGTTCATAGCTTAGGTATGTGAAGAAATACTCATCTTAAGGAAATAACTTCTATTTCCTTGTCTGTTGATGCCATAAAGTTATTTGTAGAATTCCTTTCCATTTCTTTAGAATAAAATACAAGTTTACATCGCTATGATTTCCGGTATTTCACATTTAAAAACACTATAATTATAGAATGAGCTTCTTATATATTGATTATGTCTCAATCCAGGGTATATTCGGCCTATATACACAATTTCATGCATATCCGTTCAATCAGTTTCGCCATAATTAAGAAACAAACAACTACGCTCTGGACACATATGTCCCATTAAACAAGTTCGCACACATGATGGGTAAAGCTCCATCACCAAATTGCACCGAGTGTGAAGTAGTGGAAGACGTATACCACATTTTGATGGAATGTGTCCGGAACGAGACTTATAGACTGCAGTTACGCCAAAGCGGAGTAAATTTTGACGTAGGTTATTGCAATACTGTTTTAGCTTTTCCATTATCTGATTCGGACGAAACACTACATCAATTATATTGGTGTTAACCACCGTAGTTAGGTTATTGCTGTAGGTATACGGACCGGCATAGTCGATTCTAGACAAAGCTCCTTAAAAAATATTAAAAAAAAAAACAAACAGCCAAACTTTCGCATTTATAATATTACCTAGTAAGATGCATACTTAATATATAGTGTAGATTTTTATTGCAAATAGGGTGGTCAGGGATATCTTAAACAAAAACGTTTGGGTTTTTCAAACATTAAAAATTCATTGGTGGAAAATAACACGCTTGAGCCAGAGATGGGTGGCCGAAACCACGGGGCACTAAAAATAACAATCCACCTTATAAAAGATGAAGCACACGAAACCTTGCCTTCTTATCTAAAAGTATTATTTTTATCGGTTGGGTGGGAATTCATAATAATATTAAAGATGTGATGATTATATAGAGTAAAACCTTATTTATCTACTCAATTATCAATGTATAAGTTAGAGGTTTCGGTAGGTATAAACAGCCAGCCTGGATGCAAACAATATCTACACAAATTCATGCCATTTTCCTTAGTTACATGAACGTCACGTAATAATGAACGTCAGTGCCATTAAAAGGTTTGCTGTTTGATTACCATTGAATTAATATGACTTGTTCTTAACACAAAAGGTGTTTTGAAGGTCTTTATAAAACATTTTTATGATGGGCATATTATATTGACTTATGCAGTGTTGACTTTACCTTGCTGAACTCACGTGCACTATAGCTAGGTTAATTAGTAGCCAGTAGCAAAACAACAAGTCTCGCCCATGAACCAATCAACCTCCCTTCGTGCATTAAAAACTTTGTGTCGCAAGAAACGCGGACCATTCAAAGAGGTAACCCGTTGACCCAAATCCTTCAATCATTTGCGCTTTTTGTATTTAACCGGTTTGTATCGTGCTGCTTGAAAAATAGCAATGTGCGAATGAAAAACTTGGAGTTTTCGGAGACAAAAGCAGCGCGTGGGCGATGTGAATGTTAAGACGATCATTAGTGCGCCATTGTCGAAAATGCCACGGGTTCTGACGGCTGCGGTGCTCAAACTGAATTTTTAATGAGTTTGGTTTTGTTTCATGCTGCCTCATACAACTATTTTATACAGATAAAATGGTAAAACGTTTCAAAAGCTTAATTGCCTTTCAAACGTGATATACATACAAACGTGTATAGCAAGATTTGTAACACGAAGAATAAAATAGAATCTTAAAACAATTCTAGCAAAAATACTCCGCCAAATCAAATTCAAAAAAATTCTATTCAAAGTGCGATGATAGCAAATCCAGATATGCAATAATAAAAATTAAAAACCTTAATGAAAAATTGAGAGCATGCTTAAAAATATTGGTCTACCAAAATTGTACCAATTGTATTTTTAAATAAGATATTGAGTGTACAAATGATAAAAGCACGGTGGTAATCTCAAAAGCAAATACTTTTCACTAGCACACTATCTGTACCTAGTTGTTGCAAATCAGACGAGGAATTTTGTAACGTCATCCAATGAGAAAACGGCACATTATCGAGCGAATAATAAGCCACCTAATCACACGTCAGAACATAAACCCCGCACAGGTCTGGTATCGGCCTGAAAGGAATCTATCCTATTACCAATCACCCCATAAATTACGTATTTTGAAGAAACATCGACAAGCTAATATCTCCACTGTCAGAGCACATCCTTCTGTTATTCTGAGAGGATATACCTTAATCCACCACGCGAGTTCGGTGGGGATTGGTGGATTTGTGAGAGCACTTGACAATCAGTCGCCAGTTGATTTACCGACCTTTTTTTTATACACAACAGGTTAGCACTTGACCTCAATCACACCTGATGTTAAGTGAAGATGAGGCCGAAGGTGGAAGCGTACTGACCCAGAAATCCCAACACATTAGCTAACCAGGCGGACATTTTAAAATTCCCTACCACCAACCAAATCGAGTACTTAAACATGTACCCCGCCGGGGATCGAACCTGCGACCTCCGAATCGTAAACCCAATGTTGTTTACATTGAGCCATGGAGGCGGTTTGAACGGTTTGAACGGTAGCGGTTTGACAGTAATTACGAAAGTTTGATGAGCTGTGCCAAGTCGGTGGCATTTCAGTGTCAGCGGAAGGTAACGCACAAAACTGACCTACAAAGGCATGTGACTTGCAGAACCGTTCCACCATTGTCACATGGACCACCTATAAACGATCATAAATTATTTGCAACGCTGTCAGAAACTGTAACATTTGCAAACGGTAGTTGCCAAAAATTGCAGACAGGCATCGAAAAGGGTTGTTATTGTTAAATGTTTAACAATAAATCAACTACGGACGCCACTGTTGTTCCAAAAGCATGATATATGGTGACAACAATTTGTATACAACTTAAACTAGTGAGAAACTAGCAGATTTATTTAGGAAGTTTATAGTCTATAGAAAGGTAAAATACATTCGTAGTGTGACTTTAAGTCTTGAGTGAAGAAATAATCGGCGCACCATATTAACAGCCAATGCTAAATGAAGCTCAAAGCGCAACAGATGCCGAGTAGCTAGTTACGTGTACCCTAGTTATGGATGTTTTCATTTATAATAAGTATTTATTTACAAAAAAAAAATGTATTTTTGTAGGTAGTATATGAACCATCTGGTATCCACAACACAAGCCTATAGTTGCTTACTGTGGAACTAGATGGCGCTGTGTGTATGTCTTAAGGATATTTATTATTATTATTATCATCAACAGCTATACGTCCCTACTGAGTATATGGGCCATAATCCACCACGTGAGACCAGTGTTAGACTAGTGGCCAGACAGTCAGTGTTTTGAGCCGCTCCTGTAAGCCAATGACTTGTTTTAATGACTGCCAATTGAAAAGAACCGAGACGGTTTATTTAACTTACCAAGCATTGACACACTCGCATTAAAAGCTACTATTTGTCACCCATCCAAGAATTTACTGCGTCAGGCATTGCTTAACTTCGCTAATCGAAACGAATAGCGAATGCGACTGGACCACGACAATATTGGGGTAAATACGCTAGTATTTCTATGACCTAGCACAAGAATCAATGTTTTCCTTCTTTCTTCTTCTAAATATTCTTGTAACCATAGTCTAGTTTTTTTACTATGCTTGAGTTTGAATGCATTATATAGCTTGAAAACTATCGGTGGTGCTCATATCACCGACATATTTTTAAAGAAAGTCTAGAGGATAAGGTTTATGCGTGCATCTAAACAAGCCTCGAGTTCAATTATACTTGTGGCAGATGACGCCTTATATCTATTTTGCTAACGCAAATATTTTTAAAAAACAGCAACATAAATACATTTATGTTGCTGTTTTTACCTCAAATGGGGCCGTCAGAAATATCCCAAATGAGGCAGTCAGAAATACCCCAAACGCAAGCGTTTGGGTGTTCCAAACATTAAATTAAATACTTAAAACAAGGACGTTGTTCCACCTTTCGTAATATACAGAAATGCACACGTGATGGAGGGTTAACCCATCGCCGATGGATCGTGCAAATATATGGTAGATGTTTTTGGTGTAAAGTCCTAGTCGCTTTATACGACACCCACGGGAAGAGACGGGTTGGTCCTATTCTTTTTAAGTACCGAAACCAGCAATTTATTTAATAAATTATACGGCTAACCAAACCCATTTTATAAACACCACTACATCCAACGGCAATCATGATTTACCTATAACAGTTTACCCTAACAAATAGTTACTACTGGTAACGCTGCTAATTAAATGTAACTATACGAATCGAACCCCATATGGCGTTAACGAAATCGTTAACTACTGTTCGATATCCGGGCACCCTTTCGATGATGCATGAGTCAGCGGATTAACCTTTGCCTAACTATGATGAATATTTTCCAACATTTTTTTTCATTTAGAATACTTTTTGGAGCACAAAGTATAAGGACAGACTAGCAGGACACAAAAATATTCTAGCTAGAAACCTGCTCAATATCATAATAATATGATACCCCTCAAAAGATTGCACATACTAAAACTGGACCAGAGACACCAGCAATAGTGATATTTGTAATGATGTACATAACTCTCGATGGAGGTTCACCCAGCATATAATCTGTGAAAAAAAAAATTTTTTTTGAACACGAAAATCTTTATTGTATTATTTTTATAATTATACCAAAATGTGATAGACGGACAGACATCCCAATTGCGGTACGGATCACTAAAGAAAGTAATTTATTTATAAAAATACTATTTCTTGCAATAGTTGCAAACCATACTCTGCCATAATATGCCCCTTATTCTTAATTATTGAAAATATAACGACCTGTTTGGTGTAGTGGTTAGCAACTCTGCCCACTATACCAAAAGGTTGCGGGTTCGAATCCCGCTAGGGGCATATTGTTTGTGTGATGAATACGGACATGTGTACCCGAGTTATGGATGTTTTCATTTATAATAAGTATTTATTTACAAAAAAAAATATATATAAGTAGTATATCAACCAACTGGTATCCACAACACAAGCCTATAGTTGCTTACTGTGGAACTAGATGGCGTTGTGTGTATGTCTAAGGATATTTATTTCTTATTTATATCAGTCTGTGGAATTACGAGCCATAGGGTAATTCGAGGTTAGATGGACATAGTTTTTTTAGAAGACGTTTTTGGGAAATCTTTGTGAAATAAAATAAGTTTATAATTTTTATTTAATGGTGTATTTATTAGTAATCATAATGAATACAAAAATTTCAACAGTCTTCAATTAATCTCTGATAATATCAATTATTTTTTAAACATTCGAATGGTCATCTCTCCTAGCGAATCAATATAAGATGGCCATAGAGGTTGAGGTAAGGGGGCCATGCCATTATGACGCTTTTTTGTACTTTTGCCCTACCGTTATTACCTCTTCGTGTATTAATTATGATCTTTCCGTGTTAGTAGATTCGGTATAGATTCACTAAGCTATTTCTGGTACAAACAGCTTTAATTGATTGCGACAGATTATATTGACTCTATTTGCCACGAATATTTGATATGCAAATGACTTTTGGGTAACAAAATATAAATATGATTTTAAAGCAAAACTATTTATGATATAAAATGGTCATCTCACCTCAAAAAATATAGGCCATCACTCCTAAAATATATAGGAGAGATTGCCACTAGCGATAATTGTATTTATATAAACAATTTGTAACTAGTGTTGACATTATTTTATAGACTGGTATATGTTTTCCATGATTAAGTTAGAAATATGGTAAAAATCAGAAAACTATGATGTCAACGGTTCAGTCACTAATCAAATTCATATCTGCTATAAAAATAATCCGCAAATTACTCACTTTTCATTGTCTTTTTTCTCTTGAATTCCGGCACAGTGTCAACAGTAAGATAGTTGCCTCCGAACTAACACAGTACCGGGCTACCCTCTCTTAGTGTAAGTTGGAATTACATCAATTGGCCAACTATCCTCTATGGCCAACTATCCTCGAATTACCCTAATCTCTAACTAATGCCTCCCACCCAGCAGTGGGCACACGTGTCTTCATTATCAACACAAATACAAAAATGTTTTCTACGTTATAATTGTCTAGACGTGAACAAATTTTTTTTATACCGAATCAATGTCATTGCGTTCTAAGCTATTAATGAAAGTACAATACATGTATAAAAGTAGGTAACTAATATGTACGAGTATAAATGTAATGATTTTAAGAATGAAGTAATTTAAAAAACCACCAATATGCACTGGGCTCGCGTGGTGATTTGTGGCCTATACCCTCTCCCAGTGAGAGCTGTGTCCCAACTGTCGTGTAAAACTGTTGATATGATTAAAAAAACCATCTTGGTATGTAGGATATTAAGCTTAGTTTAAAAGAATCATCAGCATCTTCTTGTCCTGCTCCATATGGGGTCGGCGCAGGTTAGTCTTAGTTTATAAGAATAATTTTAATAATAGATTTATATAAAATTCCCAAGTATATTATTTACTTATTTGTCGACCCTGACGTAGCTGCACGTGTTTTATTATCAATTTTCTTCGAAGCTCATATTAATAACTTGTGAAGATTGCTTTACGAGCTATCTTATGTGTAAGGCACTATCCTAGTGTCCAAGACCAAGTAGAAGACCAGGGAGCTCCTGAGAAGGTCCATCCGAGGTAACAGACACGGAATCACGAGGTACCTAACTTGTTTCATATTTTTTTCTGAAATATGGTTATATTTTTAAAGTCCTTTGCTCGTTCTATCTTTACATTTGGGTTTAGTAATTAAAATTATACTAAACCAAAATAATTTAGAAGTAGTTACTTGTCAAACGAGTATAACTATAAATCTACAGCTTGACCGTCAGCTGTCACCTTGTGCGAATTTCGTCTAACTCCAGGATTAACTCGGTACAATATCTTTTTATTAAAAAAATATTGAATAAGCTTATAAAAATAAAGAACATTCTCGTAGATCCATAATTAAAACAACATTCCATCTAAAAAATACAAACAAACGTGTGTAAATAGACAAACGCTTTAAACGTAGTTAATTCGAATAGTCTAGACTAATATACGGATAATATAATACTTTATAGGTGGTATTTATTCTAGAAAAAAAAGCAGTCAAAATCTGAACCTTCACCTTTAGTTTGAAAAATATTAAACTAAAAAAGTGAAAAGTGAAATACTGTTAGCATTTTCCAGAAAACAACAAGGTTTTAAAATAAAAAGGCGAAACTTAATTAAGAAAATGTTGAATCCCCTATCACGGCGTGATAGTTGTGGGTATAGACGTTCGGTGGAAGTGTGGTGTGTGCAGGGCATGCAACTAAAACTTGTGATTAATGGAGAGCTGCCCGCGGCGGGCGCCGGCCGACTGCGGGAGGACTTGTGCCAAAGAATAACATTTAGAGGGTACAAAATATTGTTTATTTCTACCCCATGTTACAATGTGACAAACATTAAATCGTAATCGTACCTACAAACGTTAAATCGTAGTGGTAAAACTAACAAATAAACTAGATAAAAAGATAATAATATTAAGGAACATAACAGCAAATGTAAATAAATATATATACAAGTAACAATGAAAATGTGATTGTGGATTTATGTAGTACCATAGGCTAAAAATTTCCTGAAAATTTTTGCCATTAATCAACTCATTATTTACATACACACATCCATTTACATACACACATATATTTCTATACAAACATACAATTACACACATACACATGCATACTTTTAATCTTAAGTTAATGGGTTATATATTTATTTATTTTTTAATTTATTTTGTTATGGAAGAGCGGGCTTTTCTAACACAAGTATAAATATACTTAAATGAAAACCCCAACACTAAAATGTTAGGTATCTAAGTAAATGAAAAAAACATATTTGATTTTTTTTGATTTTTTGACAATTTGCAGTGTTGAAACGACACATTTATACTGGTTACTTCCATGGAAATGGAGATATCGAAGACCCTTTTTCAAGAACGCAGAGCGCATAGCTTCGAAATCTGATGGCCGTTAGGCTATTAAAATTCGAAAGTGGAGACCACACATCGGCAAGCGCAACGTATATAGGACACCCGCCAGGTGGACGGTTGATCTAATACAAGTCACGGCAAGTTTTCTGGTATCATTTATACAATTAGACAGATGTGGTATGCTAGGAGGATATTTTTTTTTAAATATTACCCTTTCACCAATAACGGTAGTAACATATAAGTCTTCTTTTGGGAATCAAATTAAGCTAGAGCCTGAATTTACAGTTTAGTGGTAGTACTAGGGATTGTAGGCATAAATTTATTTTTGGGATATATAAGTTTAACGTAATTGCTCTATGATCGTAGTAAATCGTTTCTCCCGGACTTGATTAAAAGTTCGCTGTGCAATGTTGCAATGGGAATTCGATATGGAAACTGCATTATAAGTCTAGTCTAGGGACTAGCTTCTCGGAACGTTAGTGTTGATAGCTATGTTATTTTTTTATGATTGCAATAGCTAATATCATTTTGCTGACCATACTTATGTAGATGATAAATTTTGATATGAGCAGACCTGATTCACTTGAGTGATGTAGCGAGGTATGAGGACTATAGGATCTGTTGGGAACCGAGGGTAGAAGCAAAATATATTTAACTTCAAAAACGTTTAAGAGCCTACGTTTAGAAGTAATCACTTAACCAAGGTTCTAAAAGAAATAACTAATAGATTTGACTTGCTGAAAGTTTTATTACTGTTTCAGAATCACATATCTGTTATATAATATTTGATAATTATTTGACTCAATAATATTCTTCTAGTTATATTTGCGTTATTGTTAACATCTGGTGAATATTCAAGTTAGCCCTTAAAAATAACAATCAGGTACGTGTGCCATCGAAAGCAACGGCGTTGAATAACAAAAGGCTCGCTAATCGAAAAGCGTTATCCATTTCAATGTGACTGAGCGTGCGAGAGACCGACGAATAAGAGAGAGGCAGCAGTCACTTTTCCCAGGGTTCCGTCGAAATAATAATAATGAGAAAGCACAGGGTGTGGGGAAGCCGACGAATAGCGAAAATATCAAAAGAAACGAGGACAAAACATCGCACGAATTCCGGAAAATCCCGTTTCACCAACGTATTTTGAACTCCTTTGTTACTACTGAATACCTTCATTTTCATACATTTCATCGCAATGCGAGAGAGGAGGGGGAGTTATTCTCAGAATGGTTGTTTTGTATCAAAGACGACGCAAGCTCCATTTTTGCAGAAAATATTTTCTTGTAAGGCAGTGCGTTGATGAAAGTTTTTGCCAACGCCTTGTTTTCTCTGACCGGTTTGCGTAACAGTATGTGATATTGTAATGTAATCTTACGTCAGGCTTACTGATTTTATGTCAGAGGTGTTAACATAAAAATAATGTATCTATGTTGTGCTGCACATTTTTTAACCCTCCTGGAAAAACGAAGGGTGTTATGTGTTTCACGGCGATGTATATGTATGTCCAGTCTTTGTCCGGATGTACCTGTGTCAGTAATGCGTGGTCCGATTCGAGTGCGGATTTTTTAATATAGACTAAAAGAAGAGACAGGTTCTTAGCCATATTTGATGAAAATCAGTCGAGCCATTTCGAAGATGTTTAGCTTTTAACACAGTTTTTTGTTGTACTCGATAAAAACACAGTCTTTCCAAGGTTTATTTTTATATTTAAGATTAAACTCGGGAATATGTTCTTAACTATGTTCGAGGGAAATCGTTTTGACGATATTTAGCCTTAAACACTGTCTTTGGATCTAGGTCAACTTGGATCATAAAATCATTTGGTTCCATCAATGTTCAATTAATTTTCAATTATATATTAGGTCCTTGGAACCTATGAAATTGGCGTTTTGTATGAAGAATTTCATAAAGACTGTTTTCTCCATACAAACATTTTTGATTTTTTTTTGGGAACGGCAAATCCAAATTTAGCTAAACTTTGTGTGTATTATCGGATAACATTAAGTTTTAAAAGTAACCCCTTTATAAAAGTTTCAGCGAATCTAAGAAATGATTATGGACATGACAAGAGCTCTGGTAATTTTTTGATTTAGCCCAGAAATTAAAAAATATTTCATGTGAAACCTTGAAATAATATTAAATTTTTCAAATAAAAAACAAATTTGGATATAGCTTTGAAAATCGCAGGGATTGGTACATATGATTAACGAAGAAAAAATACTCCAATTTCATAGGTAAAGACCCAATATATTGTATCTAACATATAGGTACCTAGTTGAACTACATCACTGCTAGATATATAAAGTCTGCTCAATATGACATTGATATACACACCCTTACGAGATGTTCCTTTAATTCAGTTCATGTATACGCACGATATTTTTTCTTTAGCTGTATGACCCTATTAAAGAAGATATATAACATACAGCTAGGTGTAAGTGTAAATTATTTTAAGATTATTTCCATTTAAAAATATTTACCCTTAGCATTCGTTACGCCTTAAGTACGTTACTATTTAAAAATCGCATAAGGTAACATTTTTAAATTAATAACCTAAAGAAATGGTCGGCACTTTTGAAACGTAAACGACATGAATAATAGTTTTAAATGTATTTGAATAAGCAATTCATTAATTATGTGTCGGGGGTATAATAGTAATTTTTGACGTGGCCCTTCCTGCTTTCAATGCAGTTGGCTCAGTTACACAATTTTTCGATGGGGTTGATTGTCGGAGCATTCGTAGTGTTCGCAATTTTGGTTTCGAGTAGGATTTTTTGAGTATATTTTACTGGCTGAGCAACCTACATTATGAAGTGGGCAATATGTGAACCTAATTTGTGTATTTCTTATTATTAGGAGTACGTACATATATCTGTCGTACTGCTGAGCATACATATGCCTTGAAATAATATTCAATTTTCCAAATAAAAAATAAATTTGGATATAGCTTTGAAAATCGCGGGAATTGGTACATATGATTAACGAAGAAAAAAAACTCCAATTTCATAGGTAAAGACCCAATATAATACTGTCCTATTTAGCCTTGCAGCTGATCGTTAATTTTTTGTAACCATATATTTCAATATAACATTGAAAGGTTGTATCTTCTGTACACACCAACTCCATTCGAGAAGATCACCTCCATCCTCATTACGAAAATTGATCTACACGCTATGACTATGAATACTAAATCATCATTATAGGAGATTGTTTCCAAAAGTGCGCTTATATCCTAGACTTTGGGGAATTTCTCCAGCCGCAATACCTACTCTCAGAAGCAAGCAGTAGACATGGTCAGTACAGCCCCATTTTAGTTTGTTTAAATTGAGTGTCAAATTAAAGAAAATTCCCTGAGTGTATTCTGGTGACCTAAAATATTCGAATTACAATCGAATGGGTTGAAAATTGGCTCACAGTTGCAAGTTTTTCAATCCAACATACATCGTTAGTTTTGGCACAGATGCAGGGTTTAAGATGCTCGGCCGTGACAAGGAGCGCTTAAGCATAAAACCGACTTGAAGAAGGCCCGGGTCGGGCAAGCTTTATGATTAATAGTGCTCATTACGAAAGGTGAGCCCCTGCTTGTGTCAGATTTTCATGTCCTCGAAAGTTGCTCACGTCTCGAGTCCGGCGCTAATATGTTTTCGAATTAGTGCTTGGTAATCTATTTATGTGCGAATGCTTCATGAAACTGCGATAAATTAATAGACTACTTACGAATATTTATTACTGCTTATTATCAAGTAATTAAGCATATTTACCATGGCTATGTACCAATGAGTTTTTAAGTTTAATTACTTATGTGCATTTATCCGACTGTTCTTAAACGGTGAAGGAAAACATCGTGTGGAAACCTGTATGCCTGAAAAATAAAAATACAAAGGCATGTGAAGTCTATGGTCCATACTACCTCATTATACGAGGGGAGTCCCTGCAGTGGGATGTTTACGGGCTGATGATGAAATTAAAACATATTTGATTAAAATGGTAATAAAGAACGATGATTTATAATTGTTTTCACACTATCTAAGATGTTATTATTAAGTACTTACGAGAAGGACTTAATTGAATCTCGGCAATGACAATATAGGAATATGTGAACTCAATGTAATAGATAATTAGGGTACATAGTACTGCAATCTACCCCAGACTTCGGAATATCGAGAACTCAAAAGAATTTTCATTATTTTTAATGATCCGAAGTACCTACACCTGCACTGAATGTTTCACAATCATCCTCTTCCACTATCTTCTATCAGCCGTCATCTCCGTACTCACCCCTTTCACACACATATCATTCCTCACGCAGTCTACCCAGACCTTCTTCCTCCTATTCTGTACCTATACGTATAATATGTTTTTTTATGATGAGTTGATGAGTTTTTATACCGTAAGAAAAAATAGTGAATATTAGGTGTAAGTGAAATAGAAATTATTGGCATAGGTAGTTTTTTTTTTAAACGCACTTGCCTGTTTCTGTTTGACATGCTACTAGCGAGATTCGTAGGGTTCATATCATGCGAACTGTTTTTGTAACTCATATTTTCTCTAAGTTGTCTTTATTTAATTTAATGGTGTAGGTACATAGTTATGTGAAATAGGCTACAAACGCGACCGTCAAATGACACAATTAAGGATTTATTCAATTATGGTTTTGAAAAAAAAAAATACTATAACTATGCCAATACCTTCTATTTCACTTACCCAATATGCCCTATTTTTTTCCTTACGGTAAAAAAACTCATCTGGTAAAGTAGATTTACAAGCACTGTGCTTGCTTTTCTTAAAGCTTATCTTAGCGCTTTAGCTGCTCTAATAAGATTCCTTCACATGGCCACTCAGAAGTTTCCTGAAAGCTGAAAGGGCGCGGGTCGGGCCAATTATGAAAATAGCGCACCTGCGCTTGTCAAACACGCCCGCGGTTGTCGGCCGTCCTGCACTAATCATTAATCTTCTTCGCTCCTTATACATCCCTGGTACCTCGGGCTGCTCTTCGTTGTGAATTTACTGTGAATCAGATAGGTCCCGTGTTGAAATTTTTTTATTCTCTCAATTCTCCCTCCCGGCTAAGAAAATAAATAGTACTACTAAATTATCGGTGTAGGAGCACACTTCACTCATACTGCAGACATTAGAATTCTGAAATACCTACAAATTAAAATTATACGTTTGACGTTTAGGGTTTTATTTTGCAGGTATTTTAGATGAGGAGACGTTGCATGCACAGTTTCCCGAACGCTGCCCATCGGTTGATACTTTTATCTATATGTATAAAGTGTCTGTTTTTTGTTACTAACGGAAGGGTGTGTTCAGTGTCAAAGAAAGAAACGCCGTATTTTGCTACTCCATACTTTATTGAAAAAAAATATCTTACGACATGTTGTGTTCCACTATAAATATCCTTTTGTTTAAGTAACAGATTTAAGTATCAAATTTATATAGTTCTATAGAAATTTAAGATATTCTTTCAGTTTCATTGTGGAAAGAACAAAGATTTTATTTTGCTATTTGGAAAAATTAAGGAAAGAATTCCCCAATGGGAAGTCCAAGAAAGAATTATTATATGTCAAAACCAGAACATCGGTCGTGTAATACAGAGTAAGAGAAATAACTCTGGATAGGAATGAGTGGAGAAGTGCTACACCGGCAACTTTTTCGTTGATCAAGAACGTAAGTTTGGCGTTACTAGCGCAATCTAGCGACGGATAGCAGTACGGTGTAAGAGTAGTACTCGACGTAGATTCATACGAATTGACCCAGTGGCGCCCTCTTTTATCGAATAGAAATAGTACTTAATTAATGCCTCTTCTGTAGCAGAATGGTGCTGTTTCCCCTTGAGTAAGTATTGATTTTTGGACTTGAAGGCATTTCTTATGTAAGTACCAAAGTATCATCTAGTTCTCTATGTATAGGTAAGACGGATGGAGTCGGTGCCACAAGAACCATTCCACAATATTAAACGTAACTGCGGAGAAACAAATGGAAATAATGCCGGTTCTGTATCTAAAGCTGACTGTACCTTACACTTATTGTATCGCTTGCGAGAGCAAGCAACTATTTATATATTTTTAAGCTTTTTCGGTTAAAAGTTAATAAAGCAAGGGAGTAAAAACTCCAAACTCAGATATTGACATAATTAGATGTAGGTACCTATAGGTCATTGGAAATTAGTTGACAATAGTTCGAAAATTCACTTTCTACATTAGTAGGTAATCACATTTAATAAAAACTCTTATTATATTACTTTCCGTTAACGTATTAGTACTACCTATATTAATTCTGTGTTAAAGTCTTTTTACACAATAAAGCTTTTTTATTATTCAGAATTATTACGAACGAACATATTTAAATTTTGAATTATCATTTTTATTTGTTCTCCTGTCAATTCGGTACTTTAGCATAACATAAAGGATATTTTATTCTTCATCTAATTAAAAAAATGTTTAATGAATAGGTTCTGTAAGTACTCGATACTGTTCGTCAATTACCTAATCACCAACTCGTGACTTTTTGGAATATTACTTATATACAAGCATAAAATCAGGTCCTCAGATTTGCAAGTAACGAGAGATTACTTACAGAAAAGAAATTACTATCAGCATGTACTTTCATGAGCCTTAGCTACTAATATGCAATATATCATTTTACAAAATTATTCAATTAATTATTGTTATGATGTAGGGACCGTAGTATTTTGTCATTACCAAATAGTAATCAATTCCTGGTAATATTGTTACTTGGGTAGTCACTAGTCATCCTGATACGATTCCATCTTATAACTGAATGCGTAATATATTTGGAATGATTTATTTATAGCCTGTTACTCGTATGTATAATTATTACAGCCATTCTAACACAGACAGCCATTCTAACACAGAAATACTAACTAATTTATGAGAATATCTGTTGTCTACGAAGTCTATAGCTGTATAGGCTGACTGAGATACTGTTATTCATTATTAATTATTTAATTAAAAAGGAATAAAGGAAAAAAAATGCACACAGTGTTCTAATTATAACAATTTATTTACTTGTAATTTAATTACCACACAGAATACACAATGAACAACAATTAGGTACCTAATAAGTATTGTAATTATTAAATCTACTTTTAATTAACATAAAGCATTATAATTTTTTTAAAGCTTTTATGAGAGAGGATAGACTACCCCAAAAAGAATATATGCAAAAGTAATTGTGAATAAAATTCTATTAACATTATCTAGCATCTAATAATAGATACACCAAAAATAGTTCGGAAAAAAAAAGTTCCAAAAATATTATTTACTTGCATAGTTTTATGAATAAAATAATGATAAATTTCATCCATTTTAATTCAGCAAAAAAAATTCAGGCCCTATTTATTATCAGCCCAGGCCTACCATATATATATTTGGATGGTAAGTTACTGATACAGCAATGCTGTCCAAAGATAAGTATTTGGAATTATCACTAAGACGTTTTAGAAGTTACTGTATAGAATTTTATGAATATATTTCTAGCTTTAGATGTACATTGACAGATAACCTATCAAGCAGATATACCTGCCTCCTGCGTCACAGGATCTGCCTAGTACGGGACCTACAGGTAATGCGTCTCATTTTGTTAACTATTATAACTGTAGGTTTGTAGTAGCATATATTGATTTATGTATAACTCCTTTGTGAAATTCAATAAATTATTTTTAATCTTAAGCAGGAGAATGTCATATAAAAATATTTTGATAATAGCTTCTGAACGGTTTGCAAAGATCAAAAGTCTCCACTGTTGGGTCACATCCTACTCTCACTAGAAGAGGATATAGGGCATAATCCACCATACGACAATAGTAAAGTGAGGATTGGTTTGTGTCAGACTAGTGGCTACCAGACAACATTTTCAGCCACCTCTATAGGCCACTGATATGTCTTAACCATTGCCATCAATTGAAAACAATGCCTTGTATAAAAATGTGACTAGGTGCTCACCCATTCTAGACTAACCACAACAAGTATTGCTTAACTTATCTAATTGAAACTGAATAGCAAATTTACATGGTCCACAATTAACTGCTTCACATTAAAAAAATGAGAAAATATGCTCTCTTCTTTCAGAATTCATAGTACATTACATAATCAATACAATACAAATACACTTTATTGTACAACAGAAAAGAAAATACAGTTACAGAAATTAGTAAGAGTAGAACGTACAAACTTGTATATTGGTATATAAATTTCTTATAGTTTAGTTAGTAAGGTTTTAAAAACTGGGTATAGGTAGTTCACAGTCTTCATGGTGTAATATACGACACAGTCACACATCCACAAGTACACCGAATCCTATGTAATCACAATGCACTTGTAAGAGTGTGCTGCCCTTGGAGACTGCTTACTAACCTGTAACCTAGGTAGGTATGATTCAACTAAATCAAGTACACATAGGAGAGTTGATCTCCTTCGATGGATTCACGCTCGGAAGTGAATATTTTGAAATTATTTTAAGATAACCCTTTTGAAATACTAAAAATTAAGAAATGGCAATTAATAAAAATCATTTCAGAAGAAGACGAACGACAGTTCTTGCCAAAATGCAGGGTAATTGTCTTGAAAATATTTATTTGCGAGCGTTCAAATTGTCACAAATAAAGAGAAATAGCCATTGGGCTCACATCAAAATAAGTATTGTCTTATGTAACTTAAAAATAAGTATTTAAATAAATTTAATTGGTATGTCGGTTTGTTCTTCTGCAACCAGAAAATTTAAGGCACACTACTTACAATCAAAATTCTAATAAATGACATTAAGTGTAGGTAAATCTGTTTAGAAAAAACTATTGCAGTCTGTTTTTAGTTTTACCAAGTTATAAAGATGCTATTTATTGACTGACCAATTTCTCATAAATCTGGATAGTCTGCAAAATAATCCAAAAATGTTATCGTTATCTGGGCCAGAATAATAATAAAAGTGTTTATTTGCATATGGCGTTGTTTATTTTACTTTAATTATTCCTTTAATTTTGTACTTAATAATGAGTTGTTAGTAATTTGTGGATAATGCTGCTGGTTTTGCAATCATCTATCTAATCTTGCTTAAGTTATACATATTGTAAAACTGTTTATTGTCCCTAGTAAATAAAAATAAAATTACAAAAATACATACACACAAAATATTTGTCTATGCGTAGAGTTGGAAGAAGAATTTGCGTAGTAATAAAATAGAAAATACAGAAAATCCTCGTTGGATTCAGAAAGTGACTTCCATTATTTTCGTACCTATACAATGTCTAACCTAATCTAATCATAAAGGCATTACAATCATGAAAAGAAAAAAAGTTATGCAAGACAATCCAATTAGCAAACATTAATATAATGCCATTACTGAAACTGACACATCTATGCGTGTAAATCTTAATGTATTTTTATAAAATGACCCAGAAATCTTTTACATTGCATTTTCTACATTTTAACGATTACGGTTTATAGGATTTTTTTCACATAAATATATAAAGAGCATTACAAATCAGAAGTAAGTCATTAAACCCAATGCACATAGGACGTATTTCAAAAATATAGTAACGGATTTTTGTGTGCGGATAAGTGCAGATTTTTGAAGGTATTACGAGCAACGCGTGTTAATAAATCTATTATTAAATTTCTTCAATATGTTCAGAAAAAAGTCTCAGGCAGTAAATTTCAAATGTTGCATATTCAGCAGCAGATTCTTTCATCATCTTCAAAGGACTTCATCGTTGCCGTGCATGCACCACACAAACCTCTCTAGAACCGAATTTGTCGCCTCACTTCAAACAAATTCGGATCTACAGGGTAGATGTAGGGCACTAATATTGATGCCGATGGGCACCAAATATGTGTTCTTGATCTATGGAAATCTGAAAATGAAAAGAACACACTATATATATTGTGGGAGATGGTCAGCATGCGCTCCTTCCTCTTGTCCCTTTCTTTTTGGATTTTGTTTAGCAAATAAACGCCAGGCAAGTGTATAGAAAGTCGTCTAATAATCTCCAACAAAATTCGTAAATTTATAACTATGTTAACAAATAATGAATGTGAATGAATTGTCGAGGTAGAATTCGAATCGAGAAGTGAAGCTACCGCGTTTTAGTTCGTCGCAGATTCATAGCGGTAAAAAAAAAGTTTTCGTAGCCTGCCGATAGAGGGCGCGCGAACATATGTAATGTTAAATATGGTTGTAACTAAAAGGTTTGTGACATGATAGGTGGCATAAAACGACAAAGAGTAATCGTCAAACTCAAGTAATTCGAGTAGTAGATTTAAATAATTAAATATTTTGGTAATTCTTTTTTGGATTGCAAAGTTTTACAAGGGATTGCAGGTTAATGTAGTGTTTGTAGATACCTAATATAATAAATGCGAAAATTGGGAAAATGTTTCTAATTCAATAACAAAGCAAAACCTCAACGGATTAAAATGAAATTTGGTAAATAGATGCGACTATGTCGTCGATTAATGGTTAGGCAAAATGTTTCAAGGTAAAATTAAAAAAAAATATATAATATTATTTTATTTCATTATTTGTTTAAATTCAGATCGAGGCATTTAGTTGTTCATATTTTCTCAATCGTTTTCAATTTTGTTTTTGAACTTCTACCTATTCATCACACTTGATATTTATCATAGTTTACTCTTTTTGTATATTTAAATATAATTATCGTCATGTAAAAGTTAATATCTTTGGAAACCTGTGTTCACAGTAATAGTAGAAATCGGTAGAAACTTTGATAGTACTTTAGGAGATTGTATAAATAAAATTATGAATTTATTATTACACTTTAAATTATACTGCATTCATATAGGTAGTTTTAGCTCGACTTTAGTTGTGATTACGTAATAGGAATATTTGGGAAAATCTAGAACAATTTAATCAAGCAGGGTATCAAAGTTATCAAATCTGTTTATAGAATAAACTATTTAAATTTTCATAGAATGGAAAAAAAGGATAAATGAATAAGAAACTTCTCTAATGGTTGAGGCGGGACTAAGGCTGTGTTGCTCCATCCTCCAACTGAAATTAAAAAGAAACAAAAATTAATAACATATTAAAACAGATAATGCCTAGGTGATAGGTACCTATTATGATGACCATATTTAGAGCAAATTGACAAAGCACCCATCCATTATAATTGAGAATAGTGCTGTCGTCAGGTGCTGGAATTTTTTATCGATAAACTTATAAAATCACATCGTCGTTACCTATACAATGAAGCAGCCGACAGTAGCCTAACTGTCGTAATCGATCATCATAATTGTGGCAGTCTATCCACAGTGGAGGCGTAAAATAAACATGGAACACAAGTGGAGGACGCTCATGTTTGAACTACCTTACACAATGTCCACTGATGAGTAATTGTTAAGTCGTGATCACATTTCTGTGACAAGGTGGAAAGTGACACTTAAAGTGAAAGCGTAGGACAAACCATTTAGAGTCATCTACATCTTAAAGGAAATATATGGTTTAAAGTTTAAACAATGCTTTTTAGCTAGTATATGCTAATAAATGTTCAACAATACTTGTTGAAAAATGCCTAATAGTATCTATGGCATTTCGCAATTGTTGCATCACGATGAGTAATCATTACGAACACGTCAGTACTTTACACCTTTTTATTGTTTTTCGGAACACAAACATAAATATTCCACTTGTAATTTCGGTACTTTAATACTATGAGTGATATAAGATTTTATGTACCTATATTTTAGGGATTTTTAAAAGAGCAACATCAAAAAGAGACAATATATTCTAGTAAATGTGTATCTCTAGGCTTATAAATAACACTAATAAAAAAAACTGGTCTCGACCTTCTTTCTTACATGGAGATTTATTCTAATGAGTTCATCGTGGTTTATCTTGCGCGTCACTATGTCTGAGCTCGCGAATTCGCCGGTTGATTCGCCAACCTTGGCGCAACGAGGCCGCCATCCGCTCGACGGCGGCGGCGCGGCGGATTCAAGTGGGTCACCAGGGGACACGCATGCGCTCCGGACACGAGCAATGAGCGCCGCCCCCGGCCTGGGACCGAATGAATGGTAATGGCAGACCCCCACTGTATATATGTACCACCATATCCTGACCTCCCTTTAACATACAATTTTCAAAAGCCCTAACACCGCACGGAGCTCTTTTAAGTTTGGACGTGAAAACAAGCAGCTGTTGGGCAAATCTGTTGAGTGTTCAGCCCACTAGTTGCTAAACTCTTAGTATTTAATTTGATCCAATGTATGTGTGGGCACTTCATTATTGTTAGTTATTTTATTAATATTACCTACCACCTACTATACATTATACGCCTGTAATTTTATCTAGGACGAGTACATAACAGAAATTCTACGAAAGCCTATTGTGTGAAATTAAAATTTACGTTTATTGGTCTTTTAATTATGATAATAGTAAATAAACAAATTAATTGTATCAACCAATTCCAAGAAAGATAAAGAATTACTTTGATACTCGAAAGAGAAGCAAACGTTTCCAAAGATTCTATTCAACTTTTCAAATAGTCAAGACTGGTTTACAAATACGAAAAACCCAACGTTTCGTTTCATACGTATCAACATGAGAATTATTTATGAGAACCGCAAAGTTTTCTCACTTCCTTTATGTACGTTCTTTCCCTCCACTTTATTTCTTGTATTCTTGACGTAACTGAAAGCTGTACTAAATTTTTATGAAACAAAAGCTTCCATAAAAACATTGAATAATTTACCGATTAAACGAAATGAAAAGTACTGTAACGAAAAACGAAACCTATTCGGTTTGTATACTGGTATTTGCTATCATTAATCTTTTCAAAACCGGATTCCATAAGCGATGTAACTTGACGATAACAAAGAACTGGTCTACATTACGCGACACTTATGACTATGGCTAATAAAGTTTCATCTCAAACGTTCAATGAATTGTACATTAACACCACAACACAAAAATACAAACTGTTATCTCAATAGCATCTGTATCGGTTCCTGATTACGTTTGGCAAGGTCATATATAATAGTAGAAAGAGATTATTAATAGAAACTAGGCATTAATTAACTCGCTAGAGTTTTACGAGAACACACATAGAGTAAAAGAAAATAAGCAAAAGTTTCTAGCTCCCGGTTCAACTACATTTCGCAGTCGTTAACATAAATTTCTTGCGCTCCAAAAGCGAGGCACATAATTTCTACCCTCTAGAAGCCTGCACCAACGACCTAGTTCTGCCAAATAAATCTAACTTCACGGACAGTTAGCTTTATCATTTTATTTATGGTCAAAAGCTTGATTAAATAAAGGAAAATTACAGCACTAAAGGAAACTAAAAACTCACATTTATAATTTTGCGATAAGTGCTCCAACTATAGAACCTGTATTAACTGTAAATTAATGACGAAAAAGTTTTAATTTTAGCAAAACTGTTTCAAAAACTGAATTTGATTTCACAGAGAGCGGAGAAAACGAAGTGTTCACAACGAGAGACGATCCCGGTCTGATGTGTTCTAACACTGCGTATCGCTTGAAACTATTGGTGATGAAAACTATTAGCAGGCCACTAATTGTACGGCAGCCTACATAGACGGCGGTAATTGCCCCATTTACACATTTTGTTAGTCCGCTCTGCATAATTGGAGCCTGTTTACACGGGAGATGATATGAATGTGCCAACCACGACCGGCATACGGAAATTAGGAAATAATTCGAATGGAATGCCAAAACTGGAGTAGCGAGCATTGAAGCATTGTAGTGTTAATAGGCAAATTAGATTCATAATCAAATATTAATTTCCTATGCAAACAAATAATTTTATAAATACATGGATGTTTATGAAAAGATACACCAGACAAAAGGATCAAGTAGTCTCTTAGAATCTTTAGAGTAGGCATTACAATTCAGAAAGTTCAGAGCTTAGACTATTGATTAGTTTATCTATATTTATATATTCACATTGTTATATCCCTAAGGAGTTTTTTATTTTAACAAAATGCTTATTTGTGTGGGATCTCATATTTGAGAATTTCAAAATTGTCACAAAAGAACCTCTGGAATCTAGTTAAATATGCGAGTACCTAAATCATGTAATGTTATAAAAATTCGTACCAAATTAAAACCAGACGATTAGGCAATTTGTGTAATATGGAGATCTGCCAAAATCATAACACATTCTTTGTGGTTATTCAAAGTTTATTTTAACTAAGCCATTTGCGAATTAAATATATTCATATCTACATCGGGAACTAAATAGACATGTTGGTGTGAAATTTTTGAACCGTTTCGCTTTGCGCTGTCTTCAAATATACTATTAATAGTCTTCAAGAAACACTATGAACTGAGATCCTCAATGACTAACATAATCTGTCTTAAAGAAATGAAGGCCTAAATTTAAAAAAATAATACAAAATTGTCCAATGACCATGATTGAATAATCCGTCCTCTCATTTTTTGAATGCGCATCTACACATGTACAGTTTCGTCATAGTCATTCAATAGGGCTGTTTTAACCCCTGGCGCAAAACGAAGGGTGTTATAACTGTTATATGTTTGAGGCCTGTATCGATGTGCGAGTCCAAAATGGCGGAACAAGGTTGAAAATGTTTTTTATTTACTGGAAATCCGTTCTGCAGACTCAAAGATATTTGCCTTTTACCAGTGTTGTTTTGTTTATTTGAACGACATTATTACAATAGTGAAGGTTTTCTAAATTTTTACATTATAGTTCCGTATCTAATGCTAGTATATTACCTATAAGGTTTTAGAGAATTGTATTGGATAATTGTAATAGATATTTTCATTGGAATTAAGTACCTACTTTAATATTATAATTGTGAAGCGTTTTTAGTATAGATAATAGAGTCTGAGTCTATATTCATCTAAAGGAAATTTGAAATACACGGGACACGTCGCACATCGCATTATCTTGTACCTGACTATATAGGTACGATTAATTTGCATTTCTTTAACTGAATGTGACACTACATGTCACAATGGATTTGTATCTTTTGCAGTTATTAATAGTCAGTTCACATACAAGATGTTTGCATACAGATGTCGCAACGTTATGAGTAGCATTCATGTCTTAAATTGTATGAAAATATGTACAAAGAGAGTATTTTATCAATATAAGTATCTCTTTGAAAAGATCGATCTGGAAATTTACAACAATAGTATTCTTGTCCTACGACTTCAAAACGGAAGGATTTCGCTGTTTTTTTGTTTGGTAATAAATCCGCTCTTATAAATCTGAAATATTACGGAAACTTGTCGAACATATTTCAAATATAATCAAACTACAAATGTGGATAGACTACAATTTAAACGCTCACCGAATAACGTTCATTCACAAGGTGGAAGGACGACCTGATGAAGGTCGCGGGAAGTCGCTGGATGCAAGCCGCCTCCAACCGGTTGCTCTGGAAATCTGTGGGGGAGCAGTGGACGTCCTCTGGCTGATATGATGGAGATAAAATAACTTTTAACTCTAATAGACACTACCTACCTACCTATTGTAGGTATGACCGTGGAAACTGGCCGGACGACGACGAACGTGAAGATCATGAACAATCATCTAACGATTGCAAATTGATAAAACTGGATTAAGCTATTTTCGACCAATTTAACATTGTTTTTGGAATACGAACAAGATTATTAAAAAAACAGGCTAAACATCAAATAGATATTTTAGAAATCAAAAAAGCACTCCTATCGTCTCACGTTGTAGTATCTATAGTTGTTATTTTTATTAAAGTATAACTATTTGGTTTACATTATTACGTACCTCGTTTTAACAGAGATATTGGTGCCGCCCTTACACTAAAGTACTAGAATAACGAAAGCTGCTAAAAGGTTTGATGGCCGTTCAGCGCATGCCTGGTGCGGTCGCATCGCGCAGCTACCGCCGCGCAGCGTCACCGCCCCTGGATTTCGGCGACTCCATTACGTAGGTACAGACTGTACAGTCGATAGCACGACGACCTTAATACCTACTACCAATGTAAGATGGCCGCGCGATGTTACCAGGAACGATAGAAGATAAAATTGGTCATAGAGAATGCGCTAAACGAACAGACGCAAGGAAGATTTCACCGTCCGGTAAAAATCAATTTAGAGATTTCAATATACATTTTAACCTAGGAAAGCTTGAACGGTTTACTTAAAACAATTGTTAAACCTACAACCTTAAACTTATATACATAACTGAGCAAAACACGTTCGGCAAAAATCCTGCATGATTAGTTTTGAAAAAAAAAAATCTAAACTAAAAGGTTTCGGATAGGTATAAGTACATAATTAAATAATAATGTATAATCATAATCCGTTCGACAGGCATTACATTTGAACCTTCTTGTGTCGCTTTAAAGTTCAAAAGCGCTTAAGCGCAAACGTGCTCGATGGAACGCAGTCTGTTAAAATAAAACTATGAAGCTAGTAAATTCTACAAGTTTTATAAATGGTATGGTAGAAATAAAATTCATCAGAACGGAGGACTCCATTTACCAAATGCGTATATCCAAAGTATATCCTGATATAAATAAATTGTCTTTATTCAACTCAATTATTTCATTATGGATAAACGTCCTTAGCTCCCAAATGAAGTTAAGTAGTCTACTAACAGTATGTACTTAGTCTATAAAAATCGAGTTCAACACCTCGTGTGGCGCAGTTAAATCCATAACCGAAGCAAAAGATGTATTACTATAATCAGAAATTCCTAATTTGGTAGGTATTCTTATACCATTTTGTTGAACAGAGAGTAGTGTACTCAATGTTTACCTCTTACGTGATGCAAGAATATTTTACCACATGACTGCATACAAAGAAGTACCAAAAGCTCATGACTAATAGTAGGTACCTTTGTAGTCAAAGCGCTAATAAATGCTGGCCTAGAAAGTTTGTTCGGCTGCGAACAGTAATTATCGGGATGTTTTGTTACTACCTTTATACCCGAACCATAAACGCTATTGTCTATGATTTCTCTTTGCCCTTTTAACACTATTATTTTATTATCTTTTAGAAATAATAACTTTTGAATTATAAAATGTTATACTTTATTTTGTTTTCTAAGGTATTAGATGTTTGCAAAGATTCGCATAACAGCAAGATTTATTGTGTTTAAATAAAGGACAAATAATGTAGTGTAAAAATATGGACACGCAGATTGTAAGAAAAAATTTGTGCATTCTACAAAATTAAGAATTGTAAGAATTATAACAATTAGCTCCAAGTGAATTCAGCAAAAGTTATTTAATCAATCCGGAATTAATTAATAATTTAAACTTGAATAGGGCAATGCCAATTCATTTTATTTTTGGCAACCTATAGGTAATTATCACAGAATAACTCACATTTGTAACGTTACTTATAATTAATATTAACATTAAAATACTTACGATTAGATGAGATCCTTGTAGCTGATGTTGACGTCGATTATCTAAATGACAGCATCTGAAAAGATTATGAAACAAATTTTAAAAAAATTAACTTCAGTAAGAAAATCTTTAAAGCTTCCAATGATTGAAACGAACATTGTTCACCCCGCCTGATACGCGCCAAACTGGCGTTGACAGTCCCGGCAAACATGGCGGCCACTCGAGTGAGAAGCGGAAATACACGAATTACTGCGAGTAAGAGAGGATAGAATAATATTCACAACTCGCGTGCGAAAACGAGACGCACGATAGGTCCTGGTTGCTCAAACATAGAGAGAGATAACGATATCGAATTTGACAGTCGAGTGAAAGGATAGGAATCTCTTCTAAACGGTTTTAGGGTGGAGCTGTCTGGACTTTCGGGTCGGCACGCAGATGGTAACAAAAAGGGACTAGTCGGGATCGGGGCTAAAATTTGGGCATAAATTGAACGACATTTTTGCCACATTGCTGTGAGGTCGTTTGGGCAATATAACAAAAGGAAGGAAAATAATTCTGAGCTTCGTGTATAATATAGTAATAAATATAGTTAGGTTTAAAAAAGGGTTTTTGCAAAACCAGTTAGAGGTATTCATCCAGATCCGTCGTTGTACCGTTTATACCTATTAACAATGCATGATATTCTCTTTCATCATCATGCGAAATTATTTAAGCTCTGCGGCAAAACACATTTTGTATTACTGAATTACTTGTATTCAAGTCACGGGGTCACTCACATGAAATTTATTGCTAGCTTCCTGCTGCTTTATGAAACTTCGTCTTTCTTCCAAACCAAATTCTCCCTTACAAAATTTGCCTCTAGCTTTGTTTTATAAATATCTATAGAAAAGTGTCTTATGTTATTAATGTAGTAGGCACCTAATCAACGATCATTGATCACGCGAGAATGATGAGAACTAAGTAATTTCCTTAGATAAGATTATAACGATTTTTCATATAATTTATTGCCGCAGTTTGAACAGCTATTTCATAAATAAGTTAGGATGTACCACTTCCATTGATAATTAATTTTATGTAACATCGTGATTAACAATTTATTATGTTAACCTGATTCCCGTACGAGATTTGCTTAGTTATTATCTCCCAGATAAGAGATTAACATGGCGGAAGCTGCCATATCATGTGTTTGCTCAGTTTATATTTTGGTATCAACATAGATTAAAGCTGTATATTGTTTGTCACCTATATATAACAGGTAGCTGCTGATAAAATTTTATTTAACTAAGATAGCTCGGATTACCGTCTTGGAGATTGCTCCCCTCGTTCCCATCTTCAATTTACGAGCATATTTCGTAAAAAACATGATTAGAAAATAAACTTACGATAGGGGATTACGAAACAGCTAACAGATTCGACGTGATCAGACCGTGAATGGAACATGAAGATATCGATCAATACTCTATTTTCTGCTCATATAAAATAGGCTGATATTACATGTGGGATGGTATTCCAATACTTTGGGAGCTGCGGTCATATAAAATTGAATTTATTAACGAAAAAGGGAATGTTCAGGTTTCAGTAAGACGGCAGAGGAATATCAATGAGTTTTGAGATGCCATCACGAAAGATATATAACGAGACAATAAAGATACCCATATAATAGAGAACTAGATCACAATAACATCCTAAAACTGTTGTATCGTATTTACTGAAGTAGAAGTACTAAGAATAATTTAAAGTAGCTAATCTCATTTTGTGTCGCGTGTACCTACTTAATTAACTTTTGTAGGTGCAAAATCCACGACTTTCGACCCGTTTTGCTTTACCTACTGAAGGAGGCTTGAGAAGTTGTCGTCGTTTGCTTAAATATAGCAACACAGATGACGATCATCAAGAAGCTGCAATTCCATATTTAATATTTACCTATAACCTGAACTATATATATAACACATGGCAAATAAATAATAAATTAATAGAAATTGATATTCGTAAAAACTTTCATAAATCTCTACCTATTATTATATGCTTTCAGATGAAAGAGTCCATCTAACATGGAACATCTAACATGGAAATCTAAATGCAGTATATGCAGATGGCAACAACGCTACAATCATTGATGCTATTATCCACTTATAAACCATTGGTTCCATCCTGGACCTCACACAACTGTATATTATCTTTAAATCTTTGCTGAGACTAATTTAGTAGTCGTCCACCTAATTTTTTGGGTTGTATACCTCAAGAGGTAAAAATGGGACCGTTATAGGGATCTCTTTGTTGTCCGTCTATACATTTCTCAGGTATCAAGTTGAAAGCCCTGCTCTGTAATAAATTTAAGTTATTAACTCAGATCAATAAAGAGAATATTAGAAGGGGTCCAACACGTATTCGCATGTTAACTGGTGCAGTGTCTGATCATCAAATCCTATAAGTTACTTCCCGTTGATCTAGAATTTTGAAATTTGTCATGTAGGAAAGATTCATGCGCAAACAAAGAAAAAATCCGAAAATAGATACATTTTAATTTTATGTGAAATTATAACCAGAGTTAATTTTGCAATTTCTATAGATATCTATCTATATTGTCTAAATATTTGGTATTTTGTCAGTGGTGAGGCCTTTTCCATTCGATAGGCCTTTATTAAGTAAAAGAATTCGGTTTCGATTGTATTAGATGAATTTCGGTTTTGGCGTCATATGCTTGTTATTTATGCGTTGCCTTTAAAATGATTTCTTTCAAACAAAATTCTGATGACTCAAAGAGTATTATTTTATTATTCAGAAAGAAATTGAGTATCCCCACATTGAAAGAGAATCCTGCGACACGCGATCACTGAGAACACATTATTTATTTACAGACCAGTTTATAAACTTTGAAAGTTTAATGACAATGAAAATAACTCAGGCAAGTAATAAAATAGGCAACTAACTACATTAATTTTGATATAGTCTTGTCACGCAACTTATCCTGCTTAGTCTCCAATTCAAGTTTGCGATTCCCTAGGCAACTAGTTGCAGAGGTTAGTAATATTATTAGCACAATTTACTAGGTAAGTATTACTGGATATTTGATCCGACAGATAGGTAATAAAAAATAATCGTTTATTTCAAATATGTAAGAAAATTACTTCGATAATAATCGTGATATCAACTTAACTGTACCTATATATACACTCTTACGGTGTATCTGATTCAAATACAAAATTGTACATTAAAGAAATGCTAAAGAGTATAGGCCTATGTCTTTTTCAGATAGGTAGGTATTATGTAACTAATCATTAGTTAAGCAAAATTTTCTTAATATAAGGTGTATTTGATGAGGTAAGTGTTGATTTGTCAACCGCCGCTAATGGTGAAAAGGGGAGACAGAAAGGTCAGACCTTTTTGATATCACGCATTAACATGCATAAAAGGAGAAATCAGAATATTATCAAAGTGCCACCACGGTTCCGCACATGCGTACTAGCGAGACCGATATCGACGGGCTTCGAGGCGTTCCGCCTCGCGCAGACTCCAGACTGCCTCGATAACGTAAATAATACAATAAAAATAATACAATCCCACTCGATTTGAATGTCTTCTACTCTTGGTAGGTTTGGTGGAGTCAGCTTGATGGACTGTTACGACCGATCCCTTGACACGAGACGAGATCGTTTCGACTATATACGATTTTTTTACGAGGACAGTATAATTGATGGCTGTTGTGTTGACCCTATAGCAACGGGAGTTAGTATCAATATTGACAAAGCTTCACTAGACATCTTTGTGTAATGTCTTTTGGGAATATTTTATACCGTTCCCAGTCACGTCGCCATTTTGAGTATCGAATCGATATTTAACGCAATCTCTCGACATATATTACAAATTCCTGTTTTCATAATATAATTCGCCATGTAAGGACTATAATTCGCCATGTATATGTATTACGTAGAAGACAAAGAATTCGCCATGTACCTAGGTACATGGCGAATACATGTATATAGGTACTATTGGTAAGTAGGTACGACCGAGGTGAGTCAAAATAGGAAAGATGTCAGGATTAGCTTGATAGAAAGAGTGATAAACAAGGATGTGCTCAATAGAGCAATCGAAAAGAGACTCATTTAAAACGATACAGACTAGAAGGTAGAAGCAAAGCCAAATTTAAGAAACGAGCGCTGTATTTAGGAAAGATTTGTCTCAGAAGCACTGACTTAACAGTCGAAATTGTTTATTTCACTAATTTGAAGTTCCTATAGGTTGTTTAATTAATCATCTGTCGTGTTAAATTCACCCGAAGTAGCAGTAGATTGCTAACAAGAAATAAAATTAATTAACGAAATTTTTCACAAACTATGCTACACCACATTCGAAGAAATAAGTAGGTATATATATAATATGTAGATAAAACGTTTATTTGCATGTTATAGAAACACATAGAAAAATACTTAGTGTGTGATAGAATTATCAATAATAAACTCATTCTATGAACATTACTATTTGCTTCGAAGAACAAAGAGATTTAGGAATATTGCATCTGTAGAAAATGTAGTGTCACATCGATGATTGATATACGATTTCTTAGATATTTTAGACAGATGCAAATAGAAAAAAAATCTAGGAATTATGCGCTTAGAGCCGTCCCATAATTTGACAGTATCAGAAAAATTTCTTTACTTCAGAAAAAAATAATTAACTAAAGCACTGTTTTTCAACGTTTCCGATTAATGTATCTATATAAAAATATCCAAGGAGACGCCATCGTAATGCCGAAATGATTATGTACAGCTAATAAACTAAATTAAGGTGTACAACGAATTTTCATTTCGAAAAGGTCAGATATTTTTATTTGATACATATACCTATCACAAATAAAATAGCTGACAAAATGGAGCCGATACCTCTAAATTTGTGTATCAATTGCCTAACGCTACCACTTCTTCTTTCAGAGTCGGGGCAAGTTTACGTTTTATTGCACCAAAACGTTACAATTTTGAAGTGTACTCTTATCAGTATTGTGTTTTGTAAAATGTATGTCCTCCTTTTGTACAATAAAGTGTATTTGTATTGTATTGTATTGTATAACCTCGGCTCCCGATCGGACAAATAATCAGCTACAAAGATATTTTTGTAACGATTTGTACAAGTTTTAGAGATCTTTGGGGGAGGCCTTTGTCCAGCAGTGGACGTCTTCGGCTGATATGATGATGTACAAGTTTTGATTACCACTATGTGGTCAGAATTTAATACACAATATAAGAAAGCCCTTCAGGAATATTGAAGATATTGAAGCGAACTAAACCTTTCAAATCGATATAACGTTCTTGTAACCAACGCCACAGACAGACATTACGTCTAACACTGAGTACTGTATATTGTCGGCACATACCTATTTAAAAATGTAATTTGCAAGTCGAGGTACTACCAGAATAATAAATCTTTAAATGATATATATTTTTAAATGACCATATTATAGTTATTTACATCGACATTCAACAGTCCTATTTTATTATAATATAATATTAATGTGTTTAATAGTTTGAATTTTCTAAACAAAAAAGCAAAGAGTGAAATTTATTCAAAATTAGTTGCGTTTGTCATTTAACTGTGAATATATAAATGTCATAAAATAAAAGTGGTTTTGTTGTAAGAAAAAATTTAAAACAACATGGAAAAAAGTACGGTAGCCCGCAGTTCCAGCGTTGTAACACTTTATTCCGATTTAAAACCTTATCGCCACGCAATGTAAGAGTCTATGTTATGTTACGTTTGACTTGCGCGCCGACTGTATTTTCGGTTAAAATTATTCGGTGCGAACTCTAATTACTTTGTGAGTAACAAATTAGTCACAAAACATTTACACGTATACGAGCGACTTACCTCTGTATATCTCCATAATCGAAAAATGGTCAAATCTTCCATCTGCAATAGGTAGGAAAAAAAAAACAGTTATAAAACCGCCATGAATAAAATAAATTATTATCAACAGAAAAAGTAGCCGCTGACAAAAAAATTAATTTGATGAAATAATATCTATTTAAGTGTATAAAATTTCAAATTAAGAATTCGAACGCTTACCGGGCGGGCGAGTGATGGCGCGTGGGACACTGCGCACTGCGAAGTGGGACCGGCGACGCGAGCCTACTACCAAATCCCCCGCACTCCTCCCTCCCGCCCTCTCTAGTTCCTCCTCAGATTTGCCTACTCTGCCCCTCGCCCGGCTACAGGGCTCGCAAGACCTAATAATAGGAACCTAATCCCTTTTAATCATCGAGGGCGTTTCCTTTTGCCATTTTAAAGCACGGGTCTCTTTCGGGGCTTAATTGCAGCAATTTAAACATTCACTTTGATTGAGAAATAAGTTTAATTTCAGCAATTTTGAGAATTGTGTTTGCAGAGAGCGGCGTCGATATTTTAAAATGTTTATGTAAGTAATTAAGGATTGAGAAAAAGAAAAGTACGAACAAGTGATATCACATACTTCTACAAAGTGGTAACAGGGAAACCGTTAGCAAGGCGTGTTGTGACGTAATCCTAAGCAGCCTGTCAGTTCCGGAGGACGCATTCACATTGGTGTCCATTTTTTTCAATAATTTCGTTGTTTTTGAATGCGTTTTATACAGATATTTAAACTTCAGCTTTATGTTTATTTCATTAACAAAACATTTAGATTGTTATATACAAGGATGAGACTTATAATAATAAATAAATAAATATTTTAGACACTTACACCAATCGTCTAGACTCAAACTAAGCAAAGCTTGTACTTTGGATACTCGATACCTACCTAACGGATAAACATACGAGTACATAAATATTTAAATAAAGAGACATTCGTATTCATCCCACAATTTCCTAGTAAGTATAGTAATATCTGTGTCTGGAAGCCATATACCTACATTATATATGTAGTATATAGGTAGGTTAGTAGGTATGTGTCTTTTCCTTTAAATAGCTTGAAATTTCATTTGAACATTTATTTATGTACTTATAAAGTATTAACTAATTTAATATTAACCAGATTATTCGCTATTTGTAAAATTAAATTTTAAATACCCCTGTGACTGGCGTATGAACATCTGCTCAAAAAACTGATTCAATTTTGCAAAGCAAGACAATAAATCTCAAATTAAAAATTAAAAAAAAAAAATATTTGTGCAGAGAAAATTGATAAAGCAAAGTCAACTAATTCCTTATTTTGTAAGTGTTACACTTAAAATAAGTAGCGACATTTGTATACCTTTTTGGATGGAATGTAGAGTTACTAATTTATAATATTCGATCATTGTATGTACCTATATTCACAAATAAATATGAATAGTTAGATTTTACATTTGTTAAGCTACCGATTGTTCAAATGGCAATTTTCGCCTGAGAAGAACAAGTAAGAAATTCGAGGGGTAATGTAACATTATACCTAAATAACTAAGTATACATTCAGTACGAATTGGAATTGGACCGGGCTGCATAACGGTAAGAAATGTATAATATGGTCCTTACCTATGAAATTGGCGTTTTGTATGAAGAATTTCATTAAGACTGTTTTCTTCATACAAACATTTTTGATTTTTTTTGGGAATAGCAAATCCAAATTTAGCTAAACTTTGTGTATTATCGGATAACATTATAAGTATAGGCAGCGTTAATTTTTAAAAGTAACTGCTTTATAAAAGTTTCAGCGAATCTAAGAAATGATTATGGGAAGAACATGAAAAGAGCTCTGTTAATTTTTTTTTATTATGTGAATTAGCCCAGAAATTAAAAAATATTTCATGTGAAACCATGAAATAATATTCCATTTTTCAAATGAAAAACAAATTTGGATATAGCTTTGAAAATCGCAGGAATTGGTACATATGATTAACGAAGAAAAAATACTCCAATTTCATAGGTAAAGACCCAATATTTCGAAAAGAACCTATTAGATATCTTGTATCAGTTTAATCGTATTGAAATCGCGGCTGATAATGTCCAAGATATTGTACATAACGTAGTCGCATATCCATTATACCTAACAGTAATCGCAGTTAACAAAGAGTCCTGTGAACACATCTTAAGCGACGTGACACGTTCGTCCGGTGCCTATGTCCAACAAGATGCCATATGGTGTGTCTCAACTGTGCGTTCATGGCTCGATGACTCAATACATTTTTACGTAAGTAATTTCATTGTCAAACTGAGGCCAATGGAGCATGTAAAACAAATGTGTTTTTAAACTTTAACTTATTGTTGTATATATAGTGAAGTATTCACTCAACTTATACGGTTTAATGTGATCTTTTGTTTATAACAAAATTCGGCTAAGTCTCTTGTATATATTATTTTTGTAACACAGAGAAATTCGCATCGATAAACACACGTCACCACAGTCACGAGACTATGTCAGTGTGATATAGATTAATTGGAGGCTCGGAAAAGTTACACATTAATAAACCTATTTTTAGAATGTACTATAGTTACACAAACAGTGTAACAATCGATACAATCGGTACAAAAATATACAGCCGGCTGTAAAAAATCGTTACATATAACTACAATGCCCCACGTCAATCAGCCAGAGGATTATTTCGCTCGGACGCGCAGGGCCAATCCGGAGTCACCCCTCCCCCTATTGGTGAATTTTAAAAAGGAATTTCAATTTAATCCGCTCCCCTACGAATACATCTGACAGGCCGCCGTTGTTTAAATTTTGCTTTGTGAGTGTATACGTTGTGAAGTGAGAATTCGGTGCTGAGAACTCTCATTTATTTTTAAATATTTAGTTGCCATATATATCCCTGTTTCCTAGTTTAATGGGACTTGTAGGATTTACCTAACTTAAATTAGATATGAAAATAACAGGAAAATCTCATATTCTTTTTAAAGATGCGTAAGGGTACTGCATTATATGAAAATTTTATCAATCAACGAGTATCGATATAAATATCGAAATTTTAAAAAATACACCGTATTTATAGGTTTGACATCAATCGATAAGGATCAGATTGTGGTATCGGCACGTGAAAGGAATAGAAATAACCCGTCTCTTCCAGCGTGTGTCGTTAAAAGTGACTAAGGGACTTTCCACTAATAAACGCCTATTGATTTGCACATTGTAGGTAACGGCGATGGGCTCACATATCTGTATCTCACATGTTACAGATTTAGGATTAATATAATAGGTAAATTGTGGACCTTGACGTAATATCTGAGAATTCCAAGATTTTGATTTATTTAACGCGTATCCAGGTAAACATAAAAAAAAAACAAAAAAAAGGTGAACCGTGTAAGTTGTTTCAAGCTTTAACCTCTTATTTCACTAACATTGATTTAAATACTAACATTTGGGATATCTTTGACCAGGCCATTTGCGATAAAGACCGTGCCGTAAACTACCCAATATATATATAGGTATGTGTAATAAGTTTAAAATTCAGATCGATGTCATATCTCCTTATATATATATATATATATATATATATATATATATATATATATAATATACTAGCTTTCCGCCCGAGACTTCGTCCGCTTGGAAGAATTTACCAAAATCGGTTCAGTAAAAAAAATTGCCTATATGTTAATCCACGTCGTAATCTATCTACCCACCAAATTTCATCCAAATCCGTTCAGGCGTATAGGCGTGAAGAGGTACCAAACACACATGCATACATATAGACATACACACGCACAAACTTTCGCATTTATAATATTAGTTGGGATATACATACATTTAATACATACAGTTAAGATTTTTTATTTATATTGTACTCACAATATGATAATGTCTCACACAAGGGAAATAAATATATCTGATGACCGTTTCTAGTGGCGACCTCACCTTTAATAAGAAATCTTAATATATCAATATTAAATCTTCCGTAGGTCTGCTGGAAGAAATTTCATTGTAGAAATAAGCAGAACCTGTTGTGTCGTCTCTATTATGTTGTATCTGTATGTTTTTTTCTTGTGTGCAATAAATGATGAATAATTTTTTAATTTTTTTTTAATATTTCGGACACTTACACCAATCATCTAGTCCCAAACTAAGCAAAGCTTGTGCTATGGATACTAGATAACGGATAAACATACATAAATATTTATATAAACATCCATGACTCGGGAATAAATGTTCGTATTCATCACACAAACATTTACCCCTCGCGGGATTCGAACCCGCAACCGTTAAATAAATAAATAAGATTTCTTTTTAAATACAGCCTAAATCCAAAACTAACTGCTTGTCCTCGAAAAGCCTAAACCGTAAATATTAGGTCCTTACCTATGAAATTGGCGTATGAAGAATTTCATTAAGTCTGTTTTCCCCATTCAAACATTTTTGATTTTTTTTTTGGGAACGGTAAATCCAAATTTAGGTAAACTTTGTGTGTATTATCGGATAACATTAAGTTAAGTATAGGCAGCGTTAATGTTTAAAAGTAACCGCTTTATAAAAGTTTCAGCGAATTTAAGAAATGATTATGGGAAGTACACGAAAAGAGCTCTGTTAAATTTTTTTTATTATGTGATTTATCCCAGAAATTAAAAAATTTTTCACGTGAAACCTTGAAATAATATTCTGTTTTCCAAATAAAAAAACTTTGGATATAGCTTTGAAAATCGCAGGAATTGGTACATATGATTAACGAAGAAAAAAAACTCCAATTTCATAGATAAAGACCAAATTAAATAACATCTAGATATCTTTGATTACTGCCATTTTCGAGAGTCAATAATTTGAAAATCTCGAAAATAGAACCAAATCTATTTAAATGTCTTATCGAATGCATATTTTGAATTGTGTTGTATTTGGATAGAAATCTTAAATTGGTGAAGCAAGTAGGTACAGTAAATAACAAAAATATTTATTTTGTAGATATTGTAACAGTGCACCTGGTGCGTGTGGGGTCTCCAATTTGATAGGGACGTACCTAGCTTTCTTTAGTAAAGAAGCGAATTACGTTCGTAAATTTTATTTCTTTATATACTTATTCTTATTCCACAGCATGCTTCTCTCCCGGCTTGTTCATCTATTTGGATCTCTCGATTTAATAGGTTTATAATAAAAATATGTTTCTCCTTCTAAATTCCATCACGTCTACTTTAAAACAAATTATTGTACTTTTTCACATATTTTGATTGTCAATAGAATTCAAATTTTAAAAGATTTATTTTTTACGCGTCCAATGTTATGAAACTTCAACAAGATCCACCTAGAAATAAACAACCTTACAGTACTTACACAGGCTCTTAAAAATAGTCACATTTTAGATATTTACGCTACCGCTTGTTCAAAAGGCAATTTTCACCTGAGAGGAACAAACAAAAAACTCGAAGTGTTGATTTTTTATATTACAAAAGGCACAACATATTTCATTATCTATTAATTGTGAAATAGACTGGCATGCGAACGAGTTCATTACGTCCATGGATATCATCCAAATAGTCTAATATTTTATAATAGGCCTTCTTGATAAGTTTCTGTTTTATAGTATCATAAAATTTATTGAAAGGAATATTCTGTATAGCAACGGAAAACTTATTGAAAAAACCTATGCATAACGATGATTTACAAGCTAGATGGTTGCGCGAACAACATTTCTTAGTAGATAAAACAGCGCCATCTCTTAGGACCCTCGAGAATTAATAGGACTACTGAGGATTAATGGCCAAAAAATCAAAATTTTTTTAGTCTGTGCAACCTATAAATCAGCCAACAAACTTAAAAATACAATATTCATTAAAAATATGAGTTTTACGAGTAATAAATTATGTTTGTTATATTTAATTTAATTTATATTTAATTTTATGCTTCGTATTGTTGTACAATAAAGAATATTTTGTTTGTTTGTTTGTTTGTTTGTTTAAAAGATACTCGCATGTTTTTTACACGTTTTAACACCACTATAAATTGGCGAAAAGGAATACCTCTGCAGCATGCATTCAAAAAAATTCGACAAATATTAGACGTCAATACTCCTAGAGTATAAGTATTTTAGTTTTTTCCACAACTTCATATCTTACGGTATCTTGCTGTGGGCAAATGTTGCGAATATAAATACAAATTTTGTTTTGCAGAAACGAGCTGTTCGGCCGTGCGATATAGGTACCTATTGAGCCCTGCAGTGTCATTTGAAGCTAAAATTAAAGAACTTTAATATATACTGCATCATTTAAGAAAAATAATGATAAATATTATGTCAATACAAGAATAAATAAACAGAAGCCGCCTCCACGAAGTCAGTAATTTATTCATAGGATTCCCGTTGATATACCAAATCTTCATTTCAATAAATTGACAGGTAGGTACTCTATAACGGAAATTTATTAAGAAAGCATACCTACTAGTATTATAAAATATCAGACTATTTAAATGAAAATCATCGATGGACATAACCAGATCGTTCGCATGCCAGGCTATTTAGAATAAGAATAAGAAAACTTTATTTGATCCATTTAGCGACACTTAAAAAATACATTTAATTGTTACCTATGTACTATTATAACACATTACATACATACATAACACATATATAACACATACTATTTCACAACTAATAATATATTGTAATATAAAAACCAGTTTTAAAGAGCAACCCTTCGAGTTTCTTGCTTGTTCTGAGGGAAAAATTGCCTTTTGAACAAGCTACCTGCTTGCTTAAAATATGTAAATTCTAACACTTTTAAGTGTATCCTATGTAACATAAGTATAGAATTTTCTCTCCGTGTTAGTTTTAGTGTTATTCCTCTATGGTTTAATGGACATAAACTTATTAGTGTTAACAATAAAAGTATTATTTTTTTTATGTGGGTTTTATGCCTGAAATAAACGATTTATTATTTTCATTATTTTTATAAGTTAACATTTTGTACTACTACGTGTTTACTTGGTAAGTACTATACAGTGCAGTACAAATAGTCTTTAAGAGGCGTCCAGTGGCGCCGTCAATGGCTAAATTAAGATTTTTTAAAATACAGCATAAATCAAAAAAATCGCTCTGACCCGCACTCGAGTAGCCTAAAAGCTAATTGTAAATAATACATAAATAGATTTAATTACGGTTATTTTCGAGAATTTTAAATTATTGATAATAGTGGCCACTTTTTTATAATCCTGATATTTAGAAAATAACCTTTATCAAAGCTTTAGGCTGTTTGAGTGTAGGTCAGAGCGAGTTTTTTGATTTATTCTGTATTTAAAAAGATATATTATTTTAACCAATTAGGGCGCCACTGATGGAATATACCCTCTTAATAGTAGTTACAGTATAAATATGGAACTTGAAATTATAGTAGGTACAACGGCGACCTTTTTCTTCCAGGCAAATAGGTACCATGGAGTAGATAATAGCTACAAATTCTATGGTATGCATAAATAAACGTAGGTATAGGTATTATATTTAAATGGAATAATGTAGGTAAATACTGAACATACATAAAAATTATAATAACACAATATACGCAACAATATTATATATGTACATAAATAGATGAATACATGGTATAAAATACTTAAATGTTATAAGAAATAATCCTAATCCTAACTCTCCTAACTAATATTATAAATGTGAACGTTTGTGTGTGTGTGTATGTCTGTTTGTATGTATGTATGTTACCTCTTCACTCCTATATGGCTGGACCGATTTGGATAAAATTTGGTGGGTAGACATCTGTCTGGGGGCGGAATGCTAGTATATAATAAATCTAATATATACTTATAAGTAAATTACACATAAAGTACTAATTGTATCCACACTGTACTGATAGTAATATAATCCGCCTTTGTACTTAACTTTAAATTAGATAGTCATAGTAATTTTGTAAATTTTATGAAGTACAATAAAGCGTTTACAAAGAAACAAAATCTTCTGCATTAAAAAATCAGCAGGTAAATTTATAGAAATAGAAAAAATTCTTTATTGTACACAAATTTACAGTATACACAGTGAATTTATTTAAACAGGTGTATAGAGGTGGTCTTGCCGCTTGTAGCGATCTTTCCCGGACAACCGTTTAATTATTTATAGTATATTATATACAATGGTGTCGATTCGGATGTACACCAACGAAATTAAACTAAAACCAGTTTTAAAGTAGTACTGCCTCTTTCTTCCAGGACAGTACGATGCGACGGCACCACTCTAAAACTGGTTTTAGTTTAGTTTAATTCCGTTGGTGTACATCCGAATCGAAACCAATCAAGTATACTTTATTGCACAAAATTTAAGATAACATTGGATACACATAAAAATAAAAATTGTGCAACCAGGTTGTCTTATCGCTATTTAGATATCCACCAGACCACCTTTGGTTAAAGAAAGGAAGAGGACAGGAATAATAATTATATTCTATATTATCAGTGTTTATCTTTTAAGTCAGTCATCAATAGAATTAAATTGGTTTTGCATTATTTTAATATAGGCCTTAAAACAATATAAAGCTACAGCTCTGAAGATATACTACTCTGTGTAAAAAGTATCGGGAATATGTCAATAAAAAGACCCGCGTAAAAGAGGTCGTTCTAATTTTTTTACTGCATGTTGGTAGCACTGTACTGATTTAGCGCGCAAAATTTGAGCGGGATCTGTCATTTAATTTGTTTTAAACTACACTTTTTGTTGGTCATAGTTTTGAGTCCTCGGCGATTTTTACAATGGAAAATATTGTTGAACAAAGAGTGTGGCTTAAATTTTGTGTTTCAAATGATATTTCATGTGGTGAATCACTAAAAATGTTGCGAAATACCTACGGCGAATCGTGTATATCGAAAACAAGGGCTTATGAATGGTATAAGGCTTTTAAAGAAGGCCGAGAAGTAGTAGTAGACTTGCCTCGTTCTGGTAGACCTTCAACCGCTACGACCAAAGAAAACATCGACAGAATCAAGAAGCTAGTGCTCGAAAATCGACGTATGAGTCTGAGAGAGTTGGCTAGTGAGGTGAACATATCTTTTAAGTCCGTCCACAACATTCTCATTGACATTTTAGGCATGAAACGCGTCGCCGCTCGACTAGTTCCAAAAGAGCTCAATTTTGTTCAAAAAGCGCAGCGAAAGCATGTCGCTGAAGACATGGTTTCCCGAGCTTCTACGGATCCGACCTTTATGAAACGTATAATAACTGGCGACGAGACATGGGTTTATGAGTACGACATGCAAACAAGCCAACAGTCTTCAGAATGGCGTCTCGAAAACGAGCCGAAACCCAAAAAACCGCGGCAAAGTCGCTCCAAAATCAAGGTGATGCTGACAGTTTTTTTTGACTACCGTGGTGTGGTTCACTCCGAATTCCTTCCAGAGGGAGAAACAGTGAATAAAGAATATTATTTAGGCGTCATGAAGCGTTTGCGTGAGAGTATCCGCCGAAAACGTCCAGATTTGTGGCAACACAACTCATGGATGCTGCACCATGATAATGCACCATCACACACAGCCATTATAGTGAAAGAGTTTTTAGCGAAAAATTCAACAAAAGTTCTCGACCAAGCACCGTATTCACCTGATATGGCTCCGTCTGACTTTTTTTTATTTCCCAAGTTAAAATTACCACTTCGAGGAAAACGTTTTGAGTCGATAGAAGCCATAAAAGAAAATTCGCTGAATGAGCTAAAGGCCATACCGCAAATAGCCTATGAAAAATGTATGGAAGACTGGGTGAAGCGGTGGAGATGTTGTATTGCAAGCGATGGGGCCTACTTTGAAGGCGATAAAATAAATTTAGATGAATAATTTGTATTTTTTGTTTTATTGACAAATTCCCGATACTTAGTACACTGAATGTAGGTAAAACTAAACTAAATAAATGTGATTTTTTAAGGACTCATTAATTTTATTTGTTTCGAGTACTTTCAAAATAGGAACGCTTAAATTTATGAAAGGAAATAGGTGAGCATTTGAGTGACTTAATGTGTAAGGTTTGCAAATAAAATTTTCTCTATACAAACTTTGAGATAGCTTTTTTGAGAGATCTCAACAAATGAGGTATCGTTCGTAATATCTTTAAAAATGCAATCGAAAATATATAGTTTTTTTTATTAATTGTACCTATTATTGCTGAGATACGAGCCCCTTCGGTAATATTTTAATTATAATAAATTAGGATAGTCGCTTTTAAGGAACACTAGAAGCAAAAATTATTTGTAGCAGGCTTGAGCTTAATTAATTTAATTATTTTTTCTTAGATATCCGCAATTTCTAATTACTGTAAACAAACTTACGGGGTCAATGGAATAACCCAATCGTAGTTTAATACGAGTATATTAGTTTTCAGAAAGCTTGTGGCTAATAACAATGTAATGCTAAGTACTCATACACTGGCTTACACACAAACACATTAAGGAGAGATTTGGGTATATTATATCGTCGGATAAACGTAAGCTTAATTTTTTTTACTAAATTACAATTTTTCTGCACAGACAACAGTCAGCGCCACCTGCCCTACCACGTTTCATTTGGCAATGGCTTCGGGAGAGGATGTCGATTGGCACTGTCATCAAATTTTCTATTATTACATTAATTTTAAAAATTAGAGCGGAAAATGGTATGGTTAAAAATACCTACTAAACAGGACACCATGCTTATTATAACTAATAAAAATGGTTTTGACCCAATCTACGAAACGGAGGAAATTGGAATAAAAGTATTCAATCATTGACCGGCACCTCGACCGCCTAACTCTATCGCTTTGGGTATTGTCATCGTTTGACGTCAATGCACGTCATATCGTAACAAATGACAAGGACGGTCAGTGCATTGCTTTCGCTATAGCTTTGAGTTAGGCGGTAGACCCCCGGGTCGTTCGTACAATCAAAATGGCACTAACTTCATTTTTTTTTATTAAAAACTGGTTTCGCGTTTGACTAAAAAACCTGTTATGCATAAAAAAAAAAAAAAAAAAAAAAAAAAAACTACAATCTCATCTGATGGAAAGTGACGATGTAGCCGAAGATGTATCACGCGCACCCAGCAAATGCCTATTCACTCTAGACTTGAAGATCCCAAGGTTGTAAGTGTTGGGAAAAACCGACGCGGGCAGTGAGTTCCATACCTTAGCAGTCCGCATTTTAAATGATGAAGCAAAGCGCTTAGTGCGGATATTCGGTATGTTGGTATTAAAATGGGAGTTTGGAACCAATGGGAACTCAGTCATACAACGACTTGGTTCTCGAACGGTCGTATCAAAATCTGATTTATATTTAAAAAAAAATGCATCACCTACAACAGAAATGTGACAAAAAAAACAAAGTAGGTATAACATAGACAAAGTCGCCCATCACTTTCTGAGCAACCGTGTTGTTCAGGCCTGGAATAAGCCGCCGGATGAGGTCTCCGGCCCAATCAGTGAATTCGTTCAAGAATAGATTGGATAAATAAAAAAAAAACTAGTGATAACTCAAATATTGACTGAATAAGAACATAATGAACAATGTGAACTCTTCCCACACTGTGACATAGACATACCAGAAGTAATGCTGCTCGGCTATAATAATAATAATAATGTATTACTCGTGAAACTCATATTTTTATTCAATATTGTAATATTTTCTTGCACTTGTATGTGAGCCATCTATACGTTGTGGGCACAGACTAAAAAAAACTTTAGGTGTGAGCGGTGGTTCTGTCCACTTATTCTCAGCAATCCTATTAGTTCCCGAGGATTCTAAGAGATGGCGCTGTTTTATCTACTAAGAAAAACGCGAATATTATGATTTGTTTGCGCGACTCTATCTATAGCATATATTCAATGTATATTTTTTTATATTAGTAATAAAAACATATTGTTTTTTAGTACATTTATTCCATCTGTGATATATTCTTCATGTGATAATTAAAAATTTGACGAGGGCGCCACTAGACACTCGGCTTCCTCTCTAACTAAATAAATCATTTTTGGCAAGTTTGATCATAATTTCCGTGGTTGAATGTTAGAACCTAAAACATTCGCATGTTGAGGAATAATAATTTAAATTTTAAAATGTGACTGTATTTCAATTTTGAAATTCTGTAGAAAAATGCCGTGGTTAGATTTTATAATATTCTTTTGTTCTTGAAATGCCATGTTTGATAAATTGTATTTGCTAGAACCTTTTATTACTAGGCCTAATCAATTTTTTTTTCACAAAAGATAAAAAAATATACTGTAAACGAATTGAGATGGATTAGCGTTATTAGCTTTAGAAAAATAAATATGTGACAACTAAAGTATGTAATTTATGATATTCTAAAACCAATAAAGCCATAAAAATACGCTTATTTATCATTAATAACTCACAAAGTAAATTCAACCACTTCTGACTCGGAGTTTGAGAAGATGTTATTAATATATTATACCTTAGTATATAGTTTTGAAAATAATAATTAAATTACCTTACCTATGTCAATACCTTCTATTTCACTTACCTAATATGCCCTATTCTTTCCTTACAGTAAAAAAACTCATCCGGTACATTGGTGTTAGAAAATTTATGTTTGGGCTCACAATTACTGATGTTAATATGTTATTTAATTTTGAAATAAATATTTTTATGATAATTTCTAAATGTAAATTGGCCATAAGAATTAAACGCTTATTTAAGTATTATTATAATATACAGACAATATTTAAACTATGATTGTTTCTGGTTAAATGACCTTTGTAGCAAATATTACTCTCCTCTTTACTATTTTTGTAATACTAACTAACTAATCTAAGAGTGATCCAGATAAAATGTCTAGCATTATGATAGCCCAGGCTACCAATAAAAAAGAAATTAGTCATACAGTTAACGACCTGTTTGGTGTAGTGGTTAGAAATTCTGACCATACACCGAAGGTCGCGGGTTCGAATCCCGCTAGGAGCATATGTTTGCATGATGAATACGGACATGTGTACCTGAGTTATGGATGTTTTCATTTATAATAAGTATTTATTTACAAAAAAAATGTATTCATGTAGTACATCAACCATCTGGTATCCACAACACAAGCCTATAGTTACTTAAAATGGAACTAGTGGCATTGTGTGATATCCAAAGATATTTATTAATTATACTATATTAATATTTACAATTTCCTTAAGACTCTATCAGTACTAATGGCACCATTTGGAAACCTCTTGAAAAATGCATTTGACAACTGATACTCGTACATCAGTAAAACACATAAATGTCAGTGCATACTCCACTTACAGATAATAAATAACATAATTTTGTAAGTATATTTAGGTAAAAGATAATAGAATGAAACTGAAAAGTGGTGCGATGTATCCAAGCTTGATCTACACATACACACACACACGTACACACAAACATGAGTTAGCTTATGTACATTCGATTTCGGTGATTTCAGCATAGTGCTCAAATCACAGAAATAGTGCTACTATATTTTATGAGATATTCAGGTCTTTCACTGGGCATTGACGTCAAGTTAGCAGTGCCAGAAAATGGGTCTAAACTTTCGGTACAGGTGAGCACAAAATCCAAAACTACAATTATATTCATTATTTATTATGCGAATCGCTCGGCTTAACTGGGCATATACCGCCCAGTGGTGCCCTCATTGCATTAATTAAGATTTATTTTTTAATACAGAATAAATAAAAAACATAGTTCTGACCTGCACTCGAGAAGTCTAAACGCTAATTATAAATAATACATAAATAACTTTCATGGTGATAATTTTCCAGAATTCACGATTTAAAAAAGTGGCCGTTTTTATTAATAATGAAATTCTCGAAAAAAGTGTAATTAAAGCTATTTATGTATTATTTATGATATGATATGATAAGTTTTTTACCGTAAGGAAAAAAATAGGGCATATTTAGGGCAGTGAAATAGACGGTATTGGCATAGGTAGTTTATTGTTTTTTTTCAAAACCATTATGGAATCAAGCGTTAATTTTGTCATTTAACGGTCGAGTCTGCAGACTATTCCACATAATTACACCATTAAATTAAATAAATAAAGAAAAATTGGAATATGATTTCAAAATAAATTTGAATGATAGGAACCCTAGAAGTCACAGCAGTCGCATATCAATCTACTGCCCCAGCAGGCGTTGTTAAAAAAAAATTAAACTACCTATGCAATACCTTCTATTTCACTTACCTAATGCCTATATTCTTTTCCTTACGGTAAAAAAACTCATCCGCTATATTTAATAAGCTTTTAGGCTGCTCGGAGTGAAGGTCAGAGTGATTTTTTTAATGGTTCTGTATTTAAAAAGAAATCTTAATTAATCCAATGACGGATCCACTGGACGGAATAAACACTCTTAACTTATTTATTTTTAACTAACTTATCAGACTGTCTACAATAACATATAATATGAATAGTCTGATATAAGATATGCTTAGAATTTTTATACTCCTGACATCTTTTGAGAATTTTACTTAAGTTGTGTGTGGCGGGTGCTGTGGTGATTTAGAATTAGTTATCTAGATGGCGCTCTTTCTATGTCATACAGGAATTGCCAAAGGGAATGTCACCGGAAACGCTACCAAGGGTTGGCTCAATGTAGTGCACGGGTAGTACTCAGAGGTGGCGCGATTTTTAACGCGCACATGATGGAACATGGCTTGGTACAGAATTTAAATATGAGTGACGTAGAAAATTCTTTGTTTAATAATTTCAAAGAAGTGAATTTTTTTTATGCACAACGGGTTGGTGCTTGACCATGATTGCTTATTCATGTTTTTTTTTGTTTTATTATACTAGTTATTATATCGAAGACTATTTTTCGGACTTATGAAATATTTTTAAATTTTTTTGTGAAAGTTTTGTATTGGATTATATTGCGTTAATTGTACAAAAGTCATTAGGTTATTTTTAGTAGTAGTTTTTAGACTTAAATTTTAATGCTGTGTAAAACAGTAACTTTTGGTAAGTATAATAAAGGCATACTCACAATCATTTTAAAATTATTTTGGGTTAAATAAATATTTTCGTAACATAGAAAGTAATATGAAGCAACCCCGGAAATATTCCACAAGATTGAATGAAATGGCCGCGCTTCCGTTTTTATAGAAAGGTTTGCCGCGACTGTTCCCCGTCAATCAGCGCCACACAAGCAAGAAGCAATAAGTCACTGGAGCATGGTTATCATGTATAAAAATTGCGAGGTAAATATAGCAATTTAATAAATAATGGTAAAGACAGATTGCACCCCAAAACTTAGTGCCGTCAACGAGTAAAAATTTAAATTTTCGTAAATATAAGTTCACGAGTCATGAGTACAATTTGTACGAAACACAAACCCCCGGTGGCGGTGGCAGAGGGAAGTACTTTTTTACCCTGAAACTAGATGGCGCTAGCGAGCGTAAATTACAATTTTAATACTTCTTGTCTAGTGAATATAAAGCAAGACATCTAAGTCGTCGATGAACTATATTTATGTATTTATCTGTTGGGTAACTAGCTGCATAATACCGGATGAGTTTTTTACTTTATGAAAAAAATAGGGCATAATAAGTAAGTAAAATAGAAGTTTTTGGCATAGGTAGCTTTTTTTTTCGAAATCGCTGACGCTGAGCCTTGTTTCATAAGCGACTGGTCGTCGCACGTCGTCGACGGGTGTCGTAGGGTTCCTATCATGCGAAATTTATTGGGAACTTATATTTTCTCCAAGTTTTCTTTATCAATATGATGTCATTCTTTTATTTTATTTTATTCTTTTCGGAAAACCAACAGCTGGTTATAATAAAATTGATGCATTTTAAGAAGCATAAAGCTAATTACAGGTTTTCACTGTGATTATGTGAAATAGGCTACAAACGCGACCGTCAAATGATACAAATAACGCTATACTATGTAAACTACCTATGTCAATAGTTTCTACTTCACTTACCTACCTAATGTGCCCTATTTTTTCCTTTCGGTAAGAAAACTCATCCGGTATTTAGAATTTGTGCTTGCTAGCGCCATCTAGTTTTAGGGTAGAAATTGCTTCCCTCTGCCACCACTACCAGGGGTTTGTTTCATACAAGAATATTCATTCTAAACTTAGTAATCAATATATTATTAAAGCTATATTTAAGTAGATCAGGAAAGTTAATAATACTTTTGCGTATAATACATACCCCACCTAAGGCGACGTTTAGAAGTCATAACAATAAAAAGTCTATTCTATATTTTAATTCAACACATCTAGCAAAACTCTTTTATTACAAAATGATTTATATTTAATCGTATCATAATCACTTAATCGTATCATAATACACTTTTATGCCTGACAATAGTGGTCCGTACCGGACGATTAGTTTCCAACCCTATCGCGTATGCATAGAGTTCGAAATTGCTTGACTATTCAATTAACCATTAGTATGTAGAACAAAAAAAATAAATACAAAATACAATTTCTAGTTAACATATATGTATTAGTAATAGATAATCGAAGTGCAAATTTTATTGTGAACGTATTTACCTGTTAATGAAATGAATTATTCTTATTTTTATGGTTTAATAGGTTATAATGGTTGAAAGTCGAAGCATAGCTTAGTACACGTACTTACATACAATGGAATCCTAAATTAAGTTGCAATGGTATAGGTACATACAAATGAATTTACTTGTGGAAGGGATTTAACATTATATAGATTAAATTTGTTGTGTATATCTCATATTTATTAAGGGATCACATTTTCAATCTGTCTGTCTGTCCGCCAAACCTCGTTATGAAATATACATGTATAGGTAGGTGCGTTCCGTACGTTCAACCTCACCATTAAGGCTGTCCCGCGAAGATACCTAAGCCGTAGATCGATACAAACCGTTTGTATTCAGGCGGTCTAGAGTTCGTTGCGGACTGTCAGTATTGGTGTTTTATTATGTAAGGTTAGGATAAGGATATATACGAATTCATTCTGGTTGTTATGGAAACCTTCCGAAGGTAGCAGGATACTGTTTAATATGCGGTCACTAGAGCAATGCACGTTTGAGAGGTTTTTATATAGAGTTTATGAGTCATCTACGCGTAGTTTATTACTGAAGCTGTTTGGTATGGGTGATCAAGATTCTAGATTATAATCATATCGTTGAAATAAATCTGGTATATTTAATTTTCACATCCACTACGCGATGACTTCCGTATAAGTTACAAGGTTCCGGGTGCGATTTCTGATCAACATTAGATATCAATGTAGCGGTTATACATATAAAAGAGGATGGGGGATGACTTTTGCACATACCTTCAAATGCTACATATTAAAAGGAAATACCGAAAACGAACATTGATATGGTAGGATGGATAGTATTGATGCAATACATGCCAGGGAAAAGATCCTAGGAAACGTACCTACTGCCTCGACGATTTTTATGGTGTTTAATCTCGGTTTTGGAAAAGATAATATTCTCGTTGTTCGGTTTTCAACTTTGTGTAAGAATTTTACACAACAGTTTTACACCACTGTTTAAAACCATTATTTTTTATTTCGTATTTTAATATCTGAAAAATGATTTTTTAATAAATAAAATTGATGATTCGACAAAACAAGGAAATAAAATAATAACAATTAGACAATATCGCCGGTTAATTCAGAAAAAAATAAGTCATACAGTGGTCTTGACAACGTAATTTAAGATTGGTAACCGTTACGTTTCGATTAATGACCAACCGTTACAATTTATATTGTCGAATTTGCTCTTTATGTTACTAACTTGTTAAATCGTATCATAAAATTTATTTCCGTTTAATAAACAGCTATGTAACTAAACAGAAAATCATATTAGTCGCGTGATTCTATTTTTGATTAATAATTATTGGTGAAGACTAGTGAAATAACAAAGAAAAAAATCTGTGTTCAAATGATAGACAGGATGTGATCTATTGCGAAGGTACGTTTTCCGACAAAGTATACGGATGAATTTTCAAAATAAGAATTTGGAGTGACTTCCGTGGCGATTTTTATTTTGTAGATAAATTGAAATTTGACATTTGTTAATAAACCAAGCCTTAAATATTACTTAAATGCTCCATAACACACTAAAATAAAATGAAAATTTCGAGTGACTTCCGTGGCTGTTTTTTGAAATTTGGTATTTGTTAATAAAACTGGACCTAAATATTACTTAAATGCTCCATAAGACACAAATTTACTACATTAGTTTACCCACAATTTGCGAATGAATATTTCTGTGTCATGGAAATTACTTCAAGTGCCACAGATATCACAGTGTAATTTGTCATAAGTTTTATTCATTGTAAATGATGCAGTAGTTGAAATTAATAAAATATACAGGCCAAATTAACGTTCTTATTAATTATAATAATAGAGAAAGATCTAAATCTCAAAAGTCTTGAAATCTTTCACGGGACTAGGTCCCGCCTTACCAAATACTGGAGTATAAACTTATTCTGGCTGTACTTCAGCACAACAAAAGTGCGATACTTGCATTCTATAAGTGTGGAAAGGATAGTTATGACGCCATAAAGATGGATACCGGCCGGATCTCGATAATTACTACATCCTATTCGATCATTGATGTGTCAAAAGAAAGCACATATAATAAAGATTATTTCACATTTTATTAAAGTTTACATTGAAATAATACAAAAACATATATTAACAAAAAACTAACATTTTCAAAAAACCTTCTTGATATTTTGTAAATAGCTCGGTAACCATAAGGATTTTGGTAATTTATTTTTATGAAATGCATTGCCGCATTCAAAAGTATTTTAATGAATTTTACATCATAACGATCGAGTCATAAATAACCGAGCGACAGTCATTTAATTGAGTATATAGCGCTAGAAGGTTGGGACCGCGGTAGGTAATTCGCCAGTATATTGCGATACAAATTGAAATGAGTTACTTGGTCATCACTTAGATTCTGGTAGATATATTTTATATTATTTTGTAAGTATTTATATTGTATTGCAAATTTTACATATATTAAAGAACAAAACTGTTATCCGATGTTGAAGATCAAAATCAAAAAATGCTTTATTTTGTAGGTACACACGGTACACTTAAAATAGTCAGATTTTACATTTTTAAAGCTACTGTTTGTTCAAAAGGCAATTTTTCCCTGAGAAGAACAAGAAAGAAACTCGAGAGGTCGCTCTTTTAAAAAAAGGTTTTTATATTACAAAATTATTATTTTATATTATAATATTTCATTATTAATTGTGAAATAGCCTGGTTATGCGAACGGGCTGGTTATGTCCATGATTGTTTATCATCTAAATAATCTGATATTTTATAATATGCTTTCTCAATAAGTTTCTGTTTTATAGTATCTTAAAATTTATTGAAAGGAAGATTTTGTATATCAACAGGAACTTTATTGAAAAAGCGTATACATAACCCTTTGAATGAATTACTGACTTTGTGTTCGCAATCGAAGTGAGGACATGATAACCCTGAAGACTATTACTAATGTTTACTGTTATTACTCTATTATAGGTAGGGTGATCAACAGTTTCAAGACGGTGTCGGATTTCTCTTCTATAAGTTTCATATTAACAACACTTAACGTCGAAAGTGTATCCAGCTGGGGTGAAAACTTTATAATGAGAACATCCAAGAAGTAATCATTGAAGGTAATATATGAATAAGGGTCGCATTCTAGATGCCCAGATTACAGCGTAGAGGCAATATATGTATAATATATGTACATTAGTAAAGCCATCATTATCAACAGCCTTACATGTCTCCACAGTAAGTGTAAAACCTCTTCTCACGCAGATGCATACAGTGCGGTGCATTATGGAGCCCATCCCATAATGCACCCCACGGGCCCAGTGCGGATTGATGGATTTATGAATCTTCAAATCTGTCAACTAGAATTGTCAAATCCGTTCGAGTGCGTGGAGAACAGTTTCAGTGGAAGAGATATACAGGGCGTCCCAAAGTTATGGGACATGAAGGGGAAGTACCTTAAATATTGTAGATAGTGAATTTTGCTCAAAGAAGACTTTATGTTATTTTTAAAAGTTAGTAATTCTGCATTCATAGATTTTCTAAAAATTACTTGCTTCGGCTGGGAATCGAACCGACTTAAATGTGAAAAAAAAAACACCCTACTTTTATGATGCCAATCGAAAGAATAGCTAAAAAATAATAACTCTGCCTAAGTAACATAGTATTTTAAAAGAAAGGAACAACATAAAATGATTGAGTCAAATTTCAAGAAAGTTATTTATTGCCGACGACGTTCGAAAAGTAGCGATATTATCATTCCAAAGATAGCATTGATTATTCGTAAATAAGTACCCACTTCATAAAATAGGTACTAACATAGTTTTCCTTATTATAAGTGCACGTGTAGATGAAATGATAAAACTTGTATTTCAATACGTCCTCTGTAAGCTAGACAGAAGGCAAATTAAAAACAAAAATAAATAATTTATAATTTGAAAATGGAACAGTTTATGACAGCGTTTGTTTGAATGCATACTTTTTAAGATATTTTAAAAAGAAGTGATATTTTTAAATGTTGTTCTTAAATTTGAAAATGGAACAGTATGTGCGAGCGTTTGTTTTTCGGATATTGATCTGTTTAGTCTCAATTCACTTACACAAGTGTTATTGTGTTAATTTATTGCGAACATGGCATATCAAGTAAGTTTTGATCTAATGGAAGCATATTTTTTGAACGATAAAGATATCTCTAGAAGTTTGCGGTGGTATGGCGTAAAATATCCTGATAGACAAATACCGTCTCGTAAAGTTTTGAAAAGGCTTGTGAACAATTTGAAAACTCTGGGACGTTTCGATAAACGCCCAAGAGAACCACAGCAAGAAAACCATACGATCAACGACGAAGAACTTGGTATTTTAATTTACTTTTCGGCTTTTCCGAAAGCATCGGTGAGAGAAGGAGAACATGAAATTGGAGTTTCAAAAAGTAAAATACACCGTGTATTAAAAAAACACGGTTTTAAGAGTTATGTTGAAGGACGATTGGTTCAAAAATTACTTCCGGGCGATACAGAAAGGAGAAAAAATTTCTGTCTTGATATCCAGGCACGATTGCTCGAAGATCCAAATTTTTTGGATAATATTATTTGGACAGACGAATCTAACTTTAGCAATAACGGTATGTATAACCGCAACAATAATCGTATTTGGTCTAAAGAAAATCCCCTACGAGTGACTGAAACTAATAACCAAGTGCGTTTTTCACTCAACTGTTGGTGCGGACTTTTAAAAAACCGGGTTTTCTTAATCCATTTTTACCAAGGAACCTTGAACACAGAAAAGTATTTAGGAATACTTCAAATTTTAAGGGATAAGATAAGAAACCATTCCGCGGCGGAGCAAGAAAACTTAATTTTCCAACAAGATGGAGCTCCGGCTCATAATAGTCGGAGAGCAGCAGATTTTCTAAATGAATGTTTTCCTACATGGATTGGTACAAATGGACCGATTAGATGGCCGGCCAGATCCCCGGACCTCACACCATTAGATTTCTTCTTTTGGGGATACGTGAAAGATATGCTATACAAAAAGCGATACGAGAACGTAGGCGAGTTGCAAACAGAATTGTGCCATATCACATCGAGTGTTCACCATAAAATGATTAGAAAATCAACAGGCAGCGGGCTCATTAAAAGATTGGCGATTTGCGTAAGACAAGAGGGATCACATTTTGAGCATTTAATTAATTAATTTACAAAAAAATACCTACTTAATTGACTACGGCAGTTTCATGTATGTTTTTTATTTGATTAAAATGATTAATTTCACGTTGTTCCTTTCTTTTAAAATACTATGTTACTTAGGCAGAGTTATTATTTTTTAGCTATTCTTTCGATTGGCATCATAAAAGTAGGGTGTTTTTTTTTCACATTTGAGTCGGTTCGATTCCCAGCCGAAGCAAATAATTTTTAGAAAATCTATGAATGCAGAATTACTAACTTTTAAAAATAACATAAAGTCTTCTTTGAGCAAAATTCACTATCTACGATATTTAAGGTACTTCCCCTTCATGTCCCATAACTTTGGGACGCCCTGTATGACAGATTGTTACAAACTGTCCATATGGTTGAGTCAAAAATTTTTAAATCTTGACATAAAAATAGACCAATAGATAAAATAAAAGTTGTTCGATGGCGCTGCAGACATCCAATTCACACCTGATGTTAAGTGAAGATGAGGTCGAGGAAGCGTACTGACCCGGAAACCCCAACACATTTGGAGGACTGGCTATCTTATCTCTGACAACCGGAACACAACAATGTATTAACATTGCTGCTTGGCGGCAGATTTAGATAAGATGTAATAAAGTCCTTACGACTAGACGTCCATGCCCTTAGTACAAAGAGTATTAAGGAGACAATACGGCGTAACAAAGACTTCAATATCTTCACGGGAACACATCTAGTGGGAGGAGCCAGATACTAAGCTGAAGAAAGAGGGCGTCCGTGTAACGACGACAAGAGCGAAGGTATTGAGGGATGTGGAGAGTTTCTATGGATAGCTTAATACCTCGATCGGTATATCTGTTAGCAGTACGGCTATAGAAAGAGTTTTCAGGTGTGAATCAAACCCGAAATTATACCAAGATGTGGCCGTCACCAGCCTGAACGAAATTATGATAATGCTCCAAAAGAGAGGCACCAATCGATTACGGAATCACCGTGGAGCTTCTGAAATCGGCTGAAACACCAGTTCAGAAGCTCCTTGACTCTAACCTCACGGTCGTAATAGTAGAGGTGCGGTGGTACCTACAGTTCTTGAAAACATACTATACGTCTATTACGCTTCTGAGCCACGACTATAAACGGTTTTCGAAAGTAAACTTGCCTATATGTTAATCCAGGTTCTAATCTGTCTACCCACCAAATTTCATCCTAATCCTTCCAGTCGTTTAGGCGTCAAGAGATAACAAACATACATACATACAGACATTCACACACACAAACTTTCGCATTTATAATATTAGTTGGGATGCCATGACATGGCACCTATTCAAAAAATTTTGAAGTTGGAACGTTACTACTTTTACTTATTGGTGTTTTTAAATTAAATTTTAACTGGGCAGTGTCTCCTACATAATTTTTCTTTTCGCTAACCTTTCTACGTGCTTAAGGGCAGCTTGCCACTGGCGGTGTGATTAGTACACTTTACTCAACTCATACTCAATATACTCAATATGGGGCTCAGTGACACAAGATGATGTAGATTCTGACTCTGACGGAGGAAACACTTGTGCAATTGTGTGAATGTGGTCTGCTGAAGCATAAGCGGAGTATACATCTGAGTAGACACTTACTACACCCGGATGAGATAAAAACTATCACTGCTAGGTAAATGCTGTCATACCTCGAAGCGTCAAATCTAAGCAGCGAATTGAGGGTTAATACCAATCACAACGATTGGCAACGATCATGATTATACAGGCAGGGCTCTAATGATCTGTAACAGCCCTATGTTTAACCAATACCAACCCATCTCTTTTGGGTGTCGTCAAGGGCGACTAAACGATGCCATGTGATAACAGTTTAGATCAGTATTGGACGAGAGAAACATTGATGTGGAGCTTCCAAAAAAATTACGGTCGCCAAGTCGCCTGCCCAGGTAGCGATTAGAATCTCCTCACTCAAATTGCTACATGGGAAAGGCTTATGTCTACTAGTGGACTATTATAGGCTCTTTATGTAATGTCCGTGGCTCAAAATGTGATGTCCGTGGAATAAGTGCTGGATAGCACGCCACGGAAAGCACGGACAATACAGTATTTCTTCTTTTATCAAACTTATACAGAACGGATTTCAACAAACTATTACATATGGTATTCTTGACCAATCAAGTGAGGCTTGCACATTATCCACATGTCTGTAGTCTTTTTAGGACATTAAATAATTGAGCCATATTAGTCACCTAAATAGCCATACCAAAATGTTTGAATGAGAACACTTACGTCGATCTTTGATTACAAGAACTAAATACACAGCTACTCTCTCTGACAATGATAGGACGATTGACGATTCGCACAACTAGTTACGGTGCTGCGAGGGTCATTTACCCTCACACCAACAGCCGCTATTGTGGGGCGTTGCTGGGGTTAACGTGTGACAGATGTTTGTTGTGTGCTAATTAATTATTCACTATACTTCTATAAATTTAGAAAATATCAGTGAATAGACAGTTCATTTATAATATTTACTAATTAAAGGCTGTTTTTTTTAAAGTTACATCGATCTTATAATCGTCCGATTTGAAGTTCAAAGGCCTTTTTTAATAATAATTGTTTAATAATTATATATGTTAATTAATTTTCTATATTTTTTTATGATTTCATCGTGTAAAGAAATGAAAATACTAGAATTAGTGATGTGAGACATAGTTATGTCTCACATCACATATAGTTTATAAGCTAGATAGTTATCTAGCTTATAAACTAGATTTGGGGGTGTGACACAGTAAAGCGGATTTTTTATGGTTTTTATTATTTACATTGTTATTAAATATTATATTTTAATGCTATTTAAAATCTTTCATTGCGTATAGTAATTTGTCATATAACTTGCAATTATACAACACACTTAGGCTCGTTGACAACTAACTCGGCTGAGTTCGTTGATTTTTATGTTGAGACGATGTGTTGCTTGTAACAGATTTGTAAAGTAGGTACCATGACCTTGGTAAGTCATTCATTCATATTAGCTCACCCTTGCATTAATTGCAGCTAGGTACATAAAGTATTTCGTCGTGCATTATGATCTGTCCTCAGCGATATAAAAATGTTGCTCGGCAGCGATTTCCAATACACAACGGGTTGACACTTGACCTCAATTACGCTTGATGTTGAGTATAGATGAGGCCGAAGGTGGAAGCTTACTGATCCAAACCTCATCTTATTATAACCTGGTACAATCAACCGATGAATACTGTCTTTTACTAAACAACAGACTCTTTTATATTGAAAATGTTATGGTTATCGTGCGGCCAACAGGCAGTATTTAAATAATGAAAAAAAACCATAGGGATACAGCCTAGAAGATGGGAATATGAATTAACGTTGATCGCAGGCAGGATACAACTGGAGAAGAATTTTACAGATGATAGCAAAAATGGAAAGATCTAGAGATCTCTAAAGGCACACTAAGATTCTCTAATCTGTTCTGTAATACAAATTATACTATTTTCGTGTAATAGGGGTCGGGCTACGCGCAGTGTAGGGTCTGTAGTTGCCCTTCACAATATGCGGACTTAGAAGGGGGCGTTTTGTTGTTTGATAAAAAATTTGAAAGGAGAGTACATTTGCTAAGATTTTCGACTATTACTCATTAATTTGTAAAGCGTACTTAGCTGTGATAGCTTTTCTTTTAACTTCGTTACATATAATGATGCCGTGATTTTTTTTTTCATATCCAAAAACAACTTTTTAGCTGGCAGGTTAGGACACTCGACTCTAACAAAAATTAGCACTTTAAAGCTTAATATTTCGCAAAAGGATGCCTGAATCAAAAATTGTTGAAGATAACTTGAAATAGGTACTTTTGAACGACCTATCTAACGATATCCCTTACGATGGGATACAAAAATAACAAAAAATCATCCCCATTTTATGTGCAGGGTACCTACTCTAATTTTTTTCTAAAGATTTTATTTAACCGTTTTATCGGCGTGATTAATTATATGTATACACACGTATCAAATTACAGTTTTCTGAGTTAAGCCAGTTAAGACAGACAGATATGACGAAACTACATACCTATAAAGTCAACAAGTAATTGTTGACTATACCTACGAAGCCCTAAAAACTCTTAATAACTCAGTCATTTGTGTAAACGACTAACTTGAACAGCAAGTTTATTTTTATATTGTTGTATAAAGAATTTTAGTTATATAACATGGCGGCCAACGACGCTTGCTTAGTGGTTAACATATCCCTTACTATTCAAAGTCGAATGGAACTCGTTATCAAAAATGGAAAAAAACTTTTCTGTCATTCGTATCATTATCATCAGTAATTGAAGTACAATGTAAAAAATATATTTTATTTTATTATAATCCAATAGAAATCAATCTCATTTCAAAATTTTCACCACTATATTGTCCATACAAAAATTTTGATTTAATTTAATCTTAACCTAAAGTAGGTTCTCGATACCCAATGATTCAATTCACAAGGTGAACTGGCAACAGGGGGTGCCAGCGGGTTTTCAAAGGGTAGTACACTTTTGTATGGAAACTCGTGTTTACGACAGGTTCTTAATATTTTGCCTGTGGTGTTATATTAGATAACTTACTAAGTAGATAACTGTGCAATGTTAGTTAGGATGTAAGAAAATAAGAGTTTTTGATATGTCTTATCTAAATGAAAATTTATAAATTCTAATAACGAGGTATCTTTTATATATACAATATATTTTCAGTTTAAGGTAATCTTCATTAGTTCTGACTCTACTAATTGCCGTTTCTTTATTGTATTTAGAGAACACCTAACTTATAGATGTATTTTATTTTAATATCATATATGAGAAATTAAATTGAAGGCAGCTGCAAAAGTCAGTCGAAACTCGAATGTGATCGCGAATCCTTAGTAAAAACGCTACCCCGAATTCGTTCAATCAAAATGCGCAAGTCCAGCAACGACGCAGGCGCACCAGAGGTGCCTTTGTGGCGGCCATGTTTTATTGCCCCTTTTCGGGTGGCCTTTAAAAATAACGCTATTCATATAGGCCAGGTATAAATTTCACGCAAAACAGTTTTAAGGTTCGAAATGCAATAGGCCGCTACTTCGTTACGAGGATTATACTCGTATCCTCTTTCCGGATTTTTTTTTGAATATAGAATATCCGAATGACATAGATAATGTTAACGGCTAGCAGGTACCTATATACTTACCTGTGTAAGTACTTAAAAGCTATTCAATATACATAAATATTTTTTTAATATTAGTAAAAATAAGACATTTTAGACAAATTAAATTAGAGAGGTACCTACGGGGACAGAGTACAGACAGACAGTCAAAGAAGACAATTCTATAATGACATGTTTTATTGGATTGGATTATGCCTTATTATTAAAACAAACCCAGGAATAATTCTATAATAATATCATATTTTTTTCAAAGGGTGACAATTTCACTCATATTTTACTTTGCATAGGTAGGTACCTACTCACACATACGTAACAGCTTTAGTGACAGTCACGTTTTTACTTCAAATAAGTACCTATTGATTTAATTTAATAATCCACGGGATGAAAATATATTGTTCAAAATCTAGATCAGTAACTATTTTTAGTATTGATACACGTGAAACATTCTTAAAAACATTTGCCGCATCGTAATGCTGCAATAAATCTCGAGTAGAAACATTAACGTCTTGTTCCTGTTCCTAAAATCGTGTATATTTTCATGAAAAATCATTTAAATTAATGAACTTTGCTCTGGAATTATTAAAACATATAAAATTTAGGTACTTACCAGCAGAAAATCGCCCAAAATTGAAGAAAATTGCCGAATTGATAGAGCGTGACTCCGCCCTGCACGTAGACGCGAGAGCTTTTTGGAAGCTCTACTGCTGTATAATTTCGACGCTAACACTGCTTTACCCATTGATGTGACATGGACCACCGCCATCTAGTATTCAATAGAAATATTAGTAAGACAGAACCATAATTACAGGAGGTTTTGTGTAATTAATTTTAGATACTTTTTGATTTTGGGAAACTTTGTGGGGACAAAAACTATTTTGAAACCTATAAGATTAATGATTCTGTTATAACCAAGTAGTTGACGCAAATTTTTGACCACATTTTCTAACTAGAGTCTGAATTTAGTCCATGTCCATAGGTGCACTAGCGCCATCTGTTGCCGTTTACTTGAACCTCGCAACGTTCAGCATACTGAGACCGTAGCAGTTGTTTGAAGCTACGTCCAAACTATCACTCCCGCCTATAAAGAGGTTTTTTAGATTTTCGATAGATGGCACTGACTTCGGGGACAAGGCTTCCGTTTTTGAAGGAGTTTTCTCGAGTTCCTCGAAAATTGTATAGATGACGTTAGAGTCGTACAGTGTTATGTATTTTTATGAGCCCGAAGGACATATTCCATTACGCAGTAGTAGTCTACGAGTAGGTATATCACGAATTAATTATTGTGCAATTTTCAATACAAATTCCTAAAAACAATCAATAGCAAAAGGGGTACTCTTGATATACGTACTATACGACTTTTCTATAAAGTTTATTCCCATTACTATATTTGGTTAAGATACTCATTTATAATTTGTGGTTTCAAAACTTATCTAGTTTGTGTTCTTATTGTGTAGATATTTGAAATTAATTTGACCGCCATCGTGGCTCAATGTAAATAGCATAGAGCTTACGAATCGGAGGTCGCGGGGTACATGTTTAGTACTCGGTTTGGTTGGTGGAAAACCGCAACCGCCATCTTATCTAAGTCTGCCGCCAAATAGCAATGTTAATAGGTAGTATTGTTGTGTTCCGATTGTCAAAGATAAGATAGCCAGTCCACCATCGCCATTTCATCTACGGACTACTAGGCGTGGGGAGGGATTCCACCCGTGTGTAATTCGCACTAAGCAGTTCGACTCTTCATTCATAATGCGAACAGCCAAGGCATGGAACTCCTTTCCGGCGTCAGTCTTTCCTGAATCCTACGACCTTGGGATCTTCTAGAGCAGGGTGAATAGGCATCTACTGAGATTGCGTGCTTCACCTTCAGTCACATCGTCACTTTCCACCAGGTGAGATTGTGGTCAAATGCGTATCCAGTTAATCATAAAAAAAATGTAAACGGCATAAGGTTACGAAAGGAAAGAAAGGAAATTCCTAGCGGGGTACATGATTATTACTCGGTTTGGTTGTTCGTAGGTCATTTTAATAGTTCGTCTGGAGAGCTACCACCATCTTATCTAAGCGGTAGCTGAAAATGTTATCAAATTTTCAGTGTATTACCCCGTACAAAATAAAGAATTCTGACTTTAACTGTACTGCCAAGCAGTCGTACTATTTTGTCCTCCGTGTGTGTTATTTCTTAGAACACCATACAAACCATCCTCGTGGAAGAAATTGCTAGTTCTCGATTTTTTCGTCAGATGGACAAATTGTTCGTTGTTTGTGCTGCCTCTTTTCACTAAGACATCTAAATTGACATCTTGTTTTTGAAGTACTATGGGACTTGTATAATTCAGTGATACTATTAATGCACAGTTTATGGGATACAATTATTATAATCTTAGGTAAAGCAGTCTCTGCGTGAGCTCACTTAAAATATTGAATAAATATTAAACTAATTGGTACTCATTTTTTTCTTTGGGTATGACGACCTGTTTGGTGTAGTGGTTAAAAATTCTGACTGCTATACCAAAAGGTCGCGTGTTCGAATCCCGCTAGGGGCATATGTTTATATGATGAATACAGACATGTGTTCCCAAGTTATGGATGTTTTTGATCTGGTATCCATAATACGAGCCTAGTTGCTTAGCGTGGAACTAGATGGCGCTGTGTGTATGTGCAAAGATATTTATTATATTATTATTATTTGGCACCAATTAAGTGAAATTTTTTGAAATTACCAAAATGGCTGAATTTGTCTTTCTTCTAGCATCACGTTCATGTATATTTATCTATTTATATCAAAACAAACTACACTATCAGTGTGCACACTTACTCAATAGTAATGAAGTCATATGATTGATGGCCGCCCTCCGCTAGCGATTGTGTTCGCTCGCCATTCATAATATTTTCTCCATCCATCAGGAAGGAATTTGTACGGTGCGGGAGTTTTCTCACTTCGACAGTTTTCAATGAAATCCACACTGTCTTCGTTAAATAATGTAGTTTGAAAATATTCAGCTACATTAGACTTTTATAACTCGCTTACATATACTAGATTACGTTTTTGTAGTTCTTTTTGCTCTTTAATATAGGTACAATCATCAGACATTTTTTCTATTTCTCATCTAATCATAACGTTCACGAAACCCCCAAAAACACTAAGCTCTATTTTAAGTTAAGATTAAAGTTTAAAGTATCGGCTGTTGTTTATTTTGACATATACTATTTTAGAAGATTCTTTGATTTTCAATATGTTCTGCTATCTTGCTGATTAGGATAGTCTTACACTATCAAGTAAGAAAAAGTGATTGATTAAGATGTTTAAAAAGAAACAATTTTTAAATCTTACTTGTAATGAAAAATTATCTATCAGAACTTGTCTATTGATTATCAAACCAAGTTATAAGAGTATAGTAATAGAAATGACGATAACAGCAAAAGGCAGCTAGCTTGACTAGTATCATTTAAATCAAGATCGAATTTAGGTACACAAAAATCCTGCTGAATTGATCCTTGCTTGAACAGAATCAAAAACGAAATCAAAAAATAGGTGTAGGCCAATAGATGAGAACGGAAACGTAACTTCAGATAGATGACAAAACAGATCAAATTTTCTAAAGGAAATGAGTGCGACTATAGCACTACTAGTGGTATATTAGGTCATAGCGTGTATTAATTCCCAGATTAAGGCTTAGAGCGCCATCCTGGTCATAGGCGACTGAAAACATTAAATTTTCTATTGCATTAAATCAATTCCTCGGAAGAATAAACAGATTATAAGCAAGCCGAGCCGCGGACGAAAGTCTACTGATTAAAAATACTAAATTTTACATACAGGGTTAGTTTTGATAGGTTAACATGATTTTAGCAATGACCTAATGCTGCAGCCAGCATTGTCTCCCCAAGATCCCTATCTCCTCTGCGGTCAATAGCACGGATACAAAACGATGCATACACTGTAAGATGAGAATGTCAGTTTCATTTTCCTTTTTACTCTTAACTGAATGTTTGATCATGCATTTCATTATCTCTAATTTTTTCCGCAGTCTCCTCTTTGACTGCCACTTTATAATAAGCAATAATAGTTATCAAAAAGTTTCCTACTGACCCCGCGACATAATTACTCAAACGCTAACATGGTTTCCTTATCACAGATGTCAAAACAGTGTATCGTACAAGCTCAGCAACGCAGCGTGTGGTGAAAAATGAATCGCGACATTGAACATACCTTAATGCAAGGTATCTCGCAATCGTCCGGCCCCGCAAAGAGACAGGTGAACATTAATAATATTACTCATTGTGACGCGACACAGCATTCCCGATACACATCGCTCGGGCATACCTTTGGAAGTATGCGTGTATACCTACACAAAATGGGATTGTTCGTAGCCCGGTTAAGAATAAAATCAAACGCTAAGGATCTCTTTGGCTCAATATAATGATTAAGGTTATGGATACATAGGTCACGAGTTCGATCCTCAGCGGAGCAGGTTGGGTCGGCGATAACTCCAGGGGCAAGCAGACTGTATGGCTTCAGTCTACACGTAACTGTTAGACCCTGTTCTTGCTTCGTGTTAGGTTAGATTAGTGTACTGCAAAGTTAGCAAAGTCGTTCGGAAAACGAGTTCTAGTGTAAAGAGCACGTCGTATGAAAGGTAATATGGGATGACCCCTGCTCGTGATCGACTACATGCGGAAGGTAATTGGTAGCTGGAAACGGAAAACCGAAGGTGTCATTCAGTGGCATATCCTTGGAGAGGCCTATTATGAAGCAGTGAATTAAGTCACTGAATTGCAAAGTCATACCCTGGCACATAATTCAGCATCAGTGTAGGTATACTAATAATGACGTGGGTCTGATTGATTTGTAAATTCACTAACACTATAAATAAATCCAAGTCCTGGACCGGACTGGAGTTATTCTAGTTACATTTCAGGGCCAACTTTTTCTACAAAGAATTGTTTTTTAGTCAACCTGCTGCAAACAGCGAGTTGAGCAACCTCTGTAGTCTTTAGAAAAGTTATTTGCTTATTTCTAATTGGGCTAAGGCAGAGTAGTAGGGTATTTTTAAATACCGTCCTGACTACATGATAAATATTTATTTAAATCTGCCGCCTATCATATAATTATTGTATTGCGGTAGTTCAAAATAGTAAATCCGATTCCCTCTATTAGGTTGAGGTTCCAGGGAAAGGGTTCTCATTAACCGACTTCATTTTTATATTGCTGCTGTGGTGAATCTCTAACAAAACTAGACTACGGAATCTTTTTTAACTAAAAATATATAAATATATTTGTCAAAACATCTCTATAAATTTGTTTAATCATGGAGATTTATAAATAATGTAATAAATACTTACCATATTTACTCCTGACTTTCATTAAAAAACAATTATACAACAAATAAAATTATTATGTATCCCTAAGAGCTCGAATGTTAATTTTGTGTGATACTTCGATCAGGTGGTATACGGTTGTAAGGTAGGTAACAAAATTTGTTTTACAATCTTCTCAACATATCTTTTACTGTATAGGCATTACATCAACAGTCATAAAAGTCCACTACTGCACATAAGTACTCGTGGCGCAGTCGCGTCAGTTCTTGGATGGGTGACCACTAGTGGCAATTTATAACAAATGTTTTTGCTTCGGAGGGCACGTTACGTTTGTTTCCAAGTAGTTAAACTGAATCGGTGACGAGGCGGCTTAAAAATACTGACTCTCATTGCTGCTATTCCACCAATCTGCACTGGCCTCGCGTGGTAATCCACCACCACGACAGAGGCGGTTGTGCCCCAACAGTGGTGACATTTAAGGCTGTTGATGATATCTGGAGATAAGTCTCTCCCTGACTGTAACTGAGAGACAGGCTCTATGCCTGTCTCTCAGTTTTTTACAGGATTACATAATCTTATTCCACCGTCGCCCTTCCATATTCGGACCACTAGGCGTGGGGAGGGATTCTACCCGTATATAGTTAATATACCGAACATTCGCACTAAGAAGTTCGATTCTTCATTCATCATCCGAACAGCCAAGGTATAGAACTCCCTTCCGGCGTCAATCTTTCCTGAATCCTACAACCTTGGGATCTTCAAGAGCAGAGTGAATAGGCATTTACTGGGATCGCGTGCTTCATCTTCGACCACATCGTCACTTTCCATCAGGTGACGTTGTGGTCAAACGCGAGAATCCAATTAATCATATAAAAAAAAAAGCGATTTGCATCGCTATCCGTTGGAGGATTTACCATAATATGGGCAGGCGGATTGGCGATCGCAGATTTTTCTGGAAGTTCCGAACTAATAAAGCTTCTGCCCGTCACTGGTCTATTCTGTAATGCTCACGATCCCTTAGTTGCCTTTTACCACACTCGCTAAAACAGACGGTTGGTCCTCTACTCGGCCGCGCGGGAACCATACTGCGGTATATATTACTAAAGCAATGTACATGTTCTTGGCCTTTTTTTTTATTCACAACGGGTTATCTCTTAACCTTAATTATATACATGATGTGAAGTGAAGGTGAGGCCGAAAGTGGAAGTATATTGACCCGGAACCCCTTCTTATTTGTGGAACTGGCTATCTTATCTCTCACCATCGGAACACAACAATGCTATTAACATTGCTGTTTGGCGGCAAATTTATATAAGATGGTGCTAGCTAACTAGGCGGACATTTAAAATGCCCTAGCGCCTACCGAACCGAGTACTAAACCCGTACACCGCTGGGGATCGAACCCGCGACCTCTGATTCGTGTTGTTTGATTTGAGCCACGGAGGCCGTTAAAAATTATTATATATTTGTTTTGAGTAGATAAGGACTTTCTGTAATACAAAATCCCTATATAATAACTATAAACTAAACGTGAGGTACCTACTTGCTCATTTGTCAAGTCATAAAATAAAAAAAATATGTCATTCCAATTAGTTCGTCAAGCGTGTTGACTATGCCGATCTGAATCGTTGTTACATCCTTTGGTATAGGATTATTTAGATGTTAATATAATTGAGAAATGTAGACCGGAAAATAAATGAATGAATCCGAAGAGTTGTTCCTTCCCTCATGAAAACTGACTCTAGTGTAGGAACCACCGAATTTTCATATATTTTAAGTTGTCACTAAGTTGTAAATTGTACTATTTTATTTGGTGTGAAATAAAGATTTTTTTTTATTTTTGATACATATTGTAGAACAATTTTTAATATTAATTAAAGATTATTGGAAACAAGAATGTTTTAAATTCCTTATCACGGCACTGCTTCGGAAGCAGTAAATTTTGATTTTTTTTATTTAATTTGGATTAAACCAAATATTTCATCAACCAAATATTATCCTGCACAGGTAGTAGTATTGCAGGAACATTAAGTATATGGTGGCTTGTTGTGCCCATAATGCAATAGAGCTAGTGTGTCAGGCAATAAGGGATTGCGTGACGCACTAACATTTCAAATAACTGTACCATCTCCGTTCTGCGGTAAGTTTAAAATTAAAATTGAATCGCCTCGAAATGTTTAAAGGACAACAGCACAGCTCCATACATCTTTGGGCCAGTTTGTTGTCACTTCAATTAATAAATATAGTCTTGAACTCTTAGTATCAGACGTGCTAAAAACCTAACACATATATTTTTAAAGGACTTTAGAAAAGAACAAAAGAGGTTTGAAATATGGTTTGGGGAACTTTGAAATTATATACTGGCAACATTAACCACATGCATTCTCACGCATGGAAACAAGATGCTAGGCCAAAGAAAAATTGTTTTTTCTTTTCAGAGTCGTCCGTCGCTCGCTCGCTGTTGCTGTTATCCCCATGGACGTAACAGTTTGATTGTTACGTCCATGGTTATCCCTACTTAAATTATAACCTCACAGTCAAAAATGTCAGTTGTCAGTTGTCACTTGTCTATTTTTTTTTTTTTTGGAAAGAATTTAGTTTTTGTATAGTTTGTGAGCCAAAATGTTTTCTGAGAGCGATATTTTCAAATATTTCTTATAACTATACTAAGGTTCCAAAAATTCTTTTGAATAGCTAAGTTGATAGTCTTTAGTACCGGCTTTTTTTAGGTGTACCTTTTATTAGGTGACAAAACACTGGCCCAAAAATGCGGATGTCTTTTACAGCAAGTTTCGTTTTATTTGGTGGCACAAAATCATTACAAGCCGTGGTTTCATAGCACACATTCATTTTTACAGCTCGACCATCTGACGAGCCTGTATCAAAACGGCTTATAAAGTGAAATATTCAGACATAATGATTTATAGGTCCAGCCTCCGATACGCAACACCCGCGACCTACAAACTAAGGCAACCTTCGCATTTTTCGACACTCCTTTGTTGGCAGCGGCACGTGGTGAGCGTTACCATGGCGCCCCCTCGCGGCAGGTTCGGCTGTCATGTCATTGCTATGCCGATCATTTATCATCGCTCAATACTGCCATCAAACCGAGCGGCGGCGTCTAGCTGGCGCTTGCAGCTACCCATTTGAAAGAATAGTTGGATACGAAGTTCTTTTATCAATAGGTATATATTTACTTCGCCGCTAGCTTGCAAATCGTTTCCTTCTAGTTCCATTAAAGTAATCCGATCATTAGTAAAACTAAGCATTATCTTCATAGTTTATTTTATCATCTTCACCAATTTTTCAAATTTAATACATTTTATTCATACAATACAATAATTTAAATGATCAAGTAGCATACTTTCCTAGAGTTCTCATTTAAACTGGAATGAATGAACGTTAAACATAATATTTATAATTAAAAAAAAATAAACAACTCTAACAAAGAAGGGATATTTTACAAATTTAATGATATTTTGTTTGATAAAATTAGGCCACTTCCTATTGCACATAGAATTTTACATCGCAAGCAGAAACAATGTAAGAATTGTTGTAAACTTATTACATTAAGAATTAAAAATTTGAACATTCTATATTTAATAGTTACACTATGGACATATCTAATATTTACAAACAATAAATAAAGTAACAATAAATGAACCAGTCGAGAAATCAAAATAAACATTGTCAAACATACCCCTTGTGAAAGAAAACAATTTATACAAGAAATCAAATCGCGCTGTTACTTAAGAATAAAATTTAACAAAATATCACAGTTGACCACGACATTTTAACAAAAATGTGACAATTAAAATATCGACGATTCGAACTATTATCAAAAAATTAGTTATATTAATAAAAAATAATTTTCGTACAACCATTAGTTAATATGTGGGAAGAAATTAAACTTCTATTAGTTACTTAGCATATTTTTAAGTACATGTTACAAATACGACATTAAGGATTTCAAAATAGGTAAGACATAGAGTCACAAGAAAATGTTGAATTTGTATAGTTTGAGAATATTTCAGAAAATCAATACTTAATTATTTATATTCTAAGCCAAGTTTCTTACATTTCGTATACTGTATTTATAGAAATTACAATTATCTTCTTATTTACAACTAAAGACAGGAACATAAAACAGTTCTTCGGGAAGTATACTGAAATATATTAAACTTTTTACCGTATCTACTAAAACGACGACTTAACTTATATACAATACCAAGAGGGAATATTCTACCTATTCACATTATGTCTAAAATTACTGAGCTTATAATATGTTCTAATTAAGTTCACAGCGCTTTTACAAGCCCTCGCTAGTTAGGTGAATTTATTCGTTAATAGGTATTATTACGTTTTGATTTAAGATATTCTGATACAAACCTTTATTATTTTGAATTCATCAACGTTAAAGAATCCCTGTACAATTCCGAATTTGTTATTTATCTGTGATGGCTAGTTATGTTATAAGATGTTTTCTTTATTTATAGTTTTTCTGTGCCTTAGTACAGTCTAAGTCATAGGTATTCATACAAGGCTGTTCTATATGATTAGTATTAGGAAGCATGTTGCCAATTCAAGCTATGTCAACAGCAGTTCTCTAAAATGATGCTCTTGTCAAGACTATCATCTTCTATCATCAAGACTGTCAGACTAGAAAACTTCGTATGGTACAGCTTAAATAGCCAGCATGCTACCACGGAACAGTAAATTTGCCCCAAATGGTTATTTATGTCGTCGACTGTACATGACACTGAATATGCAAATTACAATTTAGCCATCACAATTTATACTTTCGGCTTTCTGAAGTTTTGTCTTATAACTTTAGGAATAATATTATGCAAATCGCTTATGACTAGTTAAAATTCTTTCTACTTCAAATTTTAACACCACTTTCATTGTGTTTTACAATATTTACGATATTTTTTAAGGATAATGATAAGCAATTATGAAAACTCTCTTTTGTTTGTCATAGTTATGGATACTAAACGAACATGATAATTATTATAGATAATACCTAGCAGGTACTATTGATTCCTTTAATGAATCTGAGAAGGTACCTTAAAGGAATTTCTAAATTTCTTCTTATAATTAGCACTTAATTCATTTGATCAAGTTCGTCACTTCTATCTTTTCAATTTCATCACACCTTGAAGCACAATCACGGCATTAGTGTCACTGTTAAAGTCACAACAACAATTTAACAAAATTAGGCTACACTAGAGAAATTTTTCGAACAGCGAATAACTGACCCAGTCTGGTTACTGTAGCATCCACGTTACCAATACTATAAGTAAAGTATCATGTTACATGCAACCCTGTTTAGTGAACAGACGACTGTCTAGTTTAATAAATCAGTTATCCGCTGTTCGAAAAATTCCACTGATCCTATGCGGAGAGGTGCGCGAACTGACTCGGGTGAAGGTCGAACTGGTAGGGATGGCCATATGGATTCATATGGTACGGAACGATATTCATCGACGCCATTTTGTGTTCCTTCTTCCACTTCATGCGTCGGTTTTGGAACCAGATTTTGATCTGCCGCTCTGTAAGGCATAACGCGTGAGCGATCTCGATCCGTCTCCTCCGTGTCAGGTACCGATTGAAGTGGAACTCCTTCTCAAGCTCGAGGGTCTGATATCGGGTATATGACGTCCTCTGACGCTTTGTTTCTCCATTCGCGTTCACTGTACCTGAAATCATTAAACAACAATGTTTTAGCTTCAGAATAGCTTTGTGGTTATGAAAAGATAAAATACCTCAATATCTCGTATGTATGAGTAATTTATAATAGACTCATCAACTATTAACTAAATTAGGGTAATCCGAAAAAATTGATGTGACATTACACACAAGGGGTATTTTATAATTATGGAGAAAGAAGAAGAGTAAGATTCGCATAGATCTTGGAAATCAGAAATGAGTAGTTATTATTCTAATGGTGAAAGACGACATGAATGAGTAGATTACAAAGTCATGTCAGAAAGACGTCTATCCTTAGTTGATATTATATAGTGTTCCGTGATGTCCAACAGTGCAATAGGAATTAGTGTGGGCTAATGATGTAATGTGAAATAATTAGCTCACATCTCCAGACATGATTGAGCGAGTATTTATTGCATAAGTTCGTTAAGTATTATTCTGGTCACAAAACGCCAGGCACGTTAATATTTAGAACTGAATGTTCGTTTGAGAGCCAATGAATAGTTGGCTCGATCGACTTCGTGCCTTGCCACGCTTGCTCGATTGTGATGTACAGCTCGCGGCAACGTGCTTGATTCAAAACAAGATTTCTATTCAGAAATCCAAACACTATTGTGCAATTAATTTTAATTTATATCCTCGAGCTGTCCCATTTTTCTTAATTTATATCGTGCTCTCGCCACATTATGACACCTTTTCTAAAGACTGTTGGCACATGTCTGTTCCTGTCCCTGCATATGTATTCGAGGTTACCTACAAAGTTTATTCTCTGTTATTTAAATTTTAAATATTTTCCTTCTAATTATTTGTTGCTTATTTAACATCTATTTACAAAACATTTAAGGCGTGGAGTGCACTAAAAAGTGGCTGTCAATATCAAAGTTAAAGGAAGGACTGCGTGACGGTGGTATATGGCACTGTGGTATGGCATCAAGTCATGGGTTGCATGCCGCACCTGTCACGGCATGTCGACGGTACGGCCCACCACTTGGTCCGGCTTGGATCGCAGCCAGTGGACTTGTGATCGATACGCGGCCTGTCTCGGGTGTGTCTACCAAATTAAACTGTGTCATTTGTTACATATTTATTTAAGCAGCCTCGTGCACTAATGACTTAAACTCGTATATTGCCAATAATTTTGAATTCCACATTGCAACTTTTATTGAAAGACAAGACGTATCTACGGAAGTCAAAGAAGCAGCTGAGTGTTTATTCAGCACATGAATGATAAATGTAAACCAAGACAAAATAGTCCTAACAAAAGCATTAATTTCCAGTAACAATCGAATACTGAAGTATAAAATAGTAATAAATTCAGTACGGCCGTCCAATACTTTCTCTTATTCCGTCTGAGACGTCAAACCCGCGTCAATAAAGATGTTTAAGAAAATATAAATATTCGATGCTGCACTGAGTAAAGGACAACAAGTGAAGCCGCAGCAAAAACCCTACGCGATTGAAATGTTAGTGACAGCTTGATGCACAAACAACTGACTGACAGCATTATTTTAACATAATCCTTGTACAGAAATGAAACGAATGAACGCAATACAAAGACATTTGAATTTCAATGTGAATTCACAAATATGGTGATATTGATTAAGCGCTTACATCACGATTCTAATTTTAATGTGCTTATAATCGTGTTCATACCTACTCAAATGGTTATCCACTGATTTTATTAATTAGACAATACATTGTTTAGGTCTTTGTAGATTTTAGTAAACTTTAGTGGAGTGATATGTATAGGATTTTTGTAGTTTTTGAAATGAATATAGAACTCGCAGCGCTAGAAGCTCATACGACTAAAACGTGACGATCGTTACCGTTTACCAAATACATATTACTCTCATGAGTAACATAGATAATATGTATCTACGAGGTATCTGCTAACCCTTGTTGTATTGGTAACCCTTGGTATAATGTCATCATTAGACTTATATATTTTTAAGTAAAAATTAAACTATGTATGTCATGTAAAAGATAGTAATGAATGAAATCATCGCTAAGATGTAATTCAAGGAAGTTATAAACAGGCCTGTTTAAGGATTTGCATCAGCTGCTCCGACATGAGCACAAGTCGATGTTGATAATACAAAACGCTTTATTAACTAAACCTATTAAAGATATACAATACTATATATATGTATTTGCAGTAGTGTACCTACAGCATATAATTCTAGGTCACAGAGCATTGATATTCAGTCTGCCTCAGTCTAGACATATTGCATGGTCGAATTTAAAACGAATGACATCGCATTACCTATGGATGAGTCTTAAAATTTGAAAACTAAAATAGCCACTGTCTGGAAACCGTTTTTATAAAAAGGTTATAAGTAAGTGATGTAAAATTTTCCAAAAGATTTTATTTAAACTTTAAAATATACGTGATAAAAAGTAGTATATTCAAAATTATAAAAAATCAGACCATTAGAAGGAGGTAACCGGAAGTGGCTTGATGAGGCGGAGGTGGGCATGCATTGGGAAATAAACCTAGAAGGTAATTTTAAATAATAAAAAAAAAAAATTTATATGCACAACGGATTACCGCTTGACCTCAATCACACCTGATGTTAAGTAAAGATGAGTCCGAAAGGTGCAAAACGCGCTCACTCGGAACCCTTATTTGGTAAACTATCTAATCTCAAACCGTTGAAACACAATAATGCCATCGACAGTGGCAGCAGATGCAGATAAGATGGTGGTTCCAAGCAAAGCGGATAGTCAATAATGCCCTATCACCAACGAAATTCTAAATATGCACACCGCTAGAAATCCAACTCGCGACCTTCGTTTTGTAAATCCCATGGAAATTGCCAATGTGCGGTTGCTTAATAGCAACCGATTTTATAAGAGCTAAAGTTATAAAGTTACTTTTTAATGTAGAATTCAAGAGCCAAATTTTATTTATCACATCAGCTTTGTTCAATTCTCTTAAGCAGATCCTTACATGTGTCCTACTTGCCCATTCCCTAACAACAAGGTATAAGACATTTTTCACTTCTAAATGTCATCCAATATTAAAATTTAAAAAGTAATAGATTCGTCGTTCGCGCGGCTAATACTGGAGCGACCGGCTCTGCCGACACTTACAGTATCATCATCCCATTCTTTATCTATTTCTGCAATCAGGGATATATGTCGCATGGGAAGAGTAATAAGCAGTACCTACGTGGCATTTTATCTGATTCCACGGGGATAACTCAACCGTAAGCATTAACAAAATCTATATATCATATAGTTCAAATATTTACACCTTATTCTCGAAAAGTTAATGTTATCAGAGGAGGAAAAGACCACTTTCGGCCAAGTATGTTACATGCTCGTTCTCATATCTCACTATTTGGTGTTATTGCTATTTCTATAACAGCTTCTTTGAGATTTGTATTCCTTCTACTGGTGTTTCTATTACACTGTGCTTCTAGTCTAGCAGATATGTGAATAGTCTGACGTGAAATATAATCATCGAAACTATTTAGAATATTTTTCCTATCAAGCTTTTTATCTTTCCATCAACGTGGCTACTTAAATAACGGCTTGGGACTCCAGATATGCTAGCATAAAAATGCTTAGCGATAAAACATCAAAGAGAACATGACTAATGATATCTAGATGAAAACAGAATACATGCAATAAAAGTGTCACATATAGTTTTATTTCTGGCTATACAGACCGTGTAATTGTTGATTTTATTCTTTTTAAATAGTTCTAAATCATGTTTTTACTAGCTTAAATTGTTGTTGCTTAAGTTGTTGAATAGCATAACCTAAATTGTATGTGTAAATATAAACTTAATATTTTAAATAAAAATTTAAGGTAAGTACATAGTATAACATTCTGTAGACATGAAAATTGTAGGTAGTTATAATTAAGTCAGTTGCCATGGAGTCTAGGTTGGCAATGAATGTATAACATCTGCCCATTACAGATAGTCAGTGCATCGGCAAACAGGTCATCCGATAATATTCAATACATATCAAGAGACCCATTAATCATGTCTAGAAGAGGGTTTTAAATTTGAAGCCAGGCTAGTTTTGAAATTCAAAATGTTGTACTTCCGCCCGGATTATAAGGTGCATTGTCTATGGTTATATCTAACACTTTTCGTGATAGTTCATGGTTTATTTAGATAATAATCGTTTTAGTACATGCTCCCAACCGCTTCGCTCTCTTGATATGGTTATACAAACTGAAAATTCAACTGTTGTTTCCGATAAGAGTCTTAAGATTAGGTTTGAAATAAATAATAAAATCCTTTAGTCAGCAATTAATTATCAAGCTTGAAGCGAACATATATCATTTCGTCTACGTTTATTGTTGGCTTTTGCAAGGAAAACTTTGCACTGAAAGGGGCCTGAACAAAACTTGTCCGAATAATGTGTACCAATCAGCACTACTGCGCCCGCGTGTTAGTCTGTGATTATAAAGATATGATAAGAAGTCCTTTGTTCAAGAATTTGAACTTTAAATTTATTAAAAAAAATAGAATTATGTGTCTTTACATTAATGTATTTAGACTGGTCTTACGGCGCCAGTTCACCTGCGTTGTGTCTGTCCAACTTGACTTCTTGACTTGTTTGTCAGCCGCAAGTGACACTCATAAGGTGGCATGACAGATGGATATTTGAACCTTCCTGTTCCTAACTTTACTTGTCAGATAACTTATCGATAATTTGTTTCTGTTATTCAATTTGCAACCTTCAGTTTTAAGCAATAAGAATTCTAAAACTTTGATATATTTTTTTTCTTTGATATCTATCATTATTGTGATGAATTAGTTGCGTTGTATGAATATGTCGTTATGGCATGTCCGGCATTTTTTGTTAACTTGACTACTCGAAAAGCAATGTTTTCTATTGTTACTTTATTTATGTTAGTTTAGAACTAGATACTTATATTGGTAGACAACTAAATACAGCGCAGCTATCAAAGGAAATGTACCTCTGTCTTCTTGCACGACCATAGCTGAAAAACTATCACTACTAACACTAGTATTTATGCTAAAAAGTCTTGCTACAAAGAAGCTTAAGAATGTAAAACCTCAAAGGTTTTCACCTTACATTCTACCTACCACAACTATTCTTTGCTTTTTGAAGTGCTACCCGCGTTAGTATACGAGTTTTATTTTTTATATTTTATTTCACTGTATCTCCACTGAGCTATCACCGTAATGTGTCAGGTTGTCCCGAGGTGCCACTTTACGAAACTTTTGATTCACTCCGCCTTTTTATTATTGTTAGAATCACTTGGATATTACTCAAGTCCATGTATTATTGCTCAATTTTCGCTCAACCTTCCTCGCTTAATGCGACATTTTGATGGCAATTAATAATGCTCAAATTATTGTGCTATTTACCTACTTTGGATTGAAATAGGAACTGCAATATCATTTTGGTGAACTTCTAAATTGAGGAGAGATATCGAAGGGTGTCACGAAGTTTAAGAGCTGAATGCAGTGATGTTTCAGCAATTGATTTTGATATTTAAAATGTAAGCGGGAATACGTAGCGAAATAATCTTGAAAAAAAAAAACAAAGTCATAATCCTAAAACGTATTAATTTCGCCATTTTGGGAGGAAATTTCAAATATCTGTAAAAGACGAATCTCAGAAATCCGTAACCAGACCACATTCAAAACGATTTATAGAACAAAAAAGATCAAAATAACGGTAATGTATTAGAGAAGATATTGTTAACTTCTGATTCTGGATATACTAGATATTCATAGTAACTTGAATTTAACCAATTTTTATGTAGGCAGGCTTCGGAGAATCTGAACAAGCGCACGGCGAGGACACTACATAGAAACCTGTTCTCTTTTCTACAATACAATACTCGTCACTACCACTGTAACATATTATCATCAGTGTAAGCTGGCCGCGCACTAGGAAATGTGAACTCAATGAGACCCGCTAATATTATTGCAAGTTTACGGTCGGTGTGGGGTCGCCTGTAGGTACCCCAATACACTATAGTTGATCTTCGGTGATAGACATGGGTCATGGTAGCAATTATAGTCATATAGCTATTTCAAATTATATAAAATTTGGTCCTCACGGAAGCGAGTTGACGGCGTAGTTTTTCTATAAGATATAGATATATTCAATTGTGTTTTAAAAATTTGTTGTTTCATTGAGAATGTATGAGAGTGTAGTCCATTTAAGGAAAATTTATCAATTTGATATTTTAAACTGACCTACCTAAAGTGCTCTCAAATGGTTCAACATGCGCAACATTTTTGTATTATATAAACAAATAAATTTACTTTAATTTCAGACAATAAAAAAAAATTTGGTCTATGTAGACCAAACTGACTATTTGTCAATATTGTGATTTCATTTGACTTGAATATAAGTCACATAAAATCATATACTCGAAGATTAAAGTAATATCACGTAATATGTACCTAATTAGAAAGTATCCCATATTTTACAATGCTCATACAGAGCAAAAAGCTGTGTGCTATTATTTGACATATTTTGGCGCTGAAGCCCGCAGAGCACGCATGCCTCAAATTATGTCATCACCCAACCCGCTAGATCATGTTATGTTACTCCAAATGTCACTGCCTCTCAGTCTTCGGTAGTTATTATTTGGCTCGTTGCCTTACAAATATTAACTTGGGCGTATGAAGAATTATGAAAATTGTTTACTCTGAATTTATAAACACTTTTTACACACGAGGGCCACGTTATCCCGTTAAGCTAGTTAGAATAGAAATCTAGAAGATCAGTAAAAATTTGCAGGGAAATATAATTTGGATCCGTAATAGCGAACCCCATTTGTGGTGCGCAAAAGCAGCTTATAATCGGTCTATAAAAAGAGAATCCGCAGATTGCCAGATTGGAACCTGAGTCGGCACGAAGTTAACCGCATTTAAGAGTGGATTCTCACGTTCTCAGTGAGCAGTAATCACGACGTGGAAATATTAAGGACACTAATATCTTGTACACATTTACATAACACGCAATAAATCTACGTGCGCAGGCGCAACGGCGCGGCTCAGACGGCGCCGTTGATAAATTCTTATTGGTGCATTTTTGATGGTCTATTTCGACGACGGTGGCCGTGTCGACTCTATCTTGGATTGTTTTTATTTGTCACTTCTACAATACAATTGTCTCGTTGTTGCTTCTTGATTTCAGTTCTTATTTATTACCTAGTTGAAATTAATTGTTACGGCTACGAGGATTACTGGTATTCACATTTGACAATCAGTTATACAAACATACTAGTATCGAACGAGCTTTAGTTGTCAGTATATAATAAATAACATAGCATTATTGCCATGTTTGATTACAATAAAGACTATGAAGATGGGAAATACTTAGTATTATAATCAGAGCAGTGTTTTGAAATAAAATGTATAACGTTTTGGCTGAGGCTTTGATTTCGCAGACTTTCGATAAATAGAAAATTTTAAATTACACAAACGGCTAGCTGACTCTTCCAATCATACCAACTAATAATCTGACATCTATGTAAATAAGAACATATTAGTTTAAATACCGATAATAGTATGATTATAATTTTAAGTTTAGATCACTTATCTAGAAGACTAATCGTATATCTATCTCGTTAGAAGCCAGCCTAACCGGTAAGCTCAGTACAGTTAACGCCAAAAGCTGCTGGAGGGCTATTGCAACAAGATCTTATTAGGTTGCTATGAAATTAATAAAATATTCATTGAATTTTGATGTTAACTATACTCACCTACTAGGAAGTAAGAGTAAATCTTAGCATATGGAAATAATCGGTAAGTAATGAATATATACTAAGTATTAGTGATTTATTGCATCTGATTCTTGATCATTTTAAACTAATGTGAATACCTACAGTAATGTTAGTATCAAATGAGACAGAATCAAATCTTAAGAGTAATGATTTGTGCACTTAAATAAATAAAGATTAAGCACGATGTGTATTTTGAACATCAATCAAAAGTGAAGTTAACTTAGAAAACAGAACATGAGGGCTATTAAACAAACTGCTCTACACAAACAATAATATTGACTAACTTCAAAGAACAGCGAACATTCAATAAGAACAAAAGATAAGTCTATAGATACCTACCTACTACGTTCGCTTCCTAAACCGATCGTAGCACAATTACCGTGGACGCCGTGAGACCGGTAATAATTTTAAAAATATCGCCCAGTAAATGATGCCATAAATTAAGTTTAATAATACGTACGCCCAACGAAACGGCATCATGTGCGGAAAGCTAATTGAATATTAATTTCATAATAAATCTGGCCTGACCAGTCTTTGGCCTTTTATTTATAATTTAAACTCGAATGGTTTTGCAATATATACCTAAGCGTTTAGTTAAAACTGATCTCCTCTTTTCAGGATTTATCAAAATCTTTGACTACTACTACGCGTTTTCTAGCAGTATTTTCTATTCATCAGTCATTTAACACATTAACGGAGACACGACTGCTGTAGCAAACATAGCAATAAAAATTAATTGTGTCTGGTTCACTACCGTTAAGGTAAAGTAGCTAATTATTAATTGTAGTAATAAAAAATGTATTTACACGTTATAATAGCGGCATCACCTAATGTTGTGGGCCACACCTCTGGCGGCAACCATTACAAACACCTTCCGTTTTCATAATTTATTACTTTTATCTCGAGCACTGTCGCGGTCACTGCGCACAAACAAACGACATCTCCGACAATAAGACAAATCGACCGATTATAAAACACTACCTGCGTGGAGGTCCGGCCCATGCAAATTGTAAACTTCTTGTCAAGAAACAATGTCATCATCGCTCTCTTTAAAAGAGAGTAAAAGTATAATAGCATCGTTCAATGTGTCGCATTAGTACATTAATTACTGTGACATTCGCATAGAAAGGTTTTTCAAACTTTCTTTGGGCACACAATGGGGCGAACGTGGAAAAAATTATTTGTTCCACGTTCTATAAGAATGCAAGTTGACCTTGCTCGCTATGCACGCAAGCAGGGTTTTGCAACATTTGGTAATTTTCGCACAAACACGTGATTTATGTGGTCTGGAAGACATGCTTTGTTGTAACTTTAGTAAATGCCACGTTGTTTTAAAAAAGACCACTTGCGGTGAATTCGTAACAGGGTTGAAATGTTGAAAAAAGGAAGCACTAACTTCAAAGAACCGACGTAAGATACAAAATGAATGCATTTTACACTAACAAAACTGAGTGGTACAAAACAAAGAGGAAACAACCATGCATACATAGATGTCTAGTATAAAGACCCCTATGTTCGTGCGGATGTAAATGTACTCTATAATAGGCCAAGAATAGATCATGATATCATAATACCCACTCCACACTCAAGTATATAGGAGCAATGCGGTGCTAGTAAGACAATAAAACGAAACTACACAAAGATTTTGACATTTCAAAAATAAATGAAGATTTAATAATTATGTTAGAGTTATTTGAGAAAGAAGAGTAGGTACTACCGGCTGACGTTTATCAATTTCGTGCATTAATCTAAGACTAGATAAAGGCCACACGGCAGGCGGGGTTCCGTCGAAAGAAATCTCCATACAAAACATTACTCGACAGTGTTGAGGGATTTATGCGACGGCCCGCGGCTACGGAACACTGTAAGCTCCTTATTGTATATTATTGTAGTGACACCGACTAATTTGTTGGCCGACTGATGAGCCAACTGCGGGGAAAGAGATGGTTTATGTTTAGGAATTGTTTTAGTTTATTATGTTCGAAACTAATAAAAGAAGTTTAAGGTGTGGAAGTTTATCGTAAAGCTGCTTTAATAGTTTAACGCAATGCTGCTAAATGCTCGCAATTCTGCAGAAAATTTTGTTGGACAAGTAATGTATTCGACATTGCGACAGAAACGACAATCATCATTTTCATCAAGTTTGTTTTCAAAAAGTACGTATACGATTAATAAAATGTTCTCTAAAATCAATTAGATGACAACGATCGATTTAAATGTCCTTAGTCATTAGATCAACTAAAAGTGCGATTAATAGAATTATAAATGATATCACACGACTCTGTACGAGATTTTAGTATTAGCAAGTGGATTTTACATAATCCGCGTTTCTAGGGAATGGGATATGCGCAGTCGCTGTCAGTAAGTGACAGCAGAGAAGTCGAAAGGCGCACGCGCGCTTCCCTTCAACTCGCAGACGTTTCAGTTATCGCAAAAAGGAAGTCTTGATTTTCGTGAGACGCCTTGGAATTCAAATATTTTACAGCATTAATTTACTCTTATATTTTGTTACAATGTGTAAAAAGTCGATATTTTAGAAAGTAATGGCAATACCCTTAAGAACACACACACGAAGTATATTTGTGCACTCGAACATAAAGAAACCTTTACAGGCCTCCATAATACAAATGATGTTTTCTTGGGAAATTACGAACTTATTTGGATATTTTTTTATTTAATTACAGAAATTACTGAGTTCATCATTATACTAAAGTACTATCTAAAAACATTTATGATTTCCTGAAAAAACTTAATTTGTATTATGCCCGGCTGCAAATGTTCATCTGTTTCAGACTGTACGGTGCCCTGGATTATAATAATAATTAATATTACACCTTCTTCACTTTTATCATTTATGTTAAATATTTTTTGTACCTATTTTATTTTGTGTGCAATAAAGGATTTAATATTAATAATATATTTGACCAATGTTACTCCTACATAACAAAGAGAAAATTTCCAATTTATACTTACAAAAATAAATCGTGACACTTATTGAAGATAATAATCTAAACTGAATGAAAACGAAGCATTTCGCTTGATGTACTGTAAACTTATATGAAATGTTTTAGATACAATGGTATCCATCATGACATGAAACGAGCGGCTTGCGATCGCCTCTCACGACATTTCAAAACAAACTGATCTTTCTTCAAGACGTGGTCCTCTCTAACACCGATGCGTAATAAATAAACAACGATGTAAAACACTTTTATTTAATGAATTCGATTGCACACTATTTAGTAAAGATACCATCGAGGGTGAATTACATGCAACAATTAATTAAAGCACTAGAGATTTCTAAATGAAAATTTGTGAATAATTTTTACAAATGTATAAAATCAAAAGATATACTTTTGAATATGAGCTTAAGCTTCAAAATGATCACGAGAAACATGTTTTTTTTAATGACTGGACTCTCGTTTGACCACAATCTCACCTGATGGAGAGTGACGATGTGCTCGTAGATGAAGCACGCGATCTCAGTAGATGCCTATTCACCCTGTTCTTGAAAGCAGATGTAGGATTCAGGAAAGACTACGCCGGAAGGGTGTTCTCTGGCTTAGCTAATCGCATTATAAATGTTTGATGCTACAATAGAATAACTACATATATTTTGCCCGTAAGTTATCTTTAAGCCTTTCATTATTATACATTTTTTTTTTATATATATGTCGTTCCTTTCACAGTTCTGGTTCTTCAGCTAAATCACAGATTTAATTCCAATCGTAATCTTCTCATCTCTGCATGATTGGAAATTGTTAAATAAACATAAAGACAGTCAGTTATTTGCTTCCTCCACTTAATTATATATTTGTTACATTAGGTCCCTAGTATACCTAGTGTAGTTTTGCAAATTTTACTGCAGAAATAAAAGCTAATTTCTTTATTACACCATAGAGGAATAGATTACACTAACCATTGTAACACTTATTCATAAATTTGCATTCGCGTCTGTGTGAATGTAGCCCAGCCCATACGTCAGTATTTGGACAGAGTTCCGAACGAGATCTCAACTTGCGATGTTTGTACATATTCTGACGGGCTAATTCAGAATTTAAACCATTTTACGTACTTTAATACTCCATATACCGTCCATAGTATTAAACTGTTCATCACAATATGACTCATTTTAAGATGATTTAATCCTACGTCTGTCTATATATAAATATTTCTTTTATGAATATGATTCCATAAGCTTTGCTGGTATTCATTCACCAAGTGGCTGTTTGAGTGTTCGAATTTGTTTTAGTGAATTTCATTACTGGATAAAGGTCTCGGCCCGAGTTATCGTAACGTTTTCCTGGTATAGTAAACGGGCCCCTTTTGCTGAAAGTATTCGTCCTAATCGTCATCAAGTTTAGCGATTGATTGTTAAAGAATCCATTGAGGCAGCTGCCTATAAATAATTCTAAGCTGTTATGTATGACTCAATAATAAACCTCTTAGTCACCTTTTAGGACTCGCAATAACTTGGTTCCGATCTTTCAAGTGTCCAATAACACGGCAGTCGGAGAAATTCGGTGAAGTACGAGAATATTTGTGAGAATAATATTAAAAATATGTAGTGGTCCCGCTGAGTGGTTCCTGGCAATAGCACCAACTTGTCTCTACCAGTGGATGTAGTACAGTATATTACACTAATGATGAAAAGCAGCGTTATTTGTGCGGCGGAGCTCCCAAAAAATCTGTGATCGTCAACCCACAAAGGGTGGCGATTGCGGAAATTCTGGACGCGTATGATAACAAGTAATCTTGGGATCTTCAAGAGCAGGGAATAGGCATCTACTGAGATCGCGTGCTTCATCTTCGGCCACATCGTCACTTCCCATCAGGTGAGATTGTGGTCAAATGTGTATCCAGTTAATCATAAATAAAAAAAAAATAAAAAAAAAAGTAGTGTAAGTAGGTAGTTGATTTAATCCCCTACGAAAAACGACGAGTGTTGTGTATTTGACGGAGTATGTGTCTGTATATCCAGTCTTTGCCCGAATGTAGGTATCTCAATTATGCGGAGTTCGGTGCGATAATTTCCGTTTTATGATAATTCTTTGAATGTCTACGAACGAATAAAAGTGTATACTTTGCCCCATAAATGACTTAGTAACTAACGACTGACACGACCAGAAAGTTTATTCGTCAAAATTTTTAAATTATAAAGTTCTAGAATTTGTTTGAATAACTGTAGAAATTTTTGTTTCCAATTTGCATGTCTATTTCCCCAGTGAGACGCCGCTAACAGGAGGGTGCTTAATTTTATTAAACGCGTATTCATATCATTCATTGTAACAAAAAAAGTCGTAATTATGAATTGAATGAACATTAACATCGCCACCTAGCGATTCCCCTGAGTTACGACTATGAAACATTAATCATACGTAATGACGTGTTTAGAACTCACACCAAGTTATTCGAATGGTACGTAACCAAGTCATAAGTATGTGACGATCGCTTGATTATCATTTTTCTATCTACGGGGGAGCCAAAGGAGGATAATGAAATGTAATTTTATGGTACATATAGTAAAAAAATGATTAGGTAGGTAGGGGAGAGTGTGCATGAAAGAGCCAGGCTTTGAAAGAGCCGATGTGATTTTCCATTACTTATCGATATTCTACCAAAGTTTAATTTTACTCCTTAAATGGCAACACTGGATAGCTGTCACCCACAAACATTTGACAGTTCTACGACAACAAATGGCCTCACAGGACTGTTACGAAAATTCGGAAGCCAAAAAGTAAGTTTCTTTGTGTTTCTTTCATCTTTTTTTTCAAAAAGGGTATTGCATAAGTTGACAAAACTGATAAACAGTATTGGCGTCTATATATTTGCCCTTGTTTTGCATAAATAATATCAGATCAGCGTTCTGGTATGGTGCCCTTTTTTTGAGGTTATAATTTTAAAAGCGCCGTGTTTTGAAAGAGCCAGTTATTAATGCTTTGAAAGAGCCGGCTCTTTCATGACACGAAAACTGGCTCATTCAATACATCGTTTCGCTTTAATTAACCCCCGACGAAAAAAGAGGGGTGTTATAAGTTTGACGTGTGTGCCTGTGTGTCTGTCTCTGTGTGTGTGGGTCTATGGCAACGTAGCTCCTAAACCAATGGACTAATTCTGATGGTTCTTTTTTTGTTTGAAAACTGATGTGATGGAGATTGTTCTTAGCTATAATTTATTTATTTATTTAATCTTTATTGCACAAAATACAAAAAAATGTGTATGTACAAAAGGCGGACTTAATGCCTAATGGCATTCTCTACCAGTCATATTTATGGAGGTCGGGGGTGTCCAAAATTTTTAATTTTAGTTATTTCATTATATGATATATGTTTCAGAATAGAAAGATATGTCTTCGCAAGCGTCAACAACTAAAACTACTAGAAGTATGGTACAAGTGCAAGATATGTAACGGGTGGGCAAATGAATCGTGTGGCCATAAAGTGGTGATTAATTTCTTCTCCAAAAATGTTTTTAAGTTTAAATTGTTTTTATATTGTTTTTATTTTTTAAGTTATAGAGTATACGAAAAAGGGCTAGATTTTATGTTTTTAGACAATTTTTTATTAATCATTTAATTTTTGACTAAGACAAAGTTCAAAAGTTTTAATTGTTGATTAAGACAATGTTTAATTATTACTGAGACTGTTTAAAAATTGTGATTTTCATAGAATTACTAAAGTAAGCTCAGTATTTATCTGATTTTAAATACTTAACATAATTTTAATTGATAAAAAATCGTTTAGTACCTCAAAAGTAGGTATAGGCTCTTTCATAACACATGGTACCTCTTTCATTGACCTGCTGCTATGAAAGAGCCGATATCTTTTTTTTTTTAAATTATTTATATAAGAGATTATCAGCGTTGTTATCCTCTTTATTTTCATTTTATAACATTGCCAATTAAAGTGATTATAAGAAAACCTAGTTTCATTTGAAAATAATATAATAAAAGTGTGTTTTTTTTTAAACTATTCAAAACTGGCTCTTTCATCCACACTCTCCCCTACTTGGAAACGTCTATCTGTAACTTATAGCTAATTCTGAGTTTATAGCCAAAATAACTGATTTCAGTAAGATTCCACTCTATATCTCCGGATTGCATTATCAGATCTCTACCAAATTTATATGCCTCTACTCTGTTAATAAGCCCTATCAAACAAAGAGACAATCATCAAAATCGGTTAATAATTGACGAAACATAGTATCTCCTCCTTTTTGAACTGGTTTGAACCTTATCGTTAACTAGCTTTTATTTTAGTGAAATTACTGTAGCACGAACCTTTTCAGGATGAAAACCTATATTCTGCGGTCTAGAGTTGCTTCTCTGCTGAATTTCAATACGATCGGGTCAGTGGTAGTCGTGAAAATGTATCAAACAGCAACAGCATTTATAATATTAGTGTGGATTGAGATGGACTGGAGAAGAATGAGGAACAAACCTATGTAAAATAATTTGACTTGTAACGTTAAAAAGAAACGCTTTGCAAGGATTCTCGGCAGAATGATTTTACTGGCAATCTCTATGTATAGCTATTTTAATTTCACTCCAGAGCGGATGGGATTATTAATATAATAATATTAATATAATCCGGTTATTTTTATGTCCAACACTTATTCATATACTATGGAGAACCCCCGTCAAAAATAATGATAATGAAAATCTATTTTAGAAACAATTGAACTACTATCGAAATGTGAAAGAGAAACTACTTCCAAAGCTTTTCATATTAATCAAATCAACTATAAAGTTTATATTGACATTTGATTAAGGAGCCCTAGGAATAAAGTGCACGTGCGCTGGCCACGCCCAGAATCGTTGATAATAATTAACCAATTACAAAATGACAACCCATCGCCGCCATTTTAATTGGTTCGCCATTCGCTATGCATTGATCCATAAATCTATCAGATAACACCATTGAGCGTTGTGTTGCAGTTGAAACTGTTTATTGGCTGAATGTAATGACCAGTTACCTACGTTTTATGTAGTCCTAGTATCTTACTAATTAAGTATATGCAATATCATATTTACATTAGTTCACTCTCTCATATTTAACTTTAACCGCCTCCGTGGCTCAATGTAAACAACATAGGGTTTACGAATCGCAGGTCGCGGGTTCGATCCCCAGCGGGGTACATGTCTAGTACTCGGTTTGGTTGGTGGTAGGGCATTTTAAATGTCCGCCTGGCTAGCTACCACCATCTTATCTAAATCTGCCGCCAAACAGCAATGTTAATAGTATTCTTGTTTTCGGTTGTCAGAGATAAGATAGCCAGTTCCCCAAATATTTGGGTTTCCGGGTCAGTACGCTTCCACCTTCGGCCTCATCTTCACTTAACATCAAGTGGGATTGAGGTCAAGTGCTAACCCGTTGTGCAGAAAAAAATATTAGTAAGCACTACGTCAGTCAGTCACATTGGCAATAACAAAGTTAAGCAACCTCAACCTAAACGGACTGCTTGAAATCACTCCGACTGATACCAAACCACCAATTCCTGATGGGCTAGTGTGGTGGAATCTGGCCCTAGTTTTCTCCCTCTGTATTATGATGTTTGTCAGGTTCATTTCATGGTAGATTGGACTTTATTTAATTACCAAGCTTAATAGGTTTATTGGCCATCAATTTTAAAAAGTATCAGAAATTCATCACTTATTTTAAATACTCGTACATATCACGTCTTTAATTTAAGGTTAAACCATGGTATCTACTTTTCAAACATACTGAAATAGACCTCAAACAAAAAATTATGCGACATTTTCTGTATATTAGTACCTATAGATATTATTTATATTGGTTATTTTGTAAAATATGTAAATTATGTACAATATGTATATATGAATAGTACTTCATAAAAACCTAGAGCTAATAACAAAACATTATACATAAATAAAATACTGAATTTGATTAATAAAATATTTATAAATAAAAAAATTGTCACAGGTCTCGCACGAAGGGTCCCGAGTAAGCTGGCGGCATTGCCTCGTTGAATAGCGACACTCACCCTTAGAGCTAAATAGAGACTAGTATTTTAATATTTTAGTAATTAAAGTCACAGTTGATAGTGTTGAGCTGACGTGAATGTAGTGATGACGACCGATATGGTGTAGTAGATAGTGACCCTGTCGGTTACGGTTACGGGTTCGAATCCTGCAGTGGTAAATGTTTGTGCGATGTATACGATCATTTATTCCCGAATCATAGATGTTTATATAAATATTTATGTATGTTTATCCGTTTTGTAGCATAGCACAAGCTTTGCTTAGTTCGGGACTGGATGATTGGCGTAGGTGTCTGAAATATTTATTTATTTTTATTTTACTATGGTTTTTTCAACTCTTTCGTAAAGCATTCTTCACTGAAGATCATCATTTACTGAAGAATGATTTGACCGTGACTAGACTCTGTTGCACCAAGTATACGAATGGCTTATTTTGACTGAGACTGACTTCACGAAACTGATGACATAAGTTAAATAAGACATGGCTGTATGGGCTTAGATCCATTCCGCTTCTCCGAGAGGAGTGAATTAAAACGAAAAAAAGTCTATGCCTGAAACAGATCGTGGCCTGCCTTCGATTAATCAAACCATCAATCTGTTATTGGCGTTTTAATTGCACACTGTTTATTGCGCTTTAAAAGCTGGGGAAACGAAAACGCAACAATATTTTTTTTTCCATATAATCATTAATATCTGTCGGTTCGTTTCCTACGCGAACGCGGTTCGCCCCACGGCTCGGTTGGGGTAGCTTCGCCTACAATTGCTTATTGATACTATTGTTTAACAACAGTTGGTAGGAAATGTCTAAGGTATCTCGCATCAACAGTGTTTATCATACGTTCACATATTAAATAATTCAAAGTTTAAATTCTTCACATCCTCATAATATTAGCTTTAAAAAATTTTACTGGAAATAAACCTCTCCCATCGTTATTTGCATCGATTTCTAATGTTGGATTTACTCTAGGTAATGCACACTGGGTAGGCGGGTTGGGCAGGTTTTTGTGAATTTCACACCAATGACGCTGCTGGCCATCATTACTGGTGTACTGATAATCATATGTAGGTACCTATAGTCACGTTTTAGAGATGAGTTACTAACTTTTCTATTCTACCGGGAACTACACGGCTAGTTTATATCCTTATAAGATAAGGCCAAATCACATGCGGAGAATGAAAATAATCGTATACACACATATTATGGTTAAAAAATAGTCTACAAGTTGTACATAGAGGCGATTTTATGCAGTGTTTAATTTGTATTCGTATTTGTGCTGAACTAATCTTATCCATTTTTCACTCGCTTTCTGTCGCTCTGGATATCTATGTGGGGGGGCATATCTTCAGCAGTGAATGTTTTGTGGCTATGATGATTGAGTAGAATATTTAGTGACTCAAATGTCATTATAGTCTAACCCGTTAATATGTAGGTAACTGTTCTAATAAGGAATTAAACCCCATTTATAAACATTAAAACCGATCATCAATATTTAGATCTGGTGTTCTGAAATCTGTTGTTCGAAATATCTAATATTACATTATAACGTTAAGGTGCGATTAAGTTGTTTCGAGAAAATTGTGTTTTGCGAATCTGGTTGATCAAGTATTTCAATGTTGTCGTCAAAAGCAACTCTTTGTCGACAACATTGAAATACTTGACTAAACAGATTCTCAAAACACAATTTTCTCGAAACAACTTAAGGGACTTTACACCAAAAAACATTTATGCCGAAGGGCTAACTCTGAACCGCTGCTGAACCGTGGATGTTTATCAAGCATTAAACTCTTAATAATTGGAATACCCAAGCGCTAATGTTTCGGATATCTCTGACTACCCCATATGGGATAAAAGTCGTGAAGTTATATATGCTACGAAATTAAAGTATCTAAAAGTATATGCTATATATACCTACATAGGTACAGCAAAGTTTGTTTCATTACAAACACCCTTAGCGATTAGAAAAGTCAACACGTTTTGTATAAACATTCCGAGAGGGCGAGGGACGTCTATGAAGTCAGGAGTTCAGGACAGGCCCCGACGTGTGACGGGGGTCGACGTGGCCACTTCATTAATTCTTGAACAACGTCTGATCAATGGCTTATTGCTTATACGTCGTATGGAGTCCGTATCAGAGAAAGTTTAAACGTGTTCACTTATTATCGTTTACTTACATTTAAACATAGCTGAGATCTGTCACATCTTATATGGCCTTGGTTAAGTCTATTAAAAATTGGCACAGAAGCATGAAATTTATCATCTATACTATATTCCGTTTCAGATAATATAAGAAATGAAAAACTTAGGTGAAAGATGTTGGTAATAAATTAGTATTTATTAATTGAATAAAACAATAAAGTTGTGCACATGTGATTTCTAGGGTTTCCTTAGCTCAAAAGGAAAAAAGAAACCGTCTGTTTGTCAAGAACCTTTTTCTCAGGAACGTGGATCAAATTGAAATTTACAAAAACAAAGAAAAAATACACATTTACAAATAAAATATTTGTACCAATTACTTAGGTCTATAATTGTTCCCTTGGAGTTACTATATTTTTAGAATAGAATAGAAAGCGTTTATTTTGCGATTTCAAACTCACATTTACAAGTTTATGCTTTTTGAAATTAGTAGGTGTATTCCTTAGGTAACTTTTTTTAAATTTCCAATTTTAAAAGGGTGAAGGAAAGGGGAGATAGTTCAAAAAAAGTCAATAACTAACTACACAATCAACGACTCTATTATAAAAAAAAATTATATATATCTTATATATATAATAAAATTATATATATCTTATCGGTAATCTGTATAATCCAGTATTCTGTAGAAAACCTAGGCATTTCATAAACGGCTGAAATATTCAGGCAATGTATTAAATATCATTTATTCCATACTTTACCTAGGCATTCTGTAGAATATCGAATGAACATCGAATTACCTGGTCTCCTAATAGAATTGTATACAATTCCTAGGTATATCATACATTACCTAGGCACAGTACTAATAATAAAAGATCGATAAAATATTTTACACATTGCCTAGATGAACGTGGTATTGTGTAGAATAACTAGATATTCTATATAATAACTGAATATACTTTGCCGATGACATATAGACTACTATTTCGCGTGAAAAAATAAAAAAAAACACTACGCAAGTGTAGTCGTGGGTGGAAGCTAGTTAGATATCTATCTACATCTAGTTTTAGGTAATGCATCGATAGCTCAGTTTAATATTAATTAATAACATCTAATTGCTCAGTATGTTCTTATTCGACATCCTTCATGTTTTTGGATTCGTCTAAAAAAAATTATCAAAATGTAATTAAAATCTAAATGATGCATGTACTTATTTAGGATTTGATAAACTATTAATCGAAGTTAATTAAAAAATTATAACAATTACGAGAGTTTCGCAAAATGTTTATTAAAATAATCTGGTTGTAGATTAAATTACGCAACCGACAAATATTGGGAGTAAGTTTAATTAAAAGATCTAATAAACCACAGAGTAGGTACATGTTTTAATAACACCTTTTTGGTAATGAATGTGTTAAAAAAGTCGGTATGGTGTGATAATCCAAATATAGGATATTATTTTATGATTTTGAAGTTCAAAATCATAATAATTTTTTTTTTTTATATGAGAGGGCGGCAAACGAGCATGCGGGTCACCTGATGGAAAGCAATCACCGCCGCCCATGGACACCCGCAACACCAAAAGGGTCATAGATGCGTTGCCGGCCTTTGAGGAAGGTGTAGGCTCGTTCCTTGAAGGTTCCAATGTCGTACTCGTTCGGGAATACCGCTGCCGGAAGTCCGTTCCACAGGGTGGTCGTACGTGGTAAGAAGTTTCTTGAGAAACGTACAGTGGTAGACTTCCACTCATCCAGGTGATGCGGATGGAAATTTAATTTTCGGCGAGAAGTATATCGGTTAAATTGAGCAGCGGGTATTAGCTCGAACAGTTCTTCAGAACACTCCCCGTGAAATATGCGATAGAGAATGCAGAGGGACGCGACGTCTCTTCGCAACGCCAGGGGATCCAGTCGGTCAGTGAGACTCTCTTGGCCGACAATTCGGACTGCGCGACGTTGAACGCGGTCAAAAGGAAGAAGCTGGTACTGAGGTGCCCCAGCCCATAGGTGCGAACAATACTCCACGTGCGGCCGAACTTGCGCCTTATAAAGTTGGAGGCGGTGTGAGCCGGCGTGAAGTAACGAGCCGCTCTACTGAGGACACCTAACTTTTTGGAGGCCAACTTGGCCTTATACTCCAGATGACCGCGGAATTGAACGCTACTAGAGATGTTCACTCCGAGAATCCCAATACTCAACTTAACGTCAAGGGGAGTGCTCTGAAATTGAAGAGACAGGGGAAATGGAATCTTCTTTGCGGTGAATGCGCAAACTTGTGTCTTTTTAGGATTAAACTTAACTAGATTAAGAATGCCCCAATTAGAGACTTGGTCTAGTGAGGTCTCGATTTCAGACACAAGCTTGTCCCGACACTCATCAACGTGCGCCCGAGAAAGATTAGCACGGCCGGCATATAAGGCATCACCCGTACTGTCATCCGCATAACAATGGAAGTCACTGGTTTGTAACATATCATTGATATGCAGAAGAAACAGGGTGGGGGATAGTACGCAGCCTTGCGGGACTCCAGCGTTCACGGGTTTTAAATCAGAGCAAGAACCGTAGACAACGACTTTAATGCTACGATCCGTGAGAAAGCTGGCAACCCATTTGCAAAAATTATCGGGCAGCCCAAAGGAAGGAAGCTTCGAGAGAAGCGCTTTGTGCCACACCCGATCAAAGGCTTTCGCTATGTCCAAACTGACAGCCAACGCCTCGCCCTTGCTCTCTACCGCCTCCGCCCATCTATGCGTCAAGTAGACAAGAAGATCACCAGCCGATCGACCCCTACGGAATCCGTACTGACGATCATTGAGCAGCTGGTGCTCATTCAAGTACTGCAAGAGCTGGCGGTTTATAATGCTTTCCATTATTTTGGAGAGCAGGGACGTAATGGCTATAGGTCTGTAGTTTCCTGGATCTGAGCTGTCGCCTTTTTTAGGGATCGGGTGCACTACGGCCGTCTTCCAGGAATTTGGTACTACGCCTGTGGAGTACAAGTGTCGAAATAAACGCGCCAATACCGGAGCCAACTCTGTGGAGCACAATTTTTCAGCACAAAGGGAGGGATACCGTCAGGCCCACAAGACTTATGAATGTCAAGGGAGAAAAGTGCTTTACGCACAGATTTTTGAGTGAACTGGACTTCCAGCATAGAACTTCCACATTGTGGAATGGTTGGAGGTGGCTTCTCCCCAACATCCAAAGTCGAGTTGGACGCAAAAAGAGATCCCAAAAGCTCAGCTTTCTCCTTTGCGTCATAGGCCAGTACGTCACCCTCCCTGCGCAGTGGTGGAAAAGAAGGCACACAGAAATTCCCCTGGACAGCTTTGGCAAGAGACCAAAATGCACGTGTCCCCGAAGGTAGACGGGCCAGCCTTTCACCAATTCTGCCGATGTGCTCTGACTTAGCTTTGGCCACAACTCTTTTGAGGGATCTGGAGGTAAAGTTAGTTAAAATTTCGTAAGTTATTAAAATAGTATCTGAAATTGTCATGACATACAATTACCGCTTAATCCCAAGGGCGACTTCCACAGAAGAACGAATAAGTAACTCAAGGGTTGCTCTTTTTTAGTAAATATTTTTACAATTTGAGAATAGCGAATGAAAAAAAAATAACAACCATTAGATAATCTGAATATCGCCGAGCGGTACATTGTCCATGCTTATCAAATAAATAGTCCAGAAATTTTATAGTAGGCTTTTGGACACAGTTACCGTTTTATCGCAGTTTTAAATTTATTATGGGCAAATTTTGAATGTATACCGAAACCATATTGTAAAAGCGTATAGCGCATTGTCCCTTAAAGTGATTTGCGTAAACGACTGACCAATTTTGGATATCGCAGATGCTTAATTCTCCATCTAATACGTTACTGCTGATCATTGGTGTAAGAAGTTATGTTTTCATGGATTTCCTAAGATCATCAAGTTATACGCGTTCTTATCTTTTTAGTCCAATGAAAAATACCCCTTGTTCAAAACAAAAGAAGCGTGCCTTTACAAGGTCTAGTGTCTGTGATATCTACAGATGTTATATAGAGACTGAATTCCAGCTGTTAGAACTTGCAACACTCAAGGTTTATTCTCAGTTCGACTCGGCTATTATGAGCTCTGTATGAATAAAGCAAAATTGCTAAAACTGTTTATTTTGAATGAAATTAATAGACTAAATAGTAAGTAATCGCGATAATATAGAGAAAAAAATAAGTAAAGCAATGTTTTTTTTTGTTTAAAACAACGAGAAATCAATTTATAATATTGCTGCCAAAAGGATATCTCCCAGGGAAGTTTTCGTTTCTATCAGCAGAGTGCGCGGGTGTTGCGATATAATATTCTGCACGAATCAATATTATAAAGACAGTCTCTTTAAAGAAATAATCAAAATATAACCAACCGAAATCGACATAAAAAAATTAAAAATCGACGACTTTTTCCAGGTTAACGGGGATTTTATGATCAGTTGATGAGTCATTACGGGATTAGTTATTATTTGTATTTTAATTGCATATAGAATTTAGACAACAGATAATTCAGTTTTTTTAAGAAAGGCTCGCTTTACTGTATTGCCCCAAATAGACAAGGCAAGATGCCTGTTCATTACACGTTCGTTTGTTATCTCTTTAACACAACAACACGAAAGGGTAGCGGGAGCCATTTAGATCAGTCAGTATGAACAAAATGCGTGAAAGGCCATATCGTGTTATTGCATCGAGTTAAGAGTACAAAACTATATAAAACCGTAGGCATGTAGATGTGTTGACTTCTTCATAGTCCATAAAAGCGTTTCCTTCGTCGGGTTCTAATACTAACACATTATTTTTATTTTAGAAATTCTGGGTCAATATTGTGCAATTTAATGTTTGTAGATAACTGATTACGATTACTTTAAAACTGTAAAACAACTAATATTACGGAACACCGAGGCCTGACACATACTTGACAAGTTTGTGTAGTCTGTATGCGCCATTGTTTTCTACTAAAAGTCTAAATGCGAATATTCCAAAAGCGTCTTCAGACTATTTAAATTCCGTTTCGGTTCGTTGCTTCGCTGGTTTATACGGAGCCGTTAATTTTAGTGGAAATTGAAGTAAGGGACCATATTGATTTTCCACAATCCATCGGTTCTACTTAATTTGATTAATTTTCTTTTGTAGTTTGATGGCAAAATATATTTAAAAATATTTGTTTTGCCTTTGCTTTTTGCTTTTACTTGTTTGTTTGTCTTGTGATATATGTGAAGAATAGGATCAACCCGAGTATTCCCGAGTTTTTCCGAGTGTCGTAAAAGGTGACTAAGGGATCATGTTTTGTTAGTATAACAGTATATTACACCAGTGATGGGTAGCAGCGAAGCTCCCAAAAAATCTGCGATCGCCAACCCGCTTGCCCAGCCTGGACATTAGGGTAAGTGTTCCCATGGTAAGCCTCCAGAGGGATATGTTCAATTGTGGACTTTTATAAGCTGCTAATATGTTTACAGATGTTTTATAGGAATTTATTTATTTATACACTTCATTTTAATATATAGGTGTCAAATCAGTTTCTTGCTATAGGTAAATCGCAGCATATTTAAAGTTTAAAAACTATAAAGTACTAACTTCTCGAGATTTCTATTTATTTAAAAGTGACAATTACCCTGAGATATTTAATTACGCCACAAACGAATAACAGTCATTGCAGTCGCGGACAGATGTTTTGACAGCCCCAAAATTAATTGTGACATTACCCTGTCTTTAGGGCATCGCCGACTCTTCCGCTTCCACATCATTAATAAAATGAGCAATAGTCGAAATATTTATCAATGGCATAATCGATACAGAAACAATTATAACCACATCCATCAAAATTCTAAACTTTGCTTTGCAACGAAGGTGTTCGGATTCTTTCGCTGCGGCTATTCAATCTGAAACCTATATATATTAACATAACACTCAATTTGGAAAAACAAGTGTTAAAGCGAACGGTAGAGCTATTTAAGATTCTAATGTTTAATGACTAGGTCATATTTTCCTTTACCAGGAGTGAAGTAACAGCCTGCCCGAGTAACATTAAAATTCTTATCTCTGGTCTGTCACACAGCGAGAACGTCAAAGTTCGAAGTGAAGAACGCATTGTAATTAATAGTCGATGATACGCGAGGATCGTAAACAAAAGCTGTGATAAATGGATTAAAAGCTGATAGTAGATAATATGGACTGTGGGTTGTAAATCGTCTAGTTTTGTAAGCGTGCGGTCAGTAAGTTTTTGACTGTCTATCATACCGTATGTTCCTTTTTTTATGATCTAACTTATATCCCATTGGTAGGAACGAATATGGAGAGGAAATAAATATAAATATGTTTTTGTAAGTATTCGTAAATTATATGTAATGGGATAGTCAGAGATATCCTAAAATTAAATTAAAAGTTTAATACTTGAATTAACAATTATCTTTAAATTATTAAAATAAGGTCCAGTCACGCCGCTAAGCGTACATAAGTCACATAAGTTTTTAATGAGAGGTTTACGGAAATGATTTTTTTTAGTTTTTTTTTTAATATTCTATTAATTGACTGTAATTTTTCTTAGAACCTAGACTTGCCTGAGACAAACCCAACGCGAAATTGAAATTATTATAACTAACTCAGGATTTTATAAAGTAAACAACTCCAGTGCCTCTAAAAACCCGTTTCTCAGATATCCAATGGCTTCAAAACGTCCCTCTTCAATTACATACATTCTCATAACATCCATTTCCCACAATATCCTTTTCCCAAATCATTATTTCCCATCCTTTGTACCTTGTTCCTTATTCAAAATTAAGTTTGCTAATATATTATTTATAGTATGATTTATGAGATGCTTGTATCAATTCTTCATTCAAATCATTGAAACTTACAGATTTTTCTTAGTTATTATGCTTAGAAAAACTCAACCAATATTGTTTTTGCTTGATACAAAATAATCGCAGTTACATCACGGTGTAATAGTCGGTCGTATTCTTATATCACTCTTTATAGCGTTTAGAATTTAATGACATATTGTCTGAGATATACAGTGATACATTTGAAGGCGTGACGAGTTCGACTAAAACGTGTCATTAAAACTCGATATTTCGCTATTATTGATTACGCTTGACTGTAATTTGTGACGTGACTTCGATTTAGTCTGAGAAGTAGGTTGGCGATCGATATTCAGTTACACATTGAAGGATTAGTGTTTGTCATTATTGCATCTTAAGAGCTTGACATTTTTGTTTTATAACCATTAGACTCTAAACTAATCCGATGCCTAAAACTCATCTATAATATGAAGTTAATGTATTTGTAGTTTTCTCTCTCTTTAATCTAAGAGCTATGCTCTTGCCGGTGGAGCCCTTTCTACAATTCTCTACATTCCGCCTTTTCTTTGACTTCCTAATTCATATCATGCCGTGTCATACGGCATTTACTTGTACCACGTTCTAGAAGCCTTTCCTCTCTTCCTCTTCGCTTCTACTTTTCCTTAAATGATGTTCTTGATTAAGTTGTCGCGTCGTATCAGATGACCCAACATCTTTCCCCTTCTGTTTTATATAGTTGAACATTTAGTGAATCTCCGAGACTCAAAAAATCTAGAACAAAATATATCTTGGAAACAGCTGAACCGCTTTCCATCAGAGACCCATCTTACAAATACTAGTCTTCGAACAAAAAAAATTGATTTTTAATCAGTTCCGCTATACGGGCGCTAGATGGTCGCAGACAGAAACAGAGAAATGAAAAGTACTGGTATAAATTACGATAAAATGGTAGATATTTCAATTGATAATCAAAGTTCTTTTGGTTTTCGGAGTAACTATTTTCTAGATTTATTATCTATGGTTTGGCATGATGAGTCATACACTGAGGTGTATCTTAAATAGAAATCGCATAATGCTATTAACTGCAGATATAAATACCTACCTATATACATATAATTACATATAGGTAAGATTTAGTATGACTCAACGGTACGGTGGGAAATATCTCGGTCAACAGTTTAAAGAAGTATTACGGAGCTCAATCGATAGTTTTAACTTTTAATCAATCTTCCACAAAAAATGAGAAGTTGATAAATTGGTGGCCACCTAATTTGACCATATTGCTAATAACATGCCCGTACGTAGTAGCAAAAACTTAGTACAAAGTTTAAAATCATATTTTACAGTAGTTTCTTTTAAAATATACCTACGATCGTAACTCGCGGTCGAAATGACCTCAACACGTGTGGCTCCAAAATCAAATTAAAATCATGTTTGATAAGATCGAGTGGCGGTTATGGAAATTTATGACTATATTACCTGCGCGGGCGCATCGCGACCGACAAAAACCAGGGCCGCACTACGCAATTATTTATGAGGTCCGCAAATGATTATAGTTTACCAGCGTTTGACTGGTTACGCCCCTGGCGAGTTGAAACAGCGCATGGATAATGTGCTGCAGAAATACTGTCATTTGATGAAAAAAATATTAATTGTTTTTAACGTTTCTAATTTGATACGGGAAATAAAAACAAAGAGGTAACGTTCCTCGGTAACAAAAATGTGAGACGGAATTAACGATTGAGCTGGGACGCACACAAAAATGTGTTGACCGCGAAAGATACAGAAATAAATCAGACAGATGACAATTTTAAGTGGTTAACCCACTAACTGTGACCATTTTAGATACTTTGATCAGATCTTGTCGAAACCGAACTTAGATCAGAATAAACAGAGCAATCTCAGTCTTAGTGTTCCAAATTTTAGTTGAATTTCGTTTGCGAGGAGGTGAGTTAGTGGGTGTTTGTTCTACAGTCTTTAGAGTCGCCGGCGCAGATTTATGTTTTTATTTAAGAATTAATGATAGAGTGTGAGTAATAGTTGTTATGCTAATTTACGCATTTTTAAATTGATATCGGCCATAAAGCTCCAATTCACAGAGGATTTATTAAAATTATCACTGCCTCAAATCTACATTAAGGCTCATCATCAATTAAATAAAATCCCTTTCGAAAGAACTCTTTTCCTCTAAAGATATTTAGAGAGTAGAAGTTCTATAATGTAATGCTTACCAAAAAAACATTAATGTCTATTATTTTATTCAATATTCCGCTTCAATTTTACCCTTACTTCTTTCTGAGGCATCTGGCGCCGCGCCGGGATCCTCTCGGCTCTATACTTTACGATCTGTTAAAAGACCGAATTCGCTGTCCAAATTAACACGAAATAAAAACGAAATCGAAGCAAACAAAAAAAAAAATAAGCGAAGGTACAAGATAAAAGCTTAAAAAAGGCCCACGTCAAAACATTTGATTGTATTAATATTTATAGGCATCGTACCGCCGCAGGAAAGTCGGCTCGAGATGGAAGAAAAAAAATGTTTATCAGCCCGTTTAGCTTTTAAGGAAACCGCGAATCCTTTGTAAAAAGATATTTATGGACTCGAAAACAATTGCAGTGTTACCATTATATCAGATTTGACAGCAATAACAGTATTATATTGTTTTTTGCTGCGGACATGAGATGAAGACGTTGAGTTTATTTTGTCTACATCGACAATGGATGGTATTGTGCTCGAGACAACGCGATTTACTAACACAACTACTCATTTTTTTAAAGACACACTGAGACACATTATTGTAACTTCATGTGAAATACTTAGAGTCTATTACACTGCGGTTAATATACGACGAACCATGGCGGAAAATAAAGTAAAATGTAGATATTAAATACATAGTCTGTTAGTACAAAAGATGTATTACTCCTTAGGCAACAGCTTTTATTATGTTAAAAAGTTTGAATGTTTGTTACTCTATGTTGTGCATTACACACTAAAATATAAATGTACAGGTCCCGAAAAAAGGTCACTTTTTATCACAGTGACCAGTCACACAATGTTTTATTTTTGCTTTTCAGGGTGTTCGAAGCGTTAGTAACCTCCTACGGAGTAGTTCAAAGTTGCTCAGCGAGCCCATGCTTTCCATGGACTTCTCTTTCAGGTCAGAAACGAGATGGTTAGACAGAGAACGAGAATTACTGATCCACGTAGCTGATGTGGCAATGGGATAGATCAATTGATGAAAATACTGTCTAAAGTCTCGGCAAAAAGCATTACGGGATGACCACCTGCGAGATAAAACCAAAGATCGGGTCCAGTTAGGATAAACCTATGTCCAGCAGTGTACTAGGATAAACTAGCAATGATGATTATGAAGCATAACGTGCCATTTACATATGTACCTATTTTGCCATTCAGTACAACATAAAAAGTATGTTTTCCAAATTTAGAGAATAACTTATGCAACGAAAAGTGATTATTGCAAATCAAAATTCATTTCGCCTTTGAAACCATTTCTGAAGGTCACGCCGACTAAGTCGCAGGCATAGCCTGTATCGGTATGCTACACAACACATATTGCATTAACACAAAAATTTGCCATTAAAATACAAAAACCCCTATAAAAATAGAAGGCTCTAAAAGTTTTCAAGTCCTTACACTCGTAAATTGTTAATCCCCGCTACCTACACAGCTTGAGTAACGAGCCGGGATGCCTATGCTAATTCGCATGCGCAATAGCATGCAACATGTGCCCGCGCATCAGTAGGGCCTTATGGTGGACTTAATCATAGCCCGAGCGGCGACATGGGCTGTTGAAAGGAAATTAAAAAGCATAGTCTGTGTTCTTTCATTATTAGTAATGTTGACTTCGAGTGTGACGGGGATAAAAATCATTGAGACAAAGAAAAAAGCCGACAAGAGCTCTCAAATTGATGATGATCATCATAATATAAAATATCGAATTGGAGAAACAATTTTACCATTATATTATTTTAATAGAATAACAATATACGAATTGCATAAGTGACCAACATAATATTATAGATATTGCAGTTAAACTTGGATATACCTCATGGTACAGAGGTACCAATAATCACTTGGAAGATAACAATAATAATACTCAAAAAAATATAGCGATACAGACCAATAACTTATAAATGTAATCAAGAAAAAGTTATACCTTGCTACCAGGTGAGATTATGGTTAAACGCGAATCCAGTTCATCATATAAAACAATCATTTAATTTTTTGTATAAATGAACCGAAGGCAAAATGGAAGAGTGCTATAGGCTATCCTAATCTAGGGTTACATGCACAATGGAGTACCTACCACGGAGCGTTACAGAGAATTGAATATAAAGTAAGCATCCTGTACACAGAAAGGAAACTATGCATACACATACTGTATAACGTTATAGATGGTAACAAAGTGGAGAAATCAACAGTGTATACTTCAGAAGCGTGTATAATTTCCGCCAACCCACCATGTATGGTTCGTGTTTTCTTGTTGCAAGTTTGTGCCAGAGAAGGCGTGTCTAGGTACGTGAGTTTCATAGTATAGATAGACTTTGTCCTTATATTTCCGAAGTTAGTGTTACATTATAATTGATGAGTGTGAAAAGGCCTGTTTATAGCCTGTTTTAAAAAAGTTAATAGGCACAATATACACCGTGTATTTAGGACATGCCTCCGATCAGCAAAAATAAGTTATTGTCGTGAAATTCCCTGGGTAAAATCTTTTCTATGAAACGGCTGGTTTAGTTTTATCGGTTTTATGGCAAAATAGAAGACCCAACCCGTCTCTTCTCATGTGTCCTAAAAGGCGATGCAATTGTGAACATAGCAGTACAGACCATTGATGGGTAGTCGCGATTAGGGCAAATCAAATGCAAATCGCTCCACGGGAGAGACTTATGTCCAATAATGGACCTTTATAGGCTGTTGATATGTCATGTGATGTGTTTTACAATCAATATTTAATACATTCTTATACTAGGTAAGTATGACCTACTAAGTTAAGAAAAAGAACATCACCACAGCCATGCACCGACCAATAAAATAATAGGACTGACAATTGCCACACTACAATAACATATTTCTAAATATCGTAAAACCCATTTAAAACTAAATAGCGCAGACTATGAGCCTGCCAGCAAAGATGACAAGAAATATGCAAAATGGTCTTGACAAATTAAGATTAGTCTTGTAAATCCCAAAAAATATTATAAATGCCAAAGTTTGTGAGTGTGTATGTATGTTTGTTACCTCTTCTCGCCTAAACTGCTGTACGCATTTCGATGAAATTTGGTTTTTAGATAGATTAGGAGCTGAATGAGCAAATAAGGTAATTTTTTGCTAAACCAATTTTGATGAAATCTGCCACGCAGACGAAGTCGCGGGCAGAAAGCTAGTGTACAATAATTTTAATGAAAATATAGATATTTATAGAAATCAAAAGTAATCTTAATATATAAGTAGTTTAATTTGTTTTATTAGTATATTGTATTTTAGTATATTTATTTCCGAGTTATGAGTCAGAGCCATCGAGTTTAAATGGATTTTGGATCATCCGAGGTAGTACGGTTGCCAGTATGGCGATTGTCAATGCTCTTGTTTTATTAGTCAATGCCACGGCTAATAATTACTTACATAAGATTTTTTATCAGGAATTACTGAATTGGTTCATTTACTAGAATTTTATCTGTAAAAACATTTCAAGTGCAACGTTTTTACTCTCAATGTATATTAGAAAAACGGATACTCACTACAATAGCGTGTTAGAATTATTACCAATTAAACAAAATAATGACTGTAATAGCCGTCATTGTGATAAAGGGCGATCGAATGCTTACTAAAAAAATAATAGGTAGGTGCATAAAGGATCGCTATAACAGATAGGTTCAGAAACATATACTTAGCTAAGCGTTGCAACTACTAAGCATAATGTATGTTTTTTTACTCGAAATTCATCTGAATAGCTTGCAATTTTCCTAAGTGCATTATAATTAGAAGAAGTCATTAATATAGTGTGTGGAGTAGCGTGTGAAATATTATCAATATTATCTCTGGAGTCAATTTTAGAATTTGTTTAAATATTGTTAGAATTCTGACATATCCACTTTAAAACTAGATATCAAACACTTGTCACATTCACTGCTGGATTGAAGCCACTTCTAGTTAGTGATTCAAAGGTGACTCCTAACCATCACTAATGTTTATTTCTTTACCAATTTGTTTATAAACAGAATTAAGGACACCTAGTAAACATGAAAATCATCTCAGGTGTTTTCACTTTTTAACCGACTCCAGAAAAGAAGGTTCTATGGTCGTCTGTATGATTTTTTTATAAGAATTCTTTATTGCACCAAAATATTACATACTCGTATAACAAAGTACAAAGGTGGACTTATCTCTTCCATTTTGTATGCGTTCACCCATATTTTTTTCAATTATTGTTTGTTTGATGGGGTTTGGAATGATGTCTTCCAGAGGTAGAGATGGAACTTTACTAAATTCGGATGTTTTGCTTATTTCTGCGGTTCAGTAATCCATATTAGCATAATTTTGGAAAGGAACATTTTCAAGAAGTACGATTATTTCTACAAATTTCCCCGGCTACATTCAGAATAATTGTACACGTATTGGTAGATAAAAAATACCACTCTAACCTAACGTTACATATTATTTTTATTGTAACTGCAGCAAATCGAAAATGTATCTCAACTATTCAGACTTTTGGAATACTGTTGTGTTGGTACTACTAATTTTGTAGCAAATATTTAGTCATTAGAACATATTAAAATGTTTTATTTTCCTAAGTAAATTTGCACTTCAAATAGGCTTTGAAGCTTCAAAGAGTCTTGTGAGCAGAAACCCAATAAAAAAACTTTTTTTTTTCGATAGTAATACTTTTGTATACTACATTCGTCTAATAATTTTGTATAGCGATGAACATTTTCGTCATTTTATTTCAAATAGAATTTCTCTGAGAATATTACAAAATATCACCTCACCAAATTCATGCATAAAATATTCTAATAATTTGACGAATTTAAACACTGTCCAAAAGTTACCCGTAATAAGGAATGATATAAAGCACCAATGAAATACACTACCTCGGTACAAGTTATTTAAAGCTAAACCAGATGAAAAATAGTGGTATCTTCCCCTATATTTTATAGAGGCTAAAAGTTGCCATCAATAATTGAAGTCGGAAAGTCTCTAGGGAAGTGGGGTTTAGTGGAATCCCTGATGTGGCCTGTGCTTTTAGTTTCGCACTTTGTTTACATTTTTATTTTATGAACACCATGTTTACAAATAGGTGTTGAATAGCGAATAACGAGACATAACGTTTATGAAAATTTTAAAATTTAGAGACTATACAAAGCTGTTATTGACATATCTATGAAAGTACGTCTCATTGATTTGGGAGTAACGAAAAATTAAATTGACATTAAACAGAAATTCTCAATATTAACACCCTGTATTTTCAAATTGTTGATCGATTAATAGCAGACGCCATAATCGATTTAAATTTTTAACACGTACTACCTTTCATCGGGGCAGCTTCAGTAATCTACATAATTCCTACTTCATTAAACTTAAGCTCATATTGCGTTCCAAATATGGAGTTTGCAAATACTCCTATAGCTACCTACTGTATAGTGTGTGGGTATTGGGTAAGTCAAGTTCGTATTTTAGCAAGGAGATTCTGCTAATTCATCGTGCCGCCATTGCTTTGCCTCGAGAACGGGCCAACCGCGAGGCCCGGTTTCACTAATCCCTTAACAAAACTTATTTATTTTTGTATACCGTTCGTGTTATACATTTTTGTGTACCATTTATGCGTGTATAGTTTCGCTTTAGTCGGTGTGAGTGGTCGAGCAGGGTACAGGCGGGGTCTCCGCTCTAGAATTCTGTATGAGTCGAGTTTTATCTTTGCATCGATCTAAACTTAGCTGTTTATGATTAAATTTATTATGTTGGTTTCTATTTGTAGTTACCTGTATTGTATTTGTAGTTATAACGTAAAGCGGAAACAATTTTGTTTACTCTAAGGAATTACTAAATAGGTATTCTTAAAGTGAATAGGTTAACAACGATTTCTCAAAATATAGACTAACAACTAGTATTTACTCGTGGCTTCGCCATGGGGTTCGATAATACCGGAGAGTTTATTTACCGTAAGGAAATAAATAGGGCATATTAGGTAAGTGAAATAGAAGTTATTGTCATAGGTAGTTCAATTTTTTTTTCAAAACTATCATAGGTTAAAGTGAATATCTTATTTTGTTAACATAAGTAATTTGTCTAACCCGGCGGGAACTAGATACTATGTCGGGATAAAAGTATCCTATATCCTATTTCAGAGAATATTACATTTTGTGTACCAAATTTCATCCAAATACGATCATATGTTTCATCAGGGTTGAGCAACAATCAAACGTACATTCAAACTTTCGTATTAGTAATATTATTTGGACAATTGAAATAGTAAGATTTTTCTATTGTATAAATAAAATCAGTTAGTATACCTATAATATGAGAGGATAGTCCATTAAACCTACACCTATAGTAGCTAAGGTACCTTAAGCATAATATTATTTGAGTCATAATTTACCGCGGTCGCCGCTCGGCGCGACTTGATTTATTTATGACCGAACACTGACTTGGCCACTAATCTTTACTGGAATTTAATTTGTTATTTATTTACTAATCGCTCGTAGTGTAACTTGGATCAGGTAGGTTTGCATATCATGAATTTAGTGAAATATTGGCGTGGATGCGGCATATTTTATTTATATAAAACACACGATTCCTAGATCAAATTTGCATTGATTTGCATGTTATGTACGTACATAATAATATGCAATTTTTTTAATGCTTGTATTTCGAAAGTGACGATTATTCATGACTAGTAAAAATAATTAATCAACATCATTTAAAGAGGAGGAGCTGCAAATAAGAATAATGTGTTCCATTCCAAAATCAGAGTCACTCTAGTGTAAATGGAACTCGAGCTATAAAACTGGTTCTGAATGCCTGCCTATACTTAGTTTCAGTCGATCACTATCTTCAATAGTCTACCCACATAATCGTACCAATCTTGAACGATCTCAGGAGGTACCTCTTTAATCGTATTATCATCTTGGTATTATGTTTACTTGCTTTAAATTTAATAAGCATCGTAACAGGTACAGGCAGTGTCAAAACAAGCTACAGAAAGATACAATATTAGGTACCTGAAAATAATTTCACTAGTCAAAATCCAGAGGAAACAATTATATATGTAGGTAACAAGCAATATCACCTCAAACCCCGCCCCGAAGGCTACACATTGACCCCGAACGTTGTGGAGATTCTCGGGGAAGCCTTTGTCCAGCAGTGGACGTATTTCGGCTGATATGATGATCATGATTATGAACCGTGGATGGTGTTTGAAGCATCAAGCTTTTTATGATTGGAACTGATTACTCCATTTGGGATGAAGGTTGTCACTTTATGTATTGTTACAATTTTCTTAAGCGTCTATTCAAACAATAACAATCATGTCACTATAAAAAAATAATAATAATTGTAGCTGATTGTACTAGGTACTGGTAGTATATGTAAACTATGTTAAACCTTTACTTTTGCTAAAAAGTAGTCTTTACTCCAAGTTAGGTTAAGTAAAGTTCTCGGTAACCGGTTCGCGTGCATCCTACTTCACCGTTTGTGTACGAGTAGGAAGCTAGATTTTAACGCAAACGATGCCGCATAAACAAACACCTCTTCCATACGAAATGCCAGAGATAAGCGTTTTGTATGCAGATATAATCTATTTTCTTTACATAAAAGTAGCTGTATTGGTAGATATGTTTTTTACGGTAGTTAGAATTGTAGTTATTTATATGATAAAAATCTTTAATGACGATAAATGGTTTTGAGAAATACTCAGATATCTAAACATTTCACATAATATTCAATAGATCATCGTCCTAGTATGTTGGATAAAACTTCAGTGTTTTACATCGTTATAGAATAAGTATATTACAATTCCGTAAAAGTTATTTTCATATTATTTATATTTACAAGCGATCTTTACTTATGATTATTATAGTTTTGGTCAAACAGTTACTCACTTAAAAAGTAAGGATTCAATGAAAGAAAGTACAAATCCCTGGGTTGCATCGATTAAGTTGTTGCACTTTTAAAATCAAATACATCCAACCCTTTATACTTTGACAACTTCATTTTCCCGACTCTTCCCTGTAACTAGCTTTAAATAATAGTGTATTGAAATCTTATAAGTCAGTCGGCACGCATACGGCCGCTTACACCCTGAGTTATAACCTCCAAACACGAAGGGCCTCGACCTCTAGCCTCCTTCCGACATTATTTGCATACACAACTTTACTGCAACCCCGACTGGCAAGGACAGGTGGAAAAGGTATTTTTAATCTGCGGTGAAAAATTTTAGCTTTGGCTTATGTATGTCAAGCAAATACATGGAAAGAGATTATTACAGTTCATGACACCTGAGCCCTTACGCCTGTAAATCCACTAGCTTTCTTTTAACGCTTGGTGGCAGAGAGGATGAAAGTTTTTTTTTTATGCACGACGGTTTCGTACTTGACCTCAATCACACCTGATGTTAAGTGAAGATGATGTCGAAGGTGGATGCGTACTGACCCGGAAACTCCAACACATTTGGGGGATTGGGTATTTTATCTCTGACAACCGGAACACAACAATGCTATTAACATTGCTGCTTGGCGGCAGATTTAGATAAGATAGTGGTAGCTAGCCAGTCGGACATTTTAAAATGCCCTACCGCCAACCAAATCGATTACTTAAACGTGTACCCCGCTGGGGATCGAACCCGGGACTTCCGAATCGTAAACTCAATGTTGTTTACATTGCGCCACGGAGGCGGTATAAAGTACCCATATCCAGCCAGCAACCTTGCAAAAGCACAAAGCGGTTATAAAATTCTATTATAGATACTAGCTTTCCGCCAGCGGCTTCGCCTTCTTGGAATAACTTCTTGAGCAACAAACAAACATACACACTTTCACATTTATAATATTGATTAGATTCCATACAATGTTTAGAACAAAATTTCTGGAGGGGGGTGTGAAATGGATTTTTGAAATACTCGTGCAAAAATTTATAGTAAGTTTACCAATTGTATTACCAAATTTTAAAATAATTGAAAATACTGACAAGATTATACTCTTACTGAAATGTTAGTATTACTTTAAGCCATCAGTAAATATCAAGAGGTGTACAAGAGTACTTATTTAAAAAACATTAGAAAAATTTAATAAGACTATATGTCATACAAATATACCAACCGTGTTTTCCATCAAATATGCCTAAGAATTATCTCGCTACCACCAGCTTTCAGAAATAAGAATGTATTTTCAAATCGCTCAGCCGTTTAGGTGACGCAATGGTGGCATCTGTCTGTGGAAACAGACTCATAGATACATACAGACAGGCTTCAAACTTATAACACTATTTTTTGGTCCGAACCCCCAAGGGTTAAAATTGCTGCACGTAGCACGAAAATACGTTTGTGCATTTCACAAATTTATCACCAAAATGTGACGAGTCTGTCTGTAATTTGTAAATGAAAAAATGCTGAAGCGTAGTAAAAATTTTATTTTTAGAGGGTTTATCCGTTATTCCGTACAATCTTTTTAGTCCAAATTTTTCGAAATGAATAAACCGATTCTAATAAAACTTTATAAACATAAAGCACGAATATACACGTAGATCTAAAAAGTTAGTAGAGAATATTTTCGAAAAAGGGTACAGTTATTAAATTAGTGCCATTTTAAGTTTTCCATAGTAACAGAAAAATGCGACGTATTCGTCTATGTATCCTGCTTATATGTATAAAGTTGCATTAGAATCAGTCTATTCAATTAGAAAAATGATTTGAAAGTTTGTATGGATTGCGGTATAGTCGTAGGATATGCCCTCTTAAGTAGTATTTTAAATGTTGTAGAACGAAAAATTTCATTTTTATCTTTTGTAATGTATGTTGATTTATCTTTATTACCATGGCGTGGTTGAATTAGACTTTTACACTTGAATACTACATATTAATAAGGCTTTATGCATTCTATCTAGAAACAACATGTATTTTATAGTCAAAGTAAAAGAATGTGCAAATGCAGTGCTTACATTAAAACCTGTTTAAGTTGTACTGGTTTTTGTGAGTATATTGCTAGTGTGCTTGGACATTATTTATTATTACTAGTAATTTACTGTACTTATGTATACCTAATAAACAATAACCTTAAGATTACATAGTATTCTTTAGGCTGCTTCGAAATTGTTATTTGTGGGGACCGTTTCTTTATTCACAACGGCTTAGCACTTGATCTCAATCACACTTGATGTTAAGTGAAGATGAGGATGAAGGTGGAAATCCAATCTTATTTGGGGGACTGGCTATCTTATTTCTGACAACCGGAACACAAAAAGCTGTTTGGCGGCAGACTTAGATAAGATGGTGGTAGCTAGCTAGGCGCACATTTAATCCCTACCATCAAACAAACCGCGTACTAAATATGTAACCCGCCGGGGATCGAACCCGCGACCTCCGATTCGTAAATCAATTTTTTTTTATATTTAGCCATTGAGGCGGTTTTTGTGCAACACATAAGGATCGACTTTAGAAATATATTTATTGCGGTACAACGCAATTAAAGTTTTTAAATCAATTAGCAGCTCTTGGAAATTTATTTAATATTAAAATAATTGGTTCCAAGTTTACTTGTTATTTAATATAAAATAGATGTCATTTCTTTGTTCGTGGAATCATAATAAGCGGGTAGTATCATAGCGAAGTAACTATTTAGTCATCTATGCTATAACTATAAATTTAAAGTTTAGAAAACCACTGAAAGACTATAATGTCATCCAAATGTAATCCAAATACCAGAAACGAGTGTTACATATCTTCATATCGGCTTAACCATTTTCATCAAATATAGCTAAAAACGTGTCTCCTCATTTACTCTTTAATAAAAATGCTATATAGTTTAGAGAAGTGTTATCAGAATCGAAGCATAAAAGGTAATTTGTTAAGTTACATTAATGCAAAAAATAACTGAATGCAGAGAGGTTATAGAGATCATGTTAATTGTCTTCAAAAAAGGAAGAGGTTTTCATTGCGACTGTATTTTTTATTGTTTTTTATATCTCCGTCCGTTGGCAACCGATTTTTATTTGAGAGAGTACTACCTACCTCCCTATATACTGTATTAGTAATCTATGGACTTTTTTATGACTAAATCGATAATGCTTCACGGATGCTATGTAGTCGATTATGAGACAATACCAATTTGAATGGTGTTCCTTTGGTCCGGCAACAAAACGCTTGTGATGGAAGAATTGTCAATATTTAATAATAGGAGCCTCTCACTACATTTCATAACAATTTAGTAAAGACCTGATAATGTACACCGGAGACAGAGAACACAAACATTTTTGCAATTAGTTGCTTTTATTTTTAATGCACAAATTGCGGTTAGGGCTTGGCCTGATTCACACCTGATGTAAAGCAAAATTGAGAGAGTAACAACACTTGGTCCAATCAGAGAAGATTTTGGGCCGTGCAAGCTCTGCTAGTGAAGTGTATTTTACTTTTAAAACAATCTTTAGATCACATAATTACCAAACTATATATGATGGGTAAGTATTCAGTACAAAGTGGTAATAGAGCGAGCGTGAAAGTAAATCTGTAGATAGAATAAAAGTGGTAAAAAAATACTTTGAAACATAATAGAGATAGTTTCGTAGAAACATAGATATACCGTCTTATTCATAAAAATTTACAAACGCTTTATAAGCCTGTTTTAGTTAAAGTATGCTTTATCTCTGTCGTTCATAACGAAATGTTGCAATGAAAGAAAGTGACAAAACATACTTTCACTAAAACAGGCTTATAAAGCGTTTATATTTTTTTATGAATAAGAGGGTTAGGAGTTATATAAAATTACAAATACTGGATCATAACAACGCATCGGCTACGATTTCATGACGTTTTTGAAAAAAAAAAATCTTTTGAAGTAGGCATAAACCTTCAACCTTTGACAAGGTCAAAGCGTGTATATCTGTGAAAACAATGCGAAGTCACCCTAATTTCTCAGAATACAACATCTGTGCTTGTCTTTATCTTAAGACATCTACAATGTGTGACAGGTCGATGAAACCGCCGAGCTTGTTCCTTGCATGTTAGTTATTATTATTTGTGTCGTGTTTGTGAATCTATTGGAGATTTTGTGTACAAATTTCCCTGAAGTTTATATTATTTTATATTATATTTATATATCTTTTAAAATTTTTAAAACTTTAAACTGGAGCGTTTTGCAGATATCTATCATATTACCTACTCAACTAATAATAAAAATAATATAACAATATCAGGCATGATCTACTAAAGTTATTTGAATTCCAAAGTAAAAAAATACCAAAACAAATAGTTTGACAGAACAAACTAAAATTTCAATTTAAAAAAGGTTAATCTTCGTATAACCCAATTCACGGTTAAGACCAGAAGGATGGAATCCGTCAAATCACACGTCATGGTGACGTCGCACTTTCCCCATCATTAGGAGGTCGAGAAGAAAAAAGGCTTCGGATGTTCAGTTGTAGCGCCCGCCAACAAAGCCATTATGCCTTATTATGGACACCATCCATCAGCCAGCCATATCGATCCAACATTAATGCATGCTAATGCTTTATAAATAGATATATAATTTGTTTTGTCTCCACCTCGGTATCCAATTGATGAATAGTTTTATTTCTATTACATCAAACTGTTAGTTTTTAACGGAGGCGTGGTCACGGCCTTTGTTTATTAGCTCAACAACGAAGCCGAGTCATTTGTGATTTTACGGAGAAGATAAAAAAGTGTGAATCGAACGGTTTGTGACTGAGAAATCATTAACCGGAATATACCGTTATGGGCCTACGCAAATTAGTCACAGATTATAAATTTATAAGGTTTACTTACTTTGTCCTAGATGTACTCGTTTCATCCAAGGATATATCTGCGGAGGGTTCGCCTGTGAATTGGCAGCGGATTTTGAGTTCTTCGTATTATTAGAACTTGAGTTATTAGCCTCATTGCTTTCATTGCTTGACGTACTTGACGCTGGGCTGGAAATATTCTGATTCACATTCGCTTTGTGTTCTACAGGCGATGCAATAGGAGTTGTCAATCCTAGTTTGGTGCTTGTCGTTCCAGTTGAATTTTGTCCGACAGCCCCAAAGCCAGGTGATGTCCTTCCCGGTCCAGAAGATGTGGATAGGTCTTGTGGCGATGCAACTCCTGTCGTAGATGTAGTGTCAGCGAATTTACAACTGGCCCCTGCCGCTTGACTGGGGGGCGTTGACATTAAATTAGGCGATAACGCTCCCGGGCTCGGGTTTGAATGTTGGTGCATGTGAGTCGCCGTACTACCGAGTCTCTGCGGGTGTAGTTGTGTATAATCGATCATAGTCTGTGGTTGCATGTGTGCTCCTGACGCAGGCGTTGCGTACGGATGTTGTGGATAATGATGACCGACTTGCGGAGGGGAATAACAAGCGTTGGGATACGCAGTTGCTGCTGCATTTGGATTGTAATAATCCGCACCAGCAGTGGACAATCCGGGATGTCCAGCTTGATCCACAGGCGTCCCGGTACGCCCTGGCGCCTGGTTTCCATAACACGAGGCAAGTGAGTTGACAAATTGGTAGGAACTCATTCCTGCGTTATAATTTAGGTCGTTCATTGATAACAGAATGCTCGTTTCCTCTTTCTTAAATTCTCTTGATGCTTGTCATAGTTTTGATGACCACTGAATAGTCTTAGTTGGACATATTAAGTGGTACTGATGTCGTCCGCTTCAATTGTACTCGTGGAGTGGAGCTTGATTGATGGACCTGCGATAGAATGAGACACATTAGTTGGTCAAGTGTGTTGTCTCGTTATTGGTGATGAATGTTGGAGAGAGATAACACGAGCGCTTTAAAGTGCTTGCATTAAATTACGGTTGCAATAAAATTATGGACTGAAACTGTTTACGCAATACAAAATTTTAACTCCTATAAAATATTTTCGTATATTAAGTCACTTACAGTAATTAATGTAGATTTGTATCGAAATAAAACATGCAAAGGCCATGAAACGTGTACGTTTTAAAACACGCAACTCATTTGCAAGTTGTTATTGACTTGACAGTAGATATCTGTCTATAACACCTAACCAAGACGATAATTATCCATACATTTAAATCCTTTCAAATCAACTTTAAAGCTACCGATCTAGGTAATTTTTCTTGTAACGACATATTTACATATTAATGTAAATTTAGGAACTCCTATTACATTGCTAGATACTACCAAATCATCTAGGCAAGCAAACGATCTTTGTTAAAAGCAAAATATGTTGTAAATATCTGAACTAACTTCCATCAAACATGCCAAAGAGCTAACTTGCAAATATTAGCTTTCGAACAGAAAAAAATGCTTTCAAAACAGTTCATCCATTTTGGCGTTACGATGCCACAAACAGAGAAGCAGACAGACCCTTCCAATTTACAACATCTCTTTTTGCATCGGAGGTTAGAAGTAAAACTTTTGATAGTAATTATTAATATATGATGGAGCACAAACCCACGTTAGCATCAATATTTTGTTAAATTGAACGAACGCAAAAGCATTTTGCGTAATAGTCGTCGCAAAAACACGTGAATAACTTGTAGCACGCAGGGGGTCTATACTAAAACAATAAATTAATATTGGGAAGTTTAGTTCCTAAGTTCGGTACACATGTCAAATGCGGAAAAAATCTCAACACCGCCACGTGGTGGGGCTATAAAAGTGTCCACAGAGGTTTATGGGTGTAAGCGGTAGGCCGAATGTGACTTCTCCCGATTTATGAACTTCGCTTAGTGCATACGTCTTTACGAGCAAATTAGCAGTCATTGTGTACGCGATTTATATGGTGCGTTTGTGCATCGAGTGACAAATGTGTGAATTTAGGTGGTTATTTTATATTATCTCGGAATTCGGTCAAGCCAATAAATTTAATTTTACGTGTTTCTGTAGATTTATTTGTAAGTATATTATTATCTAATTGTAGATCTTTTCGCAGACAATGAATAATTTTCTTTGAATTATCCCATTACAATTTCCCATAATAAGTAGGTTTCATTAACAACTTTTTGTAGCAGTTCCATTGTAATCTATCATTAACGTATTAAAATAAAGTATATTATGATTAATTAGGAATATCTGTCAATTTCTTATCTTAAGGATCATTGTTTGCTGATAATATTCTTTGCTACTATTCTTTGCTGATAGACGACTCATATACCTTAAGATTTACTCTATGCATATAGTATTCTATATATACATATTATTGAATAAGTGGTCTTTCTGCGTTCCCAAAGCGCTTCTACTTCAGGCGATAAAGAATTGATTATAGGAAATGAACGATTGTTTAATTAACGAATAGAATTACCAATTGAACAGAAATTATATAGATCATCTATCTCTTATGGTAATGCTTTGATAAAATCGTGACGGCGTAGTTGTCTTTATATTTCCAACCTCTTGCAAACCCGTTGATTTAAGAAATAAAATTGTATTATTAATCAATCAGTCTTATAGATTTCACATTTTATAGGATTGTAACATGATTGACTTATGAATTCTGCTATTTTAAAAATATATACATAACTTAATAGTGAACAGGTAAAATTAAACCTGCAACAAATAAATTATCTACGGAAAATAAAGATTACAGTACAGTCAGAAAGAAATAAACCTTCACAGCCATTCATAACAAATTAGTTTTCTCAGCATATCGTGACTGTTTTGCGATAGTACTTTTACTATATTTTTTAACTAATATTCTGATGTAAGTAAATAAAAAATTATTCAAAAACGTTGATGATTTTCTGAGTAAATTTAATTTGTATTATGCAGACCTGTAAAAATTTATCTGTTTCAGATTGTACAATGAAGTTCCAGTATACCTTGCTTGTTGCTGCCATAATGATAATTATGAATAACTTAGATTAATTTTATTATATTGTGTATGCATTTGGATTGCTGGTGTGACAATTTGTCGGATTCTACTTCCTTATCCACCTCGTCAACGGTTTCACCAGTTCTACTGAACTGGAGAACGGCCAAACGGTTCTGACTCTCATCAACCTGCTAGACCTGCTCTATCAGAGCTTTCTAGCGAATCCTGCTTTCAAGAACTTAAAATATTGCAAACAGCTGTTTTCAGAGAGTTTATCAGGAATAGTCTTCATTCTTTATTTCACACAATATAATATAAAGATACAGGTACAAAATAGTAAGAAATAATGTACAAAGGTGAGTTTATTTCTAAGAGAGATCTCTTCCAGTATTCTGTCCCTACAATTCTTTACATTAATTTTTAACATGAAGTAAGAACGTATTGGCTCAACGATAATAATATTACTTGGATTGGTAATCAATCAACACTATATTTTGACCAATGACGCTATGGATTAATGTATGTATCTATTATTACTTCCTCTGTCTTTTGTAAGAACATATATAATTAAATATACTATTTATAATTATTGGCCCTATTCTACTAAATACTTGCTTTTTGCAATATTCACAGAATGTAGAGACCCCATCCACTTATACTTCATTATCGCTTAAATCTAGTAGGTATATTCATGTGTTTACTCATCTAATAATAAAACAAAGTATTTTAATATCTTATTGTTTTTCTTCTACATCGTGTGACATACAGACACATGTGTTCAGTTTATTTCAGTTTAGAATTTTTGTCACTCCCGTCCGGTCCACGTTAAATGGGCCGAACGATTTCATTGCTTTTTGTTGTTTTTCTTCATTTTTTTTCACAAAGTTGCTTATTCCCCGACATCCTTTGAAGAGCTTACATGTTTTGAGCGTCGGTTTTAATTTTAATTTGGTGGTTCGATAGGTTTTATAGTGTCTTGTTTGATTTCGTTGGAAGAAGTGTGGTAGAGTGGTCATAACTTTGATTTAAGACAAAGTTCCGGTTTTCTTTCTTTTTCGATTATACTCATGATCATTTTCAATTTATGTTTTTATACAGTCATACGTTTGAGTTTTTTCGAAATACATTTAATTATGTTTTAAAATTTTGTTATTTTGGCCTCACATCCTCTATTTAGTTTTATAATGTATTTTATTTTGTGAAAACTTTAATTAATCTGTAGATGAAATCGCAATCTAGAGAAATAAATTATCTTTGCTATGCTACTATGCTTAAATAACGCTGTGTCAGTACTGACCTAACATATTCATGACAAGCAACACATAATTGTTTTGAGTATAAACTCCTATTTCTCATATAATGAAAAAATATATCCTTGAAGTGAATCTACAATTTTTTAAATTTGACACAATACTAAATAATCAAACAAAACGTGTTAAATATCTTCCGAATTCATTATTTCTATTAGATTTGACATGAGACTAAATTTATTTTAAGTGCCCGTTAATTTGAGAAGCTCTGAATATAATAATAACTTTTAATGCCCCATGTCAAGTGGACAGTTCAAATCCACACCGTCTCGCAAGATTTAGTGCGATACGCTTTGATTTTATGACAACCCGGCTTCTTGAGATTATTGCATCCATCGACGATAATTTTCTATATAACTTTGTAATGACAATAAAGAACAATTATATACAAAAAAAATATAATTAATAAAAAAATTACGATACTCACTCCAGTTAGAGTGGACTATCGGCGACAGCCAACTTTACGATAAAATATCACAACATAGAAAATCGATGACAAATCACAAACATCCCACAACAAGTTTCCAAACACTTTTCACAACTGGAAATTATTAAAAAAAACCGAAAAACTTTGTAATCTTTTTTTTTTCTAAAATTACAGCTGAACTCAAGTGAGAAGAGTGAAACTGAAAAATTAACTTTTCAAAATTCGAATGCGCTCCGGAAACTTCGGCGCGGGTCGTCGCGGCGGAAAACGGCTCGTGTTTTCCCGGCGTTCGAGCGTCGAATGCAGCGCGCGTCTGACGATGAGGTGAGCGCTCGGCGGTCGAGTTGACGGCGCGTCAAGAGCGCGCGGCGGGCGGGAGGTCGGCGCGGGGCGGGGCGCACCTGAGCCGAGCCCGCCACGTGCGCCCGCTTCCCGCTCATCGCTCCGCTATCCGCTTGTGCGATTAACGTAATTACGGTACACCGTACACAGTCATATCCTATTTCATTGGACCGATTGATGATTATCGATGCTGATGGGTCTGTTGTGAAACTTTTATTTTCTGTTTTATTTTTTGTATCATTTTTCTTGGCTAATGTTTTTGCGTTTAGTGTATTCAAGTATTGAAGGATGTTGCAATTGATACTTTACTGGAAGGCTTATAAAATGTTTCTTATTATTATTTAGTTTAAGTAATAATACTTATATGTGTATTTGATTACGTAGCTTTAGTATAGACATTCTCGTAGCTTAAACAATTTCTATAATAGAGTTCAGAAATTACTCTAAGCGTAAAATATGTTTACTAGAATTTATGTACCATGTAACAAAACTCTACTGAATGTATACCGTTGTGATGCATTCAAAAGTGATCACTCGCGACTTTGTTCAAAATAACCACAAAATACACAAAATCACCAAGATATATGCAAAAATATTTAATTAAACATCTTGACATGATTAAAGAAAAATGCAGCAAAAAATATAATTGACATGTACACATACGAACAAACTAAGACCTTCTCCACTTACATATATTCATAAGAATCTACTTAATACATGTCAATAGTAGCGGACATGCGCCATGCATCAGTTTCAAAACTGACGTATAGCGACAAAGTTGACGAATAAAAATTGACCATTACAGTGATATAAATATTTTATAATGCAAATATATGTAAACGGTTTCTATTAATGTAGCATGATGTATTTAAATACAGAAATAGATGCCCTATCATGCAATGTTTGTGTAAAACTTTTACCAAAAATACTTTACATATTATACAATATTTTACATAACCAAACACGTGTATATTTTGAAAATGAAAAAAAAAACTATTTCACTAATTTAACGGTCCAGATTTTTAGCACATTTTTTTTCTGCCCAAGGATAAGTTTAAATTATTAATAAAATATAAATAAAGTCGTAAGTAATAACGTTTAGCATTTGAATAAATTGAAATAATACAGCTATAGGGTGAAGTGATTCCTAATAAAGATCGCAGGAAGTCGTTAGCTAGATGCAGACACCATCCAACCTGTCGCTCTTAAAATCTATGGGGGAGGCCTGTGTGAACGTTCTGTGGCTAATATGATGATATGAAAGTAATACTATTATACGAAACGACTTTATTTTGTTTATAGATTTAATTTGTAATTATTGATAGAATTAAATATAAAATTAGTCTTTCCAAAGAAAACTCGCCATCAGTGTAATAGAACTTACCAATATTATATTTATATAAATTAGACTAGTATGTTTTCTCTCTTGTTAGATGTATTGCAATAAAAAAATGACATTGTAAAAAGCTGTACATCTTTTTACAGTGTCATTTACACAGATTTATTTTTTACAGTGTCTTGTGTTAGCACACGAAAAATATATATTTTCCTTTCGATATCTCATGATATTATTTGGTATAGATAACTCTACAATATTGAAATAAAGCACGACATTTCCTTTTCAATATGTCCTGCTAATATTATTCTTATATTTCATATATCTGATTCTAATTTAGAATAGAATAGTTTATTTTTAAGAACACGGTAAAAATTATATGATCTTAGTTGTAATGAAAATTCGACGTATTCTGCCATTGGAGGCGTGAAAATATTAATATTAGTTTTCATAATAATCCACTACTTCACAAAAATACCTCTCTCAAATCCTGTCATGAAGTCGAGGTATAAGTAGTACTTATACCTCGAGTTCATGACAGGATTTACCCCGGGCTGGCGGATTGACCATCGTAGATCCTTAGCAGCCCCTTAACGTTATTCTTCTCTAAAGTCTTTCGTTAAGAAATGTGGTTCTCCGTAATGACTACCCAACACTTTGTACTTAACAACGTCAAATTTGCTCCAAATCAATTTGAGTTGACTTATGCGCAATAAGATACGACATAATTTAGTGTATCTATAATGTTTTTTAAAAGCGCTTTCCTGAGTAACCAGGAATTTAGGATGACATAGGTGGAATGTGTCTAAACCGAAAAAAAAAATGTCGCTAGTCGAGTTTCTCACACTTCTAAATTGTAGTATCGATTTCCAACTTACTAACATATTTATACAATTTTGACAACAAAACAATAATATAATAATTATACCATTGAGCTCATAGGTAATGGAAGGAGCAGATAGGTAATGGAACTCTTCAGTTACTGCGAGCATTTATATGTATATACATAAGAGTTCGTAATTTGAACAAAATTTAACTTTATTCAGAAAAAAATTATCTAGAAATAACTGACCACCTCTATCAACATTACCTACTCCATATTAGTAATATTTTACTTAAATGCTAAAGTGTCCATGTTTGTTTTCTATTTCATCATTACCTAGCGTCAAAATGACTAAAGTTTTTGTACTAGGATAGGGTCGGGGAAGGACATCCTTATATAGCAGGTTTATGCATCTACATGGGCTTTCTTCATGAAGAACTCTAATAAAACATAGCCGTAGCGTAGCCTTGGATTATGGACTGTGCATATATATCGCATGCAGTGAGCAAGTGTGAGTTTCACTTTAACTTTACTATTTTCTGTATGAAAAAAAATAATAGTTCTGTTGACTATCCGCAAGAGGCTGGACTTTATACAAATCGTTACATAGTCTTAAACTCTGCAATATTAAACCGAATCAAAACTCACACTTCGCCCACATGTTTAGTGTTTGCTCACGTTGCATCTGTATTGAAATTATGGCTCTAAAATTGACACAACCAGAACTCTACTAATGAAATTTATATTCACTCAGACTATCTAAGTGTGGCACTTAAATACGGTGTAGACGAAAATCTTGATAGGTCCAATCATTATAGGGCATCAATTAAACGCCTGTTTGAATCACAGGTAATGGTAGGCATTTGTCTTGCGCACGATTCGAGCGTTAATTAAAATTAACTGCTAATTACTGTCTGGTGCCACCATCACAACACCACGTGGTGAATAATAGCGGTTTTGTACAAATAAAAATATTGTTAAGACTCTCTCGGCCTTCAGAGAATAGTCTACCTATTAAACTTTTTTAAGCGTTTCTTCATGCAAAAAGTTATTACATCATAACTATGGATACTTAATCATTAGAACAATATAATAAATGCGGCCTTCTGAGAGATTCCAAATGGTTTGAATTAAAAATATATGAAACTGTCTGAAATGTTCATACGTCTTGGCTAGTCTTGTAATGACAATACATGCCCCAAAATGTTGTTATATCATACCCCCACCCAGTTCAATTAATATTTTACGAGTATCATTATCATTAGTACGTTGTACTTGGCAAGAAATAAGTGTACCAACTTTTCTTTTCAAATTAAAATGTGTTTGAATCAGTAATATATTTCAATCTAATATTTACAATATCTCCATATTTATACGCGATCAGTTCTAATACACTACGTCCATGGCATGGGGGACCTATAATATATGATTGATATACAAATGTGTATTATATGTTACCTATCCTTAAAGTCCTATTTAAAACTTAATTTGTGATGAGAAAAATAAATTGTGTTATTATTACAACAGAAAATCAATCAATTTTTTTTGAAATCTATTTAGAATTCATGTTACCATCAGGCAAGGTTGGACTGGGAAGACGTTGGTCTTTTAATAGTGTACAGAAAGCTAATTGTTTTGCATAATATGCTCTGATATAAAACTGAAAACAAGCGTATAATTTAATTTATTTATTTATTGTACTCCGATAAATTTGAGTTGATCTTATTTAACGTCGGTATAGGTTCATGATAGAACTTTATTTTTGCTTACAATACATGATGGCTTTTATCTGAATGCTCTAGTAAAGTGGGCAATATTCTGTGGGTGTATGTATACCGGATGAGTTTTTATACCGTATGGAAAAAAATAGGGCATATTAGGTAAGTGAAAAATAAGTTATTGGCATAGGTATGTATTTTTTTCATAAACGCACGCACCGGCCGGAATTTGATTCGTAAGGGAAATTTATTTGGAACTCATATTTTTTCCAAGTTTTCTTTATTTATTTCATTTAAAGATGTAATTATGTTAAAAAAAAAAATAATTAAACGGTATGCCGATTCCATTTCACTTATATATTATGCCCAATTTTTTTCCTTACGGTAAAAAAACTCATCCGGTATATTGTATGTACATTTCTATCTTACCTCCTGTAGCCTAAACGGCTTGACTGATTTTGAAATGCATGGTCTCTTTAGTTTCGGCTAAATCCCCATAGTATCATAAGATATAATTTATCGAAAAAATCTAACACGGTGCCCTCAAAACACAAAATATTTAGTCAGGTTTCTTGTATTGTAAATACTTCAATTATTATTAATGTCTTATTTAAGCAAATATATTATACGTATCGAGATTAGTTTCGAAAGTATCGAAAAAAACTGTTTACGTAGCATACGAGTATTGAGTTGTGGATGCATTGATATATACCATAGCAGAGATAGACTGGAATATAGATGGAAGAACTAAGATAGATAGAATTTGACATGTCATAAAGAGAATTGTAAACTGAATGCACTGAATCCAACTCGATCTCTTAACTGCTTACAGGAGTAATAAATATCGTACTTTGAGCTGAGCTTTTTCTTTGCAGGTACAGACAACGCTCATTGCGGTGTTCATCACTTCTACAAAGTATACCTAAGTTACGAGTAGTATACCCATGCACCCAGACGCGGTCGCATCCCCAGATTTTGGTGGTAGTTATCTATCAAATTGCAGTTCCAGAAACTACCTTTCAAGCAAGTCAAGCAAATAACAAATATTTTATAAAAAGATGAAAAACGTCAATCACAATTTACACTGTAGTTGTTTGTTCAGTTTAAGTGAAATTATATTTCGTGCATTTTTCATGTATAATTACTTTGAGTTCTTTCTTTGAATATTTATAATCATGCCAAATGCCATGCTTATAAGATGTTATGAGTAGCAGACAGTTATTATATTTTTTAATTTTCGTAAACCGTCAAGATTTAGGAGATTTGTGGAATTGACGTAGATCATTTAAATTTATGATCCTTCAGACCACCACTGAGAGATTGATATAATATGAGATTTTGACACCAGTCGAAAATACAGTAATTTTTAATGGTCCTGATGGTTTCTTGTATTTATTAAACTTAAAATTACCAATTCTAATGTCCAATTGAAAGACTAGATCTGGCAACATTACCTTATGATCCAGATCTTGCACTTTCAACTTGGTCTTGCTGCATAAGAGTTGCCATTATAGTTATGCCATTATGGGCCATAATCCACCACGCGGGCCCAGTGCAGATTGGTGGATTTGTGCCAGATTAGTGGCCACCTGATAGTGTTTTTAAGCTGCCCCTGTAGGCCACCGACTTGGCTTAATGACTGGCTTCAATTGAAAACAACCTGGACCGACTATTTAACGTGCCCTCCGAAGCATAGAAACATACATACATACATAATGTCACGCCTGTTTCCCGTAGGGGTAGGCAGAGACCACAGACTTCCACTTGCTACGATCCTGACATATATACCTCTTCTGCTTCCTTCACTCTCATAAGCATAGAAACATTCGTAATAAAACGCCACTAGTGGTCACCTATCCAAGAACTGCCCGTGCCAGATATTGCTTAACTTTGCTAATCAAACACGAACAATGATCGATTGCGATATGAGTGCTTCGGAAACATTATAGCGACAAAAAAATTAGAAAGTCTGTTAACTTGTTTCTTCCCTATGGACACCTTCCCCGTGTCTCTTGGGTCATAAAATTTATTACGTCTTAATAATCAGCCGGTCACGCGACAACACGCACACATGTTACTAACACATAATTCAACTCACTTCAACCGACTCAAACATAATTTACGATATAAGGGTGACTCTATCTATCTCTACATCTTCCCATACGAACGATAGGGAAGTGCATAGTCAATGTGTTTGTTTAAAATCGTTTATTGGTATTTAATTATGTTTATGGTTAAGAAACGGGTTTTGGGTTTTTTTTTTAATAAATCAAGAGTTCAGTTTACATGAGCTTACGTTGGAATTTCAAAAATGTCGTCGCAGGTAAGTCGTAAGATAGTGAATTCTGATAGGTTGGGAATTTCTTGTTGGAACCACAGTTATTTATTTGGTTGAAAATTAAAACTTAAAAATAATTAAGCAAATTAATTATTTGACTTAAATTAATTAGATGTGCAAACTAATTTACAAACATCACATTTAAATACCGTTACATATTTATATATTATTCACCTGAATCATGTTGATGGATGATTCACACTGTAATCAATTTGTATGTTATATAGATATTTACAGTTAGGTAGATAGGTCAGGTCATATATACTACGTACCATTTCAAATTACATTAATTACTTGACGAGAATTTTTGAAAAACATTTTTTTTTACCAAACTTCAATAAGTGCCAATTATTCAAATATCAAGCAGGAATGTACACCTTTAATAAACATTCAAGGAAAACAAAGGCGTCTTTCAATCACCCCATACTTATTAGCTCACCTTTACTTTAAGCTATATATCACGATTAGTATTCTTCTCAGACAAAGTCGGTAGTGTTAGCTATTATTATGCATAATTCTACCTAATAGTAATAATACTTATACATATAATAATTATACATATAATAATTACATAATGCAACACTTAATTTACAAATGAATAAAAAATTTGCATCTAATCACAATGGCAAATTCATTTGCTTATTCAGTCGTACGGTAGCGATTCGCGTAGGAGTGAGAGGGACGGAGATTTGCATGATGGTTGCGCTGCAGTACAAGTATGCGTAGTGCAGCGGCAATGACCAATCAGAGGGCGGGATCTCACGCAGCCGACCGCGCCCTCTCATTGGCCCGTAAGTTTCCGATGTGGGGTGTAAATATTCAAGAAACTTCAGGAGTTTTATAGTTGGATAAAACTTTTTGAAATTATACAAATTTCTATTTTCGATCTTTATTGAGATCGTGTTGAGAATTATTTATGAGTTAGAATAAGATAAATTGGTGCCATACCCTGCCTGAACTCTACTAAGGAGCTCTTTTCTTTTATTGCCTAATTAATAAATAATAAACATCTTGTATAAAACATCATGTACCTATTTACTTCTTGATGCTTAAAATTTTAACTGTCATAATTTTTTCCCCAAAATTTCTTAATCTCCATTAAATTACACAATTAAGTCATAAATAGTTAAAGTACGTGCAAATGCAATAGGTTTCCTGTTTTTTTCATATTTAATAAAGAATAGATAACATTTATAATATTACGATTATTAAACTTTAAACACCAAATGTAACATGCCTACTAATCAATTCTTGCATTTAGACTTAATCAGGTAATATTTAGCTGCTTAAAATCGAAATATACCTCAAACGTGCCTTTTTTAGAAAGCTCGCCAATATAAAGAAATAACTGTTTATCTAACATGTAGAGTCTTATAAGATTTTACTATTGGACGATGCTGCTTCATACGTCACGTAACGTAAAGATGGATTGACCATAAAAACAGCACGATCTTAGTTGTTTTGGTCATCAGCTAACTTGATTTACATAAGTATTAGAAAATACAAAAAATATTGAAAGATAAATAAATGAATCATATATTTTTCATGAAGGTTCAAATTAGAAGAGCATGTAGAGTAGGTAGAGCTAATTGGTTTCTGAGAACCAGATTTAACCGCCTCCTTAGCTCAATGTAAACAACACAGAGTTTATGAATTTTAGTACACGTTTAGTACTCGGTTTGATTGGTGGTAGGACATTTCAAAAATATCCGCCCGGCTGGCTATCATCTAAGTTTGCTGCCAAACAGCAAAGTTAATAGGATTGTAGTGTTCCGGTTGTCAGAGATAAAATAGTCAGTCCCCCACATAAGATGGGGTTTCCAGGTCAATCCTTCGGCCTCATCTTCACTTAACATCAGGTGTGATTGAGGTCTGAGTGCTAACCCATTGTGGATAAAAAAAATATTGACGATGTTGATTTCACTCCTATTATATGTATTAGTCCACCTGTCTACAATAGGATGTACCTACTATCTACTTTCAAACTCTTCTTATTTTCAAGTATAGTATAATTTTTTATTAGGTAAATGATACTACATAGGAAAAATCATGATTTGTGAATTTCTTTAAACTAGGTACTATGCATTACGTCAGTTGAAAATGCCATTCATTCCTCTCATGCACATACGCACTCATTTTCACATTTTTTTAACACAGTTGCGGTTGGTTCTTTGGTTGGTAGTAGAACATTTTTAAATGTCCATCTGGCCACCAGCATATTATCTGTCTGCCGCAAAGCTGCAAAGTTGATAGTATTCCAAGCCAATAGGTAGGTAGGTAGCCAATTTTTGAAATAACTTAGGGCATTCTGGATGAAGGCACTTCCATTAGGCATTCCTCGGATTAGCATCAGGTGTGTTCATGTGTTTACTTGTTCTGGATAAAAAGTTTAAATGGAAATCCCATCAAGTTATACAAGAACCTAAAATTCATTGTTATTCCTTCCTTGCTTTCACTGCGTGTATGAACGGTAGCAACTAGGCTTAAGGGGGGTTCAACGAGAGCGATGACATCCAGGAGGGCACTGCTTCGAGGCATTATAGCACAAACTCTATTAAATAATTGCATCATTCTTCTACATTTTTGGTGGTACATGAGGAGACCATGTTCTAAAACATATTATCACTCATCACCAGGACTCAATGACGACTCTGGTAATTGGCGGAAATATGCCTCAGGATCTCTTTTTAATCAAAATAACCTAAAAAAATTGGGGATAATTGTCCCATATAACATGGCAATCCCGTTGTCCCCTTGAATTTGTCTTATCTCAAAAATTGCATTTGAATCTGTTCTTTGATTTCTAAATTAATTTATGTCTTAGAATACATAAAGACTCTACCATGGTTCACCAGATTGTAAACCTTTTTATCTCTACCAAGAGTCCGGCTGGATGGGGAGGTACTACATACTTGTATTAGTACTTGGACAAACTATGTCATGGTACGTCAATAATTAGACCTCTTATAAATATAATCTTTTTTTTTTTTTTTTGTTTGACATGTATGCTTATATACAATAAAGTGTTAAATAAATAAATAAATCTTTATTTGTTTGGTGTAGTGGTTAGAAACTCTGAGTGCTATACCAAAAGGTCGTGGGTACGAATCCCGCAGAGGCACATGTTGAGTACGAACACGTTTGCCCGGTTAAGGATGTTTTCATTTACATATATATTTATTTATAAAATAAATATGTATTGTATCTATAATACAAGTCTAGTTGCAGTGTGGAACTAGATGGCGTTGTGTGTATGTCAAGGATATTTATTTATTATTATTCCAAGCAGCCATACACGTCACTATCGTATACTATTTTGATAAATAACTATTGTACACATATTGTATGTATTATGTTGCACAACGCACCCTAACGCAAAGCAAGATAATTGAGCCGAGTCGATTTTAGCTCTTACTAAACAAAATCGTCACTTTTGTTGATTTTTTTAAATGATATAAATGTCGGAAGAACAAAATGAGTAATAAAATAATTCATCTAATCATCGCAAGCCGGAAAACATAGTTCAAGCTAGTTCTTATGACATTTCTCAAATACTATTTATGTGATGTACTGTAACACGTGTAGAAGCTTTATTGTACTATAGGTATGTATTAAAAAGATTGAGTGTACTCCTCAAATGTTCACTGAATTCTGAAGTGCTTCGTAATTTATCATGAATCTACTCTAGTCTACTCCTGAACATAGGCTTCTTCCAAAGTGCATCGCTGAACCCAATCTGTGGTTCCAACTAGGTACTTCTTGCTTTACTATTTGCACATATTCAACTTTCTTATTGGAATTTTCTTAGAAATTATGTGGGTAGCAGATTTCTTCAGTCAAGCAATGGCAGTCAAGGAAAAGGCAGTCAAGGAAATGGCATTAAGGGAAATAGCAGTCAAGGAACTGGCAGTCAAGGAAATGGCAGTTAAGGAAATGGCTTTATACTTATCTCACTCAATAACATTGCTAGAGCAAACATCACTACCCATACAATCCAACATTTATACAGTCAGACATAGTCTTATCTGACAGTCGTAGGTGTTAGGTGTAAATAGATGAGAGCCTGTTTTGATGGGTCTCCGACTGAACTAAAAATAATAAACCTCAATGAGCTGAAGCTGGAAGGGCTTTTGTATTCGCGCTAGGACAACCAACTCAACATCCTGTTAAAAGTCATAAAACATAAACTAATATCAATATTAATATAAAAGTAATACTAACTAGAAAAGGTTGGCTAGTGAAGCTGCCAGTCACCAATATTAGGTATCGAATATCGATCTATGTATGTGTATGTAAGTATAGAAATCTATATTCACGTATGTTAGTATCTGTATTCCTATTTAATACCGCACAACCTGCCTATTTCAAATGTACTGTCCTTATACCCAAAGGTTGCCTGGAAGAGATCGCTGTTAGTCATAAGGTCGCCAAATTGTACGTTCTACTCTTACCAATTTTAGTAACTGTATTTTCTTTTCTGTTGTGCAATAAAGTGTATTTGTATTAGGAATAAATAGGACATGTTCACCGTGACAATAAAATCACATACATCAAGATCATTTACACGACAAGAATCAGAGTGCTGGGTCATGAATGCATTTCCTCGACTCTTCTCTAGACCTCAAAAAATCCATGACCCATTTATTACATTGGTTAAGAATTGTTGAAATTGCATGTATTTAATCCAATTATTGATATGGAAAAGAATAGCTAGACATCAGTATCATTGTTATTGTTGAATTCAGACTGAGATAAGATAGTCAATCTTTAGACTTGCTGAGTATTCAACATCGTAATCATCAACAATCTATATAAGTATGTTCACTGCTGGACAAAGGAATCTTCTCACGTACGATTCTCATCGTTTCTAATGGGAGAGTTGTGCGTCAATCGCCACGTTGGGCAGATGAATTGGCGATTGGCGAAGGTTCTAGAGTGCTGGTGCATTAGCCCATTTCCTCGACATTGACCTCACATCAATGCCTATCAAGAGACTAATCTGTGATTCAATATTGAAACCACACCCTTGGGAAGAAATGAGACGGTTCTAGGTATTATTTTCTGCCGCAAAACTACACACACAGAAAAGAGGCTTTCTCATAATTATTTATATTCCACTAGTTCATTGTTTAGGGAGATTTATTTAAAATTTCGGAATAGAAACACCCTACAAGTCAATCTGGAACATATTCCATCTCTGTATAAAATTTCATGCAAATCTGTTTAGGGGTGATTGTGTCCAAAAAAACCTCCAAATATTTTCATTTATATTCTAGTGAACCTAAGCCTATTCCCACCTTTGCTAAGCAGAGAGAGGCGAGCAAGGGAGCGCGCTATCCGAACTTTTGCATACAGAGTTTTTGTCCTAGGTACTTACTTTACTATTGCTTATTTACTTCTTACACTCATACTTACTTAACAAGCTCTCAGTTCCGCAGTGGCGCCTCAGTTGACGTTACGCTTTCAGGAGCAGAAACAGGAATCACCTTTACCATAGATGGCGCTACGTTAGTAGATTACGTCGAAATGTAAATTCAACAGGTAAATACTTGTTCTTAGCGTTGATGTTTACGGCAGCGTGGCAGTACTTACTTAATTTAAGTTAACAGTTTACATGTTAAGAATATGTAACTTCATCGAATCTTAAAAATGTTATCAAATATTGATGAATACCTAATGGAATTAATAATCAGCATTCATGTAATACCAGTCTCTCTCTACACGCATTCATTTTCAAGGGTGTATCTTAAATACAATAATAACTACATAAGGGCTTGGCCACGACCTTGCGCGCCTTGCGGGGCGACTAGCGTTTTTAACATGACTGTGCCCGCCCACGAACGACTTTTTGTAGGACCGATAATCGGGCCGATTTTTTCCTCAATATTTTTATCACCGTTATTGTGACCGATTTTTTGTAGGACGTGAGCGTTTAAACATTGCAATCAGTACGTTCCATTTTTCTCCTACAAGAAATCGGTCACCGATGTTGGCCGTGGGGCCGTGGGCAGGCAGCCTGACAGCGACGCGCATCGTGACGAGCGCTCAGTAAATGTTAAGGCTGCCGCCCACGGCGGACTTTTTGTAGGACTATACTTTTATCACCGATATTGTGACCGATTTTTGTAGGACGTGAGCGTTGAAACATTGCAATCAGTACGTTCCATTTTTCTCCTACAAAAAATCGGTCACATATTATGGTTCGTGGGAGGGCGGTCTAAATACGCTCATCGCGCCGCTAGTCGCGCAAGGTTGTGGCCAAGCCGTAATAACTGAAAATTTAGAAAACCCCGGAGAGATAGTATACGAGTAACGACTTTGAACCATTGTGCAACCACTAGCTCTAGAAAATCATATTCAAATCGGTTGAGTCGTTTTGCTACAATACCACAGACAGACACTTGAACATAGACCTGTTAATAGGGTTAAATAAACTTTATTGCACAAAAAAAGCATAAGCTTATTTTTTTGAAATTAGTCCATGGTTGTCTTAAGTACGAGTATGTCGTTTTTGAGTATTGCCTGCACTTATGGCGCAGAATCGATAATAGGAGAGCTATAGCTATTTACCTACTTAGGAATATAGCTTGGTGTTTGCTGCTAACTCAAAAAAAAACAATAATTCCTATTACCTTTTTTTTTTTTTTTTTTATATGAGAGGGCGGCAAACGAGCATGCGGGTCACCTGATGGAAAGCAATCACCGCCGCCAGGGTTACAGATGTCATACCTATAGTCATTCTAAAAATCATAAAAATAAGCATCCTTAAATCTCAAACATTTCAGATTCCAATACATTTGGTTGGTAGTGGGGCATTTTAAAATAGCTATGTTAATAGCATTGTTGTGTTCCGGTTGTCAGAGATAAGATAGCCAGTCCCCCAATTAAGATGGGATTTCCGGGTCAGTACGCTTCCATTGCACCTTCGACCTCATCTTCATTTAACATTAAAAAACAAAAAAACACTTCCGTTTGAGGTCGTTAGAGAACTTGAACCTTAAGTTACTTATTCCAAATTAAATACTTTACGCAGAGATCAAACGTGGGATCTTGATGAAATTACTAAGGTATTCGTAATTAATCAGCACCCAGTCAGCCATAAGCATCACGTCTTCTCTCGTAACGAGAATTAGCAGAGATTTAACATCCATTCAAGCGCAGATCCAGCCACTGAGTCAGGGGGGAGGGGGGTCACCATGTTTGTATGAGGCCCGAGTCAATCATACTAGGTACTTAGTTTTTTTTTCTAAATGTATTATATAAATGATTTTCGTAAGTGAACATTTCATCATCATCATCAACAGCCTTAAACGTCCCCACTGTTGGGCCACAGCCTCCTCTCACCCGAAGAAGGTATGGGCCATATTCTTTACCATACGGGCCCAGTGCGGATTAGTTTGTGTCAGACTAGTGGCCACATGACAAGTCAGTGTTTTTAAGCCGCCCCTACTACCACCGAATTAGCTTAACCACTGCCTTCAATTGAAAACAACCGGGACCGATTATTTAACGTGCCCTCCGAACCGCGGAAATACTCGTATTAAAATGCCACTAGTCGTAGTAAAATGGTCACCCATCTAAGGACTGACCGCGCCAATAATTAAAAAATAAAATCATAAAATAGTATCATCTAGTTTAATTAAAAAATCGAAGTAAGGTAAGGTGCCATTGGTTGACCTAGGCCAGGAGACCCCCACCCCAGTTGGTGTGGGTGAAAATCCCACATAATCCAGGCTCTCCCTCAGGAGTCTGGGTATCTTTTAAAGATTTCCCCCTCGCCCCTCAAAAAAAAAAAAAAAAAGAGACCCCTATCCTGGATCCGCCCTTGATGACATTTCAGATTTTTTAGAGTTCCATCAGTAAAAAGAGCACAATAGAATTGTAATAATCATTGAAACGGTGGTGGTGGCGTCTTTGAAACAATAAAGGTAGGTGTGTTCTGGTTGTCAGAGATCGCTTCCACCATCGACCTCATCTTCACTTAACATCAGGTGTGATTCACCAACCCTTAAAAAAATGCATCGATTTCATCACCGTTTCGAAAAAAAGCAAGGCAAAATGCTAAGGGTAAATTAAAATACAGAATTAAGTAAACAATTTTTATTATTATTTAAAATTAACATTTATCTGTATAACTGTACTCAAACATTTCTTAACTTTAAGAGCCCCTAAGTAATATCGTGCCGTCACTTTCATGTCATTGATATGAAAATGACGGACTGATGAAAAGCGTTTGAGTATTCAGATAATATTAGAAATATCCTATATCCTATTTTCACTTCAAACGTTAAGTGTTATACTTTTAGACTTCAAGTGTAACAAACCAATCTCAATACAAGTCTTGAGGCTGTATCACCCGAGATGCGTCTTGAGAAGTTGACGCTATCTCAAGCTCCGTGCTAATTAATAAACAAATCTTGAGGTCTACTCAGCTGACATCACTTCTCAAGTATTTGCCTCTGCGGCGAATGAATGATAGTCTTGAGATTCGTTTATTAATACGTGAAACTCGGCGCACCTCTCAAGTGTGTACTGCTTGAGTATGCACGTGCTTTTCAGGTCTCAAGTTAGGTTTATTAATCAACACGTTTACTTGAGACCGATCACAAGACTGTTCTCAATCTTGAGAATGGTTTATTAATACGGGCCTAAGTTTACCGAAATGCGGACACTAGGTAAGCGGGCTGCCATACAGATCGATCAGATACAGTAGGTATAGGTGTTTAGGTGTTAGTCATCCCATCATACGGCGGGGCGTCGACTCAAGAACTGTTTTGTGAATAAGTTCATAATAGGTACACTTAATTCATACAAAGAATTATTTTTGCATTTTGTACAAATTACGGTCATGTCACCGCCAGTGCTACAATGAAATTCAACCGTATTCTTGCAGCGTTCTCTTCTAAAATCAATTAATAAGTAAATAGTCACAATTCTTACGTTAAGAGGGTTTATCCCGCATGTATTCCATACAAATTTTCAAGGCCAAATTTTTGAAGGGAATAAACATTATTGTATCGAAACTTTATAGGTACTCTTAAAGCACGTACATAGATCTAAAAAGTCAGTATTGAACATTTTTGAAAAAGAGTATTGAAACTAAATAATAGCGATTTTAAGTTTTCCATAATAACAGAATAAATTCAATATAATATGCATTTAAATTTCATATTTAGAAAATATTTTCTACCAACTTTTTAGAGCTGAGAATCCTGCTAATACCTAATAACTTTCATTAGAATCGGTATTAATTTCAGCAAAATTTAGACTTCAAAGTTTGTATGGAATGGCGTGTGGGATAAACCCTCTTAACAGGTGATAGACAGTTTTGCCTCGCCAAGTAATTTGGTTAATGCACGCATGCAATGGACTCAGGATTTATTTTGTTACTATCACAACACTATCCTAAAATATTTATAGAACCTTTACTCCTACGTGGCTACAAAAAGGATATAACTATATTTAAATATGTATATTTTTTTCAAAACAGTTCTCATCTTTAAAAACTGGAGTTTTCTTTAGCTCCACAGATAATATAACTCTACTTCCACTTACCCCGTTGCAGCACCGTCTCGAGAAGTGACGTCACACCATTAGTCAAACTGTCGCCCCATGTCAAGCGTTCAGAACTCGCCCTTCGACACCCGACCTGCTAATACAAGCTAAACACTCATACTGACAGCGTGTGATGTTATTAGAGGACTCAGAGGAATTTTGCCTTGTAGGCTGTCTTCTGTTTGGTAAAAAATTACCTAAACGTAAACACTGTAGACGAAACGGCAAATAATAAACAAAAAATATTATGAAATAATAGATAGATACTTACAACAATGTATCGGTAATACTTTAATTTGACACATGAAAAGAAAACTTCAATATTTTACAAGACCTGATGCCAAAACACCAGCATTAATGTGTTACGGTATCGAAGGGCTGAATGGCAGCGCAGTAAGCCATCCGCCATGTGGATCTATATCTCAAAAGAAGTGATTAAATAAAATATCCTTAGACATACACACAGCGCCATCTAGTTCCACAGTAAGCAACTAAATGCTTGTGTTGTGGATACCAGAGGGTTGATATACTACATAAATACATTTTTTTTTGTAAATAAATACTTATTATAAATGAAAACATCCATGACTCGGGTACACATGTCCGTATTCATCACACAAACATTATGCCCCTAGAGGGATTCGAACCCGCAACCTTTTGGTATAGTGGTCAGAGTTGCTAACCACTACACCAAACAGGTCGTTTCGTCGGGTCGGGTGGCGATTCACACCACAAACGGTTCGCACCGCGGTGTGAAACGACCCATTCAATTTTTGAAGAGCCCTTTCGCACCGGTGGTGTGAATAGCCACCTGCAAATTTTGAATGGGTCGATTCGCACCACAAGGTAAATGACCTTTGATTCGGAAGTTGATTCTGTTTCGGACTCATAATAAAAATATTTCACCTAGGTAAATAGAAAAGAAGTAAAAATGTATAAATCATTTTTTTAACATAATAGATTGCTTTACTTTTATTATTATAAAGAGTAAATATACTCAACGTTAAAAATATTTTTTTTACTAAAAAATAAGCTTCTATGTATACTGGCTAGACTAGAGAATTACTACAATATAACCACAAAATAAATACAAAGTATTATTTATGATTATTTGTGATTATTTTAAGATTATCTATTTAGCCTACAAAGATTAGTTTAAGATTCATCATCATCTTCTGATTTAAGAGTCATGCTCTTGTCGGTGGAGATTTTTCCATATCTCTCTGCTCTCCGCCTTCCTCTTGACCTCCTGATACGACACGACGTTCAATTTCTCTTTTGTTTGCTGCATGTAGTTTATTCTCGGTCTTCCTCTTTTTCTTTTCCCGTTTAAGTTTACATGACTTTTATTACTTGATTTTTATAATTATTTAAAAATGTTATTTATGATTGTTCCAAGATTATCTATTTAGTATTTCTTAATTTGGTAATCAATCTTCGAAAAAGAAACTGGTAATAGTGTCCGTGATATGATAACAAACATCTTTCCCATACAAACATAAGTCGAAATGTGAAAAAAATTTTTGGATTTCCCATACTAAGTTGTGTCACGTGACCGGACACTTTGTATTGGGAGGCCAGTATATCTATCTATATCTATATAAAAAAGCTGGTGATAGATTATCTAATCTTAAAATAATCACAAATAATCATAAATAATACTTTGTATTTATTTTGTGGTTATATTGTAGTAATTTTCTAGTCTAGCCAGTATACATAGAAGCTTATTTTTTAGTAAAAAAAAATATTTTTAACGTTGAGTATATTTACTTCTTTATAATAATAAAAGTAAAGCAATCTATTATGTTAAAAAAATGATTTATATATTTTTACTTACTACTTTTCTATTTACCTAGGTGAAATATTTTTATTATGAGTCCGAAACAGAATCAACTTCCGAATCAAAGGTCATTTACCTTGTGGTGCGAATCGACCCATTCAAAATTTGCAGGTGGCGATTCACACCACCGGTGCGAAAGGGGCTCTTCAAAAATTGAATGGGTCGTTTCACACCGCGGTGCGAATCGTTTGTGGTGTGAATCGCCACCCGACCCGATTCGTCGGTCGTTATTGGATGAAGAAAGCGGAGAACCGGGTGAGATGATGTGCTTACTAGATAGTATTAGGTCCTTACCTATGAAATTGGCGTTTTGTATGAAGAATTTCATTAAGACTGTTTTCTCCATACAAACATTTATGTTTTTTTGGGAACGGCAAATCCAAAATTAGCTAAACTTTGTGTGTATTATCGGATAACATTAAGTTAGTATAGGCAGCGTTAATGTTTAAAAGTAACCGCTTTATAAAAGTTCTAAGAAATGATTATGGGAAGCACATGAAAAGAAATCTGTTCAATTTTTTTTTATTATGTGATTTAGCCCAGAAATTAAAAAATATTTCACGTGAAACCTTGAAATAATATTCCATTTTCCAAATAAAAAACAAATTTGAATATCGCTTACATATAGCTTTGAAAATCGCAGGATTTGGTACATATGATTAACGAAGAAAAAAAACGTCAATTTCATTCGTGCTAGTATTTATTATTATTTTACTAAATAACATAATTAATAGATCTACAAAGATCGCAGTACATAGTGTAACGTTTACCCTAACGTAATAAAAAAAAATTACTTGTGTAAAGCAAAGCAATTGATAGACAAAACCGGGTTAGATTCATAATCTTTACTGACATTTACGAAACTCCCAATATAATTTTGGAACTAGAGTGGGTAAGTCATCATGTTTCTCTTTCTCAAAAATAGCCACTAAAAACATCGCTATGCAGTAAATATCTATCATTATAATTTCAATTAAATTTTTGAAAACACTTTGCAGAAACTTTAATGAGTTTTGTGTAATCAAGATAGTTGAAAGTTCTAAAGAAAGAATTTCCAAGAGTTCGTAGTTTTGTTATATTCTTTACCCATCTAACAAAGATTTACTTTAAAAATGTAGGACTGAAATAAAATTCGGGTTCCCGATTAAGTGTACAATGTGACCCGTCCAAATTTATGGATAAAATTTAAAAAAAAGAAATGAAAACAAATAACGAAATTAAAAATCGCAAATATTTTGAGAATTTTTTCCAATAATTATGTAGAGGCTCATGTTGAAATTAAGTTCCAAAAAGAATAATTATCAAAGGTGAATAGCTTCACAATACAACGAAAAGAGTCAAATCCTTATAGTTGCTTTAGAAAATTAATGGAAAAACATGTCCAATCCAATTTCCGCATATTACGTTTAATCTGAGTTCGAACGGACACATTGTATATTTTTACTTATATAGGAATAATGCTATTCCATTTTAGTTTCTAAATGAAAACACAACATAGACTAGGAAGATAGTTCTGTGTATTTAGAAAATTGATGAGAAAACATTACGAATAATAATTACAGGAAAAACTAATACATTCTAAAATTATCTACAAAATCACTAAACATGTATTATGTATGCCTATTTACGTACCAAACAAATTATAAGACATTAAATTCGAAACTAAAATAAAGCATTTATACAGACGCTAATAGAAATGCGGGTATTGGTACCTATACGTAAAGTTAAAAAGTAAACAAACGTACAACTCGCGAAAGGGTTACCCCAATATTGCTTCCGGGCCAGAAATAATTATAGAAAGAGCTGGGAAACCGAAGGCTGCGGTGCGTCTCTCAAACAATGCTAACTTACATTTAGCTGTCAGTCAAAAACAATTTGGAATTTGGCGCGCGCGGAGGGTCGGCTCAGTGTAGCAGAAAACCGAATCTATATAGAGTTGTTAAACTAGCCCTAAATGACATACACAACGTCACGACCTTTTCCCAAATGGGTTGGTCAAAGATATCGCAAAGATAGGGTTACAAACACGTTTGATAACATTGAAAGGAAAATGTTTGAAACAACATCCACGGTTCAACTTTTTGGATATTCAGAAATGCACACGTGATAGAAAGTGAGCCCATAGCTGTTGAACCGTGGAAGTCTATAAAGAATAATTACGTTTGGACATACACGAAGCTTCATATAAGCAACTGGGTTTGTAGTTGCATGTCTGATGGTTGATAAACTACACGAATACCTTTTTTTTGTAAATATATACTTATTATATATATGCTCTTATTGATTCGAATCCGCAACCGCCGAAAATTAAATTTCCATCCACATCACCTGGATGAGTGGAAGTCTACCACTGTACGTTTCTCAAGAAACTTCTTACCACGTACGACCACCCTGTGGAACGGACTTCCGGCAGCGGTATTCCCGAACGAGTACGACATTGGAATCTTCAAGAAACGAGCCTACACCTTCCTCAAAGGCCGGCAACGCATTTGTAACCCTTTTGGTGTTGCGGGTGTCCATGGGCGGCGGTGATTGCTTTCCATCAGGTGACCCGCATGCTCGTTTGCCGCCCTCTCAAATAAAAAAATAAATAAAATCTTTTGGTATATCTTTAAATGTCACCCTGTATACGAACTTAGTAGTCACGAAGTCACACTAATCAAATTAAATATTGAGCTCTATGTTGAATGTTCTAGTAAGGAGTTCACAACCACACGCGGCCTACGTGTACGCCAAACTCGTGGCACACCGATCTGTGGGGACGGAATTCGAGGTATTTCTAACCACTACACCATACAAGTCGTTCATAAATATGTCATTGGTGTAAAGTCCATTAGTCGTCTTTAACGACACTCTCGTGAAGAGACAGGATAGCTCATTGTTTTTAAGTGTTATTACTAAGAGAAATAATAATAAATATTTTTCGGCTACACCTTATAGCAATCACTTATAGTTCAAAACTAAGCAAAGCTTGTACTACTTACATAAATACATAAAACTGTCAAACATACACAATATTTATATAAACATTTATGACTCGGGAATAATGTTCGTATTCATCATACAAACATTTAGCTCTAGCGGGATTTGAACCCCCCATTGGTTTCGCTGCAGGGTCGTTACCCACTACACCAATTGGTCGGCACATAACTTGCATTATATTAATAATCTGAAAAATTTGGCAAATTGGCCTGAGGCCTTATCTAATGTAGAAATTGGATTGGAGAGCCCGATGTGAAAAAAGGGAGTTTGATGTGAAAAAGGACCTAGTGCTGTATTGGCATTTTGAGAAAGATCTTTATGCGTCCAGCTGTAGATATAAACCGACCAATAATTGTGATATTGTTTACTGCATAATTAATATTATGTACCGCATTGCTAAGTTTTGAAACAATAAAAATTGGCCATTAAAGAATAAAGCAGACTTTCATTACTTGCCTCTATTAATATGTGACAATCGACAAACTATTCCTTTGAAATAGATATAAAAATGAGAAAGTGCAATTTATCTGTCAGATTCCCCAGTTGTTAAAATGTAGGTAATGTTTATTTGTTGATTAAAATTGTAATTTTGCATCTAGTCGAGTATTATCTAATAATACCTTACCTAGTTACTTAACACGTTTATAGGAGTCAGACAACTCTATATAGTTCTTCGTAGTTTCCCCACGTTACACCACCAGTCCGGCTGCTTCCATCCATCATTTCCTCCATCCACTCGCCGGGTTAAACACATAAGTGACATTGAGGCCAACACCACCCAAACTTGGCCCATCCAGCAATAGAACAATAACACGTCTCTCAAACAGCGTGTTGGGTCAAATTAAATTGGACGCGTAATGGACATTTCTGTTTTTGGGCACGTCATTTTAGGTTACAGTCAGGTGAATGACGTTACGGTTTGATTTGAACTACGATTGACAATGGCTAGTCTGTGTCATAATAGAATTGCGGAAATAAGTCGATATTGTGGATTCATTTATAGAGCTACTCTTTAAGACAAGTTACATAGAGTTTTAGCTGAGAAGTTTTGATTCTCGTATGTATTATATATAGTACGTAAAGTTGAAGTCCCCCGAGTAGATAACTATTATGGTGATAGAACGCTTAGATAACAAGTAACTTACCTTGCCTGTCCATTTTAGTTATGAGCCCAGAAAAGGCAGATTCGCCAAATTACAAAAAAAAATCTTTTTAATAACCTATAACTCATATGTAAATGCTTATTCAATACATACGACGACGTCCAAATTGTAACTTGATAACATAGCTTTTTATGAAACTCGAGCTCCCACAGACAAACTGCGCAAACGGTTTTGTGGGCCATTGTTTAATTCAGACCACGTAATCGATTTAATAAAAAAAAGCCTAACAAATATGTATATTACTTTCCATAAATAAGTAATTAATGTTTTATTCACTGCTTTTGTTCAGCATGCAAAAAGAAAGCCATCGCGCTAAGGCACATGTTTCAGCCCAAGTAGGCAAAGTTATACATAAATAGTCACAAAAAATTGAAATTAAATGCTGTACATAAAATAAGACTCTTAATATGATTGTTGAACGATCGAAAACAAATTTATGTAATGACCGATTCAACAGAAGCCCCTCGCAATTTTCGACGAAAAAATTGTATCTTCATAAATTGAGTCATTATACATTTTGCGAAGGCGTTAAATTGCAAAATTATAATAGCCTTCATTATACGGTGGCCGGTTCGATCGGCATTTGGTAATGTTATTACTTTATAGATGGCTAATAAAATAACAATATATGTAACACATTTAAACATTTTTAACCGACTCCCAAAAAGGAGTAAGTACTAAGTATGTTCATCTGTATTATTTTTTTTAGCATGTCCATCCATATTTCGTCAATTGTTAACAGATTTTGGTGATTGCTTTTTGTTTTAGGGTGGTACGTTATAAATGTGGTTAAGACCTGATGATGAACTCGGAGATAGAGAGTGGATCCTTACTAAAGTCAGTTGTTTTGCCAAGTTTTGACCGTTCTATATGGAATACCGTCAAGTAGCATCCATTTTGTTATGAATAATCTCGGAATTGCTTTTAGTTTTAGTCATATTTCATATTTGGGAATATTTCCCGTGTTTAGGGTTCCATACCTCAAAAGGTAAAAACGGAACCGTTCCAGGTTCACATTGTTGATCGGTCCGTAACTCTGTCTTGAACTGTCTGTCCTGTATATATACACGGCCTTATAGTTCTGAAAATTTTTAAAGTTTTTAACTCAATCCTATAAGAAAATACTTGTGACCTTGCAGACACATATTTCCATACTTACTGACTTGTGATTAAAACAAGGAATTTTTAATTTGGCATGAAAAAATGTCTTGCAGTGCAGGCATAAATATGAAAATAAATGATTTATAGTTATATGTAAAGTAGGTATATAATATATTTATAATGTATAAGAAATTTTGTAGTTTCTTTTCATACAACTTCTATATAACTAAATACCTAATTAATTTGTCAGTTTATAAAGTTAATGGTGATGTCGGGTAAGCTTGGAACAGAGTCCTACTCGCACTTGGCCGGTTTTTCTTATTACCAGGGCAAGCTTTTTCAATGAGAACTTCTGCACTTTGAATAATTACAAACACCACCAGACAGTTTACAGACAGACAGACCTTTACGTTAAGATAAATAATAATTGTCAATTGTAAAGAGCCTTTAGTTTTTAAACTAAAGGCTCACAACATTTATTCGTAATAAATAAATAAAATAGAAGAACACAAACAATAATCACTTAAATATATAACACACAGAATATATAAATAAAAACACATTAATTCACTGGTAGTAACACCAAGCAGGAGTTTCTTAGCGATGTGCCGAACCCTCTGTGCACTGAAGCGGCTCTGACTCAGCATAATACTATCATACATACCCATGCCATATTATCCACTTTAGAAGCGTTAATTGTTGTTATTAACGTAGCCAAATATTTAAATATGTCATCGGTAATTTTAAGCCCAACTCGCATTTGAACGTATTTTATCGCACTCTGAGCAATGGGAAAAACAAAGAAAATTCACGAAATTCTCATCAATCGGGCTTTCGGGAATAATCCAATTGTAGCTCCAGCTACTTAAGAGAAATAGATATATTATTCACAATTTCTTTAATTCTGTTCCCGATCCTTAAATTATTTTAATAATTATATATTTTCTATTTTAATAAGTGTGCATAATATAATACTATGCTATACAGGGTCAAATTAAATTTGTGAAATTCCTGTTTATTGGTGATTCTACTCTTGATTAAAAACAACTTTCAACTAGGAATCATAGTCGGATTCAGCCGAAAAGTGTAGGACTTCCATATTGAAAGTGCTTTGTAAAATGTATATTCCCCTTTTGTGCAATAAAGTGTATTTGTATTGTATTGTATTGTATTGTATTGTATTGTATTGTATTGTATTGTATTGTAAAAGTGGTTTCAGAATGGTTTACTTTCTATAGGTAAACGAAATTTTGTTTATAATCAAGAGTGGCGTCATCAGTTAAGGAAATTACGCGAATTCAAATTCATTTAGTATAATATGCTATGCTATGAAATATTACGAGTTAGTACTATTGTAGGAATATTATAATGTAGTTTAAAGGTCGTGACTTTACGTATGTATAGTTTAAACAATCGAATAACTATTAGAACAATTGATGGTTAATCTAATATTTGAAAGAGCATGATCTAATTAAAATAATACTATGATATTATGTCTTTCATATATTTCTTTTCTCTGCAATATGTCTAGTATACATCTTTAAATAAATCTGGTAGATGTTTTAAGGGTTTTAAGCCAGTATTACACAAGTCAGGTTATGCCAAATTATTATAATTCTTTTGGTGTATGGAAGTGAAATATATTAAAATATATTATTCCCTTTACCCCTTACCTAGTATTAGTATTTGAAAGCAAACGATGAAAATGTTTTAGACTGTACTAATAAAGGTCCATACCCGTCACGTCCATGTTACGTTACAGAAACATCAGTGTCCATACAAAAACCATTGGTCCCAACAAAAGAATCTGCTGTGCGCATTGTCCCAAAGGATCATTTATCAACAACGCTCCACTGGCAGCATTCGAGAGCAGATCGCCTGATCAATGCTGAGCCGAGGGTTCCTCGGACCGGTCGATTAAAATTTTTGCATTCATTTACGGAATAAGAAAAGGGCCGAAAAGTAGATGGACGTGGGGTATAATCGTGTTCATAAGTGCATATGCCTTTAGGTTTAAGGTAAGTGACAATTACTAATCTTATATGCGTTTGACTGCACATCTGTATAATAACAATTTAAGAACGGTTTTACCGTTCGAATCTTTTCAATGTTGATAATCTTTAACTATTTAATTTTTTTATGATGTTATGACATAATTTACAAGTATCTTAATACTTACTAGGAGGTCTCAACCCTGGATCGAGTTATAGTATTATGAGAAACGAAATAAACATTTTTAATTTTTTAATTTAATTTAATAATTTCCTATGACTTTATTGAAATTTTAATATCTTGTTGGTAATCTTTAACTAATTAATGTTAGCTGCCATTAACAATATGTGTGCACCTAACGACACACAATGGCGGTTTATGGGCAACTGGTCAATTATTTATTTATTTATCTATATGTATGTAGCCACATTGACAAATAAAATAATTTAATTTCCTTCTTGGGCAATAGGGTAAAAATATGTTCCTTTTTAAATTAAAATTGTTATACCTTTTGAACCTCATTATACTTACACGCGAAGCATTATCTAGGTATGAATAGATTTTATGAAGCACTGGAGATGCGTTTGATGACTAACTCACCTGATGGAAAAATGATAATCTACCCGAAGTTAAAGCATGCGATTCCAGTATATGCGTATTTACCCTAGACTTAGAAGTGTTCAAGATAATAAAATTTAGGTCCGGTGGGCAGGGCACATAGCTGAACTGGTGGCCGTTGGGGCATTTAATTTCTGGAAAGGAGACCACATACCTCCGAGTACAGCATGGGATGTCCACCTCCAAGATGAATCGACATCCTGATGAAGGTCGCTGGATGCAGGCCGCTTCGAATTCGCCCTGGAGTCTACAGGGGAGGCTTTTCTTCCACAGTGAATAAACAAATGAATATCTTTGCACATACACACAGCGCTATTTAGTTCCACACTACGCAAATAGGCTTGTATTATGGATACCATGATTGATAAACTACACAAATACATTTCTTTTGTACAACATCCATAACTCGAGAACACGTATCTATATTCATCGTACAAACATATACTCCTAGCGGGATTCGAACCCGCGACCCGCGACCTTTTGGTATAGCAGTCAGAGTTTATAACCACTACACCAAACAGGTCGTCGAACGTCCTATGACTATTTTATTTGTTTTTAATTATGTACAAAATGCTAACCACACTTGATCTTAATCACACCTGGTGTTAAGTGAAGATGAGGCCGGAGATGGAAACGTACTTACTGACTCAGAAACCCCATCTTATCTGGGGCACTGGCTATCTTATATCTGATAACCGGAACACAACAATGATATTAACATTGTTGCTTAGCCGCAGACTTAGATAAGATGATAGGTAGCCAGGAGGACATTTAAAATGCCTATCAATCAAACCAAAAACTAAACATGTACCCCGCTGGGGATGGAACCCGCGACCTCTGATTCGTAAGCCATATGTGGTTTACGTTGAACCGCGGAAGCAGTCAAAAGGCGCGCTGATGAAGACGATGAAGATTCGGGGAACACCGATGCTGGCAGACAGTTCCATACCATACCAGTCCGCATTAAGATGGAAGACTATAAAACTAGAGTTACATGTAAAAACTTACTCACCGAGGGCCACCCAGGTCGACTGAGCAGGTAAACCACGATCATCCCTATAAGGATTTGCATCGACATTCCTAACACCCTAACAATCTTACAATATACATACGAAGGTTTGATGTTTGTTTATTGGTCAATCACGGTGAAACGGATTTGGATTAAATTTAGGTAAATACAACATACCTTTCATTAAAACATAAGATATTTTTTCCCGATAAAGTGAATAGGTAGTTACCGCGACATAATCTGCGATAAAGTTAGGTATTCCACGCAGACGAAGCCGAGGGCGGAAAGCTAGTATTTACATAAAATACTTACTGTGGTTTTTTTTTTTTTCGATTATAATACTGTATTCGCCGAGTAGTTAGTCTAAAAATATTTATTATATTTATAGAATATGGCTACAATATTATTGTTTTCAATAAAATCCAATGAAAATAAACCGAGTTGTTGCTCCATCTGGGCCTGATAGAGATGGCTAAGTAAAATCTAGTGAGCACCGAGCGAGACAGAATGTTTGGGTATATCGCTTACTTGATGGACCACGAGCAATATATCAGTATTTGAGGCATGTTACATCAAACGAAAATAGCTTTATCCGTAAGATAATTAAATCATAATTAATAGCTTTCGCCCACTATTAAGTTAAATTGCGCTTTAAAATAAGTTGTAATTATGTTTGTAGGTAATTTATGTTTTTTGATATCGCTTCCTTTGATGGTTGATGTGATCAAAGAATAAGGAGATCCCCTAGTATGATCTTGGTTATGATAATACTAATATGACGTACACTTTGTTCTAAATATGTCGCAGCCATACCCTTTAATCAAACATTTTGTGGAACGGCTAGATATTGACGTAAATTATGGCAAGTGATTAAATAACATAGTAATGCTTAGCCTTAAGGGTCTATTACACTATCATATATCCAGAGACAATTTTTTTTTTGATATACTACGAGTTGGTATATACTTGACCTCAATCACACCTGATGTTAAGTGAAGATGAGGTCGTAGGTGGAAGCGTACTGACCCGGAAACCTCAACACATTTGGGGGACCGGCTATCTTATCTCTGACAACTGGAACACAACAATGCTATTAACATTGCTGCTTGGCAGCAGATTTAGATAAGATGGTGGTAGCTAGCCAGGCGGACATTTATGCCCTACCACCAACCAAACCGAGTTTAAGTACTCGCTGGGGATCGAACCCGCGTCCTCCGAATCGTAAACCCAATGTTGTTTACATTGAGCCACGGAGGCGGTTGAAAATTCGGCATACTTTAGGAATGTATACCGAATTAGTCTCCGCATTTAGGATGGTGTAACCAACGCTTGAGATAACTTATGCCATGAGGATGATGACAACTCATCCCGATCATGGCCTGCTCAATACCAACTTACAAAAAAAAGTGGCAAGCACATTTTAGTTCGTTTCAGCAACTGTGGCATCACTATTCCTTTCACAAGTGAAGGCTATATAGAACTATTTCACAAATATAAACTTTTTTTATTATTATTATAATCGTATTATTATGGAGATCGGTGCTATGATTTTCCTTACAAGCGAAGTTCAACCATATTTCTTACGCGATAACTATCTAAGTTAATCAAACTTTCATGCGACTTACATCCTTTTGAAAGCGTGGAAAAAAATTAAAATTTAGCCATGGGATTACACAATGTCAATGCTCCAATTACCCTTATTTTTTCAATTTAAAAAAAAACGTAATTGGTGTAAATATTTTTATCAACTCTGATCTTTACGACACAATAAATATCGCTGAATTTAGCTTGCTAGGAAAATCGATCCATGATTATAATCAAAGCATGTAACCAGTGATGACTTTAGCCCTGAAACATGGTCTATCACTATGAGTCTCATATCAGTCACCTACCAGTACAAACAAGAGATTAGATAAGGCAAACTACGTGACCGAGGAAAGGGCAGCATTCAGGAAACTGTGCAACTTCTTCTCGTTCAAAATACCATAGTGTTAAGACAAGGTCCATATTAGTACTTGTATGTAACAGTTATGGATAACGTATGACACTGAAACGTGATCTCTAACTATTGTGCCGTATAGGCACCTTTTTATAGTAATATTGTATACTTTTTACTTTTATGTTTTTTTTACCTTTTGCCTGTCTTTTTGACGATTTGTATTTTTTTTTGTCTTGGCTTTGGGCCAGTTGTTACAGTTAGAATAAATATTATTTTCACCACCCTAAGAACCCTCTCTTATTTTCATACATTCCATAAAATCACAACTATAGACCTGCAAGGACAGCCCAAGGTCATATAACCAACAATGGAGATGGCGATGCGCGGTATTTCAATACGAAGTTGAATCAGAAATAGAGATCATTACAAGAATGAAAGTCACCGACAGCCCAGCGGGTTAGTAAGTTGATATGGCAGTACAGCAATGGGCAAGGCACATAGCTGGTTGAATTGATGGGCATTGGGGAATAAAAGTTATAGAGTGGTAACCATAAAGCCGTTGGATGCAGGCCACTTATATCTGAAGCCTATATTAAACCTGACTTCCTATGACTTATTATATAATTATTGGCTATACATTACATGCAGATAATAAAAACAGTAGAAAGTTCCAACTAATATCAATCTATCCAACTTCCAAATCATTTATAATAAGTATTTATTCTTTGTTTGTTTGTTTGTTTGTAAACGCTTTATTGTACAAAAAGGCAATACATTAATTCTTTATTCTTTATTGCACTAAAATATTACAATAACAGAGTACAAACAATAGGTCACGTACAAAGGTGGACTTATCTCTTTAAGAGATCTCTTCCACCCAACCTGAGCATTGAAATAGGAAATTTATTTACAAAAAAAATATATATACATTTATGTAGTATATCAACCATCTGGTATCCACAACACAAGCCTATAGTTGCTTAAAGTGGAACTAGATGGCATTGTGTGCATGTCCAAGGATATTTATTTATTTATTATTATTTACTAATATTATAACCCAACAGTTTGGATTTTTGCTTGTTGCTCAATCACGGAAAAATTGATAAACTGATTTGGAAGACAGACCACAGGTAGAACATACCCTGGAACATGATATAAGATCATCTTCGTCAGCCTTACATGTCTCTACTGTGGGGGCCATATGGGCCACAATTCACGACGTGACCCCAGTACGGATTGGTGGATTTGTTTTTGACTAGTGGCTAACTGACAGTCAGTATTATAAGCCGCCTCCGTAGGCCACCGACTTGTTTAAGGCTTGCCTTGAATTGAAAACAACCGGTACGGACTATTTAACAAATACACTCGTATTAAAATGCCACTAGGCAAATGCGACTATGCCACGAATGCTTCACATAGAATACTCTTATATATATGCGTTACAAATTGAGTACATTCTGCTTGGTAAACAAATTCCAATACTTATATAAACGAGTAAAATACCTAATATAGAAATAAGATAAACGCTTTTATTTAGTTTTAGGTTAATTAAATTTGCTACACCCTATAAGATAGGGTGCATGTACTAATTTTAAGAACTTTGCATGTAAGCATGATCGAATAAATAAATAATTAAATTCCACGCGGATGAAGTTGCGGGTAAATACCTACTATTGATAAGATAAAGCAAGTAAAAAATTTAAATGTTGCTCAAGGCAACATCGTGCAGGTATGTTTGCGACTATGAGTCAGTCTATTTTCAAAACAAGTACCCAAAGTAGATCTAATGTAAAGGTAAAACGTACTATCGCAGTAGGTATTCAAATATCCATTAGAAGGTTTCTTTTGATCCTGCTTCAATGAACGACTGCCTCGTTCGACGTTAGGATTAATTAGTACGCCATTCACGCTATTCAATGTAATGCCGAACAAACTTAATACTGCAGCTGGAAAATACAAATTTCGTTCATCAAGTAAAGGTAAAGTATAGATGTCTTTTGTTTTGGTAGCAGAAGATTAAATTTTGGTAACCCGGTATTTTTCGATATCAACAATTTCGGTCAAATACTTAAAATTGATCTAATAATAATTGGAATATATTTGAATGGTCTACAAAATTGATATTCGAAGGGCTGCTCTGCTATGCCTTAGCTTTATATGTAAGAACAAACCGAATAAAATTACTAGCTTGCCACCCGCGTTTTCGCTATAGTGTGGACTTATCGCGTAGTAATCTTCCTAAGGATCCTTTCAGGATATTGACAAATTGTAGGCAAATCGATTCATCGTTTGATTGAGTAATCAAAGAAGCATTCAAACTTTTGCAATTTAATTGGAAGTGGAAGATAGGTAATAAATAGATACCTTCGACCACATCGTCACTTTCCAATTTCTATCAGGTAACATTGTGGTCAAACGCGTATCAAGTCAACCTTATACAAGAAAACCTATACAAATATAAATAAATAATGTAAAGTAGCACACCTATTATTGAAATTACGGTTTCTTTTCTATTGTTTGTTACTCAGTTGATTAATGATACTTACTGTACGTATTTAATAATAATATGATTTGATGAACGTTACTTGTCTACAAAAAGTCATACACTAACGTAATTGAATTTGTGTGTATCTACAAGATACACATAGATACATGTAACCTAATATAAATCTATATTTTTTTCAAAGCAATATCACACTCACATCACATATAACTATTTCATCCGTTTCTGTTAGCATGGCATAGAAAGGTTAAAACGATCTTAAAACTTACCCTTGAAAATATATATTGTGTCATGGAATTGGGCAATGTTAATGTTCAATTCCTGCATTTAAATCTGTCATAGCTTCATTTGTATAAGGTTGTAAATAATAACAAGCTTAAAAAATTAATTCAAACATCACATAAATGCACAAATTTCTGGAAAAGTAAACAAAATAAGAGAACCAAACACTGGCAGCCATTTTGAACGAATGTTGCCACCATGCGCAGATCTGACTCACCCTTCAACAAAGGGATGATTGTTTTCTTTCTTTTTCTACCGTGATATTTATGTATATAGCCATCTCGCCCAATCAGGTTCCATTGTGATTCCCTATTCAAAAGACGGAGGGTTGACTTTCAATCGCTACTGGGGTCCGAAACACTATGAAGTTAGCTACATTATGGTAAGTTTTTAAATGCAGAAATGAACTACACTGCATTTTGGATTTTGGGATAAAGAGAATGTCCTACATGAAATGAATTAATTTATTTGCTTGATTTTGGGTACAAGATAGGATGATACATAACAGAAGTCCCATTCAAAATCTACTTAAAATTTAGCGTGCAAATATTTAATAAGTTAGGATAGCATTAGATAGATTATTACTTAAATATAATATAATATAATAATGCATGTTGTCCCAATATAAAACTAATTAATTGTCAATGCTGTGTTGATGTCAGAAAAGCGATAATGTCCATTATATAAGTATTTTAAAATAGTGGTAGATATTCCTTAATTGAATAATAACATTTGTTGATAAGCCATTCATGTAACTTAATTGTCGTCCAGTCAATAATTTTAATTAATTTGGGAGGCTATAGGCTAATGCAGGATATATTCTACATTTGTATAAAATTTAATTTACCTAAAGTAAATAAATAATAAATTTTAAAGATAGTTCATTAAAATTTAACCACTGTTACATTCGTTTTACTATTAATACGTCTATACATTTTTTTATCTAAATGTAATCTAAGCGCACGGTAATGCACAGGCCAAGTTCATTTGTAGCATGTAGCTAAGTTCGTAAAAGGTTTAGCTGCTGACATATTGTTACGATAGTCACCTCATCTTCACTTAACATCAGGTGGGATTGAGGTCAAGTATGACCCCGTCGTACATTAAATTTCATGCATCGAATATTAAGAGTTTCTGAGATTTGGAGATTTTAAAATGGTAATTTAGCACTCATTCACTGAAAAATATGAAATTTCTTTGAATAAAAGTCACACCGAAACGCAAACAGAGGACTAAATAAAATTATGTTCCAATAAAGAAGACATTTTGCGTTTGCATATAAACATAAATATGAAAAATTAACCAGCTCTCTATGGATGAAGTATCCAGTTAATAACGAAAAATATTTGAAAGAAAATATTAAATTACCTACAGGAGAGCAATTTGGTAACCTATACCTATCAAATTGGGAATCATAAGCAAGAAATTATCGAATCTTCCTAAACATGGAGTCGAAATTTGCTTATAAATGTGTTCTTTAATCAATAGGTTAGGTAAACTAAACTATGCTTAGATTTATTTGAACTTGTCAAGTTTTTGTAAAACAGTGTAAACTTAAGTCTATATTAATTCTGTGCCTAAGTGTAATTCAATTTAACCATAATAATACTAGAAATGACTACCAGATGGTTCAAATTCACAAATCCGTGCCCCGTTATGAAATAAGACCCAAATCCTCTCCTAGGCCTGTATTAATAAACCGTTCTCAAGATTGACATCGCCTCAAGTTGACGCTTGAGAATCTGTTGCATATTAAAACAGTATCAGAAAAAATGGTTTTGAGACTGAGATGCGATCTCAATCTCAAAAACCATTTATTAATACGGGCCCTAGTCCCATTCTAGTTGAGCCCCATCAGTAAGGCAAGCAATCGATTACAAACTAAAAAAAATCATTGGAAACATAAAGACAATCTTCAAAACATCCTTTGAGTTGGGACTGCATATGCACTTTTGAACCATAATGTCCCTGCAGTAAAGTAATTTGAATATAGATTTTCATGTGTATACAGTAATTAATGGATGTATTTTTATATATTATATCGGCGGCATTCTCCATAAGATTGCGTAGATGGTTCATTCGAAAGCTCCCACAGTTTTGGATCTAGATTAAGACCATGTTTCAAAACTCCACTTTGTGCAGCGTGTGAATTTATGAATTCCAAGAACAACATTTAAAAATAAAACAGGTAGCATAACCCTTATCGGCATTAGTAATGCGATCTCCATTATTTTCAAAAGTAAAAAATTAAATGGCCAACCAAATCCAATAACCAGTCAAAACATGTCAAAATTTCCGTCAACATTTGCACACTAAATAAGATCCCTAGAGGCTTAGCAGTTAATAGCGTTTAAACGTCAGGGCCTTTGAAACTATGCGCCATAGAAAGGGTTCCGTCCGAACATTGTTAACAATCATTGCATTGTTGAAGGGTGGTGAAGTAAACGGATCAGTTCTCGCTACGTGAATTCATTTGGCAGAAATATTTTTTAAGACCATTTGCATTGGTTAAGGATTCGAATAAAGTAACAAATGAATAATTTACATGAAATAATGCGGTAAACTTATTTATTTTTTTAGTATTTGGGATAAGTATATAGTTATCTGTACTTTAAATATTACAAATCTCACGGTTCAATATAGTAACATATTTTTTTAATAAATAAGGAAAAATATTAACATTGTTTAACACCGTTGTTGTATCATATTAAAGAAATTATAGCGCTGTATAAACTATAGTCAAGTAGTATTAAAATGTAAAAGAACTAAAGCTAAGAAATAAGCTGTTGTAGTAGATTTCTTAATTCATGAAATGATGGCGCATTTGGATTGAGTAGGTATTTTATTGTAAACTTTATTATTATATTGAAATAAATTATTTGTTTGATAACAAGACAAACCGTGATAGTAAACAAGCTTAGATAAACAGTTTTAAGCTGGTTCTCTTTAAATGTTGGCTAATTGAATAACTGCACAAAGAATTTTGTACATATTTACAAAAACGAAATAGTAAATACACATTTACAAATAAAAAAATAATAAATATAGCGGTTGTCTACTTTAACCTTTTTTACTACGAGAACATAAAAAGGACGACATGATATTTCAATGCTGTCACTTTAAACCTCAAAAAAGATTTCTAGAAGGTAGGTTTAAACATGACAAATTAAAATTGTTAAAATGTTTTGAGGTTATGATTTCTGAAAGATGTTATAGGAATAAAATATTCTGTCGCCCTTTTTGTTCACTTGTAATAAAAAAGGATATATCTATTAGCCTAAGTTTAGTTTTATGTGTATGCCAAGCGAACAGACACCAATATAGATTTGCAGGTACTCGATGCAAAAAATAAATAAAACAAAATATTAATGATTAAGGAATCAAAGCTCCCCTTTTATTTGTAGCGCCTCTGTAACTGACTAGAGAAGTACATTGGTATAAAATATCATTCATAAATAATCAACCTTAAAAGTAACAAAATAGATTATACTAATACCTATGTACTTATGAAGCTATAGGAACATTTTAATATTTATAGAACATTTACATGATTATTATTATAATTTCACTATGATAATGTAATGAAGCAGTAGCATGTAACGAACATAATTATGTATGTTTACTATTAGGAAATATTTAAATGATTACAGAGAATATTATCAAAATATCATCTAACCCCATTCAGCTAAATACCTATACCGTATACTTATTATGTACTAGTTCATCTCAACTAAAAAACAATTATCTCTCAACAATTATATAATTTAGATTTCTGTATGTTCACAGAACGATGTTGACCATGTTTTTTTTATTTAAGACTAGGTCCAAATTTGACCTCACTCACGCCTGATGGATACTAAAGGCTGATGATTTTCCAATCACGCTGACTGTATCAGCACTGACGATAACGCGCTGCTGACGTTAAATCTATCGTGCTCGTCGTCGTTAAAATTATTGTTTAAGTCAGCTCTGAGCAATCAGTGAAATCGTTCTATATCACGAAAACAGGAGAGCTGTTTGTGATGTTGTTTTGAGTATATTGTTTTAGTGTGCATAATATGTAGCGCTCAATGATGACTAAGCTGCCGCACGAGCCATTGATATGCATCTCAGATTTTTCCATGTTTACACAACTAAAATAATATATATAGAAAACCTTTACAAGAACGTGTTACGTAATAAATTAATGCATACTACTGACCGAGTAGGGCTGACATAGTAACCAATGTATTTCACGTCCACACGAGTCGGCGCTGACATATCTAGTCAGACAATGGTGTCGATTCGGATGTACACCAACTAAACTAAACTAAAACTAGTTTTGAAGTGGTGCCCTCGTATCGTACTGTTCCAGGGAGAAAGAGACAGTACTACTTTAAACTGGTTTTAGTTTAGTTAGTGTACATCCGAATCGACACCATTGATATTCTTTTTTATTTTTAAGGTCCTTCAGGGTAGTCCCATAATATTCTTGTAAGGATGAACTTTATGGACTCTCGTGATGAACGGAATAAGGTTATTGAACTCGGTTTATAATCACCGCCAACTCAAGAGTGACTGTGAAGTAGTCTAGTTAGAGCACGTGGAGAATGCCCCTGCAGTTATGCCTAATCTAATATAAACATTATTATATACTATAAAGATTTGTTCTTTTGTCGCTGGTTAACGCAATGTAAATTAAACATTATTAACATCCAACATTGATACACTACTGGTTTTAAACATTTATTTTACATGTTAAGAATCTGGGGCCTATCACGAAAAGTTCTTTTAAAATTTCGGCCCCAAACGGAGGACAGAAAATGATTAGTCCTTATCGGTTCTAATTTCTTTGTTTTACTACGAAAATACGCTTTTCAAAATTTATTTTATGTAAGTGAACTAGACGGAACACATTGTTTTCCGTTCTTCGTTCCGGTCCAACATTTGGTTATAACTTCTCGTGATAACTAATAAATCTACTAGTTCTCTTTGACTACATGACATCTTAATGAATACTACGTACTTATCTATGTAATAATAAGAAACAAAATAAGCGAGGTCAACTCGAAAGGAAAAACCCACAGATTTGTCCACCAAATAATCATCTGTTTAGTATAGTAATCATGACAATAAGATATAAAATTCCCCTCGAGCCTTTATGATGGCCTGTAAATTAACTTGATCTTTAGTTTAGTAAAAAGCGTGCTGTGCAACAATATATAGGTAAGTGTGTCTACTTTGCTAAGCCTAAATTTTGTTTGAACTATAGCCGTATGATAAAAAAATGGTACATATGGCTCGAACTCATATATTTGTAGTTTGTAGTCGAGTTAACGGGGATAGCTGGACTTAGCTATTCAACCATCAATGGTAATGTTATGTACGGAACCCTCTACCACGAGTTCGACTCACACTTGACCGCTTTTATGTAAAATGAAGACAAAGCTGAAAGTATTATGCTTCGTACTACTCTCCCCGAAATCCTGTCTTATCTTAACTCAAGAATGGAACAACAATGCAAGAATAATTAATAATATTGACGGTTAGACATTTACTCATCTCTAACCCTTCACTGGAGTCGAATCTTCTACCACCGTATTTAATACCATTTTTAAAATAGATCCAAGGAGGCTTGCCTGTCTTATAACTACATAAAAGAACAAGAGAGCAGGACTGTGAAAACATTAAACAGTAATATTATGATTCATATGACAAATGTTATGCTGATCATAACTTGCATTCGTTTACCGTTTTAAAAACTACTGCATAGTCATACAAATAACCACTTCATGTCAGCATTGGAGCATCGCTTCATGATATGTCAGGTCGAAGTCTACAATGTGTAGTCCAATGTATGACCGACTCATGGCAGTGACCTGTTACTACCGTCATCAGTCAGATCCTTATTTAAGTATTAGTAATTCATAATTTTTCTAAAAATATGTGATAACAAGACAAAATCATTTTAATAACCTAAACTAGAACTAATGCATAATACCTAAGTTTACGTACGTGAGGCTGGAATACACAAAGTGGAATTAGGCTATTTTTGTATTGTCAAAAACTGTGCTAAATTAGTGTCAAATAGTGCCCAAAGGAGAAAAATAGTGCCATTGTAATTTTAGTGTTATTCAATATTTTAAGTGAGCATTACTCAAAAGCAGAGGCTACTTTAATTATGATTATAATTTATATACCAAAAAACTGTGCGTAAATTATGCCACCGAAATATACAAGTCTTCTAAATACTACTTCATAAACTAGGAAGATATTTAGATGTAAAGACATCTAAAAGGTGAAAAGGGGCAGAACAGACGATGGACTTTTTCTCGGTCGGTCAAAAAAATCCGATGGCACAATTTTGTCCGTAAGGATGGAATGTAGCATTCTATGCAATAACACACACGGAAAACGAATAAGTCCATCCGACATTTTTGTCATTAAGAGCGTTTATCCGAATCGATCTATTCATTTCGAAAAATTTGGACTTGAAAGTTTGTATGTACTACCGTGTGGGATAAACGCTCTTAACAGATTAGTTCCATTCCACTTCATGTGTTCTAGCGTCACGTACTAATCTGCAGCTGCAGATAAATTATGATCCCTTTTATATAAATATATAAATATATATGTATATATGACATTACTGTAAGTACGGGGGGGTCATGTTTCTATGCAGCTGACTGTACATACGTCTAAGTTGTTTCTTCTAATCTAGTGTATCCGTCCATAGGTTGACATTAAATAATTTTGTGGCACATTTGGTGAAAAATTTGAATTTGGTGTTGGTTGATAATTAGAAAAATCAACTAAAGGAGGCATCTGTCTATTCTCCATATATTCACTTCCTAACTTTGTTGCGTTTACATCTTCGCCATAAGGATCTGGAGACGTTGTTAACTTACCATCTTTTTTCGCTTTCATTCTTCTGTTCTGAAACCAAATCTTGATCTGCCTTTCAGTTAGTCCTAAAGCATGAGATACTTCTATCCTCCGTCTTCTTGATAAATATTTATTGAAATGAAACTCCTTTTCTAACTCCAGCGTTTGAAATCGAGTATACGTCTGCCTTGTCCTTTTCGATCCCTCTTTCTTATCATCACCTTAAAAAAATAATAATAAACATAAATTTAAATTTTTCAACTTAAGTTGCTACTGGGTATAAATGAGTAACATACCACCAACTCCTTTCATCCACGGATAGAATCCTTGCGCATCGGGTGCAGCGACCATTTTGTTCTCAGCGTAATCCACATTGTCCCCGCCTGATTCGACCCTCGTCACATCCTGACAGGTTTCCGCGTTATCCGACGATGACGCTGCGCCTTCGCTTGCAACCGACGCCCCACCCACACCACCTTTTCCTTTGCTTGATGCCCGATCTTCATTGCTCTCGAATCCACCATGAAATTGTGGTAAATTGCAGTCCGTTTTTGTTGCAGTTTCATTATTATTATCACAGGTGTCATTTGTTTTATACACCATTTGTTGCTTGTAGGAGTTCATAAAGTAAGTTTGGCAATTTCTTGTCTTTGGTTTTGTTAACAGCGCTCTGAGATTCGGAGAGTCCTCTTCATCTCGAGATGGTGATTTCACGATACTAGCTGCGCTTTGTGGTGAGCCGTAGCTTGTCTCTGTTAAACTACGTTGGCCTGGTGAATTCACAGGTCTAACGTCTTCACTTTTAGTTTCCCAAGTACTTCGGTTTGGATTCATATTATGTTCATATTCGTAATTGGCATGTTGTTGTTGAGCATAGTATGTCATTTGCCTTATCATTTCCATACCCGCCTGTGTGCTGCCATTTACATAGTTCGGGGCATATCCCTGCCAGTTGACCGGTTCGGATTTCACGTTTTCAGTAGGGTAAACTCCATGGTTAGTATAATCATCAATTTGCACATCATTATAGTCACAATTTTGAGAGTAAAAGTTGTTTTGATAGTTATAATAATGTGGCATCATGGGATGTCCATAATGTTTGGTTTGTCTGGCACTTTGATTGTTCATGTCAACACTGTTATTCCACGTTTCACTTGCACGGTTTGTCGTAGCTAATGACGACATAATAGTATAACTACTCTCTCACTGACATAGATTTCATCGATCCTAAATTGTCTGGACTGCGTGGGAGATGATCCGTCTGCTGGGTTGTTCACGAATTGAATGTAGTAAATGCAGACAGGCAGCGCGACCCTAGCAAATGCAATACTTTTATTTGACCTAAAAAAAGTTTGGGGTACTTTCAACAATAGCGTCGCGTCGCCATTGTCCCTCTGCGAAGTTGTAAAACCGGGTATGCTATCCCTTTCTATCATTAAGTCGCCTTTTCAATTTAGAATAAAAGAAAGAGATGAACAGATTTAGTGAGCTTCGTGAAATTATTTGCAAATATATTAGAATTGTTTACAATGCCAATAATTCCAATACCGTAGCATGTGTGTGAGTGCGTATACGCATAGGAAATCATTGATTGCGTTACAGTGGTGTATGTATGAGAGGGTGGCATGAGATTGATTTTATTCTATTATTGGTTTAGTGTAAAGCCACGTATGTGTGTCACTGTGCTGTATTGGCGATTGCATTTTATACGGGGTGTCTTAATTATAATACGCCAGCTTCCGCCTGAGGCTGTATCATATTATTTGACAAACAAATTACTTCGACGATTGTTACGATACTTTAATGCCTTTGCCTTGGTTTCCAGTCATACTTTGTTATTGTCAGAATTTATTATGCTAAAATCACAATAATTGTGTAAAACCCATAAAAATAATCTGATTGGTCGATCGATCAGACGCGTGATGTTTTTAACCGACTTCAATTGAAAAAGGAGGAGGTTCAATGTTCTGCTGTATATTTTTTTTATAATCATAATCAATCCATCAATTAAGTACCTATACTTTATTGCACAACAAATACGGATTACATTTGATTATATTTAGATAATGGAAAATTGCTCCATAAAACATACCAGGTAGATGACACGAATAAATTCAAAATATATAAATATTAAAGACGGCTATTAAAACAGTCTTTATTCCAAAATACATTAAAAATAAAAACCACATGTATAAAATTTGCATTATGCCCATCGCAACGACTTGGTTATCGAACTAGGAGAGATCATAGATAAAAAATATACCACGCTTAATTTATTTTGTTGGTATGCTCGGGTCGAGGTAATTTCGATTTTTTGCATGATGTCACCTATAACAGGAAATTAGACCTAAATCTAAAGTCATAAATGCCTAATTTGAAATAACAGATAAACCTCCAGTCACCAGAATAAATACTACGTGTTCTTTTAGTTCGAAAGAATATGTACACATGAAAACGAACAACTTTTACAATGAGGGCAACTTTGCTATGTCGAAAAAAAAATCCGCTGTCTATATACATTTACATCTGTAGGAAGCAAAATATTCTATAGCACAGGACACAGCTGATTTTTTTTGCAATGATTATCAATTAAACAACAGATGTTTTTGCAGGCCTATCCATAGTAATATATTTATGCTGGTGGCAGTAGCATTAAGATATCTGTAGTCTTAAAGAAATTAAATAATTCATGTTGAGCTACAGTTTTCAGATAAAATGTTTTACAATGTCTTTGAGGTTAATTTTCTTTAATCGCTCAAACCATCAGAAGGGCAAATCCCTCCAGTAAACTTTAGCAGAGAGGCTTGTCCATCAGTGGACTAATCTGGCTGTTGATATGTTCACACCATCTAAACCAAGGACCACCACAAAATGTCAATGTCACTTGCTAATATCAATTTGACGGGTTCAAGTTTTTTTACCGTAAGGAAAAAATAGGGCATATTAGGTAAGTGAAATAGAAGATATTGGCATAGGTAGTTAAATTTTTTTTTTCAAAACCATTTTATTTATTTTTATTTTAATACTTTATTGTACACACAGACAAAGAAATGGTCATTAACAAATATTTTAGAAAAATGTACAAAGGGCGAACTTATCTCTATAAGAGAGAGAGTTCGTCAAACCCGTGAGAGCGAAATTTGATATAAAAGGTAGACATAAAGTGTACACGAAACAGAAGATACAAAAAATGTTAAAAATATGATATAAAAGAATAAAACCAAAATAATACATTAAGCGAAAAATTACCCAACAATACCAAACCATAACCGAATAAAGCGTTAATTTCATAATTTAGCGGACGCGTTTGTAGCCTATTCCACATAATTACATCATTAAATTAAATAAATAATGAAAACTCGGAGAAAACATGAGTTCCAAATGAATTTCGAATGATAGGAACCCTACAAAACACGCCAGTCGCCTATCAATCCAAAGAAGCAGCAGGCGTTTTTGAAAAAAATATATGAAAGTACCTATGCCAATACCTTCTATTTCACTTACCTAATATGTGGTAAAATTTTTCTAACGGTAAAAAAACCCATCCGGTATAATATGTGCTGTGGAGTTTCGGCACTCAAATAGAATAGAACTAACTCGTCCTTCTCGTGGGTGTCGTAAAAAGTGACTAAGAGACTTTCCACCAAAAAACATCTATGGAATTGCAGGTTGTGAAGTTATGGATGTATGTATATCTACATTTGTGTGTTGCGATTAACATTTACAAATGGAAGATTTTCGAAAAAGATTGAAATTTTTCCTCACCATATCAACGTTCACCACATCCTGTATAAGATTTCATACACTAGAAGGACATAACTCATCCAGTCGTGTAACAGTTCAATCGGGGGTCGTGACAATGGCACAGTATGCGACTGCGCGTGCGACGAAGTCTGCTATGCATGTAAGGCGACTGCATTACCACGAATGTTGGCTTAATAAGGTAAGAATGTATGACGTTATCAGTTGTTAGGATTTGTTTAAAATATGTATTATTTTACAAGATAATCCTTTCAATGTTGGTATAAATGCGGCGTGCGGTGGAACTTCGGACTTCAGGTGGACGTTTCCACTCATTTCTTGTCGATAAACCGAATATTCGTAGTAATCGTTTCGCTTCTTCGTTCAAACGCGGATTGCTAAGGTATGAACGTCACTGCCAAGATCAATGTTGGCGAAACTTACAATCATGGGTTCCTCAAGTAAAGTATATCTGCAATCCACAGGAGAAAAAAAAAGTCCAGACAGTTTGGATATTCGATAAATAGGTAGCTTAGCTAGATTAGTCAACATTTAGAGCTTCACATTTATGGGATACTTAATATTACGTCTCCGAATGTTTGGTATCCCTGATTTGCAGGTTATCTTACTTAATTTCTATCTGTAAGTAACTATCAAGTATTTAAAAATACATAATACATTTTATGGTAAAAAATTATGACACTCCGGTTACCAAGACGAATCTAACGACACCATGCATTTCGAAATCGGTCAAGCCGTTTAGGCTATACATATACGCCAAAGGAGCGGACATACATACCTCTTTCCGGGCAGTCGGGTAAAAAAATAAACATACATTAAGTCACGATCTTTATCCCAAATGGGGTGGTCAGAGGTATCCCAAAAATGCTTGAAATTTTTGGAAAAAAAATGTGATACGTGAAACGTGGATGTTGTGTCAATAATTTTAATGTTAAATTAAACCAATTTTGTACCACTGTCTATATCTTCGAAATAGTAACCTGTGGATAACGTTGCTGGTTGTATAATGATCCACATCATTTTGTAAAACTAGATTAAGTATATAAATTGTGCAGCTGTTTGTTGTCCTTAATAAAATAAAAATAAAATAAAATACAACTTTTAATGTTTGGAACACTTAAACGCTGGTTTGGAAGATAGTATATCATAGATTTAGTCATAATTATATTTATAAAGCATTTAGGTGTTATCTTCTCAAGTAACTTCATATTAATTATAATGTAACCCCACGTACTGCACTACCGTAAGAGCAACGTATGTACATTGCGCTTCTATCGTAACTTGTATAGATATATCTACCTATCCATTTAGCAAGTCATGCTACGTTCGCGCTTTTGAGCGCCCAATAGTAAAACTCCGTACACACACGCCACGACAGCGACATATGCATTCTTTGTGAATGTACACACCTCCCGACCGAATCGCATCTGTTGGACAAGCGTACACCCACAAATATCCGCATTGTGTCGGCTTAACAATTTGCCAGGACGCTTATTCTGTAATTATATCATTCTCGAAAACTTATCATATTTTAGCTTTTGAGTATAATATACTAGCTTACCGCCCGCGGCTTCACCTGCGTGGAATAACTTTATCGCGGAAATTTGTTTATCCCGCGGGAACGTGAGATAAAAATGGTTTCTACTCTCTGTTATATTTTTAAGAAACCCATATAAAATCTATCGTGGCGCAGTCGCATTCGCTATTTGGTTTCGGTTAGCGAAGTTAAGCAATGTCTGGTGCAGTCAGTTCTTGGATGCTTCGAAGGGCACGTTAAATACATCGGTCCCGATTGTTTTAATTGAAGGCAGTGGTTAAGCGAAGTCGGTGGCCTACAGGGGCAGCTGACTGACACTCAGGTGCTCACTGACACACATCCACTAATCCACACTGGGCCCGCAAGGTTGATTGTGGCCCATAGCTTCTCCCAGTGAGAGGAGGCTGTGCTCATTAGAGCACTGTTTAGTGGGGACGAGTAAGGCTGTTGATGATGATGAAAAGTCTACCACGCATCAATATGCTCATTAAGCACCAATTTAATTAAACTTAATATGCATATAACGAGATGGTCTAAACTTCACGGTCAAGTCGGTTAGAATAGGTATACCAAATCTTGTCACTTATTGATCCATTTATAAAATTTTACATTACATATTCAAGTACCTATTTGACATGGGCTTTACAAATAATATATCAAAGTATTAAATTCAATCCATTACGTTTAATTGACCAAACATTAGATTTGGAGCTATCTGCAAACAGAATTATGGCTTTTAAAAATCAAACAAATAAATATTTAATCATCTGATCCAGCGTAGCAGACTTCAACCAACTGTAGGTCGCAAATAAAAAACTTTTATTTCAATTTCACACTGAATTCCTAAATCAATTTCTATCAAACCCCAAAGTTGAAACCGTAATGCCAAAACGACCTCTCGTTCACGCAAAATCAAATTCTATGTATTTGGACCGAGGAACGAACTTGACGTTGCTTATAATCAAAACACTGTACGCCATTCATTGCTCTGTCAGCTCAAAAAGATTTCAAAAACAGAATTTGTTAGCTCTTATACAGGAGGCTATAAAATACACTTTAGTTGCGCAAATGTTCGAGGTAACATTTTCGTCATACTGTGGCGCTGACAATGTGCTACCATTAATCTTACGAAATCAATCGATGGCTTATTCAGAATATTGTATTTGGTTTTGCCGCGGGCCTTTCGGTTGATATTTACTTTGGATCTTTTTCTGATTTATGGTATACGCGAAAAAATATTCGACATCTGTCGTTTCGCTGCCAATCTTCATAGTGCCTATGATATTCCCCCAATACAATCTTAGATTCCTGTCTCTTTCTTTACAATCTTTACATCTTTGACGATTGTCCTTACGCCGGTGTCTCAAAGGAATTGACAGCGACAAACAAGACTCCTGTCTTTGGACTGTTGTAAACATGCTTTTCTTTTATCGAGGGCTTTAAAACAATAAAATACTTTCTAGTTATACCCGCCGATACCTTTCAAGTTGCCGACAACGTGCCTCAGGTCAAAATTCGAACCTTTTTACCTGCTTCTGGTGTTTGCGGATTTTCGGGGTTCCAAACACTAAAAGGTAAAACGGTAGGTACCCTTATAAAACCCCCCTCGTGTCTGCCTGTTTGTCATGGAGGTTTGTTTTGAACACTGTGTAACGAAGGAATATTTTTTTAAAGTTCCTAATTTTCACATATTTAATTGTCCTAAATATTCTTTTCAGTATGAACTATTCCACATCCACGAACTGGCCACCAGCGCTTGGCCGTCTCCATTGTAGAACTTGGGAACTTGTACTACCTTAATCAGTCATACGTACCTTGTGCCCTGCCTACTTCCACTTCAACTTACTAATTCGCTGGGTTTTACATGTGAGTGACTTCCGTTCTATTACAAATCTGTTCATTTGTGATTCGACCTTATAGTGATTCGAGTGCTCTGGATAGCTCATGTGACCTAACTTTGTCACGAAGCCGGTAAGAAGAAGCGAGCTCACATTTGCAGCGCCAAGTCATCAGTGGTCATTCACATTGATATGTTGTATGTTAAAGAAGACGTTGCGCAGTTTCCCTAGTTTGAGTTGGATTCGACGATTTCTTCGATAAGTTATATACCTTAAAAATGGTCCAAGCGATTTCCTACGCCCACGTGTTTCGTGGAATTATTCGGCGCGCGTAGAAACAAAACTGGGCAAACAAAAAGCAAAGTTAGTTGCGCCTCACTAGCAACAATTGAACAATTATCTGAGGACATTGTCTACGTCCATTATTTTGTCAACTCCACGTCTTTAAACAGTTATAGAGTGGTAAATTTGAAGATTTATGGCGCCTACGTATAGGGAATGTAACGGTAATGTACAGAAGGGATGTACCTACGCAACGTTCGGAAGTAAATGGTGTCGATTCGCTTGGCATATTCTTAAACTAAATTTAGGTTGTTATGTCCTTTTTATTACTAGCGCAAAAAGTAGACAAAAAAAATAACGACATGATATTTCAGTCCTGTCATTTTGTTCAGAAAACTTAACCTCCAAGGATTTTAATAATTTTTAGTTGTCATGTGTTATGTCGAAGGCAGATTGTAAAATTCGCCAGTCAATTTAGTGCCAAGGCAGATTGTTATATATGACAGACATTTTCTACATTATAGGAGCTGGGCTGGACTCCTCGGTAGTATCAAAAGCAACATGCTCTGAGTACAGTTTTCTGTAAAACCGGACACAACAATCCGCCGATGGCATCTACATGTTCCCTAAAACCTTTGATAAAACTAAAATATCATGTGGTGGGGACCACTATTTTGACTATTTGTGATCAAAAAACTATACCTAGATTATCCTATATTAATTTTTACTTTGTACCTACATACCAAGAGAATTGACACCAATGGCAAGCGAAATCAGTCACTCAAGAAATATACACAGAAGTGCCCATAAATTCCTGATTTTGTTTTAGTTAATAAATCGAAAATGTTACATCGATTAATTTTTTTTTTTAATTGGCTACAATAAAATGTCAATCAAATAAATCCTTTCATAGTCCGCAGTATTCAAACGACTTTTCTATGAACGCGGCACTGCATGTTGTTTTCTCGCCACCAGCTTGTAATAATAATTTCTCATAAACATATTTATAATTGGTAGCATTCAAATTAAACAAAAATTATTAACTGAAGTAATACTAGAACTACCATACCTACTACGATTTATTTTGGTTCGTCAGTGTTTTTTTTTCATTCATAACGGCTTAGTGTTTGATCACAATTACAGGAGATGACACCGAAGATGCAACGGGCTTCACCCGAAACTCCCAACTTATTAGGGGTACTGGCTATCTTATCACAAAATTCCAGAACACAACAATGCTTTACATTGCTGCTTAGCGGTAGAGTTATATCTAGATCTGGTGGTGCGGATATTTAAAAATATTTATATTGGACAACGAAGGCAGTTAAAAGCTGTTGTTGAGGAACAGATGTAGCTCAATGGGAGGCCATCCTTATATGATAATATTCAGGTTCCCCCTAACCTAGCCTACCTTCCCCTTGCTATATGTTGCTAATGCTCGCAGCTTTGACGCAAAGCTAACATGTTACTTTCAAGTATTAATTCTCTGGGAGAAATACACCTGCGAGCATAGACGTCCAACGAAGATATCACACTTATGAGCAATGGAATTCATTGTGTATCTTACACCTGCGTAAGTACCTATTGATTTCCATTGAGGATTCTGCATTTATGAGCTTTGTCTCCCAGTGAGGGTCTTAGTTCTGATGACGTCACTTTTTACCTATGCCTCACTTCGCAAAAATATTTTGAAGATATTGTTGGAATGACCTTGACCAATATTTTACAACAAAGCCGGTAAAAACTAAATAATATCTTCAAAAGTAAATTATGACTTTACAAAGGAAAAAAATGGATACAATGTACCGATACATTTTGAAATACTGTGAAAAGTAGAAAAGGGCTCAAAGTTTCTTTAACTAGTGAGAAGACATTTTTAGGAAGAAACCCTTATAACTTCGCCATGTCGCTAAGTGCTACAAAGTTGAAACTAGGGCATTGCTATAAAACAATTCTAATAATAATATAGCATTACATATTTCGACGTTTTTGCACATAGAAACTATGAGTATATACAGTTTCGGTTTTTATGAAAAAAGGGTAACAAGTTCTGTGTGATTATCATGAAATATGACAAATTGAATAGGTCTAGCTGGTATACCCCAACTGCCCACCTAACCTGTAGGAGCGAGAAGGGTCGCCATCGCATAAAAATCATTAGGGAGATTGGCAAGCACGCTAAAATACAAAAAAGTGTAAACTATTTTTTTTTAACAAATTATTATAATTTCTTAGACGGGCAGGAGCGTGTTTCTTAACGATATCGAACTTTGCAATTTGCATGCCAATTTTTCTTTTTTGTTCTCATCCCGTTATATTGTAAAATTACGCAGTTACATATACTTATTCGTAATAACTACTGTTACTGATAATATTGCTGTGTACTATTCTCCATTATATTGACGGAGATTTTTTAAGCATTGTTTTTACATAAAGGTTTTTTTTTTTCTATCGTTTGTACGCAATTAACTCTATTAAGATTAGCGTATATAATTATCTCTCAACACTAAAGACAGCTTATACTTTCGTGGACACTGACCGCCTAAGACGTTATACCTAACAATAAAACTTCTATTGTGTCTGTTCACAAAAGTGTTGAACAGCGAATTGAGTTTCTACACACACATTAGAATGTAAAAAACAAAATATACCTAATGTTAAATTGTTCAATTTCTCCATTATTGTTACCTAAACAATGCCAAAAATCAATCATTATCAATACCCCAATCTTGCTAAGCTCGTTGCTACGTGTCCTCTGTTCGCTATAAACTGATTTTCGCAAACAAACATCACCGGTCAACTGTACGGGCATAATCTCTCGCTGCGGCATTATGCGCGATACCATCGTTAGGCGCACCGTACACAGAGGTTGGCGATAACATTCAAATTGAAGTTTCAAATTACGGGCCTACCTGCTCCATTGACAGATTTTCGATAATTTGTTTCATTAGCGATTAAATTATTATTGTAACAAGTGGCGCCAATATTCAAGGCAATTAAGGGCAGGTAGGCCCTTAATGTTTTTTTTTGGTAGTAGTCGCCAGGCAGATTCCTTTATACCTAAGTGTAGCGCCTGTCTAGCCATGGCGATTGCTCCATAGATATCTGTTGAGCGATAGACTACCCCATCGCTACATCAGCCTCCTAACCTTCAGAATTATGTCAACGACCTTATTCTATAGTGGGTCATATTCGAAGGTAGCTCATTCTATAATACGCTGAGTGATTTTAAGGTTTTGGAATGATCGTATCGTTAGCATCTAGATGCTAACGATGGTTTTGTTTTAGTTAAGTCTTTATGGGTAAGACGTACTGAGGTTTTCAGCCGTTGTGGAAATAGGGACAAGATCAATATGGCGCCGCTTCTCAAATCTTCCCAGCCTAGCTATGATGCTGTTAGGAATCTAGTAATGTAGGGCGAATGAAGAAATGCAGCGAAAGATAAGAAAATTCGCATTGCCCGACGTGATGATGCGTCGTTCAGCAGCTGGTTGCTATGCGATCGTCGAACGTGGTGCTTACTAGATCCACCGAAATCATTTTGGGACGTCAGCTATAATTTTCAACACTCGATATTATATAAAGTATATATATATATATATATATATATATTATGTTACGTTCCTAGTAATGACGTTTGTAATTTGTGCCATCTCCATATAGATACCTAGAAATTTTGTTCACACTTCTGTTTTGTTACTAATGGGTGAGGACGGAAAATTCGAGAGTAAAATGCGTAGTCTTCTGAAATTGCTCTTCGAAATTGCTCCGGGATATATAGATTATGATTGCGTCGTCGAACAGAGTAAAGATATGCTAGAATTGCAGTATATTCGCATGCTTTGGATGCGTTGGTAACATAGGACCCTAGAATCTAAGACTTCTTTTTCTTTGGTTAAAATGAATCATAATTCGTGACAGCAGTTTCTTTGACTCACTTTATTATTATGGTAAAAATAAAACTATTTCAAAGAGCGTTGGCCCTAAACGTCCCTCGCTGCACAATCATTAATCAGAACTTCGATCCTGGACTCCTTACAATGGGGAATGTTCAGAACGCTGCGTACGATCCATTAGAATAACAATAATTACTCTTCCAACATCATAAAGAATCTGTTCAAAGAGCAGGATATTTTTTTTAAACAAGCGGTCACATGACTACCTTCCTAATCTAAAATCTATGTTTAATATTAAAATAAATTAGAATAGTTTAAGTAGGTAACCTACTCAATACTGTTTACGGTATTGTAATTAAATTAAAAAATTAAAGGATTAATAATAATCATAGTAATACTAGTTAGTATCTTTAAATGTAAATACGGTAGATGTGAGTTTTTCAAGGGCCGTATTCCAGAACGACGCTAAGTCTGAATATTACTGCCATCTTTGTTTTGCCGTAAAAATATGAATGTATGCATTCTTTTCCAACTTAGTTAACGACAATACGAGCCTAAAATTAAAACCCAAATATTTTAGTTTCCCAATCATTCACGCAAGTCACAACGATAAAACATGAAAGTTATGTAGGTAAATATAAATATGCCACTTGTTAGATATAGGTACCTAATACCACCAGAGACCCACTGTGTATACAATATATATATCTTAGAAATAAAAACAGACTTTTTGTATAGAGTATATTTTAAAAAATCGGCCAAGTGCTAGTTGGACTGGCGGACGGAGGGCCCCGTGACGATTTATTGTAAAAAAAATATTTAAATTTATGAAATTAAGCCGTGTGGTTCCCGGTAGAATAGTATCAACCTATCTCTTCCCGTGGTTGTGGTAAAAGGCGATTAATGGTTCATGTTTGGTGAGCATAACAGTATATAACACAAGTGATGACCGTAACGTAATTGGTGTGAGTTCCAAAAAATCTGCAATTGCCAACCAGCCTGTCCAGCGTGGCATTTAAATGCGATGAAAAAGAAATGCGAGAGGCTTATGTCCACTAGTGAACTTTTATTCCCTGTTAATGAGTTTGACATTAAGCAATTTTTTATCATCATCATCATCAGCCCGTAAACATCCCACTGCAGGCATATAGGCCATCCCTCGTATAATGTAGGAGTATGGGCCATACTGGCCCAATGCGGGTTGGGGGAGTTCACATTCCTTTGAATTTTTATTTCTCAGGCATGCAGATTTCCTCACGATGTTTTTCTTCACCGTTAAAGAGCAGTTGGATAAATATTAAAGTAATTAAATTTAAAAACTCATTAGTACATAGCCTGCCTGGAAATCGATCCCATCCCAAATTGGGAGACCGCGTCTTAACCGCTGAGCCATCCACGCTCCGAAGCAATTTGTTCAAGCAAGCAGACCATCAATCTTCCGGAAATTTGTAGGTTAACATATTGTCACTAATACAAATATAACTTTTTTAGCATAAGTAATATTAATAATAATGAATATTTCAGATACCAATTATCTGGTTCCTGGTTTGTAGGTATATGTAAACATCCATGACTTACGAATAAATGTTCGTATTCATCACATTAACCCTTATTTTGTGCTTCGAAGTCACAACCGCTGCTTTGAAGGCAGGGTCACTACACCCTATATATCAATCGACCGCGTTATTGAAGGTTTTAGTTTTCTAACTCCCGACGAAAAACGAATGGTGTGATGTGTTTGACGGTGTTGTATGTGTGCCCATCTAATCTTTGTCCAGATGTCCAGATAATGTTATAAATAAAAACTTTCATAACTCAGGTGCACGTGTCCGTTCAGCATACAAACATATGCCACTAGCGGGATTCGACCCCCGACCTTTTGGTATAGCAGTCAGAGTTTCTAACCACTAAACCAAACAGGTCGTCAATATGCGAGAGCCTATTCAAAAATCGATTCTCTGTGGATGTTTTTCCCTGTGATTACAATCTCAAATTTTATTTTTACGTAGTAGTTTTCATTTAAAAAATAGATGCTAAAACAAGTTTATTTTTGTACCATCGAATATTTAGAAACCAGTGGTAAAACAATTCAAGTGCTGTAAATCACAATCGCAGCACCAGCGACAGGGTGTGCGTGATTCTAAACAAAACATGGCCGCTAGTCCGCTCCAAGAAAAACACCGACAGACTGATTTACGAGACAATATTATTCAAGAAATGTGTCTGGAAATAAAATTAAAAGGCGAAATTCACGGATCAACTACTTGCATAACATTCGTGTATAATTATTGGAAAATGGAAACATGCAGTATAGTATCTTTTTGACAGAGGCTAAGCTAAGGTATGTATAAGTTAGTTAAGAAAATTAAATCGTTTGAATTAGGGGTGTGACTGAAAATTTGAATGACGTTATTAACATACGAAACTTTAGTATAGTGTCTCACCTATAATCGACTAAAGTACCTGTTCAGTACACAAATAAAAATGAACATATACAACAATACAATACAAATACTCTTTATTGCGCAAAATAATTTATAATAATTTTTGATGATAACAATGGAACACAATAAGGCGGTGTTATCACTAAAAGCGATCTCTCCAGACAACTTATATTTAAAATGTAGCAACATTTTTAAGTAGACAAACTGTTTTATGCTCTGGCAACACTGTCTGTATAAACCTACCATTGTTTCAATGTGTGGGGAAAAGTTTCATCGTCGGAATAGATTTTAAGAAACGACCATAAAAGTTTTATTATCCAAAATTGCATCAAACCGTAGCTAGATATTAGCTGAAATGAGTAGTAATAATTTAAAATTGTGAAAACTCACCCAGTCATAAATTTATAGTGGCTGAGTAGCCACATTAGCCGTTCGTCAAATTTCGTTTAAATGTGTATTATTGATTTATTCCGTGGAAACTACTTCACTTTATCGGGATAAAAGTATCATATGTACAATACCAGGTTTATTCTGTCTGTTTGGCAAATTTAATCTAAATCCGTTTCATCATGATTGAGCACCAAACTATAATTTTAGTTGGAAGGTGAATTGCCTATATTTACTTCTAGGTACTGCTTAATTAAATGTTGGTCTCGTGAATGTAGGTAGTCACTTAAAATTATTGACCCATCTGAAATAGACATCCTTAGATGATGTAAGATGCTACTTGTAGTGGTCTGTTATGTGAATTTAATTCTAGGTTAGTGACGAAGACTGATGGCTTGTACTTGATTGAATCGTCCTGTTTTTTCCGGCGTCCTTGCCATAACGTGGTTGTGTCGAGCGCTCGAAACAGCGCATAGAATGGAGTCGACAAGCAATATAAAATATGAAAATTTGTACAAATATGAAATATTGTATATCCATAGATTGTCTCTAGATTGTCTATAAGGTGGAATCGAAACCTTATGTCCGTGGGGTGCGTAAACGTCACAATTTTTGAAAGATTTGACGTCGCGCTTATAATATGAGACCTCTGGTGACAATGAGCTGATATAGCTACCTCGAGCAGCGAATTGGCCTCGCCATTCAACGGAGTAATTCTGACAGTTTCGACCTCGAACACGTTTTCTATTTTTCATAGTTATTTTCCGTGTTTAACTTTATCAATAAATGTAGAATATTGAGAAATAAAGTCTTATTTTTATACTTTTGAATTAAATCTCATTTCATTATGTAAAATCTCGGAGATACATAAAAAAAAAATACGCCCCGAATACAGAACCTCCTCCTTTTTTGAAGTCGTTTAAAAATATAGAACGAATTTTTACATTTCAATACGACTTCAATATTTACTTTTTCATCACAGTTCTGATATTTAGCGAAATGTAGTACTTGCCACTGTTCTTCTTTTACAGTCAGTTTTTCAGGAATTAAGCTCTGAATGGCAAAGACTTGTAGAAGTCTGATATACCTATTTATATATACCTATATTAAACTGGCTTTCCGCCCGCGGCTTCGAATAGCTTTATTACGGGCTTTTACAGGATGAAACTTACCCTGTATCTCCCAGGTTTCCTCTCTGACATGTTTTATTGCGATCAACTAGATTTGTGATAATGTAAGTAATAGAAGTAACAATGTATGATTAAGAACCGGAGAACTCGACACGATATGTTGTATTTAGCGAGCTCCATGTTGGATTTTTAACATAAATTGTATCATATCCTATAATACTCCAAGGATCAACACGAATCTAACTACACCATGCACTTCGAAATTTGTCAAACCATTTAGGCGACAGAAGTTTACATAGAAATCTACAATACAATACAATACAATACAAATACACTTTATTGCACAACAGAAAAGAAAATCTAAATTCATACTTACAGCATTACCTTCCATCCTGGGGCAGTAGAGTAAAAACAGTTACTATGCATTATTAGTGGAGATTAAAGATAGACAGTAACACCTCTCCATAGATATCTCTGTCCGCAAATGTTGAAGAGGGGATGCAGAAACCTTGACGGGGCGGCCTATAAAAATGATATCAGGGCCGACATAGGAATACACTTAACGTTTCTATCTATCCCTCCGCGATATCTTCACTTAGATATAACTATAACATATATAAACTATACTATACCGGTTTGGTCTCTTCCCTGAATGTGATAGGTAGGTACTTATACTTAGATGCCTTACCCGAAATTGTGCGACGACTAGGAAAATATGAAGTAAGACTGTATCAACCATAATCCCGATCCAGTGAGAAGTAGGTGAATATATTACGCGGCACTAGGGTTTTAAATCGATATGAAGTATTAGTGATATAGTCGCGGTCAAAAGCGCAGTAACACGCCCAATTAAAACGATTTATTTATGAAATGTACCTACTTAAGAACAGTAGGTATTCGATACTTGCCACGGTATTTAAAAAAACATTTTTTTTATTTTTTATGCACCACGGGTTCGTTCTTGACCTCAATCACACCTGATGTTAAGTGAAGATGAGGTCGAAGGTGGAAGTGTACTGACCCGGAAACCCCAACACATTTGGGGGACTGGCTATCTTATCTCTGACAACCGGAACACAACAATGCTATTAACATTGCTGTTTGGCGGCAGATTTAGATAAGATGGTGGTAGCTAACCAGGCGGATATTTAAAATGCCCTACCACCAACCAAACCGAATACTTAAACATGTACCCCGCTGGGGATCGAACCCGCGTCCTCCGAATCATAAACCCAATGTTGTTTACATAGAGCCACGGAGGCGATTAAACTTAAAATAAACACTGCACATGTGAACGTGTACGAAATTCAAAGATGTTCGGAATGAAACTTATAAACCGGGGCTAGTTGTATTTTCTTTTACATTTTTATTTTGAAAAAAAATTACTAAACTCCAAATCCAAATGTTGGAGTTAAATTACGTTTTATAGACAAAGTAATTTTAGAGGTTTTTCACCTATAAACCTATCAATAATCTTCAAACACCAGAGTAGCAAGTGGAGCGGAGTTACGGAGACGTTCGCCCACATTCAGCGTGCAGCATTGACTAACGACCTGCCAATCAGGCCCTAACTTAATTGGAAATCCGTGTTTGTGAAACCACTCCCCGTTTTCTAAGGCTTTGTTGGTAAAAATTAAACATTATGCCAACACTCAAAGGAGGATTCCCAAGTAGTGTAGATGCTAGTGTTTTTGTAAATAATTATAGTTCGCTAGTTAATGCGATTACTGATTACAGAAATAAAAGGAAATTGTTCAACTTGCATCGACTGTTAGCCTAAATGCAATAAAACATGCATATATCTATAAAAATCATACTTTAAATCACTATTCCCGTAACGAATAGTTATTTTATTATTTAAAATGTGTTTTGTCTTAGAGATGGCCGTCTGACTTGGTAGCGGAGATATAAACTTTTTACAAATGGGGTCAATCTCCATAACAACATACCATTCTTTTATTTAATTTGGACTTACCAATAACAACAGTCCGCGGTTATGAAAGTAATGAGTTGATGTAACAATATATTCGTGCTAAGACTATATTCTACACACCCACTAAGCAATAATAATAATAATAATAAATATCTTTGCACACACACACAGCGCCATCTAGTTCCACACTAAGCAACTAGGCTTGCATTATAGATACCAGATGGTTGATAATCTACACAAATACATTTTTTTTGTAAATAAATACATATATAAATGAAAAACATCCATAACTCGGGAACACATGTCTGTATTAATCATACAAACATATGCCCCTATAGCGGGATTCGAACCCGCGACCTTTTGGTATAGCAGCAGAGTTTCTAACCACTACACTAAACAGGTCGTCACTGATAACCATTTCCAAAAAAATCACGTAAACTATTTGTTTTTTATTACCAATCAGTGCTGTGTGGATTCGGCACTCAAATAAAATAGAACCAACTCGTCTCTTCTAGTGGATGTCGTAAAATGCGGCTAAGGGACTTTCGATCAAAAAATCATCTATGCACGTTTTAACGGCGATGGGTTCACCTCCGGTCACGTTTGCATTTCTATGTATTTCGTAGGGTGAACCATGGATGTTGTTTCAATCATTAAACTTTTAATGTTTGGTACACCCAAAAACTATTGTTTGAAATATCTCTGACCACCCCATTTGGGATAAAGGTCATGCCATGTATGTATGCATGTATGTACTATCAATCTAAAGTGGCCGAATGACATCCGTCACAATCATCAAATGAATAGCAAATGTACAATTTGTACTGCTGCAGCACACACATGCGTTAGTAATACAATATTATGTTATTGTTGTTGATGTGTTACCTTATCTGTGTATCAATATGTATAAGCTAAATATATGTGTGTGACGGTGGAAACAAATAAAGGCTTTATCTATCTTATCTATCTAAATGCACTGCTCAGAAACAACCCATTATCGCGATGACATTTGTAGAACCTCAGATATGGATCATTTCAGATTTAGTTCACTTCAGATTAGGCGATCACAGATGATGATGATCACAGATCAGAGATCCTGTGAACGATTTGTGAGTATACTTCGATTTTAACTTTACTCGACATCAATATATCAGCCTAAGGACGTCGACTGCTGTATATAGGCATCCTCCATAGATTTCCAGAGTGACCGGTTGGAAGCCGTCTGCATCCCGTGACTCTGTGAGTGGAAGTCTTACGCTGCAATGCGCTTGCCGGTGTGTAGTCTCCACTCAAGAACTTTAATACCCCACCGGCTATCAGTTCTTCGAGCTATGTGCCCTGCCACGTTTCATTGCAATAAATCATCACTGGTAATACACATTGATTAAAGACTCGTCTTCGAGCACTGATGTTAATTTGGACGAGAAGACGTTGTGCAGTTTCTCGAACGCTGCACAGCCCAGTTGGATTCGTCGAATGGCCTCTCCCTTGAACTTAACATAACATTGCAACTGTAACAAACAAATATATAAGAAAAGTAATATGAAGACGTTTTGTGTACTCATTTATTTCATCATCATCATCGGCCCGTAAACATCCCACTGCAGGGATATAGGCCCTCCCTCGCATATTGAGGGAGCATGGGCCGTAGTCCACCACTATGCCCAATGCGGGTTGGGAACTTCACATGCCTTTAAATTTTCATCGTGAGGAAACTTGCATGAAGTTTCCTCACGATGTTTTCCTTCACCGTTTAGGAACAGTCGGATAAATGCACATAAGTAATTAAATTTAAAAACTCATTGGTACATGGCCTGCCTGGGAATCGAACCCGGACCTCCCAAATTGGGAGACCGCGTCTTCACTGTTGAGCCACCGACGCTCTTCATTATATCTGAATATTGCTAATAAACTAGGCGAAAGTTTCTTGTCATGTTTCATGAAAATCGGTTCAGCTGTTTCGATGATATAGAAATTTTGATATATTGCATACCTGGATGATAATAATATTGTCACGTTTAGTGCCTCGAGGGTATTCAAAATTTTCAGTTTAATTAATTTAAATAGTGTCTGAAATTTACTTCTGAATAAGTGACATCCGTTAGGTGTAATGCACGACATCTCGGCTTGGCGTGCTCGTGGGAAACATTGTTAGGTATTATTTGTAGCCCTGACAAGTGCAAGAGTCAAGTGTGTATGCTAATTCCGACCGCGACACGTATTGTCGCTGTCAAACTACACCCTCGTTCTTTCTAATATCTCACGTTATAACAATATGGATACGCTGATGTTTATACCAAAATCCTATTTTCTTGAAGCCGTGATAATCATAAGGAGAACTAATTTGCTCTTGTATTTTAAGAAGCAGTGTTCGATCCCGGTATTATTATTATAGTAACCATCCAAGGTAGTGGTTTTATGCATGGATTTTTGACAGACTTAATTTAATTAAGATAATATTTTTTCCATTGTTTTAATTATAATATATGCTAGAGAAATAAAAATTATTAAGTATATTTACATAATTATAAAAAGTGAATCGCCTCCGAGCTCTCCTACCTGCGACATTGTCCTACCAGCGCGCTATTCGCGTTGCCCCGCTACACCGCTAAGCTGAGTCTTCGTGCATAGAAAGCACCCGCCCTTAGGTCATCTGCAGCTAACATTAGCAAGTATATATAGTATTAGGAATTATAAATGCCCTTTATAAGACCAAACTATATGATGATGATGAAACGATGTTAGAACTATGATTTAGGTTTCGTTGTACATGCATATAGTTTTTAAGAAATTTGGTACGGAGACATCGACAACGATTATGCATATTGTACGGTGCAAAAATGTGTACTTTTAATTCGAAATTTTAGCCATCGGAGTCGCGACATTCATGTAAAATATAAAAATTTGTTAAAGTTAATTACTGCCACACAGTGCTCACCCTTACGAGTCGACAGGGCTCATTGATGCTCACAGACTCAAGTAATTATTTGAGGTAATAGGTAAGTACCATCTTTACAGGATGTCCGAATTTGCTTTATATTAGAAATAGATAACAGTATTTAGTGCAGTCCCTGTCAAAACACAACCAACAACAATCGAGGATTACAAAATTATTACAAAGTAGGATTTCTGACAGCATTTCTGAGGTTGTCGGAAATCGGAAGTAAATCTTAAAAAAAAAACATTTATCCAATTTGTTGGGCTTATCCATATGTATCCAAAGCATGAAAGTCTCGCCTTCCTTGTTTGGGGATATTAAAAAATTGTTCCGGCTAGCGTGTCTAATCTCCGGCAGCCGGTGCGCGCTCTACGTTGCCAAACGTGTCAAAGAGGTATTTTTGAAATTCGAAAAGTGAATCGTTTTATAACGACCGATGTGTTTGGAAAGAGAAAAGTATAGCATAAGAAAAAATATGCAGGAAATTACCTAGTAATACCTACCTTTATAAGTTAAGATACGTAAGGTATTAGTATCTTAACTTATTATTTGTTATTATTATTAAATCCTTTCTTCTTCTTCAATTTAAGAGCTATGCTCTTGTCGGTAAAGTAATGACCACCACCACATCCTTTATTGGACACGAAATAAAATAGTAAAAGTAAATAGTGCAAGGCGGTCTTATTGCTGATAGCGATTTCTCCCATTATGATTTATTAGTTAGGAGTTCTGTTATTGGAGAGTTATTGCACGAGTAATATTTATATTGTTTGGTTTGCGTAGCAGCACATTGTAACATTGTAATGATGCGGATGTACTTATTCATGCTTTCGTCTGTTATCATTAGGTCGTACAAAAAAAATAATATCAACATGAAACCCTCTTAGGGCACTGCAAATAGGTACCGTATCAAATTCAAATTGAAATGTGGTTTGGTATTAATTGCAATTGCTACCAGCGCCATCTACACAACTCTATCTGAATTTTCAAATAGGACGACCGCAATCGCAGTGCCATCTGTGTAAGAAGTGGAACACTAATTTCATCCCCTCATAGCTAGGGGTTGCAAAACAAAATCTGCAAATAGGCGCCACTTGCAAATATTACTGAAGGCGAAGAGATAGAATGCGATTTTTTTTATTTACTAATTGAAAAATAAAGTACAGGGGTTACTTTTAGAGTTTCTACATTCGCATATTTCGCAAAAAGAGTCCTAGTCTAATCATTTTAAAAATTGGAAACAAAACTTAGTGTAGGTACCGCAATGGTATCAAATTTTTTTATATATTTAGTTCAAAACGTTAAGAAAGCCGTTTCTATGAGACTAAATTTCAAATATCTGTAGTAGTATAATAATGTGAAATTTATAAGCGTCGAATTGACAAGAAGAATATTTAAATAGGTACTTAGGATAGCTACCGGGTAACGATTTTTGCATATTAAAAGAGCAGGTAGATGGAGAACATCAAAACCAAATACAATTTATAAAACCGCGGTAGGACTCCTATTAGCTAAATTTGCGCATTTCCCACATAAAATGCTCCGAAATGAATAAACCGATCCTAATGAAACTTTATACATTTTTAGTTTATAGGCTAAAATATCATAATATCGATTTTAAAATTATAATATTTGCATTGCATTTTTTTGGTACCTATGGAAAATATTTAATTGCAATATTCTTTTACGAAAATATTCTGTTACCAACTTTTTAGATCTATGTGCCTACGTGCAAAAATTTGGAATTGAAAGTTTGTACTGTAATAGACCCTCTTAATAGATCATGGAAATTATTGATATAAAATAATTTTGCGATTCACGAAGGAATTATCTAAGGTTGATGAAAAATCCGAGAAAGAATATAATATTACCCCGCTATCGCCTCAGACGTAGTTGCGTGAACAATCTTCATGATTTCAGCACCATTCGAGACTTGAATTTAAAACGTTGTGATGTAAGAAAGTTTTTGTTCAAACCAAATGGCAAGGCGAGTAAAGTTTTAGAGTTTAATAAGTTGTAATGTCGGAGATTTGTGGCGGTAATGACATGTCGTTAACTGAAGACAAGCCCGTCCTCGTCTACACCGAGTATTGTTTAAAAACGGCTTCAAACTTGTAATTGTCCAATTTGGAAACTAAAATCGACGGTTATTGTCAAAGGTTTTTACCACTCGTGTTTCTATGAGGATTTGCCGACAATGCTTATTTGAAACTTGTGAATATAATTAGTTATGTACGATGTGGTATAGGACTAACCTATTTCTTCCTGCATATGGTAAGGTTTATTATCGTTATATTGATGTAGTTTGACGTCAGTAAATAGCGAATTCGTTTGTCGTAATCTTTATTTCTCGTAATCATTATTATTCGATTAAACGAATCCCAAAAAAAAACCGTCTTGGCAAATTGTTGGAGTGATTGACCGTCTTCATTATTGCCTTTAAGTACTCTTCTTAACAAATGATAATGATACTTACGCTCTATAAATATTTTACTCAGGTGATAATTTTCAAAAATTTCATATTGATACGTCCTCTTATAGCGCAAAATCTTTCCCAGGTTCTCGAAATATATAATAATTTTGAAATTAGAAAACACAATCTAGAATACACTTATAATTCAAACGGAGAATACGTAATCAACATGCTTACCCCTATCAAGAGAGGTGAGAGAGAAATTAAAACCTCCGGAGAGCAGGCCGGTACACCACAAATCGCTTAGTGCTTCCCGCCCGTCCTAATGGCACGCCAATTAAAAGTTTGCTCCGCTTGCTCCCTCGACGCGGATTGTTATCTGAGCGTGCTGTAAAACTGAGCAGCTGAGCATCGAACCATAATGTAGTTTATTCGAGCTCACCACAGTTCGGCTTCTGAACTATTAAGCATTTTGATGTGGGAATGATTCGAAGAGTAAATACAATTCTTAGTTCGACGAAAGATTACAAAATGAAGGTGAACTCTAAGTAGTTTAGAAACACTTTCGTTTTGAAAAAAGAAATGTTTTGAATTCGCTAAAAGCTAATAGAATTTCAAAACTTCACTTTTATTATGGAACTAAAGCTACTGCGGAGGCTAGCCCAAGAGTATAAAAACAATAGCAGTGAAAATATTAGAGCGATTTAAATGATTTGAGAGGTGTATTCAGCAGGTTAGATTGATGGCAGTTAATCATTTTGGGCGAATTGCGATTCAATGCTGGTTTTAAAAACAAAAATATCCTATAAGAATTTCGACGACTTACTGAGTTAATCCAATTAGACATGTCTACATAAGAAGTCTGCTTGAATGTTACATTTCTTATTGTAACCGGTCTTGTAGAAATAAAGTTGTGATTGAGATTTGAAATACCTACTCACTTGCCGTTTCACGATAGAGATTATATATTTTTTTTTATAATAATTTAATAATTATAAAATAAAAAAATAAAAAAAATTTACATTGAGAGAGTTTTCAAAGTAAAGAAAATTTATTAAAATTACAAGTGCACGAAGTCGATTATTATACCAATATAAAAATTGTATGTGTTGTGTATATGTTTGACGGCTGTATGTGTTTGACGGTGTTGTGTGTGTGTATGCGTGGGTTTGTGTATTCAGTCTTTGTTTGGATGTATCTCAGTAATGCGTGGTTTTTTTTTTTATGATTCACTGGATTCGCGTTGCGATTATCCATCTCATCTGATGGATAGTGACGATGTGATCGAAGATGAAGCACGCAATACCTATTCACTCTGCTCTTGAAGATCCCAAGGTTGTAAGATTCAGCAAATACTGACGCCGGAATGGAGTTCCATGCCTTGGCTGTTCGGATGAAGAATGAATGATGATGATGAATGATTATTTTAAAGACTAAAAGTGTGGTCTCAAATAATTATACGTCTATGTCTTCTTAAAATACATAAACACTTGCACAAAGGTTTAGGTGGTTGGAGGATATTTTATCTCTAATATACATTTCAAATTCGCTGGGCTATTTGATTCTCACAGACTGCCGAGGAAATGTCTATGCCGAGTACCCTTTCGCAGAATATGGCCAAACCGTCTACCCCGGGGCGCACCGTAGTTGCATGCCGACCAGCTTCTGAAGGTCATAGATTTGTAGAGGTCATAGTTACGCCGGTCAACCCTCGTCGGGCTCGGATTTAGCACCGTTTAGACCCAAATGGGGAGCCTTAAACCTTAAGAATTAAACAGACTTGGAGAAGATTACCATCCGGAACTCGCGACATTTTCAGTTCTACTGGATGTCAGGAAGGTATTGAATCTTGGAATCAGTCCAAAAAGGTTTCCATGAATGTGTATGCGAATTTTCACTGATTGCCATACGGTAGACGGTAGCTGACCTGCACTCACAGATGGGGCACAACACGACTGGAGGACATCATGGAGTACACCAGAACTAAGGCTGACGTCCAATGTGTGGCTCTCTGTACTGTCACTATAATGTTTGTCATTCAGTAAAAAAGTTGTCAGTATATCAGAAATTCGTCTCTGGAACCACAAGGGGAGGAGCAAGAAATTACAGACAAGATTTATAAGCAGACTAACATGACACTTTGTAGCTAAAAGATCATCGTCGATGCGCTTTTAGAAAGTTGGTAAAATTTCTAATGAAAAAAGCATTTACGATTTTATGCAACTGAGATCAAGTATATTTTTCGTGGGCAGATAATTAAAGTACCCACTCAATTGAATGATTAGGCTAATCGTTATGTATGGCGGACATTTCCTGCATTATAAGAGACTGGTGATGACCAGAGTGGTGCCTCACTACGTGGGATTCCTCCGTAGATTCTAAAACAACCTAACCAACTCGTTCTGAGCAGCACAGTATTTTGTAAAAGCTTTGCATTTTAATTAAAAGAGAAGGTGATACAACTATGGAATGAACTGCTTACAATACTCTAAATTGCCATATAATAGTTTATAAATATTTATAATAGGATTAAATAAACTCTTCCGTTTTTAAATACCGAAACTGGCTAACAACCCTTTCCCGTTTCCACGCCGCAAAAGCCGGCTAAGTGGATTTTCGGGTCGTCCCGCATTTGGCTAACGGCCCTGCACTGCCGAGTCGTTAGTGACAGCCACCTACACGGTGCAGGGATGTCGCAAAGTGATTAGGTGACTGCTGATGTTTTCGGAACTCTGACTTCAATTTGGTAGTATGAAATTGTTCGAGGTGGGAAAGGTTTCAAATATCAATGTACGCTTAATTGATAGGGTGCATTAATGGAGCAAATTCACTTTATCGAACACAGTAAGACTACATTAGCAAGTGTAAGTGGACAGTTTTTCCTTTGACTTAAGACTAAGACTTGTCAAGAAATATTCATTTGCTAATATTACAATCTCGGTCAATCTCGGGACCACAAATTGGCGGTTCATTTATGTAAACTATAAACAAAAGAGGGCCTTATATTGAGCCATGTGGCACACCAAAGTGAGGACTCGAGATCCTGGTGATCTTACTACTTGACATCTACTTTTTGTATCCTATTTTCCAAATATGATTGAATCGAGCTAAGACTGTGATTTTTGTATCTGTAATATTTAAATTTCATTCATAATATTTTGTGATCAACGCAGTCAAACGCCTTTGAAAGTTAGCAAAAAACACCAATTACATTTTGTGAGCATTCCCAAGTCTTAAAACGTGTTTATTTAGACTAACTACCGCATCAACAATATTTCTTCCTTTGGTAAAGCCAAAGTGTTGATGGTGGAACAAGTTATTAACATTAAAATGTGAAAGCATTTGGGTTAACATGATTTTTCAAAAAATTTTTCAGGACACCTTTCAACATTTTCCTTCAGTATAAATTAGCAGCAAGAGGCAACCCTAAATAATCTCCCAGTGGCACATTTATCTTATAGAATAATTATGAGGTGTCCTATATGATGAGTAAACGCAGCGCTGTCAGCGAAATGGGATGTGACGACAATGTCACCCACTGTGTAAACCATTTACAAAACTTTCTTTTTTTTGGCAATTGCAATAACTCATTTTGAAGCCTAATATAACAAATATCCCAAATTGAAACCTAGTGCACTGTTATGTCTCCGTTATAATGTACTTGGTTTATATTACTTAATTCTAGAGCGGTAAGCATTTGTATCGTCGCCGTTATGTTCAAAAGATGGCCAAGTGCGTGTAGCACTCGTGCGCTAAGGGTTCCATAATATAACATCACCACTGACAAACTTTTTAAGGAACATTCATATTTTAATTACATTATACAAATATTATATTTGTATGTTTTTTTTTAGTGGTCATAGAAAGAGTAATTTATTGACGTCAAAAACGGTGCTCCTCATGTTTTGAAAAAAAAAAAACGATTTATACGAATGAAAAAGTTTTAAAAAATGTATATATTAGGTACTCTACTGTAACCCATTTAATTAAAATTGCCCAAGTAATAAGCACTTCTACAATTGAAATCGAGCTATTTTGTATTGTTTAATTCAAATTTTTATTTTTTCAACAATTTATTTAACAATGTGCCAGTAATGTCTCAGTAAATAACAAAATACGGTTCAATTATTTAGTTTTCTATTGAAGCCGAATCCAATTACATAGAGCTAAATAGCAGGAAATATTAATTTAATGTTCCTGAATCGATTTCTAAACCGCACAGTGGCTACTGGTCATCAACGACCAGTAACTGAGGATTTAATAATATTGCAATACATTATTGAAATTGGAACAACGTAGAAGCGATGGCGTGTAAAATAACATAAATTGGAATTTAAAAAACGCCGGAAGGACTATAGTATGCAAATATACCAACCGTGTTAAAAGCTAAATCTTCGAAAAAGAGGCGTTCGAGCCATTGCCATTCCATTTTTAAGTAGCTTACTCTCCTAGCACGGAATATAAAGGCGGAACAAATATCACTGAAAGTGTTTTCTTTTGAAAAAAAATACTTTTAAACGATTTTGACATCTTTTTAAGGAATTTATCGTAACGAAACGTGAGTAAAATAAAGATTAGAGAAAGTTAAAGTTAAGTACTGATGAATAGATATAGCTCACATTTTTAAAATACATTTAAAATAATTAGACCCGAAAATATGAATTTTAAACGCTGTGGCTTATGACTTCCACCAAAATTTCTTTACTGAAAGTGCACACCGCAAAACGGTGCGTTTCCACACCTCATTGCGAACCGACACGGCTGTTACAAATCGCCCTATTATTATAGGATATTATTATAATGGAACTGTGCAATTAGAACAATCGACTGAGCCATACCGCTACAAAAACTTGCGCCATATTGTAAAAGTTTAATATCAATTGGTAAGTAACTAGTTATTAGTAAGAAGTGGACAGCATGAGTGATTCGTTTCGTATTACAATTTCTATATCGCCTACTTGTTTCTTGAGTTGTAACATTTATATATAACACACGATATCTGACCATTACATTAATAGTAAAATTAGTATTCTTTGCCCATTAATTTTCTAATTTGAGTGCACAGGAGCGAGCAGACCAAGTTTCAAAAGATCGGATCAGGAGTTTGCTTTAGGTATAGCATAGGTATTTAGTTATAAAACCTACAATATTAAATTAAAGTTACCACTGTGCACTTCATTACGTTGTAGAAGATGCTAAGATCTTCTAAAATTATTTTCTAAAAAATTAATCAATAGTTACTAATAATATTTTATAAAAATAGTTTATTGAATCGTGATATTTGCCCTCGGTGAAATTTTTCATAATTTGAAACAAGTTATTGCTCGATTTTTTTGAAAATAGTTACAGGGGTTCTAAGTATATTCTCCCACGCAATGTAATTCACAGTGGTAATTTTAATCATATAGTCTATGTTTTATTACTAAATATGTATGTTATAACTAAAGCAAGCTACCGATTTGTTAGAATTTTCTTTTATTCTATCACTGACAGGTACTCTATCCATGTGTAAAAAATCACGGCCTTTAAAATTATAGGATGTTAAAAGTGTATTCTTACTGGACTAAATTCAATACAAATTATAATAATATCATCATTTTTTTTTAATTAACCTGACAAATTTTTTATTTGTTTTTAAAATATTCTTTTGTAATATGTAATTTATAGGATTATTGTTCAACATGTAATTCTCATTTAAATTATTTATTTGAAATCTTGTGAGAAGACATCTAAAGGATACAAGTAAAGTTTCATAGCATTAATCTAAATTTAAATTCTTTTGTATTTTTAAAAGTGAAAGGAGAAGGTGTTCAGTATCATTAAATGGTAAAAAATATGAATTATGTACCTACATATTTTTAAATAACGTAGGTGCCATTATTTTCAAGAGACATTTTAACACAGATATGGATATCTATATCTAAAAGTAAAATGACTTATTAAGGTGGACTTAAAAAAAAAATAATTTCAGTTTTTGCGTTCATCATTCATGATGCGACCAAGGACGCGAACGCATTCACTTAATCTCGCAATCGAATTTATCCTATCAAGTCATCATCGAAAGTCTTACTAATAACACAAAATTGGGTTCTTTTACATAAATTATGATAATGAAAAACCCATCTCCCATCTATATGTATGTTTATAACTATACGCATACACAAGCATCAAATTACGGTAAAAGTTGACGCTAATGACTTTTAGGTACCGGCCATTGGTTCGTACTAATGATCCACCGGTTCGGCCCACTTTTTTACCGACAATCCGTTTTGGTAATTTTCTTTTTCTACGCAACTACCGCTTGACATGTAAAAATATTTGGGGATTCGATAAAAATTTGTTGAGTAATAAATAAATCAATATTGTTGAACTTTATAATGATTGAGGCCAGAATTGTGAAGGCCGTGTGGTTCCGGCAAAGTAGAGTAGGACCAAGTTTATCACCAACCAATCAGCTCTTCCTGTGAAAGTCGTAAAAGACGACAAAACAAAGCGAACTGTTTTTTTTAATACACGGTAATCATTTTGTGTTAAGTGAAGATGAGGCAGTAGGTGGAAGCGTACTGACCAGGAAACCCCACATCATTTGGGGGACTGGCTATCTTATCTCTGACAACCGGAAGTCAATAATGCTATTAACTTTGCTGTTTGGCGGCAGACTTAGATACGATGGTGGCAGCCAGGCGGACATTTAAAATGCCTTACCAACAACCACATCGAGTACTATACATGGCTCTGCTGGGATCGAACCCACGACCTCCGATTCGTAAACCCTATATTGTTTACATTGCACCACGAGGGTGCAATGTAAACAGCACCTCAAAACAAAAAAATGTGATAATCACCCGTAAAGTGTGGCGATTAGGGCAAATGCTCCCATAGAAAATGATGCGAATCGCTTCATGAAAAAGGCTTATGTCCAGTAGTAGACGTAAAACTGTTAATATGATGCGAGATATGAAATAAATTATTGCAATCAAACAGCTACAGAGTCATAAGGATCTCAACCTTACCTAAATGTCAATCAGGCAATCGTTATTGTATCCAAATAAGTGACACATGTAGTAACCATAAAGTACTATTATTTTAGTTTCAAGATTGCGTGGCCAATTCTAGTGTATTGAAATCGAAAAATTAAGTTTTAACTTCGCATTTTTTTCTATCGAGACATGGTGTAAGCTGTTATATTTAAAAATTTTTCCACAACATTATAGTTTATTATATTTTACAAACTTATGAATTAACTACCTAGTACTTGACCTGACTGAATATTCCATGAAAGTTTTTAAATGATCGAATCAACATCAAATATCTGTTATAAAAGGAGTACCTACAATGAAAAAAGTTGATATTAACAAATGTCTACCTATGAAGATAAGGATATATTAGATTTTAAAAATACTTGCGTCAATTTCAAAGTAATTTCCCAATGTTAGTCCCAGATAGCCTTTTGGGTGTTCCAAATGTCAAATATTTAGTCCTTGAAACAACAACAAAGATTCATATTACGAATTATACATAAAACTTACCAGGAGCTCGTCACGATTGAAACATGTCTATTTATGATTTAGATTCCTCAGTCACTTTTTACGACATCCACGGTAAGAGACGAATTAATCCTATCATTTTAACTATACGGTATTAAAAAACCTACTGAACCAAAATAAAACCTTGCGTCAAATAAGACACCCATGGCTACCTTTAAAACCGTGAATGCAATTGTTCCAACGTCATTTCAATTCGATGCGCACACGCCGCTGCGATTAGTCACCGTCACCCGTTTACTCACTGCTGCCACCTTTCTAATAGCTCCAGATATGAATGTAAAAAATTGACTTCTATATATATACAGGGCGTCCCAAAGTTATGGGACATGAAGGGGAAGTACCTTAAATATTGTAGATAGTGAATTTTGCTCAAAGAAGACTTTATGTTATTTTTAAAAGTTAGTAATTCTGCATTCATAGATTTTCTAAAAATTACTTGCTTCGGCTGGGAATCGAACCGACTTAAATGTGAAAAAAAAAACACCCTACTTTTATGATGCCAATCGAAAGAATAGCTAAAAAATAATAACTCTGCCTAAGTAACATAGTATTTTAAAAGAAAGGAACAACATAAAATGATTGAGTCAAATTTCAAGAAAGTTATTTATTGCTAAAGTGATTTCTTCTTTTGGGGATACGTGAAAGATATGCTATACAAAAAGCGATACGAGAACGTAGGCGAGTTGCAAACAGAATTGTGCCATATCACATCGAGTGTTCACCATAAAATGATTAGAAAATCAACAGGCAGCGGGCTCATTAAAAGATTGGCGATTTGCGTAAGACAAGAGGGATCACATTTTGAGCATTTAATTAATTAATTTACAAAAAAATACCTACTTAATTGACTACGGCAGTTTCATGTATGTTTTTTATTTGATTAAAATGATTAATTTCACGTTGTTCCTTTCTTTTAAAATACTATGTTACTTAGGCAGAGTTATTATTTTTTAGCTATTCTTTCGATTGGCATCATAAAAGTAGGGTGTTTTTTTTTTCACATTTGAGTCGGTTCGATTCCCAGCCGAAGCAAATAATTTTTAGAAAATCTATGAATGCAGAATTACTAACTTTTAAAAATAACATAAAGTCTTCTTTGAGCAAAATTCACTATCTACGATATTTAAGGTACTTCCCCTTCATGTCCCATAACTTTGGGACGCCCTGTATACCTACCATATATATTATTATTTGGATGAATATGTAAGACTACTAGATTAACTCAGAAGAAATCTACGAGAAATGTCACGTACGACTACCTTTTTGGTGTGGTGGTTAGAAACACTGACCACTATACCAAAAAAGGTCGCGGGCTCGAATCCCGGCATATGTTTGTATGATGAATATGGTATAATAAGTATTTATTAAAAAAAAATGTATTTATGTATATCAACCATCTGGTATCCACAACACAACCCTATAGTTGTCTTAAAGTGGAACTAGATGTCATTGTGTGCATGTCTAAGGATATTTATTTATTATTTATTAGGTATATCAAGAAAGATTAAATCATCAAAGCAATTTCGATGGACAGTATCCGCTGAGGTGTGTGTGACAATTTATAGTAGGTAGCAGGCTTAGTTGAGTACGAGCCGAAACGATATTAATGTACTACAATTCATTATTATAATTTGGGCCGACTCTGATTCTTGGTAGGTATAGAAGAATAGAATCAACTTCTCCGTATAGATGTGAGTATCACAAATGGCGACTAAAGGATCTTTAGGACCACACTATACACCATTGAAATGCAGCAGCGTCATAGGTCAGCTTCCAAGAAATCTGTAATCGCCAACGCTGATGATTAATGCAAATCCTATATTAACCGATTGAAGTTGTACCTACAGAAAAGTACTTTTACAAATACCATAGACAGTATTTTTTTCCGCTTGACAACACCATTCTTTCACTCTTGTTTCCTTAGTGTATTAATTCTGGCAGACAGGATTGGGAACGCGGTGATCCGCAAGAGAACCAAAGTCGTCGGATAACGCTGAAAATTAGTTGAGTAAACTGGCAATGAACCAGTCATTTATGTCGAGCAGAACTGACACTCGTTGGAGTAAGCGGGTTCTGAGCTGGAGACCATGACAAGACAATATAGTATGGTGCTGGCATGTAAATGGAGTTTCAATTTACGTCGGAAGATTGGAAGTGACTGGATGTGTAAAGCCGAAGAGCTGGTGACTTTGGGAGGCTGGATACACCCAGCGATCATCTTCTATGGGCTGATGCAGAATACTACTTGAACGATGTTGTTTGGATAAGTTGTTTTCGAGATATGAATAGTTTACAGAACGGGTTTTAGCGCAATTTGACAGTCGCGCCACTTCAAAGGTTGTAGGTATTAATGAGGATCATAATAGATGATTATGATTTCTTCTTCTTCTATTTAAGAGCTATTTCTATAGTCTCTCTATTATGATTTCATGTGTGATAAAAATTATTGTTGACTTTTCGGATAAGGTTTGCATTAAAGAAGAAATCTAAGGCTTGTTTGAATGTAATCTACGCCAATAAACATGCCCGAGGCATTACTCGACACATGAACGAAAGCCTAGGACAGATATAGACTGATGATATGTGTGTTATTTTGTGAGATCTGTGGTATTTCTAAATGACTAAAGTGTTTAACCTTGAGGAAATTCTGGACAAACACCAGTTTTAACAAATTCCAAGTGATAGGTTAAGATTATTAAGTATGAATGTGGAGGGTTACAAAGGGAAATATCGACTAACGAAAAAGTCGATTAACTGAAAGAAGATAACTACGGGCAAGAAAAGAGTAATACTGATGTGATACCTAGAAGACATGAGTGGAAGATAATAACATATTAGGCCGACCTAAAACAATGGCAAAAGATAGAAGAACAAAGAGAAGAACTGATGAAATACCTTCTGCTTCTTAGCGAGTCGATGGCAACAACATTAAGTATACTTAACATAATATTTTAACGGTATATTCGAAGTAGATGTAATACAAAAAAAAATTCACTAACTAAAAAAAAAAGTTACAGTCAACACCGTGTAAGATGTGATGATGTATTATTTAAAATTATTGATGCAAATAACAGTACTGCAAAAAGTTATAGCCGCAGGTGGCTAAATTTCATTTTAATAGAGCATAATGTTGTGTAACATGGCATTACAGTGCGAAGATTTTCATTTCCTTGTAATTTGTTTCTCGCGTGGCTTGAACTTTAGAGGAGTTTAAAACCTAACACTGAACGCCCATTTACTCTTTAAGCCAACTCTCTATGGCGCAGAGGTGCTCATATTTATGTCAAAGAATATCTGACAAAAAAGAGGACGTCCTTTAAGATAGTAAAAAACAAACATAAATAATTCATAGGGAACAAAAAGATCAAGATTTGTTTTCGTCAGACAAATTTCTTTAATTTCTTCTAAAACTCATTGAAGTCATTTAGTTCCATGCTCATAAGTACAGTCGTCAATAAATACTAAAATTCATTCACGGTGCGCAATAATTTCATTAATAGGTATATATCTATTAAAATCCTGTTAAGAGTAATCAATAACGAAGTTTAATAATATTTTGATAATGTTAATCATTATTAAAGTATGACTTTTGTATATCATCTGTCAAATTGTCTGGCGGTTAAATGTTGATATATTACTAGTGTCAATGTAAGAAATGGTTAGCTACTGCTGTTACTTTTCAAAGTGATTGCTAAAATCGATTTCATAATAAATTAACAAACTTTGTTACTTTAAAAAGTGAATTATAAAAAATATTAAAATGAAATTATTAAATATGTATATGAAATTTAAAATATTATTCATGTTATTTGAATTGAAGAGAATTTAATTCTTGTAACAGTAAATATTACGTTAAAAGTGGTACAAAATACGTATTTAAAAGTAAAAGATTATGTTTAATATAATTGGTATGTTCGACACTTTTCACATTCGCATATTCGACCTAGTCGCAGGATATGTATACCTATTTTTCCGTTTACTGTGCCTAATTCTACCAAATTATGTTTGTTCACAATCGCATTATTTGCATAATGGAGGTTCTCTCTATTTAGAAATAACAGATTCCACACAACGACATTTAATTCCTTCTGCAACTGTACACAATTTTAACTCTACACAACCTTATTAGGCTTTAATCTCTCAGAGACACTGTCATCGTATCCACAAAAAGCATGTATCTATTTCCTTATATTCTTTGTCGTATCGTACCCTGCGGTACCTTCGAGCCCAACTCCTATACATCAACGCTTACCCACGCCTCTGATGAGAAGATGATGACCGTAATTTGCGACGCACCAAGACGTCTATGTCTCGTGTTTTTTCACTGAGCTCAGGTATCACCGGGGTACGAAATTACAAGTAATTTATCGCCGGTACATAAGGATAAGGAGATGGTGTTGTGAGTGTAAATATTTTTAAAATACTTCTGAAAAATTGCTACTCGGTGTAATGGATGACTGATATGTTTATGAAAATAATATGCGTATAGTACCTACATACAATTACGTTATTTATGTATTGGTCCTGTATATATACGCTTTTATAAATGAAAACCTAAGAATACTATTAATTTAACCGAGAAAAAATATAAAGTTTATATTAAAAACGTATTAGGAAGTTGAGGCTACAGATGTGTTCTTAATATCCGTTGTTTTGCTGCAGTTCTCAAAGTAATCGTAATCAATTGCCTGTAAACGTACTACTATATAATAATAGCTGTAAATATGGGAAGCCGTAATGACTTCTGTCTAACTCCGATTTTAAAGAAAATTTTCTGTCATTCAAACATTTATTACTCAGTAGGCCAAATATTTTTAGTTCCCTCTATGTACTTATGTCGCATCTTCCGACTACCAGATGCGGGGAGGACTTCCACTCGTACGTTGTCGATCCACCAAAAATTTGCACAAATCTTTTTCTTCCTGTTTCTTAATGCGTATTGCTAACACATGGAACTCCCTGGGAGCGATATTTAAGATCGCATGCTTCATCTTTGGCTTTATTGTCACTTTCCACCAAGTGAGATTGTGGACAAATCGTTGGACGCCTCTGAAAACCAGCGCTGTAGCAATTGATGCAGCATTGTTACCATTTTCGACAACACACTACACTCACTCCATTTCCAAATTTCCCTGTTTTTATATAGTGTTTTGTAATTTTCTTATTATTAATTTTTGTTCTTACTATTGTGGCTGTTATAGTGTGATGTCTCTGTCTATGTCAAATGAGCCTCCAGTACTTAATATAAAATGAAATTGTTACTTAAAAGAGAACAGAAAGCACGAAGACTGTGGGGTTTTTTGTGCCGATACATTTCCCAAGATATTGTCGCTTTCTGAAACTAGGCTAGTTTGGAATTACGACATGACTGACCTGGAAATTGCACCAGTAGTCCTAATATCTAATTATTTTCAATATGTTTAAATTGATATTCAACTATTACCAGTGATAAGGTGGCACAGCCTCTTTAGATTAGTTGTTTATGTTAGGTTTATGTTTGGTTTTTAAGTGCTCTTATTTTGTAAAATTGGTAGTAATATAGATATATTATTAGAATTTAATTTTATCTTATTAGATAGTTATTAAGTTCCATTTATTGCCGTAAGTTGTTATAGCTATTTTAATATTAGCATATTACTAGATCAAATAGCAGTGAATATAAATTCAGTTTTATAGACAATTGAAGTATTATTATATGGATTACAACATTTAAATACTGCTATTTTCGTCTCCACCATTAAAATAAATTGGTTTATAATATACTTATTTATGTGTATGATTTATGATTGTTAGTAACGGTAGTAATATATTTTCATAATTTAAAATTTACTTCTCCAATACTTTCAGTAAAAATAAAGAAAATAAAGTTCCGTCCATGACAGGTTGTCCACCTATTTGGTTTAAATGTTCTTAGTGTTCCACGAGGGTAATTTATTTATAATGACAACCTCATATCATTTAAAAAGTACCAACAGTACTCTACTGTCCCGCTTGGCTTTACAAACTGTTTATTTTACCTTTATTGTGATTCCGACACGCTGATTTCGTGGTTTTATAGTATAGGCTACATTTACCATAATGACCATTGCAAGGTAAAATGTTATTCATTGGAAAACCTAGCTTAAAGTTTTCACGTAAGGTTGATATTTGTTGTATATTTCTACATTAACGATATTTTAATTGAGTCGATCCTGACGTAGAGTAATGATTGGATGTAACATCGATTTATTTTGAGTTCTCGTTTCTGATTGGCGGTCTCGATAAGTTTGTATCTATCAGGTAATGTTTTTATAATCGCAGAGTTCAGATTTTCAGCGTGTTTCGTAAATTGGTGCAGACTATATAAGGTACAGATTAGGACATAGAAAATTACTTATAATAACCTCTTTGTCTAAAATGTTAGATAGACAAATCATGCTAGTGAGTTATACAAAAACATTTCGTTGTTAGTATTCTGGGCAGGCAGAATTTAATAACTTAATGATTTTTATTTCGAAATAATTCATTTATATTCTATAAATACATTACACTGTCTTTCTAATAGGAACATAAATTAATTTGCAAATAAAGTAGTAAACTGTTTTTGTTAGCGTAATATCGCCTAGTCTACGTACCTACAAACCGACAAGTTGAATATAGGTAATCACTTTTTTGTTAATTACCATCTTTTTACAGTACATTGTAAAATTCACGTGAGATGCAATTTAGTAATTTGAATTTTAATATAGCACTACTTTTCCACAGATTTTTTTTATATTAGTGAAAATCATACATTTATTGCGTTCGACCAGAGTCGTACTAAGGTTGAAATCCCCAAGGATTGGACCACATCGACCCTAATGAGCCTGTTTCTGATAAATGGGTGTTCGAGCCCCGCCCTCTATCGGCGATCAGCAAACTATCTTAACTCCGTCTTGATACACTTTGCGCTCAGGCGTTTCGTATGATTTGTTGGTGGTTAGGTAAAATCAAGAGAAACGCGTCGTTTTATATATTAATGTAATGGCCAAAAATTCTTGAGAAATTTTTCGATAAATATTTTATTTTTAAGGAATTATATTATTAAGTTAAAGAATAGGAATTTTTGATTTATTTTTGGGTAATTTTATTTATATCCTACCAGGTTCCAAACGTAATGTTCTAAGTAAATCTATATTACTACCCACTTAAGTATAATTCGCTCATTTATATAAGTAAAAACTTGTCTTTTGATACTGTGAGTTATGAACAAACAAAATTCAAATAAATAATTGTTGATTTAATTAGCTAAGAAAATCTCTCTTAATGTTTTTACACCATCCATCTAGTGACATCACACTCAACACGTACAAATAATCTAAGTTAAATTGCAAACATCCGTCTGAGAGTGAGATCCCGCGAAAATCTTAATTAACAGATAGGCGCGAGTCATTTATCTTCAGCTATGTGATAAGGTGAGGGAAGACGAACGCCTCTCAGGTACGAAGTGATGATGGGAATATCATTAATGATTGATCGATGCTGAGATTCATTAATGATTCAGAAGCTGACGTGGAGTTTGTATTTCAATTATGCAGTGATAACCTTTTGTTTGACTAATACCTTTTTGTTTGTAAGCATTATGTATTTGATTGGGAGGTTTGGCACAGCTTTAGGTATTTGAAAGGGAAGAAGGTAATAAAGGTCTGCCTACTTAACGATAAAATTAATTCATTGATTTTTAATCGTCTCATCGTCAATATAATCTTTGAAATATATGTAGTCTGTTTCAATGGGACATAGCAATAAAACGAGAGTATAAAAATAGTTCTAACACCAAGCCAAATATTTGTAGAGCAATGAAAAATTACATCCAAAACAGACGCGCCAAAATTAGGCGAGTTACATTAGGGTGTTCTCTATAATTAAACATCAATACCGTTACAAAAAGTAAATAAACAGGGTACATATAGAGGGAGGTGCGCGGGGAGAGAGGGCTGGAGGTCTCGACTATGACTAATGTACCGCGATCCGTCAGTGTCACTCGCGGGCTGAGGGGCGCCAAGCTCAGCCAGGGCCGGAGCTAGGGTTATCCTTTTGATTTAACATTGTTCCCTATTCGGATTTCGGTGCAGATACAGATATGGATCTATATGTAAATGACAAAAATGTTGTGGTATTTTCAATATAGGGTTCATGACGAGATGCTTGGAACGTGATATTGAAAGCCATATACGTACGATATTTAACAATGGAATATGACTTTATACAGTCGACAAGTTACGTATAACTCTAGCATTGTAAGCTAACCTTTAACAACATATATTTGAACTAATTATTTTAGGGGGTATAGCTCGTCATCTTTCGACGTGAAAGGGTTCGTACATTATTTAAAGAATTACGTATATTTATGTGCCTTGTATTCTGACAACAAATAAAGTTATTCTGTTAGCAAATTTGTTTTTATCATAGTCCCGAGGAAAAGTTATTGCAAATGGTAAACTAATTAGAACACTAGAGTAACCTGACACAACTGTGTTATTATGAACGCGAGGAGTTAGTGATCTTAAAAGGAGGCTTAATAACTTTGTTTATTAAGTCACAAAACAATTATCTATATAATCTTAGCTACAAGAGAACCAAAGTTCGAACAGATGACAACTTTCGGTGGGCTTGACATTCTTATATTAAGGTTGCAACAAGCTTTATCCAAAATATTCAGGTGCTTTGAGCATCAAATTAATAAATTGGGTAAGTGGCACAAATTGGATGTAAGTATATCCGTTCTTTGGCACATCCTCTAACCTAAACGACTTGACCGATCTCGAAGTGTATGGTGTCGTTATATTCGTCTTGATACCTAGAGTGTCATAGGATACATTTTATGTTAAAAAATCCAACAAGGCGTCTGCAAAATACAAAATATACTGTCGGGTTTTTTGGTTTTTAATACTTAAATAAATATTTGGAACAGTTCACACGTAATTATTTACTCCCATACTAGGCAATTGGATGCTAGATAAAGGATAAACTTAAATAAATATTTTATTAACAAATACAATCGGGACTAAAGGTTCGTATTATTTATACAAATAGTTAGCCCTGGCGGAATTGGAACCCACAACCATTGGTGTTGAAGGCAGGGTCAATATCCATTACACAAGTCAGACGTCAAGACGTAAGTATAATAGGAGTAACTATAAAGTGGGTACGGTGGGTATAAGGTGGGTAATTATACTTTTACAATTTATTTCTGTGAGAACATCATTGTAGCCCAAGCGCATATCTAGCATTGTGGCGCCCTTTGAGGCTTGTGTCTCAGTCGTAAATATCTCATGGTTCATATTCTAAGTCAAGTCATATAGTCAAGTGCAGATAGGTATTTGAAATGCATTTTATTTTCCCGATTTCTAAAACGACTGGCATTCCTTAAGACTTGTAGATTTTTCTAAGTTGTCAGCGAAATACGGGAGTGTATAAACTCAAAAATAGATATATAATTACAAAAAGAATGATTAGTACAGTATACATCACTACACCAGAGAATTTACAAATGATGAACTGTTCTCTTTTTTTTTTTAATTCTGTTTAAATCACTACTGAATTTAAAAATTTATATCTAAGTAGGTAATAAATTAAGCCTGAAGCCAATGCCAGGATAAAAACCTAAATTAGATATTTTTGTATAATTTAATAGATACGAGTATGTACCGATGATTTATTTCCAGGGGACTGAGCAACCCGTCCGGCTCTGTCATCCTTTCTGGGTCTTTTGAAATTGGTTTTAGCGCAGGGCAGCGGGGCAGATACTCCGCGACACATCACCCCATCTCTGGGGCATTCCGCGGGCACAATTAGGTAAAATAAAAAAGAAACGAGTGTAACCCCGCGCCCAACTAGATTGGTTTCGTCGCGAATCCCGGGGCTGCCAAAATGGCCATTTGGAAATGAGGTTTTTTCGCTATGTAGAGTTGTAATTATAATGTGAAAATAAGGTCACGCAGACTGTAGTGAGATTTGGGTAGATCCAATTTTAATGGGGGCATCTCTTTATTCTTGGAAGAATAAGAGCGAGATAGTAATTAAAGAAGCTTCATTAGAATTAGCACTAATGTTACATACTCAGGTACTTTGTGAAAAATAGGTACTGTGACGGTTCACCTCAACCGTGTGGGGTCTCCAGTTTGACAAGGGACGGAGCTTTCTTTAGTAAATACAAGAAGTGAATATCCTTCGAGATGGTCAACTAATGTTTATTTATTTATATATATTTATATTATTAAGTAAGTCTATTAATATGATATTATTATTTATATAATTACTAAGTATAACTAAGTATAATTACTTATCTATAATTATTTCTTTAGCTGGTAGTATCGTGCACACTACCTGTTTTTCTACCTACAAATGTCCCATAGCCATTGTCTGGAAGATCGCTTTTAGTGATAAGACCGCCTAATTGTGTTCTATTGTTATCATCAAAAATTATTGTAAATTATTTTGCGCAATAAAGAGTATTTGTATTGTATTGTATTTATATTTTCGCGCCGAATGCTATGAAACTTCAACAAAATCCAACTAGAAAATACAATCATACAGTACATATATCATCATCATCATATCAACCATGCGGCCTGGACTTTTTGTGACCTTCATCATGTTGTTCGTCCACTTTATGAGTGGACTTACTACACTGGCATGCCGGTGTGAGGTGTCCACTCGAGAAATTTAACACCCCACCGGTCAATACTAACATGTATTGTAATATCTACACAAACTAACATACAAATCATTGATATTGGTGTCGATTCGGATGTGCACCAACTAAACTAAACTAAACTAAAACCAGTTTTGGAGTGGTGTCGTCCCATCGTACTGTTCCAGGGAGAAAGAGACAGTACTACTTTAAAACTAGTTTTAGTTTAGTTTAGTTTAGTTGGTGTACATTCGAATCGACACCAATGCCAACGTATTTCAATATTAAATTGACTATTCGAATACACAGTAATAATATCTGACAAAATTACATAACGAAGTAGCAATAACATAACATAACTGAAATTTTATGTAACAAATTACCCACCGAAACCGATTTATAACGCACACATCAATTAGTAATACTGATACCTACTGTTTTTTGTGTTTAATTTCACCGAATTTATTTCACTTGTATAAATGGATGATCATTAATAAAACATTCAAAATGGTCAATTGTTTTACAGCTTACAAATGAAAGGTTTTATCGTGAAGGACGACGGGTGTTACAGATTGAAAAGTATATGCTAATTGAGACTAAGCATATAAAACAGCTAGGTAGTAAACAGCAACTATTCACTTACCTAATTAAGGTAACACATGCATTACATTACAAAGCTTTTACAATTAATTATCGTTTATAGTTCGTTGATTTCATATTTTACTTTCTGCAGAATAGGTCCACTATGCTGGAAACAAATATCACAATTTAATTCAAAATTCTCTATTGATTTTACAGGATTAAGCGATAAAGAATCATAGGCAGAAGCTACAGTCTGTATCTATTTATAAAAAAAAATATTTATTTAATAAGCACGGGCACAATGGGATAAATAATTAAATTAATTAGTAACGTAGCCCAAATACGGTAAGTTTTAATTCAATACCCATTGAAAAGAAACTTTGGCGATCAAAAATCAACCAAGGAACATTCTTTGTAAGTTCCATTTTTCACTGTGAAAATTTTTTCGGAAGCATACAAAATGAAATTCACGATCTGCAATGTAAACCGAGCCCTACTATCTGGATGTTACAGATAGATTTTGAGTATCCTAATATAAACAGAAGTTTTTGGAATCTGATCAAGAAACGTCGTCGCAAATTGTGCTGAATGCTTATGGTGCTTAAGGGTGATTTTTGTAGGGAAGACTCGCAGGTTTACCCTCTTCCTTCCTCACTTCATTCCCTTAGACAAATGACGTAACATTTGTCCAAATGATGGCGCGGGCGGCGGAGAGAATGAATTTAAATTATCATTCAGTGGTACCAACATACACTACAACAGTGTCCAAAATTGAACTCGTGTGGGTGCTCAGGTATATCTGTAGATGTTTCGTTTCTACTATTGAGAAGTGGAAAATATTCCTAAATAGCGTTCTAATTCTCCAAGTATGGTAAACGAGTTCTAATGTCAGTATTATATCAGCCACAGGACGTCCACTACAGAGTATGGGCCTCCTTCAAAGATTTCTAGAGCAATCAGTTGGAAGCAGCCTCCATCCAGCGACTACCCGCGTCTTATCATAATCGAACCTATACCTATTCAGCCATGGTAAGCTGGTCTTACAGCATTTACGTTTTTATTATAGATTCTCGCTGTAATCTGATACTGGAAGTGTTACGCTCGTCGTGCGCTCTATCTTAACCATCCTATCCTATTTTTCTTATAGGTGTACGTGGCCGCAGGTTAACACATTTAGTATCACTCGCTGGGTTCATATTTCCTGCAGCATCACACGGCCAGCTTACACACTGGTAGTGCTGCGGTAGCCTGTTAGACCTTGGATTTAATGATATTTAAGTCCAGTAATCTTTCTGATACCATGTGTATTTAAAAAAAATTGTATATCGTTGCGTAAAGGGCCAAAATACATCTTTAATTGATTTAGGATTGAGGTTGATTTAAAAAAAGGTTCATAAGTGCCTACAATTGCTTATTTCTTTAAGAGTTTTTCATTCAATTATATTAAAACAAAAAAAAAAACATCAAAATCTTATGCTCTGAAAAAAAAAGTACGGCTCTATCCTTATTTCTTTCTATAGACGCGTGTTTGAGTTCGTCTTTCTTCGAATTCTTTTTAGGCGGTCTTTTTTGGCGGGAAAGGAAATTGAGTAATGGCGGCGTCACAGATGGCATCATGGTAGATTGATAACGGGGAATGAAGAGCGTACCGTTCTATTGTGCTACGCCTTCGTATGTAGAGCTTATAGCGTGAAGTATATGTACAACTTTGTACAGAACCAATTCGAGGTAACCCAAAATGGATTCATTCGTATCCAACACTATTTACTTATACATTTGGTGCTAATAAATTACCGTAACTTGTAATAGGTGAATATATATTTATCTTTCTAATATTTTTAAGTTTGTTGCACGACTATGACTAACCTTTTACATTTGGAATAATACAATACAAATACACTTTATGTCACAACAGAGAAGAAAATACAGTTTCAGAAAAGTGGTAAGAATAAGTTAGGTATAATAATTAAAAAATATATTACCTTATATGGATTATGGTTCCTAATTTCTGACTTCTAATAGATTCTGCTCACGTGTCGGTCCCGTAGAAGTATATCTATACCGTCCCGCGAGAATTACCTACCTGAAATTTCGGAATAAAACTAGCATGTATGGCAATGTTCAACATTTTCCATCTCTGTTATTAAAAAGTTCAGACATTACAAAGAATTTGATTTGAGATATTGGTATTAATTTGTGTAATACATGACTATTATATACCTTTCCTAATTCCACCGAAGTTTATGGATTGTGATACCTATTCAATCTTACTTTTTTTTCTAAATAACACACAGAGATAGATTTTAATCACAGCTCAACTGTCGAAGTGCGTAGGTACCGACTGACAAATGACCATAGAGACAGAAGAACACGTTTCCCAACTCTCTAGCTGTAACAGAAAACAATCCCGCGTGTGGTACCTAAGAAAAAAAAACAATAGGGTCGTGATGAAGACGTAGCCATTGTAAGCAACGAGAGAGCCATATTTCACGGCTTTGTATGCCTTCAGAGCCCGATTAATTCTAGATATCTCCATTCGCCCATACGAAATAGTGTGATGAAACCTTTTTGATTCCGTATGTTAACAACGGACGTAGGCGGAGACAAGTATGATATATCGCTACATATCTTTTAAATTAACTTTTTATCACGAAATTTAGAATGTTCACTTAATTAAGAATAAGCATCGGATGATTGTGAAGAGAAGTATCGGGTATTAACATAAGATGTCAATTTATTACATTCAAAGGACAAGAGTAACATCAAAAACAGCGCACTCTGGTTCGTAAAGATTTCCATACTCACCTACTTTAGGAAGCAGGCAACATTATGCAAATAGAGTAAATTGAATTACCGGAGTTAAATGTCGTATAAGATAAAAACGACGGCGCAATCTACAACCCAATGAGGAGACGTTGCATTAACATATTCAAACCCCTATTGAATATTTATATATGTAGGATACTCCGGGACAACTGGTGTTGGCTCTTCACTCAGCCTTGTATCGTTAATGGACGGCACTATCTCTCCACTGCATGTGTCAAAATAAAAAACAAAAGTTGTATCAGCGGTTCACCTTTGAGGTCTTATTTACTTTAAGTCCCCGGCGCCTGCGCAAATTAATGCTACCTACCTAAGGTATATACGTTTACTAGCTGGTTTATTTTTAGTATACCTAGTCTAACTCGTGAAGATACACGGTGTATGGGAGCAGGTTGTTACAGATATGTATTAAGTAAAATATCAGAACTTAAAATCACACTTAGACGTGAAACAGTTTATTCAATTTACTAATTCACTATTAGTTACTCGGGCTTAATAAATATTTGAAATATATTAAGTAATATAATCACTCCCCACTATACACGGTGAATTTGAATTCATGTAATTCCCACTAACTGGTGACGTCTCTTTATTACGAGCAACTGTCCCCAAGAAACTATAGTCAAATTCGATCAAAAATATTTCTATTACTCATACAAAGTAAACCACTACGGGTAACCGAAAATTTCTTGTTCGAATTCGGCTATGGTTCTTAGGGAAAGTTGTACGTAATCAGGAGTGGAGTGACCAGCAAACAGGAATTATACGAATTAAATTTCACCCTGTATAGTATGTCCTAATGAAATCGAGACTTTTTGTTATTAAGAAGATGTTAATTAAACCTATAGACATTTATACAGGTTTAATGTCTAAAGCAACATTGATCTTGAAGTAATAATGGTTATTATGTGGCTACTTATTAAAGTCTCATCACAATCTCATTTGCCTGGAGGTGAGTCGACAAGTATAAATATGGCATAAGCTTTCACATCAGAAGTTTAGATTTAACTTATCTAGAAGATTTAATAATTTAGAGTGTTCTAAAAAAGTTCTATTTCTAGTGTTATTAATTTATTTACAAGATGTCTTTTATCTTTCACAGTAATACATAATATAGGTATAGAAAAAAATTAAATGCGAATTTTAATACAAAAGAGGAGTGGACTTTTAATCAAAAATCAACAACGGTATTTGAAACAAAGCTGGGGTGTTCAAATAGGCTCATGAATAAATAAACAAGTGTTTATGTAATATCTGGCCGGGATTAAAATTCAAATATTCTGACAAGTCAATCTACAGCGGTGCGGTCCCGGGCGGTCCCCGGTCGGCCCCGCACAGTCCGACCTAGCGTTCTACGGTTGCACAGTATACGCAAATAAAATAGAAGGTAAAGTTTAACAGACTACTTTTTGCAAAGCTTTTGAGCTGACTATACTTGATAAAGTGAAAATGAAGCCGAAGAAACCGCACAGTTCAAGCTCAAATTGAGAATGTTTCTCAACAGTAAGGACAAGGAAAGTGGTATTTTGAGATAATGTAAGACATTAGATTCTTATAATCGGAATATAATACTTATTAAACATAATATTTTATCCACCAGTAATAGCTCCATTTTCCACAAGAATTCAAATCAAATCAGAATAAAAATACTCTTTATTGCACAACATAAATAAACGAACGAACACAAGAAAAAACATGACACGGAGAAGTGTAATTTGGTGGTCTTATCACTAAAAGCAATCTCAAATAGATTAATTAATTCATTGAGCTATACATTCATCATCACAAACCTAGAAAAAATGTTAGAAACCTTCGGAATTGTTTGATAGATTCTTTTTCAAAAATAGTTACATTGATCCATATCATTATTAATAAAAATATCCTTCGACATACACTACACACAGCGCCATCTAGAGCACACTAAGAAGGTGATATACTACCTACACATTTTGTAAATATATACATGTCAACTATGAGTAAGTACTTGATAAAACTCTTATTATAACCGAATTAGTATTCTAGTGCTATTTGTGTGTGAATCGCGTATTTAATGACACTCTGACTGGAGGGTCGGTCGCGCGTGGCAGTGTGATATCAGTTTATAATAAGAGGTTTATTAAGTACTATCTCATTGTTAAAATAACGTATATATTTACAAAAAAAAATGTGTAAGTATGACAGGCGCGATAAACTTTTGTGTCGCGCGAGATAATATTTGTCCTGCTCATTCGTTTGGACGTAATATACAACTATCCCACTCTCACGTCGCGTCATACGGGGGCTGGTTTATACAAAAACAAGGTACATACATTTTTTTATGCACAATGCACTTGACCTCAATCAATGTTAAGTGAATATGAGGCCGAAGGTGGAAGCGTACTGATCTGGAAACCCAAATATTTGGGGAACTGACATCTTTGACAACCTTTATCTCTGAAAACATTTACCATTGCTGTTTGGCGGAAGAATGCCCTACCACCAACCAAACCGATGCAACGTTTGAACAACAAAGCCTAGTTGATGTAAAATATACCCTGATTGAGACAGGATATTTTTTATCCCGATAAAGTGAGTAGTTCCCGCGGGGTAAACAAATTTCCACTATTAAGTTATTCCACGCAAGCGAAGCCACGGGCGGAAAGCTAGTATTATATGAATCTATAATAATCTCAATGCCTACCATGATGTAGTTCCTCACACCAACTCATCCTACACGGGTGCAACAGAAAACCAGCGCCTTTCTCTTCGAGCGAAGCATTATATGCTGAGTCGTTACCCATTCCAATCATATCCTAGTTCATATTTTGTTAGTTTTTAATAGTTCCTAACAATGTGATTTAACCCGACTGCCCAAGAAACGAGGGTAATATTTTTCGAATCTATGTATGCGTCCTTTCCTTTGGCGCAATCGTTTTGGTACCCGGAGTGCAACATGGCATCCCCAAAATACAAAATGCGTTTGAAATACTAAAATAGTTATTAATAATGTAAATTGTAATGTACCTATTGTTATGTATTTTATGTAGTGAATAAACTATTTTCTTTCTTTAGTTTTTTTACTTATAGTCTAAAAATTATCGAATCGTATAAAATATTTCTGTCCCAACTTAATTTACCCAATGAAATCGGTACAACTGATGGTTGAACTGGTTTTTCAGTTTTATCTTAAAATGTTACTTTTACTATGTGTTAACCACATTCAATGCTTTTGCATACGTTTCTACATCGAGTATCTATGACTGGAACAGCAATGTGATCCAGGCCTTTGGGTAGAAATCATAATGAGAGACACATGATTAATTAATAGAATTAATTTGATATTCATTATTGACTGTGAATCTGAAAACATAAATAATTTTCTACATATACGTAATATTATAATTTAGTTTATTACTTTTAATTAAAAAAGTCAAATTAGTAAATTGGCTTACCTAACATCCTTTAACATGCAGCAAGAATAATCAATTCTAAAGTCTTAGCAATTAAAAAGTTGACCGCTTTATTAACAGAAATTAAAACGTCAAAATCAAACACAAAAGACGCCATATTTAGTTGGCTTGTACGTAGTGGAACACGCACCGCTAACAGAAAATAAGGGACACACAGAAAGACAGGAAGGGCCCGTGGGAGAGAGAGGGAATACAAACAGACCCTTGACTGAAAAGGAAGGCGATAGTGACGCGATGATTGAACGCGCCACAAGAAAAATGATCACCCGTCAAGCGGCGACTGAGAGAAACTACCCCTAGCGGGTGAGACAAGGAATGCGATAGTATATACGTCCGTGTATAAAAAGGACGGAGCACACCAAAATAGGGGTGACGTACGGTGATGGATTATGCTTTTCTCTCTAAAGAAGGGAGGGGCTCACAGGTCGTTATGGAAAAAGCTGAGGGAAGTGGGGGCCGACATGTGTCGGAGACGTAGGCCAAACCAATGGTGGCCTTAATTGATTTCTGTATAAAACTAAAAATTTACTTCACCTAATATATTATATTTTGCAATGGAGCTGTCACTTTCGGATGGACAAAAACAAATAACTATATTAGTATTATTAGATGATGATGATAATAATAGGACGTTAGTTTATTATGGTTAACAACGGTTACCTGTATATATGACGTAGAAACTAAAGTTCTACACCCAGTTTGGAATGCGGGTAGTTACAACTAAATACGTGTTAAGTGTAGTTTTAACCCTAACATCAAGTCAGGGAAGATCCCTCGTATTAAAATTTTTCGAAAGGGGCAGCTAAAATGCCACTCACAGAATGCTTTTGTCCACTTTGAAGAGCGTTTATTGTTTTATGCCTTTGTTGTATGAAAATTTAAATCCCAAATTATTCATAGGATTGTTGCGCACGACAATATTTTCACAATAGTCCCGGGGTTTGCGAGGGAGGTAATCGGTTTGATTAATAAATTGTCAAGTTGAATCCAGTGTTAGAATATAAATTGTTACCGCAGATATTTCATCCCATTATTATAGCGAGATCCCGCTCATTGTTTTACGAAATGTCATATCTCATCCTGTCACCTGATTGTTTCGGTTCACAGGTTTCAATGGAAGGTGTCTTCCAGTTTATGCCCCGAATTATATTAATTCTTGTGGGTTGTAGAAGTAGGAATACTTGTGCAACAGAGTTTAATAGACCAGTTTCGGCATATTATAAAGCAAACTACTAATTTTAGAATAACTTAGTATTACTTAAGTACCTACACTACTTAAAGTAATTTTTTTTATTATATTTTATTGTACACACACATAGAATTTTTCATTAAGGACTAAAGATAATCAATCAATCAATCAAATACTCTTTATTGTACAATTAACAAAAGCTACATGAAGAATACAGCGTTCATCATTAATCGCACAAAAAGGCTGCCTTATCGCTAACAGCGATCTCTTCCAGGCAAACCTTAGGGTAAAGATACAAGCTACCAGTAGATAAATGTAAAAAGGGCGAACTTATCTCTATAAGAGATCTCTTCCTGCAAACCCGCTACAATGTTGAGGGCTTTGAGGCAGAAACTATTATTATAAAAAGGCAGGATCATTATAAATCTACATCATACCTAATGTAAATAAAAATATTGGACACATAATGGCATGAAGCTTTTGTCAGTTTGTGTGTAATAATTTGTTTGAATATTGCAAGATAAGCAATATTATGCAATATACAATTTTAAACTTAATCGACTTCACGTGTTACTTAAAACAAAAAAATCCTAGCATAAATTTTTATGAATGCTATAATTCATATTGAAAACCAACTAATCATCAAACAGGGTTACCACTCGGCTTCCGTTTCTAAAAACAAATTAATTTAGACAAGAGTAAGATGTAAAAAGTTCCAAACAACGATTACATTTTATTGCTTGCCGTTATATTAATCATCAGCGAAATTAATTTTTCATTCGGACAAATCGCCGAGAGGTTGCTACAAATGCCTTTTCGGACTTGACTGATAACCGAGTTGCGGAAACCTAACGCATTTCGTACAAAAGTCTGAGATTAACATCTGTTGTTTTTGTATATATTCTCACTCGTATATTTATGGTTATATAGTTCACCTAACGATATTGCCTCAATTATTACATTGTTATCTTTAAATATAGGTGAATAGGTTTCTGATCGTGCTTTACCTTCGACTAGATACGTCGTCGTTGATGTTGTGGTCTCTATTCTATCATAAAAAATAAGTGACAGTTTAGCTTCTAACAGAGCAGAAATTTAAACATCACATTAAAGAAATCATGTCTAAAAAGGGTTATTACAGGATATGATTATTTAGCCGATAAGCAGGTCTGGTGTTAGCGAATAATTCCAATTCAAGTTAACTAGGCTTATGTTAATTGCTTTTGTTTTGTAATAATATGTAATATAATGAAATTGTAAAGATGGAAACTATTTAAAAGATGTGTTTTATTTAAATTATATTTAGATTTGAAAGTCTTGTCCCTTCGTCTCCCGAACCATATCACCTTGTGAAGCAATGTAGTTTTAAAAAAGACAAGTTGACTTTCAATTAGTGATATTTTGTATCCTACATTAAACATATGTTTTTTTATTTGTTAATTTTTCCTGTCAGTAATCTCTAGGAGTACAAACTATTTTTGATTTTTCGCTTTGTTTGTAAATATTTCGGAAGTAATATTTCAAGTTTTTTAATTTTATTTTATACACTAGGTTAGGCAACGTAGTCTTGATATATCTTAATATTAAACAAATAATCGTCTGGACTTAACGTTTCTACAAATACAATAATTCCCTCGCTTGATTAGTGGAAATTTTTCGAAAAATTAGGATCAACACTTTATAATTTTTTAATTAAAGTAATTACCCCACATAATTGTGTTTGTGAAATAAATTATGCAGAAGTGACATATAGGTAGGCACTCTTTATGACTTCTCTATTGATATCTATTGAAGATTTAAATTTCTTTATTGATTAGGTATATAACTATACCGCCTTCGTGGCTCAATGTAAACAATATAGCGTTTACGAATGGGAGGTCGCGGGTTCAATCCCCAGCGGGGTACATGTTTAGTAGTCAGCTTGGTTGGTGGTAGGCCATTTTAAATGTCCACGCTTGGCTAGCTATCACCATCATATCTAAATCTGTCGCCAAGCAGCAATGTTAATAGCATTGTTGCGTTCCGGTTGTCAGAGATAGGATAGCCAGTCCCCCAAATAAGGTGAGGTTTCCGGGTCAGTACGCTTCCACCTTCAGCCTCATCTTCACTTAACATCAGGTGTGATTGAGGTCAAGTGCTAACCTGTTGTGCAAAAAAAAAATAACCTATGTGACGCGTTTTGCTGCTCTTTGTGTCGAAGCCATACATATACTTTTTTTTAATAAATTTTGTAGGTAGGTGCATATTTGTTACGGAGATCCACTCTTGAAGCTGGCCATTGATATGTTAATCACTTTTCCTTTTATTCAATTGTAAGGAAGTACATTGCAAAGATCGTCATATCTACCAATACAATTCATACGAACCAAATTGTCAAAAGAACAAAATTATGCCTTACGTGCTGTATAATTGATTTACCGCGTTATTGTTTCAAAGTCTCGCTGCATAACTGGCTCATTAACGATTCAAGAGAGCAAATTGTGCTACCTAATTACATCTGAATGGACAGAGACAATGCCGTATTTATGTTCAGCCATTTATCACACAAAGAGGCGATGTTTCGGGCAGCCAGCGAACACTGAACACCACAATGAAACCAACAGCCTTAAAAATCGGGCTTAGAAAAACTATTAGTACCTGTGAATCTTAACAAATAACTTGGAGACAAAACTGTGACACAGCCTCGGGTACGCCGTTCAGTAAAACAAAAGATAACGCTTAAAAAAATATAAAGAAACTATTGCCTTTTATGATTGTGCTAATGAGACTATTTTCAAAGTTCATGCGTTATTCAACATAACGAATTTGATATATACTTGTTTTAGGGTTCAAATTTTACGTCAATTTAATTTGAACTATATATGATTGTTTCCCTATCTGTTAAGTAGTAGATTTTTCCCATCACATGCATAGTAGGGTATAATTACATTAAAATAATTGTTGAATATCATTAAATTATTACTTTCTATTTGATAACAATAGTTAATCATAGTAAAGTTTGTTGACACCATAATCCATTATACATGAGCAGGCGATTATTTTGATGGATTCCATGAGAACATAAGCATCAGCACTCCCCTAAAATCTCGAAATCGAACAAAGGGAACACGTGAGGCTCCCTTCGCATCCGAGGCTAATGCTCACCCCACTAGAGGAAGGAGATGTAGAGAAAAATGCGTATTTATAGCAAATACTCATACTCAAACAGTCCTACATTGTGTACGAGTCAAATAAATGAGTCTCATTTTTCGTGCTGTCAAAAAAATCTGAATGGAAAAGAAAACGCGCCGGCGAAAAAACGGCAGGCTGCGGGGTTTTTATTTCGTTTTTAATGTAATACTGATTTGGGATGTTTCAGATTAATTGCGCCTTACCTGGTGGCGGCAAGGGTGACGCGACTGAAAGAGTTCTCGCGACGCTGATCGATTGCCGAGCGCAGATTGAAAGGAGAGACGTGAAAGGTAATTATTCATTTGGCGACTAGAATAGAACACTTTTGTACCTTTATCTCGGCTCTTTTTCTCGAGTTTTGCACGAAATTTGCAAGTAAATGGATAGAGTGACACGGTGATTTGTTTGGTCGGACGCGTTCGACTTCCCACGAATTCGATTCATGGTGCCAACCTACTCGTTTAATAAAATGCTTTTAGTTATGGTAATTCGAATTCTCTGAAATCCTTGAGATCCTGAACAAAACTTATTAGTAATGTACCATCAAAAGACCATTTTTAACGTCAACGCTAAATACAGGTAGACAAAAGAGGAAGCAATATTTTAATAATCGGTCACTTTATCATTAAACTTTCTAAATATTCCCTAGTTAAACTTCCATTAACTTTACCAACGAGTTTTACGTTATAAATTCATAGAGCGCAAATACTAGCAGCAAAAACTTGACAAAACAAAGAGCTACCAGCGGCGAAACTTTCGAAAATCCTGAGCAAAAAATTTGCATGCCAATCCCCGTACAATAGGCGCCAAAGAACCCGGAAGATTGCACAATACTGAACAATGGACCAGGAGCACATGTTATCCTGACCTGATTTCACGATATCCATAATATGCCTCTGAATCTTTTGTCTCTAGCTGTTATGATTTATGAGATTTCTTTACATTTTTTCTGACGCACGCCTCATTTAAATACCCGAACTTATGCTTTGCACATTTTAAATCTCGCCCATATTGATTTTTTCCAATGGACTGCGCAAGAGCAAACCAAAGTCCTTAGCATTTGAATGAACATTTGGTTACCAGATTAGGTTTCTATGTACCAGAACTGTACGTGGGTAAACAACTCATACTTGTGACTCATTAACCAGCATTTTCATGTTTCATAAAAACATTTCGTTTTACCTCTCAATAACTTTTTATAGCAACCAGCTTTCTTTAACCATAAGCGGCCTCTCGTGATTACCGAGCAATCCGGACAAAAAAAGTATAAAATTTAAAATATCAAAATGAAGTCTTCAAGCGAGGCTCGATGTTGTTTATAAAATTACAGGCAGCTAGGCGGCGAAAACTGGCAAATTATAGTCTGGGACCGCAGACATTGACCGCGGTTGAGGGCCCACGATAGAGATCGCGGTGATTGCTGCCCACTATTGTAAAGGACCCATTATGGGGACTAACTAAACGCTCGGGTATAGTTGGAAAATATTGTGAGATGTTAGTTATTCTGTTCCCGTTTGAGGTCTTTGACTCGGCGATCGAGCTTGAATATTCCGTAGTGCCCTTTCACCCTTTGGAAAAAGGTACTCATTATTTATATCTGACTCAACAGAGTTATGTCGAATATTTTTCAATACAATAGGATGAAAGTAATGATTCCTTGCTTTTATTTTAAGTTAAGCTTACTATTTTTAATGTAACTGGTTTGAATCTAAACTTCTAGGTACCTCAATATGTTGTAAATGTAAATGCAACTTTAATTTGATAAGTTTATTTATATATAATAAACCCTATAGGGATCTATACTAAAAACGATTTACTTAGCACGATCACTAAACTCTATCATCTCGTTCCTGGGTCCAACAACGTTCAACCAATCACGTTCCGTAGATAATACTCGGTTACATTATGGACAACGTGGCCACAGGACTCGCTCAATGAAAACGTGTTGGTATTTTATGGTAAAAATCTGATATCCTATTTATATGGACGGCAAAGTTTAGTTTTAATACGTAAACAACTTTAATGCTATGCGGGATTATCAATATTTATTTTAACCAGATTTTTCGTTATCATTAAATATTTATATAGTTATCATTAATAGAATTTGAACGTAGATTTGAGATTTAGATAATTTTGCGAAAATTTTATTTAGATATGATTTTGAATATATGAATTGCATTTTTCAGATTATACGAGTATATTACTTAATAGTATTTAATGGAATCGCGTGCTTCATCTTCAGCTATTATAGTGACTTCTCATCAGGTGGGAATTGGCTTGATAAAAAGCATAGAAATCTAAGTGTTTTCGGGTTTGATTAAAGACTCCATTGTTAGGTATTATGTATATTGTTCTACCTTTCAAAATTTTTAAAGGTTCTGTGACGACAGATCATTAAGTGATCCGAAACATCTCAATACCCAAGTAACGAGTTGGCCATTAATTCAGGGATGTATCGCGAGATAACTTTATTCTGGTAGCCGACTGCTTTGTATGCGGCGGTACATGCGTCCGTCATTACCCACTCACCATCTTATTCCTTCCCTTGCAGCTTAGTATTCTCTTCCCTATATCTTAAATGTTAGAGTTCATGGTACCAGTATACTTATTTTGGTGTTTTAGGCCTCTCGCTTTTATCTTATTGGTCAACCATTACGCCTAAATTTAAACTCTTCATTATAATGCCGCAGTGAGAAAACTCGTGATAACAGATGCGGCGTGGATAAAATATAGGTAATGAATTTTGATAAAGGTGAGCAGAGTTCTTGTGGATAGATAAATTAAATACATTGTAATGTTGGAAACTCGTTTTAAGCGCAATGCGATAATGAGTGTGTTGACAGATACTTTGTTGATGGTAGTAATAATGATAACTCTTATAATTGTAAATCGTGTAAAGATAATCAATGATAAAATGCGAAGCGGTATTTTTATAAATTCACGTAGGCACTTAGTAGTTAAACTATAAATATAACTGAAACGAAAATGTTATTGGAAAAATTATACGAGTATTTGGATATACCTAGATCACTAGATGCAGGCCCCTTCGCTTAGGTACAGTAGACGGCACGAACGTAACACTTCCAGTATATCAGATGACCGCGAGAATCTATAATACAACGTAAATGCTGTAAGACCAGTTTACACTGGCTGAATATAGGTGGCGGAATATGTGTAAGTCGCTGGATGGAGACTACTTCCAACCGATCGCTCTGGAAATCCATGAGGGAGGTCTATGGTTACCAATAGATGTCTTTCGGCTGTTATAATAATAATAAACCTGTTTATTATAACACGAAATTATACAAACTCCCATGACGATATAAGCGAATTCGTCTTGCCAATTAACGCGGTAGTGCTAGCATGGTTTTGACCTCAAAGACGATTTCTACCTTTCATGATTAAAGAGAGTAGAGGTCGTGTTTGGGTCTGTTTCCGATAGAATTTAATTCGTGTAATTCCTGCTTACTGGTGACTCCACTTCTTTTTAAGAACAAATTTCCACTAGGAACCATAGCCTAATTTAGTCGAAAATTGTTGGACTTCCATGTTGAAGGTAGTTTCAGACTGTATTTGTATGGGTAATCGAATTTTTTTTTATCGAATTCGACTATGGTTTCTTCGGGAAAGTTGTTCGTAATCAAGAATGCCGTCACAAGTTAATGGGAATTACACGATTTTAATTTCACCGTGTATAATTTAATTAAGTTACTCTTGGACAAAAGTCTATCAATAAGATAAAGTATGATGATGACTTGATAGTAATTTGACAGTAGAATTATTCAATATTATCAAAGTGAATCATAATGTTGTCACAGAATAGTTGTTGATATTTCGCTATATAATGTATCGTGTATTAAAACCACACTTGAAACGTAATTTACCATCATTGAACATTACGAGAGTTTAGCTTCATTACATCTGAGAGCCGGTTCAGGCAATAACTGTAATTTGTAGGGGGGCTATTCAGACTCAGGGTTTAGCTCAGCGATTAGGGCACGACTGCCCGATAATGTGGTTTACCTTGTTAAAGCGTATATTTTAAACCTAAAGGTTTATTGTCGTGTGACGCTAAAATGATGTTCCTAGTTTCTAGCAAGTTTTTCTTATATCGAGTACCTAATAGTAATCATCCGAAAATGAATTTTCATGTAGGTGTACATAATAATGTTAGATAAATGAAAACTATCAATAAATAAACATAACTACATATACTTTGATTAAAATGTTTCTATTCGTTAATGATTAAGTAGTTTTCCACCTCGAAAGGAACTTTCATATTTGTCGTAGGATTTAATTGGAGAATCATTAACTACAGTTAATGTACTTCATAGCAGAGCTTGACTTCTAAATAAGACTGGAAACCATGTGCATACCTAATTTAAATTTAATCATTATCATTTTGTATTTTACCTAAGTAATTGTAAATGGGACATCGCAACGACAGTAATCACAATAATAGACGTCGCTTGGTCACTTAGTACATAGTTTTTTCCAAACCCTAATCAGAAACTTTAATTAAAACAATCTCTAGCAATCGATACTTCACCACGCAAACCAAAATCGATTACCGGCAATCGATACTCGCTCCCTCAAGAGGAGGTTGGGGGGAGTTGTCTCTGCACCAGGCGTTGACTAATCGAGGCGCGTCCGCGCGGAATAAGACTGATTGCAGCCGAGCTCGCCTATGCCTGCCTGCTTGTGGCTTGCCCGAGCCCTCCTACCTACACAACCGACATTATTTAAGAAATCAGCTCGCTCAAGCGGCAACAAAAGGGAGTTTTTGCCGCCTACGCTTCGTGTTTTTGAAAGTCGAACTGGGTCGGTGCTTGTGTTGCGGAAAGTTTTCGATTTAGGCTTATAACTTATAATGACGTTTTCACAACTTTTGACTCTCATTTAACGTCATTGATCTGAGCTATATTATTTAATAGCATTTACATAAAAATTTATCTATACTTTCATTTGAGTCTCGTTCTGGGAGTCTAAGCATCTATTATATTAGATTTCGTGATCTGAATTGTAGGTACATCAAATTGGCATACTTTATCGTAACATGTTCTCCCACTAACTCTATTAGCATATCTAATAATAAAACAGATAAAAGCAGTAGCTGGAATAACTACTCTTTATCCACTTAGGGTCTGTTGTAATTGCGACGATTGCTGTAAACACTTTATAGCATTGTATCGTGTGCTCGTAATAAAAACTAAATTAATTGCAAAGCATCTAATTTATATCCATCAGCATCGGGAGTAGTATAATGGCGTGGTAAATGATTGACGTCATTAATCAACAATTTCCACTCAATAAATGCATGCGATCCACGCCCTCTTTCCTCAATCACGTACACTGCAACTGTACCTCTCGATATTTTTTATTTCACTCTACATTCAGTACACTAAGTGAGATGAAAGATGTAGTTTTGAAATAACTATAAGTCTCGAGACACGCATCTTCATGACGGACATTTTAGCCTTTGCCAATTGGTAACAAATTTTTAATATTATTTTTTATACATTCTTTGGCTTGAAATCGAGAACATACACGAGATATTTATCACGAGCCACTTTGAAATGAAAAGTTTTGATTAAGAGAGATTAATTAAGAAATAGCTCCACTAAAAAATTTAAATATATACATATATTATATAAATCCTTTTAAATTAATTGACATTAATATCGGTGTAGTCAGTCACACCGTTGCCTTTATAAATATATGTATAGGTAGATAGATTTTCTTCACTAATGAAAAAATAAGTTATTGTAATAAATAATAACAGTATGAATTAATAAATAAATGCATACGAAATCAATCATCGGTTGCTTTACGTCCGAATATAAGGATAATAAAATTAATAAGCTATGGAAAAATTATGTGTTTACACAACAAAACCTTTTACCGAACTGAAATATAAATGCTTCAACATACTACAGTAATTACATTGCTTCTTTTATACAACATGTAGGTATAGTTTGTACCTACTATTTTGTTCGTTTATATTATATATACTTAGTGTATGCCTATATACACGGCCCAGCCAACTCCACATGTAGAGAAGATGCTAATATAGAAGAAGATAAATGATACATATACTATTTTGAGACCACTTAATTATAGATGTACATGAGAAATGATGAGATCAATCAAAACCTACTTAAAGTCTACATGTTACAAATATTTATCTCACGAAATAAGAGTTTTGGACCTAACCCAGCATCAATCGCTCAAACTTTCGCCTCGGCCAGACAAAATAAAAACATTTACCTACCGAACATGTTCGTAGTACTGGCATTATTCGTTCGTTTGGACTCGGTAGACTGATGGCGAATGCGATCGAAGGTGACAAATGGATGTCGACACACAAATTGTAGGTACTACCTATATTAATATACAACCAGTAATCCAATCGGCTGAATGGTGCAGTCGCGTTCTCTATTCGCTAGCGAAATTTAGCAATGTCAAATGCGACCAGTCCTTGGATAGTAACCTCAGGTTTACATTTTGTTTATAGATATCGGTCTGAAAAGCATAGTCGTTTTTTTTACTATGATAAAAATTTGCTAATAAAAAGTATGTTTTTTCTTTGTAAAACGTATCTAATAACCACACATGGGGCAGTCGCATGTTGGTTTTCGATTAGCAGTGTCTGGCGCGTTCAGCTCTTGGACGAATGATCCCTAGTGGCATTTTAATACGAGTGCTTGCGGGCTTCGGAGAGGACGTTAAATAGTCGGTTCCGGTTATTTTTAATTGAATGTAGTCGTTAGCCAAGTCGATAGCCTAAAGAGGCGGCTTATCATATAATATTGACTGTCGGGTGGCCACTAGTCAGACATAAATCTACCAATCCGCATTGGGCGCACGTGGTGAATCATGCTCCGTGGGCACGACACCACTGTAGGGGACTGCCCCTGCCAGTGTCCTGCAAGGTTCATGATGAATCCCATCGACATACCACTACAAAAATCTGGGTAATATACAAAATGACTTGAACTAGTTTTATTCTTCGATTTGAGATCTTTCGTTAAAAAATAATTGTTTTTCCGACATACATTAGCTTTTCTTTAAAATATAAAAAAAATATTTCCTTTTTAATTATAATAATAAAAGGGCGTCGCTCTAGGTCTAATGAGATGGTGTGATATTTCGACAGACGGACGTAGCCTTTAGTATGATCGAACTAACGTCAATGTGGCATATAAGAATAAGATAAATAAATATTTTTTTTTATAAATAAATTACACATACACACAGCGCCATCGAGTTCCATATTAAACAACTAGGTTTGTATTATGGATTGATAAACTACACAAATACATTTTTATTTTTGTAAATAAATACATATGAAAAACATCCTTAACTCGTGAACACATATCTGTATTCATCATACAAACATATGCGCCTAGCGGGATTCGAACCCGCGACCTTTTGGTATAGCAGTCATAGTTTCTAACCACTAGATCAAACAGGTCGTCCGGTGTCGTCGTCAGGTGGGTGTGTAATGAAAACCAAATCCGTACTATAGGAAAGAGTTGACTCACTGCTTGTGTTATTACAATGTACAAAATGCCCTACACGCTGACGGTATGCGACGGGGCTCTAGTAATATGCGATACGATTGCATGCCGTAGTACATGGTTCGAATGCCCGCATGCCGTAGGGTGTTGTCCCCTATTATTGGATGGAATTATTCACGTCATGATGGCGAAGTGACGGCTGATGCTAATCTAACTTCCTGGGAGTGATTTTGGTGCTGTTTTGTTTTGTTTTTTGGGCTTGGATTTCTAATATTCTGAAAGTTAAAGAAAAAATATGGAGTCTCCTTTGGGCCACGAGCATCACATAAATCCAATGGAAAGTTTAATTTTCACTTAGTCTTGTGTTTGATTTATCGTAGATATGTTTATAAACCGTTTTTATATTTCTTTTTAAGTTTTTTTTTTAATAAGAAATTGAGTAATTAATACATTATTATAATTTTTTGAAGTACACCAAACTTATTTGTCATTTAGGTAGTCATTAATTTTGTCATAATCTTGATTTATATAATCTTATTCCACCGTCGCCCTTCCACCTTCGGAACACTAGGCGTGGGATGGATTTCACCCGTTGTAGTTAATATACCGAACATTCGCACTAAGAAGTTTGAGTCTCACTAAGATTCATCATTCGAACAGCGAAGGCATGGAACTCCCTTCCGGGGTCAGTCTTTCCTGAATCCTATAACCTTGGGATCTTCAAGAGCAGAGTGAATAGACATTTACTGGGATCGCATGCTACATCTTCGATCACATCGTCACTTTCCATCAGGTGAGATTGTGGTCAAACGTGAATCCAGTCAATCATAAAATAAAAAATACGATTATTTAGGTAGTAGAAGTAAGTGCTTACCTACATAAGTTAATTTTGATTTGATAGATTTCCCTAAATTACTGTAATTATTTTATGAGTTCATAGACCCAATTACCACATCCGTACACTATTATTACTTAAAAGCAGTAATCCAAAATCGATTCAGTTGTTAACAGGTACTTACTTAGATAACCTATAATTTTTCTGTCACAAATAGATCTATGATTTTCCTGTTCCTAAGCATATACACTCTCAATGAAAATAAGAGTTGTTTTCTCGACAAAGGGTTCGTTTTATTTATTTATGGAGGTTTTCTACATACACTTTTGTTAAACCATCGTATAGGTCCTAATGCTCTTATTATCTCAATCTAACTTAATATTATAAATGTGAAAGTTTGGTTGTACGTTTGTTTGTTACTCAATCACAGCAAAACGGATGAACGGATTTGAATGAGATTTAGTATATAATTAGAACATATACTCTGGATTTAGACATAGGATATTTTTTATCGCGATAAAGTGAGCAATTCCCGTGGGATAAACAAAATTTCGGGGATAAAGTCATTCCACGCAGGCGAAGCCGCGGGCGGAAAGCTAGTATCCTAATAAATACTTAGATCATCATCAACAGCCTCGCACGTCATACTATTGGGACACAGTCTCCTCTCAATGGGCGGGGGTATGAGCCATATTCCACCACTCAGGCTCAATGCGGATTGGTGAATTTTTGTTAGGCTAGTGACCAGGTGATAGTCAATTTTTGAAGCCGTCCCTGTGGTCCATCGATTTGGCTGAAGACTGCCGTCAATTGAATAAAACCGTGACCTACTGTTTAACGTGTCCTTCGAAGAACGGAAACAGTCACCCATCCGAAGACTGCCCGCAATAGACATCTAATAATTAGGTACCCTTTATAAAAAAATATACTTTTTATGAGCAAATATTTAACTTTATATAGTGTGCAATTGAAAAAAAAAATTACTGTGCTTTTCAGACAGATATCGACAAATACAAATGTAAACCTGAAGTTATCTTTTTATGTAACTTACGGAACTCTAAAAATGATCTTCTATTAAAAGCTATCAACTCAAAAGGCGTTAAAGCGTGTAGAACAAAGCAAAGTATATCTAGTGCTCTCTTTTTATCGATCAAAGGCGTATCGATGTTATTCGAATCACTCTTAGATTGATGATCGAGCCGACATATTGCATACCTATCAGTTTTATGTTCTGGCACTTACAGTTAATGGTTTTAGGAATGCACAACATTACTTTGTATAAATCGATTCATTTGGCAGCGGTTGTTTAGTGACAGGCAAATTGTTTTTCGATTGAGCAGTTAAATGATCATTTACGTAACTAAAAATGACCCGAAACTAACCTAGGACACGACAAAATTATATTTTCATTTTATTCAAGCTTCATGCCCGCGGATACACCTGCGTGGAATTAGAGCGCACTTTTTCAGGTTTCGATTTTAGCATTTCGCTTCAAAGGGATTCAAATTCATTAACCATATTAAAAATTATCTATACCAAAACGTTCACTTGTGTGAAATTATTTTCTAGTAATTTCATTACTTTAATCAAAATCGATAAAAACATTCTAGTATTTGTCTTGTATAACTACTAGTAATATCTGGTTGCGTTACTTTTTAAATTTCATTTATTTCTCATCACAAAATCGACACTTATAAATGTTGCATTGCATTAAAAACCTATATTAACTAAGACAGACATTTATATTCGATTGCCAACACGAAATGCATGAAAAACTACGTTTATGTTAACGGTAATCGATACTATCATGAAACCATAAAAAAACTTTAAAATTCGATACACAAGTGTCGGCCGTAATATTTATAGATTCTGATTAATGATATGGAAGTGAAGAGGGGACGTGTTCCTAGCACGGTGATGGATGTTGTATCGAGTTATTAGATAATGGTGTTTCAATAGAATTAGAAGCTTTGTTCTTCCTGCCCTTTCGCCTCAGGTCAAGCGTGTGGCGATCTTTAATAAATCCTACGGCATAGATTTATCTTCAGTGGCTTCGAATAAGTTTGGAATGTTTTAAGTGATGTAAAATTGCGGCATAATCTTTTTTATATACAACAGGTCAGCTCTTGACCTCAATCACACCTGACGATAAATGAACGTCGAAATGTGGAAGTCAACTTACTTGGAGGACTGCTGTCTTGGCGGCAGTTGTAAGCCAGGTGGACATATAAAATCGTTCTACCACCAACAAAACGGAATAAAGTGTAGGTATTTTGCTAGAAATCGAAATGGCGATTACCGTTTTGTAAACTACAGTTGTTCATATTGAGTCCTAGAGATGGTGAGATATTAATAATAATAGATAGTCATTTAAGATACACTGCCGCATGATAGCGACCTTAAACGTCTTCTATCTTTCATAGATTTTGAGGAGGAAAACGTATTTTGAGGTCATTGGGTTGATTACTTTTCTCCAATTTTTCTAGTTTTTTTTTGTAAATTTGAGTTTAGGTGTACCTACCTAGATTAAATACTGATTCCTCACTGTCTATATAACACGTACCTATAAGTCAACCGGAAAATATATAAAAAGATAATTTTTATTATCAATATTAGGTACCTAATAGTTGGCAGAGCGCAGGCTTTCACGATTATTCATTATTATTCAAAAATGCTTCGATGTAAAATCTGAAAATGGTCTCAAATAGGTACCATAGATCTGAAAATGCTCGTGTAAAACTAAACCGAGTAGGTACTAAACATGTACTCCGTTATATATAACGTTAGGTATTTAACATATTATCTTTAACTTTCAGCTGTTAACAATAATTTTAAAGTTTTCGTGCAAATCAAACATTTAACGAAGTTAACATACAAATAACGGTCTCTAAAAACGAACTTGTTGTTAATATTGGACATGGTTTCTATAAATAGGCAATTCGTATCGTATTAATAACAGCGGGAACATCTGTTATTGTAGGGCCGGAGCGATAATGAGTTGCAGTAAAGCATGTTCTTACCGCGATGCTATGCTATAGGGATGCTATTATCATTTCCTTCTTAAACATATACACATAATGTCACGCCTGTTTCCCGTAGGGGTAGGCAGAGAGCATAGACTTCCACTTGCTAAGATCCTGACACACCTCCTTTGCTTCATTCGCTCTCATAAGATCGTTCATACAAGCTTGTAGTTCTTACACAAACTTAAACAATTAACAATTTTAAATTTCGAATTGAAGAGGCATGCTCAATAACTTCAGGCATACTTCACTGTGGTTACGACCAATTCATTAAATAGTAACAACTCTCTTGCTAGCTGCCAGCAACATTATTTCATTATTACAGAACCATAATATATGTATATAGTTGAAAAGGGATAGATTAAGTCATATTTTTCTGGAAAGAAAAGGAAGGCAAAAATACTCTAACTAGAGACTCGTAATACGGACTTAAGTGTGCTGCAAATGTGTCTCAATTCTATTATTGATTTTAGGCTGTTGGGAAAAGACAGCCAAGCATTTCAATAAGTTGGGCCGTTCCAGGTGAAACATGCTTCCATCACCGACCACATCATCATAGGGGAAGAAGCTCCTTAATGATCATAGTACACAATGGCAAGAAATTGCTGGTCCTATTCTTTACCGACGACTACAAAGGGGTTCTATTATTTGTGACTTAAACACGTTACACAATATTTATGTAGCTTAATAAAAGTGTGTCAGACAATTTTTATAATATAAACAAAGCAATAAATTTATTTATTAGTCGTGATATTATTTAATTTTATTTCGTTAAGGATTTCCTAGTATGTTAAATCATAGCTTCACCACTGGTAAACGCGGTTTATTATTGCAATTACACATGAAAGAAATGTTGTCTTATGTATTATAATAGTAAAAGACCGTTATTGTATATTCGCATAAAATTAAACGTAGACATGTGGAAACTAAAAGAATTTATAACAGAGAACTAGGGCTTAAAAGCAATTAAATAAATATTCCTTGGAAATAATCGCCGTAAATCTTTCTGCATGATTTATGTTTAGGTATATATTAGACTAACTGTTGCCCGTGACTTCGTTCGTGTAGAACAATTCATTAAAAATGTTTTCATCAAAAAATTTACCCTATATCTTTCAGTTCCTAACTATCTACAAACTAAATTTCATCCAAATCCATTCATAGTAATCCATATCCAATCCATAATAGTCGTGAAAACACAACAAATAGACATACAAAGTTTCGCATTTTTAATATTAGTTTAATTAAGACTTCAACTATACGTAAACAAATTTTAGCACAACACTATCTTCATCATCATCATCATATCAGACACAGGACATCCACTCTTGAACGGGTTCGACTCCCACGAGGGGTAAATATTTGTGTGATGAATACGAACATTTATTCCCGAATCATATTTATGTTATTATTGAAGTATGTTTATCCGTTAACTAGTATCCATAGTGCAAGTTTTGCTTAGTTTGGGACTAGATGATGACCTAAGTCTAAGATATTTCCAGGACTCCCCCATAGATTTCCAGCACTATATTAATGTAATTTAAGTCATAATTATTTATTTTCAGTAATAATGAACTCCACAAGCAAACAAATATGAATCATTATTTAAATATCATGGTTAACAATATTAGCAGGTACATACATTGCAGGGAAAATAACCCTATTGAAAATAACCCTATTGTAAATATATATGTCACAGGTATTTCTATTGAGAATTAGTTCACAGGAAAGTTTTTAATTGATTTACAACCGTTCTTGACTTCGGCCGCAAACGTCAAAATAAAACACAATCCATTCGCTTAGAAAGAAAAGAATGAAAGGAAAGGTGTGATAGAATTTGCAACAATTTGAGCGAAAGTGTTCCCATTTGTTTTCGAAGTCAATAGAACGGAATTTCAATACAAACAATGGAGTTTTGTGACAATTGACCACCTGCTGATTAACTATTTGCATATTATTTGCAAAAGCCAAAAAAGTTTCACTGTCGCTCTAGTTCAAACTTTGGATTCAGTTCTATACTCTACTTTAAGAGAGTCTGTCGATATAATTTAATTCACACGGTTACTCGATTTAAAACGTTGTGTATAAAATTATTAAATTTAATAGGAAGTGTATAAAGTTTCAATATAAAATCGATATAAAATTCGATTAAGGATTTCAAATAAAAATAAAACTCAATTAAGTTAACCATAGATATTGATGTATAAGATGCCGAACTCTGTCGGGAGAATACAAGAATTTTATAAATAAACAAAAAATGTTTACAGATATCTGTTTATATCGAAGTGTTATCGAGAAATGTCCACAAGGTATGGTATCTTATAATATTTACTGAGTTGTAGCCTCGACAGGTAGCCTCGCGATATTATTTATAAGGTGGTGATGGTAATGTGGAATGCTGTGGGTCGAACGGAGTGCGGGGTAAGGGGGGGCCGGACAGTATATAGGATGCTCGGAAAGGGGTAGGATCTCATGATTGTAATCTTTATCTATATTGTATGTTCGGTGACTAGGCAAGTTTTGTAATGCAAAAAAAAGTGTAGGTTACAGATGCGTAGGATTTATTAGAATTTTTCAAAATACTCTTCTGTCGTGTCTATAAAACGACACATGCACCTAATCCAAGATTTGTAACGTAGGCGATATTGCAAGAAAGACGCGCTCGAAATGCAATAAAAAAATAATTTTGTTTCTTTTTTTTCTTTTCTTTCGAAATTTAAAATAATGATAATTTATAAAAAGGTGAAATTCAAATGCGTTCAAAATTTTGGGCTCTAACTTACACGTATTACGTCATTTCTTCGTATCGTCCAATAGGGTAGGGTTTAGCCCCAACTCGTTACAGTTCCAAATCGAGTTTCTAAACTTAACATAAACCTTTATAAGAAATTTTGATGTTTTTGTTTTAATCTTATAATAAATAACTTATCACCCAAAACTCATATGTGTCAAATTAGGAATGCAACGGCAAATACCCAAGCGCAACTCGTCTTTAAAAATTTTCAGGAACGTTACAATGTAATAAGTTTTTAAATTTGTGGAAATCTCGGAGTTATATAGAAATATTTTTCGTTAAGCAGATTCATAAATCTCTAATTTAGCCATGATCACCGTCATTTAGTCCAATCTCTTTCAATTTTCAAATTTGAGGCACGACAACACTACTTCATTTAGTTTATTGACACGAAAAAAACGCAATTTTCCAAATTTTATCCAAGGACACTCCATACAACTCACGGAGAGTATGATATCAAGGTTAGGCTTAGCGGAACACTCCACATGTGGTCAACCTTAATAAAGCGCGATGGCTTTATACGAAGGTTTCAGGTCAGACAGAGAGCGATATAGGAGCTTAGCGGCCATGTTGTATTATGGATGCCTATCATATTTTGGACCCGCTCAGGACCGGATTATTCTTTTTTCTTTTGCGCCTCCATCTCGACCAGAACCGGTCTCGGAGCGACGACCACCATTTATTGTAGATTAAAGAGGCTTGTTGTCTTAATTTTAAGCCACGCTTTAATTTATGGCCACGTATTAATGTAAGAGTCCCCGCCATTTTTTCCATAAGATAGATACGTCATTGATTTCTTTATTTGTATTGCTTCGTTTATTAATTTCATGGCACTAGTGCCGGGCTAATATTTTGTGCTTAACTTAATGATTTGGCAATTAAATTAAATTGTTCTCGTTGTGGTAGCTAAATTAAAATTTACAGCGATGAGAGATTTTAAGTGGTCCTCCATCGCCCTCCCTGTTGGACATGCATTTGTCATGTTTAAGTTCTTTGAGGGGATTTGCTTAAAGTGTTAAGTGTTAACTCTAATTAATATCAAAGATCTACACTTTATGTGATAATTAATTACATAACACTTTTTCATGTACTTTGATGAACATAAATAATAGGTAAACTTAGTTCACTAAACTTTACCGCGTCACACATCCAATATTAATCATAAATCCTCTGTACAAAACAAAAGCAAAACGGCCAAGTGCAAACTCCCATGTCCGAGTGAAAAAAATGACAGTACGCTCGAGCAACCGAAAGGACGCCGGCGCAAAAAGCGCCACACCGGTGAAAAAATATGATTTACGGCGTGAAAAATGTGGAAACACACGCAAAAGGGAGAGCGGTGAAAACGTGGCGTTTCCACTAGACAAATTTATTAAACCTATCGGTCGGTTGCTTTTCTATTTTGTATTGAGGCACTTCTATTTGTGAATGATAGATTAAATTAATGCTGTTTTTATTGCTTGATAACGGCGACCGATTGGTGTAGTATGTATAATGACTGTGTCTTAAAAACCAACAGTTGTAGGTTCATATTCCGCTTTTAATGTTTGTGTGATGGATACAAACATATTGCCTAGTTTATTTTACCGTTATGTCTAATATCTAGAGTTTCAAACTTATAATAATTCTGTGCTTTGTATGAATTCTAAAAAAAGGCCCAACATATCTCTAATTGAGCTTATCGTAAAATACTGTTAAGGTTATTTATAAGAGGTGGGAGTTAGTCGAATCAGCTGTATAGAACTGGAGAAACTGCCAATTACGATTCTCATCGGCCCACTGGACCTGTTCCTTCAAAACCTCTAAGTGACCTGCTTTTAATCAGTATTTAAAACATGGCAAATGGATTTCTTCACTGTCAATTGGCCACGAGTATTAGAACTTCTGTCTGCATCCTCCTATTACATTTGTTCATAGCAGAATACAGAACCTATTGCCCGAAAGATAATAATAAGCTATATTTACAGGTCCTATACGGTCAGTCATTATTACAAAACTGATATAGGCATGTGGTTGGCATATAACCGTACCATTGAAGAATGGTTTACTAAAATCAGTGAAAATCAATAGCAAAACAGCACCGCCATTGGCGAGGCCTCTCAAAAATCTGTTAGAGTCTACATTGATAATCTGTCATTAGAATCAACACAAATTATGCCTTGGGTATCAAACTTTGTGATTCAAGTTTCTTTAAAATTAGATAAATTTACATGAAACTTCAAAACGTATGCAGAATACGAAATCGTATTTAAGGTATTAGGTAATTATTTGTAATACTTTAATGCTGTACAACGTGGCCCACTACAATCAATGCGTGGCCACATTCTGGTCCTCAAGAATTTGATGGTCTTGCCATCGATTCTCCAAGAAGAGAAATACTTTAGTAATATACAATCACTATCTTTCCGCTCGCGGCTTCGCCTGCGTGTAAGAAGTTTATCGCGGAAATTTGTTTATCCCGCGGGAACTTCTCACTTTATCGGGATAAAAAGTATCCTATGTTTTAATCCAGGGCATGTTCTACCTATATACTAAATTTCATCCAAATCTGTTCATCCGTTTCGCCGTGATTGAGCAACAAACAAACAAACAAACAGCATTTATAATATTAGTAAGACTAGTTAGATACATATAATACTTATCATCTAACGTCACGATCATTTCTAACATTGTTGCCGGTAATTGAAAACTGGAAATCACTTAATAATATTTACAAAGTAAACATATTTTCAGGACTCTTTTGCAGAAAATCAAGGAATACATTCTATATATGTATGAGATTTCATTATAATCGGCCTTAGCGTGTTATAGAAAAATATATATATTAGTATAGGAGACGAGTTTTGGAAAGGATTCTTATACATTAATATTCCCATAAGTATAAAAATTGGCTATTGACATTGTGTGACAATGATAGCCAAATTAATAATTTTGAAAAATGCATAATTAAATAAAATAAATAAATAAATATCTTTGCATAAAGACACAGCGCCATCTAGGTCCACAATTTTTACAATGCCGTTAAAACAATTTGAGCTGCAAATCGGATTCTGATATACCTACTCACGCCTTTTTTAAAATCTAACTTCAAGTAATTATTATAAATGCTAAAGTTTGGATGTTTGTTTATTTGTTCCTCAATCACGACAAAATGGATGAACGGATTCGGATAAAATTTGGTAGGTACATATGTAGAATATACCCTGGATTAAGACATAGGATATTTTTATCCGGATAAAGTGAGTAGTTCCCGCGGGATAAACAAATTTCCACGATAAAGTTATTCCTCGCAGGCGATGCCGCTATTCTCTTATAATTCCTTAATTTTAAGTATATCACTTTATGTTCGATTTTGAAGTCTTGTTAATGTAGTGACTTGTTAATGTTATTTAATCACCTGCAATATATCACTTATTTCAAATAATAACAACTTACACTGAATCAGACAAACACTACTCTCATGCAGTCACACATTACCTCATACGCATTATTTACTCACGTATCTCGTGATCTCCAGTGGTATAGAACCGGCGGTGTGCCCGGTGGCGATCGACCACCATATAATTACGCTTCCATTCAATAATACACACTGCAGTCTTAATAGAGTGCTAAGAATGTTGCTGATCTCTGATATAAAGCTCGAAGATTGAACGGGAGTTGATTAAGTACAGTTTTTACCGGTTAATTTAAACCTATTTGCAGGTATACTCGAAATGGTCGAATTTTTGCCAGAATCACAGAGTTTCACACACACAGAATGTTAACATTAATATTGTGTCTAAAATAAATTATTTAAATTTTATAAAAATTGTGGGGTATGTATTTGGAATTGGTATTTATTCATAGTAATACATATTGTAATATTGTCACAATTGCAAGTTTTATACCAGCAGATTAGCAATTTTATTTTTGTGTAATTGACGATTTATTCATCAATTAAGTTTACCTGCAAACGATGGTCTATCATAATTATATGTAGATCCTCATCCAAAAATTAGCTATAGCTCGACGGCTAATACTATGGATCAGGCAGTTTTACTATCAAGCTAGGTAGTCAATCTTGAAGACGGGCACGAATAAATACACAATAAAAACATTACATCGCTTTTCATGAAACATTGGCCATCGCAGACTTTTACGCAAAGCAACTGAAGTAATGATGTGATACGGAGAGAAAGTAATCCATAGAGCGTATGTCTAATTGACGTCATAGAGATAGATTATAAAAAAAGCAAATTTCATACTCGTATAATTATATTAAATTTAGCAACGCAGCTCCTTTGCCAGCTTCACGGACTTGACGGTAATTTTACACCTATACCAAAAATGGATTTAATTTTCTACCTGGCGAGTTCACAATACTCTTCACATAATCCTGCAGCTTTATATACCCATACTAATATCTACTTATAACTATGAGCACATCCGCGGATTGTATATGCCCGCTGACAGATCCGGGGACGCGCGGCGGATCTTAGGCGGAAATTAAAACTAATAATTCAAAAAGTTTCCGCGCGACCGAGCCGCCGCCGTGCCAGATTTATGTGCCAACCAGTCTTGTGAGTGCTTCCTACATAGTTCTAGACGCCTCGAAATCATTTAGTTGGAAGGGATTACATACTTAGCTAATCAATTTCTGGGCAATGAACTTGCTCATATTAGTTACGTTTAATTGATTTATTATTCAACTGTTACTACTTTGATTCGGTCCGTGTTATCGAGTAGAGTTTTCTTACCTCAGACAGCATTATCAGATCTATATATTTGAATTCATAGAATTCATTCATATAATGTATGTCACATTGTTTCAAAACAGTGCTGGAATTTCTTACCTGTTTTTAAGTCAAATCAGAAAAAATTACCAATAATAATTCGAATTTTGTTTGATTCAAGTAACACATAGGAATACAAGATTTGCTATAACTATATCTCCCTTCTGGTCAGTTATCATTGGCTTCTTTTAAATTAGCTAAATGAAGTCAGTTTAATGATTTTTTTACAATTTTAGTTCTTTAATTTCTTCTTCGTCGTTCGTCTTAATTTAAAACAATCGTTTTAAGTCAAAGAAAACATTTTGAAGTCTTGTTGGACAGCTTATTGAATTTCAATTGATTGAAACTCCATATGATAGTGGTAAATATTAACCATGTAATTACATTGGTCAAATACATTGGTAAATACATGTAATTTTATGAAATTATTATTAGGGTTTCAATACGTTACTTCCAGAATACGAGGACAAAAATAAACTTCTACGAAATCTGGACACAGACGAGTAGTAGCGAACAAAATCACATTGACATTAGGTACATAACGATAGCAATACGTCCACCGTCGCAAGAGCATCAATCCCAAGCCCGGTGGCGCAGGGCGAATGCATCAATGCACTTCCACTACCGATTCACTTGCCTTACAAGTTAATGCAAAATTTCGCTGCTGTTTCAATTACATTGAATTCTTTCCTTTATTTAAAAATTTTTGGATGTTTGAAACCAGCAATGTATAGGAATGTTGAGTTTAAGTCTATTTAGTGTAAATGTTGAAAGGTTATTTGTATGCAAAGGCTAGATAAAGAAATGCAGTGTTCTGTCTCACTGTTTTGTTAGCACACGAATCATGTCCGTCCACTCTCGAATTTAGTTGGATGCCAATTTTGATGATTTTCTCTTATTTCGTGGTTAAATATTACAGATTATTAATATAAGGAATACAATCTATTGATGAGCAGCAGAATGTTTGAAGAGCATTTTTCTGAAGACTTAGTCGCATTTCTGTCTTAGGGAGTTAAAGGGTCGCTAATTTTGAAATTCCTTTCTACGGATTCTGTATATAGCAGAGTGAATTATATCTGGTAAGTAGAGCAAAACAAATTTTGACAAGTCCATAATTTTGTGTGAGAAAATGAATAGAAAAAAAGTAGAATTTCACGGGAAAATATTGTACTTTGTACTTGATTTTAGGATTTAATTTCATATAATAAGAACTATAATTATTCACAACATTCTCAGTGATGACTACAAATCTGTTGTATAGACATTTCAGATACAATATTAACTAATTGAGAATATTCTACCACATGTACCCTTAGCAGGCATATATGGTATCATATAAAAGGGCAATGTAAATGCGATTCTTTTCACATAGCAGCGTAGGTAGGAAGGCTCCTGTTTATTATTTAGAATGTGTAGCGGTGGGGCGACGCGAGTTGATGCGCGCTCCAAGTGGAAATCTTTTGGGATTACGCCGCCGCCAACTGGCACAAGACTGGGGCATACCAAGAGATCTATTTTTAAACGACTTCAAAAAAGGAGGAGGTTCTGTATTCGGGGCGTATTTTTTTTGTTAAGTTAATTGCAAATACTATAAACATTACTTTATTGTTTTCTAGGTTAAATTTATGATTCTATTAAGATATCCTCAGTGTGCTCTATTGCTAATGGCAGGTTAAGGCAAATATTCGCTCCTATTTTGGTAACATATAATTATTTCTTGAAAAACTCCCAATCTTGGGAATATTTAGTTATAGTTTTTTTCCCTAAGATAGTTATCCAGGCACATTGGTGATTTTGAATGCACAAAGCATTGCTAATGTTAGTGGGTTCAGACCTAGCAGAAGACACAGGAAAGCATAACAAGTAAAGAAAGCCTCATTCTCTTTTTTTGATTTAGGAACAGATTCAAAGTACATAACGTGGTCTCTTTTATTATCTTTTATATTCTTCATTGCTCCAGAACATTGCATATAACAGAGTACAATCTCTTACATTAAACCTGAACATTGAAGTAAATTTAAATTTGGGGTTAAACAGCAAATTGTATGCAAAGGAAACGTAATACTACAACGAAATAATAAACTTACATAAAATATAATATTGTATATATAGGTAGATATATACAATATTACGAAATATATACATAACGTACAATATATATTATATACCTATACATAATAAATCATGAAAAATGGGAGGGGTAAATGCTCTTTTAACTTTTTAGTAAGAACCGGTTTACGGGTCAGTACGCTTCCACCTTCGGCCTCATCTTCACTTAACATCAGGTGTGATTGAGGTCAAGTGCTAACCTTTTGTGCATAAAAAAAAAGTATTAAACTTTTCAATCTATATTATGCCCAGAACTATTTAGATCTCCAATTGTTTGTTTAAAAACCCTACATTGGTTTGAGTTATCGCTAAGGGTGTAACGCTGTGTAATAAATATCGAAAAAGGTACAAGTTCGAAATACAAAAGACACACGTTTTTTTTTTAATTTGGACGCTATGTATAGCGATAAATAATTTAAAATTTAACATATTTCAAGACAAAACAATATTTCAAATTTAATAATTCAAAGCAGTTATTGTCCGAGTCCCGACTCGCACTTGACCGATTTTTTATTGTAGATGTTAAAATATATTGATTTGGCATGTTTAACAACAATTCAGTTATTTTTACTTAAACTACCTAAATGTTGTATACAACCAGCCTTATCATCTCAAGCGTGGCCGCTATGATGTACGAGAAGACGACGCCTGGCGAAACCTAAACCGTAGTAAAGCCTCCATCACGTCAAATGAATACTAAATCACGGACGGCTATTTGAATTTCAATATCTATCCTATGCCCAGCCTAATGCGACTTTTAGCCACGAATAGGTGTTTGTTTATATTCTGGATTTTCTAGAAAAAGTGAGGATATTTATTAAGATAATAGGTATTTACACCTATTGAAAAGGTTCTTACTAAAAAGTTAAAAGTAAAAAGTTACCTATTATAAAATTTCTGACCATCTGGATGATAAGAATGCGTGGATATAAACCGCTCGGCAATATCCAGTATATTTTATTTTTATTTTTCTTTGCCGATTCATAAATTTAACAATTATTTCAAATTGTATTTGTATTGACTTATTTAAAAAGAGCAACCTCTGAGTTTCTTGCTCGTTCTTCTCTGGGGAGACTGCCTAGTGAATGAGCGATAACTGTATGTCATGACGACTTTAAATGTTGTTCTTATAACTTACGAAATAAAACATATTTGATTTGATTTGACCTCTCCCATTTTTCTAGATATAATTATGTGTAGGTATATAATATATATTGTACGTTATGTATATATTTCTTAGTAGGTAGGTATATACAATATTATATTTTATGTCAGTTTATTATTTCTTTATTCGTTGTAGTATTACGTTTTCTTTTTCACACAATTTGCTGTTTAACAAAATTTACTGCGTTTCCTACTTGAATGCCCAGGTTTAATGAAAGAGATTGTACTCTGTTATATGGAATGTTCTGGAGCAATAAAAAACATAAAATATAATAAAAAAGGCCACCTTATGTATTTTGAATCTGTGCCCAAATCAAAAAGAGAATGAGCCTTTGTTTCATTTTTATGGTTTCCTGTGTCTTCTGTTAGGTCTGAACCCACTAACTCATTTACGATGTATTATAGCATTATTTAGGTATCCTACTTCTCAGGCAGTCAGAGACCATATTTTCTTTCTATAAGTCATCACTTATGAATAAGTATAGACATTCGGCTTTAAGCACTGAGGTATTTTGAACGAGAAGACGTTGCGCAGTTTCCCGTACGCTGCCGATCCAACTTGGATTCGACGATGGGCCTCTTTCCCGAAGTTGGACTTATCTAATTGGATCTCTTGTCCAAGGTAGACTTCCTCGTCTGCAACTTCGTGAACTTCGAATACAAAGAATAATATACCTAGTTATTTTGTTTTGTGGAGACTGGCGTCTGTAGAAGCGTCTATGTCCGGGCTATCAAATAATTGGAGAGAAAAAGTAGAAAATGAGGTATAGTAATGTATGCGGGGATCTGTCCGTTGTTTTGTGAATGACATAACATGTGCATCGCCCTGTTGGAGAAAGACGACGGCCGGAAAATTATCGGTAAAGTCTACGAAGGACTTAGAATTCTTTGGCATATTTTTGAACCATGTAACTTTTCTGTATAACGTTACAAGCGGACGGATATTTAAAATATTCTAAGGTCAATAGAAGTTAGAAAGAGAATTCAAGTGTCTTACAATCAAATCTGATCCTCGTTTATCAACTATAACTTACAAGAAAAATTAGTTTTGACTAAGGCTATGTTACAAGAATAGATGTGAGCTCGTGCCAGAAAAACTTTTGTGTAGGTAAAACTTTTCCCTTTCCTTTAGGCCACATGCCAGATTTCCCAGAGAACAGAAAAAAATTCTTACTGTACCATTTAATGAAACAAAAGGATCCGAACTACTCCCAAATTGCCAGATACATATTCTGAGCACATTTATCAGTGGCAAAAAGCGAGAGCTGATTCCGCAAATATTTTTTCTGGGCGATTAGCGGGAACTCCGTAGAAATACCTATAGTATGACAAATTTATATTTGCAGTCGGCAAACTCAAACTTGTTCAATGGCGCTAGAAAGTAATGTAATGAGGTGAAAAGATTGTTTGAATTTTGTCGCGGTAAGTGAAAATGCAAGTTTGCCAGTCAAGAAGGTTCAGCGTGGGAACCACCGCGTCGCATTGACCCCTCCAATGCTTAGACAAATGATTTCCAAGTGTATTTTCTTCAAAATGTTTTTGCGTTTTTCTGCCACCTTTATTACCTCTGAGTAATGTTTGCTTATGAGAGCAAGATTATCTTTGTGCCTACTACTTCCATTTACTCGTCAGCTTTCAGGTTTAATACTATATTTTGTATTACAGCTGTATTATATTGTTTAATAATTGGGAATATTTTTCCATACATAGATATGGCTAGACACCTCATAAAAATCAAATACAAAATTGCCTAAAGTACTTCGATGTGAACTTTTAAATTCATTGATATAATCTTAGACTTATATCGTATCTGTGGTCCAATAAAAGTAATATAAAGTTTAGAAAACGGATATGTTCGATTCCCAACGGGACACTTGTTTAGTACTCTGTATATTAGTGCATTTTTAATTAAGTATGTACGTCTGCCACTAAGCATCATGTTTATAGCACTGTTGTGATTCGTCCGGCTGTTTAAGATAAGATAGTAACCCCAAATAAGTTGGACGTTCCGGCTGAGTGCGCTTGCCCCTTCGTTCTGCCTTTATTTAACACAAAATGCAACCGCTGATCCGTCCTGCCTAAAGAACGTGGATAGTATTCAGTAAAATTATAAATGCGCAGCGATCATAAATATACTTCATTTCTATTGAAGAATTTGTTGTAGCATGAGGTATTCAATTCTTTGAAATGTAATGTTTATTTAGATGTTTACTAGCTTTCCGCCCGCGGCTTCGCCTGCGTGGTTATATTTAATTCGTTTATCCCGCAAAAACTACTCATTTTAGCGGGATAAAAAGTATCCTATATCTTAATCCAGGATATGTTCTACTTATATACCAAATTTCATCTAAATCCGTTTATCCGTTTCGCCGTGCATGAGCAACAAATAAACAAACATCTTGCATTTATAATATAAGTTAGATTTATATTATTTAGCTTAACTTAAGAACATGAAATAATATTGGAATATTGATGTTTATACTTCAAATCATTACTTATTAAACAGCCGATACCCTTTTCTTATCTTATATAAACCAATATACAAATACTGTTTACCATCAGTAGGGAGACAGGGGTCGTTGGGCGCATCCTAACAATTTTTCTCATAAACCGAACATGACAGATTCGTACAGTGATTGATCGAGCAAGCCAAGCTGATCTGCTGGGGTGCCGAATTATAATGCGGAGGGTGTTTGTGTCAGAAGTTCGAGTTTATACCTATAGGTATCTATAAGACTTTATTCTTAAATTCTTATAATAATAATCCGATAACTGGCACATAACTATAGTATTACGAGATTACACATTTTTTTTATAGTGGGAAAAAAAATTAGACAGGGCGTCCTCTGACCGATTCCTGTAAAATACATATATTTTTTGGACCCGACTGCACAAGAAGGAGGGTTAAGTATTACATTTCTTTAATTAGTTCGGTATTAAAGAGTTTAACCAAACAAATTGCGTTTTAAGCTTCTTCCAATTTTTCCCCTGGCATCAGATGAAAATCTTCATTCGTCGGAGGGCGAACTACCCTTGAAAAAAAATATATAAAAAGTATTATTAAAGAAGGAGACAGTTCGGGCGGCATTTGTAACTGTCGTGAGCCGTATGATGAAAAATTAGTTCAGTCCTTGTGACAAAGGCGCGCTAAACCCACTATACATAGTTATCTCTTTCTGTCTTATGGTGCGCAAGTAGGAGAAGCGAGAGGCGACGTAGCTGCGTTTCCAATGGCAAATGACACAGATAGCTTAGGGATGACCGTAGGAGCGAACAGCAAGTTTTTGACAGGGCCCATTTATTGTGTATTGAATATCAATATAATTTCCGTGAGAGTCGATTTTTGTCCCATAGAGGAGCTCGTCCCTCAAGGGCGAAGTTTGGGCACACAGATTACGGCCAATAGCAAATATTGCTTGTGATTGATTGAGGTCTGACGGGCTCTACATAGATGTGTCAGGCCTTCGAAGAGTTGGTTTGTTTTCTCAGATCTAACAGAAAATTTCCGAGGTTAACCTGACTAATTCCTTATTGAGGTTAATATTATATTGTCTATTTTATTAAACTGACAATCAAAATAAGTAATTTTTCGGATTATTTATATGTAGCAAAATACTGAGTGACAGTTTAGTTATCTTGAAGTTAAACACCTAATATTGACATCACGAAAATAAATATCTGTTTCATACCTACATTTTGATCGATGGGTACTGAATTTTTCTATGGAACAGCTTATTTCTTTTTTACGATTTAGTGTTGGACCCATAGTAAAAGCTTTTCTTGGACTATTAATCCAAAATACCAAATTGTGTACCAAGAAATAAAATAAAATAAAATAAAATAAAATAAAAGGCAAGTCAAAGTCCAAATTTAAACGATTAATAATTTTTCGAAATTGTCATTCTTGTGTATACCTACATAAGAATCAAGGTTACTTTTATTTACAAATTCAAAGAAGTTCGAAAAAAATTAATCGTTTGAATTTGGACTACGAGTGCAATTTTGAACCTGAATGTACATGGGTACATTCACCCCTTGACGTATTGATGGTGACTAAACTCACTCTATGTTATATTGGCAAAAGCGTCTCCGAATTCTTGATAATACCGTCCAGTGGCCAGTAGCAAATGGTCTGGGATTATTCAGTAATGGCGCGACCATTCCAGCTAAGTGCGGAACGACCATACGTGGCCTACCGTACATAATCGATTGTCTTGCTGCCGTAATTCACTGCGACATCGACTTATGTACGTTGGTTACAGGTTTGATACCTGCTCTATATAACTGTTTATTTTATTTAACCCCCAACGCAAAAAGAAGAGTGTTATAAATAAATTCTAAAATAAATAAATTAATATACAAGTTATATTTTCTATTATTCTTTATTGCAAATAAACACAAAAGATACAATTGTCAGATACAAAGATACAAAGGTGAGCTTATCTCTAAGAGAGATCTCTTCCAGCCAACCCCATAAGCGGTTAGAGAGTGTATAACGGGGAATAAAAAAAGACGTACAACGCAATGGTGATTAAGTAAAAAAAAAAGTCTATAATACATTAATACTTGTAAATAACTAAATATAACTACATGAATATAATACTAAATAAACCTAAATAAAACATTTAATCAGATATATAATTAATATATTATATAAATATCAATATAATAACATTACTTCTTATGCCAATTGCGACAGGTAGTGTTCTTTTAAGCGCTTTTTGAAAACTGGTGGTGTAGGGCTCTCTCGAATGTCTGCAGGAAGATCATTCCACAGCCGAGCAGCATACACGGTAAAAGAATTAAAAAAGAATTTAGAGTTAGCTAGGGGATAGTCCAGGGTCTTAGTAACGCATGCCCGTTTGGGGCGGGATTGGGGTAACAACTGGAACCGAGAACGAAGATATTCAGGGGCAGCGGAATTACTGAGAGTTTTAAAAAGAAGGGTCAAAATGTGTACCTTTCGACGGAGTCGAATGGGAAGCCATTTCAACCGCGTACGAAATTCTGAAATGTGGTCGAACTTACGCAGGCCGAATATAAACCTGATGGCCAGATTTTGTAACCGCTCCAGCTTGTTAAGTAGCTCCTCCGTAGCGTCCAGGAAGCAAACATCCGCATAGTCCAGGAGAGGCAGCAAGAGCGTCTGAGCAAGCAGGAGCTTGGTTTTAGATGGGAGGAAATTCTGGAGTCGCTTGAGAGAGTGGTACGAGTAATGTATACGACTACTAACATTGTTGACGTGCGCAGACCAAGACAAGTTCCCGTCAATAATAAGGCCTAGATTTTTAACAGTATCAGTGTACGGAATGGGGACGCCGTCATAAAAAACCTGGGGCAACTGACTTAGGTTAAGCTGATTCCTCAAACGACTACTACCTATGATAATCACTTGCGACTTTATTGGATTTACCGCAAGTCCAAATTCGCGCGCCCAGTTCCCAATTACGGCAAGATCAGCATTAACCTCAGCGATGGTGTTAATAGCTTCAGAGATTGAGAAATGCTTATAAATTTGCACGTCATCTGCGTATAAGTGATAGGACGAGGAGAGTACTTTAGTTATTTGATTAATAAAAATAGAAAAAAGCAATGGGGAGAGAACACCACCCTGAGGTACACCAGCAGATAAAGTTGACCATTCAGAGGCTGAGATCTCTGTTTTGACACATTGCTGGCGACCTCGAAGGTAGGAGTCAAACCAATTGAGCACCGCAGGGGCAATGCCGATAGAGTGAAGGATACCTAGAAGTATGTCGAAATCCACGGAATTGAAGGCACTGCTGAAGTCTAGTAAAGAGATGATGGTGAGTTTTTTATTGTCCATCGCCAAGCGAATGTCATCTGTGACATTCAGCAGTGCACTCACTGTTCCGTGGAAGGGACGAAAACCGGATTGATAAGGGCTGAGAAGATCACTATGAGAAAGAAAAGAATGGAGCTGTTTATGGACTGCACTTTCTAGCACTTTAGATAGGATGGGGAGAATGGAGATAGGACGAAATTGGGATGGGGATATGGGATTAGACGTTTTAGGCAGGGGGATAACGTGAGCCTTTTTCCATGATGTAGGAAATACGTTGGATGCTAGTGAGACGTTAACAATGTGAGTGATGATCGGCACAACGCAATCCAGAATGGGAATTAACATGTCACGGCTCACGCCATCACTGCCCACTGCCTTTGTGGATATTGATAGTATGCTCTTCTTAACGTCAGTCTCCGTGACAGGATGAAATGAGAAAGGAACATAGTCAGGTAAAGGTGATTGAGACAGTTTATAGAGACAAGATGCCTTTGTACTGGCGTTAAGAACGGTAGAGGAAGCAGAGAAATGCAAATTCAAGGCACTTACGTCAAGCGCATCATCCAACAATTCTTTGTGCCGACCCACGCCTAAAGATCGTAAAAATTTCCAGGTTTGAGCAGGTGAGATATCTTCAAGCGACGAGTGAATATAACGACGCTTGGCATCCCTACACAGTCTGTTACAGTGGTTACGCAGCTGTTTATACTTACGAAGATTCTCTTCACCTGAAAACGTCTTCCATTTAGCCTTCGCTCTATCGCGCCTGGACATGGCTTTTCTGATGTCGGCCGTGAGCCAGGGGGCAGGCCAATGTTTCACCCTGACAGGTCGTAAGGGAGCGTGAAGATCGAATAGATTATTTAAAGCCGAAACAAATAAGTTAACCATCTCATCCACGTTAGCCGCTGAATACAACTGCGACCAGTCAATATTCCCCGCATCCTCCCTCAAGCGATCCAAATCCATGCACCTAAAGTTTCGCTGCACAATCACCCTGCTTCTACGTTTCGGAGGGCGCACCTTATATGACAAGAATAATAAATCGTGGTAGGAAAAAGGTGCTGTCATTTGCCCGTGAGAAATAACAGAGTCAAGTTTGGAAACAAACATGAGGTCGATTAATGAGGGCTTACTATTGGGGGAGTGGTGTGTAGGCGATAGCGGGAGTACCTGTAAATTGACCGAAGTAACCAGGTTCAGTAGTTTATGAGACCTATGATCATTTTTATGTAAGCATGTATTGAAATCGCCCATAATGATAATGTGGTCATACAGCGGACTAAGCTTCTCAAGATTAGCTTCAAAAGAATCAAAGTAGTTGACTTTATCATTAGGGCTGTATACAACACCCAGTAGGATTTTAGTGTGGTGCAGAGTGATAACCAAGAACAGGTACTCCATAGACCCCGAGTATTCACTAGGGGACTGACTCAGTACAGCACAAGGAATATGACTGCGGAGATAAATACAAACCCCTCCAGATCCAGCACCAGTTCGGTCATTGCGGTACAGTCTGAAGCCTGGCAGAGAACAAAGAGTAGAGGGGAGAGAAGGTTTCAACCAGGACTCTGAGACCAGGATTCCGTCCACCGATCTGTCGCTGAAAGAGGCAAGTAGGTCCGAATAATGTGCAATCACGCTTTGAGCATTAATATGAACAAGTTTGAGAAAAGAGGAGCTATTATGGAACACAGACTGTAGTTTGTCCTCAAGAGGGCCAGCATCCGAGTTCACCGAAGTGTCACTGAGAGCACTTTCATAGTCACTAGACGAGCAAGAAAAATAACTGTCATTCAAAGTAATGGACATAAAATAAATATTAAAATATCAGTATAAACTAAATATAAGTATATATATATATATATATATATATCTATATATACTAAACTAACTAACTATATATAAAATAGTGAAACGTAAACACAAAATAACCCACCTAGGACCGCTGGCTAGTGAGATAAAGAAACTACGCACGCGGAAAGCGCACACAACAACCTGAGAGTATATTGTGCCCACACACCACAGGCGTATACATCATACGTTTTTACAATCTCGTCACAACTTACATATTAATTTTGCTTCATTTGGTAACAATAAAAGTTAATGAAGACAGATAGGTAAAAATTCGAAAGTACACTAAAACGATCAAAGAAGGCAGTATGGATTAGGTTTCCATTGACTAATAAAATAATATTCTTACTTTTCTAAACGCCACTGCTGCTGTCAATGTCATTAAAATGTCAACCGATTGTCAACTTGTTACTTTGTTTACTATATTTAGAGACCCTGATAAGTAGAGGTGAACTGAAATTTAAACAAATGATAACGTGAATTCTACCTACTTTCGAGAAACAAAAACCAAAAAACACAAAAGTCTCCACCATGAGTTTACTTGTTGCTTGCCGTGTTCCTTCCGGAGCCGAGTCGTTGGGCCTTATCCGTTTGCTGGTCAACTATTCTCGCCGGTGTTGGAAACTGCGACTGAAGTCGACGGAGTTCGTGCATAGTAATAATTTTCCTACGCGTCTTGTCAGGCAGAAGAATAACAATTACACCATCTGAGGACCAGCAGTGCTTCATGCCAAAGTGCTTCCTGCCAGCTACGAAAACTTCCTGTCGTGATTTAGTCAAAAACTCGGTAATAGCGACTTTGGAGCCTTTTAACGAGCTTTTGGCATTCCATACTGTCGAGCGACTCTTTAGGCCAGTAAAGCGTACCAACACAGGCCTGGCTTGATCTTTTTTAGCGCCCAGGCGATGACAAACTTCTAAGTCAGAGGGTACAACCACACTTAGCTTCATTTGGTCGCATATAATTTTGTGCACCTTACCATTTAAATCTTCATCGTTGCCCTCTGTGATGCCATGAAAAAGAAGTACCTTCCGCCGTGAATGACTTTCTGCACGATCTAAGCTCTGATGAAGCACCTCCAATTGTCTCTTCAACATGGAAAAAGCCTCACAGACAAACGTTTTGAAGCTAATGTAGTCCAAGGACAGTGCCTTCACTGTCTGTGGAGCTACTGACGATGATGAGGAGGACTGCTGCTGCTGTAGGTTTTTCTCAAACTCATCCATGCGTGTGCTGAACATTGCCGCCAGGCTCTCAATGTTTTCCATATTTTTGTTGAACTGAGTCTCAAGATCCATGTTGTGAAGTGATTGATCAAAAAGCAATGATGTGATGTTCGAAATTATTGTGCCAGGGGATGCAGGTGGTAGGTTAACACATTTATTTATTAAATTATTTTGAAAATTTTGGCTTTAAGTATTTTAAACATTTAAATAACTGGAGAGCTCTAAATTGGGAAGTTACTCTTTCAAATCCACCCGCAAAAAAAAACTATTAACTATATTTTGTAATCAATATGGATAAAAAAAAAAGATTGTTGCGAATTTAGTTACTGTTATGTTTCCGCTTGATGGTATTTATCATTCCTATATCAAAAAATAAAAAAAAAATATAACCCCATAGTTTTATAGCCGAAATCGATTCTATACGTGCTTCTGATCGAACTAATTTTAGGTTTCAGATATACAATAAATTGTCTCATAGGTATAAATATATCCTTGGATATGCACACCGCGCCATCTATTTCCACACTACGCAATTAGGCTTGTGTTATGGGTACGAATTTTAGATGTAAACCACATCTTTAGATTTCCATGTTTTAACGGTGGCGATGGGTTCATCCTCTGCCATATGTGCATTTCTGTATATATCGAAAGGTGAACCGTGGATGTTAATTCAAGCATTACACTTTTACTGTTTCGAACACCCAAACACTAATGCTTGGGATATCACTGACCATCCCTGTTGGGAAAATGGTTAAGACGTTATGTAAGAATACTCGTAACTTGTAAATCTCGTTGCAGGATAAATATTTTTCGAAAAACGAACACTATACCGAATATAAAAACTTCCATCATATACCTAGAAAGATCCTCTTGGTGTTAAGGGGTAAGTAGGTAAATATACATACATAAGTCCAATTAAATATATTTCAAATATCAAAATGAAGTAGGTAATAGGAACTTAAGAAAATTACATGAATTAAAAATTTAGAAATCCGAGAAATAGACTGTAATAATATAAAAAATACAGATGTTTTTTGGTGGAAAGTCTCTTAGTCGCCTTTTACGTCACCCAAATTAATATACGTGTATTGGTTCTATTCTTACGTGCCGAAACCACACCGAACTATACCAAAAATATAAATCAAAATTATAATTCTCAGGTATCACTTCTAGGTCCACAACTTTACCTATTATATTAATCCTAAATCTGTGACAGATTGCTATTCTCGATGAACTTTATTACATAAACTGAGGCATAGAAGTTAGGTACAGCAAAATCTCAGTACATAGCAGAGTACACAATCGGTTGACCGGCGTAGCGGGAGCGGCCGCAGGCAAATGACAAGGAATTAGTTCGTAATGGCGAGACCATTCCGACTAACTGCCTCGGTGGCCTCACCTAGCCATACATAATTGATTATCCTACTGAACCCTTCTACAATACGAACTGTACCTTAGTATGTTTATTTCAGGGTGTATGGTTTTTCTAAAAAAAATCCCGCAGTCAAGTTTGTTACTTATTTGTATTTTTTTTTAAATCAGAAGAGAGACTTCTCTGATTGATTTATAAGGCCTTATTCTTTTTTTTTATTTCTTTTATTTTAACGAGACTTAGAAGTGCATTGCACTTGGCCTTATTCTTGATACGAGTAATGATTCCACTAGCTTGTTACTCTACTTCGTCCGCGTTGAATTCGTTTTACAACCAAATGCGTTTCTTTATGATTCAAAAGCATTCCCACTATCCTATCCTACCTATCCTACAGGAAAGTCATTTTTTCGGGATAAAAAGTAGCCTATGTGTTAATCTACCAGTCTATCTACCAACCAAAATTCAACCAAATATGTCCAGCCGTTTAGGCGTGAAGAGTTAATAATCATATAAACACACAAAACTTTTGAATGTTTATTAGTTTGGATTAGCATTGTCTATGTTGTGATGAATAAACATTTCATTTATACGCAATAAATGCACAAAACACCAATCTCAATAATCAGCATCAGATCCCATTTAAATACCAACGAAACAACGAATAAAATATCCATCATACGGCACACATTGTGAGAATTCAGGTAATTAAAGTAGGAACCAAAACTTCAAGGTTGAGAAATGCCTGAATAATCTTATTTATCTACGTCAACCGTCGGCTTTTTTAGTAAGACGAATCTGTCACAGATTATCTTGTGCCATTACTCATTCCTTTGGTGGAGGACCAATCTGACAGCTGTCTTAACCCTTTTTAACCAATGAGAATGTCATAGGCGCACGATTTACATTGAGTTGTTTTCTTTTTGTCCCGCCGTGTATTAAGTGGTTTTTTATTGCATTTTAATATCCGTTTCGAATAGATTAAGTAAAGTTAGCTGTTCAGGTACGAGTACCTCTATTTGCATAAAATAACAAAAGAATAACTTTTGTCGTACAGCTGCCTATAGTTTATTTTCCTTTCTAAACGAAATAGCAAAATTTAGCTAAAACCTGATATTTTTCTAAAGTATATACATTAATCTTGTTTCTTATTAAATAAGTTATCTAAATTTTATTAATTCAACAACATCGTCAATACCGAAAGCGTAAAATAAATGAGCGCAATAATACATCATTTGTGTAGCTATCAATAAGCGGCAAACTCTTAACATCTTAGGTACATCTCAATTTCTTGTATTGGAAACAACAATAATATTTCCTGAAACAGGATATTTATTTAAAACAAGGCGTTGATAAAGTAATTTTCTTTTTAACCTTAACCATGTCTTTATGGAGTGGTCATTACTTAGCAATGGTACACAGCCCGCTCTGAGCAATGGCTACGTATTAATCAAAATGCCATATTTTTGTCTCGCTCTTCCGTGTCGCCGTCTCTCTTTCACTAGTCACGGATATCTCGTGCTCCTTTACCCGATAGAGTCCTATTAACTGTATAGAACTGAATTTCGAAAAATGTACCTTATCTGTGTATACCTAGATTCAATTTCAGTGGCCACAATAACGTTTCTGTTATCTTTTTCGTCAATAACAGTGGACTCAGGTTCTACAGTCTTACTCTCCTGAGACGAAATTCGGTCTTTTTTTCCTCTCTCCATCACGGAACCTTTTTTCGCTTTTTCAGAGTGGACGAAGGAAAGCGTTCCTTCCTTCGTCCATTTCTTACGCATTATCTCGTAATCATTAGTTTCACCATTTGCTTGATAGAGTAGAATGTTTTTAGACAACTCAATTAAGTGAATATATTGCCATCAACGCGTACCATGGAAATGTTTGAATTTAGAAGCGATGAAACTTCGCCAGGAAAGTTTGTTCGGTTGGTAATCTTTATACCTACTTACTACCTATAAAAAAAATATTTATATCTACAGTAAATTGTGGTTCTATTGACGGTTACTGTCGTATATATTCCAAAACTAGATTTGACGTAGGAAACCATATTAAATTTCACCTATAGCAATAATAGTCTGAAAATAAAACGGCTCTAACATACAAATGGACAGAAAGACACACAGATGTGTATAGCGAAACTACAAAGGTTCATAATTTAACTAGAGAACCCAAATATTTTATGAAACTGAACATATTTTTTTATATGTGCTATACTTTACTGTATATAGTAAATATATGTATATATACAGGGCGTCCCAAAGTTATGGGACATGAAGGGGAAGTACCTTAAATATTGTAGATAGTGAATTTTGCTCAAAGAAGACTTTATGTTATTTTTAAAAGTTAGTAATTCTGCATTCATAGATTTTCTAAAAATTACTTGCTTCGGCTGGGAATCGAACCGACTTAAATGTGAAAAAAAAAACACCCTACTTTTATGATGCCAATCGAAAGAATAGCTAAAAAATAATAACTCTGCCTAAGTAACATAGTATTTTAATAGAAAGGAACAACATAAAATGATTGAGTCAAATTTCAAGAAAGTTATTTATTGCCGACGACGTTCGAAAAGTAGCGATATTATCATTCCAAAGATAGCATTGATTATTCGTAAATAAGTACCCACTTCATAAAATAGGTACTAACATAGTTTTCCTTATTATAAGTGCACGTGTAGATGAAATGATAAAACTTGTATTTCAATACGTCCTCTGTAAGCTAGACAGAAGGCAAATTAAAAACAAAAATAAATAATTTATAATTTGAAAATGGAACAGTTTATGACAGCGTTTGTTTGAATGCATACTTTTTAAGATATTTTAAAAAGAAGTGATATTTTTAAATGTTGTTCTTAAATTTGAAAATGGAAATAGTCGGAGAGCAGCAGATTTTCTAAATGAATGTTTTCCTACATGGATTGGTACAAATGGACCGATTAGATGGCCGGCCAGATCCCCGGACCTCACACCATTAGATTTCTTCTTTTGGGGATACGTGAAAGATATGCTATACAAAAAGCGATACGAGAACGTAGGCGAGTTGCAAACAGAATTGTGCCATATCACATCGAGTGTTCACCATAAAATGATTAGAAAATCAACAGGCAGCGGGCTCATTAAAAGATTGGCGATTTGCGTAAGACAAGAGGGATCACATTTTGAGCATTTAATTAATTAATTTACAAAAAAATACCTACTTAATTGACTACGGCAGTTTCATGTATGTTTTTTATTTGATTAAAATGATTAATTTCACGTTGTTCCTTTCTTTTAAAATACTATGTTACTTAGGCAGAGTTATTATTTTTTAGCTATTCTTTCGATTGGCATCATAAAAGTAGGGTGTTTTTTTTTTCACATTTGAGTCGGTTCGATTCCCAGCCGAAGCAAATAATTTTTAGAAAATCTATGAATGCAGAATTACTAACTTTTAAAAATAACATAAAGTCTTCTTTGAGCAAAATTCACTATCTACGATATTTAAGGTACTTCCCCTTCATGTCCCATAACTTTGGGACGCCCTGTATATATATATAGTATATAATAAAGATCTAGGGCCCGGTAAGCGCAGCGTAGGACGTACACTAACAAGGTGGACGGATGACCTGATGAAAGCCGCGAGAAGTCCCTGGATACAGTCGGATTTCAACCGGTCGCTTTGGGAGTCTGTGTGGCTGTGGCTGATATGATGATCGTGAACTAGGCCCCACCTCAGCATGATACTGTGCGCTGTTTTTCAGATGGCACCTATAATGAGTTAGATTAGATTCATTACCTACATGGACAAAGTACATTAGTACATGATCCAACCTAACCAGTCTGGAACCTATTCATAGTAGGTTCACACTATTGATTTAATACGTTTTAATATTTTACAGCTCTTAAAATTACTGCGTACACACATTATACAAAAATTAAGATAGGAGCAAATGTTCTATGTTATGTTCTTTCTTTTATTTACCTACAAGTAGGTAAATAAAATATATTTTTATACAAGTAGGTATATCAAATTATAGAAGTAACCTACATAACCTAAATTACGTTTGCATTTCAACAAGTATTCATTCTCTATATGCAGGCTCTGGCTGAAAATCAGCGGCCGCTGGTTCCCAGCGCCCATATGCTGAGCTACAGACCTTTTTATCATAATTACAAAGTCATTTTATATTTTAGTTTTTACTGTCTTCTTGGCAAATAAAGATTTTTATTATTATTATTATTATATCCGGGCTTCATCACATTTTCACCAAATTTATATTATAGTAAAATACCATAAAAAGTCATTTTTCAACCATTTTGGAAATCCGATACAAATGTGTTTACAGTTAGACTAGTATATAGTAGAATACTATAAAGTCAACTAGTGAAGACTAGAAAAAAGTGGACTCTGTGAGTGCAGCACAGAGTGGTGAGTTTCAGCGTCATTGGTATGGCCTCCCAAAATACATGCGAATTTGCTTGCCCAGTGTGGAGATTAGGAAAACTCTCTCATAGAAAATGATGGAAATGACTCCATAGGAGATAGATAGTGGGATTTCTATAGACCGTGTTCGTCTGTTGGAGTCCTTTAAATTGAAAATCTAAATATATTTTTATGTGAGTAAAAAAACGTGCCTTAACACACAGATTAGAATTTCAACAAGTAGTTAGCTTTACGCTTCGTAATTGCATGCACAGCTGGAAAATAATTTATAAATAATAATAAGTCCACCGTTGTACAAAAAAAAGTATTTGTGTAGTTTATCAACCATCTGGGATCCATAACACAAGCCTAAGATGCTGACTTTGGGCGTAGATGGCGGTGTGTGTATACATGTGCAAAGATATGTATGTATGTATATGTATGTATTTCTTAAAAAAAAAACAGTTTTTTTTGTACTTGACCTACTATCATTTGTATTCTATTATTTATAAGTAATACTTATTTTGGTGCAATAAAGAATAATAATAATAAATTTCGGACACTTACACAATCAGCTAGTCCCACACTAAGCAAAGCTCGTGCTATGGATACTAGTCGACGGATAATACATATTTTTATATACAACCATGACTCGGGAATAAATGTTCGATCACACAAACCTTTACCCCTCGCGGGCTTCGAACCCGCAACCGTAAGCTCGCTGATAGGGTCACTATCCACTACACCAATCTTTTTGAATTAACTTGTAGGTTACAAGGAATCACAAAATATTAATTACAAAATGAAGCTTGCTAATAATTGAGTATCTATATTAAGTCGTTGATCTCGGCGACTATCGTAGCCTGTGGTGATTAAGCCAGGTCTTTTACCGGCTTGAAAACTTGGACAAGTCTTAGTCAAGTCGGTCATCTAACTTGACTATATCTACACTCTAAGGAGAAGAAGACGTATACTGTAAAACAACCGTTTAAATGAAAAAAATCCAGACGTGGTTTTTCTTTAGAGAGTCACGAGACTTAGCCAATTTTTATATGCAATGTTTTTGATGAGATCTATTCTTACTTTAGGCTTCGTAATGCAAAATTAAAAATGCACACATAGATGCGGCAGAGTCACTTTAATTACTTACGATGTCTTCGCAGATTCAAGACGTACCTACCGACCGTTTAATGAGATGAAACAAACACCCCACACCACGTGTGGTGTATCACCCGATCCCCTCGTCTCAACAGGCGCTGAGTAAGGTGCCGACTGCATACTTCATCGCCGTATGTATGACACCTGCTTCGCATAAACATAAAGATTAGTTGTTGATAAACTTATTTAGAAGTTTTGTATTATTATTAGTTATAATAACATCATCAATATAGGAATAATAGTTCAATAAAAATTAGGCATATAATTAGCAAATGCCTTTATTCATTTTTAAGCCCAGCACAAAGCGATGTTTGAAGTTTGAAGTTTGAAGCTTATGTCTGCTTGTGAATTAGATAAAAATGCTGAACCGATTTGGAAATGATCTTGATTGAAAGATGCTCTTTTGCCATGTTTACAGCATGGCTTGTAAGGTTTTTAAAACGTCATGTGGATGTATTATACTAACTAATATTATTTCATAATATTTTCCAGATTCAGGACCTTAATGGCTAACCAACAGTCATTTTTCTCCAAGGCTTGGGATGCTGTTCTATACTTACGTGACGGTGGAAATCAAGTGATCTTTCTTTTGCTGAAAAAAATGATAAAACCTACATTAAAATAGATATAATAATACGTATGTATTGATCACATGACAACATTCTCGTAGTTATACATTTTGAGAAATGGTCAAGTATAGATCATAGATTACAGAAACAATATTTAAATAATGCCAAGTAATTATATAATAGTAAAATTTTTATTTTTACCCAAAATGGAATGGATGGTAAATACTTTTTATGAAATCAAAAATAAACAAATAAAATATTATATTTTTCCAGTAATTTATGATCGATCCTTAATCATTTCCCTAAATTCATTGGTACTTTTTTACATCCTGTATAAGCAGCTTCAATAACATAATTAAATATTAAATACTAGTCTTTGGGTATTAACATTACCCATTAGTTAGTTTTTTAGGGAGAGTACCTCACAAAAAACAAATAGAAAACTGTCCCACACTCGGCGATCAAAAACTAAATTAAAAGTATTTCGAGGAGAAATTAAATTCATAATCAACCTTTTTGGACTTATTATGTTTGTCAACCACTACAAATAATACAAAACCAAAAAAAAAAAGGTGCCAGTAATAAATTTCCATTACCGTTTTCTGATTACTTATTGAAAAGATATGAGGAAATTAATGCGAATATATAACATATCATAACCTTTTATTGGATAGATGTATAATTTTAAACACAATGCAATAAAAATCAAACAATAACCAATTGTCATCCTAACCAAATACCATCTCCTAACTGCCTGTCATAGATCAGACCTACCGGCAGTTTCACCAGGACACCATAACTCCTCAGTGGACAGAGAATGCCACAATTGAGATCAATCAATACGATTTATCAGAACAGCCTTGTTACACAAGGGTGAACATTTGCATAGAATGGGATGTTACGGCAAATGACATTTGTCAAAACGCGTGACTGACATTCTGAAGCAGGTATGAATACATGTTGGTTGTTTAAATATTAGCACATTATATATAAATTTTAGATAGGTACCTACTTCAAAATATAAAATAACAGGATGTTCAGAATAAACCTGATATTACATATTTCCTGTGGTAAATAAAGTAAAACTAAAAACAAACATATTTTGCCAAATATACCTTACGATAATTATCGTGACTTAAGTGTAACACCATGCGATTAAGTGTTAAATAAATACATACATACAGTGCCATCTAGTTCCACCCAAAGCAACGAAGCTTGCATTATACTCGTATACCAGGTGGTTGATATAATATACTATCTAAAATAAATATTATAAATGAAATCATGTACATGTCAGTTTCATCATACAAACATATCCTCTTAGCGGGATTGGAACCCGCGACCTTTTAGTTAGCAGTCAGAGTTTCTGACCACATCACCAAACAAGACGTCTTTGTCAATGTATTATTAAAATTTGTAATAATATTAGGTAAAAGTATGACTTAGATAACGACGTATGAATGTCTTCTACTTTCCAATGGATAGAATATCTTCTTTCACACCTTTAGGTAACTAAAGGTCAATTGTAAAATTGATGTCAAATTATAAACAGAATGTTATCAGCTATTATTAATTATTTTAAGATCTTCTTTCTTTCCCTACAAAACTGAGAATACACGTTATCGTTTAATCAGTGATACTTGAGATATGCCATAATTATAAACCATAACAATGTAGGTACTTATGTCTGATCTTAGACTACACATATTAATTCTGTCTATTTATACTTACGAGCAAAAAGTATGTTATTAGTTATTTTCATTCTTTTATTGATAAATATAGTGTGTCAAATCGCTTAACCACTAACTAGTAATTTGACAGCTTATGATTGCGATAACTCTTTCAAAATGTTCGTTTAAATTAATATAATGGATATTATTCATATTTAACATTTAGACGACGCGGAACTCAGCTGCAGCTCCTGCAAACAAATAAAATAAATATTTTAATAAAATCTTATTTTTAGGTAGGTTTACAATATTTAACCCCCGAAGTTTGAAGCATATTATACATATGTCGTATATCTCTGTGTCTGTCAGTGACATTTTAAGGCTAAAACGGGCTGTAGAAATTTGAAATTGGGTTTTTAATTTCGAAAGCTGATGTTCTCGATGGTCCTTAAAGGTGTTTGATTAAAATTAGTTAAGCCATTTTTGAGGTCGAAGCTGGAAGCGTACTGACCCGGAAACCCCAACATATTTGGGGGAACTGGTTATCTTATCTCTGACAACCGGAACACAGCAATGCTATTAACATTGCTGCTTGGCGGCAGACTTAGATAATATGGTGGTAGCTAGCCAGGCGGACATTTAAAATGCCCTACCATCAACAAAAATATTTAACATTTAACACAGTTGCTGTGTATAACTGTATGATACCGCTACCTACTATTACAGTCGGGGGTTTCAAAATTTTTAGTTTATGTTATTTAAAGGGTGGTTTAGACCTTTATTCTAAATAACTTTTACTATGAGATAAACTGGGAAATCACGATATAAATATACGTCATACTGTATATAGTACTTGACGATAATTAAATACGAGTATATGAGGTTTTTTCACGTTTACAGGGTGGTTTTAATTAGTGTTTAGTTTAGGTCTGTCACCCTTTAAAAATAGTAGGTATCTGTCTCGAAATATTTTGGTACCATATTTTATAATTTACCATATTTATAATTTAGCAAATGAAACACCATGTAAACAAAGAAGGAGGGGTATTCGAAAATAAAACCTATAGGCATGACGCATTATGGCGTTCAGCTAAGACGCTATTGTTGTCATATCGGTAGATAAACTACGACATTAATCAATGAACTGCGACAATAGAGCCGCTCACCTTAAATCGAAAACACAACCATTTTCACAAGACCCCGCAACGTCCAACCACAACCACCATTCCGTGTCCATATTTGAAAGCTACACGAACGGCAGGGAAGGTCTACATGTAACAGTCACGATATGTTGGTGTATGTAGTGAATACATCTACATAATGCGGTTAACACTACAATGCTAGATAACGGTTATTGCGGCGACAGTCCAATGCGAGCAACCCACGTGGTTATTGGGATATGGAAATTAACATAAACAGAATAATAATAATGTAATCATTATTTTCCCCACAAAGATAGTTATTAAGTTTGTTTAATAAAATAAAAGGTTGAAATAGGTATACGAGGACATTTTATTTTTATTTATATGACACCATTAAAGACATTTAAAAGTCCACTACTGGAGAAGCCTCTTAAATGGAGCATCGCTTTCAATGGGAGGATTTTCCCTAATCGTCCGTCACCCTGGGCAGGCGGGTTGCGATCACAGATTTTGGGAGCTCCACACCAATAATGTTGCTGCCCATCACTGATTACTCTGTATGCTCAAGATCGAAGACACAGGCTGGCCCTCATCTACTCTCTAAGGCCCGTTATATTCGTTCTATTTTATTACGAACACATAAGATATTTGATCAAAAAACTAAACAGTACAGTTGGACCGGTTAGGTTCAACCACCTCTCATTTATGGGCCATATTACAGTCAGTGATTTAGCTGCGCTCCTCCTGTAGGTCACCGACTTTGCATAACGACTGCCTGCAATTGGAAACAACCGGGACCGGCTCTTTAACGTGCCTTCCGAAACACGAAAACACTCGTATTAAAATGCCAGATATTGCTAATTCAAAACGGATAGCTAATCCTATGAGTGCCTGTGCGACATACCTTAGGTACACACGTCTGTTATCATTAAATTATAAGTTTTTATTAGTAGGTATCTAAGTGTGCGTAGTTCGATATAATAACTTCATTACTTATTTATTCAAAGTCAATGCTTATTGCCAAACATGTAAGTAAGCTAATTTTTTTTTTTATTTGGTTGAAAATGTTTGCATAACTTGTCCTGTTAAATTAATTCTTTACACTTAAGTGTATTCAAGGCGAAATCCCTAAAGATAAACATAATTAATCACCCCACCACACAACCCCTCATTTCTGCTAACAGCAAATAATTTCATTAGCCGATTCCTAAATCCTTGTGTAGGTGGGAGTCGTATAGACGCAGCCTTCACGGGACGTCGACATTAATCATACATCAGGCCCCTTTGTATGGCGACAAGTCTGTGCCCTCACCTTCTGCCAACAGCGTTACCACGAGTTCCGTCTATTAAATTGTTGTGAGTTTTAGTGGTGGTATAGCTCTTTTATCTCACACACGCCGTGATGTCCTGCAACTTTTTAACCGCCTCCATGGCTCAATGTAAACAAGATAGGATACGATTCGGAGGTCGCGGGGTACATGTTTAGTACTCGGTTTCGTTGGTGGCAGGGCATTTTAAATATCCGCCTGGCCATTTCCACCATCTTATCTAAATCTACCGTCAAACAGCAATATTAATAGCATTGTTGTGTTCCGGTTGTCAGAGATAAGACAGCCCCAAATAAGATGGGATTTTCGGCCTCATCTTCACTTCACATCAGGTGTGATTGACGTCAAGTGCTAACCCGTTGTGTTTAAAAAAAAACTTGTTATACAAGAAAAGCACGATATGATTTACTACAGACGAAGTACACTGTCGAGCAAGAATTCGAGAATATTCTTCATAATATCGTCTGTCAATTTCCTGTAGTTCTTGTTTTACATACAAGTACGCCCTATCGTGATTTAAATGTACTTCTCCTTTCTTTACGTTAGAATGACAAGAATTACAATAATCTATGAGAAATGTCCATTAGAATCGTGATTATTGTGGTGGCGGCGCAAAAACGAAAACATGTAGTGCCGCATTGTTAGAAAAGTGCTTATTCTCCATAGGTAAAAGTCAGAAATTGGTCAAGTGTGAGGTGGGAGAGCTGGAGGCTAATTGCGCTATTTTACCATTTATACTGTTCGAACGGAACTTTTGTTTGTTTGATTGTAAACGCTTAATAAAGCGTGTACAATAGTACACGTTTTTGGTTTTGGTTTGGATTTGGATTAGCTTATGTAAAAAATGGTTGCTAAAGGTTGGCGTTACTAAAGGAAAACTAAACGCAAAACATTTAGAACTTATTACGTGTATTAAAAAATACAAGGCTAATTTCAGTTAAAATGATTAGCCCGATAAGAAATGTGTTTAACGTAACATTTTTGGTAATGGTATAGTTTTGTTATTATCATTCAAGTTTAGCTCAATTGGCCCCCTGTAATCTTTGAATAGAGGCCATTCGCACCTCCTCACCACGCTCTTTGTGTGGAGCTGTTTAGAAGGTGCTTGCAAGACAAGAGGATGTTTTCAGGACATGTTCGACACGACCTTGAAATGTCAAGTCAGTAATTTTTCACTTAAATATTTAAAGAAAATAGATTAGCCATATCAATAATAATATATTACGGAAACCTAACATATTTTCAGATTGGATATTTGTATTTTGTCGAATACACTTGGTTTACCTAGTTAGTCTGAAATAGGAAAATAAGATACTCACATACTGCGTATACTCATAATAAAATTTGCTAATGAAAATGGCGGTGACAGACGGTGGTGCACACCGAGGAGTATTTACACATAAGTTATAAATGAATGACTATAATGATACGTTTATTATAAATTATATTGGTGTCGATTCGGATGTACACCAACTTAACTAAACTAAACTAAAACCAGTGTTGGAGTGGTGCCGTCGCATCGTACTGTTCCAGGGACAAAGAGACAGTACTACTTTAAAACTGGTTTTAGTTTAGTTTAGTTGGTGTAGGTACATCCGAATCGACACCAATGTATAAGTAATCGTATCATAATTAATATTACCAATAAATGCAGTTGACCTGAAAAAGAAATGAGTTTGTGTGTCTGTCCCTTAAACGTCGTTATGTATGTATGCTTTTTGTTCAAAAGCATAAAAGCGGTTTGTATGAGGCTACTTTTTTCCAAGTTATTATAAGAATTTTAAATATTTGCAAAACATTTTCTTCTTTACATATTATTAATTTGTACTATGTTAGTCGTTTCAAATAAATGTCTATCCTCTCCGCTTATAGGTATGTAGGAAACGATATCAGGTTGCTTGCCGCGCTGTACCGTATCTCCTGGATTATCTTTATTGAATTACCACACGCTGGTCACAGCGAGAGGCGAGCGAGATGACGTAACTTAGAAATAGTTGCTGTTTCAACGTCTTGCTTTATAAAATAGAACTTATTTAGTTTTTTTTAGTTTGGTTTATTTATTAACTAAATTTTACACATATATGATGAATACGGACATGTGTTCCCGAGTTATGGATGATTTTCATTTATATATATGTATTTATTTACAAAAAAAAAATGTATTTGTGTAGTATGTCAACCATCGGGTATCCACAACACAAGCCTATAGTTGTTTAATGTGGAACTAGATGGCGTTGTGTGTATGTCAAAGGATATTTATTTATTTGTTATTGTCATTTTATTAAATATGAAGTCACTGCTTCCCAAACAAGGTACAATACTATCTCAGGAATCAGTATCTTGTCCTATTTTTGTCCTTAAACATGTTAATAATCGGTACAAACTTAACTGAAGTTTTATGATGTAAATAATTTAGTGCTTATATTTCCTATTAATTTTATTCCTGAAAACAGTTTGGAACCGTTAACATACAAATTGTTTTAGTTCGATTTTCGATCGGTCTAATGTTATTAGATTAACTATTATTTTTATTTATTATATGCAAGTGTGTCCTTCTAGGTCTTAGAAGTTGTTATATGATGTTTACAGTACATGTAGGTACATTCTTATAGTGGCTGGTTTTTTCTGCACATAAAAAAAATGTACCAACCCATATCTTCCCGCGAGTGTCGTAAAAGGCGATTAAGAGATTTTCCACCTAAAAACATCTAGAGATTTGCACGTTTTAAAGGTGATGGGTCACCCCCTGTCCACACGGGACATTTCTATATATTTCGTGAGCCGCGGATGTTGTTTCAAGTATTAATCTTTTAATGTTTAGAAGACAAAACGCTATAGTTTGGGTTATTTCTGACCACCCCATTTTGAATTAAGGTCATGACTTCATTATTAAATGTATATTTCTTGAAAAAAAAATAAGTTTGCAATTTATATCGTTTACTAATTATAATAATAACTGAAATGTCAGTTGTATTAATGGTATTGTATCTATATACCTACTGTTTACTTTTTCTCGTCTAACAATAATTCGAGTGAATACCTATGCAAGTACGTATCTAAAAGTGTTTACAGAGTATACGTATGTAGCCTGGTAAATAAGTTCAGACAAGAGTGGAGTCAGAATACTCAATGAGGAGATCCGGACCGGATATTAAACGGGGGTATTCGACATTCGTGCTCTCAGACAGACGGCTCTACAATTGAAATGGTGAACATTCACTAGTGAGGTCAAAACATGGTAAATACTTAAGCTTGTCTTTATTTTTAAAGCATTTATAGGTATCTGTTATAGAAACCTGTTGAAGTTGGAGTGGGGGGTTTTTTTTTATACGACGGGTTCGTACTTGACCTCAATCACACCTGATGTTAAGTGAAGATGAGGTCGAAGGTGGAAGCGTACTAACCCGGAAACCCCAACACATTTGGGGGACTGGCTATCTTATCTCTGACAACCGGAACACAACAGTGCCATTAACATTGCTGCTTGGCGGCAGATTTAGATAAGATGGTGGTAGCCAGCCAGGCGGACATTTAAAATGCCCTACCACCAACCAAACCGAGTACTTAAACATGTACCCCGCTGGGGATCGAACCCGCGACCTCCGATTCATACATCCAATGTTGTTTACATTGAGCCACGGAGGCGGTAAAAGGTAAAGGGTTAGACAAAGGTTGATATTTTATTGCAAATTAATATCGACCAGTCTCCACTGGCATCGATCACGACCTATAACTTTGCATATTTCAGGTTACAAATATTTTTTCTTTAATATAATTTCTTAGAAGGTCCCTTTTAGTTAACTATTGCAGATTCTGACAGCTTGTTTGATGAAACTTTTATGACAATTATATGTGATATGATAAGTATGGTGAATAATTAATTATATTAAGTGTCTATTCTTCTATGAGATATAATTAAAGAATTTTAGATGAAGAAGAAACGAGATATTTATTTCTTACTCAGCTCTGACTGTTGATGTCAAATTACAATTCGAAAGCAATTATTTTTTGATGTTTAAAGAATTTGATTTGCCTACACTGTTAGGATACAACCTCCTCCGCCTCCGTGGCTTAATGTAAACAACGTTGGGTTTACGATTCGGAGGTCGCGGGTTCGATCCCCAGCGGGGTACATGTTTAAGTACTCGGTTCGGTTGGTGGTAGGGCATTTTAAATGTCCGCCTGGCTAACTACCGCCATCTTATCTAAATCTGCCGCCAAGCAACAACGTTAATGGCATTGTTGTGTTCCCGTTGTCAGAGATAAGATAGCTAGTCCCCCAAATGTATTGGGGTTTCCGGGTCAGTACGCTTCCACCTTCGACCTCATCTTCACTTAACATCAGGTGTGATTGAGGTCAAGAACTAACCCGTTGTGCATAAAAAAAAGAAACAACCTTCTCTCCTCGGAGAGGGCATGGGGTATAGATTTTTGTCGGATCCAATCGCCAAGCGCCCGACCGACTTGATATTATTAGAAAAGTGAAACACGGCAACACTCACATGGTAATGTCATTTGTGGTCACCCATCCACGGACTGATCGCGGCAGATAACTTCGCTAATCGGAAATGAATAGCGAGAGCGACTGCGCCACGAATACTTCAAATATCCCAACTATAAATGCGGAAGTATGTGTACATATGTTTGTTACATCTTCAAGCCTAAATAGCTGGACGGATTTGGAAGAAATTTGACTGGTAGACCGATTTTTACGTATACGTACCTAACCTAAATTGACCTATAGGTTAATTTTTTTGCTGAACCGATTTTGATGATATTTTCCACGTGAACGAAGTCGCAGGCAACAGCAGTAGAACAATAAAAATTAGAAAGTCAAACATTTGTGCAACTCAATGTGACATTAAGAGTCGTGAGTAGGCACTTTGGCATCACGAAATGATATGCAAATGATGCGAATCGACCTTCAACCGACAAAGCAATGTAAACAGTGAACAAACAACATCTTGCTTTTCATCTGCATATTTAAGAATGACACACTATCATAAAGCGGTACCTATACCTACAAACCTCGAATGGCAAAGCAAAATCAGAACAGACAGAAGTTCTTGTAATTTGGTAATATTCCGGATGAGTTTTTTTACCGTAAGGAAAAAAATTGGGCATATTAGGTTAGTGAAATAGAAGTTATTGGCATTGGTAGTTTAATAATTTTTTAAAAACACCCCGTGGATTCGTGGGGTTCCTGTCATGCGAAATTTATTTCGAATTCATATTTTCTCCGAGTTTTTTTTTATTTATTTAATTTATTGATGCAATTATGTGGAATAGGCTACATACGCGTCTGTCAAATGACACAATTAACGCTTTATGCGATGATGGTTTCGAAAAAAAAACAGGGAAACTACCTATGCCAACACCTTCTATTTCACTTACCTAACATGCCCCATTTTTTTTCGTTACGTTAAAAAAACTCTTCCGGTATGTTGTTCATTTAAGAGGTAACAGGTTAGCATGATTTGGGCACATTATGAGGAGGGATAAGCACGTAACGAGACGAGTGCTAAGTATGAATGTGGAGGGATACACAGGTAGAGGAAGACCGAAGAAGTTGTGAGTAGACTGCGTGAGGAATGATTATATGTGTATGTGAAACGGGTGACTACGGAGATGAGGGCTGACAGAGGAGAGTGGAAGTGGAGACATGTTGTGCCGATCCCACTAAGAGTGGAATAAGGGCAGGAAAATGATAACGATGATGATATTGTTCATTCAATGAATACCGTTAAGGAACACCACAAACACTATACTATATAATACAAACGTAAACAACTCGTATTACATTGAAAGATAATCTGTATTTGTAACCCAACTGCGCCGGCGCAGATTGATCTATGGAATATTTTATGTAATTTATATTAGAATGTGTCAATCTTATAAATAAACAAAGAAGTTAAGTAGGTATATAAACTAAAACATCGTATAGAAATTACAATACAGTTCATTGGAGTACCAGAACGTAGAAGGGAGGAGAACTCCTTTTGAATACAAGATATTTTTGGATTAAAAAAATAATTAGGTCTATATCTACTAACACTCGTCCGTCGTATCGAAGAACATCTAACTAGTGGGGCATTAAATTTCCCGAGTGGAGACAACGCACCGGTAAGCGCAGGGTCTGCGTGGCCGGCGACCTGATGAAGGTTGCAGAAGGTCCCTGGATGCAGGCCGCTTCCAACGAGTCGCTCTGGATATCTATGATAGATAGTGATGCTTGTGTTGATTCTACTAATACATACTTAGTTATTGTTTCGTATCATTCGTAAAACACATATCCATGCGTAAAAACGTACGTTTCTTATTAAAAATGTACGAGCATATAAATTAGTATATAAGAGAAAATCACTACAGCACTGCTCTCTTAATTTGCGGTGCAATTGCAATTACATGTTTAGGTCAAGTATTTGTAGAACTTCCATTATGTATCGTATCCAAATAAATAATATGATTATGAAAAAACCATGAAATTTACTGCCCACACAAAAGTGAGGTCATGACAGTGTTGAAATAAAGAAATATTTTGATCATGGAAAACTCTTCCATTCCATACCTTATTACCCCCTTTCGTTTTACTATCCCTTTTCCGACTACCAAAAGAGATGTCCTGATGAACTGACTCATCAACGCATTGCCGAAACACAAATATGAGGGATAAGTAATTTCTTTCACGACCCATACAAGCAATTAGAAAATACTTTTTTGGAAATTAAACCACTAAAGTTGTAAATTTGAGAATAACGGTTTGTATGCGAATTTTTGGTCCTAGGTGTACCTACTTGAAATTGAAGTGTTCCAGCATATCGCAATTTCATCAACTATAGGTACAAAATAGTAGAGTTTGTATGGGGAAACATAATGAAATTTATCTTAAAAGAATAAAATACCATTTACGTATTTTTCAAAATTAGAAAACGCCTGACAGCGTAATATGGTTGAAACTTGGAATGGGAAAACAAAACCATTTCAGTTATGTATGTTTTTAAGCCTTTCACTAAGTTTATACAACACAAATACTTCATATACCTAGTTATAGGTTTATTTACATACTGATTATTATGTAATATTTGTTTTCTAATTTTAATTTATTTGGGCACTTATGTTCCCCTGCGCTATTGTTATAGTCTTATGTCGGGTCTGAGAAATATCTGTTTTAGGTATAAGCTCGTCTTTTCTTTGTAAAAAAGGATCTGTAATTGTTTTTTTTTGTGTATGCAATAAAGTGTTATAACATACTTTTTATTGCACAACAAACACAAGTAATGGTTTGAAATAGATAATGGAAGTAGGTATCAACACTGTTATAATTTTCATGTAGGTATCTAATTGTCATATTATATCTAATTAGGTACTTACCTCCCCAGTTTCTTTAGAGTCTGTGATTTCAGAATCAATGCCATAGCTAAGTGGTACAATACGATATCCATAGACGTAAACAATATTTTTACATTTTTCCTCTGATGTCGATGAAATTGCTTTTACAGAGATAGATTATCTTCAAAAGCGAAAACTGGATTCAGAAGCTAATATTATATTATAATAAAAAAAATGTGACATGGTGTATAGATTATGTATCAATTTTGACTATATCAATTGCAATAATTTTTTTTATTCAATGTAACTAGATACGATAGCGACGACCTGTTTGGTGTAGTGGTTAAGAAATTCTGCTACTATACCAAATGGTCGTGGGTTCGAATCCCGCTAGGGGCACATGTTTGTAGGATGAATACAGACATGTGTTCCCGAGTTTTCGATATTTTTCATTTATACATGTATTTATTTACAAAAAAAATGTATTTGTGTAGTTTATCAACCATCTGGTATCCATAACACAAGCCTAGATGCTTACTGTAGACGCAGATGCTGTGTGTTTGTGCAAAGACATTTATTTATTTATTATTATTTACGATAGCATAAAATCTCCATATCTATATCTTCTTCTATGCAGTTAGGTAACTTAACTTTTGCTCTACCTATCATACTTCAGTTTGAACTCTTGTGGTTCATGATTATGATTGTGTGGTTCCAGGGAAGAATAGGGCCACCGTCTCTTAGTATTTTTGTTTTGAATAAGGTGACAAAGGGATAGTAAATATAACTAGGGAAGGGATGTAGACTAGTCGGCAGCAGCGACATTGTTCCGGAGCTTCTAAAAAAATCAGCTGTTAGCAACAGGCCTATCCCGGCATGGGGATTAGGGAAAAACCTGTAGAAATAATACAAATTACCTACGCTATAGAAGCTTATGTCAAGCAGTAAACAGCTGTTGATGTAATATTTTAAATCTAGTCAATGTTATTTATACTTATTATCGGCTCTTGTAGATCCAAATAATTAGACATACACGTAATCAAGTAAAGATAAAGATGGGGGTTACAGGTTCGATTTCCGGTTTAGTACTTGATTTGGCTGGTGGTAAATTTTTAAATGTACGCCTAACCAGCTACTATAGCACCATCTTATCAAAATCTGCTGCCAAGTAGCAATTTGACAGCATTGTTGTGTTATTTTCCACTGTTTGAGATAACATAGTCAGTTTCCCAATTAAATTGAGGATTCCAAATAACCACGCTTCCATCTTGGACCTCATCTTCAGTTAACATCAAGCACTAACTCGGTATGGCAAACTAGATGTTCTCCGTGCCAGGAGACTTGTAGGGTAGGTATGATCCTGTTATCGATTTCTGCCTTCTAGCATCAATAGAATTGCTGTGTTCTGGTCTGAAGGATAAGAGAGATATTAAAATTACAGGCTTATGGAGGCATTGCTTCTTAGTCCTTAGAATGACATCGCGCGCTTCTGTCACCCCTGTACTAAAAGACAAAAATATTGTTTATCTTTGGGCAGTTACCTTTATATATGCAGCAGTAGCAATCACGCTAATTAGTTTCCATGAAACAAGCTGCTTAGTTGTTTCAATGACAAAAATTGTAACGATAGTCTATAAGCTTTTCTTGTGTTATAATAAATGTCACGTCGACTTTTCTTATTTAAAACCTACCCAGGCAAATCAATAGTTACTTACCTCAATATTTACCATTTTCGATGGCTGCACTTACTTATTCCCCCAACTCTGGACCGACGGCCGATGGAGCCATGAGTTATCCGACGGCCGAAATGTACTACCTATATTTTATTGGCCTCATTCTGGCAGGGCCGTATCATAGATTTAAATTTTTGGTAGATAGATAAACAGTCGCTAATTAGTCGTACTTAATCGCAACCAGAAGAGAGTCCATCGTTTAAAATGATGTACTTGTGACTCGACCAGAATAAACCTTATTCCGGCAGCACCAGATGTATCTTGAGAAGCGTCGAATTACCGCAGAAAATGCACATGCTTATTTTCCTTTCTTAGAAAACTTAATTACTCTTACTATGATACGTGCAATTAAATTCAGTCTGCGACCACCCAGACATTATTCACCACTTACATGCCCACTTAGTAAATACACTACTAAAGAAATGTCATCCAGTGACTGATCATGCCTATCATATCTACACTCATTATACAAGACACGTTATCTGACTTGATGATGTTATAATTGCCGGTCCATATAAGTAAGTACATAGTGGAGAGGATAATATACTTTCAACTGTAATCTTGCTATAAATCGCCTTATAATAGCCGTGTTATTTATTGTTGTAAATTACAACTTCATTAGGAGATCTGAGAGACCGGCTTTTTCATGTTTTCGGTATAGAAAATGTTTTATAAGCGTTTCTAATTTAGAAAATTGTTTATCTCTGGTTCCTTGCATAAAAAGAGTTAGTAAAATAAGCATCGATAACGCATTAAAAGGAGTTGAATATCCTAAGTAAATCGTAAGTTCTCGATGCTTTAAATTTACACTAACTTATCGATTACGGCAATCGATTTAAAAAATATTTATAGCGTGTTGGGTGTTAACTCCTCAATAGTTAGATTCTGTCTTCGGTACATTGACTGCAGTGAATCAGTTGACTTGCGTCATACGTCACTGCATAAGATCAGACGGATTCTGTTAGGCAGATTAGGTACCTATTTGTCTTTCTGCTTTTTTTTATAATTGCGTGTTGTGTTTGCCTGATTGAACACTTAGTTCGTAATATTCTGCATGTTTAACTTCTTTGATATTGTCATTTCTTGTGTAAAAATTGTTGACAGACCAAATAAATAATTTTAAACATACATGGCGGCGCTACATCTCTATATTTAAGTACCAAAGTGTTTGAGCAATGTCATAAAGGCTGTTATTTCATAATCATAAAAATATAACTCAGATAATCTTATGGCTAAACATGACCTACCAATTAATCATATCTTTGGAAAGCATTTGGAAAGTATCCTCACAAATTTCACATTTATTTAGATAGATATACCTAACCTGCTGTGATCGATATCGATCGATAGATCACTGGAACAAATACATAAATAGATATAAATAAGCAACATTCAGTAAGTCTGTTCACCCTAGACTTGAGGATCATTGAGAAGATTGTTTCTCGAATCAAACTATCTTGGTATCCTCAATTCCACATAGAGAGTTCCACACCTTTGCAGTACCCATGCATTATGAACGAAGAATCAAATCGTACCAGATACCTATTTTATATATTTTTATTCTCTTCAGAAAACATTTTAGTAAGTAATTCACAACAACATTAGGTGCTTTCAGGCTTCGCAATCTCATAAAATATATTTAACAAAACCTGGAAACATCTAGGTCTCTCTGAATACAATAGATGTTAGAATTTCATTCTGAAGGCTAAAAGGATATTAGTGTTATATACCTACATATGGGTATAGATATTTATACAACATCTTCATACGTGCCTCTGCTAAATTGTGACGTAACAACCCCCCTCCCCCATATCCCTATCCGCTTAAAGATGAACCTAGAAAAAGTTGTTAACAAAGATAGAAATATATAACTTAACATAAATAAAAAGGAGATGGTTATAGTTCAATTGATGTCATCCCCAAATGCGATACTTGACGTGTATCCACGGTAAAACAAGTTGCTCCTCACGAAGTTTAGGAAGACTTACCCTTATAGAAAATTAAAATATGATTTCGTTTGCTCGAATTAATAATATACTACTAACCGTTTTTTAAAATAAATAATACTTCAAAAACGTTTTTCTATAGTAGGTGCCTTCCCACGAGTACCTATCTAATAGATAGATACCTACCTACATGCTATAGCTAGGTATATATCATGGAAACAATGTGTGTATGGAAAGACTGTTTGACGTTTTCAATTACTTAAGAAGGCAAATATGTAACACTGTATATCTAATGGTGACCCATTAACATAGGTGATGGATGATTTATATGAACTAATGTATAAGTAGCGACATCTACGATATCTACAAGAATAATGCTAATCCATTGTTTCAATTTGCTAAGGTTACTCTGTAAAACTTCTTTCATATTATTATATGGCCTTCTAAATAAATAACAATAAATTAGGAAGCTTCCTTCAAATATATTTATATTAAACCACTAAAACAGGTTTAAAATATCCAATGAAAAGGCAAGAGAAACCTGTTTGGTGCACCGTACATCATAATAAATGAGTTGGGCTGCGTCCGAGTGGCTGTCACGTAGGTGTGGTCGGAGTGGGGGGCGGGGCGAGCGGGGGATCCGCCCTAAACAAAATGGCGGCAGATTGCGCGCCAAAATTTAAATTTTGATTGAATTTACATTCTATGTGATAATTAAAAACATCCCGATAAAATACCTGCTGCCTATGATTTTACGCTGATAAATGATATCAACCACCGAAGTTCTGTTTTTATAGAAATACTTTATAAGAGAAATAATAATTTCTACTTTAATTAAATTTAAAAATTTTGTGCTATCTCGAGCATTATCTGCGACGGCAGCGTTAATTATCACCAGGTGGAGATTGTGGTCAAAATTGTTCCCACTCCGGTGAATCATAAAAAAAATATTCATTTGTCGTTGAACAATGTAGCCATAATATTTAAAGAAAATACTCATACCTACCTAGCATTAACTGACGCTAATATCAATATTGTATCCTCATCAATTCATCATAACGTATCTAATATCGTAAATGAAAACATCTCACAAGGTTTACCTTCGCACGATCATCTATAAACAAATCGTTATTGCAATTTAAGGACCCATTTAAAAGCTATAAATTTCTCAACACATACAAAAATAATCTTAACACCATACATATTAAGGTTCAAAAAGTGTCTGAATGCAACCTCGCCTTTGCTCTCATAAACTATTTTCAGTAAGCAACAGAATGAAGTGACGACGCACCTGTCCTTTTCTATAATACCACAAGTGGTGTTGGTGAGAAGAGGACGGGTGATATTTACGAGGTGTTTATCGATACAGCGGCGTTGATTTAACCATTGCTTTGGTTTATTGCAGTCAATAAAATTGAACGTTATGAGGCAAGGTCGCATGTGAAAAATTACAAGTGATTTATGTCTTCATCTCGGGACATAAGAGTTTTAAACGATGTTTGGGGACCGGTTGTTTAGTCACATTATAGTTTTTCTTTTTGTGAATGTAACGTATTTTGAACGTACGTGATGATTTCTTCTATTTAAAATTTAAAAGCTGCACTTATGACAAGAATAGAAGCAATATTTTTGTTCAGGTTTTAACAAATTTGTTAAATAAATTCTGCGAATGTTATCTAGAGTTATAAAATATCTTACAAAAATTATATATACCTACAGGTACCTGCAGATACCTATTAACATCGCATTGCAGAAAATATAGATGTAGCAATACAGAAACTTAAATGTTAGGCAGCGGGTATTTTGAAATGATAGATTCTTATCGTATCTAATACTACGTTTTTTGATTCTTAATTGAAATAATGTAAACAGCAAATTAGTCGCTAGATAGATACAGTGTTAAAAGAAATGTAGATCACCTATCACATCGATTGTTTTCTTGCACTTTATAAAAACAGAATAAAAATGGGTTGATATCAAGGAAAATTATAAATATTATCACTTTTTACTTTGGTTTAAATTCCAATCTCTCCTATTCGAACAGCTCCTGAACCTTATAGGTATTATTACAATTTTAGATATCGTTAGGTTAGAAGGTATGCGAAATAAAGTAATTGGTCTGTATCAACCTTACACTTAATTTTTACTTGTACGATTACTGGTGTTAAAACATACCTTAGTACCATAGTATACCTTAAACACACCAGCCACCACACCAGCAATCGTACAAGTAAAAATTAAGTGTGAGGTTGATAATGTTTTATGATAAATCAAAGGTAAGGATCTGAAATTAGTTGTAGTCTTTGATTATCCCAGAGCAGTAAAGGTAGGTACAGGTAACATAATCAGAATTCTTAACAACTTTGATTGGAATGAATGAGGAGAACTAGAAGACAACTTTATGATGGACTGAATATGTGTATGTCCACAATCTTATCAGATTTATGGAAATCTGGCATCATGTATGAATTCTATTGTATTAATATAATTCATATAAGTAAAAATTGATTGCTTCATAAATTGGAGTCTGGTCTAGGAATTATTAAGGAAGATATTTTATTCGATAATAATAAATGAGCTATTTTATTATTGTGATAGTAGAGAACTCTGATATAGAGAGTGTCTACCTACTATTATAGATAAAAACATTATTGTAGAATCAATTGACGCTAATATTGAAGAAGGCAAGAAGACAACAATAACTTAGAATGACCGTGAACTCAATCTGGAACAAGTGCAATGGCACATTGAAGTGGTCATCATAAATAACACTTATCTGTGTTGAAAAGACTGATTGATCAATTTATTATGACCTCTAAAGTCTCATATTGAAGACATACGATTTAGATGTCATATTGATATTCAACCATATACATAGGTATACACTAAGCCCCAAGACATTGGACATAATAATATCAAATATTACATAGTAGATGACCTTAAGAGTAGTAAGATAATGATACTAATTGTATAAAATCTATGTGACAGAAAATTTTAAAAATGCCGAAATGAACATGAATATTGTAACGTAAATTAACAAATAACTTCCGGATGTTCATTATGACTGAAATGCCGAACAGATAAATACGTAGCCATTTAAAGCCCTGCAAAATAATAATTGCCTCAATTTCAAACTTGTCAAAATCGCATTAGTTCACCTTACAGTGGAGAATAATGATACGCCTACAGCGCTCATTGGATGCGAGGGATTATTAAAAACACATTAGAGTCGGCCACACCTAGTCTTATAAATAACCCTGTTCGTGTTGAAACAGAAAAAAGTAATTTCGAGATTTGTGCCGCGGGGGCGGAGGGAGGGCCCAATCACCCGTGACTGACACGGAAGGAACCGGGCCTCTATCACGCGAAATCATTATTTTGTCGTTAGGGAAACGTATTATAATGATGGTATCTTGAACCACAATCTACGTTTATAGAAAATCCTATACGTCAAATTGAAATATATTACACTACGCACATTATTACATAATGTGCGTAGGTGAATTATCTAGGTATGTGAATTGTTGGTCCAACGTCCTATACCTCGTGTATATTTTTTCGAAATCAGGATCATCAAACTATGTAATCGTCAAAGTGTATTGTTAAGCTCTAATGTGCGAATACAAATTACAAAATATTTCTAATGTATAAATATTCGTTAAGTTTCTTTTATAGTAACAAAGGACCATCTTATCACTATGTAACATTAAATTACTACAGTAGAGTTCTAAGGTGATCAGGCGTATTTGATACTTGCTTACGAGTATTGCATGCATGTGTGTATGTCTTGTTCCTATAAGACCATAGTCCAAGGTTAATAATGAAAATCTCTTAGTACAATCATTATGCTTTATTAATTTCATGTATTTATATATTTATGACAATATCGTCTCGCCTAACCTTATTAAATTACTAATTATAGTTATATTTTCATAAATTTTGAATCGATAGGACATAATGGTAAATTAAATCGTTCAAATTAGGTTCCCGTACTTTCTCTACAGATCTAACTTTTGAAAATGTAATGACAGTTCTCAGTAGACCTAACAATCATAACTTAATAATAAATTTATATAAAACTAATTTTACGCAAGTATAAAATTTTACAAAACAAATTCAAAATTGAGAATTCTATCTGGCAAGGGACAAATTAGAATTATAGTTGAGATTGCACTGGTATTAAGAGATTGTCAAGAGATAACCTTTAGATTATCCAGGAAATATACAGCCTATATTATAGTTATAGAAGAAAAATAATGCTTACTGCTAGAAATAAATTTACAACATAAACATGAGATATTTGAGCAAACATTAAATAATATTAACAATAAGCATCCCAGCCAGACAGTTGTTAAAATTAAATTTAACCAATTCATTAAAAAGAATGAAAGCGAACCTAATCAAGCGAATCAATAAATAAATATTGAATATATCGACAATATACAATTATTACAATTTACATTTACTTAACGAACACAGCACAAATTAAAAAAAATATGTATAAAAAAATTAAACCGGCTCTCTGTTTCTTATAAAAACATTCACTAGTTACAATCTATGTGAAAAATTAATTTACATATAGTTTACAATTATTACGAAACGTATAACTTGGATCCTGACAATGTTAACCATTCCAATTTCACTCTCCAATTTTATTAATAATCGTAAACCTAGTGTGTTACGAGTAAATATATATATATATTATGTTCGATATTTTTCTTTACGTATATTGGTTTCATAGGCAATGATTTTATAAAAATACCTTTTCCTAAATTGGTGTCCGACGTGATTTGTATATGAAACGTCGAACATTGACGTCTTCTCTATAATAAAGAAGATTTTTTTAATACATACACTGAACAACCAGCAGTTTATTTCCTAACTTTGGTATACTGTGTACTTGTAACCGCATCCTACATTCCATATAAGATTCAAATAAGAAAAATTAAATATTAAGTTTTCTGCCCTTACAAAACTGAAGGTAACTTTGTTTCATTATAAAATACCATTATTGTTTTCTCTATATTCAAATGTAACAGATTATGTCTTTTAGTAAACAGTTTTATCCATTGAATGGCACAACGTTTTTGTCATGTAAGTTGTAGTAGAATATCAAAGAATAGTGAACGATCAGATCTATAGATGTATTCTTCTAAATTATAAGCTTCACTCTCATAATATTTTACAATAATAATAGATTTCTTATGACGTTTATTATCAGTTATCATTTACGTATATGTGTCGTCGAAATATCGTATACATTGCACTTGTATAACTGGCCTTCCCAAACTACAAAATACACGAAGACTTGGGAAAAAAATATAGAGAAGATTCACAAACTAAACACACGATCACCCGAGTTCATACCACGAACTTATCGTTGTTTCTCAAATTAATCTCAATAATTATTATTCACACTAAAACAATTGTACATATAAAATCTAAAAATTATCTTGTATTAATGTATGTACAGAATAGCATTTTGATAGCTTATAAGAAATAAAACATCAAATATATTAAATAATAACAATATCGATACTAATCGCCTTCTTATCAATGGTTAATTATAAGAGGTCCTTATGGTTTTGTGTTTCGAAAGTAAAGAAAATATTTTTTGGAAATCCATTTTTCACAAAGTGTCTGACAATTAAGTTGTATTTAATAAAAATAAGTCGAAGTTTAATAAACAAAAATACAGTTTATGGTAATAAGACTACAATATTATATAAAATCTGTACATATAATATTGTAATTACGTATTAAGAAAATAATAAATATGAAATCAATACAACAATACTAACACTTTATGAAAAATTAGGACGTTTACTGATTACTGATAGCCAATTTTTCAATAAATAGATATAATTCCCCGAAAAGAAAGTCGCAACTATAATCACATCATATAAACGTTGCAGTTCGCTAACCATAATACACTGCCTTTTTGGTAATTATTGGTATTGAGATTGTTCTATAAATTAATTTATACTTAACAACTGTAAAAATCTCTTCATCACACTATCATTACTCTTTATGCGAAATCACTAAGTTACGTATTAGTTATAATGTAATATTATCATGAAAAGTCCAACATACAATTTATACAAATTAAACTGTTCTAGTAACTTCGGTCTTTGGACTGATCGCATCAGATTTACCATTTCTTCGATGCTCGAACGCAAAATTGAAACATTAGAAACCAAATGGACACTGAAATCTCTTTTTGGAATGGCTGGATTAAATCTGAAACGCATCTGTCCGTCACCTGGACCGCATGAACTAAGCTAGGGAGGCCTTTATTGAGGCGAGGTGGGCGGACTCATATTGTCCGGCTCGTCTCCGGAACCAGGCTCGCCTTTGGTCTTATTCTCTTTCTTCCACTTCATGCGTCGGTTTTGGAACCAGATTTTGATCTGTCGCTCGGTGAGGCATAACGCGTGCGCGATCTCGATCCGTCTCCTCCGCGTCAAGTATCGGTTGAAATGGAACTCCTTCTCAAGCTCGAGGGTCTGGTACCGGGTGTATGTTTGCCGTCCCCGCTTCCTCTCTGAAATGGAAAAACGGTACATGTTAATGCCAAACGAAAATTAAAAGTCAAATAACGTGTAGTTTAATTTAGTGGACCCGAGGCAGCCCTGGTCCATGTCAGACGTTAAAAACTGCATAGGCATTTCTGACAAATGGTGGTTATTTGTAAACGGCGAACACTCCCGGCGGAGTTAATTGAAAATTGTTTTGAGCTTATCAATTTGTTAATTGTTTTTGCTTGTCGGACATTTCTCTTGGCTGTCGGGATTAACTAAGTTTTATGGAAAACATAGTGCTGACAAAGTCTATAGACAACAGTGGGTGAGCTCAAGAATAGGGAGTCATTACGGTAGTTGGTTTGTGATCGACTGTACCTACCCATAACGTTTAAGCCGAATGGTAAACATCGTTAGGTCAAACTGAATTTATAAATCTGAGATAAGTAGGTTTGTCAAATGGTTTCCCAGTGCGACATGAAACCAAACTATCCATTCAACAAATACGTAATACGTTTCAACCTAAAGAATTAGCATGAATCCCCAAGATGAGGGTCTGACTGCAGTGAGATAGAAATTGCATAAAGCATTTGAACTCATTCCATGGTACTCGTTTACTATAATCAGTCAACATCAAAGGAGTCAGTCAACTTACGCCTCCGCCTTGTGCTAGCGGAGAAACCGAACGCACTGACTGACAAGCACAGTTGCGTATGTTTGTGTGCATTATTATGAGAATGTCATAAAATGAATTCATGCATGTGTTTGTTAGTCACTATACGGTCCAAAGCGCTACCGAAGCCAATTAAAATAATTTAAGACGCCGCAGGCCTTTTTCATTTTGTAATCATTATTCTTCGAGGAAGATGCGAAGCCTATTATACACGGTTTAGAAGTTGCTCTGAACTGTAATTTGTTTGAATTAAAAAAAGACAAATCTAAAGTGGAAACTGCACGTCTCATAATCGATTTAAAGGAATTAGAAGATCATATCATGACATAGTCATGAATAAATAAGGTGTGACTGCTGGCAGATTAGTCCATTTGATTAAGTGCTTACATTTGAAAGTCTAGACTTTGGAAGCGCCACGTAATGCTAAAACAAATTGTAAAATGGTAAACAAATTCCTCCGAAATTTATTTTGAATAAGATGTAATTCACAACAGCGTAGAATGATCTAGCTAATCATATATCTAGATTATCCTAATATAAATTCTAAAACTATATAAAACGTACCAAGAAAACTTAGATTAGGCAAGTAGGTAAAGCCATGCTATGAAAAGTAAGTTTTTTAAATAAATGGAGTTGAAATGAAGTTTCACCAAGTTCGCAACAACGCCAAAGTTGTTGATTCAGTTCAAATAACACGCAAAACGACATACCGTACAAGACAAACATGCGAACTTTGAAGAAATTGTCACACGAAACCCTGGGATTACATTTCAAATGATACTATGTCTCAGGACTGTTTCAGAGAAAGACAATAACGGAAAAGCAAAAATAGAAAAAAAAAATTGATGACAAACTTAAGAAGCAGTAGCGGATTTTTTTACAGATTTACGAGCACTGGATATTGTATATATTATCTACTGATACAAGAAACAATATTAAATACCTACTTAAATAACCTCAATCAATACGTGTGGATTATTTTGGGTAGAACAAATTATTCAATGCCTTTAATCAAAGCTCTTATCTTTAAGTAGAAAAGACAACACCTTACGCTACAAAAATCTAATATTAGCATTTGAATTGCATAAATATTATCCAGGACCTAATAATTCCATTAAACAACATGGGAATAAATGTAATAGTAGAAAAATGTATGAGCCTTTAAGTGCTTAGTACCTACAAACGGCGCTTTGCTGCAGTGGATTCAAAATTATCGCCCACTTGTTGCTCGGGAAATTGATAACAGCCTCATCGTGGGTACGGTGCTTCGATTTTGGGACGCATTCAAGAATGCAGATGGTACTTTTCAATGAATATTGTTGAAAGAATAAAATTGGTTAGGCAAGGACGAACGAGAAGGTTTGGAAGTAAACGATAATTAAAAAAAACCCTGAAAAGATGGTACAATGATTTGACAGGTAGAATTTTATCAACAATTTACAACTATCTAAAATCTAGACAAACTCTATTCAGTGAATTCTATAAAATACCAGATTTCAGTCATTATCGATAAATATAAAAAAAATTAGGCAGCTTAGTTCAGGGCCAAAATTTCAAAACAAAGACAGCATGTAATATAGCTCATAAAATCCCCTCTGGGCTTTATGTATTACGTTGGTGGTTTCATCGCGCACTCAGATGCATAAAACATGATCCCGACGTCAGATTTAAACCGTACGTAATAAGAGTATTAAGGCGGACAAGTCTGGAAGACGGTGCAAAAGCCCATGGCCGGTTGGCGAGTGACACTTCTCAGTTTGGTCGTATTACCAGACACCGGAGTATCAAACGCTATTATGTGTTTGAATTGCGATAGACGTTATGACAATGTTTAAATCGGGTTCATAGTCAAATGTACCAATGTATTAAGAGAATAAGCAGTACGCCCATATCTCATAAATTAAATCATATGCAATCCTTTAAGGCCATTTCATCTGAAATCTTGTTTATATCTATAAACGAGATAGTATAGATTTCAGTAGCTGAAGCGCCACAGGAGAAAAGTTTACAGGAACCAAATTTATCATTTCAAAAATACAACACCTATTTTTAATTTAATTGACTCATATAGATGACAATAGCAATTTTGTAATCCTTGTATTATTCTTCATTTTAAAATATAATTAGTTATCTTTATCTTCAGTTTTGGATATAAGTAAATGGCAGTTCAGACGAAATTCTGCGAACTCTTTTCACTTCACAGGCAATAAATAACTCATCTTTGAAATACCGATCAGAGAAAAATGGATAAAGTCATTCAGATATTTTATGATAAAATAAAGTAAAGTACTTCATACTAGAACAAAAATCATAATTTCTCTATAGCAGAAATCACAGATGTAACTGTCAACAACAGGGTTGTACTTGAATGACTAAGGTGACGCTTATTTGAACACCACCAAAAAGGCGTAATATTCAAAATATATGTGCCGATTTTTAAATGCTCAAGCTTAAAATAAAATCCTATGATTGATGCGTCTCCTAGACTAATTAACGGACAAAAATCAATCAATCCCTAAGTGACTTTTAACCAAAGGTGCTTAAGGCTTTTCCACCATAGACATACTTTAAAATTTAATCCCTAAAAAACATTCTTCTGTACCGTTACAGAAGCGTTTTAATCGTCGCGTTCCAACCGCTTGTTTGTTGATGACACAAAATCGCAGCTTTAGTAACGTCGGGCGCAGCGCTGCATGTGTCGTCGGGAGGCAATAAATCATCGTCGGCCGGGGGGAGTTACAAAATCGGGGCCCCGGCTTACTTTCACGACGCGGCCGAACGTGGCCAAGCACGCGTGGAAATACCCACGTTCCGAGAGAAGTGACCAGGGATCTCTACGTAGAGTCAAAGATAATATTTAACAATATCCAGTCATCAATTTTGATGTGTCCTAGATATGACAGATAAGGTCAGTGTGTCATTTATGGTCAATCGTACAGGATTACAATCCTTTGAATGTATGCCAATTGAAGTGTCTAAAAATGACTAAACTATCAATTTCCTCGACTGTACAGTCAGCTGTGTTTATTAGGTGTAGATTCTTTATATGTAGCGTTGATGATAAAATATTTAACTAATATTATAAATGCGAAAGTTTGGATGTTTGTTTCTCAATCACGACAAAACGGATTAATGGATTTAAAAGAAATTTGGTATATAGGTAGAATATACACTAAATTAATACATAGGATATATTTAATCCCGATAAAGTGAGTAGTTCCCGCGGGATAAACAAATTAGACATATCCGTGATAAAATTATTTCATGCAGGTGAAGCCACCCATATAATCTAAAATTTATATGGTATACTTATAGGGATCGATTAGGTCGTCAGAGCTCCATCCTGCTCCATCGCATATGTTTACATAAGTCTGTACCCCTCATTCCGCGCTTTGCTCTCGCAAAACTCAGTTATTTCTTTTTTATTCGGAAACTTATGTATATTTCGAGTATTTATATAATGTCAGCCGTTTCTTTTTTTTTATGCACGACGGGTTCGTAATTGACCTCAATCACACCTGATGTTAAGTGAAGATGAGGTCGAAGGTGGAAGCGGAAACCCCAACACATTTGGGGGACTGGTTATCTTATCTCTGAGAACCGGAACACAACAATGCTATTAACATTGCTGCTTGGCGGCAGATTTAGATAAGATGGTGGTAGCTAGCCAGGCGGACATTTTAAAATGCCCTACCACCAAGACTTTCGGACGTAACTTTGGATTTTTTTCGAATTTCGAAGAATCCTGCTTTCGAAACAAATGATCACGAGTGAACAAAACTTCAGTTTTTTATTACGTAGTTAATACAAAGTGAATTCTTAACGCATTGTTAATATAACTGGACTGGTTCTAAGCTAAGTGAGGTCTAATCGACCCTTGATTTTGATACTGAAATTTCACAAATTAGAACGTATAGCTAATTTTACCATGTAATGTTACCGATAATAAACTGATCCTTTTATTTATAGGTATATTAGAAGGTAATATTAATTTCGATACATAATAAAACTTTTGTTTGTTTAGTTTGTACGTTTAAAGCACTTTTGCTCAAAATATTTTTCAAGAAATAAGCATGCTTGACCCTGATCATACTTTGGGAAAGGAATTGGAAATATTTAAATTGTAAGAATAAGTAAATATTCTTATGAAGTAGATCGCATACGTAGGCTCAGTAACAAAAAAATTCATAATCCTCCAACAGTGCCTGTAAAAGATTTTCAAAGTACTAACCAACAACTAAAAACAAAAACCGGTCAATTGCGTGTCGAGCCACACGCAGTGTAGGGTTCCGCATAGTTGCCGGTCACAATATGAGGACTTATATAGAGGCCTTTATGTATGATAGGGATTTTTTTACAAAAAGTACACTTTAGAAGATTTTCACTATTACCATCAATTTGTAAAGCCCACTTTATCACAGCTGATAATTTTTTTTGCGTACCTATCCATAAACACATGTTTAGCTGGCAGGGACATCTAAAAAATTTTTTTCTTTCGTTAAAATGGGCCCTGAATGGAAAAATTGTTCAAGATAACCTTTAATGTTTTTTAAAGACCTAGCCAACTATATCTCAAACTCCAAATAAAACTATATTATACTCATTTAGGAGTAGGGCAGGTATACTAATTTTCTTTTTCAAGATGTAAATTTTCTACTTTGTCGACGAGCAAAATATGGATACCTATGCCCAATTATAGCTTTCTAATACTAAGAGCCTCTTATTAACGGCGGAACCCTAAAAAAAGTTAAAGAAAAAAAATACTTAAAAATATTTGTGAATAATTCGCCGTCATATTTTTATAAAATCAGCTTCGCAAGAAACATTTTCAATACAATACACAAGAAATGCGGCGACGAATTAACGTGGCCGAGACCCAAAGGTTGCCATACATTTATCTGGATAGAGTGCGTGCTAAAATATTGACCCGGCTCCGTGCTACTATCTTGGATCGCATTTGTACTGATTACCCACACGATAGAACCTTATACGAATCACGAAAGGGTTAAAAAGTAGTAGCTTTCAGTCAGAAAACGCTTGTTATTGAAAAAAAGTAATTTACAAATTCTGTTAGGAGAATAAGACTAAAATTATTACAGAAACAGGCTTGAATATATATATATATATATATTAAATGGCGTGGCCAGAGACATCCAAACATTGCATTTGGATGTTCCACAATTGACTTTTCAATAACATCCACTATTCACTTTTCGAAATATACAGAAATACACACCTTACAAGGCGTGAGCCCATCGCCTTTAAAATCCAAAGATGTTTTTTGGTGGAAAGTCTCTTAGTGTCCATATACGAAACCAACGGGAAGAGACGGGTTGGTTCTATTGTTTTTATCTGCCGAAATTACAGCACAGTACACTAGTTTGCGTAAGTGAATAAAGAAAGTCAGGGAAAAAGACGAGCTGATGTTAATGTTATTACAGAGATACTACATTTGAACCGCCTCTATGCTCAATGTAAACAACATAAGGTTTATCGGAGGTCGCGAGTTCGATCCCCAGCGGGGTACATGTTTAGTACTCGGTTTGGTTGATGGTAGAGCATTTTAAATGTCCGCCTGGCTATCTACCACCATCTTATCTAAGTCTGCGGCAAAACAGCAATGTTTATATCATTGTTGTGTTCCAGTTGTCAGAGATAAGATGGCCAGTCCCGCAAATAAAATGGTTTTCCAGGTCAGTAAGTCAGTAACGTTCGGCCTTATCTTCACTTAACATCAGGTATGATTGAGGTCAAGTGCTAACCCGTTGTGCATAAAGAAAAACTATTTGTACTTTGTAGTGAAATAAATATTATACAGTGTGTGTCTCTGACACACAGCCAGAATAAACTTTTATCTTATTGCAACCCTGTTTTTAGGCCGGATGTTATAAATTAATAAATAAATATCTTTTGACGGACATACACACAGCGCCATCTAGATCCACACTAAATACATTAATAATGCTAGGTAATAGGCTTGTATTATAGATACGCGATGGTTGGTATACCTAACATACGATTTTTTTTTTTCGAAAATATAATAATATTAATGTAAACCTCCATAACTCGAGACATATCCGTATTCATGACCTGCGACCTCTAAACATAGCGATCCGGGTCTCTAAGCCTAACCAAACAGGTCGTCAAAAGAAGTGAACTAAGCTATTTAAAACAATGTTCTGTTCGAGTGAACGTAGGTACGAACAAAAAATAAGTAAGCGATCGCGCGCGCCTAAAATACGAAATTCATCAAGGGATGACAAGTGAAAAGAGCTTTTAATTTAATTCGTTGCGGTATCGCGCAGGAGAAATACGAAAAAAATACAGCAACAGCTTGAAGCGATATCGACAATCCATAATTCATGTCCTACAATTTCATACATTTCATCGCGGGACAATCGTCATATATTGTCGAGTCGGACATCGATTCGTACCTTTAGCCGTCGTGTTTGAGTTCAAAACATGTTGCCGCTTTTATTGTTTTGTGACTTTATGATACGTGGAGATCACTCAGTGTATTGCAACATCGTACCTACATGATATCAAACGGGTATTCAGATTAATGCAATTTCTCTTAAACGCTTACACGTCGTAAATAAAATTGCTGGTTTCTGACGATGGGTCGGCGTTGAAACCTTTGGTCAATAAGTTTAATTGATGTTGCATGCTTATCTAAAAAAAATTTGATTAGTTGGTAAAAGAGAGTTTGTTTATATATCTTCTCATAGAGATGAGAATATCAAACTCTGAGATATAATCAAATTGTGACAATTATTATTATTGATAACAAAATACTTGTATATGAAAATTTTATAAAAACTTTAAACGAGGTATAACAGGTGTTTCGAGAGATCAATTTTTACTAATGTTTACACTCACGCTCAACCTCATAAGCTAAAAGTGTTTAGTACTTATACTGACAAAGTTAATCTTTTATTTTAGAGTCATGTTCAAAATTAGGACCGCTAATTTTAAGAGAAACAATTTTGTCTGTAGTTTATATAATAGCTATAGGTAATATAACAAAAAAAACACAATCTAATATACGTACCTATTCATAATGACACGAAACACAATGAAAAAATTTGTAGGTAAAACATTGATAACATCCATGGCGGCCAAAATACAATAAATGACATAACACGCAACACAATAATTACGGTTGCATGATTAATGTAACTGAATCTACTCCTACTATAGAGTTAGGTAAGAATCCAATTCTAAGGAAAGAAATAAAGATTGACGAAAACTACGAATACTGGTACGTAATAATTTCCTGGATCTTCCTGGAGTAGTCCTGGATTGGCAAAGATTCGGCATCAATATAAATGGAGAGTAAGATATCACTCACCTGCGATTTGCCGATGACATTGTAGTCATGGCAGAATCAATGGAAGACCTCAGCACTATGCTCGAGGACCACAAACAGGTATTTCAACAAAAGGGCCTTAAAATGAACATGGACAAATCGAAAATTATGGCTAATGCCCATGTCGTGCCCACCAATATCAGTTGAGAACTCCATTCGCGTAGTTGTAAGCGAGTATGTCTATTTAGGGCCAGAATATATGTATCCACCCGTATGTAGTTAACATACCGAACATTCGCACTAAGCGGTTCCACTCTTCATTCATAATGCGAACAGCCAAGGCATGGAACTCCCTTCCAGCGTCAGTCTTTCCTGAATCCTACAATGTTGGGATCTTCAATAGCAGGGTGAATAGGCATCTACTGAGATCGCGTGCTTCATCTTCGGCCACATCGTCACTTCCCATCAGGTGAGATTGTGGTCAAATGCGTATCCAGTTAACCATAAAAAAAAAAGAATTCCGACTAGACAGCTTCAACTTCGAGAGAGAGGCCAATCGGCGAAGCCAACTCGAATGAGCAGCATTCGGGGCGCAACGTCTTCTCACCCAAGATACTTCAGTGCTTGAAGATGAAAATCTTTAATCAATAGGTATGTGTTACCAGACTGTGTGACTTATTAGACTGAAACGTGGTTTCACACTAAGGGCCTCATAAGAAAGCTCATAGTTACGCAACGACCTATGAAGAGGCTGATTCTCAGCGTTTCACTACGTGATCGAATCAGGAATGAAGAAATCCCTAGGCGAACGAAGGTCACTGACATGACACAGCGGATTAGCAAATTGGAGTGGCAGTGGGCAGGGGACATTGTTCGAAGAACTGATGGCCGGTGGGGTACTAAAGATCTCGAGTGAAGACCACACACCGTCAGGCGTATCGTAGGACGTCCAATCAGAAGGTGGACAGACGACCTGATAAACATCGCTGGAAATTGCTGGATGCAGGCCGCTTCCAAGTGGCCACTCTGGAATTCTATGGGGGAGGCCTATGTTCAGCAGTAGATGTTCTGTGGCTGTGAATAAATTACTTTACGATGAAATAATGAATGATTGCTTGTCAAATGAAAAATTGAAATATTTATGTAAATTACCTTTAAGATTTTATACAAACGATTCATTGATTGTCCGAGTTGTTTCCGGAATAGTATGGAATAGGATCTAGTCTCTTCTCTTGGTACCTTAAAAGTCAGCATTATAGCTTGACCAATGAATGCAGGCTCCCAAAAAATTTGCGATGCCCAGCGCGGCGACTAGGGCAAATGTTCCCTAAGGTTAGCAATGCAAATCTCACCATGGTTGACTTACGTTGACTAGTGTACTTTTATAGCCTGTTATGATACAAATGATGAATTGATTAGAAATTTAATTTGACATCTGATAAGAGTTTTTTCTGACTGACAGGTACTTATACGGGTACCTACGTTCAATAAATGAAGCCTATATAGTCACGCCACTTTTGCTGCACACCATATAGGGATCTCATATAATTACTGGGTAATTATACTTAACAGTCATACATTAGCACTTTGTTAAAACGGGTGGCCGACATTAATATCAGTTTTATAACGATTTCACGCGAAATTTTTAACGTTTTGTAATTTTTTGAGTAATAACACAATACATGATTTGATCATTATCTTATAAGTTATACGTTTAAAACATGATAACGTTGCATTTTAAAACAAACGTAGGTAACTAAGAGAAAGTCGGTGAGCGGAACTAACCGAAAAGTGAAAAAAATAAATAAAAGGAAAACATGGCGGCCTTTCGAGCTCTGATATTCATTAATCATTGCAGTGGTCTGGGCGGGCGTCTGCGGATATACCTACGTAAGCTGTTACATTATAATGTACGTGCTCTAATGACTTTTTGTGTTATACATAGATGGTACATAAATCATCTATTTTTGGTTTGGTACCAAAGTTAATAATTGTTTAATAACGACATGGTAATAGTGTGTAAAAGCGGATGTACACGAGATACTAGATGATACTGAGTGAGTGTTACGTCATTAAGTGATATAGTGTAATAAGGTAATTCACTAAGCAACATAATCATGCATCAGTCAGTGATATGGTGAAATTTTCGTACGTAGTGATCAAAAGCATTGACGTTGTCCGGAAATAGTGATGTATCATTATTTTAGTGATCTTTTATCTGTGGAGTCGTCGTCATAGGGCTGTTTTTTTTGTTTCATATAATCAATGGCAACAAGCTGCCTACATTAGTTATGGAATTCGCCATTCTCTATGAAATAATCGTCTATAGAATTTAAAACAGTTTGTTTAATACCAATAAAATAACAATGTTTACTTGATGTATTTTTTTTTAAATTGATAAATTTATTTTTACACACCTTTCTTTGGGTTGTTATTTTGCTTTGGTGCCTGTCTTTAACTTACATACACATATTACATAATTCAGTTTTCCTACTTAAATATTAAAATAAAATGGGGTAAAGCCGGGTGAAACCGAAAAAGAATTTATTTCACGAATACAGAGCCATCGCTCACTGTTGCGTTGACGCTGATTCCCGTCGTGTTTCGCATTTGAAATGGAATGTTATTCACCGAAAATTTCGCTTTGGTGTACGTTAAAAATTACGAGAGCCCAGCGCGGGGATTGAACGAAATTCCGCCCGCAAAAAAGGTGTCAAATGAAATATTCAAATATATTTTAATATAATTCATGCGGCGGGCGTTTCATTTCTCTCCCTCGTAATGGAATGCTAAATTTTCGGGCGAACAAAAAATATATATTAATGCGCGTACCTAATAGCTTATACAAACTCGTTTGTTGGGTATTGTGGCGCACAATGGGTGCCATAACTCCGTGTCGCAGCCACGGCCGGTGACGTCTTTGTTAGGCTGGCGAAGCTTTGTTCGGCGCGCGACTCCGCCTGTCGACGCGACATCCTACCCCGGTCTCCATCGCACAATTCCTGTACAACAACCTACGAACCATGTTGCGGCTTGCTTGAGAAATAAAAGCTAATCTTTATCTTTCTGTTCCTATAAAAAAAAAAACGTCTATGGAAGTAATACAATTAGTCAAAATATGAAGTACAATTTCCCATTAAACTCGTCAACTTTTTGAAACACGAAAATATAGAGGTGGAGGTAATTAAAAAAAATGACTGGCCCTTACGCAGGCGGCTAATTACCAGTTTTGTTCCAACCATTACTATAATTTGCAGCAGGAAAAGCACGAATGAATATTTGAGAAGGCGATAGAAAGTGAGTAATTGCGTTGGATCACGAAGTGAAAAGTTATGAAAGGTGCCGGCGAGGGTGATTTTTCATCGCCATGAAAACGAAAATCTTAATGAAAAAGAAAATATTCAATCATGGAACACTCGCCGATATTACACTTTTTTGGTACAATCATAAATATCTAAGGTACGTTGAAACTAAAGCAAATAAAAACAAGTAGCGGTCCACGGGTGCCTAAAAATTCATCTCGAACATAATACGGTGTGCGGAACGCATTAGGGCTCCAAGATGAGCTTCGCCGCGGGACAGCGTGCCCCAGGGGGCTCCCCTGCCCTCAAAAGCTGGGAGGGGGGCGGTCTCCGCTCCAGAGAATATTTGACACGGGTCTGGCAGATAGACAGGCCGGTCATGTGTGATCCCCGGGCAGGAAACGGGGGGCTTTTTTCCGCTGCTCTATCGACGTGGCTACCTACTCCCTACATCTACAAGTATAAAGATACGCTTATGATTTATGTGACGTCTACTCCCACATGTGCACGCATCATGTGATGCGACGCTTTTTGTACTCGACTAATGATACGAGCCGGTTTAATATCGCATTAATGAGTTTTCAGCGATGATAGAATTTAATATCAATTACTATTAGTACTATAATTTACTTCCTCAATTCCTCCTGCAGTATAATTATAGTAAAAAGTCTACTCTATGGGTATTGTAATGTCGTAATGGAGCCATTTGCTTAATTAGTGGTTATCATTTCGTAATGTTATGTATCCATTTCAATTTCTAATGGTTACAATTCGAAAATGGAATTTTAATACCACATAATAAGTTCGGTTTCACCGGCTTAGTGGCGGTAAAAGTTTGATTGGCGTTCTATCCCGACGTTTAATTAATAAGGGGCAAGCTAACCGAACTTCGAGTGTGAAAGGGATAGATTAAATAAGTTGAAGAGAGAAGGTAGTTTAGAGAATGTTGCCAGTGAATTGAACACAAGTTTCTTCTGAAGTTAAGTACATAGTTCAAGGAAATTATTGGTCTGAACTGAGTGAAACTTTACGGAGTATGCATAAAGTAGCAACTTGTTATTATAATTAGACTGTAAAATGTACTTACTGCGTAAATCTGCAGAAGAAAGGTTTTTCCATTTTACATTTTTAACCCTTCCAACCGAAAAGCAGTAAAGATTAAAGGGGTTTTCTGGACGACAGTTAAAAAAAACGATAATAAAAGAAGCCATTGTACAGAAGTCAAGTGTTAATCATAAAAAATAGCCTCCAAATACACAGAAATGTATACAGATTGAATCGGTACTATATTTTTTATTGACATCTGGAAATCTCTCATTAAGTAAATACATCTAAACACCACATCTGAAGTGCATACTTATAGGTTATTACTTGATTACATACTTGACATCTTCAGCTGCAACTTTTCAATAGCAATTGAGTAGCAGCTAGTGAACGCAAGCGCCAATTTTAGCAGGGTTGTTGTTGAGATTATACGGTTGTCCACATACAACAAGCAATATTTCTTAGTCATCAGATTGAAAAAATATCTATAACCCCTAAAAATTTTAAATTAAATGTAAACCTGGTGAGATGCTCATATTTGTCATACCCTAATAAGGTGGAAAGCCGGTTTCCCGAGCCTAACTAAAGCATCGACTTTAACCACCTTCCAGGTGTATACGTATAGTACTCTGTTTAGTTGGTGGTAAGGCATTTTTAAATGACCGCCTGGCCACCATCTGGCCTAGCCTGGATGTTACCACCATCTTAACAAAATCTTCAGCCAAGTAGAAATGTTAATAGCATTACTGTGTGTTCCGGCTAAGATTGCCAGTTCTCCAAATAAGTCGAGGGTTCCAGGTAACCGTGCTTTCACCTTCGCCTCATCTTCCTATTGAGGTCAGTCCTAACCCGTTATGCATAAAAAATAATACTTATTCAACTTTGTTTATACACTTTTTTTGTTTTCATGACTTATCACGAATCTTCTTACTCGTAGATTTGGCTGTCACATTTGACAAACATTTGAAATATCTTATTGAAATATTTAAGAATAAGATTCTTTAAAATGTCTAGTCTATCCATCTTAAGGTCACGCATTACTGAAATAAATACTGACCAACACACAACACCGTTAATCACATAACACCCGTCGTTTTTCGTCGGAGTTATAAAAAATTAAATTGTTTTATTTACTTAGCATTTTTTGCTATTATCAAAGATACAAGACTAATTCAAAATAATAAAAACTCGAACTAATGCGAGTAAGATTCGAAACCTGAGGTGATTGAATGATTTTCGGATATTGTTCTTTTACCCGTGGTGTAAGACCTTCCATCATCCAAATTCCACGATAAATAATTATTTACTTGAATACCAGCACCGTCGACTGTCATTTCATGGGGTGTCTCCTTAAAGTTAAGTCGTTTTTGAATATTTAGGCCTAACTGATTTGTGATCAAAACCTATGGGTACCACTTCCCACTAACCAATAATGGGAAGTGGTACCCATAGGTTTTACCACTTCCCATTAACCAATAATGGGAAGTGGTACCCGTAGGTTTCACCACTTCCCATTAACCAATAATGGGAAGTGGTACCCATAGGTTTTGATCACAAATCAGTTAGATCTAAATATTCAAAAACTACTTAACTTTAAGGGGACACCCCATGAAATGACAGTCGACGGTGCTGGTACTCAAGTAAATAATTATTTATCGGATAAAGATAGACTTAACAGGCAAAAACAAGAATGTCAAATTATGATTGATTTCGATTCCGATATTTTAAAGTATTGCAAACAGTTTGTGCTACTCAGATAAAGTACAATCGTTAAAACAATTTTCGGGGCCACTGTGATCCGTTTTAATGACTTTAGGTAATCTGAGCAATACAAAACTATTTTCAGTATTTTAAAACATCGGAATCTACATCAACTACAGCTTGATATTCTTATTTTTCCCTGTAGGCTTTATTTCAGTGCCAGCATTGTCGAATTTCATGTTTAGAATACCCCCTTCGAAGAGCGTCGGTGGCTCAGCGGTTTGGGAGGTCCGAGTTCAATTCCCAGGCAGGCCATGTACCAATGAGTTTTAAAATTAAATGTCATTACTTATGTGCATTTATCCGACTGCTCTTAAACGGTGAAGGAAAACATCGTGAGGAAACCTGCAGGCCTGAGAAATAAAAATTCAAAGGCATGTGAAGTCCCCAATCCGCATTGGGCCAGCTGGTGGACAATGGTCCATACTCCTTCATTATACGAGAGAAGGCCTATATCACTGCAGTGGGATGGTTGCGGGCTGAGATGATAAGGATACCCCCTTACGGAACCATGAAAATTGTTATGCTGTAAATTTTATATTGTTGTTATTCATAGCGACAGAAAGATATTTAATAGATCGTTAACTTTAACAAGCTTTCGAGTATTTAGTATGTGCATAATATGTGTTGGTAAGGTCATATTATTAGGAACTTGAATTTTTTACAGAACTAACCCTTATACAGACAGAGACGATAGCCAAGACCTTTAAGGGTTCTTTTTTAATTGTTTGAAATGCAGAACCCTAAAACGTAGTCGGGTAAATAGTTAAACAATTCTTGTCAACATCCTTACACATCCCCACTGTTCAAGCTCAACCTCATCTCACTAGTAAATGGTGTGGGCCATAATTCAATATGAGGCCCAGTGTAGACTGGCGGATATCGTGGCAGACTAAAGGCAACCTGTCAGTCAGTGTTTATAAGCCGCATTTGTAGGGCATCGACTTGGCTAATTAAAAACAATTAACTTGGCTTGATTAAAACAATATTATACTGTTTGCGTAAAACCGAATAAATAAATAATTTACGTACTTACACATAGATTAAATAATAAATAGACCTGATTAGTAGCGATCACAGAGCCAGCCAATACTTTGGACCTAGGATCAGTCTCTCTTCTGACAGCCTTCTCGTTACGATTCCATAAAAAAATGTATTATTATTATTCCCACTATAAATTAGGTACTTACATATTTGGCTTATGTCAGGAAATAACATTTACGTATCTGTTATAAAATAAGAAAAAATACCAATAAAAGTGGTAAAATTTATACACCTGACAACACTAACCATCACACATTCAAAACTTACACGATCAACAGTGACCCTTCAATGTGTGCGCACATCCTATACTTATCCGTGATTATAATCGTTCGCTTGTGTGAGTTAGTACTGCGTTGGACATGTATTAATGGGATTGGCGTATACACACATCTATATGTGGGTGTATGTAATTATAACATGGTAATGGTTTTTTAATAAGCTTCCAACTTTTTTGAGACTGTCATTTTTTGTTCGTCGTCTATTTCGATTCTAAGTACCTACTTACGTATTTAAAAATGACAGAGGTTTTTAAGTACGATTGGAAGATACTTGGGAAATGTATAGACAATGGTCATTCAGATAATCTCTAGACAATATACCTAAGTAGGAGCAAAGCACAAATGATATTGTGGTCTTTAAAGTTTAATTTCAGCGCCATCTGTAACTTTAGACTGAAACTTATTGCAACTAAATTTCACTAGACACGTATATAAAAACATTAAGAGGGTTTATTCTGTCCAGTGGCACCCCTCAATGGATTAATTAATGTTTCTTTTTAAATACAAAATAAATAGCTTTGCAGCACTCGAGAAACCTAAAAGCTAAATACAAATACTACATAAATAGCTCAAATTATTGTTATTTTCGAGAATTTGTAATTATTGATAAAAGCGGCCACTTTTTTATAATCGTGAATTCTGAAAAATATCCCCTATCAAAGTTATTTAGGTTTTATTTATTTAGCTTTTAGGCTTCTGGAAAGGGGGGTAGAGCGATATTTTTGATTTATTCTATATCTAAATCCAATGATGGCACCACTGGATGGAATAAACACTCTTAATTAGAATAATGTTTGTAGTTTGTACAAGAAATAAATCTAAAATCAATTGACCAAATGGAGGCAAGTAACTTTCGGGAATCACTTTCATATACATATTTACGAACATTTCTAACAAAAATTTGTGCAAAACAAAATATAAATCGTGTAGAAATTTCGAGATTCCTGTCGACGTCATCCAATGGAAGAGTTGGTGTAATTTGTCAATTGTTGGTCATTAATCGTATTATGTTATAAAATATATCTAGGTATTAAATGTAGTAGAAAGTATATCATCAGATCTTCACCAAGCAGACTGTGAAAGTGCATCATCAGATCTAAGACCAAGCAAATTGCGAAAGTGCATCATCAGATCTTGACCAAGCAGACTGCGAAAGTGCATTATCAGTTCTTCACCAACTGCGAAAGTCTGGTATAGTTAAGAACAAAGACGTGGGTTTGAAGTTTCTATATTATTCTATATTCTATATCCAAATATTGGCCTGTTCTCTTCAACACCGTGTATCTATGGGATAATATGGGACCACTCTGGTGGTATACCCTTTCAGAGAATAGAAAATTTTATTATCGGTTCACATATCGCTTATAATCAGTTCACTTTTTGGAAGTTGGTTAAAATTAGTGCTTAATTTTCACATTCAATATTTAAGATTTATTTGTACCTATACCTAACTATTATATCTTATTTTTTTCTTTTGCACATACACACAGCGCCATCTAGTTCCACACTAAGCTTGGGACTTGTATTATGAACACCAGATGGTTGATAAACTACATAAATATTTTTTTTTTTGTAAATTAATACATATATAAATGAAAAACATCCATAACTCGGCAACACATGTCTGTATTCATCATACATACATATGCCCCTAGCGGGATTCGAACCCGCGTCCTTTTGGTATAGCAGCCAGAGTTTCTTACCACTACACCAAACAGGTCGTCAAATTCGTTATTATTATTAGTTCGGTAAATTTTAAAAATTTCAATACTTGCCAGCTATAATCGCAATAATAATAATTTAATTACGTATGCACCGATTCCAGAAAGTGTATGTGTAAAAATATCAACAGCTGTATCCTCTAACATACCAAGTTCAAACAACTGAACTTAAAAATAATATCAGATGAGCAAAAACGCCATTCGTCAATGTCGGACGTACTGCCGGGGCAAACCGGAAAGTTGGTACCAAAACAGAATTAGAAATGTATTTTTATCTGTCACTGCACCCCTCTACAGATAAAAAAATCTTTATGCAAATAATAGCACGTGTAAAAACAAGGGGAAGTAGGAAAATGCACCTTTTAAAAAATAAAAACATTCGGTTTTTCTTTAATGGCTCAAGATTCCTGGGGTAACTTTGTTTGGGATTTAACGGGAGGGAAGCGTGACGACAAATTAATGTGTAATTTGAAACGACGTTAATTTCAACAGAATGAAGTTAATTGCATGAAAAAGCGTAGTGATTTAAGAAATGGTTCTGATGTTACTGGATTTTTTTATGGTATGATCGATATACGATAGGGCGACTGGTGGAAAATCTCACGGCCCAGTCTTACTAGCCAATACATATGTATAACCTGCAAGAGATAAGGTCGATGCATCTATCTGAAATATTGGGTCTTTACCTATGAAATTGAAGTTTTTTTCCTTCGTTAATCATATGTACCAATTCCTGTGATTTTCAAAGCTATATACAAATTTGTTTTTTATTTGGAAAATGGAATATTATTTTAAGGATTCACATGAAATATTTTTAAATTTCTGGTCTAAATCACATAATAAAAAAAAATTTAACAGAGTTCTTTTCATGTGCTTCCCATAATCATTTCTTAGATTCGCTGAACGTTTTATAAAGCGGTTACTTTTAAAATATCCGATAATACACACAAAGTTTAGCTAAATTTGGATTTGCCGTTCCCAAAAAAAAAAACAATAATCTTTGTATGGAGAAAACAGTCTGAAATTCTTCATACAAAACGCCAGTTTCATAGGTAAGGACGTAATGTATGTAATAATGTACCTAGTGTATCGGTGATTGTATGCGAACATCAATTCAATAAACAAGTACAGACTCTGTTAGTAGTGTTGACTAACAACCATAGATGCTGCCATCTGTCAAAATAACACCATGTTTTAGTACAGACGGATTGGACTGTAGTGGTGAAACAGTGAATTACCAATGTCAATCACTTTGCTCCAGACTCCGCAATGTTGTTTACGCCATTCTATATATATAGTTGTTAAGTAAAGATGAGGCCGAAGGTGGATGCATACTTATCTGGAAACCCCATCTTATTTGGGGAACTGGCTATTTTATCTCTGACAACCGGAACACAACAATGCTATTAACATTGCTGTTTGGCGGCATACTTAGTTAAGATGGTGGTAGCTAGCCAGGTGGACAATTTAAATGCCCTACCACCAAATAGAAGATTGCCACTGAAACTCCTTAATGGATTTTATACGAGAATTACTGGCCTTTGTACTACTGAATATTTTTTTTTAACCGCCTCCATGGAGCTATGTATACAACTTAGGGTTTACGAGTCGGAGGTCGCGGGTTCAATCCCCAGCGGGGTACATATGTTCTGTACTCGGTTTAGTTGGTGGTAGGGCTTTTTAAATGTCCGCCTGGCTAGCTACCACCGTCTTATCTAAGTCTGCCGCCAAACAGCAATGTTAACAGCATTGTTGTGTATCGGTTATTAGAGATAAGATAGCCTGTCCCACAAATAAGATGGGGATTCCGGCTCCATACGCTTCCACCCTCGGCCTTATCTTCACTTAACATCAGGTGTGATAGAGGTTAAGTGATAATCGGTTGTGCATATAATAAATGTACCAAAAATTCAATAGCGCCATCTAGTAATAGAAACTGACACTAACAGCTTGTTAAGGTCGCTTAATGAATTAGTTATTCATTGCGCGGAAAGACCTTAGCATATAAGCAATCTTGGTAGAGTGATTCACCATCTTTATGGATTACGACAATGTAAGTCATTATGGTTGTTTGTTTCTGGTAGATCATCGGCACAACGTATGCTACTGCAGCCTATCAATGTTAGTTCAATATATCTCTTCTATGCGTCAGACTATGACAGCTCCATGGTATACTAGCCATCCAATATAAGGTTAAGTACTTTTTTAAACTATTATAAATTTTATTGTTTTATAGTAATACTGGTGTTTCTCTTTTTTTTTTATACACGACGGGTTCGTACTTGACCTCAATCAGACCTGATGTTAAGTGAAGATGAGGTCGAAGGTGGAAGGGTACTGACCCGGAAACATTTGGAGTACTGGCTATCTTATCTCTGACAACCGGAACACAACAATGCTATTCACATTGCTGCTTGACGGCAGATTTAGATAAGATGGTGGTAGCTAGCCAGGCGGACTCTTTATATGCCCTACCACCAACCAAACCGAGTAATTAAACATGTACCCCGCTGGGGATCGAACCCGCGACCTCCGAATCGTAAACCCAATGTTGTTTATATTGAGCCACGGAGGCGGTTAAAAATGTAAATGATGTAGGTAAATCAATTGACAATTCCACATTGAGCTTAAGAATAAACGTAGAGTTGTAGGAGTCTTATCCTTAGCAGGAACCCCGTACACCAGGTAACTAGGCGCTGAAACACAGCAAAAAGAAAGTTTCAGGAATGAATAGGTTATCGCATCCAGTCAATGCGTGGAAATCCGTCTGCCAAACAAAAACCCAACCTACACTCATTTACAATGCCATACTATGTTTAATACAAAGCGATTCGAGCTTTCAGTGGCAAACGGAGAAAATCAGAAGCAGGCACCAAAACAAATTCTCGTATTCAATCATCGGGCGTTCACAAAGGCCTCGGGGCTGATAACTGAACAATGAAATGTAACAAGTCGTCTATCCGGCATTGTATGCGAGGGGCGACGGGTGAGGGAGGGAGCAAAGGGGGGATTTCCATTATATTTCCATTTCCACCTCGATTCCCGGCGACTTATCGCGGCCTACCTCTCGGACTAGGTAAGTCTATCTTTCTATGCCGTTAGTCAGTGGGGCCATACGTCAAACTGTATAAGTGTAGAAGTAAAAGTGTTTCATTGCTACAAAATTTACTGTAGTTTAACACGAAGTATATCTAGCTTGAGATATTGAGGCTAGTTCTTTTAGAAGTTCACATGCATGTCTCTGGATTAAATTAGTCACACGCCCGCTGAGAAATTAATAACAAAACACGATCGCTAAATGTATCACAACATGCCTCGTCATTTCCTGCTACAGAAACAGATTATGTAGAGTGTTTATTTATTGATATTAATTATATATTGAGGGCATCCTTGTCGTGGTGGTGCAGACAAAGTGAAGTTCTTGGGAAAGGTTAGAGTTCGACTCAGTCATAAAAATTTTATGTACCTAAGTAGGTACATACCTACCTATTCTAGCAAAGCCAAGTAATGAAAAAAGAAATCAGCACATCTGAGATAAGCACCTCAGGTAAATAGGAAAGACGATGGAAAACCACTCCATTAACTTCAAAGATGTCCATTGTCAATCAAAATTCTCCACGTGAAAGAATTACTTTATTCTACATACTTATATAGGATTTTTTTTTTATTCTGATAATTCAACTAAATTTTGCAGGACGATATACTGATTTCAAGCGAGCGAAGCCGAAGGGAAAGGTTGTTAAACACCTATATATGTTACGTAATGTACCCATGTATTTAGGTGATCTGACTTTGTTCTGACTTTGGAACTACATCAAATTACCAGAACAATCAGTTGATTTTCCAATAAGGAACTTTATTATCTATGGGTAGCTATATTATGTAGAAGGTAAAGTGAGTTGCATATCATCAAGTATATATCAGGTACTCGTAGGATAATGTTTCCCAATGATTAATGACCTGTTCGCTTCGGAACAGGCATCGTGTTCTATTTCTAAACAAACCATGCACAGCACACCGATTGGTCCGATTTTTTTCAAAATGGCAGCCAAAATTTGAAGATAATTAATGAGCGAACGGTTTCAAGTAGATAACACGAGTTCTTTAACGAGAGGCTTAAGTTAAGTGCGAGTATTTGCTACCGTATGCTTGAGTGGAACATATTTTTCATACCCTAACTATATGTTATTTGCTGTTTAAAATATCGTTAAAATCTTTTTGGGTCTTGTTTGTCTGATGATGGATTTCCTTACGCCTTCTTGTCGTCATGAAACTATCTGCACCCATTCATAACAGAGTTTAGTCACCGTATTATTAATCTTTTACGCGTATGAATTTCACAAAATTTTATTCTATGATTTATTACACTATATATCAGCTAACTTTATCTGAATGTTCATACAATCTATCTCTATCTCATCAAGATATGAAGCGTATCGAAGTTCCAAATTAATTAACTAGTGCGTCCAACTCTGCTCAGGGTGGCTAGTTGTGAACTAAGTCAAAATTGGCACATCTTATCAGGCATCTGGGCCGGCGAGAGAAGGGTTATGACATGGGTTCTTCCAAGTCGCCAGAACTTGTACATTGTTGGCCGTAGATTGTTGGAACATCCTACGCGATTAAACGTAGAGACAGCAAGGATAGTTAGACTGTTTTTGTCAGATAGATATTTAAATTTAAATTATTGTACCTATATAGTATAAGAAGTCCACAATTGATTTACTAGTATTTCCAGTAGTTTCGCTGGAGTTGTCCCTTGACAATTGGTACAACTGGTATTATGCTTTTTAAAAAATTTATAATTAATGAAATTCGAAAAGTACAGTTGACGGAACTTCTATGAATAGAAAAATCCGTATAGTTCTGGAATTATTGGTAATACATACATTCCACTATGGACTACTGTAGTAGATCACTTGTGCATTGAATAAATTTTAAAATAAACCTTTCTGATGAACTCAATGTGTAGGATAAGGCTCTATGGCAATACGAGTACGTATCTATGTTTGTCTTTTTAAATGTCTTACAAATCCACCAATTTCCTGGTATCAAAATAGGATACTATATGTTATGAAAACCAGGTAAGAACTCTGAAAGCCTTATTTAGAACACTGAGGCCTGCGAACGAAGAAAACACGTTAAAAATAGAAAACTCTGAGCTCCTTTGGCGGCTGGACAAAATGGTGGCAGCATTTCCTCATTGAAAATAACCAAGCTTATCCTTAGTAACAGGCAGCACCAGCGCTGTAGTTACCCTTTGTACCGATGGGGTGAGAAGTGAGCTTCTAAAACAGAATGTGCACTAATCTCCATGGGACCCATGCTCTCAACAGCGAAGGGTACGAAATCGTAAATGGGGGGGTTTTGACTTACTATATTATTTACTATATCGACTGCGGCGCCCACTGTCTGAGAGGTTAAGGATAGATAACTTTGATATAACTACGATAGTGTGTGCAATACGTGACGTCTCAGGCCTACGGCTTCCCATCCCACTATAAAATGTGCGTTATCCTTTTTGGTCTTTTATCAGCACCAGATCCTGTCATCTCGACACCAATTTGCCCGGCACACCGATGGTGGTGAAGACGCGATGAAAGATAATTATGTCATTCAAAGCTGCACCGTTGCGGGAAAGGCCTCTGTTATAGCCATAGGAACTCAAGTCATCTGCAGTGCACGCTGGTGCAGTGCATAGCTGGAACACGCTGGTAAAGAATTGGTACCTACTGATAGAAGTAATGCGATGGGTATAATGCGGCTATTGAAAAATTCCGCCAGTATCCATTAGTATTTACAGGCAGACAGGGTATTATCGGAGGAAACTCTAGAAGTTGGCAAGAACTAGCTGGTAGAATGGTGCATCCCAAAGCCATTGAGACCTTACAAGGAGGTATTAGAGCAGCAAGTTTCTATGCGTTCTGGGCTTCGGTACTTGTCGAATATTCTTATTCCAGAAGAGAACTTGAGAAAGGATTACATTTAGCATTTATGATATGTAAAATTATTGCTCTCATTTTTGCTAACGTTACCGATCTTATGATACGTCAGTAGTTTCCGTTATCTGTGACAGCAGTTAATGAATAAAAGCCCCAGTTCGGTCGCATCGTCTGAGTGTTCAATTTGAGGCGGACGATCATGAATATACTTACCTACTACCTTATAACAGTTTGTTTAGTATCTGGATCTGGTACAATATAAAGTGTGATATTGATAGGTAGATAATGTAGTCATCAACTTATTTAAATATGCGAGGAAAAATAATTAGAGAAGAAATTGATACAGACTTCGGCAGAAGTCGAACCTGCGTTATACGTCTTTTAAACCACGAAGCTTTTATCTCGCAACACTCTTGTTTAGGGATCCGTACCCTAAGGGTCAAAATGTTGATTTGTTTTGTTTCGCTTTGACCCAAAACTTAATGTTGTAGTAATTACATGAATTTTAAATATAATTTTGAGGTCGTCCGTACCTACATGTAAAAGGGGAAGCAAATTTTTTTTTGTTTGACAGAGGCTTATCCGTCATTATGTAGAATATGGTTGTATTTTTACGTTATTTTATTCGATTGATATTAAGTTACAATACTGTAAAATTCGGGAATTTTCGTATTTATTTCAAAATCTATAAGTAAGACTTACCCAGCATTTGTTCGAATCATTCTAATAGAAAATTAAGAAATGCCTATACTAAGCATTTGTCTAACTTGAATAATTAGTGATACCTAATAGTATTCATATGTTACTAACAGCCTTATTTTTGCGATTTACTAAATCTATAACCGTGTAGGTAAGTAAGTAACATTATTCTAATTACAGAACCCTACCCTGCGTTTGGTCTGACACGCACTAAACCGGATTTATCCATACTAGTTACATAATATGTGTAGTAGTAAATAGTTGGTATATTATACTATTAAAAGATTATAGTGTAATATGTTAGTGTATATTTTAAGTCGCTATGAGCTGAAGACCCATCAATACAATTGGTAATTGTATATTTCTAATGAGATGTCAGTTTCTTCATATGAATTTCCTGGTGAGTGACAGAATTTTTAAAGGGGGCTCGGAAACTTTCCGCGGCGTCCAGATCCGCCGTTTTGATTTTCTCTTAGTTACATACAGACAAAGGAAAGACGTCGTATAACATAATGTTCTCAATGTGGACATAAAGATTGTAACTCATAATATTTTGAGTCATTAAGTTTAAATATAATCTCCAATTCAAATGTACAAGTTTAATTGATCGACTTTAAAGAAAACCAGTAATTCGGCAGTATATACAAACATTTCTAAACCCCTTTAAGAATGACCACCTATCACCTAATGTCTGTCTCAGGGACCAAATGAATTGCTCCTTCATTTTTTCATACCCTGACATAAAGATATCCATCGTATAAAATCGCATGTAAATAAATAAATCTCAATGCACGTTTTCCAATGTGAACATAAATAATTTATGGTCATTATCAACCCACATTAGTGCAACACTAGATATAGGTGACGTCTTCCAAGACGTTCTACAAGGACAGACTGAACAGACAGATTAAAGGCAGTATATTACACCATACATCAACATCCTAGAGAAGCCCACTGAACATAAACCTCTCACCATGGCCCGATTTGCATCGCTTTGCCCAAATCGCTACGTTGGGCAGGCGGGTTGGCGTTCACAGAATTTTTTCCTCGGATTCCGGACTAATAACGCAGTTGTCCAACTCATGATCCTTTAGTGCTACGACACCTATCTACCAACAGGGGAGTGTAGGTATACCTACTACTTATAATTGTTGCAAAAAATATTCCTCACCCAAGATTGCAAAGCCAAGAGCAAGATAATAATTATCTTCAACTTAATACTTTACATGATAGACAACAACAAATCACTGGAATCACTCTTTACTATATATACTATATTTAAAGGTCAAACTTTCACAAAAGTCGAAGTAAAGTGGACTCGAACCTTGTTCCGGCCCGCGCGAAAATACATGCAAAACTAAAGTTCCAACCCAAAATTCCAACAGCGCAATTTGAGTGATCTCAGCAATTACAATAGAATCCCTAAATCAAGGGAGTAGACTATAAATTAAATCTCAGACAAATTCAAAAACAGTAGGAGACGGTAGCGCAACTTGAGTTCGCTTTGTTCACCACCCGTTGTCAGCAAAACAGAAGGTGAGCTCCTTTGTGCTGGAGTTGTAAATTTTATGAAAAGTGAAATTCCTTTTGAATGCCTGTTCGGTTCCATAAATTACCACGGAACAGAAGGAAGGGTATTGTTTCTCCCACTTATTGTCTCTCATCAATGCGCACGTAAAGCGAAAGTGTTTTTGCAAATTTGCGAATCATGCTTTTGCTACCTGCATTCGCATTAAACGTTATTGACGACAATTACTTGTAGGTTTCACTTTTAAAATCAATGACTTGAGAACTAATTTTTACATTCGATTCGCTGTGGGTGGTTTAGTTTTAGTTATATAAAAAGAAGTGGATTAACGAGCGACTTACCAAATTGACTTCGCATCCAAGGATAGAGTGGACTAGGCAGCGACGCATTGGTGTTTGGCGGGGGCTGTTGAGGAGGTGGCTGTTGCGCGTGCATGGACTGTTGGTGCATCGGGGGCATCTGTGTTTGATGCTGCATGTCATCCACGGGGTACATAAGGTGCTGTTGGTGCGGCGGTACCCCGTGCTGTACCATATGCTGTTGAGGGTGCATATGGTGCGGCATTTGTTGCGCCTGTTCCAAAGGAGGACTTCCAGGAACTCCGCCCGCCGTCGCCGCCGCCGCTTGTAACTTGCACGACGTGTAAACCGCCGGCGCAGGAGGTTGATGCCCATTTGGGCCGTACCCATCACCCTTAGGACCCATATGACCCATCTGAGAGGGACTGTCCGGTCGGTAACCATTTTGTTCCATTTGTTGATAATACCCCAATCGATCGTAAGGTGGAAACCTAGGGTATGGCATGCCAGGTGCCGGTTGCGCTGGGTAATGGTGCTGCGCTGGCCTAAGCTGCTGATCACAGCCATCCATATCATGCCCCTGTTGGGGCACCGCACCGTAGTGCGCATGTGCTTGCTGGTGTTCATGGCCTCCGCCGTTCCTCATATCCGGCATATATGCGTTGGAGAAATATGTCATGCTGTCGCAATTGTTGGCGCTCATCGCGGGCCCGCAGCCCGCGTGGCTCGCGTCCGTATCTTCCGTTGCAGATTTTCGGCCGCTTGGGCCGACACTACCAACGTTCAGTCACCACACAAACACTTCGGATTCCATTCACTACACGGCAGCGATCGATCTCACTGGCGTCTCACGCAACGGACGGTGTCTCCTCATCGATTCCTCGGCGAATCTGAAAAGGAAAGGTTACTGCACTTAGTAAATCTATAATTAAAGTATTTTTCGAATGGTCAGGTGAAGTGGTGCGGCCCTCGATCGATAGAATGTTTGTTTTGGCTCGCGGATTGCAGCGGCGGAGTCATGACGCGCCGTCGTCGACTTGACAGCCGACACAAAGATACTGATGTGTCCTGACGTTGGAACACACACGCAGTTATAAAATCTCATATGTTCCAAGTAAAACGCCTATTAGCGACAACCTGTCTGCGGTACGGGCTCCCGTTCGTCGCAGATAACTAAGCGGCATTTTTAAACGCGAGTCAAGTGTGTACAAATTCCGTCTTTGTCTGGTCGGAGGAAGGTGGTTCTCTAAACTGAGACAGGGATAGCTGAAATAATGTCACGTCTCAAGTCGACATGTGGCTGACCCGACGTCATATCCTCGACATTTCCCAGCAGTTGATGGAGCATGAGTGACAACCGCGCCGCGGCCTGACGACATAACCTTACAGCGACGTTAATTTGTTTACCTAGTGGCATACAACACCGAAGCTTTGCGCTATCATCGTGATCTCGCACTACAAGCTCTATAAAGTAGAAAATTTATGGCATTCTTAATGCGACAGCTACTAGAATTTACCGAGTTACACAACAACAAAAAAATTCAATTACCTACTATGTGCATGATAAAAACTTGAAAATTTTCGCATTTAGATAAGATCACATGACTATTTATGATTTTACACAATTTTCTTGTTTACCAAGGCTTACGATCGAAGTAGCAGATCAGAGGCATCATTTCAAAGTTACATCTGAGTATTTTGGACATGCTTTGTTAAATTCATATTCAAGTAAAAAAATCTGAGTGCCTCCCGTCTGTAGAGCCCCGCCCCTAAGGCTGACTCAAGTTATTTATATTTAAAACCGAAATGCTCAAGCTTCATTAGCGACAGTTAATGATGGCGTCGATTCTCCAGACAATGTTTCTGTGATGCTACTGTGGGTTAAGTCATGTAACATTACTCTGGAAAAATATTGGACCATATGATAATGTTCTTTGTAAACTTTATATAATTTAGTAAATCCAAAAAAATAAATGTCTACAAATATTTTCAAGAAAAGAACTTTGGATAATCTATTTTTGGGTAAAGTTATCTTCACTTTCGACCACATCCGTGGCGCAATGTAAATAACATAGGGTCTACGATTCGGAGGTCGCGGGTTCGATCCCAGCGGGCTACATGTTACTCGGTTTGGTTGGTGCAGTACATTTTAAATGTCCGCCTGGCTAGCTACCAACTTGTTATCTAAATTTGCCGCCAAAACAACGATTTGAAGTTTTCCGGTTGTCACAGATAAGATTGCCAGTCCTCTAAATAAGATTTGCGGGTCAGTACGTTTCCATCGCCAGCCTCATCTTCACTTAACATCAGGTATGATTGAGCTCAAGTGCTAACCCGTTATGCATAAAAAAAACTTTAATTCTATTTAAAATCTTGTATCGCAGAATTTTAACTAACTGTGACAATCGCGTTTTATCAAACGGCAACAAAGCTAGTGAGTTCATTTAAAATCCCACTAATAATATGAAAGTTGTTCCTCAATCGCATGAACGGATATAGATGGAAAAGTACAAAGATGGACATTTGTCCATCTTTTTATTCAGGGTATTTACCCTGAATTAACATTATATTGGTGTATTCAATAACACAGACATACATCAACAGTCTTACTAGTGGTTACCTGATAGTCAATATTTTCAAGCCCCCTGAAGATCACCGACTTGGCTTGACTATTGCTTTCAATTGAAAACAACTGGAACCGACTATTCAACCTGCCTTCCGTAGTATGGGAGCACTCGTATTAAAATGCCACTATTGCTCACCCATCCAAGGACTGCCACGCCATTCATTGCTTAACTTCGCTAATCGAAAACGAAATCAAATATATGGGAAGTTAAAAGTAATGAAGAGGAGGGGGATTAAATTTATAATAGTGTAGTAAAATATTATTAACTATATTTAAATATAAAAAACCCGGAAGCTATCGTATGTATGTCGTATTTTTCGGACGCCATGCTGGATTTTTTACCATAAAATGTATCCTATGACACTCCGGGTACCAAGACGAATCTAACGACACCATGCACTTCCAAATTGGTCAAGCCGTTTAGGCTACAGGATGCGCCAACATTCATACATACATACACTCGAGAAACGTTACCCTCCTTCCTTGGGCAATCGGGTAAAAAACTGGCCATGCATCAAACTTATGGACGGTTTCGTATCGTGTGTTATATAGGTACCTGCAACTTATAGGTTGAACGTGTCCAGAGTACTACACTCTCGTACAAACACGCGTTGTCATTCACTGCGTACTCACAGACATGTCCGTCACAGACTTATTGTGACGAGCACGCAGTGAATCGTAAACTCCGCTTATTCTCGTGTTACATGCGAGTTCATGGCTCACAAAATTCAGTTTGTTGGTACTGTTATATTATATGCATACCTTTTTTTAATAATAATTTTCATTGAAAGTGCTTCATTCATTCTTTCATTGTGTTTCCAAGTTTTAAACACATGCTTGGCAAGAGGGTGCACATGCACACCGCGATTTATTTGACAAATCTAAAGATGATAATGTATAATCCTTGCAAGCCTTCTTTTTGAAAAAAAAAAATCCATGCAAGTTTAAAGAATTCCAATTAGAACGCCGCACGCCACGTGGGTTATGCGCATACACGTCGCTAGAAGATATTTCCTTGTGAAATTTCATTTAAATCGGTGAAAAGATGCAGGCATACTGGTCCTGTGACTTATGTATGCCAAAGTCCATCCGTTTTTCACATTTGAATACATAACCTTATATATGTAAACATCTACTTTTTTGGGAATCTGTTATACATCGTTAAACTGAGGATTCACAAACTGTAATTAATTCTTAAATTGGCGAAACGATAAATGCGTATAGGACCAACAATTGAATGGTATGCCTACGTATAGCCCGTTCTGAAAATTTGCATGTTGAGGGATGGACAATTTAAATTTACGATTTCGCCGCCCCCCACGCGGGTCGACCCTCGCATTTTTTTAATTTTCAATTTCCATTTGCATTCCGACAACTAGATCGGGTATACAGGCGAGATGGCGGGAGATTTATGAAGTGAAATGCGAAATATCCCTTTAATGAAAAAAATACATCAATTCTTTAGTACATAAGTACATCTATGACGCTCTTATTATTTATCCATGGCTCTTTAAACACGCTACGTTACTAAATTGACTATATATTGAAAAGTTTTAAATATTGAAACATACCTTACATGTACCCATTTCTCTAAAAATGCCAACTGTTTTTGTAGTGTTCAATATGTTTTTCGCTCAATAAATTTTAAAGACGTAGAAATCAATACCATGTTTAATCCAGATTCTACATATTTCTTTATTATAACACACACTCACACACTTACACACTTACACACATATACACATACACACATACACACCACACACACTCACACATGCACATAGCTACATACGACTACGTTGAACTTTCATAACAGTTAATTAAACTCACAATTTCTCACTCAAGTATTCCTTTTTATTATTTTTATTGTTAAGTTTCTTACTAAATTTACACTGTCTGTTTTATTTAGTAAAATAATATAACATATCTATGGAAGAGTGAGGTTCTCTGATACAGGTATTGCTATACTTACAAGCAGACCTTTAACAACTCATTTATTAAAATTGATATTTTACTGAAAATATTTTTTATTTTTTATTTTATAACTAGTATATCAAAATTTTCATAGCGACAAATAATTATATGTCAAAACTGTAATTCTATGAGTTAACAAGACTTTTGTTAACTCAGTTATAGTTATAATCAAAGTTCACAATCATAACCAGTTAATGTTCTAGCCAGCAATTACGTTTAAGATAAAATCAAAGGCGAAACCCAGTTCACGGAACATGTCTTTAAACTGACCGACGAAGAAATTAAGTCTCACGTGCTTTGATAATTTGATAACGGAGTATGCGCTGGATTTGATTTATGGATTAAGAACTGGTTTGCTGAGTCACTGGCTCCTTTGCCCTCTCAACCATTCCCATGGCCTTACCGTAGCAAGAATATGGCTTCTAAGTAAGGATTGTATGTAATTAAGCTAGTGTGTACAATATGCGTTGATGGATCTACAGTCTTCGTGTGAGCGGTCAAAACTTATATAGTGTCTCATCAACGGACTGATCGCTGATAATAGGAGGATTATTTGTCTTGAGAAAAGGGCGTATCCATGGGGTGTCATCGGGGTCATAACCGCCACCCTGACCCGAACCACTGGTAATTTAGTTTTCGTTGATTTAACAAACATGTACCTTACTTCGATTTCTTTTTAAAAAACAATTTTAGTACACAAAAAAAGCTGTACTTAGAACGGAACGGAGCTGAATCCCGAGTACTTTGCCATCTCTGTCTCACCTAAAAATATGAATTTATCTATCTAGAATGTTATATTGGCCTTAATATGATTGACTGGGGCCTTACACAAACATGTAACTGCCTGACACTATAGCTGGATCCGCCCTTAGATTGGGAGCGGTACAACAATGATGCGGCTGGCCGTTATTGGTCTATGCTCCTATACCCATCATACTCACCGAAACAAACGCGTTTGTCATGTTGACCTAATCTTCTGTTCCGAGAACTCTGTTATAATCAAATGATTTGCGTTGTTAACATGTGATGGAAACAGGATGTACCTGTTTGTAAATCGATTCAATCCATCTTGGTGCTCATCTCCTCTTGGGGTAACTATGCAAAATTCTTTTATCTATATAACACATTTTTTTTCGCCTCCTGCGATACGATAATTTGGCTCATTAGGTAGATTATTCTCAGTATAAATATTCTTCATATTCTTTCTTCCCACTTTCCCTTGGGCTTGTAACCAGTATGAAAAATACAGATACTAAGTCGTTAATACCGGTATTATCTATTTGGCTACCGACATACCTGTAATTATAGAGGTTAAGTGGAGTGAGGCTCTCGGATTAGGAGACATAAGGCTGTTGATCAACCTGTACTTAATGATACCAGTTCTACTTAAGAACCGGTGATAATACCGGTACAGTATCTGATAGTCATTCCCGCTACACTAAGTAGAAACAATTGAAGAATTGGTAATGAAATGGCATAAGTTTGGTGTTTTATAGCCGTGTTTAATCAATAAGTATGCCTTTATGACACCGATACTAGAACCAGTAAAAATTAAGGCGAATATACACCATACCCGGTAAAAAGCATGCCAGTCTTACTGGATTTCTACTGAAAGTGTGCTTTTTGATGTGCTTGTTTTCATACAATGTTTATATAAGTATACCTTCTCCAATCATGCTCCGATTGATGATGTCTATTAGGCATGCCGGTAGCCTTTTACAGGCATGTGTATTTTCGCCTTTACTGTATATACCGGTTCCGGGTCTAGATCGGTGATACCGGTAGGTATACAAACATTTTGGTATATCAAGTTCAACTTTTCTTCTCAAAGATATTTCTAATTAAGAAGTACGGGATGTATTTTACTCTTCTATTGGTTTTTAGTAGGATCTGTGTCTTAGAGTTCAACTTTGACGCCTTTTTGTTATGCCTCATTGTAATTCTACTTTCGCCTAGCTGCCATAGGTGAAGATTCCATGGTTACTGCTAAGTTACAGAGCAATGAACATTGTCGCTAGTTCGAATGTTTGTCGATATACCGAACATTCGCACAAAATTTTTCACTTCGTCGTTTAAATGCAGATTTCTAAGATATCTTATGTTAGCGTTCCCTGAATGTTATATACAATCTTGATATCTTCAAGTTTATGTTAATAGGGATTTACTGGGATCGCATGATTCATCTTCGGCTCTATTGTCACTATCCACCAGGTGAGATAGCGATCGAGTGTTTACAAAAAAAAATTACAGTCCATCATAAAAAAAAACTAACTAAGGTACTTCTACGTTATACGTTAATATGTTATGAGATTTTAGTGGAACTTTTAAACATGAGTAATTATAGCAACTTATGTAACCAACCCGAAAGAGTACCATCACCTATAATTCTCTTCCGAATCTTTAGATGAAATTTTGTAAAACAAAAAGCTTTTGTCCTAAAAACGATAACTCATAAAGTTCTTTCCGTTATATATCATTCGAAATAGCTCCAATCAAACGTGAATACCGTGAAAATATATTCGATGAGTCGTCTAACATTGTTTTTACGTGTAGTATAATATAAATCTTACTAAAAATATATCTACTCATGTATAGTCTAGGAGACTAGAGGCTAAATTAAAAAGAAAATTAATAACATTTCGCGGGCGACAGTCAGCGGCTGTTTATCAAACGACGATCAAAGGATGTATTTTGGGAAAATTCCCAACGCCTGTATTTATCATTTCCACTATTTGTCAATTAGAGTGCTATTGTGGGAACAAAGTGGTTTTGATTTATACTCGCCGTATCGATTCAGTACATCTCAAAAGCGGAAGTAAAGGTGTTCTTTTGGTTTACGATACCATTAAATACTTTTTAATTTAATGAAGTTACTCGCATAAATTTGGATAATGGCGTTGTTTTTTATGATAAAAGAAGGAGTAAATCATTTTTAAAAACACTATTACGATATATTCGTGAAATTCGTTTCATTTCGAAATATGTCTCTTAAAACGATACATTTGCATATATTTTTGTTACCAAGACTCACTTGAATTTGGTTTTTGACTTGTTATTTTTTAAAAGCTGTATTTTTTGTTCAGTCTCATAGCTCAGTAACCAAGTTATAGGAAACTATATACTTAAATCCACTACTACATATTATTCCCCATCTTCATACTCCTCCAACTCCTGTAAGCCAGGGAATCTGCACGACGCTTACAAACGGTAGATGGTGCACTACGTGACTTTTTTTATGCACAACTGGTTAGCACTTGACCTCAATCATGAGGCCGAAGATGGAAAGGTACTGGCCCGGAAACCGCAACTTATTTGGGGGACTGGCTATCTTATCTCTGACACCGGAACATAACAATGCTTCTAACATTGCTACTTGGCAGTAGCCTCGGATAAGATTGTGGTAGCTAGCCAGGCAAACATTTTAAATGCCCTACCATCAACCTCAGACTCTATTGCTAACCTTGGCCCCGACTAATGAAAGAAGAGTTAAATGTGTGAAGGAGGAAAGAAGGTTCCCAGCCCCCACGCCAAATGAGAGAGTAGCTAATTGAATTCAAAATCAATCATAAGACTTATACTATGGGGCATCAAGTGATGCTTGACCCCCTAGTTTGACATACCACGGACAGCGCTAAACACCATGTGAATTAAGGAAGATATAGGCTACAGCGAACAACAACGACGACCGATTGGTGTAGTGGATAGTGACCCTATCAGCGAAACCAACGGTTGCGGGTTCGAATCCCGCGAGGGGTAAATATTTGTGTGATAAATACGAACATTTATTCCCGAGTCTTGGATGTTTATATAAATATTTATGTATGTTTATCCGTTTATCTTGTATCCATAGCACAAACTTTGCTTAGTTTGGGACTAGATGATTGGTGTACCTAAGTGTCCGAAATATTATTATTAAAAAACAATGCCCCTAAATGGTTTGTTACTACACAGTTGACATCAAAATAGTCCACTCCTATACGTAAACCTACCCGGAGACTCTCGATATCCCTTATCTTTAAAGGCAGCAATGACGCTGGTGTCCGTCAATCAGAGACAACCTATGCCAATGCTATGTTCATGTTACGCCAGGTTTATCTATGACTACAACACAAGCATCAATAATTATACCTTATATTATAGCTTTTATGATATCCCCAGCGTATGTTGTTGTATATGTTGTACATCTCGGAGTATGTAAAAATATCCATATACCGAGATTATATTATTAACATATTATATTTTTATAAATTTTTTCACCGAAATTTTTTTCCATACTTCGCTTGCGGTGTCCTTTATTGTGGTTTGGAAAAAAAAGAGAAAGGAAGAAGGAAAAGAAATTGAAAATAATTATTTTTAATTTTTGATCATTTTATAAACAATGTTTCTATGACATATATTATCTCTCGAAACAAGCATCTAGCTATCTCGCAATGCTCAAATCATTGGCAGTTATATATACTCAGTCTGTTAATGGAGTAAACATTGTTGCAACTAAATTCGCTGTCTATAGAGCCGCGCCTGACTCTTCAGTAGAGTCCAAAAGAGTCAGAAGGCGTCATTCGAGAGCATCAATTATTTCGTACGCGTCCATTAATCTACTGCCCGTTTCTTCTGATCTCATTCGTTGTAGTTAGTCTAACATAATTAGAGTGGTATCTTCTAGCATCAATTAATTAGATGATGTATTTTTTTTATACTACAAAGTGTAATATGATATTTCAATATAAAATATTCACAGTTTTGATTTTTAGGGTTTCGTAGTTAAACTATCCTTACAGTAAATCTGTCTCTCCGTTTGTTTATTATAGCTGATTAGATATTTACTCATACAGTAGTGCTGTAGAGGTAAAACTTGGTGTTCCTTATCTATATCTTTTAGTATAAAACAAAGGCAATTAAGATAGATCATAATTGCACTTTACGGCATTTCATGTAGATGAATATATTAGAAGATATAACTGGTTTAAAATACGCACAACATACAAAAGCAAGTAACAAGATTTACGAAGATTCTTTGTCATATTAATCGTCAAAGCGATTATTTCGTTAGAGTGTGTATCATGAAGTTGAAAGAATAATTATCAATTACAGCTCCATTAGTTTGCGACTTATAGCAGGGATTGAAAATAATTTATAGATTCTTCTTGATTCCTACAGAAATCTTGATTCCTTCGCGTTGTGGGTATTTAGTTAATTATGTTAAGCCCACTTTTGACAATTATTATTTTTAAACGAGTATCATTATGATCCATACAATTACTATACACCATCGTACAACACGATCTTTATAGAATACACGCTTATGGTTTGTTATTGATAATTTTTGCACTAGTACCCTACCCTTGCTTTCTCTCACAGGGCACTAGCTGAAAATCAGTGTCTTACCGCTATAGGTGAGGATCCACACTCAGCGACGGCCCATTTGTGGTACAGATACACATACAACTCTATTATAAGTTGTAACAGTTGTACTTAATTTTCGTTTTTACTTTTCATTACTGTGAAATAATGCTACATTTTGTAAGAATAACACCAAGCAGAATGATAGGTGCGTCGAATATTTTTGTATGTGTTTCTATAAACGCTTTATCTATCTACTTTAAACAAAATGACTTAAATCTACAACATAAAAATAAATCTGACTACAGAACCCTACTGCTCATAGTCAAATACACACTTTTTCAATTATTTCCAATTATATTTCTTTGCAATATATGAAATAAAAATATTTATTGTTAGGCACCTAGAATAATGTTACAGAACCCAATACAAAATAGCCCAGGGAAAATACGGTTTGACCTCGGAAAAACGAATAACCGCGATTTTCTTGAACCATTTAAGGAAGTGTTGTAAATATAGTAATAATTGTTAAAATTAAGTATTTGTAAGAAACGCAAGTACTAAGTAAGTAAAATGGGTTTCTTTAAAAAAAAATGCTCAATTGATGGGTATTTCTTTAAATTCAAATTTAAATTCATTTAGGGTTATCGTTACAAAATATTAGTTCTCATTTTTATTTCTTAAGCTCGACGACATTTTCACCAACAACACATGCATGCCTAACTAAAACAGGCTTAGTTTTTTATCCATCAATAAGTTAACTGTGTTTAACAAAAGTCTACCTAATTAAATATCAGTTAGTATTTATTGTTATTAAGATACAAATTTAAACGAGGGTTTTCTAAAAAAATCTAGACTAAGCGCTCCTTTTTTTAGGCTTAATTATTCAAAATTACATCTCTAATATACCTCTATAAGATAGCAATTACATAAGTCGGTTCTGAATTATATTATCGAGGGATGGCTTCGGGGTCTCAATGTTTTTTTAACTAATATGCTAACACTACCCCGTATTATTGGGTACAATATTGGATTTACGATTCGGAGGTGGCGGGTTCGATCCCCAGCGGGGTACATGTTTAAGTACTCGGTTTGGTTGGTGGTAGGGCATTTTAAATGTCCGCCTGGCTAGCTACCACCATCTTATCTAAATTTGCCGCCAAGCAGCAATGTTAATAGCATTGTCGTGTTCCGGTTGTCAGAGATAAGATAGCCAGTCCCCCAAATGTGTTGGGGTTTCCGGGTCTGTACGCTTCCACCTTCGACCTCATCTTCACTTAACATCAGGTGTGATTGAGGTCAAGTACCAATCCGTTTTGCATAAAAAAAATATAGAATTGAAGAGTAGCAACAACCTGATGTTGGCACAAATATCGAATATTTGCCGCGGACTCCCCAAAAATGTACACAACAAAAATGGTTTCCCCTACGTGACATTAGCTCTATTGAAAAAGAGATGGGGATTTTTTTAACATCATCAAAAAGTCGGCTTCCCGAAACGGCTCTCTGGAGTAAATCCTCGACCACTAAGCGTGGCCTGAGTGAAATGCGATGTTCCCACTAATTACGCCGGCAACTTCTAAATTTAATCAGACAAGTTATGTAATTTTCACCGTGGGCTCATAATTTTTCATGAGCTTGACTCCACTGGAGTAGGTACTGTCAGTGTTTACAGCGCTTTTGTCATTTGGCTTTATAAATAGACTTGGTATGTATGATATTATCCGCCTATTGTAGTGTTTCTATGATACTGCTCTTCTTTTTTCTTTCTGCGCAAGACATTTAAAATTAATTAAATACTTATATCTTGAGGCTATGTAATAACTTAAGGTATCTCTCATGGGGGCTTCATAAAAGGTGACCACATAAGGTGTCTGTTAGTAGGTACATGGGAACCTAACAGAATATTCATATTAATAGTCTAAAAGGCGCCTAAGAAGCCTAGGCGATCTTCCACACTAGCGTTTTGTTCGGCGGTTTGCTGATAGGACGTGAGCAAGGCGTACACGCGGCGGCCCGGGCGGTTTAAAACCGTCGAGATGACGCCGCGTGCTCACAGCTATACGAAAAAACGCTAGTGTAGAAGGTCCGATCAGTTCCCATTACAGAGCAACACTGTCTGTCTGTCTACTCTGTCTACTCAGTCTGACTACTACTGCCATACTTTTTTCGCTGGAAAAATAAATTATCTAACCCTTTTTGACTAGTTTAATGTAGAGATCATGACTCGTCACTGTCTTACTGGAGCACTCAGAACATTTCACAGGCATCTAGTTAGTACAAACAAATCTTGAACTTTAATGCAATGTAACTAAGGTTGCATTTTATGAGATGCCACGATTACTTAGGAGTCACCTAAGTGTTAAATATCTCTGAGTGCTGCAGTTAGTGTACAAAATATGCCTAATACGAGTAGTAGTAGTAGTAGTAGGTGTCTATGCTATGGGCGTATCTCGTATCGTCCATCTCATATAAAAAAAAAAAAAAAAAAAGTACTCGTAGTTACTTACTTGTTACTGCAAATACATTATACTTACGTATATTGCATTTGCAGAAAAAAAATTAAGAGCTAGGAATTGTTTGTATTTTTGCTATCTGACTTATGATATAATGTGTAAGCGTCATATTCACTAATGGCCAAGATTAATTGTATGTATAGAATTGAAAAGTTAAAGTGTTCAAAACATCAAAGTTTAAAATACCAAAGAGTTGTATGAAAATTTATTAATATCGTTTTATTTTGCAGGATGTCCATCGCACATAGCGGGAAGCAATTCGTCAGTGACTTTTCCAGGCGAACATTTTTTAATACATTTTTTTTTAGTGAAACTTAAAGGAAGATGATTCGTGGTTACCAAAGGGCTATAAATTACAAATAACTATTTAAATACAAAAAAAACTAAATTTTATATAAACTTGTATAAACAACCACGACTGGGAAATAAATGTTCATATTCATCACACAATATTCGAACCCGCAACCGTTGCTTTCGCAGACAGGGTAGCTATCCACTACACCAAACGGTCGTCAATATAATACTACTGATAGTCGTCTTTGGCCTAAAATTAACATGTAGGTACATATAGGTAATTAGTAATACAAGGATATATTTAACCCCCACCGAAAAACGACGGGTGTTATGTGTGTAAAGGCGTTATGTATGTGTCCAGTCCTTATCCGGATGTATTATCAGTAAAGCGTGGTCTTAAATCGTTTTTTTTTATGAAAGCCCTAAACGAGGGTACCGGTTCTTAGCCATGTTTGACGAAAATCAATTACACTATCTTTTGGTCTAGGTCTACCTGGCTGATATAGTCATTTGTTCAAACCGCCTCCGTGGCTCAATGTAAACAAAATGGGGTTTACGAATGTGAGGTCCCGGGTTCAATCCCCAGCGGGGTACATGTTTAAGTACTCGGTTTGGTTGGTGGTAGGGCATTTTAAATATCCGCCTGGCTAGCAACCACCATTTTATCTAAATCTGTCGCCAAACAGCAATGTTAATAGCATTGTTGTGTTCCGGTTGTCAGAGACAAGATAGCCAGTTCCCCAAATATTTGGGTTTCCGGGTCAGTACGCTTCCACCTTCGGCCTCATCTTCACTTAACATCAGGTTTCATTGAGGTCAAGTTCCAACCCGTTGTGCATAAAAGAAAAAAAACTTATTTCAAAATTTTCAGTTTATAGTTATAATGATTACTGTTGGCAACATGTTTGTTTAAGCCATATCATCCACAGTTTTACAATGATAGGTAGTCTAGACAAGACTACCATTTTAGAGAATTTTGGTATTGCTTTAATAGTTACTACCATTAATTATATGAAAAAGCCCTATATGTATAACAATGAAGCAAACTGTACCTAACAATTATATATTAAGTATATTTGCAGACCCTACAATAGATTACGCTATAATACACTATAGGTAAATACAACAACAGCAGGTAGAGGAATCTGTTAATCAAAGCCAGCGTAATCAATTACGGCCAGCGCAATCAAAATGTCCGACATTCCTGTTACGGGTAGGGCAGGGGGCATCTTCAAAGGATTCAGTGTCTGCCTCGCATCATCCTGTATCAGTTCGCGTCAAATGATAATGATAATTTATTAATGAAATCAAATTTGTAATTAATCATATTGATTTATAATTTTATCGGCCCACACACATAGTGGTCCCAATAGAGTCGCTCTACTGCTCTTGTGAAGTAAAATTATATTTATAAGTTACAGCTAATGTAAAAAAATTATTACCAGAAATGATGGATCAGTACCATTTACGATACTTAAAAAAAGGTAATACAGCTTTTGGGGTATTGATTTTCGAATTTCTCTTGTATTACACTCTAATAACGTCCATTGTGGGTTGGGGACTTCACATGCCTTAGAATTTTTATTTCTCAAGCATGCGGGTTTCCTCACGATGTTTCCCTTCACCGTTTATGAGTAGTCGGATAAAAGCACAAAAGTAATTAAATAAGTAATTGGGCCAGCGTGGTGGACTATGGCGCACACTCCCTCATTATACGAGGGAAGGCCTATATCCCTGCAGTGTGATGTTTACGGGCTGAGATGATGAACGTCCATTGACTTGTTTAACTTTGCAGAGATGAACATTTGAACTAAACGACCTTAATTAATTATCACAAAAAAGCAACAGTTATAGCAGTCTGTCAAAGTCTATGCCATTGGTTAATCTGTTACGAGCTTTTGGTCGGAAGATACCTACTTTCAGGAATTACTTGTAGGTTACATTAGCACCTACAAGCCAGTCGACACGAGTTAAAGGGTGCACTCTATACAGATAGACATACCGTTTTTGAGACATACCTGAAAAGAGAAACTTTTCTTTTCAGGTAGGTCTTCCTTTATTGTATGGTTTTGTGAAATGTATATTTTCCTTTGGTACAATTAAGCGTATTTGTATTGTATGTCTTGAAAACATTTATTACTTGTTCCCTGACGATAAGAGGCATTTGCCTTACGATACTTATTAAGTGGGGCTAAAGTTGTTAAAGTGACATTTTACACAGTTTGTCATACCAGTCACAGACAGTCCTCTGCTGATCATAGTCTTCCCTTTCTTTCTTTCTGGAGCGACCAGTTACCTACAAGCAGCCTGCATCCATCCACTATTCCTGACCTTCATTAGATCGGTTGTGGGCTGAACACGACACTCGTTTCTCGTAAAATATTACGTATTTCATTGGGAACAGTGGCTATGCCGGGTTTTTGGGGGTATTTAGGTTGCAGTTTTTGTATACTGCCTGCAATTAGTATTTAAGTGCAAGTAGTATTAGGCTGATTGCTGAAAGGGATGCTAGTAAGTGAAAATGATGATATTTGGGTTAAGCGAAATAGCAGAATAAAAATTTTATTTTTTACATATTCAAAGATCCCAGACGATCTAAATTATAGGTTACTTTATATACCAGTCAATAAATAAATATAATTTCTTTATTTTTTCATCCCAAATAAAAGAAACAGATATTTACTTGGTTTACCCATTGAAGGTGTGTGAGACTAATTCCTGAGCTAGGTATAAAAATACCTGTGTGTAGAGGAGGCTTGCCCCAACACACACGACACTCCTTTTTTTTCAGGCGTTGAATCCGATAGTTCAACATAGATTTCCACAGTGATCGGTTGGAAGCGGCTGCAGTCAACGACTTCCTTTTGACCTTTTATTTAATGTACCTAGGTATATAAAATAAAAAAATTAATTGACAATTATAAGTTCTCAAATTTTATTTATAATTAAAATGATTATCAATGTGATAAATAAATCAGTTTTGCACTATCTATAATAACATTTCCTAACTGTTGCATGTCAGTGTACCACCATAAATATGTAAACAGATAGCTAATTGCTGGTAATTACATGATGCCTAAGTGTTAATATTCATTACAGGTGTTAAAATTCAATTACTCCACTGTAATTGAATATACTTGTTTAATATTTAATAGCATGCGGTTCGTTCAAGTAATTATGGTTAGCATAAATATTGTAGCTAAATATACGACTGTTGAGAAAGTTGCAAGGGTAATACGATAATAGTATCAAATAGCTAACTTTATTCATTGGTAATAAAGTCGATATTGACTTGTGTGGTTTGTTCAGGATATCTATCTACCTACGGATATTCTTACCTAATTTCTAATTAATAAAGATTTATTTAGTAAAGAGTTTATTATTTAGAAAAAAATAAAACCACACAAACGTAATAAATATCTTTTTTTTTAAGCACAACGGGTTGGTACATGACCTCAATCACACCTATTAGTATATCAACGATTGCTATAGAAAATCCACCAACATTTCTATTAAATGTGGTAACCCTAATGCGATGGTCGAGAATCCCATGCGCACCCATTGTAGTTCTCACGCGGTCCGCCATACATGGCGGCGCTGCGGTGGCGGCATTATCACCATTTAATTAACATTGCTATCATGCTTGCTAATTGTTATATCGCGCAGAGGTGATTTATTGCGAGATACTAACGCAGACACCTTTATAATTGCCACTATGAACAATGCATGGTGGTCGAGTTTGGGAGAAATGCGACTATTTGTGCAGTAAATCTTAACAGGCATCGACTAAAGTAATGTTTGCTTACAAAGGAAATAATTCAAATACTATAATCTCATATTTATTCATATAGCTTCTCGAATTTTCAATAAACCAAAAATGAAAATGCACTTATTAGAAAATGAATAATCAATTTTAACGCCATCTATCAGATTAAGATTGAATGAGTAAGAGCGCCATCTCTGCTAATTAAAAGGAACTATCAACAAACCAAGTTACCTTCTCTACCTTGAATCTCGTACACATGAAATGACTCTACCAAATTCGCTCTGTTTTTTATTTTGTTCTGTAGATGCATCTTACCATTATGAGGATAGAGTTCATTTCCTTTGGTTTTGTCCCGTATGATGTAGGATACGCAATGTATTCGTTTATATTTCATTAAAGTTCTTGTTTTTTTTGACGTTTGTTTTCATTTACTACATGCGACAAGAAGGTAAGTAACAAAAACACGCTTGCGATTAGTTGCGATAAACGTACAGAAAGAGTTGTGAAAAACTAAATTGGAGTTGGTATTTTATAGTAGCCATACCTAATGGAATCGTGCGATCGACTCTACTACATCAATATTTTATAAGACTTCATTCATTACTGTTCTTAATCATAAACATAAGTTAGGTTAAAATACCTCAAACGGATGGACAATGTTGTCACCGGCATTATCTCTCTTTTTCTAATTAAACATACCCTCCAAAAATCCACGGGTTTGTAACAGAAATGTAAGCGGAAGTCCGACATGGCGGGCGAGTTAATTTACGCGCGGCGGGCGGACGGTATCTGGTGCTTCCGGTCCGCGGCCGGCAGCGATGGAACTCATTCATCAAACTTCGGTCGCTCGCTACACGCTGCTTCCAATAAACTCGCTTTTTGAAGATTGAAGTTAGTTTTATTTGCGTAGATATCCGTTATCTACGACTGCTCGAATGAAATGTGTATGCGCAGTGTTATGTTTTAGATGAAGATTAAAATAATAGAAAGTTCATGTAGGTGTCTGAATGTTCTATAATTAGGCTAGTGGAAATTATAAGAGTTATAATTAAATTTTTTTCTTTTCTTCTTGTAAGAATATTTTTACAGGCAACAACAGGCAAAAATCACATATGAATTGTCTGCAATTCATTTCGCCTCTATCTGTAATACATGGTGTGTGTAATTATGATAATCCATAATATAAATTTGGTAATTTAACCTGAATTAAATTATAGGTAGTTTCGACCCTTTAAAAGTACCTATCTTGGTTTAAGTTATACTTAGCGAGCGGACGGTTTCCTTTCTTATTCTTAACTATTTGAACGTCAGATTAAATGATAATGAGATGAGTTATTATTACTGTCATAGTGAAAATTGAAGACAATTTGATCCTTTATGTGATTATGGGTCCTAAACACGTAGCGACATTCAACAAGCGTATATTGCGCACACGCTAAATATTACTTCTTGCACCTCACTCATTCATAGGGTTCGTAGTCAACAAGGAACCCTTATAGTTTCGCCATGTCGGTCTGTCTGTCCGAGGCTTAGTTCAGAGGCTCTTAGTACCAAATAGCATGAGTATACATATTAATCACGCCGACAAAGTGGTAATATAAAATCTTGAAAATTTTTTTTTAGATTTAGATAAAATGTAAAGTGTGAACGAATTTTCTTTTATTTTTGTACCCCATCATGTGGGGTGTCGTTGGATAGGTTGGTTAAAAATATTGGAGGTTATTTTGAACAGTTTTCGATTTAGGGACCAGCTGGAAGCGGACTGCTTCCATAGTGGGCGTGCTACGCTGCGCTTGCCGGTGTCTTAAGTCTACTTTTCATAAATGTATATAAGCATAAATTGGAGTAGATGAATAGATTTTCCGTACAAGCTAAATCAGGCGTATTTCTCGTTATGATATCTATCAAAGTTAATCAAATGTTTATGCGCCTTGGGGTAGACTGGGGTCAATAGTAACAGAGGACAATTGTAATATTGGCAATAATTTCACTACTAAGCCACCTAAGCATGTGTGCTTGAAGTAGAATACGCGGCTGACATGTCTCGATCCGTTCAGAAGTCAGCGGCCCACGAACTGCGAAACCAACGTGTGTGGCAACGGGATTTTCTTTAGGCGACACCAAGGTAAGTATCTTCGTTCTAATTATTTGGTTGGTACTGACGCAAAATATGTTATTCAGTTAATATTTTTTATATAATCGTTTTTTTTAGCTATCGTACTTTGCATAACCAAGAACACGTATGTTAGTATATAGTTCATTTTGAGATATTTCAACTTTTCCATACATGTACCGCTAAGGAAAATTGTATCAAGGTCGGCGGCGTAAATTGTACTGTGACAATTGTACCCGTGCCACAATTTGTCCACGTACTTTTTTAAAATAATTGTTAATTATTTTCGGGGATTTTCAGAAGAGACATACTTGATATAATATGGGCTGTAGAGTGTAGGTAGAAACTGTTCAGAAGAATGTTTTTGTCTTGTTTATATAGAACTTTACAGGACCAGTCGACCGAATGAGATCTGGCTACATTGCACTTAATGTGAAATGCGCATGAGGAGGCAAATTGAAATTATAATTGTCATAATTGCGAAAGTGAATAATTTTATCTTTATTAATAGATTTTGCAGAGATAATATTTATCTCAATCTTAATTATATTAATTAGTTTGTCTATGCCGAAGAACATAGCACTTGGGGTAAATGACCTAGAAATGATCACTTGGGCAGAAATATTTTATTTTGATTTGAATTAAAGCTGGAAAAGCTGTTATATTTAGTTCGAAACATTGTGCTCACTTCAAATATTTATTTAAGAAATTCTTGTTTCTGTGATTAAAGACTGAGTCATCATTGACAAGACTACAATTATAAGACAGTTTCATTGTCGATACTCAATGCAATCGTAATTTATTTCCTAGAAAACTTTTGTTACAATAGACCACAGTATGGGCACAGAATTAATATAGTACTAGTATGGGATCAATAAATTGTTACACTCATCTTCGTTCAGGTCAAATTTAATTTTGACCTATTTTTAATACAAAAGGTAAACTGTGGATAGGTAATATTACAGACACAGAACTTATGTTTCTAAATTCATTGACTTGTTTTATAAAAAACAAAAGGATTTTGCACCAGTGTCCGTCGATCAAAAAATGTTACTTTGGCCCCCAGTCTCCCCTATTATCCTTTCAAACTAAGGAAAAACATTAAAAAAATTGCTTTGAGCAAACCAATATATTAGGTACCTTTTTTCTCAATTTGAAAAGAACGTAGGTCGAATAAGGATTTTGATAAACCTAATCGTTACCACATAATAAATACAGCTGAATTTAGCTAATTTAATGAGGCTAGTATTTAACTGGAAATCAAAAAATCTTCTTTTTAATATAAAGAAAATCCCAATCCTAATCAAACTTTTGTAATAAAAATAAAAACTAGGCCTTGGTATTGTATACTTGATTGTCCTCTTGTTGTTACGACAGCGGGAGAATCGAGATGGACGGTAGGTAGGTATATTATTATGATTAAGAGTGCATCCGGTCCACGCCCGGCGGCAAAGGAACTCACTCATCAGACTTCGGGGGCTACACTTTAATAAATCTCGCTTTTTTAAGAGAAAATTACTCTGACCAAAATCCTGCAAAATGTACCTATCTACGAATATTGACATGCTATATATGGGATAATAATATTTGTCCTGCTCATTTGCATGGACGAAATATACAACTATCCCACTCCCACACCTACGTCGCGCGCAACAAACGATGTTAAGTTACGGGGGCAGATGTATCTTAGATTCATAAACAAGAAGCATTACCTAACGGGTAAATGCTTGATCTCAATCATAATTGATGTTAAGTGAACCGAAAATGTAAGCGAGCTCAACCGGAGCTCTTAACTTACTCGTATTTTGTAAACTGACTATCTTACCTCAAACAGTTGGAACACAGCAATGCTCTCAACATTCTCCTTGGCGGCAGACTTAGATAACATGGTAGTGCTAGCTATGATGAGCGGTCGACTGTACCAGCAAATATACATCAATAGCCTTTAAGAGTCCACTACTGGACACAAGCCTCTCTATACGCTCTTTATACGATATGCGTAGCTTTTCATGGAAAGGATTTGTCCTAATCGCCATGCGGGGAAAGCTGGTGGGCGATTGCCGATTTTTTTGCAGCTCACCAATGACGCTACGGCCCATCACTATAGTCTTTAATGATGCTCATGATAGTTTAGTCGACTTTTAAGACATTCATGGGAAGACTGTTTAGTCCTACACTAATATATAATATTCTAATAAGACCATAATAAGAGCCACAAAGCCAAATAATGTTTAAAAGTCCATAAATTTTGAAGAAAATCTTCCCGTAGGTCAATACCTTCACGCACTATTAATTTAGACGCTGTCACAGCCTGAAAAGGGTTAAGCTTTGCGATTATGGAATTTGAATTTTGTCATAATTATTAATATTTAGGATATTATCCAATCCTATTTACAGTTTAAACACGTAATAAATAGAGGGTAAATAATTATATACTTAGATATAAATGTAATTAATTATATAGGTATTATTCAAGACTTTTCATGCTGTTGGTTAAAATATTTAAATTGTTACTATTAAGTATTGTAAACCCAACACTTTTACGGAAATATTTCGCTTTGAGATATCGCTGTTAGCAATATGGCTTTATATGTTTTAATTCTCCAATAAAAAGATTAATAATTATGGAAACCAATTTGTTCGTAACAAGTCTTGATTTGCTAATATCGATATTAACAAATACTTCTTTCATTAAACACACGCCACAACTCAAGATATACAAATAATACAAAACTAGAAAATTTTAAGAAAATCGATCAACCCAATGACTCCAAAAACGGAAATGTATTCATGGTAGAAAACTTTTTGCCATTTGATTCGTAAAAGTAGGTGTACTTATTTCATTCATTCGCAATTCAAAAATCTTCATCTCAGCAAGTACCAAAGTCGATTGAAAGTATTATTCCTTTCAAACAATTAAAATAATATTGTTCGGAGTTTGATACAAGGTTCTTTGAATTAGGTAGGTTCCTTACCGCAGTCGCATAGTTTTGAACTTTAAATCATAGAGCGTAAACAGTTACAGACACCTGGTTAAACATTTACTACTCTGAGCCGATCCTAAGGACAAGAAATTATCATGAAATATAAAATTAACTATGTAAAGTCAGGGCTTGATTTACTTTACCAAAAAACTAAAAATTCTCATATACATTCATTAAAACTACTACCTCCATCAAAAACTGTCTTCAACTCCATCTGCTAAACTTTCAACGAACTAAATATAAAACTGGTTGTTAACAACTTTAAAAACTCGCGAGTAGTGACCTCTGTCGATGAGTAGCCGAACTAAGTTACTTTACGCAGGGACTGAACTTGATGATAGATGGCATCATTATTAAGTATTTGTAGAATATTATTGTAAAGTGAAATTAATAAATAATATTGTCTTTATATTGAAATGACAAACATGATTTCTGTGATTTTTCTACTATAGTCTCAATAGGCGTGTACGTTAAGTTTTTATTAAGTAAAGTCAAGTTAGATCTGTGTCCATTAATCCAATTCGTTCATTTTCCAATAAGAATGTTTCCTTTGTAAAGAAACAGATGTGCTGATTATGTCTGACCTTCAATTATTATATAATGTAATCTATTAAACTACCTTACTCGGATCACGATTATTCGTATATGAGGAAATTGGATGAAATTCTTAGAGGAAATTAGTTTCTAATTGAAACATACTAATAAGTTATATTTAAGTACATGCGTAAAACACATAATTGTATATTTATGTAAATATTTAATCTTTCTGTATTTGTATTTCACTACTTTAGTTTGATCTTTTATATGTAAGATTTGTTATGTCTGTAAACATAGATGCAATAAAATGCTTATGTATCTATCTAAGTTTTAGATATTTTTTTATATTCAAGATTTGTACTTTATATATTTTAATTACCATCACTCGTGTCAGTGTTTTGGCTTCACGCCACAATCTTGAAATATTATCCCATGAAGCCGTTTTTCTATAAATAGTCCTTTTTAGAGCTATACCTATAGTAGCTAAACATGCCTATTTTTTAAAAATTTTAATTATTGATCATCCATCACTTATGGACAGTTTCTTTAATTATTTTTTAATTTTGATACATTATTACATCGGAGCATTCTAAAATGCAAACTTTATCTAATGATTCGACAAACTCATGGACAAATGAGATGCCTGTGACTACATCACTAACTACATCCTGTTTTTTTTCAAATTGTGGCTGATAGATCTATAACAAATTAATACAAGGAAGATACAATAATATTATTATGGAACAAAGATTTTTAGACAAAAATTTATTCATTTAAGTATGTACTTTTTTTTTTTTTTTTTTTTTTTTATACGAGAGGGCGGCAAACGAGCATGCGCGTCACCTGATGGAAAGCAATCACCGCCGCCCATGGACACCCGCAACACCAACAACGTTTGTACAACAAGTTGACGAAGCACGTATAATTATTAAGTAAGTATATGAGTAGGTATCTTGTTTTTGTCCTAACTTCACGCATCAAGTCATTAGCCAACCAACGAAATCTCATCGCTATTACATTACACCTAGAATTATTCCGAAATTTGACAGCAACTCGAAAAGGACCGCGGCGAGGATGAGCCATGGGCGCGTCTGTCGAGATTTTTTGTGCGATTTTTTTCAACGATATTATTATGAGAAAAATGCGGAGTCAGTAGAGCGAAACGTAGGGTGGGGGCATGACGAGGGTTCCCCGGTTTGATTGAAGCGGGAGGTGGGGGGCGGGGCGGTGACGTCACGCTCTCATAATAGGCCGTGCAGTGATGGCCGCCGTTTATCAAGACGGGTGTTAGTTCTTCCTATGCACTTGGATTATGATGTAATATTTGGACTGGTTTTGGAATTCCTTTCCTAAGCTCATACATTTGTGCTTGCAATTCAGAAAAAATCTATGATTCCTATTCTAATCATCCTATATATAAGGAAAATAATGTTAAAGGCAGTTAAGTAAGTCGTTTTTAGAAGTAGAATTTAAAGTGGAAAAATTTTGGAAGTCTAATTTAAATTTAAAATCAATTGGAAATATTTTGTTTTGTGTTTGATATATATTATCATATTGTACTAAATTCTAAAGTCATAAAAATTATTAACCCATTTCACAATTGATAAAAAAGACTCCACTTATTAACATTTTCACCCGACTGCCCCGTGAAGAAGGGTAATGTTTTTCGGGTGTGTGTATGATTGTAAGTGGATTAATGTGTTATCACCTGTAGCCTAAACCGCTTGACCGATTTTGAAGTATAAATAATCGAGTGTCATAGGCTACATTTTATTGTAAAAAATGCAACATTGCATACCTATACAAAATATACTCTCTGGATTTTTGGTCAATTCTTAAATTGTTATTCACACTCTTATATAAAGTAATCTACGACTCTTTAATTTCTACATAATTATTTATTTATACAATGAAAATTCTGTGGAAGAAAACGTTTTAAATTTTCACTGTACTATACCTTGACCTAAGTATAAGTTATCAAAATACTATAAAATTTCAAATGTGATGCTGAAGATTCTTATTCCCGAACGAGTACGACATTGGAACCTTCAAGAAACGAGCCTACAGCTTCCTCAAAGGCCGGCAACGCATCTGTGACCCTTTTGGTGTTGCCCATGGACACCCCCATGGGCGGCGGTGATTGCTTTCCATCAGGTGACCCGCAAGCTCGTTTGCCGCCCTCTCATATAAAAAAAAAGATAAATTTATGCGTTCAAAGTTACCTTAAATGAATTGAGAAATTTGTTTCACAGCAAACTTAAGAAAAAACTTTTTTTATTATCATCAAACACTGAGTTACTTTTGTTCGAATACTCGCTTTTACTTTGTCAATATAAAGTTCATGTTATGTGATAGCAGTAGATAATAGTAAAGTACTAAGAATTTCATTATTGTGGGAAAATAGGTAAAATAGAGTGAATAGGTATTATCATCATCATTATAATCTTTCGTCACATCATTCAAGTCAATACAAAAAAGTTTTGGTTGAAAAAATTGACGCATCTCAACAATCGATAGTTTCGGAATACAGCACTATTGAACATAATGGCTTCATACAATGGTAATGACGATTACGATTGAGAATACGTAATTGGTGCTGAGTTTTCGCGTGACGCAGGGAGGAGCTGAGCTCGCGTGTTCCACAGCAGTTAGCACGGGAACACCTAACCGGCACATCACTACGCCTCAATACGCTGGCGGTTGGCAATTCGAAACTAGAAACCCGACGCTTTCAAATATATTTTTTGAATTATTAATGGTGAAACAATTCAATTGGAAGCACTACTCGTGACGCATTCGCTATCCGTTTTCAATTAGCGAAGTTAAGCAATGTCTGGTGGAGTAAATCTTAGTGGGCATTTTTAAAATAGTCGGTCCTGTTTTCAATTGAAAACAGTCGTTAAGCTAAGTCGGTGAATTGCACGAGGAGCTTAACAACACTGACTGTTAGGTGGCCAAATTCTACAACCTGTACTGAGTCGATGCGGTGGATAATGGCCCAACCCTCTCCCAATGAGGAAGGCTATGCCCCTACAGTGGGGACGTGTAAGGCTGTTGATGATGATTCGAGAGAGGTAGTAACGTTTATACCCAAAAAATTAAGATTCCTGTACAAAAATTACACACATTGCATATATTTTTTCTAAAAAAGAAATGCTTACGTGGTGTTCGTTTAAGTTATTGGTTAAACGCTTATACAGTAAATGTTTGATGATATTTTTCTGTACAACCAATCAATATTGTCGTGTGCAAATTTGGAACGACTGGAAGAGATGGGATAACTCCGCCTTAGTACACTATTTTGATTTAATGTATTATGTTTGTTATTTTGTACAATAAAGCATTTACAAACACTTACCTACCAGAATTGTCACTATTATACCTTAGCATAAATCTAACAAATTAAAAATGCCTACGAAAACTGATAATTGCTTACCGAGTACGCTCACAACACATCTTGAAATCCACTTGTCGCTTATAACCTCCCAATGACCTTATGCATTGTGTCTGTCTGAATTGAACGAGCCGCTGCGAGCTCATGAGCACAAAAATAGTTCGAGAATAACAATATTGTCTACATAAAGACCTAAATGCTTATTTGCTGAATTAAATTTAGAAACAACGAAACGTATCTAAAAGTAATTACTACTCCATGTAGGACAAATGCTGGTGTGAGATTTCCTCTAAGACGCTTAGTAAAGTTTTTAGATTTCGACATACTTTAATTATCACATCACAGATTTAGGCGTTCTGTTATTGGAGAGTTATTGCACGGGTAATATTTATATTGTGTGGTTTGTGTAGCAGCACATTGTAACATTGTAATGATGCGGATGTACTTATTGTAAACTTCATAACTTGTAAGTCCTGTGAAATACTGTGTTACTTACCTTGTGGATAGTGTCGTGGACTGTATATATACTTAATATCTATAGAAACTTAAAAATTTAACTATGTACACTGTTATAAATAAAATAAATAAATAAAATTCTTTTAAACTTTATAAAAAAAATACATACATTTTTTAAAGTGGTTTCAAGCAGCTTATTTGTAAAACCATTTTGAAAAAAAAATATTTGGTGTCGGTTTCTTAGGCTTGAATAGGTCTTTCAAAAATTTTGGAGAGTTGAACACAGGGTTCCGCTTAAGAACTATTAAACTGATTTTCCTTAGTGTTAAGTGTCCTCACCTCCTATATACCAGCTCAATCTATGATTTTGAAAATAGAAAAGAATACACAATGAGTAGAAGCATAATACCTACTTAGGTACCTATTAGCAAAATTAAAATGCAACATGTCATAGCTCAGGCTCTACTAGTTTACGACTAATAGTTGATCAACTTAAGACATTGCGTTAGGTTGAGTGTGTAATTTCAAGGAAATGATCGAATTTGGATATTTGAATTGGTATTTCGTAATTGTATATTTTAATATTTGAAAAAAATATTTGTAGTCCGAAAAAGATCCTTCGAGACACATTGTTTTATTTATTGTCAATATACGATTATCATCGGCAATTGTGAAACAAAACAAAGACTTCTAATTTATAATTTGTTTTAATTTTCTTTTGTGTTGGGGTTTCCGGGTCAGTACGCTTCCACATTCGACCTCATCTTCACTTAACATCAGGTGTGATTGTGTATTCAAGTACGTACCCCTCGTGCATAATAATAATAATAATAATAGAATTAATTTAAAACTGAAAATTAGACACACCCACATTTAGTCATTACATTAAGGGTTTAAAACATGCAAATAACAGGGCATAGAATTCCTTCATATATAACTATACCTACTTTTATTGCTGTAATTTCAATATTGTCGGAAAATATCGACAGTGTGAACTTATGGCTATTTCACAATTCACAATTAATAATGAAATATTGATGTGCCTTTTTGTAATATAAAAACATTTTTTTTAAGAGCAACCTCTCGAGTTTCTTGCTTGTTCTTCTCAGGGGAAAATTGCCTTTTGAACAAGCAATAGCTTTAAAAATGTAAAATCTAACTATTTTAAGTGTACCCTGTGTACTTACAAAATAAATCATTTTTGATTTGATTTGATTTGTGAAAGTAATTTCATTAATAACAAATACACACTGAAAAAATTTGTAGTATGTAAGTAATATGGAATATAGTTATCCACTTAATAAATAATTTAAATTAAATTTAAAAAACTGTCGTCGCGCTAGAACAAGATGATGGTAGCTAGCCAGGCCGTCATTTAAAATACCCACCAACCAAACTGAGTACTAAACACGTACCCGCTGGGGAACGAACCCGCAACCTCCGATTCGAAAACCTTATGTTGTTTACATTGAGCCACAGAGGCGGTTGGATCATTATGTACTCCATATAACAACAACAAATGGTACGTGTATTTCTAACTTTGAAAAAATGAAGTAGTGATATGGCCCATGTGCAGTCTGCCACAGTCGCCACAGTATATGCCGCAATTCCATTTTGGACAATAAATTTTAATCTTAACAGCTGTTCCCATTTTTCAGATATTAACAAATGATATGTACCTACTTCTAATCTAGACATGGTGTGAAGGTATTAGATGGCAGGCCATTATTTCAGAAATAATTAATCCCCTTCACTAAGTACTTCATCTAATTATTGTATCAACGCTTGATAATGGAAAATGCAGGCCTAGTTTCAAAGAATATCGAACTATCAGTCCCTTATATTGACTTACAATTCAAAAAATAATTGAACAACACGTAAAATTACTTGTTACACCATTGAAATAAAACAAAAGAGTGCTATTGTTGAATATCAAATAGAGACTGTTGAATATAACTGTTCAATTTACAAAGGCAATTGCTAATGCAAATATTTAAACTGCTTTGTTGAATTGTAAAAGACTCAAGTATATACAAACTTTGCATACGACATTAGTATCTATTAACTTATTACACAAGTGTTCTTAATTTTTTCTTATTATAATGGTTAGGCCTTTGTTTGAACAGGTGAATTAGGCATTATAGTCGCTGAACTTACTCATACTCTTTAAAATTATTATTCAAAATTCTTAAACGTTGGATCAAATTTTGAAGAAAAACTTGAAGTTTGAAATGAAAGGTAAACGTTAGCTGCTACTGCTGTAAAGAATAATTCGATCTAGAATTTTTGTTTACTCGAATTATGGAAAAATTATGTTCTTGTATTTCCCGAAAGCTAACATTACTAAAGCTGACGCAGGTTTATATATCATTCACCTAAACAATACAGAAGGAATAACTATAAAATACTCTTTATTTATTAACAAATACCCAAGTAAAAGCCTTTATTCATCATATCCATCACAATTATTAGACACCCACATGATTCATAACAAAAACACCATCAAAATGAGAGTGACTATGACTGATATAATAATAGCATGGTATTTGTATTCAAATTTGAGTACTGGCCAATAATATATTTTTAAATTGCTATTTAATTCAAGAACTAATGAATTGAAAAATAACATAACGTCATGAACTTTATCCCAAATGGGGTGGTCAGAGCTATCCCAAACATAAGCGTTTGTATTTTCCAAACATTAAAAGTTCAATGCTTGATACAACATCCATGGATCACCTTTTCACATATACTAATATATGCGTGATAGGGGGCGAGCCCATCGTTATTGAAACGAATGGATATTTTTTGGTGTTAAGTCCCATAGTCACTTTTTACGATAACCATGGAAAGAGACGATATAATGTATGCATGGAAAAGTCTTGTTAAAGTACAATTTTGTAGTAAAAGTTGGTTAAGACAATTATAATTGGTTTTCAGTTTCTTAGTTTAAGTGATAATTTGTAAAACAGCCGTTTGTTTTCCCAAGAAAATAAAATAAAATAAATAAAATATAATATTTTCAAATATTATGTAGAATGTAGATTACCTATTAACATACTAACTGAACTTGGGTTTATCCTAAACTATAACAATAATGTAACAATGTGGCATAGCGAGAGTGGGATAGTTGTATATTTCGTTCAAGCGAATGAACAGGACAAATGTTATCTCGCGCAATATAAACGTTTATCGCGTCGGTCATGCTACGGGGGTAGTAGTACGATTTGGAACCATGGGAAGGTTTAGACTAAATTGTCACGCACTGGGTAGCTGAGTTGGCTATTTCAGATGATGCTGATGCTTAGGTACTAGTGTATGATTTTAAGCTCACAATTGTTTAGTCGCCATTTATGACGTCCATGGGAAGAGAAGTATGGTCCCATTCTAGTCTGCAAGGAACCACACGGCAAATCAAGGAGCTAATATCAACTTATCCATTGCGAAACATGGCTTCGTTTAACCGCCTCCGTGGCTCAATGTGAACAACCCCCAGCGGGGTACATTTTTAAGTATTCGGTTTGGTTGGTGGTAGGGCATTTTAAAAACGTCTAGCTACCACCATCTTATCTATATCTGCCGCCAAGCAGCAATATTAATAGCAATGTTGTGTTCCGGTTGTCAGAGATAAGATAGCCAGTCCCCCAAATGTGTTGGGGTTTCCGGGTCAGTACGCTTCCACCTTCGACCTCATCTTCACTTAACATCAGGTGTAATTGAGGTCAAGTACGAAACCGTCGTGCATAAAAACAAAAACATGGACCTTCCGGGTACAAATTGTAAATTTAATTATTTTTTACATCTACGAGTAAATTGATATGTCAATAAACCAATAAACAGCCAATAAACAGACGACATGACATCAGTACCTATTCTTAGCTTAATAGATTTGAAAATAAATTAAGCAAAAAATTTACACAATTTTTTATGGGTTCATTGATTTTTCCAATTTATCTAGTTATATGTTTTTAATGTTGGTGTTTATAAGTAGCAAATATTAGTTAACGCGATTTCATTGAGTATGTAAATTGAATTGAATATATCTTTACTTAGTACCATAATCTCATTTGAAATCAATTATATGCAAGTCGAGTATAAAACAAATTATGCCCGTAGAGTTCGTCAATTGTAAAATTACAGTCTTTATCATCAATTGAATTAATTCATAGGTACCTACACTTGCATTACAAGACATATACCTACTTAATGCATAATGACTTCATTGAAGTAATTTGAAGATTACTTCCCATAACTGGAAGTAAAAATAGGTAGGTTTTAGACAGGATACAGTGAGCTTGCCTGTAACTGTTTAATGAACTAAATCGTCTGACCATGTTTCTAATAAAAAAACTAGACAACATGCCTTATTGGGAACGAATTCCGAACTTTGTTCGGACAGGCCGAAAAAATGCTGCAATCAGAGATCGAACCGATAAAGAAAAGAAAAAGCAAGGCCAAAATTATAGACGAGAGCAATGATCGTTGCCGACGGCGATACGTTGTAGGATAGGAGTGTATTATTTATTACAGGTATACTTGTAGGTTTATGTAACCTTAGTTACCTACTGGATTGATTGCTGTAGCTATATATTGCATGTTAGGTACAATACACATATAAGTTATTAATCTTGTATAATATATAAATGTATTTTGTGTACAGTCGAATTGCAGGTATTGATTTCTAGATATGTTTAATCGGAAAACGTCACATTAACAAATATATTATATATTTATTTTTCTATTTTGTTTTATGCAACGAAAAGATGTAGATATCAATCAAATAAAAATAAAAGATTCAGACTTATCTGGAACTATTTTCTGTTACATTTTCCAATAGGATTAAAAAATCGAATTCACAAAAGTCCAATCAGAAATTCCACCGAAAAAATCTCATAATCTAATGACTCGGGTCGACTCAGGCGCAGACTGAGATTAATATTCAAATCGTTCGGTCGATAATTTTACAAATTCGCTGCACAAACGAGCGGGGTGTTCCAGAGCCTATAATACACATTAATTTTACTGACTTCACATGTCAAACTCGCAATTCTCGTGTGATTATCTTTATTTAATGCTAATTTATCAACGTATGGGTAATTCACTCTTGTTCCTCTCTTTTTTGACGAAATTAATTTCTAAGCAAGTTTTTCTTGTAATGGTTTGTTAACCAACAATTATTGTAATACTAAACTTGATAAAAAAAATATGTAAGAAGAAACCTACGAATGACATTATGAGCTCTTAAGTATTATCAAATGAAAGCCTTATTCATCATTAGTAGATGAGATTGAACTCATTGTGTTTTGTTCTTGTTGTTGTTGTTGTGAGGATTTAAAAAAGAACATTATTCATACAATATTTATGTAAAGTAAACAATTGTGAAATTGACAAAGTTGCATAAACATTATCATAGGAGTAATTGAACTTATGTATTTCCCAAACAATTGTTTGTGGTAGAAAAAAATCAGTGATTAAATATAATAAAATTTGGATATTACCTACATAATAATATAAAATATACTACAAAAAGAAAAAAGACTCTGGAATATGTTCATGCCATAGATGGAACACATTTTCTAATTATTGAAAAAAAATATGTTATATACAGGGCGTCCCAAAGTTATGGGACATGAAGGGGAAGTACCTTAAATATTGTAGATAGTGAATTTTGCTCAAAGAAGACTTTATGTTATTTTTAAAAGTTAGTAATTCTGCATTCATAGATTTTCTAAAAATTATTTGCTTCGGCTGGGAATCGAACCGACTTAAATGTGAAAAAAAAAACACCCTACTTTTATGATGCCAATCGAAAGAATAGCTAAAAAATAATAACTCTGCCTAAGTAACATAGTATTTTAAAAGAAAGGAACAACATAAAATGATTGAGTCAAATTTCAAGAAAGTTATTTATTGCCGACGACGTTCGAAAAGTAGCGATATTATCATTCCAAAGATAGCATTGATTATTCGTAAATAAGTACCCACTTCATAAATAGATATGCTATACAAAAAGCGATACGAGAACGTAGGCGAGTTGCAAACAGAATTGTGCCATATCACATCGAGTGTTCACCATAAAATGATTAGAAAATCAACAGGCAGCGGGCTCATTAAAAGATTGGCGATTTGCGTAAGACAAGAGGGATCACATTTTGAGCATTTAATTAATTAATTTACAAAAAAATACCTACTTAATTGACTACGGCAGTTTCATGTATGTTTTTTATTTGATTAAAATGATTAATTTCACGTTGTTCCTTTCTTTTAAAATACTATGTTACTTAGGCAGAGTTATTATTTTTTAGCTATTCTTTCGATTGGCATCATAAAAGTAGGGTGTTTTTTTTTCACATTTGAGTCGGTTCGATTCCCAGCCGAAGCAAATAATTTTTAGAAAATCTATGAATGCAGAATTACTAACTTTTAAAAATAACATAAAGTCTTCTTTGAGCAAAATTCACTATCTACGATATTTAAGGTACTTCCCCTTCATGTCGCATAACTTTGGGACGCCCTGTATATTATAACTTTCATGCCAAATGATGAATTGCTCAGGTATCAAGAGATACCGAGTGTTGGAAAGCGTCATAATCTCAGAGCACCAGCACCAGCAAGCTATTGTTTACTAATTTATCCCTCTTTGCACTGAAGTAATGTTAACCACAAGGTCACTTTTTTATATTATGATTTGCAAATTATAATGTACTGCAACGTTTGTAACACCCAAACACATCTGTTTGGTATATTTCTGACTACCCCATTTGGGATTTAGGTCTTCTGTCTTCATTATCAGGCTAGTCTATTGCTGACATCTTCCATTCCCAAGGCACGCCACAAAGGCTGATCTTCAGCATTACGCATCTGGTCGCTTTAAGCCGTCGAAAAAATTTAAAATTCCCTTACTGTACGACGCAGGGAATTGAACCTGTGATCTCTGTACCTAACGTATCATACTGTTAACGTTAAACTCTAGAGGCGGTTCATTCTCTAATCTGTCTAATTACTTTCTAATTATAAGCCGGATCCCTTAACATGGAACCTATTTCTAGTATAACAAATTATTACAGTTAGCAATATACACTCTGCCTACCTAAAGGTAGGAAGACCACCTGCAGGTTATTTAACGACTTTACGTAATTAAGTTTACAGTAAGAGGCTCCGAAATAGCTTTAAAATTGGTAGATATTTTACATTACTGTAAGAAGCACGCGTTAACTGTTAAAATGAGACGATGAAATTCACATAACATTTGAAGTATGAAATCTTGTCATTTCTTTTTATTTTCCAAGTTTAATACCTATATAAGCAATCTTATATACGGTTACCTTTAAATTATAATAATAAGTACTAAATAGTAAATTGTGTCTGCAATATTTGAATATTTATTGCATCGTGTATTGTATTTTTGTTTACCTTCGTAATTTGATTATTGGTCTAATCGTAAAAATCGTAATTTCATAATTTTTCTCGCATATTCATTTATTTAATTTCAAAAAACAATTACACGGTACATAATTTTTAATTAGAATTGTAAAGTCGGCTCCATTATTAATCATATAGGGCTATTTTATATAATAAATGGTAGCTTGCTGAGTATTTAAGCTGTACTATTCGCAGTCCGCTAAAACGATAGACTAGACGAGAGTATTATCTTAGAGAAGCATAGTTTGAATAAGCAGCACGCTATTAATCAAGTAAACAGCCCTGTATGTATATTTATGATGCCGACTGTACTACAAAATATTGAAAATATCAAAATCAACGTAACAGATAATAACCAGTAGGTATGTTTGGTATGACATAATATTAATATAAAAATTTTGACATTGCCTGTACAATGTCTGTGGAAAGTTAATTAAAATACTTAATGAGTCGCCGGCAATGTTAGTGGGAGACGATGACACAAACAAATGATATTAAATTAACGACACACTCAGGTGGGCGCAATCACTTGTGTTCGTTAAGTATTTAGACAACGTTGAAAGCCAATTTCTAAGTATTTTATAGGTGATCATATTTTGAAACTAGTATCTTGATATTAGACTTGTAACATGTTTACATTAAAAAAAAATGTCAAATTTACCAAATTATCAGAAATATGTAATGATAGCTTTGCTAATACGTGTAGTTTACAATACAGCAATAGTCATCCCAGTTTTCCCCCACACGTTACGGAGATGCCGTTTCATTGTTTACGAAAATATTTTAATCGTCTGTTTCTTGTAAACAACGAATCACTGATATGTTGAAGGCAAATTTCAATTATTTAAAGAATCGTTGTTTTAAAATTTACCTATTTATAGATACTACTGTCATCACGACAACCGTATATCACATCCAGCGTAAGCTGGCTACGCGACGCTACCTGAAATATGAACGAAGCGAGACCTGTTTATACTGCAAGTATTAACGGTCGTCGTTAGGCCATGTGCACTAAACTTGCATATGTTTAGACATTGAAAAAAGTATCGAAATTACAGAAATATGTAATAACAGCTGCGGCTTCACTTCTACGAACTGCTATCATAATACCTATATGATACGACAAAAACTCCATGCCGATTTCCCCCACACATCTCCCGCTACGGAGATGACGTTTCATTGTTTACGGGATATTTTTATCATCTCTGAATCATGGACATAATGCTTTAATGATTGACCCGATCAATATTTTATTTAATGTAAGAATCTCCACATATAGCATTTTGAGCATTAGATGAATATAATTTGAACTTTGGGGGGTAGATCAATATTTCAAATTTAAGGATCAATTGAATACTATGGTATCAATATAATGCTTATTGATTTTTGTTGTTGTAAATGAAACTATTAATACTTGTTAGGGGCTGTCCTTAATTTGATAGTTTATTGTTGAAACTGTAAATTCTTCAGGATTTATTAAAATCATATATAATCTTCGTAGTGGGTGGAATTCTTGTAAAACTTGTACTATTTTATGCATAAAACTGTAGGTGCAAAGCAAATCTAAACCAACGCTGACCAGCGCTCATCTAGTTTATCGCCTACATACCTACGCGCAGACAGACATTAAGTAATTCTTAACATTCTAAATTTTTCCTAAACTGAAATTAACCCTGATGTGTATTTTAATTTTTTTATTAAACAATGTAGGTACAGACACGATCAAAGGAGTTCTTTAAAATGTATATTTAAATATCTAATGACAATCTCAAATGGTATCACACTCGCGTACTGCCCTACGTATATTAGATTCGCATAAAAATATTAAACACAGTATCACTCTACTCTACTATTTGCCTTCTAAATGACAATAGAAATATGCATATAGATAAATAAATAAACGGTTGCATCATTGAAAACTTCGAAAATATATTATCAACAAGGACATAACCTAACATTCTTGTCACAATAAATAAACATCTACAGCCATAAAACACCAGTACAGTATCAATCGATCATTTCAACTATAAAACGTGACATTTATGCGTACATAAAACTAATTGTACTACAAACATTATTGCCTATAAAAACAAACTTTAAACTCGTGAATGAACTAGATGATAAAGAAACAAAAAAATCTGGTGGCTCTGATCAGAATGAAATAACAAATAAATGTGAAAATTTTAATGATTTTGAAAACATTGGGCATTGCAAAAACTTTCATCGTCTAATATTAGTTGAAATGAAAAGGGCAGAATGTTCCAAATTAGACAATAAAGAAAAACAGCGGCATTTCTACTGGCTCATAGAAAGTCGTGCGCTCAGTCACGGCGCATTATCGCATCCACCAAATCTTCGTTCGCTACACATTAAAATCTTACATGCTGTTCGCTTTATTAAGGCAGTTTAAAAAAGCAGTTCAACTGATGGTCAGTAGATAGCGGTGAAAGGGACCGTTAGAATAATAGCCGCTAGAAAAACTCAATCTAGCTTCAAACAGAAGAGATTTATTCACTATGTATATGGATTAATTTATGGAACGAGTTTCGACAACTTCATCATTGTCCTCGGACATATTTTTGATTTATATTTAAATGTTGCATACAAAGATTAAGCAATTAACTCTTTTAATAATAGAGCTCTCGATGGTTTGTGATTAAAATTCTAAATGAGATAATTCAAGATATGGTAAGGATGGATTTGTCAATGAATTTTTATGATTTGTTTTTGAATACATATTTCTGGTTTCATTATAGGTACTTCGCAATGAACATGTTTTTCGCATGTTTTTATTTATTTACAAAAAAAAATGTATTTGTGTAGTTTATCAACCATCTGGTATCCATAACACAAGCCAAGATGCTGACTGTGGACCTAGATGGCGCTGAGTGTTTTTTGCAAAGACAAAAAAAAATATATAATGGAAAGTCAGTCAATTTCACTAAAAAAACCCCTAGATTGTTTTTGTAAATCAAGCCAACTATTAACATTATCTAAAGAGTCATGCTTGCTAATAAAAACTCTTAAGTTGATTTTTGTCAAAATTTATCAAATAGTAGTTTAATATAATTTAATTAAATGTAATGCGTGCTGTAGGAATTTTTATAATTAAAACTAAGAAACAAGTTAGCCAAAAATTGATGTCATCCTAATTATAGGCACATTACAAAACATAACAGAAATAAAAAAACAAGAATTAAATAATGTAGAGTACTTCGTTCACCAGATGGATCGCATATTAAAACATGTGGAAAACATGATTCCTACTCATTTAATGAGACAATTAAAACATTGGGCATACTTATAATGGAGCCGAATTTAAGCATACAGTGACGTCACATGCTTTAATACCGTTTTCAATGGAACAATAATTTCTGTAATTTGCTTTCTTTATTAAAATTCATGAACATAATTGCCCTCATATTCTTTGTAGTTCAAATACTTTTTTGATTTGGATATTGTGATCATTATTTTGGAAAAAACACAGAAGCTTTTTGTGGATCATTCGTTTAATAAGTCAAATACGCTTAATTAAGTAGAAATTGTGTGTACCTCAAAACTTTATCCTAAAGAAATCATTTGAGAAAAATTAAGAAAATACAGAAATCGGACCGCTAAAAAATGTATGTATAGCAATAAATCATAACCAATACATGGAAACATGTAGTGGTTATTAACGATAATTATCAAAATATGCAAACTAATATGACTGTTTTTTCATTATAGTAATAAAACAATCAAAAGTGGATTGGATGGTCAAGTTTTGTAAATTAATTTATGAAATACATGACTTGACATGAGCCCAGGAGTGATTAATGATGGCCGACCTTAAGGCGGCGATATACTTTTTCAACCCCAAGATCTAAAACTACAACTCTATTTCGCTTATTTCGTCGACTCGTTTTAAAGGATCGCTTTTTGATTTTGATTAATGACATCAAAACCCTCGTACCTGCTTTCGGCTACTCCCACAAAAAGGACCGAGCTATATGTAAAGAAAACAATATATTTATGCTTATTTGTGTTAATGTCTCTATTAATCTTAGTGACATGTGCACCTTATAAAAGTTATTCTTGCGATGATGCCGACACAGCTGTTTTGTTTCATTTGCATTTTAATATTTCCTTTAGATTATTTATCATTTTCTATAAAATATTGTTTCTTTCAATTCATTGCGAGTTTGGTCGTCTTTTTAAAATAGAATTTTAATGAACTCAAGGCCGCATTGGATTTTTTATGGTGATCATTAAATGGATAAGTAATAAGTACCGAGTAATCAAGTACTTCATATAACAAACTTTTTGTTGATGTTTAACGATGATTATTAATATTAGAATTTAAGTTTTTATGAAGACGGTCATTTATTTTGTTTGTTTAATAAATAAATCAAATTTTCATCTGTTTCAGTTTTGTTTTGTTGATCATGTTTAAATATATATTGAATTGTTTAGTACTGTATGTTGGTATTTAAATATATATAATATAAGGGTCCATAGATGCTCCAACAGTAGTGAAATTTAAGAAACATATACCTTAGTAGGTCGATACACAGTAAGTACCTACCTACCTAGAAATTAGAGTCACTTTCTAAACAAAATATGTTTTATAGAAGAATCCGAAACAATATCTACATGAATAATGTTGGCTTTATTAAGCCTATTGAGTCATGTTATATTCAAAATCACATTGATAATAATGAAAGAAGATAATCAAACCCAACTCACCTAGTCAATATTCAATAGGATTCCAAGCATTAAACCTTCCTTAAGATTTGAGAATCTTAATAAAAAATATAAACATTCACACAATCTTGAGGCTCTAATCACTACTTTTCACTTTTATACAAAAATACTATCGTTTACACATTGTAAATTAGAAGAAATAAATGCAAATAAAGTTTCTGAATATATCACCTTTTTCTTGGCATAATTGATATAGTTTATCGCGTAACGGTTCCTCATTAGAGGGCGTAATTTATTTTTTTCCACTCGACGAATTTAATATCATCATTCGGTCTAATCGGATCCACAAACTCGAGAGCACAATTTCACTCATATTATTGGCCATGAGACTAATTTTCAATAGAGCGTATCCAATTGCGATCATCATAAGCTCCTGCTAAGATGAGGCATGCCACTAATCAATCAGCAATTTAGGCAGGAATAGTATCGCCCAAGTTCAAGTTCGCGCGTAACCTATCTCCACTTGCAAACACTTCGTCCACCAAAACCATCTACAACAACAACACACGGTCCTTGTCACACGTAAATAAACTGTCAAGAATTTCACAAAATTATATTGGTCGTGTAATGAACGTCTGAACCCGCATTGAGCTAGCTGTCAAATCTACGAGCCGTCATAGTCCGCTGCCATGAGTGGGCATGCACACACACACGCGTGTTCGTGCAAGCGTGGTCACTAACACACTGACAACCTCCAGCGAAGCGCGAACGTACAGGCACTCCCACAAGCAAAGCTACATGATTCATACGTGGCGCGCGCTTGTGTTGTATCGGGTGGGAGTGCGAACATGCAGCGTGTTTTTAACACGGCCAGACGAAATGATGCCTAACTGCAAAAGGGAATGTGGACTGTATCGGTTTTACAAAATGGCTGGTTATACGCGACTACACGCGCCTATGTGGCCGATCACATGAGAGATTAGCCGAATGCGTGTGAATGCATGTAGCGCTGCGCTACGGATGGGCGGGAAACTCTATGGAGAGACATTTCGTAGTTTTTATGGTTGGTATGAAACGTTTATTTGTATTGAGATATTCTATATTTCAATTCTGTAGTGTACAAACTGATATTAAGTAAATATAGAGACAAACTTTGGTAGGTGTAAGGATTTCTTAATATAGAGTTTGAGAGTTTAAAAACAAATTACTTCCAAGTTTCAAATTACTTTTTTTTTTCTCCAAGTTATGCAATGTCCCAAATATTTTTAATGAAGAAAAGTAAGGTATGTATCCTATCCAATCCCCAATATTATTTTTTACGCTACTTACTAACTAGACGTTACAAACCCTCCGATTTTCAGCTGTCGCTTACTTACACACACGTGATTTCGCCGCGTGTCGGAACGCGAGACGTGGGGGCCGCGCGAACTTGAAATACGACTTTATGTAAATCACGATTGAACTGTTAATCGCGCGGCGAGCACATGCCAAAACAAACAATCACTTCACGCACACTCTGACGATTCGCAATTTGAATTGCGAATCCGCTTCCGCGGATTCTACGAAGACTGTAGCTCTTACCTGGAACAAAAGAAGATCGATTTTAAATATGCTTATTTATCAGTAGCACAGGGCAACTTAAAAATATTACATAGGTAATAATTTCGTCAAATATAGAATAGTGAATAAGTATTTACGTTCGCGTAAACTGTAAACATTATATTTTTAACAAGAGACCCATTCATTACTCATATCACCAATCCAGGAAAAATGATTTCAAAAAGTCGTTGGCTTCTTATATCTTCGTGACCTGTGACTTACATTATCTGGTTCATTACTGTTAATATGGAGACAGGGTCAGCAGTAGCGTTCCAGCTGATAAATAGGTCAGTGCAACAAAAGTATCTACTTATAGCTGGTCAAGTTCAGATCTATCGTATATATGGCCCTGGCACTTTTATCTTTGCACGTAATGACGAAGATAAATTTCCGTGACATAGAACCTTGAGCTTTATACTCACCTAATTTATACGAATAGGTAAAGTTAAGTAATTTTGCTATTTAGACCGTCAGAAAAGACAGATGTAGCAGAATATGAAATGAAGTCTTTGTTTATGTCATTAGATCATATTTTACCCAACTGCTTATCAAAAGTAATAAATTGCAAAGAAATATAATTAATTACATTGAACTTAAATTGTGAACTTTAATCATAGACAATGATAATATTCACAATAAATTATTGAAAAAATACGAAAACAAACTTGACTTATCAACTAATAAAGTTTAATAAAATATGAGCGATGTATACTACGACGTACAAAATACCTAGCGTTTTCGTAAACAGCAGTTCAATAAAATCAATAAAAATTAATTTATTGCGTACACTATCACAAGTATGGTAACGTCACTACTTTAAAGATCTATCGCTCATTGTGTGTGATATATGTAGATTCACAAACAACGAAATGCGAACTATTATAATTTTAGTTATCTAAACAATACTTTGTACAAAAATAACTACATAAATAGGTACCTAGAAATATGAACAAAAAAATGCTGGTGCCTGGCCAACCACAAGGGGAAGACAATTTAACAAAATGACTTAGATATTAAAAAAAGTAATTCACTAATTTCTCACAACTCTTTGGTACAAATAGATATACTTCGAGTGTAGCACCAAGCAGCAGTGAATTAGAGGCTTTTGGAATGATAACAGTAGTCGAGATAATGTTTCTTTGGTTCTGGATTCTATATGTTATTTTGTAACGTGTTGGGCCTTTCAATATTCCACTTTGAGTACCCCAATATTACCCAATTATCACAAAATTGTTCATATTTAATTATTTAATTTAATTTAATTTAGGTTGTTTAGGTACCTTAAAGACTTACATTATATCTTAAAGTCGTATATCTAATTTATTATAACCTAATTATAAATTATGGTAGTTTTTATTACAATTTAATATGTTTGCATTCGACTCGCTAAGAAGATGATAGTTGTCGTTTGTTCAACCCAAAAAAGCAATGAAACAAGACGTGATTTTCCAATCGATTAAAAATTAAGAAACTATAATATCCTACTTGCTAGTATTTTTGGAACGGAAAAATGGAAGTAAATGGTAGAAAGCAGGATAAGGAAGGAGCAGTACAATAATCGTCTAAATGTCAGTTTAACGCATACATTCATTTAAGTCATTTGCTTGTAAACGCTTTTTTGTACAAAAAGACATACATTAATTTTACATTTTCAACCGAATGTAATCAAAATTGACATACGACAAGAAGACTTTTATACCCAAAAATAATAAATTTTAATGTTTACCAAAATTTTAATTAATCTTGTTTCAGTATAACTTTTTGATTCTCGCAGATTATGACGTTACATAATAAAATCAGCATATAAATAATTGACAACAGAAAGCAAGCCATCGAAACAACTTCGTTAGCTTTCAGAACACAGATTATTGTCAAACAAACAGAGTAAACCAACATTACCGTGTCATAATAGCCACTCGACAATTTTAATGAAGACGTTAATAATTTTCCACGAGCTCAGGATGATGTATCTACCGTGAAATTTTAGAAAAATAGACCTCGTCGACTTATAAACGCCCCTCCAAAGAATTATTACATTAATATATTTACCAACACGCTCCTATTATTACATTTTCATGTACTCGTATATGCATAAATTAAAAAGTTGTCAGTTTTTCTTTTGTCCCAACCCTTATTTGGTATTCATATTTGATATTTTGAAAATACAATGGCACGACGCGTTTTTAAATGAAAACACAAAACGCTACGCTCGTAACTTATACAGGGAAAACCTGTTTCACCAACAAAGTATGCTAAAGATACAAATTGTGAAAGAGGCAATCGTTCATGCGATATTTCTTATCGGATGCCACATCTGCAAACCATTATGAACTCTTTCGTCGGAGAAGTAAGTATTTTATTCTAATGATGTCCAACCCATCTCTTCAATTATGGTCATATTGAATGAAATATGAGTTAAGTGAGGGATATCAAAGGGCAACGCGGGGTTGTTTATGAAATGTGAACTTTGAAATATGTACTGCAAGAGAGCACCCTTTTTAATTTGTACCCAACTATGAACCGTAGCGAAATGGGGTCTCGGTTAATATGTTGAAGCAAACGCCGTTTTTTATCGATCGATCGAAATTTCGCTTGCATACAACTATGTATTATTGGATAATTTGTGACTATTTCGGTCGAAATTCTCGTGTTTCTTATTACTTCCGCAACGAATTTCGTGCGACCCAAAAGTTGAAATGATCGAACCTATCGGGCATTCGCCGGCAGCGGCCGACTCCAATTTAGTTTTTCGGATTAGATACGGCGAACATAATAACATAATTGCTCTAATAACAGACCGAACGGCGGTGCTCGCCGTGCCTTACAATTCACTTTCCAAATTGGTATATTTTTTACCTTTGCTCTGTCTAAAACTATTATGATTTATTATCAAATTTTCGTGCAGGCAAATTATGGCCTCGTTTTTCGTAAATGTGCCTGTGAATAATGTTTTCTCTTTCTAAATGATTGTCTGAAGTGGCATCAGACGAGGACGCAGATATTCTATTGTGTCTCCTTCGCGGCATTGCATGACCTAAACAAAACTTTTGGTCAAAATGATTTACGAGACTTTTTCTAATTAACTTGTACAATAATTAGTTGGATAATAATGTAATTAGGATGTATTTATCAACGTCGTGAAGTTTATTAAAACCTCTGCTTTTAATTATAAAATTAAGTTGCACCGGAAATATTTTCGTAGAACAAAGTGAGAGAAGATCTCAATCATTACAATGGATTTATATCAGGATAATAGTAGAAGGAAATAGGGGACTAAAGGAATAGTTTTGAACATTGATCGAAGAGTGGTAATCAAGTGTCTTGCAAAGTTTTTACTCGGTAAGTTTAAATAGGTATTGCCAAATATCTGTCAACATTACAAATCTTTAACCATAGTAAGAATGTCTACCTATAAATATTTTGCTAACAACCTCGAGTTGGAATCTACCGACCAACCTACATAATAGTAGGTAAACTAGTAGTTCAAACGTCTGAAACAGTACAACCGACAAATGTTCATGACAAGCCGCTGCATTATACATGAGACCTGCCACCGAGCAATATTTACATATAAAAACTTGGTTTTCACAGTTGTACCTATATACACCAAGTTACAAAGACATAGCAACCGGCTTAACGGTCGTCAGGGGCATTATTAAGACGTTACAAGGTTTAGTTCCCAGCCCTGGTTCATGATCAAAACGGACACTAGATGAGAAAAAATTAAAAATGCTTTTGTGAACTCGTGACGAGCAATTGGTGTATTGCGTTATGTATGACCCTGCCTGCGACACCAACTGTTGGTTTGAATCCCGCTGGGGGTAAATATTTGTGTGATGAATACGGCCATTTATTTCCGAGTCATAGATGTTTATTTGTGTAATAAAGTGTATTTGTATTGTATTGTATTGTTTATATAAATATTTATATATCTTTATCCGTTATTTAGTATCCACAGTACAATCTTTACTTATTTTGGGACTAGGTGATTGGTGTACTTAAGTATCCGAAATATTCATATTTATTTATTTATATAACTAAAAACAATCTAAACAAGAATTTGTAAACTTCTACTAGTTTTCTTTCATCATCAGCCCGTAAACATCCGACTGGAGCGATATAGGCCTTCCATCGTAAATGAGGGAGAATGGGCCATATTCCATCATGGTGCCTTTGAAGTTTTATTTATCAGGCATGCATGTTGAACTTTTTATTAAATTTAAACAGTAGAAGTGTAAAGGTACGATCATCTATTACTGTTTAAAAAGGCAGTTTTAGTAATATATGTTCATACAAAGATTAGAGACTAATTATGGAAAATTCTTACTCAATCTGAAATGACCTTATTTGGAATCATCTGAGAAAATTTTTTTCATAATAAAATTTTGACGTCATTCGATTCTTTATTATACAATATAATTTTAATTTTCTTGTAACTAAAAAAACATATTTGCAAGACTATAGCTTGTTGTATACAACAAACATATAGTGGAACTAGCTTTTCGCCCGCGACTTCGCCTGCGTGGAATAACTTTATCGCGGATATGTTTAATTACTTTATTGGGATAATAAATATCCTGTATTAATCTAGGGTATTTTCTATCTATATGCCAAGTTTCGTCCAAATCTGTCCAGCCGTTTCGCCCTGATTGAGGAACAAACAAACAAATAAACAAACAAACCAACGTTCAAACTTTCGCATTTATAATATTAGTTACAAGTTCGATAACAAGAAAATTACAACAATATACAGAAAACAGGGAAATTTTGAAATGCTGTAAGTGCAGTGTGATATCAAAAATGGACTCCATCTCAGCATATGCTGTAGCAATTGCTACAGCGCTGGTAGTAAACTTATATCCAACGTGTTATAAAAGAAACTGTGTATATAGTCTTATGTCACGGTATGCTACCTTGTTTATTCATCGCTGTCCACCAAAATAACTAAAATCCAGTGGGCGAAGGTATTGAGTTATTACAACTGAAACATGTTTTTTGCGTGTTCGTCGAGAATACACGGAGTTCTGTGGAGTACTGATTTTTCTATCCAAATATGCACATCATTTGCTGAAACTATCTTATTTATTAGTACAATAGGGCCTAATACATTCGCATCACTAAATGGTTTATGTAATATTCATAGCCTATATTCATGAATATTCGGAGGGCGCCACCTCCGCACAGATATCGCGCGTGGTGAAGCGGAAGAGACCTCCGACAAAGGACTGTGACAATGAGCCCGTACTACACGGTAGGGTTGAGCCCAACATTTTGATACGCAAATATTTGCATTTGTTTTATTTTTCGAATGATAAATGTGATTTTTTGCTGGCAATCCCGTGTAAAAAGTTATTCCATTGTGGTGCTAGTGGATTAAGCATTTTTTTATTTACAGTCGATTAGCATAAGATTATTAATGAAATCATGTAGCTTTGTATTATTCGTTGTAGAATAATAGAGTAGGTATAAGTATTATTGTACCCAAATAAATAGTAAATACAAGACATGCAAAACAAATGACTTCTTTTATAATATTTACCCTTTTAAGGTACAACGATAATACGTATATGCGAAATTTGCGAGATATGGTCTCAAACATATTATTATAATAAGTAATTAACATTTTATTTACAGAGTATACATTCAAAAATTGGATTTTTTTTAAATTCATATTGGTCATATTTTATCACTCCACTCACTTGCAATACATCCATAAATGAATATAAATAATTGAGATATCAAGAGCGAACGTAGAGAAAGGAAAAAGTGCTACTTATTACCTACTTGTTCATTAATAAAGTAAAATCTATCATATTTAAAAACAATTCCATGCCCGCGTGAGTCTTTATTTTTCCTATTTTTGTTGTCAATAACTAAGATTGTAATCTTGACACAGTCTTCGATCGATTTGTTTTACTATTAATAGTAATAATAATAAAAATCTTTATTTGCCAAGAAAACAGTAAAAACTAAACTATTAGTATTACTATAACATAATATATTACAAACCTTATGTTTAATATTAATACTCTATCGATAATAACGTGACATGTTTAATATTTTATTTTGTGTTCCTAAAATATTAAAACATTGGTTATATACATATAGAATTCTATGGAATAATTCTATAAATGATGACATGTATGTAATGTATAATGTTATTATTTTATGTGTGACAATCACTTTTATTTTAGACTTCATTAATTTACGAAATTGTATGTATGATATGACAAAAATCTAATCTATGATAACAGATAAACATACATAAATATTTATCTAAAAATCAGTGACTCGAGATAAAGACAATATCTTTATATTTATCACACAAATATTTACCTCAGCGGGAATCGACACCACAATTGTTCACCACCACGTACAGATTGTTCTAATTTTACTAATCGACCACCCAATCGTTTCTATCAGACGGGTGTGTGTCACAATAAAAACAATGTCTGAAAAACTCATAAAATCAAAGAAATACACAATGTAAACAGTAAATAAATATGACAACCCTGCGTAGGAGCGCCGCCGTCCGACACAGCCGCCCGGACACGTTTCAGGACCATGAATTATGGCGCTGGCCGATGTGACTTTTCAATTTGAAATCATCAACCTGGAATTAATTTCATTTTTGAACCCCATTATTTCTGTTATCTACTCGCGAGATCGCAATATGCGTTATTGCCGCATCGGCAAAAATATTTCGCGGTGGTACTGGATAATCGGTAATTTAATTTGTATTTCGCATTGTTTTATTTGATAGTCGTGTTTTAATGTTCTCTGTATGTTTGGGCTCGACCGCATGTGTGGTCGGTTTGATTGATGGTGTATTTATTGCACTATAAACGACTACAAGTATAAAACTAGGTATATAGATGAATTAATAGGAAATTTATATATGAAATAAAGTTATAATTATAATACCAAAACATTGTATTTTATGTACGAAACAATAAATATTGAGCACGTCTTGTTCTGATTCACTCAGAAAGATGTTTCTGTCGCAAAATTTAAGAAACTCCGGTCATACAATTTACCAAAGACAGATACACAAATCTGTCACTACAGTTAGTCGGAATCTCTCCGCGTGCCTATTCGTAGGCGCGACTACTCCTACCCAACTGCTTGCTGTGACGAAAACCAACTCGGAATAGACGTCGCACCAATAAATTTCATTCAAAATAAAGCTCAGCGTTTATTTTAGAAATACGCGGCGAGTTTTTATTGTGATAATCGGGCAATGTTCAAAAATTGTTCGAGGAACACTCACGGACGTTGAACCGGAATTCCTTCTCGTAATTTAGTATAGACCAATTTTAATTTATTTAGATAGTGAAGGAATGTATGAAACATCCTCTATAATTTGCGACATATTTTAAGCTGGCTGTCTTAAGAAACCACAGACTTGTCTCCTATGTAACTATTCAATTTATTCTTCAAAATGTCATTGAAAATGTATGGCGCACTAAATGCTATATGCCTACTCTACCTCGAGCAATATGTTATCGTAGTTAGGTACCTAATACATAAAACAAGTATAGGTAGAGTTTAAACGTAAAATGATCGCACTAGGGTTTCATACGAGTACATGCATACAAAACGTGACGACCTTTGTCTCAAATCTCAGAAACATCATTAGTGTTTTAGTGTTCCAAACATTAAGGTTTAATTCTTGAAACACATTCAGTGTTACCTTAAGAAATATACAGAAATGCACACGTGACAGGCGGTGAGCCCATAATCATGCAAATCTATAGATGTTTTTTTATGGAAAGTCTCTTAGTCGCCCTTGATGAACCCCACGGTAAGAGAAGGGTTAGGTAAATGCCACACACAATTATTTTTTTCTCACACTTATACCAATCACTAGTCCCAATCTTAGCAAAGTGTGTGATATGGATACTAAAGAACGGATAAACATACATAAATATTAAATGAACATCCATGACTCGGGAATAAATGTTCGTATTCATCACACAAACATTTACCCCACGCGGGATTCCAACTCGCAACCGTTGATTTCGCTGATAGGGTCACTATCCACCACACCAATGGGTTGCCACAACATTCGTAATCTTAACACATCACATTACGGCGACTTTGAAGTACTAAATATGATTAGACCGCCATTTAAAGAAAATATTAGGAATTATTTACAATTGCCAGTTGATTTCGGCCTAGCACTTGGCCGAATTGCTGCGGCTTTTGTAATTGAAGCATTTAAAAACCAAAACACCCGACTGCATCTTTTGTATTTCGCAGGCGCCATGTTGTATATATTTTAGCATAAAATCAAACCAAATATATGTGCCAACTACAAAACCCGGAGCAATTCGGCCAAGTGCCTGGCCGAAATCAACAAGCTTTTGTAATGTCGGGGAAAATTAATATTATTGTCACTTCTTATTCATTATTTATAAAACACTTGACACATACGAGTAATTTAGATAGGTCTGTGGGTTATGATAATGTATGACATATTTAATTATAATTTTACATCGCTATAGTAATAAAAATTAAATAAATTTCTATGCTAGTCTAAGTTTGTTTCATCATCAAGAGCCTTACACTTCCCCACTATTGGGACACAGCCTCCTCTCACTGCTGGTGAATTAGGATTGTCAGATTAAAGTGGCCACCTGACAGTTAGTGTTATAATGCGCCCCTGTAGGCCAGCGACTTGGCTTAACGACTGCCCTGATACCGGACCCGACTATTTAAAGTGTCCTCCGAACCACGGAAACACTTGTATCAAAGCCATTAGGAGTCACCCATCCAAGGACTAACCGCTAAGTTTGTTCGTTAAGATCTACTTGTATTTGACATTTATCTTCAACACAATATCCAACTTGGAATTACACTAGTTTTATTTACAAAACGATAAAATAATATTTTATCAAATTAATTATATATTTCGAAATGTAGGTACACAAAATGTACGATAGTTATTGAAATTATGTGCCATGTATAAGACATAACCAATTGCTACAAACACTTTTAAACACCTACGCTGGTATCACAAAAGAGAAACCTTATAACAAAGCTAATATTAGACAATCATTTCCTGTCAAGAGGGAGGCATCTCCCACCCTGACGGATCGAGGGGTGGATGAAAATACCTCCTCGTCTCCAGATTTCGCAGTCGCCGTGTTCGAGTGTGAATCTGAATACTTATTTTTTTCTGTTGGTATGATGAATGGATTTTTAATATCCTTTTGCAGCTGTCTGAAATCGAAGGTAGTTTGAAAAATTCACGACTGAAGACTCAACGTCTTTGCAATATTTTGATTCTGTTAGAAATGGAAAAGGATTCTGTTTAACTTCTGCAAGTGGATTGATAAGTTAGTTTAAATTCGTGATTTTAATTATGGTTGTAGAGTAAAATGTGATAGGCTCTTAAAATCAAAATTGTTTTATCAAAATTCAACCATCTTAAGAATAAAAAGATGAATCATAACTTAAGAATGTGGTCTCCATTGATAGCTTGACCATAACACGGTTAAAAAAATATTTGCTGGTAGATAAGCTCTACAATGTACAGCGTGCACGATCAAGTAATATTGTTTTAGCGCATGTTAAAAAAACATTAAAAAATAAATGTCTCCGTCATGTCGAAAGTTAGTACGGACAGGCAACAAGACATCAGCATCCAGAGACGTCTCAATACAAGTCTGGCGTACGGTTGGCAAAAAACGTGCCGGCCGCTCTCACGGCACGACTCTATTACGAGTCCGCCGCGAATAAATAAAACATGACGGGCCCTTCTCACGTACCTACATACACACCCATTTCGCATGTATGCCTGTGCGGATGTTAACAGATCTTGATTTGGTGTATGTGATTTTAGACGTTTTCGCCCGAGCTTTGGGAATTGTATGAATAAAATCGACGATTATCTTCATTGCGCTTGATCAGACGTCAACCAACACCATTTCTTCCTAATTAGTTCAGCCTGAGCTATTTTAAACTTTGTTGAATCACTTTTATCAGTTCATTGTCCAAAAATATCCAGTCCTATATTATTTTAATATGATCGGTGGCTTTTATATCGATCTCAGTCCCAATAATGTTATAAATAGGAATTTTGGAAGTCTCTCAAACCCGGTGATACAGATCTTGCATATTGATCTTATATTGTGTCTGCTTGGTGTGGTAAATAACGTTATAACGTGCAGACATTGAATGAAATTTGGAACACAGATGGGCTATATGTGTTGGATTAACATATAGGGTTACTCTTTATGGTGGAGCTGAGCACGAAAAATTTATAAATTTCATGTTATATTACTCTCTTATAAACATATTTTATGAATACAATAAACTAATGGAAATTAACAATACAATACAATACAAATCACTTTATTGTACAAAAGGAGAACATACATTTTACAAAATACAATACTGATAAGAGTACAATTAGGCGGCCTTATCACTATTTACAATGTAGATTAAGTAAAAGTTTTAGAACACCAGAAATTATCTACTCTATTCCTATAATCCTATTTTTTTTTATGCACAACGGGTTCGTACTTGACCTCAACCACACCTAATGTTAAGTGAAGATGAGGTCGAATCCTATAGTAAAAATAGAAGTATTAAAATAGTAATATTATATAGAAACCTTTTTAATTTCTCTAAAATAAACTTACCTACTTAATGTTCACAGGAATATTTTAAGTTTCATTGTAATTGACGCTTTCGTTTTGCAAGTCATTGATCAACTTCATTAGTTGCTTCAGTCTGTTGTGTATTTTCTACAAATATTTTCAGCACTGTGTGTGGTAGCATAGATTAACTAATAGCATGGCGACGCTCGCAGACGACAATAAAAACATGCGCGTGAGCACCGACGCTACATTAACGCGCCCGCCATAGTTGGCACCTCGCTAACTCCGCCCGCTGGCAACCTAACTGATATAAGTCCGTAGTGATGGATGGAGACTTTACAGATTATATCGATGATTTTGTTTGAAAATATTCATCGATTCATAGATGATTGATTAAAATTGTATCTAAACATATTGATAATGGAAGTTTAACTATTATAAAAATATTAATATTAAAAAATAATCTTCGATACAAATTCGAATATCTTGGTAATGTTAGGACGGGTTTCCATCAAACATGGATAAGAATCCGCGTTTGAAATAATAATAATTATAATAATTATTTCGGACACTTACACCAATCATCAGATCCCAAACTAAGCAAACTTGTACTATAGATACTACTGATAACGGATAAACATCCAAAAATATTTCGTATATACATAAATATACATATATAGTTCGTATTCATCACACAAGCATTTACACTCGCGAAATTCGAACCTGCAACTTGGTTTCGCTTATAGGTTCACTATCCACTACACCAATCGGTCGCCTGCATTGAAATTGTTTTACATCCACTCACACAGAAATTCCAAATCTTCAATATTATAACAGTTCTTTTGTGTTGGTTGCTTAAAATGTCCATACGGAATGACGTTTTTACAGGTAAATCGATATTGATGTTGTTTCTATCAGAGATAATGATGAAACGAAAACCAGATTAATATTTTAAATATAGACTGAGGCACTTGATTACAGTCTACTCCAGTAAAAAGTGATAATGTGATAGGAATGTATACAAGATGTTTATAATTGGAATTGAAAGTTGAAGACCAGGTTAAACGATGTATATGGCATTTGAAGTTTTCTATGTGTAACAATGTTTTCAATTGAGAATTTCAAGACTTAAATAAAAGTAATAGAAATCCTAACTATGAGAATGAACCAAAACGAATTGTGAGAGAATCATGGAACACCTACAAACTGGTATTCAAAGATCAGATATTTCGTGCGCTCTCTGACGTGGAAAGCACTTGTAACTTGCTCATTTGCATTGATCGATGACTATAGACGAAGTGAAAGAGGCGTGTGACGTGTCAGATCGAGATATATGGCCAACGATTTTAGCGAGTTAAGATACGTCTCAATATATAAATGTTAACATAAATTCAATTGTAGATTTGCAGCCCAATGGCCAAATATGTCAGTGGCTACAGGGAAAAAATTACCAAGAATAGCTCAACAAAGTGAAAGACAATTATGATTATAAAATATCGACAACAAAACCATAGACCTCACTACGAACAGCGGTACCGCAACATTTTAATTGCGTCCCGCCCGTTCGCCTTCTATTATTGTTTTTCAAATTTCGGCAACAAAGACAGATGGTAACAGCGACTGGGAATTTGTAATACAATGGCCACCACAATCCTATCACTGATCCCTGGCACGAAGCTCCGCGTCAGTACGGCTGTTCTACCACTTCATTCCACTTGGCACTCAATAACTTTCGTTACTAGATACAGCTGAATAAAATTTAGTGCAAAACAAACAGAGGGTATCATTGACAACGATTAATTTGATTTTGGATCACCTACACGTTGGCCTGAGAAAGAAATGTTCAGGGTCACATTATGACAGTTCAACAATACGTCAAAGGTATAGATGAAATTTTTCAACGCAATCTAGAATAAATACCATACAGTGGTAGATGCACGGTTTGTCATCATCATTAAATTGATCATCATAAATTCATCATCTATGCGGGGTCAGTTATTCATAAAATAATTTAAACAATCTTGAAAAAATCCTTGACGTCTGAATACTCCTTTCTAAGCAGGATGCAGGACGGCATAGAATGAGCAGTGTAAAGACTTAATTCATCATTTAAAAACGAAGCACTGGTTAATGAGGCATATAATACACAAATCAGCGACGAGCAAGCGCTAATATCCTATTATCATGAAAAGCAGGTGTAGAGGAATGTTTAAACTGATCAAGCACCGCATCGTCCGTAACTAGGTAGCAAGATGCGATCCATTAACTTAACAACGAGAAATCTGTTATGACAGCACCATACAAGTGGTGGCACATTGTGTCAAGAGAGGATAGAGTGTGTGGCGACGAATATTTATTTATTTATAACATTGAGGGGCTGTAAATTAGCAGTGAATTTACGGCGCGGCGCAGGAGTGATCGCGGTTTATTTTCGTCGTGCGCGCATGATTTAAACAGTTCCCGACGCGGCCGTTAGAAATTGAAACCGAACTCAGATTGTGGGCAAGGAAGTGTAATTCTAGATATTTTATGCTATATTTATTCACCAATTAGATTTGGATGATGAATAGCTCAGATTCCTTGGGGTTGCAATGCTTAATTAGCTACAGAAGGCGATCTTTATCTAATACAACCATAAATTGAAACCATTAGTGAGTATCATAGTAATGTAGGATGCTTGAAGTTTTCCATTAACTGTTTCCCTTTTTAGAAATTTTGTGTTATATTTAATTAGCCCAGTTTCAGTGCTTCGAAGTCAAGATAATTGGGCGAAGTCAAATGCAAGTAAGTGTTGTTCTAAAATAATCAATGTCCACTGTTAATAATTCAACATCCGTGGCCTTAATCCTTTGATCCGGCGGCTTCAAGAGATATTTCTGGTTCAACAATGTTGCAACAGTTAGATATAAACGTACTATAAAGAGTTAAAGATCTCAGACTCATTGTTTCAGTTTCAGTCTACAATGTGTATTAAAACGGCCTCTATAGGTTTTTTTATGCACAACGGGTTAACACTTGACCTCAATCACACCTGATGTTAAGTGAAAATGAGGCCGAAGGTGGAAGTGTACTGACCCGGAAAACCCACATATTTGGGGGACTGGCTATCTCATCTTTGACAACCTTTAGACAAGATGGTGGTAAAATGCCCTACCACCAACCAAACCGAGTACTTAAACATGTACTCCGCTGGGGATCGAACCCGCGACATCTGATTCGTAAACCCAGGTGTATGCAGTTACGAGGTTTTTAAGACCTTTACGGTTGCAGTAATGGCAGACAGACTTTTAAAGTAACTGAGATCGTTTTAATTCACCGCCTTCATATTGTTCATTTTTTTTTATTGTGAAAGCATTATCCAATTCATTATCTAATCTGAGTAATATTATAAATGCGAAATGTTTGGATGTTTGTTTATTTGTTTGGTTGCTCCTCAATCATGGCGAAACGTATGAACGGATTAGGATGAAATTTGGTGAGGTAGACTCTCTCTCTGAGGAGACTCTGGATTAAGACATGATATTTTTTATACCGATAAAGTTCTCGAGGGATGAACAAATTGAGCATATCCGCGATAAAGTTACTCAACGCAGGCGAAGCTAGTTATTTATAAAGTTATGGCAACTCTTGAGCCAATAATAGGTTAACCTAAAATCATTGATGAAGAACTATTAAATTGTATTAGATATGAAGTATCTATTGTACCTATATGAAAGTGTACATATGTGGAAGGTGTGTGCGAATGGATACGTGTTTAAACTATCTACTTCTTTAAGTAATAAATTTATAAAAAAATTAAGTACCTATTATGCATGCACTCTCCGTACAAGCGTAAAAACTTACATGTTAATTTGATTTAATAAAAATTCCAAACATTCCTATTGTTCGACATCTTCACAAGCAATATAATGTTAATGTTATAATTTATATATTCTCAAACGGTCGAAGACAATGCGAGCTTATTATTAACTCCGTGTTCGTTAAAGTTAAGCAATGACAAATGGTTAAAAAATACAGCAATTTGGTCCGTAAACGTGCAAATTAATAGCAATAGTCGTCGAATGTGATCAATTACCCGCGAATGGGTGTTTGTCGTATAGATTAGCGTCAGTGGCGGTTATACTAGTTTATGATTACGGCCCACCTGCTTTGCGGGTGTAGAGACATTTTTGACATTGAAATAATAGCAGACATTGCATATTTTAATGTTTTCACCTACTAATAATGCCACCTGCTGCGTTGTCTAAATAAATTGTTAAAGATTTTGATGATAAACGTGTAGTTGCATAATTAATTTATTAGATATCTAGCTTTTTGCCCGCAGACTCGCCTGCGTGGATTAACTTTTGCGCGGTATGTTTAATTTGTTTATCCCGCGGGAACTACTCACTTTATCGGGATAAAAAATCCTATGTTTTAATCCAAGGTATGTTCTACCTACAATTTTAATAACATTCTAACAAAATACTTGAATTTAAATGAGGTGACAAATCTACTAAAATCAATCAAACCAACTGCATTTATTATCAATAAAAATTTCTTCTAAATGATTATAATAAAAAAGTGCGGCGCTAAAAAGTATTGTGTTGTAAAACTCGTACACAAAAGAATATTCTAGCAAATTCTAGAGCGAGGTGCGAACACAGGCGGACCGGTGACACGCTATCGTGGGGCCACGTTCGTAGCACATAAATCAGAGACGCGGCTTGTTTTACCAATAAAATTGATTCTTTCACGATCACGGACTACAAACGTAAACTTAAACGTTAACGTTTTCGAATTTGAACGCTTTAAATTCGTAAATGTATTTGAAAATTGTTTTACATTTTCAATGAAATCGAATTTATCGATTCAACAACTCAAGAGCCAAGAAAAACGGAGTGATACCTAGCGTTTATTGCACAAATATAATTTATTCTTTCGAAAATTAAGTAGTTAAATTTCAAATTAAACCCTTTTATATTGCAATTTTTACAGTAAGGGTTGTGAAGGCAAGTAATTAGGAAAATAGGTAATAAAAATATATGGAATACTTAGCAACCTGCAGTGAAGGAAAATCGTGTACATATTTCTTTAATTAAATATAAATTCAGCCATTTTCAGAAACTTGCGATATGCAAAGTTTGCACCTTGAAATTCCCAGGTAAATATTTTCTATTCTCTAGTTTGTACGAAACTTTTTTAACAACAACAAACCAGTGTATTAACAACTGAAATAGTTTGTTGTTTTTTTATAATACACTTTGATATAGAAAACGAAAAATTGTGAAAGTAAATTCACGATTACTTGTTCAGTTGAACTCGACGACAAAGACGCTTTTGATTTTATTTCAGATCACAAAAAAAAATAGAGGAAAAATAACAATTTCAACCTTCACCCGATATATCACCAACGGCTCATCGATTCAGATCGAATGATTAAAAAATATTACTTGTTTTGGAATTGCGGATTACACGCTAAAGCAATAAATCAAGGCTTTCACAATCGATATCAATGGACTCGCCCTCACTAAATGGGGCCTATTTATTACAAACACATAAAACTACACGCGTGCCAAGTTCAGTATATTGATCAATGAAAAATCGTATCATCCACTGACAGTATCTCCCTTATTACCGAATGATGTATCGATTTCAGATATAAGAGTATAATGCTCAATCGTTTAACATTATGCGATATGATATCTGTCTGGAATATACGATTTAATATCGACCAATAGATTCATTATACTGCTATATATCAAATCACGACGTTGTAGCATTATATCTGCATACAATATTACGATGATAATGTGGTTATCGATTCTACAGTCGTATGCCGATTTTTAATTTATGTTTTAAGTGTGAATAAGAAAATATGCTAAGCAGCATTATCTCTGTGCTATTTTGGCAAAAGAATAGAACCCGTCATTTCCAGTGGGTGTCGAAAAAGGCGACTAAGGGATTTTCCACCAAAAAACATCGATATATTTCCTCGTTTTAACGGCAATGGGCTCACCCCCTGTGTGCATTTATGTATATTTCGTACGGTGGATAATCGTGGATGTTGGAACTTCCAAACATTCAGTTTGGGATATCTCTGATCAATCCATTTGGGATAAAAATTGTTAAGTTTTGTATCTATGCAGGTATTAAATCATCTCATTACTGTTCTTACGATAAAAATAGATATTGGTAACCACCCTAACCCCGTAACTGCTACTGTATTTATTTTTCCACACTAGCGTCTAACTATTACGAGAAGGTATTTACCAAGTAGTGCCTTGGAATGGGCTTTATTATTTATTATACGGAAAACAGAGCAAACTAACCAAAAGTGTCCGCGGTACGGAAACAGCGGGAAGCAACAAAACCTAGCGGAATAAAAGAAAATAGAACGGCATGTATGTCGTCCTGAAACTGTGGAGTGTGGTTTGTTCTTTAATTTAACTAATTTGGGGACAGATCTCAAATAAAACTCCAGTGGAAAATTCTCCATGGAGCTCTTTAGCATTTTTGCAGAAAAACATTCTATAAATCTTATGTGTACTTCTATCGGTTCGTGTATTGCTTTGTAAATTTTCGCATCAGAATTTTCATCTTACATGTTACGTTTATAGGCTTAAAATTGGAATTTAATTAATTTGACTTCATATTAGGGTAGATAGTTATTATTCTACTTAATTCTGCTAAACTGCTAAGGTAGGTATATGGTATCTCTATCAAAATCATAACTATCCACTAAGTATTGTGATACCAGATCCAATCATTCATGAAAAAAAAATTACAAATTAATCAAATTGCATAATAGTGCAGAACGACATACGATTAGTACGAGCTCAAAAATGTAAAAAAAAAATTATATTAATTAATTCAAAAAACATAATTAAATCGTTCTCGTCAATTTGAGGAGCAACTCCACAGTTTTCCTATAAAGTCAGAGAGGGACAACAACATCCGAAAAGGAAAGCGTGACAGGAAAGCAGGGCAAAAAGACTGGCGTGTACTCGCCTCGGCAACGCTCTCGACCTCCCGGGGGTTGGCTGGACTTAGCTGCGACTACAATACACGGAGAAATACCTGTGAATCCCGAGGAGCTCAAAAGAGAGACAGTTCGCCTTATTTCAAAAGTGTAAGAAACACAGCATAACCTATAGTCAACTCAAATACCTAGTAGATTTTCGTAATTGTAGTTGCTCATTATATAATTCCATAAAATAAACATTTAAATAACTAAGAACTTGTGTTGTACACATGAAATTTGCGAATACCTAACTTACATAAATCCAGTTCTGTATTTTATTATTCAAGAAATAACTTAATGTTTTTATTCAGCTATAGGTAAAAAAGCTCGGTCTCACTCTGTATCATTACATATACACATTACAGTATATATTATTTATAAATAGGTATTTATACATATTATTGTATATTTGTGTCTGCGGTGACGGACTTTTAATGTGGACGATCGTATGGCTATCGTTATCACAGAAGACGCGTGGTTGGATTCGATAAATCGCTTCTTAATTACTAAGCTTGTTGATCATATAGTTTGAGCAGGAGGGATTGTAAACTTGTTTGGATAAATCCCACTATGCATGCAAGAGCCGAGTCGGAATACGTGAGGGCCATGCACCACGTTTACTCTTCACTGGGTAGCATATCAGGTTCTATAGTCACAAATCCCATCATCTTATTTTGCCCCAGTACCCAGAGACGGATGTCGCTAGCAACGCCCACGTATTCCCGACATAACGTATTTATTTATATAGGGATATTATTTCGTCCTGCAGTAGGATGTTAACGGGCTGATGATGATGATGATTATTTCGCCGTCTATATTCTCTTTATGTTACTTTTATTCTCTCTCTTTTCCGTGTATAGACTATGAATTGTTTTAATACAGTTACACCTCATAAAATTATTTCTCTTTGATGCGCGATTGCTTAGAAAGTTAAGTTTGCCATATGTACGTATCTGTATGTACAATATTTCTATGTGTATGCACAATAAAATGTAAAAAAAAATGTAGAATTGTAGATAAATCATTTTTGGTTCTTCGTTTAACGGTGATGTTACTTTCCACAGATGATATACCATTACGAAGTGTCCTAATCTAATCATACTCTTTACATTATTACGTAGGAGTAGAATTTAGTTTTTTTTTACTGGGCAATTACAAGGGTCGAAAGAGTGATAAGTTACTGTTTTCCTAACAAATAAACAAAAAGTCCACGCGGACAAAGTCGCGGGCGGATGCAGTATATTATAAACTATTTTGTATAAAAGATCTACAGGAAACAAGCAAATTAAACGCGAATGCGGAAGATGTAATCTAAATCGTAAATTAAATACGCATTAACAAAATTAAGAGATAAACATTGCCACGGTGCGCTGGCTAGTATTACGGGTTTGTTACATGATTTGCAAACACGAGTAGCTGATATTCACTACGATCAAAAATATATAAATTTAAAATCGTCATCCAACTGCAGGGATATAGGCCTTTCCTCGTATATGACGAAGTATGGGCCATAGTCCACCACGCTGGCCCAATGCGGGTTGGGGAAATTTAACATAGCACTTGATAATTTTATGCTAATTACAGCCAATTCTGTGTTTTTTATGTATAGCGGGTTAACACTTGACTTCGATCACACCTAATGTTAAGTGAAGATGAGGCCGACGGTGGAAGCATGCTGACCCGGAAACCCCATTTTATTTGGGGGACTGGCTATTTTATCTCTGACAACCGGAATATAACAATGCTATAATATTGCTGTTTGGCGGCAAATTTAGATAAGATGGTGGTAGCTAGCCAGGCGGACATTTAAAACCACCAACCAAATCGAGTACTAAACATGTACCCCGCTGGGGATCGAACCAGCGACCTCCGAATCGTAAATCCAATGTTGTTTACATTGAGCCACGGAGGCAGTTTGTATAGAATAGAACGAGCTGTAAACGCTCTTACGTGCGAATACTTAAACGCCGCCTATCTCAAAGAGAAATTTCATGCTGTCACTTTCATGTCGCGTATATTCAAAGCGAGGATGGAATGATGTTTAAGGGACTCTCAAAGTTAAGAACCGCTTGAGTAGGCGACGTAAACCACTTGTATATACACATCCTATTACCATAATACAGAATGTGGGTAAAAGTAGAAAAATCTTATTTTCAGAAATGAGATATATGTATTTATATATTAGAAACGAGAGCCAAGTTAACACGCTAAAAGCAACGGGTCCAAACGGCCAGCAGTCATAACGTTAAAGTTTCTCACAGCACATATGCCATAACTCTACTCTTTTATTTTTGCTGCATTTTCCATTTCCACTAAGCGAAAGCGACTTTCCACGGCGACTTTTTTCCAACTGAAAAGCAGCGAGGAATTGTGGTAAAATAATAACAAAAAAATGGACGAAGAGAAATGGGAAATAAAAATTTGCTTCGTCATAAATCATGAAATGCTTCCGCCTGGTTGGTTTTAATACAAAGAAAGTTTGTATCAACGTCACAAAGGTTTTATTGTCCAGAACGAAATGTGTATAACTAATAGTATAGATAACAGTTTTATATAGGGTGATGTGATGATGATATTTCTTTAGCGATAATCAGGTACCTACACAAAGATTATCCTGTCTAAATCTGCAAAAATCACTACGGCTAGCAGTGGCTATGTGAGTGATATGAATGAGAAAGAGATACGGGCGCCAATATAGAATGGAATAATTAGGAATCAGTATAGAATGAAAAAATTACATATGTCTCGCCATCGAGATAGCCATGTACATAACCTCGGATCAATCTTAATGATGCTAATATTCTCGATTTGTCAAGTCTATGAAGAGACAAAATATGAGACAAACGAAATGTTGTCGAGTTTCAAAATTGTAGTCATGATGATTATGCTTCCGACCGATTTCTGCCATGGCGACCGAAGTGGTAATCGACTGCTAATCGGTTTGGTGCTGGTACGGTCGAAGATGGCTAACATAGCTGATCTTTGCGGTGAACTCCCGTGCGCAATGTGGGTACGTAAGTAAGTAATAATAGTCATAGTCCCAGTTCAAACGATTAATTTTGTTTTGAAAACTTTGTGTTCAATGCAAGTATCTAGTACCATGTTATTGTGCAGTACGAGGACAAGAATTAAATGAGAAAGGTCTTTAGAAATTTAAAATTTATTTGAAAAAAAAAATTTACATTTGAACTTAGACTATAACTGCAATCTTGGACCTAACTGTACCTATCCATACTAATATTATAAATGCAAAGTCTGTCTAATTGCCTAACTTTCACGTCTAGTGTGCTGAATCATATTGAAATTTGGCGGAGTGGTAACCTGGGATCCGGGTAAGGACGTATAAATTGTTGTATCTATTGACATTACTAGAGACAGCATTTTAGGGATTTTGTATTACATGAATTGCATAAAATTTCAAGAAAAGAAAATCGGGCATTTCAAATCCGAACTATGGGGTATTTCGAGTAAAAGGAAGAGCTTAACGCATCGCTCGACAAAATCCCTAGCGAAAAGATTCCATTAAGAAAATCAAAAAAGGTCTCCTCAGTTCACGGTCCGCGACTATTTTCATTTAGCAAAAACAACCCATAAATTGTCATCTTAACGAGATTTCTGTTTTTGCAGCATTCGCACCCTCGAGTGTTCGGTGACTAGCAGTTTGGTGATATCCTTGCTTCACTGGAGTTATTGCGTCAGCACCTTGAGGCGTGAATTAATACAATATGCTGATGAAAAAGTATACAGTAGCTTGTTCATTTGCAAAATAGAGAGGTCACATTGTTATGCCTAATTACTTTTTATTAAAATTACAAAAATAAGTAGCAGTTTCGAACCACATCGACGACCGATTGATGCAGTGGATAGTTACCCTGTCTGCGAAAGCAACGGTTGCGGGTTCGAATTCCGGGACTGGTTAATGTTTGTGCGATGAATACGAACATTTATTCTCGAGGCAAGCATATTAATGTAAATATTTATTTATGTTTATCCTTTATTTAATATCCATAGTACAAACTTTCCTTAGTTTGGAGATGATTCCATTTTTTTTAATAGACTTAAAAAATAGGGAAGATTCCCAATTCATTCTGTATATGTTCCATTATTCTCTGCCATTTCTGAGGAGATCCCAATATTTATTTTTTCTGAAGGTAAATATCCGGAGTTAGTAAAGGGAACATTATTGAAGTTAATTATTTCATGAATTTTAAGCGGTTCAATTATCAGTATTTGAATTACAACAAAATTTAAAGTATTCACATGACAAAGGATGGTAGGTACCTACTTAAGGTTTGTATCGAAGTCTAAATATATCTTTTTCAGATTCCCAAAGTTATTACATTTTGTGTTTGTGTTAAGTGGGTTTATATCCAACCAGGGGCGCCCTCATTCGATAAATTAAGATATCTTTTTAATACAGAATAGATTTAAAAAAAATCGCTCTGATTTGCACCTGAGAAGCCCAAAAGCTAAATATAAGTTTAGTAATACCTACATAGATTTGATGGGGCTTATTTTCCAGAATTCATGATTATTAAAAAAAGTGGTTTTTTTAATTATCTGAAATTAAACGAAAGGAAATACGGAATAGAAAAAAAATATGATCAAGTTCGTACATAGAATGTTGTCTTGTTCAAAATTATAAACGAAAATCCTAGCTCATGTAGGTACTCTATCTACGGTATATCAAATCACGAGCCGCCTTGTAGACGCATGTGCTTTGGCACGCCGCACGGCGCATGCGTGTCAAGACATCAGACGCTGCGCGCGAGTGCATGCAGCCGCAGTTATTTATTGCCTCGCCAATGAATTAGCTTCGTTTATAGCACCTTTCATTTGAGGGTTAACATTATAAAAACCTCATGAATACGTTACATCCCGTTTATTGTTTCAATTAACATTTTTCTATTAGGAATCAATAAAAACGTCAGGATTAATGATGACAAAAAGTGTATGATTGTTCTCACAGAACGACTAGTTGGTAATAAACAATAACTAACTAGAACATAATATAGGGCAGTTCCATGTTCGAAGTTAAAGGAATAAACTCCCGAATATCATAATTAAAGTGCCGTTCCACAGTTCGGGTCGTCACGTGATACCGTTGCCCAAATTATCCGAGCCTTGTGTCATCTTGTCCCAATCCAATATGGCGCCATAAATCCTCGGAAGGGGAGAATGGGCGGTAGTGGGGGCACGTCACTCAAACTTTCTCTGTACTCCGTCTTACGCTCTCTCGTCTCACGGTCTAGGGGAGGGTACGGATAGACCCATAGAAATTGTACATTTTTCAAATTGTTTTTGAAAATATATATTGTAATTAAATAAATATTGTGCATGTAATGAAGTGGATGTAGGTATGAAGTATAATTGGGTAGTAGTATTAAAGTAGATTTGATAAATTGTATCAAATAAATAATACACAGTGGTGTCGATTCGGATGTACACCAGCTAAACTAAAACCAGTTTTGGAGTGGTGCCGTCGCATCGTACTGTTCCAGGGAGAAAGAGACAGTACTACTTTAAAACTGGTTTTAATTTAGTTTAGTTGGTGTACATCCGAATCGACACCGATTTTAGCTTTAGATTCGTTTAGTTATTATTATTAAGTATCAGTTTGATTAATAAAAAAAATAAAGTATTGTAATTGTACGGTCAAACCGCACATGTTATTATTGTATTAGCGTCAGCATTTTACCCCATCGTCCGTTCAGTTCATTTCGCCGTGTCGGGATTAATTTATTCCTCATTTTAATACAAGTAATATAATACAGTAATTAACACTTAATATTTCCCCTAAATATATGTAAACTATTATAATAAATGAAATATATAACATAGAGTCTTCCAAAATAGGTATAGTAAACGAATACAAATTTTATATTCAGTGCCTACCTAATAAGGCATTGTGGTCTTTACTGGTATGGTAAAATGAAAATAGACGGCATTACTCATTTTCCAACGGATAAGTTCTTCAGCTAGATAAAAAGTAGTTATTAGTAGTATTACTAATTCAATATAATTATGAGGACCTGTTTGGTGTAGTGGTTAGCAACTCTGACTATACCAAAGGTCGCGGGTTCAAATCCCGCTAGGGGCATATGTTTGTATGATGCGTGTACCCGAGTTATGGATGTTTTCATTTATAATAAGTATATATTTACAAAAAAAAAATAATTTGTGTATATATCAACCACCTGGTATCCACAACATAAGTCTAGTTGCTAAATGTGGAACTAAATGGCGTTGTGTGTATGTCCAAGGATATTTGTTACAATTATTATATTGATTACATTGTGGTTGGTTGGTGGTAGGGCATTTTAAATTTCTGCCTGGCTAGCTACCACCATCAAAATTGAAATTTGAATCACATATTAAACTTTTTACTATAAAATCCTGTGACACTTCAGGTAGCAAGACGAAGCTAACGACACCATGCACTTCGAAATCAGTCAAGCCTTTTAGTCTACAAGATGCGCCAAAGGAATGGACATACACTCGAAAACATTACCCCCCGGTAAAGACCTGGCAAAGGCCAGTCGGGTAAAAATGCGTCAATTACATTATCTGGTTAAAGAAGTTTATTGTCAAATGAATAGGCTATTTACTTACATGAGAATCTTAATAATTTTTGTAGATATAAATATGAAAACAAATGTACTTCGTCAAAAATAAAATAAAATTATTGACGTTTTGTATGATAATTGATTGTTTATCAATAAATAGGTAGCTATAGTAGGCGAGCCACTATATTCCAGTTTATCCCTATCACTATTCATAAATTACCACCAAAAAGATTTAATTGTACAAGTGATTTCAACCACACATAGGTACATAGTATATGTGTATAATCATATGTGTGCTTAGTTTTTAAATAATTTACCCTCCAGTGGAGGCCCTCGCTTAATATTATCAAAGTCAAAAATACCTACTTTATTTTGTAGGTACTCTTTGTTCAAAATGCAATTTTCCCCTAAGAAGAACAAGCAAGAAACGCGAAAGGTTGCTCTTTAAAAACAGGTTTTTATATTACAAAAATGTTTTTATATTTCATTATTAATTGTGAAATAGCCTGGCATGCGAACGATCTGGTTATTTCCAGGGATGTTTATCATCTAAATAGTCTGATATTTTATAATATAGTACCTTTAAATATTATTGAAAAGATGAAAGGTAAGAAGAGAAAAAGAAAAACAAACATAAAATCGTTTATTCAGTTAGCGTTTCACTGCGAACTCTTAGGTAGGTACTTCTTTAAATAATTTTCCCGACTTTAGCTTCTGACGCTACTCGAGGCGCGGTGGTGCGCTTCAAGGAATCCTCAGATAGAGTTCGAGTCGGGATGAGTAATCTCTTTTGTTTTTCTAAGAACATTCGACGCCGCCACCCGGGCACGATTATCAGCTTGTTTTCCACACACATAGCTTTTTAAATTAAAATCTGTTTACAGTAGGTTTAAGTTTAGCTACTGTAAATGTATTCGTGAGGAAGAAAAGTCAAAATGAATTCGATCTCGTTTGCCTTTTCTTAATAGGGTTTATTCCATCCAGTGGCCCTCATTGAATAAATTAATATTTTTTTTTAATACAGAATAAAAAAAATCGCTCTGACCTGCACTCGAGAAACTTAAAAGCTAATTATTAATAATTCCTCAATAGCTATGATGGGGTTATTTTCCAGAATTCACTAGTATAAAAAGTGTGAGTTTTTATCAATAATTTGAAATTCTCGAAAATTCTCGAAAATCGTAATTAAAGCTATTGAGGTATTATGTATAACTAGCTTTTAGGTTACTCGAGAGTGGATTAGAGCGATTTTTTTGTTGAACCTATGCTGTATATGATAAGAATTCTTTATTATTTATTTAGATTATTGAGCACTTTAGGAATTGCCAATGTGTCGATCCTAGTGTTGCCGAACTATAGATAGTTTTACTATCGATAGTTTTGATCGAAAAATGCCAAACTATCGATAGGCTTATCGAGCGGCAACACTAGCGATCCTCTAACCGAAATTAAAGTCAATACTTTAAAAAATTATGTACATTAGAAAAACATTATTATAGTCATCTATTGTTTGAGGCTTTTGAGGCTCTTTCTTAATATTTCTATATACCTTATAGATGTAAATCCGTCTTAGTTTGAAGCCCAGTTTGATGTTTGATTTACACTATTATTATAAAGTATCAAGAAATGCTCTAGGTAATTGGTCTGCAAGTGTGAAAAAATTAATCACACGTCATGGTAATTGACGTCAAATTTATCTATTCAGATTATGCATAATGCAAATAACCGTCCGTAAACATAAAATATTACGCCTCTATTTGCATACATCGTGTCTATCTGTCCATCAACCGTTTATTATAAATTGAGGGCCCATAAACCTAAACTAGTGTAGCTAAGTAGGTGTGACCACAGCACGTAAAAGCAGTGTTGCCGCAAAATATTGTTTTTTAACTACCCAATTTGAGATAAGCTAGATTTGAATTTGTTTAAATTGTACATCGTAAACATAACTTAAGCTGTGAACCTAAAGTTTAATGTTTCAATGAAGCTAATCTCTTCCACATTTTATTAGTAACGGAACATAAAAATTCTAACATGCATAATATCATCATCATCAGCCCGTAAACATCCCACTGTAGGGATTTAGGCCTTCCCTCATATAATGAGGGAGTATGGGCCATAGTCCACCACGCTGCCCCAGTGCGGGTTGGGGACTTCACATACCTTTGAACTATTATTTCTGAGGCATGCAGGTTTCCTCATGATGTTTTCCTTCACCGTTTAAGAGCAGACGGATAAATGCACATAAGTAATTTTAAATAAAATTTATTGGTACATGGGAATCGAACCCGGACCTCTCAAATTGGGAGACTGCGTCTTAACCTCTGAGCCATCGACGCTCTAACTCTAACATGCATAATATACGCGGTGATTAATAAACTGAGACGGATCAACATGGCGGAGTTTAAAACCATTAATTTTAAGAAATATATTCTAAAGAACCACAGCGTCGATTTTAAAGATAAAGGAGTTGAACCAAAAAACTCAACAGCATATTTTGTATTTCGCGGGCGTCATGTTGGATTTTTCAACATAAAATGTATCCTATGACACTCTAGGGATGAAGACGAATCTAACGACACCATGCACTTCGAAATCGATCAAGCCGTTTAGGCTACAGGAGGTAACATAGAAATATTCATACCTACACACATTACATACAGAGGTACACTCGAAAAAGAACTATATCCATAGAACTGATACGAATCAAATCGATAAAAATTACGAAAAAATAAGGTTTCTAATTTCATAGATATTAGCTATACACGATATGAACGTACATATATATAATTAAAAACACTATAGTTGTCTCTAGTATCTAACGCTAGTATTGAAATATTTGGAAAAATCCGGACCTTACCAAATGAATCCAAGTGTATACAAAACTGAAGGCGTAAATTACCCTAACAACCCAGTACGGTAGTTACCAGAAACTAACTACGCAACCATGTTGGTTGCGTAGTTAGTGGCTTCATTAAATCAAATATCAGCCGTAAATCCTGGATTTTAAAAACAAAACAAAAAAGTTCAAATGGCATGAGTTACAAAAACATCTACGTAAGTAAGTATTAATGATGTTTTTCTTATTTCTCATCTTAGTATCAGATGTCTTCATATAGACGCATGTCAATTAATTACCATAATGTTAATATGATCCTAGCAAAAATAGAACTTAATTCCTATAAATATATCTTAAGAGGCCGTCTTTTGTATGAAAGTGCCCAAAACTGTCCACCGCATCGCCGTCCCAGCTAAAGTTTATTTCATCGCGGGCTTAATTTTTCCATGTAGGGTGATGTGTTTGATTCTATTATTTATTCAGACAGTATAATATGCTACTTCCTTACGTGAATCATGCGCCTTTACGTTTATTTAAAGTTTCTAGTATCTGTTGGTAACCTGGAATAATTTTCCTACGTGATCGTCCTTATAGAAATCCCTTCAGTTTGAAATATGTTACAATATTCACATTTTCTGTAAAACAGGAGATATTTTGTTTAATACTGGCTGCTACCCATAGCCACGACCAGCGATAGAGACGTATATCGGCAATAGTTTTAAAGTAATAAAATTACCTCATCAACTTGAGTGGCACAGAATTGGTCCATGTTCCCATTATGCTGCATTAAATATGCTGAATCCCTACACTTTTCTTTGGACAAAGTAATATCTATCTTAGATCCCACGCATCATCTCGACCAGTTTCCCAAATAAAGTAAAGAATAGTCCATAAATGTACAACCAGGAGAACACTTCAAGTTCTTAATAAAAAGAGTTCTTAATATGAAATTAATAACTATGGCAAAGTGAGTAAATGATTCTTACATTAGAATCTGATTCTTATCTTCTTTAAATAAGTCATATAATAACTTCAAGGTTATATCTTAGTCCTCATAAGGAATGTGAAAGAAGTATTTTTATATTTGAATCTGCATACTTAAATCGCGCAAACTCAAGGTCTTATCATGGAATATTGATCATTTTGAGGCCTATCAAATATACTCCTGATATGTTCTCTTCTTCAAAATCTACTGGAAACTTAGTAATCTACTTTCAAGGAAAGAAGCATACGTTATACCTATAATTTCATTAAAGAAATTCTGTAACATCAACCCTAATTTATTTCTTTGTATAATTGAATCAATACAAGATAATCTTGTTGATTCTCGCGTGACCACACGAAGACAATATTGGTTGGTATAGGTTTTCAATAAAGTGGTTATCCATCACCCTCAGCTCAGCGGGGGGCGACTATATTAGAAAACCTTCGTCAGGCAAGCCTGCAGTCTCGTAGGTTTAGATAGGAACGGACTAAAACACCCGTTGTAAAATTTTGCGTCACCAAGGCACAAGTTGATACTAAAAATAGGAACAAAGGTTATATAATTGCTTACGCAACTTCACACCTCACCTTTGTAAAGGAGAAAATGTTGTATGGTTTCTGTTATGACAGAATTTCATGTTTTGTTCTGTGTTTAATGTTAAAGTAGAAAATAAATGTTGCTGGTGTTAGTTCTTACACAATCATTGTAAAACAGCTGGAAAGTTTTGGTGAGTATATTATTCTTTTTACATGTCAAACTACATTAGGTCACCATAACATTTGCCATTGGCTCGAAAAGAAATGAAGAAGAATTACATAATCAATTATAGACGACCGATTGGTGTGGTGGATAGTGTCAGCGAAACCAGGGGTTGCGGGTTCGAATCCTGCGAGGGGTATGTGTTTTTGTGATGAATACGAACATTTATTCGTGAGTCGTGGAAGTTTAAATAAATATTTATGTATGTTTATCCGATATCTAGTATCCATAGTAAAAGCTTTGCTTAGTTTGGGACTAGATTATTGGTGTGTCCAAAAAAAAAACTATTAAAATCATATACTATTCCACGAACAATATGAGTTTTGATAAAAAAAAAACTGCGACCGCATTACCAAAATCAAACACGTTCTCAAATGAGTAGGTTATTCCTGCAAATAACAGAATCAAATTCAATAAAACTTCGAGAAGTTTTAAGAACAGTAATTTAAAAATTTACGTTCGTCACAAGAAAACTAGTTTTTTTTTGTAAGGCCTCTTAAAATTGGAAGTAACTTCATCATAAAAGCAAAGTAATTATGTTAGGACGGGGTTTGAAAGTAAACTTTGTGGTTAGGAAAACAACTCTATTGCTCGGTAATACGAGCTACGGTAATTTTATATGTAATTTGGTACATACAATACGTCCGTATTCTGGTGTCCGCTGTGAATACGTCCTTGCGATTGTTCTTTTAGGATCACATGGCTAAAAATTGAGGTTTCGGGCAAATTAACTACGCAAACAAAACTTATTGTTATTTTATATGACAATGCGTCGGTTTGTTTGGACGTTTTGCGTAATAATGATGCGATGATTTCTTTGTTACGCATATGGTCAGTTTGGTATAACATCAGTTTACCACCTACTGGTACTCTGGTCACACTTTAAGAACAGTTATTTTTTTGTTGCAGGTTATTATTTGTTTTTGTTGACGACCTGTTTGGTGTAGTGGTTAGCAACTCTGACCACTATACCAAAAGGTTGCGGGTTCGAATCCCGCTAGGGGCATGTTTGTGTGATGAATACGGACATGTATACCCGAGTTATGGATATTTTCATTTATAATAAGTATTTATTTACAAAAAAAAATGTATTTATGTATTATATCAACCATCTGGTATCCACAACACAAGTCTATAGTTGCTTACAGTGGAACTAGATGGTGCTGTGTGTAGGTCTAAGGATATTTATTTATTTATTATTATAACATTGTTGTTGTTTGTTACACACAGTCTTATAATAAATAGTAGTAGACCAAATCTTCTAATCTAACTTAATATTATAAATGCGACACTTCGGATGTTTGCTTGTTGCTCAATCATGGATTTTGATAGTTGATATATAGGTAGAATATACACTGGATTAACGCTTTCAGGCTATTGTTGGGGCTGCCGCGCTTCTGGCATGTTCGCCGAGGCCGCATCGACGGAATCCACGCGATTATGCGTAAGAAAGTGGTCTCGTTGATGAGTAGAGTGTGCGGCAGCACCAACAGTATCCTGAGGGTGGTGGGAGGTAAACAGGAGTGTCCCATTGCTAGCCACTGGACAGCGCTTTTAGTAGGTTAGAAGTTGACATTTGAAATTTGACATTTTTAACTAAGACTTACTAACCTAATATGGAATTATCCGTATTAAAATATTTGATTGATGGATTGATTGATTAAGACATTGGATATTTTTTATACCCATGAAGCAAATATTTAAGTAAACACATTAAACATATCCGCGATAAAGTTATTCCACGCAGATAAAGCCGCGGGCGTAAAGCTAGTATTCATATACATTTGCAAAATGGGACGCCTACTGCCCATGCAGCTTAGTAAGCTACATGCACTTTTTAAATATAAATATTTCTGCACTAGTGGGGCAGTCGCATTCTCTACTTGTTTTCGATTAGCGAAGTTAAGCAAGTTAGTCCTTGATGGGTGACCGCTATTGACATTTTAATACAAGTGTTTATATGCTTCGGAGGACACGTTAAATACTTGGTCCCGGTTGTTTTCAAATGACGGCAGTCGTTAAGCCAAGTCAGTAGCCTATAGGGGCGGCTTGAAATCACTGTCAGGTGGTTCCACCGATCCGCGCTGGGCCCGTATACCTAGTGGATTGTGGATGGATGGAACCCTCTCCCAGTCAGAAAACGATGTTCCCCAATATTGAAGACGTGAAGACGTGTATATCCAATTTTTAGACGTTTGCTCATACGTCAAAGCTTAAATGTATGTTTGTATGGAAACTTAACCACTCCACGCTATTCAATCCTCATTCAAACTGCTTATAGTATTATAAATCTATGATAGATTATACTAAAAGAACAATTTGATTGATCGTTTTATAATGACTTGATTGATTTAAACATTCTAAACATACGTAGCATGTGAGGGGTCTTCAAATATTTTTAATAAAATGTGTATATCTTCCTAACGTTCCGAATAAAAAGTGTGTTCATCTGTGCGTATCGTCCAATTTACCACTGCGCCCGCTTTTGTTCCAGTGGTAATTTATGTGGGCTGTAAAAATATGATTAGTGCAACTTGGCCTCAGAATTAAGACGTCACTCAGCGGGACTTTTATGGCCTCATTTGAACAATTTCGGGGCACTTCCTTGAACCATGACCAACTAACTGGACCTATATTAAAACTACAAAAACTACCGTCCCGTTTCTTTATCGTTGAATTAGTTGAAACACGTTAAGGTCAATATGAATTGGTTTTGATTTTTAGAACGGTCTGGTTTTTGTATACAGCCGACTTCGAATTTGAATTAGGAAGCGACAACAATGTTAATGCACGCATCGTAAACTTTATGGCAGTTGTGACGAAACGTGTGAATTGTTTATGGCCAGTTACAAAGTATATTATTCGTTTTATTTAGCGCCTTTATAAAAGTATCCCGTTGGAAACAAAGTTTTAATTAAGAGAAAATGTCTCCAAACACGAGTCGGATACCTAAAAGAGTACCGAGAAATAAGAGGTGGCGGCGTTATAGAAAAAAGACCTAATATCTCAAATGTCAAAATGTGACATTGAGTGATTTGTAGCTAAGCTCCGCCTGTCCCGTGTTTCAAACATCACCGCTCGGGGCAGACAGCTGAGCGCTAAGCTTTGCTATGGCGCAAGCGAGTTGCATACACCTGTCTCTCTCGCCCACGTTTATTAACCTATCTCTATTTCACATAGCGGATAAGACTCCTATTCTATAAACGGCACGGCACTACCTATTACATGGTATGCTTACCTGAGAGCTTTTGTGTAAAAGTTCAACGTTTTTTCTCGATGCAGTTTGTATCTAAAAAGATTTTGTGAGAAGCACATCGCACAAGGGATTTCGCAGTCTTGTATTCAACTTTTCTATAATTTCCATTTTTACGACTGCTGGTCTCACGGTGAGTCGATTGTCATATTTTAATAATAAACTCTATGATTTCCGTACTAACCAAACAGCTGTCCATAAATAGTTTTGACTGCAAACGTACCTGAAACAAAAATATTTTTTTTTAGAGTTTATTCAATACAAAATCATCTACGTATACGTCTTTTTTCCTTAGCCAGCAGGCTGGCTAGGTAAGTAACCTCTCTGTTTTTTAAGCATCAATGCTCGAATTCTTGTGTTCTAATGTGAAGGATGATCGTGGCTTTGCTTCTTAACCCTCGTGGCGACAACGTACCTGTGACCCCTACATTTAAGGTCAAAAATATCTGCCTTATTCCTGAGAAGTTAATATATATCATGGTGACCTTTTACTATGAGCACAGCACGCGCTCACGTGAATATTTTTATTTATTATTATTTTCAGGGTATACATATACCAATCTATTGTAAACCAATAGTTTATATCATTGAAAGTGTTTCATAATTTTTAATTGTCTCGCTAATTTCCAAAATTGTATTTCACTGCGACTTTATGTATACGTTAAGTCGCAAAGTTTGCGTTCTACTTTTTCTATGGACCTCGGTCGTCATCAACAAGCAGACGAAAAATAAAATCAAAACCAGTTCCCTTCTCGTTTGTGTTTATTCTTTGTCGCCAATTAGGGCACATCACTGGCGCAGTAGTTAATGCTCGAGATAAGCTATCAAAATGTATCAAACTAACGCTTTTACAATCCTTTATTATGGGCATCTGGTTTAATGAATGGTGGTCTATGATCAATAGCAGTAGATTTTTGAATCTGTCATACTCGTATTCGTAGTGTCATGTAGTGTCAAATGGTCGCACAGTATTTTATAATACATTTTTTTTTTCTCTGATTGAAGTGACATACCTAAGTAATATTATATAAAATACTTAGTAGCTGGCTGTACCTGCAGATTAATACTATTTGACGTATATTTTTTTGTGAGTTATTTGTTATATTATGTTTTTAGAAAGAAAACAATAATACGAGTATGAAAATACTAAAATAGAATTCATTGCTAATAATAATAGAAACATAAGCCAATTATAGGTACGTAAATTGGTGTGAAATGCATATTTTCCGTGAATTCCGTGATGATAGGTTTGCCTGGAAGAGATCGCTGTTAGCGATAAGGCCGCCTAATTTGTGGTTTCTATAAGATATTTAAATGTACCTTCCTTATTTAAACAATAAAGCGTATTTGTTTTGATTTTTGTTATAAAGACAATGTTTAATAAAGTAAAACTTTTAACTAGGTATGTGTTCCATTTGACTAATGTTTTCAGCATTTTTCTATATTTAAAAATAATAATAATAGTGACATATGAATTATGGATGAATGAAAACTTTGAATTCCACGAGTGCTTAACTACTCAGTTACTGAATATTTACTGAAATGAACAACATTTATTTGTGCCTACTTACATAAACAGTAGAATAATAAAGTAAGACTACACCCTCAGCATTTTGTTAGCCCTTGTAAAGCTTATCGTGAAGATAATGTCGACATTACGGCCGACATGACAATTTTAAACGTAGTTTATATGCTTCCTAATAATTTCGGGCTTACTTGAAATTACATAAAATATGAGTGCGCAATTTTTTTTAAATAAATATTTCGTAGACTTACACCAATCATCTTAGTCACAAACTAAGCAAAGCATATGTATATATAACGGATAAACATGCATACATATTTATATAAACATCCATGACTCGGGATTAAATGTTCGTATTTATAACACACAACCCCTCGCGGGTTTCAAACCCGCAACCGTTACTTTTGCAGACAGGGTCACTATCCACTACACCAATCGGATGTCGTATTTAAACTGTTTTCCCAATGGTTTAAATTTGTTCAATGTGTTAATGTAACATTTAATTTAGATGAGCATGGAAAGAAAACATTTATAGCGGATAGGTGTAGCGGATGGGTCACTATCCGCTACACCTATCCGCTATAAATGTTCGGATGTCGTATTTAAACTGTTTTCCCAATGGTTTAAATTTGTTCAATGTGTTAATGTAACATTTAATTTAGATGAGCATGGAAAGAAAACATTTATAGCGGATAGGTGTAGCGGATAGTGACCCTGTCAGCGAAACCAACGGTTGCGGGTTCGAATCCTTTGAGTTCTTACACAATCATTGTAAAACAGCTGAACCGTTTTACTGTGTACATTATTTTTATTACTTGTAATTGTCATCATAACATTTGCCATTGGCTCGAATAGAAGAATTACATAATCAATTATAGACAACCGGATTGGTGTAATGGATAGTGACAGTATCAGCGAAACCAGCGGTTGCGGGTTCTAATCCTGCGAGGTGTATGTGTTTGTGTGATGAATACGAACATTTATTCGCGAGTCATGGATTATAAATATTTATGTATGCTTATCCGTTATCTAGTATCCAAAGCACAAGCTTTTCTTAGTTTGGGGCTAGATGATTGGCGTAAGTGTCTGAAATATATATATTATTATTTATTATAGTCATTAAGAAATTCCTTGCACTACCTACTACCGTATCCGTCCGATCTAACGAAGTTAACAAAAAATAATTATCTCAACCGGGTGCTGTGCGAAAGATAAATTAAAAAGAGGTCGATTTAGAAAGTTAATTGTAGTGCAGAGCCAAAGATTGTTGTTAGCCAATATGTATGTAATTTAGTATATTAACCCATTCACCTAACCCAACTTTTTAATCACCTAACCAATTCTGTGATAAATTAAGAAATCTTCAGTAATCAATTCGGCTATAGACAGATGGTTGTCCACCCAATCTGTCGCGTTGCTATCCCTCCAGGATATAAATAGCATCGCTTTAAGTGGCAATGTGGCAAAGGCGCCGCCGCAGACCCTTCGTCGTAGTTCAGATAACATCACATTAGGGCAGAGGAAAGAATAACCGACTGCTACTGGTATTCGTCATACCCATATAATAATTAGTGTTAATAAACATGGAAGTATAACTCAAGATACGGTAATCCATTTGGATGTTGACCCGATTTCCAATTACGAATATGTTGGTTCAAACGTTGGAAATAACCACGAAGTTGACTTTTTTGTATTCCATCATACAATCCAAAAAACCTGAGAGCATATTTTATATTTCGCAGGCGCCATGTACGATATTTTACCACGAAATGTATCCTATATCGCTCTAGGTATCAAGATGAAGCGAATGACACCTTACATTTCAAAATCAGTCAACCCGTTTAGGTTACCGGAGGTACAAAGAAATATACATTCATACATACAACGTCTGTCTGTCGGTATTCGCGTAGATTTAAAAATCTTAAGCCAAAGGCAGACAAAACTTACGAACCACTTACTTTATTTGTTGAATACAAGTGGGGACCAGGAGCTGCTTTACCTCTTAACATTTACACTTTCACAAGACAAAATGCTTGTGTTTCTCTTATCAGTTTTCGGTGCAGTCTGGTTTTTTTATTTTCTCAATAATATTTTTTTTTTTGAAAACTTTTTCTTCTAATTTTTATTAATATTGAATACATTATGTATTTTATGTAATTATGATCTTTTGATACTCCTATTAACTACGCGTTTCAAAGTTATAAAATGCTTGCGAAAATCACGGCTGACGATGCTCAGAGCATGCGAGGACATCTTCCGAAATTTTATAGTACTCCCACAATTAAGATTACTATAATGCTACATAGTAACGTTACTATAAGTCGTATAGGCAAAGTACTCATACTACTTTGGTTAAGGTAATGTAAACTCTTTTCGATCTACAAATACTGGCTGTGCCACTAAAAAGAAATAATACTAACGTTATTTTTTCAAATATTTATAGTTAGGTATATTATAAGACTAAAAGTATAGTTGTGTAGGCGGGGATCTGTAATAAATTAGAAATAATCTTATTTACTGTGTAGGTGAGTATGTTTAAAGGAATCGTACCTATTTGTTGCTGAAAATAATGATTGTGGATTGAGAAGGTACCAAAATAAATGGAAGCAATTTATAGGGATCGCCTTCTCAAATTGCCTGCGTAGTAGCCACTGTGTGACTAATGTAATAGCTGAGTAAAAGGTACAGTGATGTAGAGAAACCCTTATGAGCGACCGAAATGCAACTTGTGTGGCGTACAGAAAATAAGTGATACGTCTGCCTGCAAGGAAAATGACTGCTTTAACCTATTCATTAATTTGTGCACCTATTCTTTGTTTTATTTCAAAATACATTGGTTTCATTAATAGATATGAATGTAAACAAAAACATGTTTATAGATAAAATATTTAGTTTTGAGGTTATTCTAACTTAATCACGATAATGTTCGATGGTCGATGTTGTGATGAAATTTATGAAACATTCATCAGAAAAGAATTTGGAATAGTTTTTCACTTCCAGCAAAAGATTACAATTGAGGAGATTTCTCTCATTATACCTATTGATGATACATTTGACTTACCTAGCCTGTTTTTTTTTCATTCATTTTGTGCTAAATTTACATACTTTAGAATAAACTAATGAGCAAGTATAACAAAGTATAAATGATTAAGTCGATCATAGAACCTAGATTAGCCGCTTCTTGCATAGCGAATCCAAAATCACACGAAAGAACACTATGATGAGGTTGAAATCAATGCGCGTTCTATGGTGACTGTTATGTAATCCGCACGTGAACCGAATTGTGAAAAACTGATAAACATTTCATAATACAAAGGGCACAGTGAAGGGAAAGTGAGTTTTAAACAACGACTCAATACTTCAGCCACATATATTTGCAATTGACTTCAATTGAAAAAAAGATTTTTTGCATTAAAATGGTCTTATAGAGTCATTTTTGCGGTTGATTTCCATCGAGCGGTATTCATCCGTTTATATTTCAGAAACATGTGTTGCTTCGAAATTATCCTTAATATTGACAATAAATTTCTTGCAGTGCTAAATAATTTATAGTTTTCGGGGATTTACTTTTTAAATAATGTAAAATAGGTCATGTCATCCCCTTAAGTAATTTAAAGTGCGTTCGATCCGAAAAAAATGTCGGTTCCCTAATGTGATCTGATATTGTGATCAGATCGGAAAGACCTGATTATGTCTGCGAGTTTTAGTAGGTATTATAAAATACTTTTCACTTAACCTTTTTCCACTGCCAGTAAAAAAGAATGATCAGCGATCACCTTTGTATCAAACAAGGTGCGCGTATTCCAAAATGCACCCAATGATTTCTGAAACAACTTTTTGCGTCAATTAGAATGGAACCCGTACTTATTAGCGGGAGAGCGCGCCTCGTGGTTGACCAATTATTTAATTTAAAAAAAAATAAGACGTTCGGTTATGCGATCTATATTGTTTGTGGATATATAAATGCACTCTTTTATTTATGTACCTATTTAATGTAGTTTTCAAATGATCAGGAAATACGTTCTACGCCAATTTTGCTCAATGTCATGAATAAATCGCGATTTATTAATTAAATCACTGTAAGATTTAAACTAATTACGGAATTAGAGTTTTAAATATTTGACGTCAGAAATGAGCATTCCAATATATTTATTAGTTTTTATCAACCAAATTCATTTAAAATAGAAACTTCTGTCCTTCACAATCCATTAGAAATTGTAGGTTACTTTAGTAAAAATAATGTAGCAGCTAACTCACAGTCTACTAGATGTCGGGTTAACCCCAAGCCGACTCTACCTATCGAGTGACGGTCTCGGAAATGGAGACGGGAAATGAAACTCGAATGTGTACGACGCCTTACGTGTTTCGGTCTGGATACATGTGCTCTAAGACTTACGTAGCAGGCTATTTATAGAGCTAAGGCAACTAAGGGAAACTATATGAAATTACAAACAGGTATAACGAAGTAAGCTTTTATTTTATACGTAGGATTATCTGTAATTCGTGATTTTAGGATTTTAGAGTTGTCGCTTTGTAGTTCATTTGATTTTGAAAGACTTTTAATTTTATAAACAAAACTGGTGGAAAAAAGCATTATAAAAGTACGCTAGTGCTCAGGGTGGTGATTATTTTCGCGACATCAAGTAAAGATGATCTATTTAACGTCATCAATTGTTTACAAAGTTTATAACAGGCTAGGAATAAATAAAATAAAATAATTTAAATATAAAAAACCCGACTGTATGATAATAAAAAAACAATCGTATCCGACAAACATGGTGGCTGACGGGTGGCAGCCATATTTATTTATCTTTAAAAATATATACCTATCCTAAAACACTCGCGCACTTATGACGAATTCAATGACATCTACAGGATGCGCCAAACGAACGGACGTGCTATACTTACATTACACACAGTATAATAACATTACCCTCTTTCTAGCGTAGTGGGGTAATAAGAAAAATATTAAATTTATTATAAATTATTTGTCGGAGTGTGACGATATTATAAACAAAATTAGCTACCACGGAGAGACAAAGGACAGAATAAGTCATTGGGAAACTGCAAGGGTGATTAATGTGATGATGATGAAATGATCAGAGATCAGATCAGAATATGCTAACTTAACGTTGATGAAAGATATAATCCCTAGTTTCTTTCCGATGTACACCCCACGTGTAAAGACGATTCGTGTTAGATCCTCGTCCATCAAAAAAAGTTTTTCCGTAGGCCCGGAGCAAAACAAAACCTCGATAATTTTCCATCCATCTATGCCTCATTTCTAATGGTCAAGATTTTGAAGTGTTTTTCGTAAAAGTCATTTAAAAAGTTGCATCGTACGTAACATATCACCTATAACGCGTCCCACGCCTATGCCACATGAGGGAAAGTACCTTGAATATTGTAGATTAAATATTGAGTATTGTAGAAAATAATGTCTTCCTTCTGTAAAACGTTCAATCTACAATATTCAAGGTACTTTCCCTCCATGTGGCATAGGCGTAGGACGACCTGTATATTATTGAAATCGTGTTATATAGGTATCTAAGTATTCATATCACACTCGATTTGCCATCTTTGGATCATTTAAAATTTTCTCTTTTTTAACCATTAGCCATTTTTCAAATTTTCTATCGATAGAAAACAGATCGAACCATTCGATTAACATTTGGGTCAAACATTTCAATTTTATCGTGGTTGGTCCTTTGGCCATGCCTGTCCCAATGCATGCCAAAGGTCCTGTGCGCTCGTTCTTCATCCACCCGTATCCGGTTATGTTTTTTAGGTCACCGTTCGGTACACCTGGCAGGAGAACTACTCACAACCCTGGCTTTGCTTCCGTTGCAACGTGTCCAATGCAAGAAATATACAGTGCCCGGATGGGTCTATAAGCAAATTAAGATACTACATAAGGCATGATATCTTGGGGGCTCTAAAATCATAGTTCACAATTGAATAAAAAACCTCTCTTAGAGATAAGCTCACCTATCACCAATGCTAACTAATTAGCCAATTTATATATATTTGCCCAATGTATCATTGTCTATCTTTTGCGAAGTATACGTAAGTTTGCAAAGTTATAAGTCATCCTTTAGTTTTTAACCGACTGTCCCGAGAAGGAGAGTTTTTCTGGTGTATGTAGGTTATGTATGTTCTTATGTAGATTTTTTTGGGCCGTATTAATAAATCGATCTTGAGTTTGAGATCGCGTCTCAGTCTAAATAATATTATTTTTTGATCCTGTTTTAATATGCAACAGATTCTCAAGCGACAACTTAAGATCATCTCAATCTAAGAACGGTTTATTAATATGACCTTTGATTCGTCTTGATTACCAAAAAACAATATAATAAAATGCAAACGGGTTTTTGGATTTTAAATACTTAAATTGTTATTATTAGATACATTACCAAAATACCTAGTTACTTTGCTTTCATATTTTCGAAGCAGGTAGATGCTATACATGTGATGTCTTTGTAATAGATACATCAAGAACACAGATTGTTAGTATCTGTTGATTCAATTTAATTCAAATATTTTATTTCAGAAAATTCTATATTAAGTTAATATGTCTTAGACTAAGTTAGTTACACTTATCAGTTACAGACATATAAACAGATATTATGAATCATAATTTATGATAACTTGGCATTGAGTAAGTACCTACTTACTACTCCTATAAAATATGTCAATAAGACTAAATAGTTTAATTAATTAGGCACCTGTTTAAGTGTATTCATGGGTACACCCAATCCACTGCCTATAAAATTTTAGGTTGAGTGGTAGAAAGCTCGTAGAATAAGTTCGCCTTTCTTAATTTTTCTGACTAAATTTGTACAATATAGCGTTTACAATGGTACTATTAACTAATGGTACACAAGTTAACTATCTAATAAAATTATGTTATTTCTTTATTCGACAAACATCACACCAAGAATTTTGTACATATTTACAAAAACGAAATAGTAAATACACATTTACAAATTAAAATATTTATAAGTATATATATAAAACACATATTTACTAATAAAAAATTTGTCCCAGATCTTGCTGAAACGGAAGGGTGCCTAAGAGGTGAAAGTAAAAAATTGTCCTCTAATAAAATTTATTTCAAGTAGGTAAATAAATAATAGCCCCAAAAAAACAACGAATATTCAAAAAATTCAATTCAACTGAAGTATAAGTTTAACAAGTACAATTATACTCGTATTCTCGCACTAACAAAAGAATTGTGTAACACGCAGTCGAGTATTTTTATACCAGCTTGCTATAGGGGCCAACATGTATACCAGAATTTAATAACTCGGTTGCTGACATAGATCGTTTTTAGTGATAAGTCTACTGACCACCCACTTCCTAATTTACTACCGGTCATAGTACTCAGAGGAATTATTATAAGTCAGAATGAATAGGTGTGGTGTATATGCACCACAGAATAAGTAATTTACTAACGGAAAGTAGCAATTTCCATTTCTTTGTCTAAATAAACGGGGAGTTAAACACTAGCGCGCTTATTTGAGTATTCTGCTGTATAAGAGTCAGAGTTTCTTATAACAATTGACGAATCCATACAATCAAGTCTTTAAAACAACTGTGAAAGTATGCCGCTAGAGAAAAAAGCAACTGGAAAATATATCGACTAGAGAAAAATGCGAAAAGAAAATTTGCTTCAATGAAAAAATGGTTTCGGTAAAGAGTTTCACTCAAAAGCGAGAATAATTTCCAAACATTTAAAATTTTAGTAGTGTGTTTTTACCCTAAATTAATGCAAAATTTACAAGAATAGCATTGCATAGCATAGCATGACATAGTTTGTCGCGCGCGACATAGGAGTGAGAGTGGGACAGATGTATATTTTGTCCAAGCGAATGAGCAGGATAAATAGGAACGTTTATCGCGCCGGTCAAGCTGAGGCCTCTGAGTGATATAATCAATGTTTTTGGAGTTTTCTAAATTTTCTGATTTGGTCTTAGATCAAAAGATGGACGACCGATTGGTGTAGTGGATAGTGACCCTGTCAGCGAAACCAAAGGTTGCGGTTTCGAATCCCGCGAGGGGAAAATGTTCTTGCCTGTTAAGGTAAATTGAGGTGTGTGTGTGTGTCGTTAATATTTTTTTTTAAATTTGAATAACATAAGCAGTGACATTACAAACAAATTTTATCGTGCTATTATTTCCTATCGTATAGCGTTAAGAAATTAACTAAATGAGGGTGGACAAAATGTTTTTATTTAATTAAAAAATATTTTTTCAGAGCTTTAAACATTTCTTCACAAAACATTTTTCTTACTATGTGTACCTGTTGTTTACGTAATATCCACGTGCGTGTACGGATAGCCCCGCCTACTGCTTGTAGGTACGAGTATGTAGAAACAATATAAAAAATTGCATTTATTATTATGTAGGTAGGCCCCTCCCGGTGATTAGAACGGCAATTTATTTTAATGTAATTCTCACTTTAATCAATAATAATACAACCCACAGGGGATTGGGTAAAGTATAACTATACGTTAGTAACTACTTAACTATAATAGATACATAAATATGCACATTTGTAAATTAGCTCATGTTAACAAATTATAATGAAAATTTCCTTTTTCAAAAATTTTGGTTTTCAAAATTACTATTTCCAAGCAAGTAACAATAATAATCCGTTAAGTATATAATACATACTCTTATATAAAATACAATGAAGCCTTACGACATTTAGCTATTCAACCTAATAGCAAATTCTCATCACAAGTCTTTCGATGTGGGGCTTCTATTTCGTAGGCGTTAAACCCACTAATATTTCAGGCCAAAAATCAGGGCGAGCTTCGACGCCGTGCATAACAAACAGACGGGATTGAACGAATATTTCTTTACTTACTTGCGTCGCTTTGTGGACGAAGTTCTTAAATTAAAGAGGGGCTAAGAGATTTCTCTTGGTTAAGCTTGTAAGATATACGTACTTGTTTTTCCCACAAAAGTTTTTTTTGTTCCGTGCTTATAATCCGCTTGTTTCACTGATAATTAATATTCCTGTAATGAAGAAGATGACCAGTCTGTTTCTTCAAATTATAATTCGTACGATTACGGAATAAAATATTGACACAAATTGAAATTTATTGAGGTATTCCTCACAGGGAATAATAAGATTAGTAATACTAAATCTTATCTTATGGGTATACCTTTAGAGCGCGTATATTGAAGAGGAGCTTATTTATTTTTGAAACTTCCAAAGCAACATGTAAATGCCATGAAAATATTCAACCAAAAACCAAGGCATACTTTACATGTAGACAAGTTTTATTTCGATGGCTAAATAATATGAAAGAATTTTTTACATTTGCATTGTAACAAAGCATTTGCATTGTAAAAACTAATTTATCGAAATATATTTTTAAAACTTTACAACAACTCAAGTCACAAAATTTTACAACTACATACCATTAAAACAATCGTAACTGATTAATTTATTAACGTCTTAATAAAATCATGTAATCATAAAACATTTTACTGCCAATGCATTAAATATGTTACAGGCGTGGCACAGTACTAAAAACCTGGGGTTCTTGCTCAAAATTTTTATGATTAATACGTTAAAATTACCACACAAGTTTGGGTTAAACCTTCGTATGGTATTTTTAGTTATTTATATATTTTGCGAAGATTCCCACTAAATAGAAATGTTCATAAATGACGACAACCACTTTAATCATACGTAATCCAGCTTACTTTCTTAAAAAATTATATCCATTATTGCAAGGAATATATTATATTTTTAGCATACGCCAGAGATTGATTTTAAACGTTAAGTCTACATAATTTAAAAACATAATGATATAAAGAGTAAGTGAATTTCTTGTTTTAACCAGCAATAGTGAGGCAACACCCATTAGCCGTCCAAGCCATAAAATTTTCTTCACAGAAATACTGAGGCTGAGAGTTTGACTTACTTTTTGTAAGTTAAAGTAACTAAAAGTTTTTGAATTTCTTGGGCTTCTTCTCAGAAGAAGACTGGAAATTTCCTAACACCTGGTTACTTCAAAAACGGACCATTTTGAAATGAAAATTTTACTCATTAAAAAAATATATTGAGTGATTTAACATCTCATTGTCATGACAACGTTCTATATAAAAATATAATATTAGGTCCTAACCTATGAAATTGGCGGTTTGTATGAAGAATTTCATTAAAACTGTTTTCTCCATACAAACATTATTGAAAAATTTTTGGGAACGGCAAATCCAAATTTAGCTAAACTTTGTGTGTATTATCGGATAACATTAAGTTAACTATAGGCAGTGTTCATTTTTAAAAGTAACCGCTTTGTAAAAGTTTCTGCGAATCTAAGAAATAATATGGGAAGCTCATGAAAAGAGCTGTGTTCAAGTTTTTTTATTATGTGATTTAGCTCAGACATTTAAAAATATTGCATGTGAAACCTTGAAAATATATTCTATTTTCCAAATAAAAAAGAAATTTGGAAATAGCTACAGAATCGTAGGAGTTGTTACATTATGATTAACGAAGAAAAAATCTCCAATTTCATAGGTAAAGACCTAATATTAATAATCGATCGTAGTACTTATATATTAACCAGCAAGTGCAAGAACACCCCCGGTAGCCATCCAAAGCTATTAAATCCCGCTTTACGACCGCTTACGACCGCGCTTACCAACAACCGTTTATGCTCTCGTTACACTAACCTTAATTGGTATATTGAGATTATGGGGACGTAATAGGGTTTTTATGGTTGTTGTAGAGATAAGAGATAATTTTGACAACGATAAGATTACCACTTAGTAAGGAAATAAAGGGGTTAACGAAGAATAAAATATTCTATTCCGTTTATTATTATGACACGCATGATAAACAAAGATATATGACTTTTAAATATTTTAAATAACATTGGAAGAAAATTTTGACTTTGCAAAACAGTCTATCATTTGTAGGACAGCATAAATAGTCGCAATAATATACCAGAACATTGTATTGAATAAGTTTTACGCAGCAGAAAACTAATAAATATATGTATTAGTATATGTATCTGTGTAAGAAGGATTAACATATGAAGCAATGGAGGTTTAAAAAAACCGACTAAGTGCATGTCGGGATAGTTGCAGTGTAGAGTTCCGTATTTGACCTGACAATATGCGGAATTAGAAGTCAGCTTTTTGTCGTTTGATAAAATAAGTTTCAATGCAAGCGATATTTTAGTTTTTCGATTGACTTGTAAAACCTACTTACCTGTAATAGTTTTCCTTTTAACTTCATTATATATACTACTGCTGTGATTTTTATCATTATCTAAAACTAACCGTTTAGTATTAATGGGGGACACACTTCACTTTAACAAAAATTTGCATTTAAAGCTTAAACGGATCCCTAAATCGACAAACTGTTAAAGATAACCTCTAATATTTTTCAACGACCCATCCAATGACAGTCCATACAATGATGTAAAAAATAAAAGAAAATCCATCCCCAATTCACGTGTAGAAAATATACTCCCAAAACAAAAATCTTTTTCAAGATTTTATTTTACCACTTAGCGTATACCTATGCCAAATTACAGCTTTCTACTCGTACCAATAAGAGCCTCTGAGCCAAACCTCGGTCAGACAGACAGACGGACATGACGCAGGTATAAGGGAACCTTGTACACTTATTCTTCAATGCAAGAGCTAGGCTCTTGTTGACCTCGAATTCTAAAAAAAATTTGATTTTTTGTATCCTAATTTGAAAACATATTTGATTTAGGAAATAAGACCAAACTTGTAAAAGTTATACCTATACAAAGTGACCATCAATTAGTCAAAGAACAATATTAGTCCCTCAAAATTTCAAGGCACATTGCATTTACCCATAAATAAATTATAAATCCACTTAAATGTCGTAACAGAAATTTGTAACAGTGCACAATAAAATGTTCAATTGCAGTTTTCAACGACCATTACCATATTCGCGCGATTCATGCGTGCAATATCACTTTCATGTTTTTGCATATCACTGGCACAGTGGCGGCTGGTGTCGGTGGTGTTGCCATGACTAAAATTTAATATAAGCTAGAGACATGAAGCAAAATAATTAGTAGACCATATAATTTCGAGTATTTGCTTGGTTTCATTTTATTCCTTACTTCAATTTTGAATTACATTTTGTGCATTGAATTCTTTTACAATTAAAACAAAATGGTAATTTATCTATAATCTCTCAGCAATTATAGTTTCACGGGTAAACTATGCTGTTTAGGAAACCCGTTTTATGATTCTATGTGACTCGAAATTAAATAGTTCGTCTAGGATATATTACATCTATATAGATTATGTTACAGTATTTAGACCTCGCATTCTATTTTGAGCAGTGAAATTATAAATCGTTTTAAGTTACATATCGTCCAAATTACCCCGAGTTTGTGGGAAAACGTTAAATTTGACAACTCTGACATTTGAAATGTCTGATTTTGGCGTACACCAGTGTTTTAATTACTCGTTTCGAGAATGATTTATATCTTGGCCAGGCGCGGATGACGTTTTCGTTGATATTGTGGTTGACGCTCAAGAGTATTTGCTATTATTGGATTATTTTTTGTATAGATAAAAGAGAAAGCATCGCTTCCAGCTTCTTCCTGGGAGTTTTTATTAATTGTCGTTTCGTTAATTGTTAGTTCATATTTTTATATTATTCATATGCCTGATTTTCTTCGTGTAAAATTGTCAGTTCTTCGTGTTTGTAGTAAACAGAGCTTTAAAGTCTTGCCCTAAGGGTAATATAGAGGTTCAAATAATAACTATACCTATTTCTAGGACATACTGTACTTTGACTGCTGAAGTGGCTCAGTCGCATTCGCTATTCGTTCTCGACTAATGAAGTTATGACATGTCTGGCGCGATTAGCCCCGACTCTGGTGGGCATTTCATTTTAATATGAATGTTTCCATGATTCTAAGACGTTTTCAATTGAAGGCAGTCGTTAAGCCAAGCCTCTTCCAGTAAAAGGAGCCTGTGTTCCTACAGTGGGCATGTATAATGTTAATGATGAGCTTCGCTACATTTTTTTTGAAGCAGGCACTAATGGATTCAACTTCCAAGTTCAGTATAATTATTCTGTTTATAAAACCTTAACATTTCCTTTGTAAGTACCTATTCCTAACCTATTCAAATTTCGTAAAAGCGTGCGAAATTTGTAAACTATTTCGAAAGTGTCTCAAATTATGGAAGTCGTTAAGAAATATATGTAGTTTAGTCACGGTTTGGGAGGAAATTGGACTGGAAAATAAAAATAAAACTCGACGAACGAGGTCACGGCTCTAGCGTTCTCAGACAACATCAGTTGCTTAATACGTTGTTGATTTGTATATGCTTATGTCTGTAAATGTATATGTAAATTTTAGTGACAATCGCCAACAACATTTACATCTATCTTTAAGAAATGTGCTTTTTTATTATATTTTTTGGGGAACAATAGAACCTTTGGATCTCAAGGTCGATTTTCTCAGAAACGGTTTTAATTATCGAGTTGAAATTAATACCTTCAGTATTAAATAGACTTCAGTATTAACTGAAGTCTATGGTCTCATACTGCAGTAAAAGATTCAAGTTTCCACTGTAACGCAATAAAAAAATAAATAAATTTGGGGCCCAAGGTAGCGTAAAGTCTTTTCTTGGGACACGCTTACTTTCAGTAGGCGACGTTCAGTTGTACCGCTGTTGATCCTGGTTACAGGAGTTGCAGTGGGAGGGTGTGGAGGCGGGTCATGTGTAACGCAATAAAAAGTAGCCTTACTGACAATAAAATTTTGAAATTTGATTTGCAAGAGATCTTGTGGCAACAGTTAAAGAATACACACATAAATCAGTAATTTAAAGTCTCGTGTGGAGTTATTATGGGACAAACATTTTAGTTTGCTGGTTAATAAACGGCCATGGTGACGTAAGGTATGAAACACTCAGATCTGTAATGAAGTTCTGCTACGAAAGTAAAAGTAGGTACCTACAACTTTTGAACTTGAGGACCCGTAATGTAAGTAAACATCCATTTAAAGCGTCAAACAAATGTCAGTCAAATATTACAAAAGTAAGACTCGCTTTCACCGACCACCCTCATAACAATAACTCAAATAGCATCGCAACTTAAGTTTGTGTTATTCACGAAAAATCGTGAACAAAAGCAAAATAAGACTCTCTTGCGCAAGTCCATTCACGTGTAACCATTGTTAAAATTTTTGGGACCTTTCGTAACATAATGCATTATACCGTTAGACTCACGCGTCTAAAAAGATAAAAACTAGACTAGTTTCTTGTGATATTTCGAACAAAGGACCGAATATGATTTAGGGGTTTTCTATTCTTTACCCATTCAAAACGAAACTTTATCTTCGTTTAAGAATTTGTTGAAAACATGTTGTTTTACGCTTTTATAAACGATGTCAATGTTCATGTCGCTGTCAGCAACGTTTCCAGTATTCATTGTACTAAACCATATGGGATGATTTTATACAAAGCATTAAAAAACAACCTATTGTTTTCAATATATTTAGCTCACATAATTTGTGTACATGTGAGCATGGTGCCCAATTTCAAGGTTTCCATGTGAATGCTTTAAACAATAAACGAATAAGTCATAAAGGAACTATTTGTTATGTTCAAGTAAATAAAAACTTTATACGAGTATAGCTTTATCTTTGAACTCAGCCACGTCAAGACGCATTATTTATTTTGTACGGGACACAATTACTTTTTCTTTTCATTTGTCTAGTAAATATGCAGACATTCCCAGGGGCTTAGTACATCGCTAATGAAACATTTAACTGCAAATTAGGTAATGTGTATGTGAGAATTTAAACGAGAATGCATTTTTTAATTCAAAATCACTCAGTGTGCCCTCACTATTGTCCAAATAGTGTTAGTTTCGTTATTTATAGCCAATGAATAGAAAAACATTGCTTCCGCTTGCCATGACAATTTATTGTTGAAAAACCTGTCGTAAACGTATTATCCAAATTAGAATTTGATTTTGTTAAAGTTAATAGCGAAAGTTGATAAAACAATTTATTAATATGGCCCACATTTAGCAATGTAGATACGTATGTAAACATAAACGGGAACGATTAATCAAACTTTCGACGCCGGAACACAGTGCATTCATTGAATTCTGTTTGTTAGGCGCTGCTAAGTTTCATGGCTAAATTTCAAAACAATTGCGAAGCGTTCGATTTACGATCGGTATTCATTCATTCTAAATTTAAATTGTTAGGCTCAGGACAAACAATTTGCGGACTGCGCGCGAAGTCTGTCGCACAGAACTCGCCTCTGCCACCTAGCGTTGATTTAGGAGTTTGCTACCCATCTTAAATCATAGCAGTGTTGTCTTTGAGTCCGGAATACGTATGCTTTTTGCATTAACAGTGTTGGAAGTTTAGCTACCGATGCACTTGTATTTCGTAGCACTTTGCGAATAAGGAAATTAATGGTTTGTTTTGGTTTCGTCTGCACATTCGTTACGGATGCAGGTTTACAATACAAATACATTTTGTACTGGCTTCTGTAGTTGGATATAGGTATACTTACACTGCTGTGTTGCTTTGTTTTTAATAAAATTTTGCCTTGATTTTTCATGCATTAATTACTATAACCTATTTAATGTAACTTCTCTAATGATGATTTGTTTTTCTGATATTTTACATTATTTATTACAATAACTACTATTCATTATTGTAAGTAAATAAATCGTAGAGATTCATTACTTACCTGTTTTATAGTTTCTGTAATCTTAAAGCAGTATGAACAGTAGCGATCTGGATTCGACGACTTATACTACAATCACATTGAATTCATACAAAACTGACCCTGTATTTTATTCGTATGTATTCTAGATGCTACAGTGCTACTATTTATGTTACATTATTTTGTACTTTTTAAAAAATACTAATATAATAAATCTACCGGGGATATTTTACAATTTTGTACTAATTAATAAATGAAACCTATCACTTTATTGACACCGTCCGTCTATGTAATGGTCCAGGTAGGAGGTGGATTTGTCGAACTTATTCAGTTTCGTTTGTGATCGCGCGCGAGTTCAGAGCGCGAGCGTTGAGCTCGGGGCAGTTGCAGTCGCGGTTTCGGTCGCTATCGCTGAGCGGTAGTCGCGTGTATTCGCGCACATCGCGATGGCGAGCGACTGTTTTGCGGGCGGCGCTGGGGCCGCGCGCGGCGCACTGCCGCGCCGCCGTCGCGACGCCGCCCCCGAACGCCCCTCACCCCTAGACGCCGCCTGATTAAAAATTCTTCCCAAACTTTGTTGTCGGGATAGCCCTAACTTAGCGTAAATGGTTTCCAAACGCCACTTTCTTCTACGACTCCGGTGATGAGCTTACTCTCTCGCTGGCGCGGTATCATATACAAAAAATTAAATGGGTATATGGTCGTGTGGTTTCTGAGAAAGAAGACTTGGATCAACCCGTATTTTACAATGGGTGTCATAAAAGGCGACTAATTTCATGGGTATAACATTATTTTTTATGATTAATTGGATATGCATTTGACCGCATCTCACCTGATGGAAAGTGACGATGTGGTCGAAGATAAAGCACGCGATCTAAGTAAATGCCTATTATTTCTGCTCTTGAAGATCCCAAGGTTATTTATTATTAAATCAGTGACGAGCAGCAGGATTCATTTATACAGAGCTCCCAAAAATCTGCGATTATAAACTGGTCGGCCCAGCGTGTCATTTAGGGCAAATCCTCGCATTGAAAGTAATGCAAATCGTTCCTTGGGAGCGGCTTGAGTCCAGTAGAGACCGTTTGTAAGTTGTTGATATGAGAATCAACTAACATTCAACCCAAACTGAAATTATTCAAGTACCGACGAAATACTACGTTCACCTTCAATGTAGGTGACTTTACTTTTATAAACCTGTATAAAGTCACTAATATGTCTGATGATTATCCAACATTGAGGATAAATTCCAAATTCTATCAAAGAATCTGAAAGCGAATAGATTTATACAATTTCTAAATAATTGCTATCCTTATACATTACATTTTACTTTATTGTTATTATTAGCTAGCTCATTATGGCCTCCATATTATTCGATGCCTAAACAATTATCCAAAGTTTCATTATACTAAGTTTCATCAAAATCGAACTGATTGTGTAATGAAAATAGTTTGCAAACTTAAAGGTCAGTATCCATGCTCTACATTCTAAATATTCTAATTCACTACGCGCCAAATAAAACTGTTAGAGAAATATCACTTTCATGTAAATGTCACAGTTACGTCAAAGTTACACATTTACGGGTGTGGCGAGTTTACGACTCTACATTTTGATCTTATCACGATATAAATCCGTCGATATCTATCTAAGACATAGATACATTTATACAGCAAACTAAAGTCAAAACATCATTCAGTTTTAAAAAACAGCACTGTTACCTAAATAAAACACAGTTGAAAGAACTCAGCATGTAATAGATTTCGAAGCGTGCGTATTTGCGATAAGTCACTAAGGCGGTGACTCTAGATTTCCTTTTGAAGTTTTTTGTGGCTAATCTTGAACTCCATACGTAATCAAAGTTCTTTCACCCCTTTAAGTTCATTAGTATTCAGTAAGTCGTTTATAAAACTAGCTGAAATCTCGATAAGATACCTCACTCATTGGAGGCGGCACCTAGCACGGAACTTTAGTTTTCAAACAGAAAACTACGTAAATGTTAGAAATGCGTATAACGCCCGATTGCCCCCACAACTTAAGTGCCGGTCGGATTAGAAGTGCCGCTATGTGTAGTAGAGTCCATAATATAAAGCATACCAAACATTGCACACTTCTCTTTTGTTAGGGGATTTTAATAGTCATGTTTAGCTATCTCCATGGATCAATTAACAACGTTGTGTATAGTGATATGCAAGATGGATATCGTGGGTTTGATCTTATAGATTTAGTGCTTCAATTGGTTGGTAAGACATTTTATAATCTCCATCTTGCACGAAACATTTAGTATTTAGCATAGTTAAACTATGCTAAAAGTTTCCCGAAAATAAATAAAATAAAGTTAGTTAACAATATTATTACGATCTGGCAGTTGTAGGTAAGATTGAGTCCTCTCAATAAGGTTATAGATGAGCGCACATCTACCTTCATCTCCATTTTCAATTAACATCACGATTAAAATGTGTATTTTTCATCCCTCCCGTATGAGGGCTCGTTTCATTACTATCAATACTGTCAATAGATAGTAGGTATTATAGATCACAGTACTCTGAGTTTAGACCCCACCTCAATTGTACTTGCGCATGCGCAAATGTACTCCCGCATGCGTAGAATAAACTCATGTCTTTGTTTCGAATAGACGTTAGTATATGGGGTCCGGTATGAACCCTAACACATATAAAATTAACCTTAAAGTTTTATAAAAAAATCATGTTCCTGAATAATATTCAATAATCGTTATCAACTGAATTGATTTTCTGTGACCACTTTATTGAATAAATACTTCGATATATTTAGATTTTTAACCTTCGATGCTAAAGAGGGGTCTTGTAAGTTTAAAGCTGTCTGTGGCATGAACAGAAAATTAAATATTTTTATATTTTCGAAAGCTGTTGCATTCGAGATGCTCCTTAGCCATGTTTGATGGAAAACGCTTCAGCCATTTTGAAGAGAAAGAAAGGTCTAATGCGCAGGTTCAAAAATAAAGTCCATTTAGCTTGGTATAAAAATATAATATGTAGTGGTAGTTTTCAATTTAATTAAAGGCACACTTTTACTCATTAAACAAACTAAACTACTTATATACCTACACCAAAATTCAGAATACAGAAAACTAGAAAAGTACAAGACAATCAAATTAAACTTAAACTGCAAATATAGTTACTTTATTTACAAGGATAATATTTATTATGTTCTTAGCTTCTTGCAGTCTTTCTATTTATATTATTATACCCTTAAAACGGTCAGATATACCGAATTCCAATCATCGTTTACATTCCTGGCACAATATAAACAAAACAAATATTCTATATGGCACACCAACCCTAGTAGTACTAATTCTACTACTCCTAGTAGTAATATGTATGACGACCGATTGGTGTTGTGGATAGTGACCCTGTCAGCGAAACCAACGGTTGCGCGTTCGAATCCCGCGACGTGTAAATGTTTGTGTGTTAAATATGAACATTTATTCCTGAGTCATGGATGTTTATATAAATATTTATGTATGTTTATCCGTTGTCTAGTATCCATAGTACAAGCTTTGCTTAGTTTGGGACTAGATGATTGGTGTAAGTGTCCGAAATATTTATTTATTTATATTAGTGCTACTACTAGAACTGTTAGTAGTTTTGATATTAACAGTAGTAATAGTAGTACTATTAGTGTATTATTATTTAATCGAGATCTAATAGAGCTCTATTTGTCATGTTGACAGCGTAAATGTGTAGGTAGATATATTCCACATACATAGACTATATGAATGCATTCACTGCAAATATCTTACTAAAAATCAAGCGTCCATCAATCTCTGCTATGAATACCGCCCCGCGGGCCACCACCTACGGCGAGCTTACAAAGGACCCCTCTAATCGCCCCCTTCGCGCTGCCCCTCACCCCCCTTGGCCCAGGAAAAGCGTGACGACCCACAAATATAATTTTAGGTAAAACTTTCCCCCGATGGTTATGGATGCCTACTGATTTTGGATGCATTATGCTGTTGCTAAGCGGAGTTCTTAGTATTATTTTCTTTGGGATATTAGTAACTTTCCTTTTTAGTGTTCCGTATGAAGAATAACAAAACGAAACACTTCGCCGGGGTGGGCTGCTAATATGGGAATAAAGTGTAGATTGAAGAATATTATTTAGAGTGGCCCTAACTTAAATATTTTGTTTTGGGGTTCAGGTATAGTTATTTATTTAGCTACTTACTTTTGTATTATGTTATTTTATTAAGTAGTAAGTATACATACAGTCACAATTTAATGCAGTTGTGAAAGTTTGTCGGTAATTGATTATGATTATTTTTAGAAATGCAGTAAAACAACACAGTACCAGAGTCCCGACACGCCCTTGACTCTGTTTATATTGAAATGTTATAAGTTAAATTTCGTAATTGCGTTACTCGAGAGACTTTTTAAGAAATTTTTACCATAAATAATTTTCAAAGTTTGCTTAAATTTATTTATGTTTGTCATCTGATTGACTACTGATTGGTGCAGTGGGTAGTGACCCTGTTTTCGTAACCAACGGTTGTGGGTTCTTATACGCTTGGAGCCGATACTTGTGTGATGAATATGAACATTTATGTTCATTTAAATAATTATGTATGTTATTTATACATATATCCATTGTACAGGCTATGCTCAGTTTGATACTAAATAATTCGTGAAAGTGTCCAAAATATTTAAGTATATTTATATCATAACATCATGCACAACATTTTATTCAGAATCCATTGACTGTGCTATAATATGAAGGACCGTTTATAATGTACCTAGTACTTGTATTAGAAAGTGAACGCTCCATGTATAGAGAATATTTTTTGCTGTTGATAGATACGAGTAACACAACACATACACAATAACATAAATACATACCCCATAGAGAGTATGTAAAAATGATAGACGAAACGTCATAAACGTCAAGAGCGCTGCAACACTGTCACGTGCTCGCAAAATCGGGACACACTTTTTAATTTATTTCGTCCACAAAAAGCTTTTTGCTGTTTTATTTACATTTCAACGGCGACTTGCGCTGTAGCGGGATCTCTATTTTTATTTATTTCACTCCCAATTTTTTTTCCTCTTTTTCAATTTCGCTCCCGATCGACGCGGGACCAAGCGGAACGTAGACGGATCTCATTTTAAATTGAATTCGTCTCCTCTTTGCATTTTTCTTTAGCGGAACAATTCTAATTGGTGCTATTTGCATGTGATCCTCCATTGTCCGGATTAGAAACGTTTGTTACCTATTATGGGGAACACAGAAAGAAAAGTCGGTGATCGATACCGTTGCGTGATACGATCGACTTTGAGTAGCTTACAAACCTCTTTGCAAATTAGAATTCTTCCTTTCGTAAATAAGCCATTGTAATTTTATGTATTTCACTTGTTTTGCATTAACTTCATAAGTATAGAGGTATTAAATGTGCATTAGAGTAATTAAATATCATGTTACCTATCTATATAATGTAGGCTTAAGGTAAGTAGGAAATGAGGATAATATTGTACACAGATATATGTAATATATTATGTAAACAAATAGGTATTCACATCAATATCTATTCGTATGATCATATCAGCCACAGGACGTCCACTGTTGAACATAGGCCTCCCTCATAGAGTCCAGAGTGCCCGGTGACCGGAGATCACGCATCGTCAAGTGCAGCGTAGGACGTCCATTCACAAGGTGGACAGACGACCTGACAAAGCTCGCGGGAAATCGCTGGGTGCAGGTTGCTTCCAATCGGTCACTCTATACGTATATATAAAGTATATTAATACGAATACCTACTAATTATTATTTTTGATTTACAAAACGACTCTATATTTTAAACCTGACGTATGCTTCAAATACAATACCTATACATATTTTTATTTAATTTATTATTGAAATACTTAAATTAATTACGAGTAAATAGCAGAATTGTCACATTATCATGAACATGAACAGTAAATGTTGCGAATGAATAGCAGAGCTAATCCGAATGGCCTGTCATTATGTCGGAGGGAACACACACTGGACAACATCAACTCGCGTGGCTTTGTCATGGGTGTTACAATACATACATACATTGTATCATTCTGTATAGACACTGCAACGTATTTATGATAAAAAGGAAAAAGAAGTAGAAATGCCGATAAAAATTCACGTCGATGTCATAAAACTAACCAATTTTTTTAATCTAATCTATGTAACTAATCTAACTAATACTATAAATACAAAAGTTTGGATGTTTGTTTGTTACTCAACCATGGCGAAACTGATGAACGAATTTGGATGAAAATTGGTATAAAATAAAAATCCTTAGACATACTCACAGCACCATCTAGTTCCACAGTAAGAATCTATGGGCTTGTGTTGTGGATACCAGATGGTGAATATACTACATAAATACATTTTTTTTGTAAATAAATACTTATTATAAATGAAAACATCCATAACTCGGGTACACATGTCACATACAATATGCCGCTAGTGGGATTCAAACCCGCGACCATTTGGTATAGTGGTCAGAGTTTCTAACCACTACACCAAACAGGTGGTATATAAGTAAATAATAGCCTGGATTATTTTAATCATAATAAAGTTATTGTACATCAGGCATAGCCGTGGGCGGAACGCGAATATTTTATAAGAATAACTAATCTATAAATTGAAAATCTACCCTGTGAACCAAGGTATTACAATTTTTGTGTCTCGCGAACACCTTATAAGCTTATACTCCATTAATTGAGGCAAGTAAATATCTGAATTAACTTCACTTGACATAAGGTTTTATTATGCTTATAAATGATAAACAAACAGCTTTGCACCCACGGCTTCGCTTTTGTGGAATACCTAACATTATCGCGGATATGTTTAATTTGTTTATCCCTCGAGAACTACTCACTTTATCGGGATAAAAAATGTCCTATGTCCAGGGTATGTTCTACCTACATAAAAAATTACATCCAAATCCGTTCATTCGTTTCACCGTGATAGACATCCAAATTTTCGCATTTATATTTTTTTTTATGCACAACGGGTTAGCACTTGACCTTGACTTAAGTAAAGATGAGGCCGAAGGTAGAAGTGTACCGACCTGGAAATACCACCTTATTTGAGGAACTGGTTTTGGCGGCAGACTTAGATAAGATGGTGGTAGCTAGCCAGGCAAACATTTAAACTGCACTACACAAACCGAGTACTAGACATGGGAAACCCGCGACCTCCGATTTGGAAACCCGATGTTGTTTACATTGAGCCACGGAGGCGGTAATATTAAGTTTGATTAAACTGGTTAGATTATATAACATTAAACACAAGTCAAATTAACCCAATTTTGTAGGTGATATATATTAAAACTTTATTGCTTACAGCGAGTTTCGAATCGATTCATGTATTTTTATCTCCACATATATCCAGTGCTGTCGCGAAAACATTCATTGATACCGACTGAGCCGATACAGGGCTAATGAATATGTATGGGAGCAGGTGCTTCAACATGATTAACTAGGTGCCGCCAACGATTTTTGTATCGAACATCGATGGATCGCTTATCGATGTACGTGCCCGATTTGTTTATCGATAACTACGTTGCACGTAATCGATTCTTTATCTATATCGATTAATAGGCCTTTTTAATATCGCTTACTAAAATTGGTCCCAATTTTTGGGTGGTCATTGATTTTAATTTTAATTAGTTTTTATATTTATGACTCTTTCATCACGAACCTACAAGTTTATTTTTATGGAAGAAAACAGAATTTATTAACTATATCTCTTCTATAATAATAATAATAATAATAAATATCCTTGGGCATGCACACAATGCCATCTAGTTCCACTTTAAGCAAGTGTACTTATACAACACAACAATACAACTATACATACAACTATAGGCTTGTGTTGTGGATACCAGATGGTTGATTTGATATACCTACTACATAAATAATTTTTTTTTTGTAAATAAATACTAGCGGGATTCGAACCCAATCGATTTTATTTAAATCTACTAAAATAGTGGCGATAAATATTTTAGGTATCCTTGCCGAAAACTTTCGTCACACAAACTGGTTCAAATTCCGAAAGTTGTAACAGTATGTAGGTGCAAGATTCCTATACTTTAACACATCAACTTGTGTATAACAAATTATGGGTAATAATGTTACAAATTTTATTATGCAGTCGTAAATACGTACGTATATTATCGAGGGCCTCAATAAAGTAATAACCACGTGACCCACCTATCCACTAATAAAATGACCGGATCATTCTTGTCACGATTAATTAAAGAAACTTGTCTCTCACGTGGTCACCATGAATGTTCCTAAATAACGGTTAGGTACAACCGTCAACGACAGCGCAAGCATGTACAAATTTGGAACGGCATTTATACGATTGTGTGAACTTTTGCTGCCGACTGTCCACGTCCGCTCCGATCAAATTAGATTTCATTCGTAAGTAAGACACACGTGGTCGACTGGTTTCGATATACCTACTTAGGGATTGTTTAGGTTCCATGGGTACTTATTTGAATGTAGGTAGGTATATTTTGCTTGTGATAGCAAAACAAAAAAAAATATTCAATCGCGATTGGGTGTTCTGTGTAATGCCCCCAGTTGTATCTGATTCTCACAGTTCGCAGCATAGATTAAAGCTCGTGAGTAAGCTCACGATAGAGACGCTGTGAACTTATTAATTATATTAGAATTTTAGCGGAGCAAAATGTCCACCTAAAAAAAGATAATATTGTGCATTGGTACCCACTTTTAGATTACTATTGTTGTTTTTCATTCATTACATGTTGTACAAACAAACAAATTGTTAAAGTTATTTGTGTATCTTTTTAATATTTTTTTTTTTCAAATCGCTCTAACATTATTAACAAATATGTTCCCAAATATACTTTACTATCAATATAGATGTAATTCGCCTGCGTTTATTAATTTGGAAGATTTTGAGCTCTGAAGTACCTAATAAATAACGTAAGAAATAAACCGCCTTAAGGGCACAGTAACAAAAAAAAATAAAGCATATGGGTTTTCCAGGCGACTCTAAACTAATAAACAACATTTATTGGTTACCAAAATAATTGAACCAATAAAATTTGGATCCCCATCCCAACCTAGGGGTCCCTATTTAAGTACTCGGTTTGGTTGGTGGTAGGGCATTTTAAATATCCGCCTGGCTAGCTACCACTATCTTATCTAAATCTGCTGCCAAACAGCAATGTTAATAGCATTGTTGTGTTCCTGTTGTCAAAGATAAGATAGCCAGTTTCCCAAATGTTGAGGTTTTCGGGTCAGTACGCTTCCACTCGCAATCACTCGGATAAAAAATAATCATCAACGTCGGTTACAAAGATATAAACAGAAAAAATACAGTCGAATTATGAACGTCCTCGTTTTTTTAAAAAATACATCTGTATGCCTGCAGTTTTAGCAAGCACTCCTTACGCATAACCATAAATATTCCTCTTTCTACAAATGTTTTATATTCATGAAAGTAGCACATATGGATAACTGTGTTTATGTATAAAAAGGCCAAAAAAGATCTTATGAATCACTAACTAACATTAATGTTATTGGAACATTTCGTCACTTTCCATCAGGTGAGATTGTGGTCAAACGTGTATACAGTTCATCATTAAAAAAATTATATACCTATCGTTCTTTTTAACCCCGTAGAGGTGTGCTTTAATTAGATGTACCATATTTGATGAGTGCAATCAAATTAAAGGAAGACCATGAAATCTAACGCAATATGCAAATTGAAAATTTAGGAAACCACCAAACTTTTATCAGTATATCATCCAAATTAACAAATAGTTTAAAAGCTATCATTGAGATGGATTAACATGGCTAAGGAACATTTCGGAAACAGTGTTCGGAAATAAAAAATCTTTGTCGCACCGGTTCAGCCTTTTAAGCGCACCAGACAGACACACTGAATATTTTAAGGTACCTACTTTTTACATATACATAAAGTCACGCCTGTTTCCCGTAGGGGTAGGCAGAAACCGCAAGGTACTTTTCCAACCACTATTTCATCAAAAACATTATTTATGTTATATATAATATATAATAAGAAACATATAATAAAATATTGAATAAATTACCAAAATTGAGCGGAATCTTAGATAAATCAAAAGCAGAAAGCAATATGAAGTGCACAATGAAGATGGTCACGCTTCGTAAGCTATACGGTACTTAGTTTAAGTCTATAAGCAAGTAGGTACTCGCATTTACAAGATTCCATACCTTTTCAAACATATACTACACTCTCGTTACTCTGTGGCTTGCAAAAAGATTAATTACTATCAGAGATGTAATGGGGATTAATTAAATCAGTCAGTTTGTCCATCAACGACGTTTACACTTGAGATAAGTAATGACGGATTGGCGGTGGTTGAAAAGAGATAATGCAATAATGTCAGGTTTGCTTAAACTATATTTATTTATCATTAGCGGTGTGTGGCTTTTAATTGAAAAAAATTGCTTCACTAATGTGAGTGGGTGAAAACTTGTTTGATGTACTTGTGGTTTTTGTACATGATACCTTTTTTTGTGTAATTCTTAGTAATTGCGGAGAATACTAATAGTTGTCTACAAGAGAAAAAAAATTACTTTGCAACTACTTAGGTGTGTACAAAAAATATGGGCGTAAACTAAGAGGGCTATCGTATAGCGAGCTACATTTTATAATGTATTATCGATTATTTCCTTACTACGCATAAAATTCTTTGTCCTAATTGGGGTGGTCAGAGATGTCACAAACATTAGTCAATGGATGTTCCAAACATAAAGAGCTTAATGCTTGAAACAATATCCACGGTTCACCTTACGAAATATACAGATATGCACACGTGACAAGGTGAGCCCATCGTTGTTAAAACGTGCAAATCTATAGACGACCGTTTGGTGTAGTAGATAGTGACCCTGTTAGCGAACCCAACGGTTGCGGGTTCGAATCCCGCAAGTGGTAAATATCTGTTATGAATGCAAATATTTATTCCCGAGTCATGGATGTTTATATAAATTTTTATGTATGTTTGTCTGTTATCTAGTATCCATATTACAAGCTTTGCTCAGCATGGGACTAGATGATTGGTGTAAGTGTCCGAAATATTTATTTATAGATGTTTTTGTTTTTAGTGGATAGGCGTAAGTCATGTGCGTGATGCAAGAATACATACCGCGCACATCGGCCGCACTTTTTTGTTTTCCGTGTGCCTTATTGCTAAGAATACCATACATTCCATCCTCGCGGATAAAATTGTCCGATTTGGATTTTTTTGTCCGGCCTACAAAAAGTCGTCATCTGCGCTGCCCCTTTACACAAAGACACTAAATAACTTCGTTGCTTTTGAAGAACTATTTTTCGGACTTGTATTTTTCAGTGGCACTATTTATGCAGTTTTTGAGATATCAAATTATAATCATAGGTGAAGCAGTATCTGCGTATGAGAATGAGGATTCCAGTACCACGGGACGCCAGAATGCTCACTTAATATGTTGAAACTTAAACTACAAGGGTACTGTTTTAGTCCTTTGGGCAGCACAGTTTTTTCATATAGTCAAAATAGCAAAATTCCGCTTTGTGTATTCCGTTTGTCGCCTTTCATAACTCTCAAGGCTTCCCTTGGGAATTTGCATTAAGTTTGAGTGCTGTGTGATTTTGACACGGAAAAATAATAGAACCAATCCATCTGAAGAGATGGACTCATACTGTGTAAAAGCTAAGCTGGATTCCTAATACTCAACGAAATAATCGAAAAATACACCTAAAATGCGATGTTGCCAGCTCACAATCGAGGCCAGTGATGTTGTGGTAACTGGTATGCAATAAAAATCAAATGCAATATAATCGTAACACAGCATTCCTATACTCCAGTTCACAACTTACATCATGTTTTATACAAAATAATTACCTTATATGTTTTTATTAACGCTTCACTTTAAAAATATTGTATACAAGCTGGTATAAAGAGATTGATGAGATAAACTCAGTGATTTAATCTGTTATGCATGGCACAGTGAACGCAATGTAAGGTAGTGTGTATAAAATTCTAGCAAAATAGATAAAATTTCTTAAAAATTATCTAGAGCATCAACTTTCAGTATTCCGTATCAAAAATGACAAAACGGAACACTTATGGAATAATCTCAGTGTCTGTCCGTATGTTATCGTCATTTATGTTGGAAACGCTTTCACTTACACAATTAAAATAAATTTAAAAGTGTTTGGAGAGATAAAGAGATTGGGGAGATATACCCAGCGACATAATCTGTTATGCATGGTACAAAAAAATACACGTAATATAAAGTTAAATTTGTGTAAAATTTTCTAGCAAAAGACGTGAAATTTCTTAAAAATTATTTAGAGCATTTTTGAATCTGACTGTAAAAGTGTACATTACGTACAGCTTCGAAGTTTAATTCTTCTGAAAACCACTTAAAATAAGCCCTTAGCCGACTTTATTAAAAATAAATAAATAAATCAAAAAACTTCTGAAGTATGTATAATACGCATAGCAACAAGTCTAGGCTAGGTGCGCACTGAAATCCAGTGCGGGGTGCTCCATAAATTTGCATTAATTTGACTCGGTGCGTTTCGCGCGCGAATGTTAGCATTGATTGTGATGCTGATAATTATAAAATAAAAGCCAAGCAAAGGAACTTAAGTGTTTCTAAAAACAATTTTATCAGTGTAGTTATTAATTTAAAGTTTTGCACATTAGAAATAAAATATTAAATGATCGAAATCTTTCGTAACAGTAACAGAAAAAACTTTTTAAAAGAACAGAGTTTTAACAAAATAGGATATTTGGAATTCGAAGACATTCTACACGTTATTATTTCAGGAATGCGTTTGTATTATATCGTTTTTTTTAATAGAAAAGTCAACACTCGACATGTATGCGGCTTATTTCGGATTTTTCGTTTCAGATCGCTTAAATAGACTGGGATTTATGGACGGACGGAGTGTTATTTCCGTCGGACGAGTCGAGCCGAGATTTATTCGAATTTGAACCTCAACCCAGGACAGAAGTCTAAGGAAATTTTAATTGGATTATTAACTCATTCCGAGCTATTGTGAGTGACTCAGCTTTGTAGAAATGGAAATCTTATAAATCATGATTAAGCTTACTTGGGTACTCGTGGAAATTGGAGGAAATTTGTAAGACGTATTTAAGAAATTCAATTCGAGTTGGCATTGTTAATTTAATGAAGAAATTTTCATGGCGTTTGTGTTTAATTATACTGGACACTTATTTTACTCATATTTTAGTTTAAAAATTGTTTAAGTTTATGTGTCGAAAAGACCAGAATTATCATTGGTGGATTAGATCTGGATTATGGAAGTGTGAGGGTTCAACGGTATTTTTTTTTATGCACAACGGGGTGGTACTTGGCCTCAATCACACCTGATGTTAAGTGAAGATGAGGTCGAAGGTGGAAGCGTGCTGATCCGGAAACCCCAACGCATTTGGGGGACTGGCTATCTTATCTCTGACAACCGGAACACAACAATGCTATTAACATTGCTGTTTGGCGGCAGATTTAAATAAGATGGTGGTAGCTAGCCAGGCGGATATTTAAAATGCCCTACCACCAACCAGTTTATTTATACTAACTAATTATCTCCGTGGAAATTACCATGTTTTTCTGTTTTTCTGGACCTTTCGAAAGCTGAATGTTGCCAAAAATAAAATGTTATCTTTTACACGCAAAACATTATCTATACAAGAATTTGACTGACAACCAAAGTTGAAGAGGTTTAAAAATGAATTGGAATGGAAGCATTCAACGCTAAAGAAAATATTTCCTATACGATTTCAGTCTTCGCAAACAACGTCACCCAAATCTCAACTGTCAAAAACACATGAGTAGTTTCAATTTTGCGATCACACATATCATTCGAAATGAGAACTTTATAATTTAGAGCGTCAATCTATAATTTTCGCATAAAATTCAAAAGCGAATTAATAAATACCTTTTTCTGGATAAAGGACAAAGAACTTTAAACGTCAAAAGTTACACAATAAAAATTTTCCGTAATACATACAGAAGACATTATTTGAAAGTTTTATGATTCACTATAGATACCACACATTATTATTATTGATCCTGTCCTCACACGCCAATATTCTGTTTAATAAATTCCGAACTATAGAATACCAATGAAGAGACACCTATATACTCATAAATGTTACTATAGACGGAATACCCATATAAGTATCTACTTACAACAACATTAGAGAATCCTCAAGCGAGTCTCGGACGTAGCAAGCACAAATCTTTTCTTCCTTTTAGCTTGGAAAGTGCAAGGGAGCGAAAACTAGCCGAGAAAACTAGTATGTTCACATTTGTACCGGGCACCTGGGAAATCTAATTGTTTTTACATTTGATATTCTATAGCTTGCGTTTTATGCTCACCCTGTATTTTATAATGTAGGTGAAAAAGTCGTAACTGTCAAAGTTTTGGTTAGTGGTACGGCATTTTAAATGTCTGCCTGGCTAGCTACCACCAACCTAAATCTGCCGCCAAACAGCCAATTCACTCTTAACACTGGGTGTGATTGAGGTCAAGCGTTAACCAGTTGTGCATAAAAAAAATTCTTCCGACGAGTGAGGCAGTTGTTTCTGGGTGTCCAGTCTTTTTCTGAAGTATCTCAGTAGCGCGTGGTGCAATTTGAGTGCGTTTTTTATGTTAAGGATTAAAATTAAATAAGGATAAATATTATTAGCCTTGTTTGATGACAATCGGTTAAGCCATGTGAACATAATTAGCTTTAAACACAGTTATTTGGTATATTTGAATGATATCAATGTCATCATAATTCAGATATCACCAGTTTTCTAAATTTATCTTGTACCTTTATTTATTTAGTACCTTAAATTATCTCTGAAATTGACTATTTGTCAACTTACACATAAATACTGCTGGTACCATGTTAGATTTAGAACTGCCTATATTTTGAAGTAGGGTTACAATATTCAAGGAATACTGATGCTGACAGGGAGTTCCATCTCATAAGATTTTCAAATATAATATGTCATAATTCGTTTTTAAGATTTACTGGATACGCGTTTGACCACCTGATGGAAAGTGACGATGTGGTCGAAGTTGAAGCACGCGATCCCAGTAAATGCCTATTTGCGAATTAGTGCGAATGTTCGGTATGTTAACTATATATGGATGGAATTCCTCTCCACGTCTAGTATAGGTAGTCTGAAGATAGAAAGGCGACGGTGGAATAAAATTTTGATGAAAGTGAGAGGATAAGGGTTCCCGGTATTATTCTTATAAATATCTTTGAACAAATACCAATACAAATTAAGAAGTAGAATAATTGTAATTGTGTAGATAACTATAAATGTAAAACTGTAGAAAACATACGGAGAGTTAGTAGCGTAGGTAAATAATACTGAGAGATCATTTAAAACAAAATAAATTCGGTCCCCGCATAAAGCTTTCGACACTCCCCGACGTTCACAGAATCCGACTCAACTGACGTAAATCACACAAAGTTTAGAAAAAAAAAACGTCGAAATAAAGAGCTCACGTGAAAGTTCAAAAATATCAGCGGTGAATATAATTATGAGAGAGAACACCCGCTGGTTTCCGGACTTCTAAATGCCGTACTATTGGACACAGCACAAGTAATCATGAAACTCGAACGATACTCAAGGCAAGTGCAATCGATCGTAGTACATCTGTTTAACTTACTCGAGAGCAAAGAAAACGTTTATCACAGCATAAATCTTTATCCAACTCTCAATAAAACTGGTTTCAGAAACTCGTCATTAACTCGGAAAGTACTGCACGGGTTTCAATGAAGTTTTCACTTTTTTGTAGCTAAGATAATACCAAATACGTTCAAGAAATTATCATCAGAATATGTTATGTTGGTAGAAGTAAAACTACATACAGCGCTGTGTTCATATATAATTCGAGCGAACTTTATATCGACGTGCCCTACACATTTTAATTTTTTCGCCTACTCCATAATTACAATTTTAATGAAAATGTTTCATCACCGCCTCGAAATCATTTTAATTATTTACACTTGCTGCTGAAAACCACAAAGAACTGTTGGCCAGTTGTATGAGTTTTGCTTTATTTTAAAATGCAAAGACAGCTGAATCTGATTGCGAGAAATGATCGAGTAAATGTAGTAGGATATTAGAAAGAGGGACTCTTTGCGTAGTTATAAATAAAAGATAACTCCTAAGTCCTACCTGCCGAGCGACTTCTGTCTGTGAATTGCAAATATCAAGTGTCTAAAGCAAACGTATAATAAAAAGTTCAGAAACATATAGGTATCAAAAGTTTCTCACCCTTACCTTATCGAGTTCTTTTCAACCTGCCTACTTTATTTTTTAATGTTAGAATAGAAGATTTTTACACTTTTTTGTGCAAAACGAATCTAAACAATAGTGTTAATTTTATAACAGTGCGATAGTAATCGCCGGTTGGATAGCAATTAAAATGATAATTAAAACAAGTAGGAAACAAGTTAACCAAAAACCGGCCATAAAACATACGAGACTCGCCACAACATCATATAAAATCATTCGTATGGGCTAGCCGGGATACAGGGTCCATTATACACGTCATATATCTCAGAAGATTGTTTTAATTATCCAGGTGGTCAAATCATTAAACTTAGCAAAGTTTTAAAGGGAACTATACTGAAATCGCGTAAAATAAATCTGCATGTACAATCAGCTGCAGAGAAACATCACTCCCGTATGTACAGTCATATCTGAAAACGGGGTCATATTTCTCTGCAGCTGACTGTACATCTGCTGCTAATATATAACGATCGATTAGTGTAGTTGTTAGTAACCCTGCCCTCCGAAACCAAGGATTGCGGGTTCGAATCCTGCTAGAGGTAGCTTTTTTTTTTTTTTTATATGAGAGGCCGGCAAACGAGCATGCGGGTCACCTGATGGAAAGCAATCACCGCCGCCCATGGACACCCGCAACACCAAAAGGGTCACAGATGCGTTGCCGGCCTTTGAGGAAGGTGTAGGCTCGTTTCTTGAAGGTTCCAATGTCGTACTCGTTCGGGAATACCGCTGCCGGAAGTCCGTTCAGGGTGGTTGTACGTGGTAAGAAGCTTGCGTGATGAATAACATTTCGTCATCATGACATTTCTTCGTCATGGATGTCTATATAAGTTATAGGTATGTTTATCCGTTATTTGTATTCTTAGTACAGGTTTAGTTCGAGACGTGATAATTGTTGTAATTTATTATTTATCATATAAATGCGAAAGCAAGTCGTTTGTCTGTTTGTTATCTTTTCACAACTAAACCTCTGAACTAATCATATATTGAATTTTAGTTGAAGGGTAACCTATTGCCTGGTGAAGTACTTTGCTCAATGACATTTTATCTAAACACGACTGTTTCTTTCAATGAAAGACAAATTATATAAGTACGATAGATCAAAATTTCTATTTATCAAATGCAGGCTTAGCAACACTTGAACTATGGTATATCCTAGGTAAAATAATAAAAAAACATCATTGCCTTAGATGATCAATTGTGATGCCTTTTTTAATTTTAGTTGGTATACAGTGATTATATTGCCCAGCTATATTATAGCCTCATAATGATCTTTTGAGGTAAAGTAGTGGAAGAAGCGAAGCAATCCTAGGGATGTACTAAATTTTGACGAAGTTGTCGATAATAGTGACAATGAGAAATGTAGATCGAGTACCCAAATTTTATAGAAAACATATTAAATAATAATAAGATCAATGTTTTCATATAAACCCCATTTGTCACCTGCTAATACCCAGGGAATAAGATAAACTTAATAACAAGTTTTAAATACGCTTAAATTCCAGACGTTATTAAACCATTTGCAAAGAACTTCACAAGTTTCCTAAAAGAAAAAAGTCTTGGACGGTTAAGGCAATAGACTTTAGGTTCCCTGAGACTAAAGTTAAATATCCATTTAAATTTTCGACGCAGGGAGAATCACTCTTGGGAATTCAGCGTTGCAGCCACATAAAGCGCTTTACTGCGCGACTATTGGTATTAGAACTTAGTGAGTATGTACCAATGTATGTGAAATAGTAACTCAAGTGATGAAAGGCGATACTTATTAAATATACAAATGGTGGTAGAAAACACGTCCATCAAAGATTTGCCATATAATTATATTAGCATTCAAGGTGCTCAAATAGAATTTAATATTTAAGAAAAACTAATTTTTATTTAACCTCCAAATAATTTTCTCTTTTTTAAATCTACATGCAATACCAAGGTAAAATCAGCTTTATCACATTACCCTACATTGTAAGGTTCAGTTTTCTTACATGCTGATAAGAATTTGACCAGCCTGCCCAAAAAGTTACCTATCTACGAGTACTTAGATCTCTGAAGTATTACAAAATAACAACAACTATTTCAGAAGATATAGATCAGAAAGCCAAAAGTTATATTGTCAAAAAATCGAATCCGGAACCCACAGAGTTCGTCTTTTGAAAGACAATTTGACAGGCTTGCGTGTATTCTCTGCATATAAATGTGAGATAAAATACTCATACATATAATAATAAACGAGAGTAATAAATAAATTTCTCTATTAAGTTAAGTAAATACTTATGTTTTGCTAAATAGCAAAACTTTGGGATTTTGAGATGCCGGCTAAGAAAGGAAAAATCTATATTTCTGTGTATTTGACTGCCTCGAATCCAACACCAAAAGCGCGACTATCGCTATATTGCCATATAACGGCTCAAGGAAAGCGCATCAAGCGACAGCGAGCGATACTCACCTACCTAACAGTACATAGCTTCGTCGACGACGGCACTAAATCAATACGAGCCATCACGCCTCCCTCCTTCCTCCACCCCACTCCCCGCTTCAAGCCTCTGCGTTCCCGCCGAAAGCAGCCACCACCCTTGAAAAGCTCGTGAGCTGAGCTCCTACTTCTGTTCGGCTTTTGTGGAGGTGTAGCACGGACGAAACGTCTTGGGATTTGCTATGAACACTCCAATTGACAGCGCGATATTCGGAATTCACTCGTTTTAAGTTACAAGTAATGGTACTCGTTGTAGGTATAAATTTAAGTAGAGTCATTTCTATCTAATATTTCTATTAAATAATAACTTTTATATGCCGCCTCGTCGGTTACATTGTACCAAATGTTAGTGTTGTTACAAGTGGCACCAAGTGGTAGATCTCTATCCCTTAGCCAATTAGGTAAAGTCGCATTGTTTTGTTCTGGTGCGAAGCATAAGAGAGCAAGTACAATTACTGGCTTTTGAAGCACACAGCGTGAAACTTTACAAACGTCTAACAATTTGTCGAGAAGTTCAGATGCCAAGGACAGCACAGTGCACTTTTCACCAGGATAAAAATATTCTACCAATTGAGGCCTGAAGAGAGCGCATCTATCCTCAGCCCATTCTTCGTATAATTACTCGTAGATATATTGAGAACAAATACTATTAATTGGAAAAATTTGATTAAAGATAAAATAATTAGGAATATGACAGATCGATTCGTTAATCGCCATATGTATCCCTGAGAATCTCTTATAGAGCTAATTCCACCTTTGTACATGACCTCTCGTTTGTATTTTGTTTTAAGTATTTAGCATCCTTGGTTCATCTTTCTTTATTCACTCCAAGGTCTGTATCACGAGAGTATTGTTTTCATAGTATTGTACTATGCACTATGGTGCTGGTTTGCAATACATTTACCGTGAAGCCCAAAACACATATTCCTCCTTATAATTTTTTATCATTTATTATCTTGCCATAGATTTTGACCCAAAAGTAAAGGTCTCCATATAAACGGAGATTCCCGGTCTCGCTACTATAAAATTTCACTGACTTATACTGGTCACCTTTTATCTTTGATCAAATCATGTCAAAGTTTAAAATATACAGATTTCAAATTTACCTAATCTGCAAATTAAAAAAATACACACACATAAACAGGCTACATAAACCATTACTGACCAGATATCTCTTCCAAGACACAATTTATTAAAAATATAATATTTTGATTTATAATTAAAAGAGTCAGCTTTGATGGTAAATATAGGTAATATGTTTTAACTCAAAACATTACAAAACTGTAGTTCAGAGGTTATTAAACAAGTATCTAATTAATTTAGACAATCAATTTGCCAAGCATTAACTCATAGTGGCCGCACTATAATTATCCGTAATGTTTCTACTAAGCGACTGTATAAATCAAACATGCGACGCTATTGTTCGATTCGTGTTAGATTGATAAGGTTATTCCCTAGTGTGAACGGGACAGATATTCATTCATTGCTTTCTATTCATAAGTGATTGTATAAGCAAAAAACTGCGAATGATTACGAAGTTATAAAATAATTTTCGAAATGTATATTTTTAATAATTTAACTACGAGATTTAAACATAGAACTTCAATGCGTAATTACCTTTGAAAATTTTATACAAAAGCAATAAAATTGCATGTGTAAAATTTAGTCTGAGAATTTTGCATATACTGAGAATCTCACTGAGAGACCATCAAAAACTTTTTGCGCGCTTTTAGAGTTAGAAAACGATTTTCGTTCTATTTACATAACGTTTTAACCCTCTCGAGTTATTCTTGTTTTGAAACATTCAATCCATTAACTCGCCATTTCATTTTAGCGCTTTTCGTTCGCTAAGAATTTTCGAAAGTGAAAACGTTTCTGTTAATATTTTACCCTAAAGTCTCTTCATAATTTGGCGTGTTGAAAATTGCAACCTTTTAGGAAACTGATTATACCTCTGTAAGAAATTCTCTTCGGCATTAAATAAATAAACCTTGATGACGTCAGGCAGCTTGTGGACGGGATCAAATTACCTGAAAAGGCGAAAAAATAATTATAAAAGTAAGTCTGTAATGATTGACACATACATTTTACTCATATCATTATCATATGAGCCACAGGACATCCACTGCTGGCCTTAGGCCTCCACCAATACCCAGGTAGACTTATTGGTATAATTTGAAATATTTCCCTTATAATTTGATCCCTAATTATGGTCTCATAGTACTACTTATACGAAGACTATAATTACTTCTTCATAATATCACATAATATAGTGACACTACATACGGATAGATAAGCTTTGGCAGATATTGTTATTTTCTTTTTCTATAGTTCACTCAGTTCTTTTTATAGCCAAAATCGTTAAAAATCTTTGACGTCTTGTCATATATTTTTTTAGTATTGTAATCTTTGTACTCGAAGGCTTACACAGTGAAAGTCGAAAGATATAATCAACGCTAAAACTATTCCAGATTCAAATTTTTAATGGGCCCGTTCCTGCTACAGGCAATAATGAAATAAGCGCAGGACAAATATAATAAATCTTGTCGCGAGACGCGAGGGCGGCAAGCGACTTCCTCTTTCGATATTTGAATTTAATTTAGCGTTCGCATTGTCCCTTTTGTCAATTTGAGCAAAATTTTTTGAATAACGAAAATTCTGCTATGTTTTTTTTTTTAATAAATCATTGGTGTTTGATATTATGGAGTTCACATTAGTATTGGATGCAATGGATAGCAACTTATTAATAACGTAATTTAAGCATATAACCCGTAATAACATTTTTTGAATGCACAAGGGTTAACTTGACCTCAATTACATCTGATGTTAAGTGAAGTTGAGATCGAAAGTGGAAAAGTGGAGCGCGCTCAAGCTTAACCCCCAACTTCTGGAACCTCTTCTTAATTCAACCTCTATTTATTTTTTCTTCTTATCTTATCTGAAACCGCCGGAACACAATAATGCTATCAACAACTCTGTTTGGCGGCAGACTTAGATAAGATGCTGGTAGCTGGCCAAGAGGATATTAAAATGCCCTAATAAACAACAAAACCGAGAACTAAACATTTACGCCGCTGGGATTCCAACTCATGGCCTCCCTTTTGTAAACCTTTGTTATTAATATTATACCAACACATTTGTTGGACTGGCTATCTTTTCTCTGACAATTGTTGGCGAATTTTTCATTAATTTATTTTTCCTTTTCTTCAGGGCACATTATGTTATTACTTATTTGATTAATACGTTATCGAGATGCTGAGATAACATCAACTTATCGACAAGATAATAAATTACTACTGCCCTTAGGTGACATACTGATTGGAATAAAAAAAAGAAAAGGATTTTTTTTAAAATTGTTCGTTTTATCGTTGAAACAATTCTCTTTGTAAAGTATGATCCTGATGAATGAGCTATAAGTGCACGTTACAACAATATTGGCTGCGTAAATTGGTTAAATCTTTGAAAAGCTATATTTTATTCGCAACTTTTAACATTGCTACGTGAAATTGCCGTGATGTGTTGAAATAACTTCTGAAGCGGATTTGCATTATCATTTCGATTGTCGTATCGGAGTTTGACAGGGTCTAATTTTAAATAAGTAAATAATCATTTAGAGAATTTCTTCCGGAAAGTGTATTGTACATACATACATACATGCATATTATATTTATAAAAAGGAATTGGAGCCGGAAGAAGCCAGGACTTGCTGGACAGGGTTTCTAGTATTGAAAAAAAAAACGAAAAGATTTTGAATAATGTTCCCATTTTTGTAAAACTAGTTCAATAATAGGATAGTAGAAAATATTTAGTTTAAAAAAAGTGGTATAATTTTGGACAGAACAGATGTTTCGCTGATCCATCTACTATTTACAAATAGGTAGGTCCTTAAGTGTTTTACGGGATCACTATAAGGTCTGTTGAATATTTGTTAGGAATTGTAAAATTTGTAAAATTCCACTACAGAAAATACCCAGAGCTTTCTATTTCGAAGTGCCTGCCAATTAGAGCATTGGATAAAGTTGATTAAATTTTTTAAATAAAAATTCAAATACTATTCTTCGAATTTTTTATTCGAAGTGAGGAGCGTTGTTCTCATTTCTTTTTAATAACACATATTTTCATTTTGTTAATCTTTATTGCAGTATTTGTATTTAGAAAATCAGTACGAGCGTCTCATAAGCTTTTTAGAGGGTAGTTAGCACACTGGGTCATTATCCTAAGCACCAACTAGCCTGTTGATGTTCTGTGTGCGTGTGTGTACATTTCAATGTTGATAGTAGCCAACGGTGGCAATGGCGGGCGAAACTCGGGTGGCGATCGTGTTTCGCGTGCTTACATCCAGGATTATATCAACCGCCTTGCCTCACGGTCTAGAAATAAGGCAGGCGGTACACTGGAGTTACAGGTAATCGTAACTATATAACCATTTGTGATCGTTTATTTTGTTGTAAATTATTGAAATAATTTGTGATGCTCCAACACAACATTTACATTATTTTTAAGTATTAGTTATTATTTATTTACAGTATTTATTAGATGATTTGTCTTTCTTGTTTACTAATTAGTATCCTTGAACGTTAAGAGTCAGCACATAAAGTGGTACTAAAATATAGGTAATAATGTATCTTTCAATATTGTCTAACTAATATTATAAATGCGAAAGTTTGGATGTTTGTTTGTTTGTTTATTTATTTGTTTGTTGCACAATCACGGCGAAACGAATGGACGAGCGGACACTTGGACTATAGGTAGAATATACCCTAGTTTGACACATAGGAATTTTTTATCCCGATAAAATGAGTAGTTTCCGCGGGATAAACAAATTTCCGCGATAAAGTTATTCTACGCAGGCGCGGACAGAAAGCTAGTTAATAATAAATAAACTATCGACTTTGAGTAGTGGTATTATATACGACTCGAGACAGACTCGCGTCTGAGTTAGACGGTACATTTCAATGCACGTGTATATCCTCAACTTTAAACATCGCCCTGATTGTAATCAAATTCCGGGCAGTATCTCTATATATACATATATCAAGTATGCACGTTACTGAATACTTTTTAAATTCCCCTCCCATGCCTAGATATCCCAAATCGTGACTTACGCCAGCACCAACTATGTTGTAATTACGCTAGATTACACGCCCGATTGGTCGCGCTTTGGTAATCATAGTAGGATGGAACATAAATCAGAAAATGTATTTATATCGAACGATGCTGTTGATAGGAAAAAAAATCAATTAAGATTAGTTAAACGAGGTAAAGATTGTTGTAATTAATTTGTAAGTAGGTGTGAAAAATTCGAGGACTGAGCAATGGAGATGATTACAGATTACAGACAAATAGACAAGTTTCATTCCATATGTGAATAGTGATAAACATGATGTCAATACAAGAAATAAAGATAAACTTGCAGGTCACATAAGTCGCCTCCGCAAAGTCAGTAATTCATTCAAAGGGCTATGTACACGCTTTTTCAATAAGGTTCCTGTTGATATACAAAATCTATTTTTTTTAGTATATCTAAAGATACTATAAAACAGAAACTTATTAAGAAAGAATATTATAAAATATCAGAATATTTAGATGATAAACATTCATGAACATAACCAGCCCGTTCGCATAAGTTCGCCGAAATATTATAATATAAAATAATAATTAATCATTTTGTTATATAACAACCAATTTTTTAAAAGAGCAACCTCTCGAGTTTCTTGCTTGTTCTTCTCAGGGGAAAATTGCCTTTTGAACAAGCAGTAGCTTTAAAAAAGGTAAAATCTGACCATTTTAAGTCTACACTGTTTACTTACAAAATAAAGCATTTTTGATTGATTTGTGTGCCAAAGTTGTAAAACTACCTATATTTTACATTCAAATTTATTTATAGAACTTATCGATCTAAGCTTGTGAAGTTGTATACTTTACTATACAATATGAATCTCAAAAAATGGTTATAAAGGAGCATCTCCACATACCACTTAGTTCTACAACGAGTACCTATTATGAGTCGCTGCCTCAAGGAACTCATTAGTCCATGAGTCAAACATTAAAGAGCTCACCACAACGTCACCTTGAAAATTTATACAATGAGCATATCATCATATCAGTCGAAATACGTCTACTGCTGGACAAAGGCCTCACCCAAAGATCTTCACAACGATCGGTCCAGCGCATATTTTTAATATGCACTACGGGTTAGTTACTTGACCTCAATCAATTCTGATGTTAAGTGAAGATCAGGCCAAAGGTGGATGCGTACTGACCCAGAAAACCTATCTTGCAATGCAATTAAAAAAACATTTTCGTAAACTTGCTGAATATTATCTATATATGTATATGAAGTTACCCTTAGATGGCAAAAATTTACTTATTGTACAAATTATATGGGGAAGACATTGTTGTCTGTAACACAGTTTTTAACTACCACAGACAACAAAGCTTCAACAGTTGTGTAATTTATTTCGGTTCAATAAAATATTGTTATTGTTATTGTTATAGTTATAGTTAGAATATTTCATTTATAATTTCAAACAAATTTTAACTCTATATATTTTGGATAGATATGAATTTATTTAAATATAGGATATCCCTATAGAAATGTTTGTGATGTTTAATTTTAAAATGATTAAGTACCAATATTAGCTCCCCGCGGAATAATTAATGTAACAAAAAATATAATGTACATTTGCGAAAGAATTGCAAAAACATATACCTAGCCTGTTGGGCCGCATAATTTTATGTTAGTTATACTAAAATATTTTTCTGCCCAAATAAATTGGTACGGAACCCTGATGTGAGTTAGGCTCGTACATGACCGGTTGTTTTCTTTTGTGATACCACCAATTAGTTTCCGGTTTCACTTTCCGGTGAAAAAATATACAAATGCAAGATTTTATTTGACACGTTCAGGAACACAACTCACATCTCAAGACATGTACCAAAACAAACCACATAAAATTTCTTTAAATCTTAAATCTCAAGATTCTTTGACAGACTGGGTCACTATTGGCTATGTCGTTTAGTCCTAAGCTGTCATCAAGTTTAATTTAATTAAAGTCGGAAATAAATGTTCGTAGGTATTTATCTTTTTATTTATCACACAAACATTTACCCCTCGCGGGATTCGAACCCGCAACCGTTGGTTTCGCTGACAGGAACACTAACCACTACATCAATCGGTCGTCATAGTTAACGATGAGATACAAAGTTGTATCTTAAATCACTTCAAACACCAATAATGTGCTAACAAAAATAATAATATAGGGAAAATTATATCTCATAAAATATTAAATAAAATATAGTGTATGTATGAGACATTGTGATTTTTAAATATCATTCTACAAACAAATACAAACAGGTCACTCGTTTCTCATTTTTGAATGCTCCCATTGAACATGGTCCGTTACATTGCGCTAGATCACGACCTTGAGAAATGTAGGTTATGGAGACTTGAATAAATTCTAAACCGTATCCTCAAAATGACACTTGTTTTAAAAGACTTTTATGACTATAATATTATCATACTATTTCTATTAGATAGCAGATACGAAGCATATAGAAATTGCTCTTAAATATTTAATAGTATTCCTAAAATGACACCAGCAGCGTTGCTCACACGAGTGACGTCGAGTAGGTGCGGCAAGGATACATCAGTGATGGGGTGACACACTGTTATTATTAGTTTTTTGTCCCCACTCTACCCCACTCTCCCCTCAGCTACGGAGCGGCCGCCATTCCTCGCGTTAGAAACTTTTTGTGCACTTTTTGTGGACGAGCCAGATACGTCCCTACTTTTTGTCCCTACCCGATTGGCAGGATATTGTGAAATTTGGTCCATCTAGTCTAACACTGATTGATTACCTTTTATTTATCTTATCGAGTTCCCAGCATAGTTTATGACAAACTAATAAATCTCTTCTTAGAACACACAATCACTCACACGAAATTCACATAATTAATTATACATGGAATAATTTGCTCATCTGTGAATATTTAACGACTCATAAATGCTCATAAACCGAGATGGATGGGAAGACGTATTGCAAGATATCGCTCCGAGGCGAAAAGTTACAATTTAATTTATTAATTATTTACAACCAATCCGCTTTAACGGCGACTTCATTCCGCTATTACGTAAACCAGTTTAAACATCGCAATAAATCGAACAGTAGATAATGATTGCGGCGCGCGGTGAATTTTAATTGAGCTTTTATCATTTTATTCAATAAACACGCGAATTTTTACGTTTATGTCGTGCACGAGAAGGCACCTCCACCCGCCGGTTCAGGAATTGCTACTAAATCGAAAAACCGGTGAACAACTAAGGTGGCTAACCTTGAAAAACTTTTGTTTATAAACAAAAACGTTATGCAAGAAGTTACAAATGGTGAATCGGTGTAAAGAATCGGGTTTTATGGTCGCATTATATGGCGAGGCGAGATAAAGCGTTTGTTTTAGGTCGTAAATAAGACTGCAACAGGTACGGTGCCAACGGGACTCCACAATCACGCTTACGCTTTCACTTTTGCTTATCTTTGTGCATCGATCTCTTTTGTAAATATAATACAATGCTATTTAGTAGCTACCGGTGTTTGATTTATTGGAATTATAAAAAAATATCACTTCCATGAATTGTCAATGTTTGGAAGAAGTCGCTATCAGCGATAAGACCGCCTTTGTACACTTTTACCCTTTATGTTAAATATTCGTTGTATTTTATTTTGTATGCAATAAAGGATTTAATAATCATAATATGCTATCACAATGGTATCCTTCAATCACTGTAAATTTTAGAAAAATAAAAATATATCTCGAAGCCTTATGTTGGTTAGGTACAAAAATCTTGTTCCAAAATGTGCTACGCCTGTACTTACTGTAGACAGGTACTAGAATAGAAGAGACGGGAATAAAAGTTCGTTGCAAACATTTCCCCCTAGCGAGATTCGATCCAGCAACTGTTTCGCAGATAGGACCACTACCCACTATACCATTCGGTTTTTCTAATACTTCTGAGAAATCCGCTCTAGGCAGATAAGTTCGTATAGAATTATTAGTATTGGAGAAACTTGGAATATAAGTTACGTAGTGTACTTACTCCACCCACAAGAGCATACCTCTTAAATTGAAGAAGAAGTGTACTTCTTTTCCTTCCTTAGAATCGCTAACAGTAGTAAACTCATTAATATTATGATCTGCATTACTTAGAGTCGTTGTTCAGTAGTGGACTATAACAGGCTGAAATGATGATTGAGAGTTTAACACGATCTACGTCACTAAGATGTTGATTAAAACAAAAATACCATAACTTTCACACTTTTTGGTATTTATGGAAGTTGTAAAAGGTGACCATGGGAGTACTATATAAATTCTGTGCCATGGGACTCTCCACCAAAAAACATCTATAGATTTGCACGTTTTAAGGTGTTATTTGAAGCATTAAACTTTAATGTTTGGAACACCCAAATGCTAATGTTTGGGATTTCTCTGACCACGTCATTTGGGATAAAGTTCGTGACGTTATGTATATAACCCAAAAGTAACAAACTGCTTACTTTAGTAGGTACAGTGGGTGGGTACCCAACCCAACCCAGGGAGATATACTGGCCTTTGGAGTTAGACATGTGCGATGTAACCAGTGACACACCTACCATGGCGTAAAACCAGTGATACACCTAACATAGCGTATAACCAGTGATACACTTAACATAGTGTACAACTAATAACCCTACCATGGCGTATAACAAGTGGAACCAGAGCAAGAAGATGATGACACCTAATATAGCGTATAACTAGTGATACAGCTAACATAGCGTATAACCAGTGAACCTACCATGGCGTATAACCAGTGGGACCAGAGCAAGAATATGATGACACTTAATATAGCGTATAACTAGTGATACACCTAACATAACGTATAACCAGTGAACCTACCATGGCGTATAACCAGTAATACACCTACCATAGTGTATAACCAGTGATAAAGCTACCATGATGAACCACATGATATAGACTGTCGCTGAGCGTGTAAAAACGGAATCCAAAAAAATGGATACGTATACCATAGCTCCCGTCCCACAGACCCACCTACTAATAGTAATTGAAGAGGTCGAGTATGAATAATATTTGGGCGGTCGTCACGCGGGCCACGAATCGATACGTAATTATAGAGTGAAAACATACCCCTCATAAATATTTTATCCAGTCGAGGGCGAGGCCGGAATAGCCCGTGGCTGCTATTGTGTAGAACTACTCACCATAGCGTTAGGTGACGTCAGACAATTCAGAGTACATGAAGCTATTGATAGACATGAAGATTATTAAACTGATAACAAATTTGGATGAATAAAATTGCACGACACGTTTGAAAGCAACGACAAAATCGGAATTGAAAAATTTAAGTAAAATGCAAAATAGGTGAAAATAGGTGCCATAATATCAGAAAAGTGGGCAATAAATTTAAAAGTGAATAAAATTTTGATAACCTCAACATGACACAACATTCGTCGAATATTTCATTCCGAAAATTTCAACGCTTCCTCTATACCCGAAATATTCCGATAAAATTGTTTTCAACTTTTATCTAATTTCTGTCCACGCGAAGGTTGCATGTCTGATGGCAGTTAAAACACGTTTTAGATTAAACCACTGCCAACTTCCACGAATTATATAAAAATTGGCCGTGAAATTTCCCATTTGGTTCACAGTATTTGAGTCGTTTCAAAATAACCGTCGAGTTTTAGGTATTTTAAAATTGTTTCGGCACCAAAAAAGAATATAACCAACCCGTCTCTTCCCATGGGTGTCGTAAAAAGCGACTATGGGATTATGACGAGCGTTAATGTTTGGGTTATCTCTGACCACCCCGTTTGGAATAAAGGTAGTGACGTTATGTATGTACTTATGTTATTCGGTTGTACGTTCAGAAATTTGAGAAGTTACTTAGTGGGATTTATTACAGCAGCGAACATAATATTTTTTGTTCCAATTACATTAAAGCTTGCTTTCTTTTGTATCATAAGCAGACAATTATTGCCCACGCATTGTAATTCAATTCGCAAACTGAACAATAATAAGAAACTAATTGTTAGCAATTTAATATCTGATACACATCAGGGCCGAAAGACGACGAGGCCAATTATCAAGTTATCTTGCCCGCATATCACAAAAACAAAGGGTCAAACCATTTAAGGCGCTATATTGTCCAATATAAGAAGCGGAAAAAACAAAAGCATCCACAAGTTTAATCTATGAGAGAATTTAATAAACATCTGCTTGTAGGAATCCGACATGTCGCATCTGTTGCTCTGGCGTCCGTCGGTTCTTTTTTCAAAATTTCAAATGCGTGCGAGTCGCTTACATACAACTAGCTAACGGCAGATGGTAGAGCCCGTAGAGCACCCCCTTAACAAAAAGCAGTCCTAAATATTATTTGTTTAGAGTAGATATTAGAACAGTAAGTTATGTAGTGTTCGTTTTTTAGGGTCGTCTTTAAAAAGTTAGATTATGATGTACAAAATTTAAATTTGGCGGCATTTTTGGTAGGGCTTGTGGTAGCGATCGCCGTAGATAACGGTAAACGGGGTCATTAAACTTCCCTACCTTAATTTCAGGCAATATTGTTTTAATGTGATGCATTCATCAAATGCGTTTAGGGACTTGTTATTCTAATGTTTTTGCCACTTATTTTATTGCTTTCCATTAGGTAATAACTTTATTGTTAAAATGTTAAACTAAATGTCAGGTAGTTCTCTAAAATATAGCTACCAAGGTATTGTTCAATGTGCGTACTTACTAGATTTACTTTTTAATTTTTAAAGTTCAAAATCATTTATATAGAATCATCTAAGGCAGAAGGCCTAAAACCTGAGAACCAATAATAAATTGGGCCGCACCAAAATCGGTTCAGCCGTTTACAAAAACTTTATATCTATTACAGTGCTCACTAGCAGCTTATTACTATCTAATAATCCTCTAGTACTGATTGGTAACCTTGGTTTTTGATTGGTAAACTGAATGGATTCTACTTGGATAAGCCTGTAGGACCCTGGCAGCATTTAACATTACAACACATAAACCTATTCAAATAAAATGCAGAAAACCACATCGAAATTCGTCCAGTTGTTGTGGAGCCGCTAGTAGCAAGTAATGGAATGTCTTACGTAGCACTAGATTTGACTTGACGCTCTACGTCAGTGGGATTTATTTATTATTTATTATCGTTTAATAATACCTTCAAGATTACCTGCAGAACATCTAATCTGGTAACTTGAAAGCGTATTAAAACATACCTAAGACTGTAATGAAAAAAACCACAATAAAGATAGGTGTAACCGTTCCTCAGAAAATTGCAAACCAAACAAACACCTTTTACCGCCAAAATAAACCTGCTGCGTTCCATGGCCGTTGAAAAATGTAACACCGCCGCTTCAACCGCTACTTAGTATAATTAGACAGGATAAGAAATATTTGAACTCCGCCCTTCAAGAGAAATAACAATACAGTACAATTTAGAAATAGAGCGGGAAACCCCCAAGGGCTTCTACTAAGCTCCTTTCCCATAAATTTAGAATCGGCCACTTATACGTGTTGTGGAAAAACCAAAAGAAAAATATCTTTGCAAACGATAAGAGGCTGTAACGGAATTGCGCTAAGGTTTATTTTCCCTTGCGCATTAATTGTGTTGATGGTATGTTCTGAAACCACATTTGGAACAAGGGGAAATGAATAAATGTAACGAACTCAATCAAAGCCGAGCGTTTTAAGCAATTTTGAACGAGCTTATAAATATGTATGAGCTAAAAATTTCGTTTATTTATTTAGACTAAATTTCTGCTCTCATTGGGTCACTTACTAAAGCTTTCTCCATGAGAAATTGGGAATAACAGAAATATGAAAACAATCTAAAAATGAAAATTGGTGTATAAACTAATTATCCCTTTCAGACCCGCGTCTTACTGCAGTGACATATTGAGCTAAAAATTGGGTCTGGGGCTAATTAAGGGGTCCTGAAAATGAATATGACATGGAAAAAAATTCAGGAAAACTGGAAAATGGTTTTTCGGGATACTCACGATTGTATCATACTGGGCCGCATCTTGGTACACTCACATTCGTGAGGGTGAGATATAGAGTACATAATTCATAGCCATTTACTTTACGAATCAAACTTTATTTGGCAAAAAATAACGTTAAGTCTAATCAGTCTCCATTATAATACTAAAAAATAGTAACAATCACATAAAATTAAGTAATGTTACGAGGAACTTCAATTTTATTATCAGTCTCAAAGTAATAATTATTTTTGTATCAATAATTGTACCTGCATTAAGTAATCTAAATGTAGTAATACGTTAGTAAATCATATATCGAAATAGTTACTTTTCATTGTGGAATACATAGAAACAGTGGTTATCTTTGGTACTACACAGATAAACATTACACTTGGTGCATCGAACTTTTGATCGGCTGCTACAACCTTTCAATCTACAGCATCTAGGTGCCTTCAATGTATCACATATTGGCCAGTGATTATACCCATCAAGTCTTTTATCGATCGTTGGTATCATAGCCGGCTTGTAATGAGATGTTGAAGGCATTTCAGCCAAATCATCAGTAGGTTCACGTTGCCGTTTTCTAGTAGGGCCACCAAGCAAAAAATCAGACACGCTTAGCTTGAAGTCGAGAAAATCTATTGCTTTTTGTTTATGTAACAGTGAAGCTTCTCGATATTCATACCAAGAGTTAACAATTGCCATGTCAAACAAATGCATGAAGACTTTCAGTGGCCACTTACGCGTTTTATGCCAAGATCGATATGCCTCCATCATTTGATCGCTTACATCTACTCCGCCCATGTTTTCATTATATTTTCTTACAGTATTTGGGCATGGAACATCAATGTATCTCTTGTTGCTTTTATCCCAGCGCTGAACATTCACAACGGGCTGGGCCCCAATACAAGTGGAAGCCAACAAGACCGCCTTGGTATCTTTCCATTTGATCACACAAAGCTCTTTTTTCTGGTTCACTACTTCCTCATAGTCACCACGTTTCATTTGAGCATCCTTAGTAAATGAATATCCCTTGAATCTGTTTGTCATCATAGTTCCTGTACCTTCAATTTCCTCAGTAATCATTTTCTCTAGCAAAGGTATGGTCGTGAAGTAGCGGTCAAAGAATACAAAACTCCCTTTGGGTATTGTCGTAATTAGTCTCAATACGACTGCCGGTCCTAAACCAAGAGAATTGTCAGGGAAAGGTGTTGTATTACCTTGGTATATTTCGAAATCCAAGACCAAACCTTTCGACGTGGTAATCACGAAGTTTTTCAGCCCCACAGGTCTTGGTTTACCAGGAACATATTGTTTAACTGGACATTTTCCGAGGAAGGGGATCATTTGCTCATCGATAGAGTATGTACCATTAGTTCTCGGCAGTTCTAGACATCTTTTGCGCACAGAATCAAGCAATGGTTGAATCAACCAAAGGCGGTTTCGAGACTGTTCTTGTGTTGAAATAGATCCTTTGTCTACGATATGCAAATTGGTTCTAAACTGGAAAAATCTCTCTCTAGTCATTGCATCTGTAATATACGGCAACTTGAACCGCTGGAGCCATGCCATTTTTATCCTCGGGTATTTTACACAACCAAGAATACCGTTTATGCCAAAGAATTTTTTAACTTCGGCGGCAGTGACTGGCGGTTTCAGTTCTGCGTTCTTAGTGGTATGGTAGTAGATATTCGTATTTATTGCGAACATCTCGTACACATCTTCTGTGAAATATTTTTCGAAATATTCAGCAGGCGAGAGTATCTAGAAATTAAAAAAAAATATGATGAGTTAAGAGATAAGTAGGTATGTAAATCAAATATTTAAAAAAAAAACTAAACAACACATACGTCATCTGCATTAGAAGTTACTGATGGCATGTGTTTGGACCTAAATATCCGTCTAGACCAAACATTTGTATTAGTAGGGGTGGCCACGACAGGAACACCGATCTCCTCTTCTGTATCATCGTCACTAGTATTATTTTCAGGTTCTTCTCCTGGTGGAACCCAAGTTTCGTCTTCGTCTGATTCCTGACCGAAGTCAGAATCATTGATGGCCTCCAAAATAGCGTCTTCGTAGTTTGCTAAGTTTCTTCTACTCATGATTACCGTTTACTACAATCAAGAAGCCCTGAAACATCATCGTAAACTTATTTCTATTTGTATTAAAATATTAGTAAATATTACAGTTCGGACCAGAACCTCACAATCGTGACAGTAATGTTTAGGCTATCACAAAAGAAATCAAATTAATGAATAATCATTTACCACTATCACCACATGTAAATTAACTTTAATCCAGTCATAATAACACAACAATAATACAGAAATTACTTACGTGAGCATTATAATCCAAACCACACAATAACCTGTCGTGACACGTACACCTCGCCGCGGATCACAGTCGAACTGACGCCGAGCGATTCAAAGCAATGGCAGCAAAATTTGAATAGGTGTAACTGACTACCCTCACAATCGTGCGAGGTTGAGCCCGTCATCCTAATGTCATTCAATAATGTTAAAAAAATTCGTGATGTGACACTCACAAAAGTGACTGTCTGGTCTGAAAGGGTTATCTAATTCCAATATTGAATTTTTGATACAATTTTGAACTGCACGAAATTATGTCAAAGGTTGTCCCAAAAATTTGCAGTGAAATTTTTCTAATGTTATAGTGCAACGTGGCTCGTGTGTCTCGTCGAAAGACTTATGTCTTTGACCCTCAAATTCAGTAATTTAACTTTTCCCCTCCGGATAGCATTTCATTTACCTCTTCAACCGATACGCTGCGTGGGACGAACTAATCTAGAACAAAATACGGCGTGGAGTTGCAGGTCTTACATTAAGATTATATAGTCCTAAATACCTTATACTTATTCCGCTCACATATAATGCATGGGCAATAGTGTACTGCTTGCCGTCTGATATTCACAAATGCAGGAGCAGGAAAGCACCACTACATAAAGCAATCACCAAACGACAAACAATAATTCCTACGCGTTACGCCTCTATACGAATCACCATAGGGGAACACCGCACTGTGCAGATGAGATTTGTTGTATAGTACTTTATAGGCAGCTAAATAAAACGCTGAAAGTGAAACAATCAAATTAAATCAATAGTTACGAAAAGATACTCAGTATTTAGAAAAATATATATTTATTTTTACTCACGGCGGAACGGAGAATGTAAACCGCAAATATGGGTAGATATTGTTTGCGCGTTTCTTTAAATGTATGTTACTGTTTCCCACAATAAAAGGCTAAAACGACATAGATGAGGTTTGTTTTCGTTTAAGTGATACTATATCACTAGGTTCTTAGATTATATCTTACGGTTCTAGGCTACACTAGGCTGCATGGTTCTGACATTATCAGGACTGATTTAATTACAGATTTTTATACACTAATAGTTATAAAAGGAATACTAACCCGAAAAATGTTCTTATGTAGTAAGTGGAACACATTTACAAAATTTTGAACTGGTGAAAAATTTTTTATCCACAGAAGTGACGCAAACTGCTGTAATAACAGTACTGAAGTTGTAAAAATTTTACCCGTCACAAAACAATTTTATCGAAGTATTCGTGGTATTAAAGGGTATTTATTGAAACAATTTCGTTATCTGACACATAACTTTCTTCGTTGCGTTGAAATATTGCGTTATAGGTTAATAATAATAACATTAGTATATTCTATTATAAAAGTATGAGTATGGCATAATTTATTTAGATATTAATCTATTATAAGTATATAAATTGTATTATGTAGGTATATAATTAAGAGTAAATGTTTGAGAAGATTCTTCTGTACGCCCAGTCAACATTGTCAATTGCAAATTTGGGTGGACTGGAAGAGATCCCTCATGGGATAAGCCCGCCTTTGTAGACTATTTTTACAACCAAACAAAACAAACAATAATATTTTTGGTAGCTAATGCTGTTCACATTTATCTATATCTTCGATAACTGACTCTACCATCAGAGAACAACTATTGAACTGCTTCAACAACAAACACAATGTACCTAACCTAGGTGACTATACCATTTTAATGCCATCGTCACTCCACATAGATGTGGAGTCACACATTCGCCAATTGCCAAATTGGAGAACTCGTAAATTCAACGTCGAAGGTTTTAGGTTTATTCGCGATTTTCAGAAAAGTTGACTAAGTCTACTTACCTGTTACATCAACAATCTCTAATATTTAGTAAAGACTATAAATACATAAATAATAGGTAAATAAATAAATATCTTTGCACACACTATCAATACACACAGCGCCATCTAGGTCCACAGTAAGCATCTAGGCTTGTGTTATGTATACCCGATGGTTGATAAACTACACAAATACATTTTTTTGTAAATAAATACATGTATAAATACACATGTTTGTATTCATCATACAAATATATGCCCCTAGCGGGATTCGAACCCGCGACCTTTTGGAAACAAACAGGTCGTCAACTATGTATGAAATAAACTCAAAGGAGATTAATATTAGAAATAACTTATCACATATTCCAAAAAAATTATTTCTATATTTTTTTTTCAGAAGCAGCCGTCTCCATAGTGGGACCAGTGCCGATAATTCCCTCCATTGATTCGTAACGCCTCCCGTGCCACGCTACAATGGTCGCGAGTGAGCCCCGACATTTGCCATTGTGTTGTTGTCTATCTATGCTTTCTATGTGCTGCGTTATTTATGACATAGGTACCCGTATGTAAGTTTAGGGAAATTGATTTTGAGGTGATGTTATTATTTTTTTTTTCGTTTTTTAATCTAGTTTTAGTCTAGATTTTACGTAACTATGTTGACAGTTTCATATTTTGCAAAAAATAATACTTAGCTACATAAAATATATATATAAATTCATTCTATAATATTATATAACAATAAATTCATATATATATATATAAATAAATGTTAAATTCATTGGTATAACATTAACATATGTTTTCTATTCCTTGGATTCATATTACCTAATTGGGCATATGCCCTCTGCATTTCAGTATTTTTTTTTGGATTTTTTGGGTTATTGCACTTGCGCATCTTGCGTTATGTAAGAAACAGAAAAACATGACCCATCTTTATGAAGAAAATGTCTGATCTATGTACTACTTACATAACGTTACGACAGGATGTCAGATATATCCCAAACATGAACGTTTGGGTGTTCCAAACATTAACAGCTTAACTTGAAACAACATCCACGATTCACCTTTCGAAATGTAATAAAATTCAACAAATCCTTAGGGATTCAATAATAAACATTAGTTGTACAAAATATAGCCGCTGAGTGCATGACGAAAACAATGAATGTAAATAAATAATCGAATGACCACAAAGTAAGAGGGTTGTAATACAGAATCGGTCACTAAAGCACAGTGGACGTGAATGTGCTACTGTTGAAAATAAACAATTATTTCTCAAATAGGGGTGCAGTCGCGAGCACGGTTGTGAAACAGAAGCTGTGGGGTGCCATGGAGTTGGAGTCATGACGACGTAACTGAGAACTAGTTAAGGAACGAAATAGGAAAACTATCTTCTCATAGTAAACTACAACTGCCATCTCCAAATTTGTCATAGGTTTGATGGTGTCCGGGAACCTCCAGACTGGATAATAGAATTCAGAGATACTATAAAACAGAACCTAATTGAGAGAACATTTTATAAAGTATCAGACTATTTCATAGTCATCCTAGAACATGACCAGCTCGTTCGAATGCCAGGCTATTGCACAATTCATTAGAAATAAATAAATATTTGGGACACTTACGCCAATCATCTAATTCCAAGCTAAGCAAAGTTTGCACTATGGATACGTGATAACGGATAAACATACATAAATATTTACATAAACATCCATGACTCGGGAATAAATGTTCGTATTCATCACATAAACATTTACCCTTAATTATGAATTACAAATTGGTTGGTATTTGACCTCAATCACACCTGATGTTAAGTGAAGATGAGGCCGAAGGTGGTAGCGTACTGACCCGGAAACGTCATATTATTATTCTGCTAATTTTTACAGATGACAACACTATAAAGCCACCTATTCAATTTTAAATTGAAAGAGATAGTCAATTTTGCAAATACAAAATTCAACTTTAAAATAAAATTTGATTCAACATATTATAGTCCAGAATCAAGCTCCATAACCGTAAATAAAAGTAAAAGTTTGCTTAAATTAGCTTACAAGAAATGCAGTTCTATTCAGTAAATAAACAATTAATCGAAAGAAAAATTTGTCGACGACACCGTGAGCTGGATAACAAATCTATCAATAATTGATCTCTATCTAAACTTTACGTTTATTTGCAGGAAAATTCATATACTACCGTAAACCTGACAACCCTTCAACGACGGGCACCGCCAAACGAATCTGATCACTGACCCATGAAGCAAACAGAAAGGAAAATTTTCTTCTAGCAAAGAAAATACGACAATATAAATAACTCCATCGGACCCCTACCTACTACTACATCACCCTATGACAAAAGAGTTATCGGTGCGTTGAAAACAAAAATGGCGAGGTGATTTATTTGGAACGTTCACGTATTAGTCGTGTGTGATTTGGGGATTTGGTCGACCGATGGACCAATTTCGAATCGGTCGCTACAATTAGCGATCAGAGGTACATGAATCCAGCAAGACTAAACTTTATTTTCACTAAATTAATATTTGCTGTAAGTGACGAGCGTTTAAACGAGCTAGAATTGTGGATTAAACTGCGAACAAAGGTATTTTATGAGAATTTTTGGAAATAAAAATGGTCGAGACTTCAGTTAGCAACTACAGCAAAAAACATTGTAATGTGTCAAAGGCATCACAGCTAATAAAATATAAAAAAATAAAAACATACAAAAAAGGTGCGTCGCGCACATTTGCTACGCATAGTGAAGCACTGATTTCCGTTTCCAGATATTGAAATCAAGATCTGACGATGAGGTTTTTACTGGACTGTTATTTACCATCAATATCATTTAATTGAGGATGCAACAACTCGATTTATTTAGAAAAGTAATAAGTCAGAACTTGTGCAATTAGTGTTCCGTACTATTAGTACCGTTCAGTAAATTAAAAACTATCCACGGCAATGCAAATCTGATAATTTTCCTTCAATATACGCCTTATTTTCATTGCTTACAATTTTTTTTTTACAATTATTCTAGCATTAAATTTTTTAAATTTATATTAAAACTAACTCTCATGAACTCGGATAAAAATAGGAATATTTTTAAGTTCATATTTATGTTTGAGTCACTATTTTCTACAATTTATAGCAAAATTTCACTTGTCTATGTAAAGTAGTTACTCCCCAGTCACCGAAGTGATTCGTTAAGTGTTTCATTTTGTCAATGTCGATATGGTACTCTGAAAACGTTCTCATTTTGAAAATTACCTATATGCTTATGTTGTAGATTTATTATACTATACACTATGTGGTACGCTTTTTTCCACGGAAAACCTTACGTAAGTCAATTCAGGTCGGTCTAGACAAGCGACAGTCGAGGGGCGACTGTTTACTCTGAAAGAGGCTGTAAACTGTGCTTAATGAAAGTAGACAGTAATTTAGGATCGGAAAACGACAATTGATCTCTAATTATTTTGAACGTTAATAGTAGATATTTCATTTAACTAATTTTCCAACGAACACTCTAAAAATATGGTTCCAAACAGTGACGAATTTAGACTTTAATGCCGCTATTCTGAAAGTTCAAAATTTAGCACAATCAACTTTCTCGAAACGATGACCGAAATAGAAAAGGTATACGTATTAAAGTCCGAACTGATTAAAATTTTCACAGCGTTACACATTTCTGCAAAAAGATGAAAATGACAATATCGAAATCGACATAAATCCAGCGACGAAACCGAAGATTAGAAGCTAGCAAGTGAAGCCAAAACTCGATATTGGGTGAATAATCGTCGCCACTACCGGCGCGGTAGTCGCCCGGATGTGCCAGATTTATACCCGGGCGTACCCGGGTGTACCGGTCTGTGACTGTACCATTTATGGTACGTCCTATCCGTACTGTCGTCGGGTCTCTTCATAGAGCACCCGATATGTCGAGCCCGCCTTGAGGGCCGCAATTTATGGTGTGGAAACGTCATCGGACCCCGTGTTTCGGAATAAATCATACCTATATGTTTGCTTAGTGCATGAGACGTCTAAATCTCTCGCTCGCACGCTTGAATTATTTTCGTTTAGGTAGAAGCTTAATATTTATCTTACCACTTCTGACTTGAGCAACGATTGTCAATTAAAATTTAATATTTTTTACGAGTTTATTCATAAAAATAAATACCTGAATAATTAACTAACTATATTCATCATCTTCAGACACAGGACGTTCACTGCTGAACCTTTTGGGGCGATACATACTTTTCCAATGTAAAACACTTGTTTTAGTGCCAAAATGTCGTAATTGTTAGTTAATTCAATCGATGGTCTTTGTAGAAAGATATGGATATCGTAAATCGAATACTTAGAAGAGCTTGATAAAGTAGTCAAGTAAAAATACGCCATTTTTGTGGTGTAACTTCCTATAATTTCCTGATTTTTTGTAGAAGGATAGAGTCAACTCATCAGTAATAGAATAAAAATGTTTTCTAACAGTTCTATAGCTTGCTTTCGGTATCGTATATAGGTTATAAAACCTACAATATTAAATTAAAGCGAGTACTTAAACATGTACCCCATTGGGGATCGAACCCGCGACCTCCGAATCGTAAACCCAATGTTGTTTACATTGAGCCACGGAGGCGGTAAACTTTATGCTTAAAATGCATGCTTAAAAACTTTGTTTCTTAAAACATACAATTACACTTTGCTAAGCCTAAAATATTATTTTATTTCTCACAGCTTTAGTCAAGCTTTCGAAGCTGAGAAGTCCTGCGTGTTCATAACCCGGCTCCCACCTTAATTTGTAGCACTATCCATCGAGATAAAGCGAGCAAGCTCACTGGGCAGCCTACTATCTTCACAGGCGGGTACACTGCACGAAATTATATACTGAACACGCAATATAATGTCACATTGCCATGAGTATTCTAGATGTGCCTTCGCATTAATAATGAAAGATTATAATATAAAATAATAATTAATAATTTTGTAATACAAAAACCTTTTTTTAAAAAAGAGCAACCTCTCGAGTTTCGTGCTTGTGTAAAATCTGACTATTTTAAGTGTACCCTGTGTATCGACAAAATAAAGCATTTTTGATTATGATTATCATTCTTTGTGTTCAAATAAACAGGAATAGTTTGTTTATGTTCTCTATCACAATCTAACATATCCATAAGGCGAACAATATTGAATCAAAAATCAGTCACGATATTTTTTTTGTAGTGCTAATTATATTATAATCGAATCAACATTGTCATTGAATTATGTTAAAATTTGTATTTATTATAACTAATTAATTTCCAAAATAATTAAGGTGGCTATGAAAGAATTAATAATTTCCAACGTATATACATTTTACATTTGCAAGAATTGCACACTTTCCATCGTTTTTAACAGTAGAGCGTTAAAATGAACAAATTAGAAACAAAGTTTTTCTTAATTCGAAAAAAAAATTAGGAACCTGTGCAAAATAAGGCGATTGCATCGCCCACATAATATCATAGCACCTGTCGAAAAAACGGAAGGAAATGCTTCTGTACAAGATGTCATTTACGGATGTTTTTTTTATGCACAACGGGTTCGTACTTGACCTCAATCACATCTGATGTTAAGTGAAGATGAGGTCGAAGTTGGAGCGTACTGACCCGGAAACCCCAACACATTTTGGGGGACTAGCTATCTTATCTCTGACAACCGGAACACAACAATGCTATTAACATTGCTGCTTGGCGGCAGATTTTAGATAAGATGGTGGTAGCTAGCCAGGTGGACATTTTAAAATGCCCTACCACCAACCAAACCGAGTACTTAAACATGTACCCCGCTGGGGATCGAACCCGCGACCTCCGAATCGTAAACCCAATGTTGTTTACATTGAGCCACGGAGAAGGAGGATTTCATATAAAATTGTATTTCTTTTTCTACAAAATGGCACAGAGGATATTTTTTTTTATATAAAAAGCAACCATTTCAAAGATCAGTCATAGATAGACACCAAGTTCTTTTGAAAAAAAAAAAGAAATTTTAAAATTATGTTAAATAAAGCTGATATAAGAATAAATATAGTTTATTTGACCCAATTAGCGACGAACACATTACATGTAGGTATAAATGTGAAAAATAACAAATGGATACATATCTATATCTTTTTTTTTATAAATTATTATTAAAGCTAACTTTCCGCCCGTAAGTCCGTTCGCGTGGATAAAAAAATAGCTGTATATTTAGATCTATAATTAAATGTGAATATACTTTTTCAAATCTATTCAAAATCATTTTCAACCGACTTTATTACAAAAAAAAAACACCGTGTGTATTTATAGGAGTCTGTGAGACTCCGCGTTCAGGTAAGTGTTAAAATTTAATCATATCCACACCTAAAAATGCTAAGTAATCTGCTATTGTAAGAACTAAGACGAATTAATATAGTAATATATTAATTCTGTGCTAAGGGCGAACTAACACAGCAGCTCATAGCAGAACATAACCCTGAACTTCTCTAATCGCACGCAGCTTCTCTAACGACTGATCTATAGGCGAAATTTCCACACACAAATAAACCAATCCCCACTGAGCCAGCGCGATGGATTATGACCCCGCGCGCTCTAAGTATTACTTTGCCCATACCTTCTCCCAGAGAGAAGAGGCTATGCCCCAACAGTGGAGAATAAACATGAATAACGAGGAAATGTATAACTAGCTAAACTTTAAATGAATATCTAATATTGTAATTAGTATTAGTAATTGACGTTAATTTCTATTTAATAAAGAAATGCCAAATAAACCTTTCGTTTATTTATTAAAATTAACCCTATAACAATTAATATTTGATCCACGTTAAATGTAAAAAATCCCTAAAATATTACTGAATGTCGAAATAGAATACAAAACTAAATATTAAGAAAGTATTTCATGTGAGCCACAGGTAAGTCAAAAACAATTGTCTAACATTGTTAGAAGCCAACAAAAGAAGGCAAGAATTGGGTCAACTCCCTCAGGATGAAGGAATGAAGGAACGAAGGTAATTTATTACCTTCATTGTCAACTACAATAAAGGTAATGTGCTTATGCAACTTATTTCGCTCACAATACAACGGTAGTGTGAGGTGAGTTTCTGTTTAGACTATTTTAAAATTTGCATGAAGTTTTAGGCGTCACGTGTATTGTTAGTTTCGAATAAAAGAGGTATTTATAAGAGTTTTGCAACTTGCTTTTCTCAGTTTAAGTTTTACTTTACTTGTCCATTGTTAAGTGTAAGTTGAGTTTTATTTCCTTCCTCTACTGTTTTCACTTCAAAATTTCGACATGTCTTGATATATATACCTGATGTTAAGTTTATATAAGGTTATAATTTATTGTATCAAACAGCCGGAGTACAACAGGGATGTTAACTTTAATTCTTGGCAGAAGACGTACAATAAGGTTAGCTAGTCAGGACATTATGTCGATAGTACGACATAATGTCATGACCTTTATTCCAATCAATCAATCAACAACATTGCTGCTAACATTTGAGATTACGTTTACGATAATAGAATAGAATGTTTAATTTTCATTTAAAAACTGTAACAAATAAAGAGATGGAATTTAAATATAAACTAGAACAAATATAAAAAATTGGGGCCGCGAGGCAAGGTACCCAAAACGCTGGCAGCGTTTCCTCGTTGTATGCAGATACTTAAGCGTTGAGCGAGGAAACAACCAGCGAATAGAATTAAATACGTTTGAGATATATTGTAGAATATAATTTATGTATGTAGACTAGAATTTGTAGAATTTTTCTGATTGCGAGTGAAAGTAGAAATATAGAAATTGATCCGTGACTACACAATATTACCTAGCACAGAATACATACACGCAGCCGCACAACTACCCTATCACTTCCAATTCAACTAATATAAAAAAATTCATACAGACGAACATAGTACGTCTTCTCTTTTTGAAAGTCGGTTAAAAAGGTGTGCTAATAATAATTAATATTACTGCATACCTACTTATACTTTATGTCTACTTACACTCATCAAATCTTTACCTTAATCTTTTTAATATTATAACATTATTGTTATCTTCATAGTATGAAATGGAATAAAACAACTATAAGACCCTCCCTCCCTCTATGGTTAAGATTCGCAAAAGCTCCATGTAGCTCTATCGTCACGACATCTTTCTATCTACCCTTGTAACGTTTAACCACGCTAGAACAACCCTTGCGACCCAAACACGAACCATTTTCACCCCCTAGAGGAACTGCGAAACAAACCTTTGCACCCCGCTATGCAGCGCCATCTGTGGGATGGCGCAGGAACTTCCGAAAACGTTTTCAGTTCCCGAAATATCCGCCACGGCAGCACAGTCGCCGGAGCTTTTGAATGAACTCGAGCCCAACATGGAAAATCAGTTTTATGCATTAAGAAATAAAGATGTATTTCGGCTGTCAAGCCCGTGTTACCAACGGGTAGAGTATGCAAATTAGCTTGCCATTACATGGTAATTTATTTGAAACGAATGACCACTTTGCGGTGTAGTGCATCGAGCACTGAACGTTTATATGGGGACCCTGACCTTATATCGCGTCAATTTATAGCTTGGAGCCGTTAAACGCTCTTTTACGTAACAGCTGTTGTGTCTCGCGTGGTGCCTTAGCATACTAACCTTGTTTAGCATAGGACTTTCACCTGTTTCTTCAGCTGTTTGGAAAGTTAACAAACTCAGCAAACAGAGCTACCTTGACGTTCTAAAACTCACAGCGGGTCTTCCGAACTTTCGAATTCGAAAACGCTTACTTAGAAAAAGTATCTACTTAGGTAAGTTCGCACGAATAATGCACCGTGTAACTTCGTAATCTTGAAATAAAAAGCAATTTTTCGTATTGTCTCGTACATATTTGTCAAGTACTCTGTAATATTTTGTATGAGACATCGATTTTTCTTTTAGGATATTAGATTTGCTCCCATTATAGTTCAAAGTGGTGGTAAAATACTATATAGGAAAAGTTTAATAATATCCTCAGTATACAGTGTAAATTTTTAAGTCAAGGTATCACAAAGCGCATACATAGATATGACTACGAATAGACATACGAGTAAGTTTTTTTTTATTTGCACGTATACAAGTAAACGACGGTACACTTATGGAATTGAATTGTTGTCTATCCGTCTTTCAGCACTATTTATTTCAGAAACTGTTTGACGTTGACAGCTGAAATTTGGTATAGTTATATAGAATATAATAATAATACAGACGGTTAGTTAAAAAAGTAAAATTTCGTAATTTAAAATTAAAAAAAAGTCGTGTGGGGTTATATTCTATGAGAGCTTATTAACTAGACGTAGACGGTGGGGATTTCTTTGTTTACATGACTTATTTACTAAGGCGGGCCGGATATAGGACATTTTTTTTATTTATGAGGGACTGGAGACGCGGTTGACCATATTCACATCTAATGGCGATGTAGCTGAAGATGCATGGGATTCCAGTTGATGTCTATTCACACGAAGACGTTTGAATTGATCTCAAGACTGTTTATAAGTCGGTTCCTCGATGGATAAAGATGATACATTATACATGATATATAAAGAGAAAAGACAGAGTTGTTTAAAAAAAAGAAACAATTTGCCACACGAGTGTCTGTATTCGCCGATTGAGATCCTCGCCTCTCTTATCAGGCACTCGCTTGCGAATAAAGACGTGAACTTAACGCATTTATGATTCGAAACAATGTATTTGTAAGTGGTGTGATTTATGAAGACAGTGGCAACGTGAGCACGCCCGGAGTCGGTTGAGTCTGCTTGAAAAAAAAAAATTTTAATCGCATCGCTGGCACAAATGGGAAACGAGCGATTGCGTATGTTTTATTTTCAACCGAATTATAATAATGGAAAAAATATGTCCTGAGGTCAAATTAGGGTGTTAACATATATCCTGCATATAACCTGATTGACTATTATCTTTTACTACATTACCTGCAGAGAATATTTAGGACAGTGCATTTTTTATTATACTTTTGGGACAGAATAATTCACGTAGCAGTCTTACTTCTATTAGGTCCTTACCTATGACATTGGCGTTTTGTATGAAGCATTTCATTACGACTGTTTTCTCCATACAAACCTTTTTGATTTTTTTTTGGGAACGGCAAATCCAAATTTAGCTAAACTTTGTGTGTGTATCATCGGATAACATTAAGTTAAGTATAGGCCTCGTTAATTTTTAAAAGTAACCGCTTTATAAAAGGTTCAGCTAATCTAAGAAGTGATGATCGGAAGCACATGAAAAGAGCTCTGTTGAAATTTTTTTATTGTGTGATTTAGCACAGAAATTAAAAAATATTTCATGTGAAACCTTGAAATAATATTCCATTTTCCAAATAAAAAACAAATTTGGATATAGCTTTGGAAATCGCAGGAATTGATACATATGATTAACGAAGAAAAAAAACTCCAATTTCATAGGTAAAGATCCAATACTTTACGGACAGAATAATTCATGTAGCAGTCTTAGTTCTATCATCTCCTAAATTTATAAAATGAGCGAGTCTACTTGATGACCTTCCCATAACAACTATTAGTAAAAGAGATTGCTTTGAGACCGAAACTTGATGGTGTAACTAAGTCTTCATGTAGCATTAAATCCGGCGGTAGCGGTAATAGGTATTACGCTCCCTGTTAAATTATGGCTGTTTATATACCTGTAGGTACCTGTTATATATGGAGTTTATTTTATGTTCTTTATCAGAATATGATAATTATGTACAATATGTGAAGTTGATTATAATTATTGTTATGCGCGTCTAAATCCCTTCTTGGCCAGCTAAAAATCAGCGCTATGGTTCATGCGACAGCATTATGCTGAGCGAGAACCATTTCAGCTTGCATTACCATTATTATTCCAATGTAACATTTTGATGTACATGGACATTGTAAGCTGAATAACTGTTTTTCTTTCTTTCTTTCTTGGTAGGTCGGTGGAAGACGGCACGATGACCATAATACAACTGGTTTAATCCGGTCGCGAGACGATTTAGAAATGTGCTTATGTAGGAAGTGTTAAGGTCGCTACGCGCCACGCAGCTACAAGTACTCATCATCAACACCATTACCCGTCCGCACTGTAAGGGCTCAGCCTCCTCTCATTGGGAGAGGGTATGGACCATAATCTGATTTGTTTCAGATTAGGGCCACCTGACAGTCAGTTTTAGGCCACCGACTTAGCTTAACGACTGCCTTCAGTTGAAATCACCGGACTGGCTATGTAACGTGCCCTCCGAAGAACTCGTATTAAAATGGTCACCCGTCCAAGGACTGACAGCGCCAGACATTGTTTAAGTTCGCTAATCGAAAACGAATAGCTAATGGGAAAAAAATACTCATCAAAATAAAATATAGTAGACAAAGTTTGTATTATTTGTAAACATATAAGGGCAATACATTAATTTTTATTTTATGCACAACGGGTTGGTACTTAACGTCAATCCCACCTGATGTTAAGTGAAGATGAGGTCGAAGGTGGAAGCTTACTGACCCGGAATCCCCAATACATTTGGGGGACTAGCTATCTTATCTCTGACAACCGGAACACAACAATGCTATTAACATTGCTGCTTGGCGGCAGATTTAGATAAGATGGTGGTGGCTAGCCAGGCGGACATTTAAAATTCCCTACCACCAACCAAACCGAGTACTTAAACATGTACCCCGCTGGGGATCGAACCCGCGACCTCCGAATCGCAAACCCAATGTGGTTTAAGTACAACAACGGACTTTCTTCTAGTCAACCATAGGGTTAGTTAGAGAACAGTAGATTGGGCGAATAAAAATTATCTATCCCATTCGAAAATTTAAATTTTCGAAAACAGCGCAGAGCGTCCCCTACTAAAAATTTACCCTAGATTATATACTGTAAAACCACTTATTTAGATGTACCTTGGATAAACCAAAGTAATACATAGTAGATACAAATTTACGAATTGACATAAAATAAATTAAAAATTAAGATCAGGAAAATTTTAACCAATTACTATATCACAGCAAAATATCTACCGAAGTTGACAGTTCATTATAGTATTTTAATCATTATGTTTCATTTATTTAATGCACCTTAATGTGCGACAAGAAAATATTTCTGTTCGCTCGAAGTGCCTGTCCAAAACGGCACACCATCCCATTTTGGACATTGAAAAGGAAATAACACAACATGAAAATGGACTTTTTGTCGACAATGTCACCTGCTGACTACGTGTCGACTCGACAACTTCTCAAATTGGACGTCGCGGTCAATACAACCGTCGGTTTGTCAGAACTCACTAATAACGGTATCATTAAAGCCTCGAAGAAGTTAATAACAAGAAGTAAATCTCAAGGGCGTTGAGAGTCACAATTAAAATAGCGATGTATCGCTAAACAGGCACAAAAAAGCTTCAGACATTGCGAACAAAGAACTAAAACCATGGCAAAGAAAACGAACAATAGTGGTGCGAATGTTACACTCGATATTACAATAATGGTATCGATTATAATTTGCGTGCGATGCGGTCCGAGATACGGACGAGAAGCGACACGTAAGCGACAGGCGTTCACAATCGGCGTCGCAATCGGCGCTAGCGCAGGGCTCCGCACAATGCTATCGTGGCACTGCGATCGCGGACATGGACTCTCGCGCCATTACGATTGGTCCTCTCGACGTAGCCTCATCTATGTATTGCTGATTAGCTATTTTTAATATGGGTGTGTTTAATTTTTGATTAGATACGCTAATACCTATTGTATGTTTTCTTTGTGCCAACCAACAAATATACAATACTCAATACTAGCATAACGTGATAAAGATAGGTATCCTAAAAAGTCAACCTTAAAACCCGTATAGGAGACTCGTATCCATCGTAGATGTATCCATAACTCTATCCAATCCAACTAAGTTTGGATGTTTGTCTTTTTATTGCTCAATCACAGCGAAACAACTGAACTGATTAATTGCTGAAATTTGGCTGAAATTTGGCACACAGGTAGAATGTCCTGGTCGACGACATAAAATAATTTTATTTCAGTATAACGATTCTTACGAAGATTACAAATCTCATTATTGATTATACATATTTCGACTACATCATCTTCAGTTATATCTATCACCCACCAGCTATGATTAAGGAGAAATTAGGGTTTATTTGCCCAATAGAACATGATTAAGAGCTTTAATATAGATAAAGTATCTAAGTTTACAAAGAAAAATGCAAAACATGAAAAGGGATAGTACCAAAGAGACCGCACACGTTAAGAAGTCCATTCAGCTATAAGTAACCAATTCTATTCAATTCCGATCAAATTTCTTAGTCACGGGACACCACGGTTAGCCAAGTAGAATCTTATTCCCATGGCTCATTTTCTTCTTAGCATTCGTAATTCAAAAGCCATAAAACGACGTTCACAGTTTAGTGGGTACTAATGCGTTCAAGTCATAAGCGACTCGTCAGTAAAAAATTGGCTACCTCGTATATTACCTTATTATTTAGCTTGGATCTGCTACATTTGTAAGAAAATATGTAAGTGGTAAGGCATTTAACCCCAAAGAAATTAAAGGTGTTATGTGTTTGACTACGCTGTGTGTGTGTCCGGCGTTTTTCCGGATGTATCTCAATAATGCATAGTCCGATTTGAGTGAGATTTTTTATTACGCGGTTATGAAAATCGGTTCAGCCGTTTCGAAAATATTTAACTTTTAACGAAGTTGCTTTGTACACCTGGGTGCTTAATGCTTACGATCTAGAAATTTACAGACACTGAGACTGTTCACGCCTTCGCCTCTAATGCAGATCTCACCGCTATTAACGATTGGGCTAAGAATTTAGGGCTCCTGATAAATCCAACGAAGTCATGGTAGTGCAGTCGATTGAAGGCTACACGTGACTTGAGTAGGCTTTGATGGTGTAAACATTCCCCACAATGATTTGGTATATAAGCTAGGATTTATATCATTGATTGAAACTCATTACCTTGTTACCTCCTCTTACCCGTTCTAGACGTCCTTATTTAGCCAACAAACAAACAAACAAAACAAAATAAATAACCCATATAAATATACATACGTTAATTGAATACATACATACATAATATATATATAAAAATAATACATATAATATATACCTATATATAAATTTATACTAATTAAATAGAACCCTCCAACCAACCCTCTTAATCTAAACTGTCCTTCTCCAATTCCAATTTCTTTTTTTAAATCGTACCTACACAGTACAAACCCCACAGTTGTGCTCCTTCCGTCTCTGTTTTCCATAGAAATCTAAAATCTAAAATAAAAATTTACCTTTCTCACACGATATGAATAATTTAATTATATATAGGTATAAGTAGTTTATGTATTATTTTATAATATTATATAATTATATGTAGTTTACTGTATCTATGTATATTGAAATAAGTTTATATAGTCTATAGGTTATCAAATCAAATCAGATCAAATACGCTTTATTGTTTAAATAAGGAAGGTACATTTAAATATCATACATAAAGAAACTACAAATTTGGCGGCCTTATCGCTAACAGCACTAACACATAACTAACAGGTTATCGTACTTATATATGTAACTAATATTTTAAATACTAAAGTTTGGATGTTTGTTTGTTTGTTGTTCAATCAAAGCGAAACGGATGAACGGATTTGGATGGAATTTGGTAGAAAGATAAAACATACCCTGAATTAAAATGTAGGACACTTATTATCCCGATAAAGTGTGTAGTTCTCGCGGGATAACCAAATTAAACATATCCACGATAAAGTTATTCCACACATTATTCATAATAATATGTATTTGTAGTATGATTTATCTAATCCTAGATACCTAATATTAGTTATTTGATATTTTTCACTTTATAATGCACTGTTATTTACAGTCCCGTATAACTTTCCAGCCACCTCTGAGGTTGCCCGGAGGAGATCTAAGAGATAAACTCACCCTTGTATGTACATTAATATAATGTAATATAAACACATAATATACATTATTTCTAACCGTTTTACAGAATAAAGAAAATAATATGTACAGCTCATGACTTAATTAGTTCGTGAAAATTTTCCGCCTTCACTAGTAATTTTTACCACAAACACCTTAACAACTGTCGCCGGGCCTAGAAGGTAGCTATGCGTAATAAACACGACCGTGTCAATAAAAGTCACTGTGCCACCATACACATGTCCCTCCCTAGCCAGCAAGCAGGTGTACTTCATGGGGCATAAGATAGGGTTGCCAGTGATGAATTATGCAAATAAAACCAAGAAATTTTTTACTATTTTGAGGTGATGTGTCAGCAATTCAATATTAGTCAGTCACCTCTTTATTGACGTCGGTCAGAACTTATCCACGTGAGTTTACATACCTAGGTATAGATATGAGATTAGTTAGCTTGTTATATTTTTTTGCAATTTCAAATAAATCAAAAAAATTAGATAATTAACTTACAAAAAATAAGATGAAATGGAATAAACTTGTGGTTCTTAGTTTGACACAAAACGGTCATTCAAATGAAAAGGTTTCAAAACCTGACTGACTGACCCTCCTCTTTTTAGACTTCCAGCCTAAAAAAAACTGGAACACAACATTTAATTACGAAACTATTTGACGTAGACAAGACAATAAAACGATGAACTGTTCTACTGTTAAACTATAAAACGCGACCTTTTAGTAGATATACCAAAAGTCCAGGGAAAATACGGTAAAAAATTAGCTTAGTTAGACATAATTCAGAACCGACTTATCTTATACAGGTATATTAAAGACGTATAATTAAGCCTAAAAAAAAGGAGCGCTTAGTCTAGATTTTTTTGTAAAACCGTATTTTTTATTTGTATATTAACAACAATAAATACTAACTGATATTTTATTAGGTAGACTTTTGTTAAACACAGTTAACTTATTGATGGATAAAAAACTAAGCATGTTATAGTTAGGCATGCATGTGTTTTAGCTGAAAATGTCGTCGAGCTGCATTGCTTAAAAAATGAAAATGAGATCTAATATTTTGTAACCATAATTTCCCTAAATGTTTTGAATTTAAAGAAATATCCATCGGTCCAGCATTTTTTTAAAGAAGCATATTTTTCAACTTTAGTTTATTTATTTACTTAGTACCTACTTGCGTTTCTTACAAATGCTTAATTTTTAGCAATTGTTACTACATTTATAACACTTTATTAAATGTTTCAAGAAAATCGCGGTTATTCGTTTTTACGAGGTCAAACCGTATTTTCCCGGGGCTAATCAGTCTGCCTTTCTAACTATACACCAAACAGGTCGTCAATGATTACTAATGACTAGTATGATGATGTGCAAGTACTGCGTTTTATTGAATAATAATTTATAAAAAAATTAGTAATATAGGTTAAATTTAGGTTATATTTTGACAACCGGTTGGTGTACCAGCTAGTGACCCTATCAGCGAAACCAACGGTTGCGGGTTCGATCCCGCGACGTGTAAATATTTGTATGATGAATACGAACATTTATTCCAGAGTCATGGATGTTTATATAAACATTTAGGTATGTTAGTATCTGTAGTACAAATTTTGGGATACTGCATCAGACACAATATGCTTTTTATTGTTTTATATGTCGAGAGTCAAGTTGTATCCCTACACGTGTCAATAATGTTATTATTATGTTTTTGGTTATGATGACTATAAGGCTAGTGATACTGTCCTATGGGGAAGGGCACTGTATGCTGAAATACAGGTTTTTTCAACCTAGTTCGGCAACAGGGGCTATATTATTGGAATACAAAATTACTAGCTTAATATAGATTATAAGATAAACTGTAAACTTTTTTGGAATAAAGTTATTATTATTATATTATTATTATTATTACAAGCCTAGCCAACTATAGCCAAGCAGCAATGTTAATAGCATTCTTGTGTTAAGGTTGTCAGAGATAAGATAGCCAGTCCCCCAAATTTGTTAGGGTTTCCGGGACGCTTCCACCTTCGACCTCATCTTCACTTAACATCATTTGTGATTGAGGTCAAATACCAACCCGTTATGTATAAATAAAAAAATAAAATAAAGCCTTGCTTAATTTGGGACTAGATGATTGGTGTAAGTTTCCGAAATATTTATTTAATTTTTATTATTTATTTCATTTAAGTACTATTACTATTTATATTAGTAACTATTAGCAACAACCCTAATCGATAAACACACACTATTTAAATTCATTCGACTGCAGACGGATCCCGTCAACATTTTCATACCAGAATGTTGGAACCATGTGGATTTTACGTATTTAGTACCATATGGGCGTTTACTTTTTTATTGAAAATAGTTTAAAAAACAACACTGATATTTATTTTTGTGCGAGTTAGCGCTTTGGTTGATATTAAACAATGTACTGGGCCACGTACAGTGCATTATGGCCAATTAGTGACAAAAGGCCGTGTGTGCTCCAGCAGTGTGGATATTATAAGGCTGTTTATGTGAAGTTGAGGTCGAAGGTACATACACCCTGTATGTACCTTCGACCTTCGACTCAACTGGTACTCTCAACTTATTTAGGGAACTGGTTATCTAATTTCGAAGAGCCAGAGCACAACAATGGTATCAATATTGGTACCTACTTCTCCATTTTGACCGCTATGGAGCCATAGAGGCAATTGAAATTCGCTGTTAATAAGTATTAAGTAAATGCCTGTAATCAACGAACAGCGGTATTCCCGAACGATTACGATATTGGAACCTTCAAGAAACGAGCCTACACCTTCCTCAAAGGCCGGCAACGCATCTGTGACCCTTTTGGTGTTGCATGTCCATGGGCGGCGGTGATTGCTTTCCATCAGGTGACCCGCATGCTCGTTTGCCGCCCTCTCATATAAAAAAAAAACTTCCTTTATACACAAATATTTTTTACATTAAAAAAATTACAATGCGTGTGAAAAGAAAGCGTCTCCTTAAACTCCTGATCTAAAATCAGAATACATCTTCGTCAAGTAGAAAGACAACAAACTTTCTTTACAATACATGAACAAACAAGCTCCAATCAAATGCATCCGGCCTTACAAATCGTGTTAACTCTTCAGCCGGGTGACGCAAACGTCAATCTAACCCGAGAACCCGTAACGAGGTGTTAGAGATGGTCGTACTGGTAAATTTGACACTAGGTGCAGCTTTCCTAGTCCGAATAAATACCATCTAGTTTGAATCTCGATGCTATATATTAGGCCGTAAATGGGGTCCATTATTCTATCTGGTATACAAACGAATATGTCAATAACGAATGGTTTACTGCGGAGTAATTAGCTCTGAAATGAATCAATTCGGACACGGCTGCACTTTCGTGGCAATGCGGCTACAAAGGGTAAGGTGCGGTATTTCTTAAATTTGGAACACGTAAATACGTATCATAAAATACCTAATCTCGGAACTGTTCTAATATATCCTTTTTACCTCTGCGAGGTGTTTAATGATGCAATCATTTGCATAGGCGACCGTTGCTGCGAATCGCAACCTATTCTCACGTCAGTCTCTGGCCATCTGTAAAGTTTCCTTTTAGAGCAACACACTGTTGTTATGTGGAACATCTGCTAAATATTGCTGTTAGCTACGAACTAGTTTTTTTTAGTGATCTTGCCAATGTTTCGTAAATTGACACTACATACATTAATTCCTAGTATAGTCAATAGAAAGTTGAACGTGACACTGGCGTTACAAGCATATAAAGACACTAATATAGGAAGCTATGGCGCAGTCGTATTCGTTACCGATTAACGAAGTTCAGCAATATCAGGCACAGACAGTCCTTGGATGGGTGACCACTGTGGCATTGTAATACGAGTGTTTTGTGCTTCAGATTGGAAGTTTAATAGTCGGTTTGTTTGTTTGTTTGTTTGTAAACGCTTTATTGTACTTCATATGAATAAATATACATCGATAAATTAAATGTAACTTAAAATTAAGTACAAAGGCGAACTTATCCCATAAAGGGATCTCTTCCAGTTAACCTTGGTAAATATAAAAGAACACATTGACTGGGCGTACAAAAAGCTAAACATTTTCATTAAAACTATGAATCTACATATCCTGTCTGTCCTGGGTCAATCGACGGGACTCGCTTAGACATGGCCTGTATGGAGACACTAACTTTCAGGTGGCCATTAGACTCACACAAATCAACCAATCCGAAACGGGCCCGCATTGTTGATTATGCTCATACTCTCTCATAGTGGGAGAAGACTGTGCCCCAACCAGTACAGAGTGTAAGGCTGTTAATAATGATACAGGACATAAATGCTACAAGCACTATCAACTATTATAAATGAAATAGGCTCACCATTGATGCTTTATCCTCTAAAGACAGATAATCAGCGAAAATTATTACCTGAAATAATAAAATAGCTTTTTTATTACATTGAACGAGGATTGTAAACTTTGTTCCTAATTAATTACACAGAGCACGAAGTATTAAATTAGTCGTTTCAATTATAGGGTACTTAATCGATAAGAGTGTAAAATCGGACGCCTTATTCAGTTTATTCCGAGTCCCGCACACGGGCCGGCCTGCTAAACCCCGGGCGCACAATCTGACATTTATGAGTGCCATAAAAACGCTCAAGTAGTGACTTTTACTACTTGTTTAGTGAACATAAATGTCTTTGCCTTACCCGCGCTCAACGTCGTCCGTATTTAAAAGCGCACAGTTTCGTGCACAGTTTTGCTCCTTTTGCCCCTTTTTATTTACTGTAACTGTACTGTTATGCAACTGTATAATGCTTTGGTTACTTTTCAGCGGCAATTTATGGGTGTCGTCCTTTGTCTTTATTTTTACTGCTGTGAGAACATGGTTTGTTTTAGTTTTGTTCGGAATGCTTTTGAATTTTGCATGATGACAAATTGCCTTTAAAAATTCAGGAATTCGTTTCTCACGTGTCGTCGTCTACGAAAAGTTGTCGACAAAGTTTAATACTTATGTGCAAGGAAATAAATTGAGCTGTAATTACACGTTGCCACCGCTTTAATGACCATTGACGCTTATGTCAGTCCGTATCTTGATCATGTTAACATCGCTCATAAAACTAATTACGCTCATGCGTTCATTATTCACGTGGTAGCTTGTTTAATTTGTTTGTTTGACAGGATTTTTATAACTTATACCCTTTAAAATTACACGTAAAAATACCTTTATAAAATTTGTTATTCCACTTCGCTAATGCTAAACAAACAAAACAAAAATGCGAAAGTTGGGATGTTTGGTTATTTGATATAGAGAACGGATTTGTTTGAAATTTGAATGCACATTCAAATACCCCGCATGGTACTCTTTATTTTTTCTAATAAATGCTATGGGACTGTGATGATAGTTATAAGCTTGAAGCCTGTGAATGTCCTATCTCCCCGTGCCATTGTATATAGCGGCAAATCGAATGAATCGATTTGAAAAGAAATATTAATATTACGAACATAGATTACGAATGTATTTAATGCAAATTCACTACTACGGTAAAAATGGATACTTTACCTAAATTTAACAGTGACTTCCATGAAGACATCTATATTCTTTATTTTGTTAGTAGAATTTCGCACGTCAGTTTTTGGTGTAAATATTCGCTGTCAATTTTTTCAACTCAGAATCAATTATAAGATATTTTTCAACGGTTTTACCTACATGTCCTATTGTGACATTGTACTTTTAAATTGACTAAAGTACGTGACATTTTATTTAAAATATTTTTTATTATTATGTGTAAAAAAAAGGAGTTCTTACACAAAAAATCAATTACGTAATTATAACTAAATCATTTCACAATTCCGATATCTAATTTTTCTAAACAATTTTCTGCTCCACGTGGCAATTACGGTAAATATTCTCATAGACAACGATGTCAATAGCACACCGGTGGACTTCTATAGACTACTGTTTAAATAACTAATTACTAGATGTAAATAGGTCCAGTGGATCCACATTTTATAGCCTCATTATAAAAATTCATGCTGGCTAAACTACCTTAGTCTCCCTTAGGAGAGAAGGTACTTACACTTTTGAAGGAATTGCATTGTATTTTCAAATCTTAAAAAAAATATTAAGCAAAACATTGTCAAGGAATCTTTCGGACCCATTATCGGACATTTAAGTAGGTATTTTTAAAACCAAAAACACAATGACATAACATTATTTTGTTTTAATAAAAATGTACTCTATGATTCTTTGCTGGTAAAGACACCAGCGGAAGGTATTAACCGCCTCCGTGGCTCAATGTAAACAACATTGGGTTTACGATTCGGAGGTCGCGGGTTCGATCCCCAGCGGGGTACATGTTTAAGTACTCGGTTTGTTTGGTGGTAGGGCAATTTAAATGTCCGCCTGGCTAGCTACCACCATCTTATCTAAATCTGCCGCCAAGCAGCAATGTTAATAGCATTGTTGTGTTCCGGTTGTCAGCGATAAGATAGCCGGACCCCCAAATGTGTTCGGGTTTCCGGGTCAGTACGCTTCCACCTTCGACCTCATCTTCACTTAAGATCAGGTGTGACTGAGGTCAAGTACGAACCCGTCGTGCATAAAAAAAAAGACAAATCAACACCTGGCACTGCAAAATCGGTATCATAGAAATCTGCATTCATATACCTGTATATACACCCAAAAAACATTAACAAACAGGTGTGATTGAGGTCAAGTACCAACCCGTTATGCATAAAAAAAACCTTCTTCCTGAGGCACTTGGGTAAAACTCTGTTTTTTTTTATCCACAACGGGTTAGCCCTTGACCTCAATCACACTTGATGTTAAGTGAAGATGAGGCCGAAGGTGGTAGCGTACTGACCCGGAAAACCCATCTTATTTGGGGGACTGGCTATCTTATCTCTGACAACCGGAACACAACAATGCCATTAACATTGCTGTTTGGCGGCAGATTCAGATAACATGCTGGTAGCTAGCCATAGGCGGACATTTAATATGCCCCACCACCAACCAAACTGAGTACTATTATGTATCGAATCCGCGTCCTCCGAAACGTAAACCTAATGTTGTTTACATTAAGCCACGGAGGCGGTTAAAAACTAAACAAATCAGGAAAGACTGGATTCATTAATGTAAACAGTATTGCAAACACTAAAAAAACTAGAACACTCACTAGCAAAAGGTAACTATAGGTGCTGTCGATAGGTCTAGGCATTGTTAAGTATTTCACATTCGTCTTTCTGTTGCGTAGGTATAACATTCACTACTGGCCACCCACATACCAATAGGCACATACCTCGTACATACATACATACATACACGTACATGACTAGGCTGCCGAAGAATAATAATGTTGCACCTATCTTGTTCAAGGCCGCAAGGACAATAGAAGCTTTTGATTACTTTTTGCCCTTTCTAGTTTGTTGTTGGCACCTTTAAATGTAGCTGTGCTACTTAGTTTTGGGAAACGTGCTGGTAAATAGGTATGGTGTTGTTGTTCATCCTGAAGAGAAGTACATCAACGTCATCAGAATTATCCTTAAACATCCCTATTGTTGGAGCAGAGCCTCCTTCACTGAGAGATATACGCGGATTTGTGTCTGAGTTGTGGTTACCTGACAGTCAGTGTTTTTAAGACGCCCCTGTACGCCTTGGCTTAACAAAATTGCCTTCAATTATAAGCAACGGGATCAACTATTAGCCGTGTCCTCCGAAGTGCTCAAACATTGTTCGAAGTGCGAAAACAGTGCTTTTTAACCGCCTCCGTGGCTCAATGTAAACAACATTGGGTTTACGATTCGAAGGTCGCGGGTTCGATCCCCAGCGGGGTACATGTTTAGTACTTGGTTTGGTTGGTGGTAGGGCATTTTAAATGTCCGTCTGGCTAAGCTACCACCATCTTATCTAAATCTGCCGCCAAGCAGCAATGTGAATAGCATTGTTGTGTTCCGGTTGTCAGAGATAAGATAGCCATGTTCCCCAAATATTTGGGTTTCCGGGTAATTACGCTTCCACCTTCGGCCTCATCTTCACTTAACATCAGGTGTGATTGAGGTCTAGCGCTAACCCGTTGTGTATATAAAAAAAACAGTCGTATTCAACTGCTACTATGGTCAGCCATCCAAAGAACGACCAACTGTCCAATCAACATCGGTTACAAATAATAACTATGAAAAGGTTACTGCAAGAAAATTTGTATTTGTGATCGTTGTTCTAGGTGTTTTTTTTCCTGACGTAAGGATTGTTACAAGTTTGTGTCTTTTGTGAGAGTTTACGAGGTAGTCTTTAGCAGTGTTCAGCTATTTCCAAGGTATTTAGCTTATAACATAGTTGGCAACTTTAGCCAGATGATTTATTAGCTTGAGTTGTTTTCTAAATTATTAATTTATATTACGAGGATAGTTGTCTCCTATTATTTCACAGGGAATTAAAGCTCTTATTCTATACCCCAGCTAAGCTAACGTTTCCTAAATAATGTTTTATGTTTAAAAATTCCTTGTTGATATACACTATGGAATATATTTTAGTCTTTCCTATAGACTTTCTATTGTGTTTTGTGGAATTCTGGGGTTACCTTATTTAAATGAGTATGCGCTCACGTATATTCTAGGTGCACAACTGCACATGCGCAGTATTCAAGACCTAAATAGTTTATACTGCTTGCTATTCTTGTCCGCCTTTTGTTTACTTCCCGCACCAAAAGAAAGTCCTTCTGCATACCAGTAATGTATTCGTCCGCCAAACCGTACCTTGTTTTCGCTACAAATTAGACAATTAAGAGTCTGCGTGTGATGCTAAATCTATTCAATTAAAGCTGAGTACGCCCCGGTCACCTCATCATTCCGGTCACCTACCGCGGCGATTTTTTAATCGTATGTATGCAACGTGCGATTCACGTTGACATTTCGCATATCAATGCGGTGGACGAATTGATGAAAAAAAATGCCAGCGCGTGTCGAACAGAAGTCCGGAGGTGTGGTGTGATTTTGAAATGCATGACTAATTGCAATATTAATGGGAGTTTTTTTATTACAGGTCGTTTTACGATTCCCTTCAAACAAATGTAACTTTAGTGAATACCTATATGTTTTGATTTCTCTCCATGTCTATTATGTATGCATAAACCTATATAAAACTATTGAAATTACTTATTATTGTATGTAGATTATTATAGACTATAATATAATGTAACCTTTTTATATATTATGTAAGCTATATTTTAATGTCTGTAGGATAATGTTAGGTTTACCTTATTGTCGTCTAAAATTCGTTCTTGCTATTCAATTTTTGTATTTTTGTATTTCTACTATTATTGTTAATCTACCACTCTTAAAAGTAGCTTGTATTCTTTACCCAAAGATTAACCTGGAAGACATCACTGTTAGTGATAAAATCACCTAATTAATGAAAGTAATTAATAAGGTAATTTATCTTTTTACGTTTCATTGTGCAATAACATGCATTTGATTGATTGAAATCTATTATCCTAAATACCATAGCTTATGTATACCATAGCATAGTTAATGTATGATGAACAAAGTTTCTTCCCTATTTCCTATGAAATAGTCTACACCAGCAATTTACAAATATGTTTTCCATTATACTATATCTATGCTTGGCCATATCAGTGGTAACTAGTAAATCATTTAGTCTAGTGAATTTAGTTGATAATTTAAATAGTTTTAAATAAAATTATTCTACTCACATTAAATCTATCAACCGTACCCATGTTTTCCTTGTTACAGATTCATCTGTTCTTAATCAATCTTTGTATGTCAATAATAAATAAAGTGTGTAATATAAAGGTGTTTAGTTTATGAGCCGTGCAGCTCTGCCGAACTGTTACGCTTCGCCAAGCATGGATCGTCCGACGAGTGATGCTGACGTTCGTATAAAGATCTGTACACAACGACAGCTATTTCTATAAAAAAACATATAAACTTTGACACTAGTTAACGAATACACCTAAAATATGCAAATATACCAGCTGATGGGTATAAACTGCAGAAATTTTATAGTTTAAAATTTCACCTGCTTATACCTAAATCTCCACGAAAAGTGGAGGGGATGAGGAAGAGAGGAAGGCCTAGAAGAACATACATGGTATAAGTAAAGGAAAAAAGTAAATGTCGTGTCGTATCAGAAAGTCAAGAAAAGGCGGAATGTAGAGAAGTGTGGAAAGGACTCCAACGACAAGAGCATAGGTCTTAAGTTGAAGAGAGAGAGATGCCTAAACTAATTAAATGACAAACGAAATAAGCCAGAAACCTATCAACTTAATCTAAACCATTACTGGACGTAGACCTCTCGTAGACCACTGAAGCGAATCTTCAGTTCTGCGTTTCCATTTACTGCCAGTACATCTACATTTGTCAAGACTCCACTTCCTCACTCACGTTCCACTCCATCACTCCTTTCCTTAATGGCCATCGGTTCTATGACATATACAGTTAGTCCACTTCACGTTACCAAATCTCTGTGCTATGTCAGCAACTCGATCTATTCTCTCTGTCTTGTCAGTAACTCAATTCCTTACATATCTCTCGTAGAAATTCTGAACATACGTCTTTCCATTGACTCTCTGAGCGACTTTGAACTTATGGACTAACCACACTGTCAGTGTCCGCTGGCTCGTACGTCATTACTGGTAAGAGCACTCTAATTGAAAACTCGTCTTAGGGCTTTATGCGTATCGGTGACGAGAAGGCGCACATTTCCTTCTCATTGTGATCTCACCTAACAGCAAGTCTTTCCAAGGTCTATAATAATATATTCTTAACAACTTCGAGGTCTGTGATATACTCTGTCCTGGGTCGACATGATCAATGTACATAGCGATAATCTTGTCACAGTTTATCCACAGACCAACGCACCGAGATATGCATAATTATTTTTCAGAAAAGTGCTCTTTGATTCCAAATTCAAACCATGTCCGCACACCTCCCTAAAAACGGATATCATAAACATTGATAAGTTTGTATTCGCATCTTGAACGTAATTTGTCAGATAGGCCTGTCTTATCAGTTGATACTGAACGCCCAGCCAGTCAGTGCCAGCAACATTATCTAAACCGGTTAGACACTTGCTAATTGTCTACTGATAAATTATCACTTTTCGTTTTATTTAGACGTCAACTAGTTAGTATATAAAATAGTGCAAATGTGCAATAGAGAGCAAGACTAGATAAAGTGAATAATTAGAATCTAATTGCAATCACTTTTGAAGAACAATATGCAAGCAATAACAGAACGAACACAAATCTAGTCTAACCAAATACTTAAAACAAACATGTGTGTTATATTTAGGTACCTACAAGCATACTTTGACGGTATTTAAATCCGTTTGAAACCTAAATCGCAACTATTGCTGTACACAATTTGTGTATACTACGGACGAGAGTGACAATCAGCAAACAAAATATAAATCAATCCATCAATCAACCGTCAATGCGTATTTCCCTCTCGGCTATCTCGCTCACGGTCGATCGCCCACATCGAGGCTATCGGACTGCCAAACCGACCAATCCCGACGCCGATTCAAATGTTAATCACCAAAGTGTCGAAATTATTAATTACATTGTGTTACGCATGCAGATTGGTATGCTAACGAATGATTAACTATGCATGTGTGCAGGTTCAGATTTAGATAGTGCTGCGTTTAGATTTAGGCGGTAGTCAAGTGAAAGTTTCAGTAAGCTTTCAAGTACCTACAGATTCATCTATATGTATTACATGTATAATTTCGACTCCACAGAATATCAGCGTGGTGGTTGCTCCAACCCGACACATGCTGAATGAAGACCGTTTTGAATCTCGAAACCGATTATTCTTTTCTACATTATCCAGTCCGAGACCAAATACTTTTTTCCTTTCCTTAAAATTTAACAAAACGAGTCTAAATATCAAGAAGCGCGTATAATAGTCAATAAGGCCTTTTATTCGACTTTTGAAATAAAAGTCATATGTTTGAATCGCGCCTCAATACACCAATAAACATTTATTTAAATATATTTGGCAATTTAAATCTATTGGAAATTTGCATTTATCTGTCAGTCAGTATGTCCAAACTACTGCCGCTTTGGAAAGGGCCATCATTTGTGGGAAAACAAGACAGCTCAAGAAGCCCTCAATCAATGTTCGGTTTTTTGTTTAAATAAAAATATAAATAATATATTTTAAAAATTTTTTGGGAGCTATTAGGTAGGTACATCAAGCGTATTAGTTGTCAACGAATAGTACCAATTTTGTTAATATTTGTCTTAATCTCAATTTAATTTATGTTTGTCACTATTTTTAGAAATATTTTTCCAAACCTTTAGAATATCCATTGTCCTATTACTTAATTAATACAACATAAAATAACTGTTTTTTTTTTAAGAATTTCCAAAAGTCCTAAATACGCTTGGTTCCTTGAGGGATTGGGAGATCGTTATGTTACAGTACAGAGGCATAGTGAATGATCGAGAACGAGAAAATAAAAATCTACCTAATCAATCAATTATTGATTTTGTTTTAATTTTGTTTTAGCTTTCACGATGGGATTTGAACCGAAGCGGGAAGTAAGTACTAAATCACAGGAAACCCTAGATGTGAAGATCCTGCTGGCACCCGCAGGGAGTTCCATAATTTTGTATTCCTTGCAGTGTGTAATAATTGAGATTGTTTCAAAAAAGTAAAAGAAATTAATTCCAGACACCGAACTAAAACTTCAAAGGGAATTTAGTTTATTAAGATAATTGTTTAAAATGTTTATCGTGAAGTGTTGACATTACCGAATTACAAGGCGACATCATTGGGCGCACGCATGTAGATTGGCTCGCTAACGAATGATTAAGTATTTATACGAGCTGATTAAGCCCTGTTCAGTGTTCAGGGCGACGCGTCAGGTCAACGTTCTTTCGAAACGGTTACGGAGATTTTTTACCCGACTATATCGAACGAAGCAAACAAATGTAGGTACGTATAGATGGGCCACTATTGGCAAATAAGATGTCAATCTATTCGTTTTTAGAATTTTCACTGATTTATTTGAAATTATTAATGCACAATATTACAAAAATGTTAAAAATTGTGTCTGAAACCTTGAATTCGTGGTTATATTATGAAATACAGAAATATACACATATAAAAAATTTGCCGATTGTAACATTGAGACTTGTTATACATAATCTGTGTGAAATAAAATATTGTTTAATATTATAATCATGCTACAATTACTAACATTGTAATGTAAGGCGGATGGTAACAAAACTATTGTCAATGAATACTTAATTACCTTTTTTTGATTTTTAATGATTGATGAATATAACCGCCTTCGTGGCTCAATATAAACAACATTAGGTTTACGATTCGGAGGGCGCGGGTTCGTTCCCCAGCGGGGTACATGTTTAGTACTCGGTTTGGTTGGTTTTAGGATATTTATAAATTGATAGCCTTGTTCCGGGTCAGTGTGCTTCCACCTTCGGCCTGATCTTCACTTAACATCAGGTGTGATTGAGGTCAAGTGCTAACCCGTTGTGCATAAAAAAACCCTAGACATTGATAAAAGAAATAGCGTACCATCAATTAATAAAATTGGTTCATTGAGAAGTTACAAATACACTAAAGAAGAAAAACAAATAATTGGACTTCATTCTTAGGATAAACATGATGAAGCCTTAGGAAAATATGAATATAATTATAGTTGACACGACGAATAGAACTTAGAAATAAAAGTTAGATACAATCGTTTAAATTATTTATCAATTATTTTATAATAACTATCGTTTACTTTCCATTTGACATTCTCTACAGTATTGTATAATATTAAACGAGGCATCGCCTTTGAAGTGGGCATGCGGTATTTTAATATGGATGGACCTAACTCTAATCTAGCCTTTAAATTTGTATTTATTGTGCGTTACAATTTTGTTCACTCCGTGACCTTTAGAGGTTTATTCTTACTTATATTTATCTATACTTGTTTGATTTTAAGTTATAGGTACATACCTACGCTTGGAAGTCAAAAATGCTTTATTTTGTATGGACACAGGGTACACTTAAAGTAGGCAATTTTACATTTTTTAAGCACTTGTTCAAAATGCAATTTTCCCATGAGAAGAACAAGCAACTCGAGGGGTTGCTCTTTTAAAAAGAGGTTTTTATATTACAAAAAGGTTTTTAAATTGCATTATTAATTGTCAAATAGCCTGGCATGCAAACGAGCTGGTTATATCCAGGGATGATTATCATCTATATTTATACATGGTACAAAAGGAAAAAGTAAATGCCGTGTCGTATCAGGAAGTCAAAGAAAAGGCGGAATGTTAGAAGCGTGGATAGGACTCCACCGACAAGAGCATAGCTCTTAAAATGAAATTCATTGAATGGAAGATTTCGTATAACAACAGGAATCTTATTAAAAAAGTGATTTCTAATGTTAAGATTTAATTTTGAAACGTGAAGTAATAGTTATTAAAATTCATTTTTTCCTCTCTTATTTGGAAAAGAGTAAAGTGATAAACAGGTTGTACTGTACGTACTACAACAGTTAACATCTCAATAAGTCATTGCGGTCATAGTTTCCGCACCATTTGCCGATCGGCCAGAGTCGCACGATGCACTACGCTCATCATGATTTGTGTTGTCGAAAGCTCCGGCTATCGATTTGTCGGTTCTATTTCATGCATGTGATGTAAGATTACTTTTATTACTCCTTCGTATACAATATAGATATATCTATTGTTGCTTAGACTGTATTTGTTCTAGAAAATTGTGTAATTGTCAACCGCTTCCTCCCCATTAATTAATCAAAACTTTCTTTTACTTGTTTATCGTACTTGTTTCTGGTACATTATGGTTAGGTATAATTTTATTAATTAGGTAACTATAATAATAGGTCTTTACCTATGAAATTGCCGTTCTGCAGTACTGGCAATTTCAAATCAAAATAATTTTTGTTTGACTCAGAATTCTAATTTCAAATTAATTTTATTTTAAAAACATGGAATTCTTTTTCCAAAAGCAGTCATTTGTTTATTGATTAGTGTTACATTTTCATCGCATTTCAATCTTTTTCGTTATCATGAATACGTTAAAAATTCGAGTTATTAAGTACCGTCGTGGCAGCAACGCGGCACAAGCGGCACGCAACATCAACGACGTATACGGAGCTAACACTACAAACCAACGCTCCACCTGTTATTGGTTTGCTCGCTTCCGTTCTGGGAATTTCGACCTGAAAAATGAACCTCGCGGTCGTCCGAAGACTTTGGTCGGATGAGCATTACTGGCACATCTCCAACCAGCATTGGTCAATCGCTCCTCTCCGCTGCTCCTGCACGACAACGCACGACCTCATACTGCACAGCAGCCGGTCTCCAAGTTGCAAGAACTGGGGTTGAAAGCTCTCCGTCATCCGCCCTACTCACCAGACCTTGCACCTACAGACTACTACTTTTCCAGAATTTGGATAACTTCTTGGCAGGAAAAAAATTCAATACCCGAGAGACAGTGCAAAATGTCGTTGAAGAATTTGTTGCCTCCCGTCCAGCTGATTTCTTTAAGAAGGGCATCAATAAACTGCCACTGCGTTGGCAAAGATGCATTGATTGAATGGGTGATTACTTCGCTTAATACAAATAAAAAATACATGACAAAAATTCGTTTAAATTTTTTCATACAAAACGGCAATTTCATAGGTAAAGACCTTAATATTCATCGCTGACTTATATCCTTTTATAATGATTATCTTTTTACAAATTGCAAGTACGTACACCTTTCTGTTCGACCAGCGTGGCCAGTTGAAAAAATGTAGCAATTGTACACCGCCTTAAAAAATTGTATGCCCAAGGAAATTTTAAATAAATCATCATACCTATAATAATTAGCTCCATGTAGAAGGAAATTATAAAGAGCTGAAGAAAAACACAACTTTTTTTTATCTAATCATATTTTTCTTTTTGCTTAAAATCAGTGCAGTTTCCCTTGCTTCCAATTCAATTATTTAACAGCAGCGAGCTATTTTAAGGTTTATTTCTATATTTTATATAAAATTATGACCAGAATTATCTTAAAGGTATACGAAAAATGAAATTAGGTTTATCATAAGAAATCATACATTTCCTGTACAATTTCGAAGGTTTCGTCGTACGCACGTAAAATCATACAAATGGCAGCCCTGTGTTCAACACTTTTCTTATTCAACAAATTATTCGGGGTTATTTCATTAATGCGGCATGTGACAATATTGGCCCGTAAGACAGAACGATTAGTAAGCCTTGATTTGTGCTGAAGAGATATTTAAGTGGTAATTTTGTATGAAATGACATTGTCTAATCTCTTCTTAAGAATAAATCACGATTTGAATATTCTGTAATAGGTACGGGCCTAAGTGTACTTAATAAAATGATTCATGAACTAGTGAATATTATTGATTTTCGAAGCACTGATAATTTAATAGTTGTTACCGAAACTCCTGAGCCTAATAAATAAATCAAACGGTATTAGATAGTGAAACAATGGACATTATTGTTAACTTCTATTTATGTATTTTTTACACGAACGACTTATTGAACTTTATGAATTTATCAATGATATTTTGAATGACAAGGCGCCTCTTACAGAAGTTTAGTTAGTATATCTTATTGTGTATTTGACTTGTCTACTCCGTTAAGCATTTGACAATATACAGCGTGGAAACGATAAGTATCGCACTCGATTAAGACCTTAACTGCACAAGATGTTGTCAAACTTTTTATTGATATTGAAACTACTTACTACCTAACTGCTAACTAAATACTTGTCTAACTGAATCAGATACCGATATATATGAAAGTTGATAAAAAGGCCTCACATAAGAAAAAATAATTTTATATATTATGTTTAACGCGAAGTTAGAAAATTCATACAGTCAATTTATTTTGCACTCCCTCTTCTCTACAGAGTACAGTGGAATAACAGTTATTTACTATCTATCACAATTATTGATAAAGATGCTAATTTCGAAATTAACAAGTGCATAAAATTCATTTTAAGTATTTAGCTGACAAAAGTATTTCAATATGTGCCATAGAGGTTTGCTATAATAAGTATAAAGAGCAAAATTTCGAATATTACAGTTTATTTTTCTGATAGAATAGCAATTTATTCAGCTAGTGATGCACCAGTACTTTTTTTTGCCATATTTTGTATCGCTTAGTAATAATTCAGTGAGATCACTAATCGTTTCCACCCTGTATATGGTCAGTGAAACGTGTCCATTAACTATAGGTGGTTCAAATGAACTTGGACAGTAACTTCAACAAACAGTTTTTTATTTCGAGATTTAATAAAAAAAAAAAGTTTACTTTAGTAAATTTGATATTTATATCAAATTTCTGTTAAGTATCCACTAATAAAATCTATTAACATAACGAATCCTGGAATCTCTAAACCGATACTTCCCGGAAGCAAATCGATGTCGCATTGGCACCTCAGCGCGGCCCTACATTAACATTCACTGAACAATTGATCCAGGAGTTATCACGTATCGAATAGAATAGAGCCATAATATTTTATGACCCCTTGTGAGCCTTACTGGTCGCAGGCGGCGGTGTTCGAATTTTAAACAAAACAACCGTAAGTGATCGATTCATTTATCGATACATCAATACAATATGTAGATATAGATCTGATGTTCCAATTACATGTGAAAATGGTCGTAAAGGTCCTCTCTTATCTATCGTTATTATTTGACGGAGATAGAAGGAACAGTTATTTTTTAATTTAAATATTTTTCAGGTGGAACTTTGTGATAAATTCATTATGTTCAAGCTGCTCGTCTACAATATCGGCAACCGTTTACTCAGGCATACGGCTTTGACCTGTAACATACCGGTGAGACTTTGAGGCGTAAAGGTGGTATTGCAATTGTAAGAGTTCCTCGTAGTGCTATAACACTATTATGTCCGCCGCTTCGAAAAACTGTCTTGGGTAGTACTTAGTTCACCAATCTCCAGGCTAAGTAAGATATTAAATATATGCAGTGATCAAACGGATGTGCACTTTGATTCCATTACTAAGTTCTACAGAGCAGCTTTGGATTCTCTAACACACTAAAATCTTAGAATAATTTAAGAACTTCTGAAGTGTTGAATTAATTATTAATTAGTTGTTATAAATATATATTGTTAGTGCATGTGGTGTTTACCTGTAAGTGATTGTTACACTTAACGGTATCAGTTTACTTAATGTGTATTTACATGTCTTGGTGTAAACAATTGTTGGTAAACCTTGAAAATAAAAAAAAACAAACCCCTGACCGGATCCTATTCAGCGTCGTTGTGAGAAGCATTCATTCTTAAATCTTAAGTCATTTATGACGTCGTTAAATGATGTCGAATAATTTCTGAGGTTTTATAGATGTCATGAGTGTTACCTGCTGTTTTCCACCAGGTAATGTGTTTTATCTGTTGCAATAGACATTGAAAGATTTCGAAACCCTTTATCAATAGCTTTAGATACGTAACCGCGTGCTTATTATTATATTATATTTAAATTACAATAATAATATATATATAACATAATTATAATTGAAATTATAATTTTAATGTTATTACACTAAACAAATTCAACGTGTCGAATTTGGTCATTACATTCACAAGATGTCATGTCATGTGATAATTTCAAACCGGAATACAATAATTTCTTATATCAAGGAATTTAATCAAATTCCAGAAGGGTGAAGCCTCGAGCTAAGGCTGGTAAATAAAAAATTGTTTAATAATTTATTAATGTATAAGGATGAAATGTGTATTTATGAGGAGATAAATTATGCATGGCCTGGAGGAGATAGTAGTCGCAATACTTGTACTCGTATAATGCTTGCGTGCTAATACCAAATGCTTATTTGCTCTATTGTTCAAATGTACCATCGTCAAAAAAGAGGATCAAATAAATTAGGTTATTTCATGTATCTTTATTGTACACAAAATTGTTATAGAAATATGCATTGTATTAACAAAAGCAAAGGTTAGTAATTTTTAACCGCGACGATTTTCATGGAAGCTTTATCCGTAATTCAATTGTTATAAATCAATCAATCAAATACGCTTTATTGTTTAAATAAGGAAGGTACATTTAAATATCTTATAGAAACTACAAATTAGGCGGCCTTATCGCTTACAACGATCTCTTCCAGGCAAACCTATCATCACGAGTAATTAAATGGGATAGCACAAATAATTTCCTAATTGTTAAGTACATCTGAAAGTTCTGCATATTGAAATCAAAAAGTGTTATCTTATAGGTATGCAAAATATTAATAAGGACTATATGTGATGAGAAACAATAATAACTAAATAATCTGAACAAATAAAATATATCCATACAATTTATACCAATACATACATGTTAATTACATATATATATTCTTTATTGCACCAAAATATTACAATAACAGAGTACAAACAATAGGTCACGTACAAAGGTGGACTTATCTCTTTAAGAGATCTCTTCCAGCCCACCTGAGCATTGAAATAGGAAACTTAGTAAATTTGGGATTTAATGATATATAATAATAATTTCCATATATATATATATATATAGTTATATTATATTATAATCTTGGCTATGCCCCTACATAGGCTAATCTTGTTTTGCATTTCACCATGATCAATCCATGTTGGTCCACTCCCAGACCGCCTTTCTCAAAGATCCCGATCTTCGCACACGCATCAAGTCACTTCCAACCACACTGCGCGGATCGAATCGTCGCTCCATCAACCTACCCTCCATTTGCCAACTCGCGGGCTCCATTCTGGAACCAGATTGCTCCAACGCATTTTTGTAACTGATTTGATCTGCTCTTTTGCTATTTCAGACTGCTAACCTTCTAATGTATGTGGACATCGTTCTCTGACAAATCTTGTTGCGGATGCTATCTCGCAGAGTAGGTACAAAGGTCCAAACCGAACTGTTTCATTCCATTGAGCGATTTTAAGCTCTTTTTTTTTATCCACAACTTGACCTAAATCACACCTGATGTTAGGTGAAGATTAGGCCGAAGGTGGTAGCGTACTGACCCGGAAACCCCATGTTATTTGGGGGACTGGCTATCTTATCTCTGACAACCGGAACACAACAATGCTATTAACATTCCTGTTTGGTGGCAGATTTAGATAAGATGGTGGTCTAGCTACCAATGGTATCGTCAGTGTCCATATTTCAGCCCTATACCTGTCTTTACGGGTAGTGACGATTTTCTCTTAGCTTTACTTTTCATTTCATTTTATCGTACAAGACGACTTTAATTTACACATTTCAATGACAATGGACTCACCCCATGTCACGTGTGAATTTTTGTATATTTCTATGGGTGAACCATGGGTGTTGTTTCAAGCACTAAACTTTTAATGTTTTAAATACCCAAAAGCTTATCTTTGGGAAATCACTGACCAACCCGTTAAGGATAAATCGTTATGTATGTGTGTGATTTCCTATTAGTAGTAAATAGAGGTTTTGCTGACACTACCGCGGATTAGAACGTTCCCCAGAGACTCGTAGGCAGCTTGCATATGTTCAAGTGATTTTTCACGGCTACGGAACCCTGTACAAAGGGCACGCAGCGGTGTTGCAATCACGATCCTCGATCACGACTAGCTGTGCCTTTACTATTTATTCATCCACACATTTCTAATAAAACACTCCATAAGAAACTTTAAGACTTACCCGTTAAGGTCGACACAATCAGCAGACATAGTTTGGTTTTCAGCATTATTAAATGTAGGGATGGATTAAATGAAAAGTAACTTTATTGGGTGGTATTATGGAGATCGTGACTGAACTGACGTTTGGTAAGTGAAATGTCTTCAGACCGTGTCGCTACTAGCCTTAAATGCATTAAGTTTGTTTTAGAGATAATAATCGCTGCGAATGCTTTGTTTCGAAGATAGAGTTGTAGTTGCTGATTTATTTTTAGTCAAGTTTCGTTAGAGTTTAATATGGAAACTGTAACTAACTCGAGTGTACCAAACTTTCGATTTGATGTCTAAATTTTACTTGTATTTCAATAATATATAAATACATAATGTCACGACCTTTATCCCAAATGGAGTGGTCACGTATATCCCAAACATTGGCGTTTTAGTATTCCAAACATGAAAAGTTTTATGTTATTTTCGGTTTGCTCATTTTGCAATTGCTCACCTGACAGGGACTTTTTTTGTTGGAAAATCTTTCTTTTATTACATCCCTGGGAAGATATAAAGATTGGTTCTGTTCTTCTGACGTGCGGAAATCATACAGCATAATAATAATATACAAATACAATGCAGTAGTTAATAATTTGTATTTAGTTGGTCTCTAAAAATATTTTCGTAAGTAAATTTTCTATAGGAATTAACATAATTAGCGTATTCATTACCTAAAAAAAAGTGTATAAATTACAACTCAGCGGGTTAATATTAAAGTGGTAATAAGGTAAACTATTTCCATTTCAAAGATTAGACAAGAAAATTACTCAAATAAATAAAGGTAACGTGTCAAATAACTCAGAAACACATTTCCCTTTTCTAAAGGAGAGGAAAATCCAAAACATTCACATAACCTGGTTTATTAAAATAATTTCGGAGGAGTGCGTGCGGTGCGTTCCGAAACTGCCTATTCTCACGCAAAGTCTGACTACTTACTTATTTTTTCTGTTGGCGAAAAACATCGTCTACTAAAACTATGTTGTATCACATTAAAATAGAGTTCAATAAGGAAGTTTTTTTGTTTTTTTAAGATGTTTTTATGCAGTTGCAAGGCAAAGCACTTTTGGAAACCTAATCAGCAGTGGTTCAGCCTGTCCCTCTGACTTATTACCTTGATGTATTCATAAACAGTGATATAACTTATGTTTACGTAATATAAGAAAACTAATTAAGTTTTGAAATATTATATTTATATAAGAGATAAATACGGTATAGGTTTCTAGTTGGCATGGCATTGCCAAGTATTATAGCAATTATTTTAATGGAATATCTATCTCATCTAATTTTATTAATCAGTAGAAGTTTATTGAAGCGAAGGAAATCAGCACTAGGAGCATGACAGGCGCTATAAACGTTTATGTCGCGCGAGATAATATTTTTCTACCTACAAATGTCCCATGGCTGTGGGTTGTCTGGAAGAGATTTTAGTGATAATACCGCCTAATTGTGTTCTATTGTTATCATCAAAAATTATTGTAAATTATTTTGCGCAATAAAGAGTATTTGTATTGTATTGTATTTGTCCTGCTCATTCGTCTGGACGAAATATACAACTAACCCACTCACACGTCACAAACGATGTCATGCTACGGGGGCTAGTTACGACTGAATGCATATCAGTGCCGTGCAGTTTGCGACACGTAAAAGGAATTGTAACAACTCTTCCCGTGGGTGTCGTAAAAGAACTGTCTTTGACGACTCAAGGGACTTTACACCATATTACTATTTAAGTATTTAAAAACCATAGATTTTTTGTCCATAAAATGTATCCTACGGGGTGAATTTGAATTCGTGTAATACCCTTAACTGGTGACTGGCGTCACCAGTTAATGCCAGTCAAGAGTGGCCTCTTGATTATGAACAACTGTCATCAAGGAACCACATTCGAATTCGATCAAAAAATTTTTGCTTCCCTTACGAAGTAAACCATTCTGAAACCACCTTTTGTATGGGAGTCCAACAATTTTCGGCTAAATTCGGCTATGGTTCCTAGTGGAGAATTGTCCTTTTAGGACTGGACTCACCAGCCAAAAATAGTTACACTTCCATACTAAAGTTGGTTTCAGAAGGGTTTACTTTGTATGGGTAATTGAAAATTTATTGATCGAATTCGACTATGTTTCCTTGGGGAAAGTTGTACATAATCAAGAGTGGCGTTACACGAATTCAAATTCACCCTGTATAACACTTTTGAGATCAAGACGAATCGAACGACACTTGCACTTCAAAATCGATCAAGCCGTTTAGGCTACATGAGGTAACATAGAAATCTATATACATACAGTTTATATACATACCTACTTACATATATACAACCGAAAGAATTACCCTCCTTTTGGGGCTCTTGGGTAAAAACATCTTATAATGGACTTGCAAGTTTCAACATGGATGAACCCATCCTCTTCTGTTAGGTAATTTTGTATTTCTATCAACAGTTAATATTTGGAACATGCAAACGCTTTACTACTGGGCATCATATCAGCCGCCAGATTTCCACAGTTGAACATAGGTTTCCCCCACAAGTCAGAGCGATTTTATGATTTATTCTGTATTTAAAAAGAAATCTTAATATTACAACTATAAAACATACCTGTTTCTGGACTTCCTTTCTCATACAACTGTTCAGGAATGTTTTTCAAACTAGAGTAAAATTTGCTTGTCGACATAAGAGCCGAAAGTTCTTTCAAATGCATTTTGTTAAGTAATAAAAAAATTAGAGGATGCATTGGAAGCACGCAGCAGAATACAATACATGACAAAACATTTTTGTTTATACCGATACAATATATTTCACGATGTCGCAAACACCCCCGTTACATCTTGCGCGAGTAGATATTTCTCGGAGAGGGGGGTGGTTGGACATAGACAAATGACGCACAGCCAGCGCCCCTGGTGGCGGCGGAATGAATTATTGCCACCAATCGAGACCGATCCCGCCAGCGGCCATTTTTAATTTTTAGGGGTAGCTTTTACCCCTGTATCGGGTATTATTATTAGGAGGGTGACAATATGACGGATGTTGTTAGTGAATTAATGATATAATGGGTTAAAAGTTTTTAAGCATTATACATTTTTTTTACCAACAGAATACTTATAACTACCTACATCACTAATATGTAGGTTAGATGATCCAAATAGCTCAGAAGAGCTTAGGTATAGACCTAACCTAAAATGCATAAAAACTAAGAACATAGGTTCGGTAAGGTTAGAATCAACTGGCAAGATGAGTATATATACCTATATATCAAATTAATTTCAATGCGACTTAATTCCACCACTACATCTAGGGTCTTGCTTATAAGTTCATACATGAAACTATTCTCAAAATTTGAAAGTTCTTGAGCGGAGACACAGTGTAGCGTCCACCCACAATGAAAGTCCCGGGAAGTCGCTGAATGCGCCGCTTCCAACAGTCGCTCTGGAAATCTATGGGGGAGGCCTATGTTCAGTAATGGACATCTTGTGGCTGATATGATGATAACTATATGAAGGATGCAAGAGCAAAATCTATATGGTTGATAATGGTACAAATTTAAAATATCAGCCAGACTGGCTTATCAACATACATTTTATCTAAGTAGTTCTGTCTGGGTAAGGTCAGTACAATAATTTAAGGATAGCTTCCGTATTCAGCTACATCATCGTTCAATATGAAGTTCAAGCCTGACAGTCTGATTTTCAAATTGAATGGAGTCATTAAGCCAAGTGGCCTGCAGGGGCGGTTTGAAAACGCTGTCAGGTGGCCACTAGCCTGACACACCAACAATTCGCAATGGGCCCTCATCATGCATTATGCTCCATATCCTATTAAATCCTGCTCCAGCAGTATGGGCGCATTATAAGTTAGTCGAAGTTGGAATATTCTTATATTATGTTGGAAGTAATCTTGTATCCTTAAACCCACAAATATTTATGCACACATCAACAGCCTGCATTTCACTGTTGGACATGAAGCCGCTCCCTGTCCATTTTCATCGATTTTCATGGGAGGATTTTCCGTAATGGTCAATCTGGGCAAGAGTGCCACATCTGACACTATGGCCTGTCACTCGTATACCCTAGTATACATACCTCCCTACTACTAAACATCCCTGAGTCGCTTTACGACACACACGGGAAGAAACTAGATGTTCCCGTTTCCATCTACCGGGGAAACACACGGCCATCCTATTGTCTATTGAAAATAATAAAGATAGTATTATTAATTAATAAATTGAAATACATTCAATACATCCACTAGCAATAAAGACTTCATTAAGAGTCGATATCATAAATTAACACCAACCTACTTGTTTATATAATAACAATAAAGTTATTAAGTATAAATCCTCTGTTTATCGATGTACGCTACCGTTGAACAGTAAATATTTGAAGAGCCGCCCATTAAAATCAAGTTAAATGCGTCATAAAAACTAATGCGCTCATAATCGACGATTCAACAAATTGAACCATAAACGCACAAAGTGCCGTCAGCGTTGACATAAATCACGCCCTCTAACGGCATAATATCGAACTACGGGACACTCGTCGCTCCACTATCGTCTCAATCTCTCTCGGATGATGAACGGCCAATTTTATTGCGTTTACAGGCTTGTTTATTTACTGCTTTGTAATAGAATGTCAATAAACAACTATGATAACTGAGACCAGCAGTAAAATGATAATAAAAAGGGATGTTTACGAGCAGAGGTGGCGGTCTCGTACGTTGGACTGCGGAACCTTTTGGACAGCGACATCTAGCGTTGGATAGATGTACGATGTTTCGGTGAATGTTACTAGTTAAACAATGCTACAATTTATTGGTACAGGATACTGATTTTTGAGATTAAACCACTCGCAAAGTTCGCTTGGAATTCAAAAAAGGTTTTAATGTTCTATTTTTGAATTTGCGAGTGGTAGAAAAGTTGCAATAAGTGGTCCTGACCGCTCGTTGCTGATTCTAATTTGAAAATATGAGCAAAGTGTACTTTATTTTCTTTAAACATAACTTTCACAAATCAGTAAAACCTGAATCTGTTTTTAAAAACCTGATTTCCTAATTATTCGAAACTGAAATAAAAAAATACGGAATATTTCGTCCAGTACAAATCTATATTATTGTCTATCGCTCAGTTCTACTTGCTAGTGGCTACTCAGAAACCCCTGTCTGAGCACAGTGAGTAGTAAATACGTATTAAAGAAGCATTGACATAATCATCGTATTACTCACATAATACGTGTTGGACTGAAATAATTCGAATAACTAGATATAATAGCAACTCACCTTTAACGGAGGTTAAACTTACCAACAATTAAATGTGCGTAAAGAGACAATGGCAATCGACATGCGGCCTCCTTTGATCGTTGGCACGATAACGCAATACCTTATAAAGGAGTAGAGTTATAATTAAGCAGAACTCCAGAAATATTCTAAGCTCGAAGTTAGTTTATTTTCTATTAGAAAATAAACTAACTAAAGGATTGTTAAACTTATCAAAGCATTTACAAAATTCGTAATAGACTAGTTTCATTCGAAATTTTGTATTAATTAAGTGCACTAAATTCTTATAAAAGATGTATATAGATGTATAACGTAAATAATAATAATAACGGCTTTTAATATTTTAACGTTGTAAGCCTTTTAGCACTCTGCCTCAAAGCTGTGACCTGGAACATGTGTTCTACCATATGACGTGAACGATGTTCCAGGGCTTTTTTTTTCATAGTATGATTTTGTAATTATTTTGTACTATTTTTAACCTCTACTGTGTAATAATAATTATGGGTATATCTATGATTTATTCAATTTTATAGAAGAAAAGGTTTATCGGTTACTTTTCCATCAGAGCATAACGTAGTATTTTATTTTATTTTATTTTATGTATTATTATCCGTCATCTCCAGTACAGGCTTTGCTTAGTTTTGGGTTAAATAAATATTTATTTTTATTTATGTATGTTTACGTGCGATCATTAATTTTTATTAACCAATTTATCTTTTTCCGTACATTTTCCACAAATTATGTCCGCAAGCACATAAATATCCCATCAGTACGTTTATCTATTCGGGTTATTGTACATTATGTGGGAACAATTACACAGCCATTAATCAGTGAGGTCCTCCGACAGTATATTGTGTTTCCGGCCTCAGGCGTTCCCAACCCTTCTCTGCTGAATTACGTCCTTTACTACGACCAACACTCGACTAAGTTTACACTTGATTAGGTGCGGTGAGTTTTCTGAAGCACTTGGAGGGTTTATGATTTATCGTATGTGAAGTTTCGTGTGGCGAGAAGTGTATTTTCGAGTGGATATTATGTTTGAGCTCACTATATGTCTTCAATAAAAGGTTTTGTGTGAAGTTAAAATGGATTAAGGTTTTTTAAATTTAACTCTGAAAGAGATGAGACGTTTGTTTAGCAGTTGGATATGGGCTCCTAATAATAATATCTAAGTTTAACTCTAAAGTTAGCTGCTAGTGACTCGTCACTGCTAGTAACTCATTATTCCTGGTAAATAAAATGTTATAGGTATATTATCTTATTTATTTTTTCAAGTAAAAAATTACAAACCCTAAGTCATATGAAGTAGTACGCACACTTCTATTGTTATATTTGATGGCGTTATATGTGTGTTTATTCAGTTTTTGTCCACCTGTATCTTAGCAATGAGTGGTCCGATTTTAATGCTGGTTAATTTATATTGAATATTAAGCCAGTGGAAATGTTATTAGCTATGTTTGTGAAAATTGGAACAGCCGTTTCGAAGATATTTAACTCTTAACTCAGTTACTTTGTATGATTTTTAAGCGCCTCCGTGGCTCAAAGTAAAAAACATAGGGTTTAGCAATCGGAAGTGGCGGGTTCAATCCCCAGCGTGGTTCATGTTTAGTACTCGGTTTGTTTGAAAATCTGTTGTCGTTTCAAAGATTTAGCTTTAATACAATTTGTTGATATATTTGGATCATATCATGATCTTTTTTATATTATCTAAAGTCATGATTTTCTACATTTTCAATTTATAGTTTTCTCAAACTTATTTTATTCAGCCTTCAATCCAATTTGGGCTAAGTATAAGAATTAGCATTATTTTCACTGCTCTTTATTATAAATAAATCTTAAGTAATTATCAACACTAAACATCCGTCAATAAAAATAATATTTCCTCATTTAAAAAAGCACTATATAGAAGTTGACCCTCCTTAACCCATGTTTTCGTTTGAGAGCTCCCCAAGCCGTACCCTTACCCTTTACTGGTGGGGGGGGTCATGTTTATCTAAACTCTATATCAGTTGCACATGAGGCAGTAACGGCATTTTAAAGAGGCAATGTAAGCGCAGGCACGCCTGCGGACATTAATAATTTTGGCGGGAACAAATGACGCAGCTGATTAATGATTTACGTACCCAATTCCGTGTTGTCCACGGGTAACAAGCTGGGAGGTTAACATGCAGATAGATATAGTGTATACTGGGGACATAGAGACATAGATGGCCAGTACGAGGTGTTTTGCCATCTATATGTACACGCCATGCAGAGTTAGGGTTGTGTTTTACAAGAATTTTTCTATTTAAATGTTTATACGTATTAGACTCATACTTATGGACTTTATACTTCTCTAACATTATACCTGGATGCCCTGATGGATGTGATTCTTGAGCTCACTAATTAGCTCGGCAATTTGACGTTTTCTCATTATAATGCAAGTGAAGGATTTTAACTTCTTGCTTAAATCTTTTGCGCATAGGTCGAGTACCATAAAGCTTAAGTATTACTATACCTAGTAGGATTTTGCTTAATAATTATGTAATTAACTTTTTTCAGGATTGGTTTGACAATACTGGATAATGTACCGTAGATTGTTTTAAGCTGAGACAAGAGATAGGTACAAAAATAAAATCGTATAATTGGATGAAAAAAGGAAATTAATAGCGCTTGAGAATAATAGAGTGACTTTGTTCATTGATAATCAAACTTTTATAACAATTAATAAAACGGATCTTTGCTACAATTATGCCAAGTTTGGATGTTTGTTTGTTTATTTATTTGTTTGTTAGTCAATCACGGTTAAACGGATGGACGAATTTGGATGAAATTTGGTATATAGGTACGTTAGTACTATATTAATTCTGTGATATAGGTTGAACATACCGTATTATAAAAAAATAGGATAATTTTTATCCCGATAAAGTGAGTAGTTCCCGCGGGATAAACAATTTAAACATATCCGCGATAAAGTTATTCCACGCAGGCGAAGCAACGGTCGGAAAGCTAGACAAATAAAATCATTATGGATTAATAACAATTAGTATTTATGTTGTAAGCCTGTTGGTAAATAAGATTATTGTTAACAGTCTTCTTAACATTTTTCTCATTGAATGTGAAATTGCAAATATTAAAGGAAATATTCGAATTAACACAATACATTAAGATGCATAAAACCGTCACAGTACCTATCAATGATAGGTTACTTGTATGTTAGGAAATTCAGAATATTTCTTTAAAAAGTCAATTTTTTATTTTTTGGAAAAAAAATTCTATGGGAAATGTTACTACACTACGATTTCGATAGCTAATTGCAAATTTTTTTTTTAATAATTTCAAAAGCTTTCTTAGAGTTTTCTGGCGCGTAATGAAGGTACGGTACTTACCTACTTAATAACTTTCATTTAATAATTTTTAATAATAAATAAATAAATAAAAAAATACTACTTAAAGATTTTTTTCCGATTTGGCATAAAACATTGTATTACTATTACTCTCTCCATGTGAAAAAATATGGAACTTCAAGATTTTGAAGAAGTTACACCCCCATATTTCAAGAATTCTTACGGGTCGGTGAAGGTTACCGATATCAATAAAGAAGAAATTACATTAGGTATAGGCCCTCGTCAATCTTTTAAATCGATCCATGATCGTTTCATAATAACTAGCCGAACAATTTGGTACTACCTATATAAATACGTACGGCATGCAAATTCCAAGTTGAATTCACGGTGAAGACAATATCTCGAGTCTGGATGTTTTGGATAATGTCCTTGAAATTATGTAGGTACCGGTTCTTGTATAAATCGTATCTAGTTTTGAGACTAAATAGTCAGTAATATCTAGTAATATGTAGGTACATTCTAATGGTGTAGTGGATAGTGACCCTGTTAGTGAAACCAACGGTTGCGGATTCGAATCCCGCGAGGGGTAAAAGTTTGTGTGATGAATTTTGATGAAGATTGGTGTAAGTGTCCGGAATATTTATTTATTAAAAAAAAATGCTAGTCAATACGTACTGATGACCCTACATTTAAATTTAGTACTTATAGAAGATTGGAAGGAAACGACGTACTGTGCTGACCCCAAATAAGACCAGGGCAAGGAGATGATGATTACTTATGTAAATTGAATCTGAATAAATATATAAATATAAATAAATACGTTGGCAAAATACAAACACCAGTTTTCGAAAATAAGAAACACTTTTTTAAATCGGTTCAGCGGATTTGGCGCTATAATGACACAGATAGAAAGACATGGAATTCAACCCTATACCACTCTCTACGTCTGGGGTTAAAATAACAAATGTTTGGCCCTCATTTGGCATCCGAAGGGGTTCTGTCTACTCCAAAGGGTCGATCCTGTCAAGCTAAATGCTTTCGTTTGAATTACTACATACATTGATACCTACTTGTTTTAATAGGTACCTACTTGTTCAATTTCCTATGTGGCGGCGTTTTGATCCGTTGCCAAAGTTAAGACTAGAATTAATTAGGTAAGTAGCGTCTGAATTCCACCCACTTTCCCATACAGAGGATTATATTCGCCGATGAAAGCCTGGATTGGATATACCATAGAGTAATGTCAGAATATAATAATAATCCGAGTAGAACAGCTGTCGTTATTAAATAGATTGGTATCTAGGTATATGCATAAATAATTCTACATAATGTACAAGCAGCATTCACTTGCGTTCATGAATCTTTATTTTGTGTAAGGTGTAACAGTGCTTCCAAAGTTGGTTAGTGTGTTGTTTTTTTTTAATTTCCTTTTCCATTCATAGCGCAGAACTTTATAAGTATAGGCTCCATAATATACTGTTATACTTTTCTGTTGCCGACTCTACAAAGCCATACGTCACATGTAGGTATTTGTGCGTTGACGTGGGTGTAATGTATGTGTTTAGTTAATTTAGCGAAAAAAGCTTAATTTATCGGTTTTGTCTTTCACATTATTACTTGGTCTATTTAAGGTTACACATAGCTGCATTCGTTTTGGCATTAAATGGTTAGAATGTTAGCAAAAGAATGAACAAGGTTGGCTCAGGGTCAGACATAATGGCGTGAGAATTACGAGGCATATATTCAACAGACTTCTACTATTACTAAGCGATCAGGCCGAGATGACCCCTCTTTTCAATTGCAAATAGGTAAGTCATACACGAGAAATACTTAGATTGGTGTCTATAATGTAAATTTCTATTTCTAAGCGACCGTTCTTTAGAAGATTTACTTGCTGGATAAAATTGGCTCCCATTTAGCATCGGCGCCGATATCACAATACCCGAATGCCAGCCGATTTAAATTTATTTCGGACGTCGGTAACTTCCAATTTAAACCTCTTAATCCTCTATGATGTATGTCGGTATTCGGCGGGATTAAAAGTTCCACGGAAAATAACCGGGAAAACCTTTTCCGGGGTCGGATTGACCCGGCCAGGAGTGGGATTAGGCGACCGGGATTGGATATACATAAATCTCGGACAAGGATTTAGGGCAGACGTAATTAAGCCTCTCGTACTGATACGTCATTTTGACGAAATTCAGGTCCTGGCGATACTAATCGCAGACAATACTATAGCTATGTATGGAATTTCATAATTTCAATATTAAAATTCAGCAGCCGCTGTGTCCCACGCACAATGGTCGCTCTGTCGGGGATGGCGTCATAAATAATTCAATTTCATAGTAATAAAATACGCGTGACCAGCGCTACGGCGTGAAAACTTTTCAGCAATTACGGGTTGAATATAACAAAAAGCGTCGGTCGATCCGACACGCCGGGGTCGCTGAGGCCCGGCGGACGGGCTAGTAATTCATGCATCAGCTTGCGGGGTAGGGTTAGCCGCGAGTGCAGCCCGATGACTTATAGTTTGTATTAATACGCTTCGAACACAGAAACCCAATCTGAGTCGGATTAATTAATTTATGATGAAAAAGGCATTAGCTTAATATCTGATGTGATGATAGAATTAGTTTTAGCTAGGAGTAACAAGATTTTCTCCACCGTGTTTGTACTTATGTTATCTATAACTATGCTATTACATTATCCTATAACAATGCTATATTGATTGTTCAAACGAATCCTTCTTAGAGCAAAAATTTCCACTCTTTAATTCTTATTTATTTCTAATAAGTATTCTTGTAAGATCCAGGTATGGCTGCTTTTACTTTATACATATATGACAGTCTATTTGTTCTGCAGTCAAAAACAAAGGTCAGCATGGTTGTATCCTCTTGTGAAGGCTATAAGATCCAGTGAAATTATCATTTCATCAATTATCATATGAGAAGTAATTATTGCTAACACTTGAACTGTAACCGCTACTGTATTATTTTTAAAATGTTAGAGGTGCATATTTTTAGCATGACTTTCATTTTAATTTATAATAGGTAAGTAAAGTAAAGAACACCGCCCCATTTACTTAGATTATTAAAGATTATTTTATAGTCATACAGATTAAACCGAAGCACTTAGGTAACCTTATGATATAATATCCGAGAAGTTACTTTTCCATAATAGAGAGGTATACACAACACTAGAAAGAGGACACGCCTTTAGAGATAAAGTATACCACTTACGAATTTCCTTATGTTTCCGAGATCACGTTATTTTTTTTCATATATAATTGTAGATAATTTGTTTAAGTTTATTAATTTATTGGTATTCATTCATTCATAAATGTATTGATAAAGGAATAAGAGGCTATTTCGTCGTTGGTTCGACTAATTTTAATTCAGACTGTTAGCTACCGATTTTTCGAATTTCTACGTTCACATATTTATTTCGTTATTCCGAACGTATTCTACAATTCTATTCCAATCATTCTAAGGCATTAAAAATTAATCTCCCCGAAAATTACATGATAGAACTGACTACGCTTGTTGAAACCTCTGTGTGTAAGTATCGTAGATCTAAGCGCACGGTAGTGCTCAGACCAAGTTCTGGCAAAACCGGTCAAGCGTATGCAATGTAAAAACTATTTTCACGCACTCATTCAAGCTAGTTTTGGTAATCTCTAGCTAAGTAAAACTAATTGTATGGACATGTTGCTGAGGTATAAATACAGAAGCTCTATTGAAAAGAATTGTAAATGTCACACATCTAACTTTAATATCCACGTCTAACAACTTTCTCCTTTTAATATGAACCCTTAAGTTTACCCTTAAGTCCACAATATTGAAGTCGACTGACGCCTTCAAAAGGCGCACGGTCTCACCTCCAAAACTCCTTCATACCAAATTTCAAGATTAAAGGTGAGCTGGCAAAAAATTTCTTCACCTGTCAGTGAGTGTTCAAGATCTCGATAATTTGTTAATAAATTATTAATAAATAAATAACTCTTGAAGGCGTCAGTCGAATTCAATTTTGTGGGCGAAATAAAATAGGTACCTGCATGGTACTCAAAAGTCGAGAAATCCAATAACTGTCAATTTAAAAAGTTTGTCAAGGGTGACGTATATAGATAATGTTTTGTTGTAAATAATTGACTTGACATTTTTTGTACAAAGATAGATAAAGAAGCTAGATAAGTCATTGTCACTAGATGGCGCTAGGTGTACATAAAACAGCACGATAATTTTGTTACTATATATTATTTTACAATTATTAGTTTTGTTTCTCCATCTTCTCTGTAAGATAACAACTGTCGATAAGTTATTAATTAAATACTTTATCAAGATGGTAAAAAATAACTAAATGTGTAAATAAAAATTGCATATGAAACAGTTCGATTCATTAATGATGTTGTGCTTATTATCACGTGAAAATTGAGATTATACCTTGTTTATAGTTGGCGAAAACGTAGGTACTATTCGATTTGCAGTCGACATTGTGAGAAATTTTGTACAAAAATGTTCTTAAATTACATTTTAAAAAAGAAGAAGCTTTGAATTAGCTTACAAAATGCACTCACATTACACCAAAACCTTTAGTGTGAAAAAATAGACAAAGATATAAACCTTTTTTTAACAAAAAAAATAATAAAATTTAAAACTAAGCCAAGTTGCATGCGTTCTCCACATTTTCTATGGGTTTCGGGATCCTTAAGCATGAATTTTTCGTGTCTTATTAATCAAAAAATATTTTACATATAGGTATAAAAGTGCTCACTCATAATAAAATCTTCCTTTATTTAGGTTTGAGTTATACATTTTCGCGTATAGGTAAGAATTCATTTATTTTAATACATTTAATATCTCTACCAAAGTGATTCTATTAGCCCTACTACGAGTGATCTAATTTCATGTTTAAGAAGTATAAAACTAATATTTATTTTTTATTGGAATTCTGAATCCAGTAAGATTGTAGGGCGCTGACTCGTTAGCAACTTGACTTACTTTTAGATTTTAAATATTGTTAACCAAATAATCCATAGAGAACTTGACCCATTTTCTCAAGTTTATTTTTCTGATTCATGCGCTAAAATATACTTCATAAGTAACTTAAATTCCGGGACTAATAAATAGGATGATGCAAGATGTACATAACATTTATTAGGTATACATCCGAAAATTTAATTATTAAAAGGTAAATTTATAACAATGATTGGCATACCAATCATTATGATAATTATAATAGCTCATCATCATATCAGTTAAAGGACGTCCGATGGTGAACATAGGCCTCCTCCATAGATTTTAAAGGGACCGGTTGGAAGCGGCAGCATCCAGTGACTTCCCGCGATCTTTTTCAGATCATCCGTACACCTATGGTTAGGTAGTAACCATAATAATTTGTACGCATGTGTAGATATAATAGCTACTTAGTAAAAAAATTATAGTATTTAGGTTAGGTAGGTGGGTTTAAATGATAATCAACATGTAGAGTCATTCACTGTGGTTTAATGCACACGTCGCAAAAAGCTTTGAATCGTCGTCGCTTGTTAGCTAACCAGTAGGTAAGTACTAGACATTAGTAAAACCAATAAATTATTAATTTATTGCCCTTTGATTGCTGTAATTATGTAGATACGCCCCTAACACTTCACACGAGTTCAGTTGTGAAACTTAGAAAAAAAATTTTTGTAATTACTTCAGAACGTCAATTGAGAACGATTTAACAAAATCTATTCCATACTTAGTTACCCGGATGTGGCGGAGTAAGCAGCCATTAAAATTAGGGTTGGGCCACGAACTCGCGACTAGGGCAGGGCCGGCCGGCGCGCCCGGGGCTCGGTTCCGAAGAAAAAAAAAGAAAGAAAAAATACACATACAATGAATAACTGCCGAGTACCAATGCCGATGAGATGAAAGATTTCTCAATGTCCGACTGTTGTTCTTGTTACTTGTAACTCAATATTGAACTGAGATCATACTTTATTGTTTTGAATTTTATAATCCAATGGATTGTAATGAGTGAATCTTGAAAGGAAAGTTATTAAAAGTTTTTAAGTAGTAAAAAGTGGATTATTATAATATAAAAGCTACAAAAAGGTAGACACCTAAAAAACTAAATTCATTACAACATTAATTACTTTTATTGACTATATATTAAGGAAATAATAACATCTCTATTATACCCGAACAGGCTAACTTAATAACTTTAATAAAATTGATAGACGAAAAAAAATCTGATCGACAATTACGCCATTACATCTTAGAATCAAAAAACGGGTTGTTTCAAAAATATCTACTTAATAACGGGCACGAAATTAAAAAGCAATTTGGTAACCGTTACTAATTTAGAACGGCCAGCGCGGAGCTCTCAATTTGGGAGGGGCGCGGATGCGGGGCCGGCTGGGGAAGGGGGGGGCCTAATCTAAAAGCTGTCAGTTAACAGGCCAGGCAGCTGTGTTCGCCGGCCCGCTTGCCAGTCTATGTATGTACACTCAGCTTTATGCTATTACCTACATAATCCTAATTCTCAGTTTATTTTACGAAAGATATGAATCGAAATTATTTCGTTAAGAATGTATGCAAATGTTACTTACTGCTTTTTCTTGTGTACCATTAGTAAATGCCTTAAAGTTGTCTATTAAATGACCTAGTAACGGTAGAAGAAAATCAAGTTTCTTACTATATAATTGAGGTTTCGCCGTGGAAAATTTATATGAGATTAGAAAAATACCATAAATCCACAACCCACATTCGTAGGAGATTAAAATCTTTTTAAACAGCTTCTAATTCTTATGCGCCTACGCTTCTAAATTTGAAATTCGAATAAGCCGAAATATGAACACAGTCAGTTGTCTCTTTTATATATAAAACATTTTGTATTAAGCTTGCGTAATTAGCATACGAGTCTGTGGTGATTTCGGTTTTTCCATTTGTGGAGACACTAATTCGACGGACACATCTATTTTATGATGTGTATTTTTTGTATTCGCCCATAAGTCTATTGATTTTATTGCGACGTCTCCACATAAACTTGTCTAACACACATCGACGGTGTCTGATCTCTAATCGGATACCGAAATAGAGTCTTTAAATATCTCTAAAAGGAAATTATTTAGAATGGGCAACTCTATACGCGTAGTTTCATTCATGCGATATAAAATACATAATTTTTTAATTAAAATAATAATTATCTATCATGTAATTTTATTGCATAATAAAGATCACCTACTGTTTCATTCACATGTATTGATTTTTTACTGTAGGTTACTGACATGATGTATAAGACTATTTCTTTATCTCTATATCTATATAATTTTATTCTACCTACTCATAATATATATTATAGGTTTGTAGGAAGATAATCTAACAGAAATTGACATAGGTGCATTATATGTATACGTAAGAACAACAGTACAACTGAACGCCCTCTTTCCTCAAAGTTAGCATCTCATTCCTTTTAATATTCGAAATAAATATTTAAATATTTTTTAAATAAGTAACAATGACACTGAATCTCTTAGTTTATATTAGGTAAAGGAAAATATATCAAGTAATAAGTAATAAAATACCTATATCAAAAATAGTCGTAATGATTAATAATGATTTTTTTATTATACAGGGCGTCCCAAAGTTATGGGACATGAAGGGGAAGTACCTTAAATATCGTAGATAGTGAATTTTGCTCAAAGAAGACTTTATGTTATTTTTAAAAGTTAGTAATTCTGCATTCATAGATTTTCTAAAAATTACTTGCTTCGGCTGGGAATCGAACCGACTTAAATGTGAAAAAAAAAACACCCTACTTTTATGATGCCAATCGAAAGAATAGCTAAAAAATAATAACTCTGCCTAAGTAACATAGTATTTTAAAAGAAAGGAACAACGTGAAATTAATCATTTTAATCAAATAAAAAACATACATGAAACTGCCGTAGTCAATTAAGTAGGTATTTTTTTGTAAATTAATTAATTAAATGCTCAAAATGTGATCCCTCTTGTCTTACGCAAATCGCCAATCTTTTAATGAGCCCGCTGCCTGTTGATTTTCTAATCATTTTATGGTGAACACTCGATGTGATATGTAAATTATTTATTTTTGTTTTTAATTTGCCTTCTGTCTAGCTTACAGAGGACGTATTGAAATACAAGTTTTATCATTTCATCTACACGTGCACTTATAATAAGGAAAACTATGTTAGTACCTATTTTATGAAGTGGGTACTTATTTACGAATAATCAATGCTATCTTTGGAATGATAATATCGCTACTTTTCGAACGTCGTCGGCAATAAATAACTTTCTTGAAATTTGACTCAATCATTTTATGTTGTTCCTTTCTTTTAAAATACTATGTTACTTAGGCAGAGTTATTATTTTTTAGCTATTCTTTCGATTGGCATCATAAAAGTAGGGTGTTTTTTTTTTCACATTTAAGTCGGTTCGATTCCCAGCCGAAGCAAGTAATTTTTAGAAAATCTATGAATGCAGAATTACTAACTTTTAAAAATAACATAAAGTCTTCTTTGAGCAAAATTCACTATCTACAATATTTAAGGTACTTCCCCTTCATGTCCCATAACTTTGGGACGCCCTGTATATGTGAAACTTTATAATACCTACTTATAAGGTCAATTAAGGCGCATCCAACAGATAAATTTAATAAACAAAGGCGTTATCAAAAATTTACATAGTAACAGGTGGGAATTGCTTACACCGGAAGACTTTCCACTATAATTAAGATAAACTAATGTTCTGCTCACAGAATTTTTATATCAAAAACAGGTTTAGCACAGTCAGTATAAAAATAAAAATAAATAATTATTCGGTTCTATTTAAGGTTAGCTATTTATAATGAAACCGAATATTACATTATAGTTTTTGAAATATTATAATTGATTATTACGTAAACAAGTGGACATGTTACTCAGTCCGTAAAAAAAAAATTATGAGTTAGCAAATTTTTATTTACCCTTACACCAAGCATTATATTACAAGGTACAATATGGAACATTGCTGATTAGTCCGGACAGGGGTGGGCCAATATTGTACACTATGGAAACTAGAGCTTAGAAATAGAATGACAAAAAGAACTTTTTAAATATTGTTTCTGTAAAGTTACGAGTATTTGTCAATCGAATTTCCAACAATTAAGAATGACAATTAAATATATTTTATATGGGTTTATTTACCAGCCATTGCGCAATGCCAATGTCCATGGCTTTTAATAAGAAAATAATCACTTACCTATATCCATTCCTATACACGGAGTGTATTGTTTTATGAGTAAGGATCGGTTGAAATCATCCGAGAGTTTCGTTCATTGTTATGGATAGGTGATTAAATAATCATTTCGGTCGGTAACTCGTCCACGATTAACAGAACTTCACCTAAATCATCTTCATATCAACCGAAAGACGTCCACTGCAGGACAAAATCCTCCCCCAAAGATCTCTTCAGCGATATATTCTACTGAAATATAGTGTTTCGTGTAACAATTACAAATTCTTTATATAAACCTTCATCAGAATATCGCAGTGCTTCCATAATTCACTTGAAAGTAACCGTTCATGGTTTAAAATGGAGGGAAACAACAAAACCTAAGTCAGAGACCGGTTCAGTCGGGCTTGCCCGTCGAAATCAGTGGGACACTTTATAAATTTAAAATAAACCGATTATGCAAAACGACGTTCGTGCATACTGATGCGGTAAGTATTGTTATGCTGATCAGCATTTGGTGGGTATTAGATAAAGATTGGAGTTGTGTTTTCCTAGAAATATCTGCATAGATCGATTTAGTTGCTTGTGGGTAATTTTCCGCTATGGTGCCCACTTGTTTCTTTAAGAGGGAAGGCCCGTGTCCAGAAAGATGTACCTGTCTATGTTCTGGGTGCATGACAGCGATTCTGCACACATCTACCTGGCATAGATTTCGGGGCGGAGGTGTTTGATGCCAAAACACCTCCGCCTTGGCTTGATTGATATTACCAATTTTTCTAGTTTTGTATTAGAGGAGTTTTAGTGTTAGATTAATTTGTTTTAGTAATTAAATACTCCCTTTATTGTGTATGTTGTGAAAAAAAAGGATGTTAATTCTTTTATGTGATATTTTGCTTCACATAAACTCTGATCTTTATTTAAGTACAAAGGACAGTTCAAAGAGAGGAGAAATTTAATTATCCCACGGAACGTCCAGTTTTTACGTAGCGTGCTGCTCAAAATCCCTTTACTCGAGCGACATTTCAATAGAGGACTAAAAAATAAACAATAGAAAAGAGCTCACAAGGCTACAGAGGAAGGCCGGACGCAGCTAAATGAAAGAACTTTGTAAAAAAGTTTGACACATTTTTAGAAACATCAGGCACGCAATGTTCGCCCGCGCGGTACGATCGTAAATTTTGGGTAGCGTCAGAATGAAAAAGGGAACATCATTGTTGAAAATTTTTAAATGCAACCCGGCCTTTCTAATTCATATCGTGTTTGAACAATAATATCGTTAATGCAACGGCGATCCTTGCGCCTTGCGATGGTATACCGTCTGGTTATATTTGACCCCAGTTCTGTGGGCGGGCATGGCAGAACTTGGCTGTAGAACGTCAGCATGGACACCGTAGCTCTGCGTCACTTCCAAGTGACTTCCAGGTCTGTAAACACTGCAGCAGTTAAACTGAGGGTTACAAACTACGCAAATATGCAACACTGGGTTTAGGTTATGTATATTTGTGGCCTTTGGAGTCGAAACCCATGGACGATGACCGACGGCGGACGAAGGTCGCTGACATAGCCCAGCGGATTAGCAGGTTGAAGTGGCAGTGGGTAGGCACATAGCTCGAAGAACTGATGGCCAATGGGGCATTAAAGTTCTCGAGTGGAGACTATTATACGCACCAGCAAGCGTAGCGTATAGGAAGTGCACTCACAAGGTGGATAGACGGCCTGATAAAGGTTGCGGGAAATCGCTGGATGCAGGCCGCTTCCAACCGGTCATTCTGGAATTCTATGGGGGAGGCCTATGTTCAGCAGTGACGTTCCTAGTTTGATAATGATGATGATGAGTCGAAGCCGTGGCGCCCGAAAGCGCGACGATGTTTTAAATATCTGTCGTCCTCCTTGTATAAAATCTCTGGTGATAAAGATCTGGAAGCCACCTCTTAGCGAATTAGCTGTCCCATTCAACGACGTAAATACCGGTCTTTGAGGTACCCTCCCCCATATACGTTTTCATAGTTTTGGAGAGTAGAGAGCATTTGTGTCTCTGTTATTTTTGATTTTAACTTTTTGTGTTTTTTCTGTTCAGTATCTAGGATATTATTTTTTACAACAAATGTAGTGCATATTGAAGGAATCAGCACTCTTATTTGGTTTATTCCGAAAGCGTTTCCGGCGAAAGTGCCTAATCCCGCAAATCGGTGCCACCCCAAAAATATTTACTCCAATACATTTTTGGGTTCGCCGAGAGATTTTCCCGTGATTCCATTTTGCAATCAGATGTTGGTTATTGCAAGGCTCTACGGTTCCCCTCGATATATTTCCTTCGCGGATAACAGAAAGAAGTGAGCTTCTTTCTACGGAGGCACGATAAGAATTTCATTTCCTCGCGGGGAGAAAGCCTCCGCTATCTGAGGAAGTCGCTGACAAAAATACCTAAGTGATAAAAGCACTGAATTCAGTTCAGGTGCTGCGAATATTGTGTTTGTGGGTATTATTTGAAATTGCTGAGGTTTACGAAGAGTGTTTGCAAGTAAAAATGCTTTCAGACGGCATTGTAGTGGTATATTTTAAATTGTGTTGCATTGTAAGTCAATTTTGTACACGAAATTTAGTGTCTCCTTTCATGTAAGTAATAGTCTATTTTAGACTGTAAGCCTAGCATTTTATATATAATGATAATTAAGTATAATATTTAAATTTATATTATCATAAATTTTCGAAAAATATATCGCGACAGCAACAAGAATAAAAGGTATTGACTTCGACGAATAACAAAACGAAGCGGACAAAGCTTTGATTTTATGAATTCCCGAAGCTAGGTCAGAACTGTAGTCCCGGTCTTTAACAGAAAAAAACTAACATCAACCTTTACATTTCCAGGTGCCACAATGAGCTCTATGACTATTAAAATAAAATTGTTTGTTGATTGTGTTACGTTATACTTAAGGTGGATTTTGCTTTTAGGTCTGAGAATCCGGATGACATCTTTTATCGCGATAAATTCCAAGTTGGTTCTTCAAAGACTTTCAAAATGAGCCGCGCCGCGGTAACATGGTAGATATAATATTCCTTTAACATTGTGAAAACACGAAAATATATATATTATTATTACGACAATTCGAAAATAAGAATCTATGTCATATTATATGATAATGTTGAGATAATACTAATTTTAAAATTAATTATGTGGTACATTTGAGAGTTTTTTATTTAATATAACATAGCAAGAGTTTCCTAAAACAAATATAAATTATTTTTAAAGATCTAATATAACCTAGCATTAAGTTAATTAAATTCAATTATGGATATTCAAAACATTAGAATATACTTACAATTAGTTAAATCCTTTTAAAAATCTTCATATAAAACCACTTATTGACATTAGTGTCGACACTGATTCACTAATAAACAATCTCCATTAACACTTATCACTATTATATTTTTTTTATTATTATTTTGTCTTATTAATATCACTGTTAATTAAAACGCAATTAATTTAGTTGACTTAATTGTTAAGTATTAAGATACTATTTACTGTGAATGATGATGTTCGTATAAGATTTATGGAAGTCGATTACATCCACTTGTTCGATACGTATGGTCTATACAAATCCTTATTTACAACTGACACTGTTGTCCATACTATAACAGAATCATTCGGCGCTCACCTAGAACGGAGACGGCATCTGCCCGACATTACATAAAAACCCTACTATAAACGCCATATCCCTATCAAAATTTTTAACTAAACACAACTTTACGACCCTAACACACAAGATCGACTGTATAAAAAAAGTCTTGAGGTAGGGGAAAAATTTCGTAAGCCATTACCCGACTCTACACAAAAGTTTTGACACGAACACTTTGCGCTTGGGCACAGTCTATTTTAGTGGGGTGCGGGACAGCAATAGCCAGCCTATGACTAATCGCTGCGTGCGTAACAGAGATAGATAGACGAATGTATGTCGCATTTGAATAAAGTTTAGGGGGACCAAAGAATATCATGAACCACGGGACGCCGCGCCGAGTAGGTGGTGATAAAGCATCGTAGCGCGCTCGCTCGCTCTCAAATCGAATACGATGAGTAATAATATTTAAAAAGCAAGATTTGTTACCTGTCGACCGCCGGGAGATAATGCCCGACGTTTTTTGGGAGAAAAATACAATTAACTAGCCCCGGGTATAAATCATTTTGTTACGAATGCTCGGGTTCAGGTTGTACAATTATATTTCTTCCACAAAAAAAGAATGGTGACGGTAATAGAAAATTGTGGCGGTACTTTTAGTCCACTCCTGAATAGAACAGATAATTATAGTATTAACCGCAATTCTGTGAAGAAAATGGAGTTTGATTTGAACAAAAAATACCAGTTTTTCAGTAGACGCCACAACTTAAGACAGGTAGTGTGATTAGTTATATCCGCGAATATTTTTTGTTGCCTAAGGTGTAACTAACTCTTCTATAAGTGCCCTATTTTCCGACCCTAGCAGGTTGCAACTTGATGATGTGCACAAAAACAAAATAATAGGGCAATCAGCTCATTGTTTTTAACAGCAATTTAATGAATATCCCACTAAAATTACTGCAATCAATCGTAAATTTAAAAGCTCTTAGAGTTTCGTTACAAAGGGTATGCAATAAGAGGTGAGCACTCAATCCATGTAATTTTTAAATTGCGACCTGCCCCAAGCTTCAATTACGACGGGACTCGGGCACCTCAAGCCTCGCGAGTGCACCAATCGCTTTCGTTCGGAAATTGCCCGACAAGACATCTTGGAAATTGTCGGTCGAGCGCTTGCAGAATTGCGGACGCGACCGACAAATCGGGACCCGTACAACGCAAATTACAGAGCCGACTACGAGTTGAGTCGATTCGAAAATTGCATCGAGACCCCGCAATCGGGAGGTCGTGCACGGCCTAATGAAGACGTTAAGCTAAATCGTGGCGGCTTTTATAGAATGTTATGGTGTTTATATTGATTTTTATGAGAATATAATTTTATTATGGCCCGTTCAGCGTTGTGGGCGTTACATGCCCAGCTTATGGATAGTTTATCTCCAATAAGTTTGTATATCATTTCTAAATCAATTTCAATCGTCAGCTAAGTGTAAATAACGACGGTAACGAGTCCAAAAGTTAAAGCATAACATTAAACATAAAAGCCTGAGAGTATATACAACACTGAATCGAGCCGAAATAAATCTCGACACATACAAAAAGCGATGTCACAATAATCAACACAAGCAATTTAATTTAAGCGACATAAACACGAGGCTATCTGGCACTGGCATCGATATTAAGGGTGTGTCAAATGACAAACTGCGGTCGAGAGAGAAATGCTTTAAAACGGTGTAATTTTTACTCTTTATCTTGGGATCTGGAAGGAGATAGTGCATTAAAAATGCCACGGAGGAGTGTTTAACATACCCAAGCCGTATGCAGGCGAATTAAGTTCATCTGCATATTAAAATAAAGTACGAATAAAATAGCGATACGCTCTGCGGTTTCGCGACCTTAGATTGATTAAAATGCTTTCGCTATGTGCGCTCTGAATCCTCTCTGTTTAATTAAATATTTTCGGTTGTTTTTAATTTTAATAACCGTTCACATACAACCCGATGCATAATCTTCTTTCAAAATGATACGTATGACTTAAACCAAATTACCATATGATGATGCCGTGATTGCTACAATATGCTACAATTTTGGTGGCATATAAATTTATATTCAGACCCATTATGTTTAATAATCACACAAATTAAATTCAATCATCTAAAATGCGAAGTACCTAATTTAATTATGACGTTTGTTTTACGAAGGTAATTACTGTTTCTGTTAAAACATCTCAATACTCAGGATATATCATGCTGTAGGTAAAATATACTGGTGTATTAATATTACAGCGGTGTAATCGATTGAACACACCTCTCGATGAAGATATTAAAGCGAACAGGTTCAGGTTTATTTCTGGACTGGTATGTATATCAATGCCTGTAAGTTTAATCGAGTCATACAAATGATGTTTCACATTGGATACTTTACCATTAGAAAATGATTGAAGGGTTAATAAATAGTGCCAGATATATAACATCAATTACCTGGCCTTAATCCTAACAGTTAACCTGTATAATGTGACCCCAATAACAAATTCCAACGCTGCAAGAAACCTTTAGTTAAAAATTAAATTTCGGAGCATTTGCGTAACAACTGACCTTCTTCTCTATTTGAACGGTGCAGTCATAAAATAATTAAGACAACGGATACTGCAATTTGTTTTTACTATAATGAAGTAGCGTCCTCACTTGCTAAAATATACACAAGTACTAAAAGCCAAGATTGGTTGAAGATGATGTTAAATATCAATTTGTTACATTTCAGAACTGTAATATACAAGCTTCAAGCGTAAAAATATATATCCCAAATTTGGTGGTCAGAGATATTCAAAACTTAAGCGTTTGGGTGTTCCCGTAACATTAAAAGTTTCATGCTTGAAACAATACTGTTCACCTTTCTATCAATATTTCTTTTCATCTTTCTTTCAATATATAGCAAGACACACGTGACAGAGGGGTGAGCCGGTGAGCCCATGCGCCGTTGAAACGTGCAAGTCTATAGATGTTTTTTGACAAAGTCTCTTAGTCACTTTGTTAGTTGGTTTTACTATTTTACGTGCCAAAACAACACGATGAAGTAATATTAAATTGTATTTCTCAAAATGTTTGATAAGTTGTAGAATTTATTTAAATTTCTTACGAGTAAAATTTATAGCAAAACTATCGATACTAAGAAGTTACCGTTTTAAACATCAGAAAGAATAGTATTAATAAACGGACACTTGAAAAAAAATCCTCATTTAGAAGTGTTACTAAAAATATTGCTAGGCTTGTAGTTTTCGAGGAACAGGCCGTAGCGTAGGTGCGATTGTGGTTCAACAGGACTAACAACGCCGTCACAGGTATAGAAAAAGAATCGGATTCTAAAGTCTTTCTAGTTGAGTAAAAGGCGACTATTGTGGTCCATTTTCTGAACAAAACTTGGGGATCGCCAGGCCTATATCCAGCAGTAGAATAGTGTCAAAAATGTACAATTCATTTCAGCTTAGTCAAAGTCAAAAGATTTTATTTAATAGGATAAAAATATAACTTGAAAATGTAACATTTTTAACATAATATTAAAAATAGAATAACATTGCTTCAAATTGATTTATTGAAAGACGAAATGGCTCACGCGGACTTCCGAAGTTCATTAGAAGAGTGATACAAAACCGTTAGTCAGTAACTTTCCTATAAAATATAGGCAGCGATACTTCACATAATTCTTCCAATATTTCTTGAGAGTGCCATTTGTACCACCCAATATTTCAAAGACCAATAAGCATCCAACCCTCCAACGCTGTCGTAATCTAAACGACCTTTTTTAAAACTAATAAAAGAGCTCGTTAAAAATAGCCACCGAAAATCTCAAGTGCTCGAAGCAGGGTTTATCTTTGGTAAACAAGAGCCAAGTTCGATCGGGTGGCTAATGATAGACATCCATCAAGTTCCCAGAGATATACTGGGGCTGACGGAGTACATCTGTTTTTAACAATCTTCATAGACTTACCTATTTGCCACTGTCATGTTTTATGTTCATTCGTGCTACGGATTAAATGCATCTTCACGTCTAATACAAAAAGTAGGCCATAAACATTTCTGTATAGTGTAGTCAGCCTATAAACATTTCGTTTACTGGAAAATGGACTTTGGGATCACATAGTTTATGACAAATCGCATTTGAATTGGTGAACGGTCACACAATTCTCTGATTTTCTTTCCTATTGGCGAGCTCAAACCAACAGAAAATGCATATAAATATATTTAATCTAAATTACGGTTATAGACATCCAAATAAAATTTTGAGTTTTTACCTTTAATATCATTGCTACGTTATCCATTGCTGTCTAGATATTTCAAGACTGGACGTGATTATGGAACTAGATAATTTACATCATTGTGGTCAAAACTACACCCAGTCACCCTTAACAAGGCGACAAAATTAGTTCTATAATATTTAAATAATTTTCCGCTTTAAGAAATATTTTTAAATCGAACTTACTTTTTTATATTTTAAATTAATAATTATAGTATAGACATAATTCAATAGACCTTCAACAAAATCATTATCATTATTAAATACTAACAAGCCTCAACCTTATTACTCCTATGTAAGACATTTCGAAATAGCTTAACAATGTTTTTTGGTAGATTTAACCCGTTACAATAAATCATTTTTTCATTTTCAAATAATATTTTATAATTACGTCTCCAATTTTCACACTTAACTGTTTGTTTAAAACTTTGATTAAATCTCAATCGTTCAATACAGTTAGTTCATTGAGATATACAAAGTCATAATACGCACAAGGAACAAACCCTGCGGTGTTGCAATGGGTTTATAATTCTGCACTGATTACAAAGGGGAGCCGGCGGCGGCCGCAATTTCGTCTTGTACTGATCGTGCTGTACATAAATTATCAGTTATTGATGAAGACATTAAGCTTACGTACCGGACAACAATTATTAAATATCGCTTTTTTCGCCTGTGGTCTCAGGGTTGACATACATATATTATTTCCATAAAAAAGATATACGAGAAGAGATCGAGCTAATTTTAAAAATTACCACTGAGGTCGAAATGCAATCCATATGTTACAAATATTGAATATAATATGAATATTAAGTACTCGTACTTAGTAAGACAATAATAACAACAACATTTAATAAAACATAACTTTAGGTTTATTACAAACAAGACAAATGTGTTCCACCGGTTAGGCGATAAAAGTTAAAGCAAACAAGCAGTTTCATTTAAATGTAGGTACCTGTAAAAAGGAGCTGCTGTAGAGATTTAACAGTGCCAAAAGGCATCAGTACTTTACAGTAGATAAAAGAAAGCTCGTTTATCAACCCTATAGAAACTGGTACGATTCTTGATGAGCAACGTTCATACGTGCCCTTAATGCGCTATGAGGACAACCATCGGTACTTTCGTTTCTGATTCAACCAATGTTTTGCTTGCTCTTTATTAACAAGCGATTGTTTTCGCGTCAGCTTTTGCACTTCGCTGTATCTGTAATGATGAACTGGATTTTTGAAACGTTCTTATTAAACTCCGACTTGTACCAGTCAATGTGACAGAGCAACCTGTTTTACCCAATTCCAATGTTAATTACACTAGCGAAACGAACAAGGTTAATTCCGAGCGGTTCTGTTTCGTTTTCAATACAATGAAACTTCTTGTTACAACTCTTTTAAGAATATAATTTTTTTACATTTATTACTATTGACACTGGTATAGCAGCGATCAACGCAATTAGGCTTGCATTCTGTTGCGTTTTATTATTTAAAATTATAATCGAACAATCGCACTGAAAGACAGTAAATGATTTACTGCTCTCTCGCCTTTGCTTTAAATAAAACATCGCCGTGAGCTTTCAACGTCTACGAATGGAAGTCACGATTGTAATTTTAAAACGTCGATACGGATATTTGATGATTGTATTATTACTATACTATTTACAGAAATCACCATTCAATTCGTATTGAAGTTTTCCGAGGGCCATGCGACAAGTCTCACCATCTGTGTTCACGTACATGGGAAGTAACGAATACATCTGTCAGTGTCCCTGATTTCAATAGCACGATCTCATTCATATGTTTCAGTGTAGCACCGAAGGGTAAGACAACTGGAAAAGCACTTGAATCCCATGGCAGCGGATTTAAACTGGTTGGTATACCGAAGTTAATCGAAAAGTAACTATTAAACTAACATTACAATTTGTTACGTATGTTATACGTAACATCTATAGGAACATTCTAAGCAATCTTGTTGAATTCAAATGTTATGGTCAATAAAATAACACTTTCAGTATCATAAAATAATTTTACGACTGGCGTGTGTTTGATTTTCAATGAGCTTGTAATAATGACAATTGTCTCCGTCTGTTAGGTAATCCATACTTTTATATTTTCAATAGGTACTGTACCTTTACCTAATTTTCTTTTAATATTTCAATAAATCATTTGTATTTGATGGATAGCAAAAGACTCTGTATTAAAGAAAGACAGAAAAAATATTTGATTCCGTTCAGTTGCCAGTCAACAAGCAACCCTAGGCTATTTTATCACCATTGTTTGCTCTGCACTGAGCTCTACAATCGTGCTATTGTGTCTTGTGCCCCGGTTGACAGCCATTATTTTATTGACTTCCTACCAATTGGACATCGCATTGTAAAGATTCACACAAATTAAATCCAAAGATATTCGATTTTACAGTAGGTAATCCATTTTACATAAATTATGTTTCCTAGTAATAGTATTTGCATTGGTAATTGGGTGCTAAATTAAAAATCGATTAAAGAACTCAAATATTGGAAACATATCTCAAGATCGAGAGATAAAGATTTAGCAATAAATAAATTCTAAATTACTTTAGAAGCAGTGCAAGCTACTTTTTTGCAATGATGGATGATTTATTAATTTTAATTTCTATTCTAGATAGATACCTATTTAATTGATCATCATATCAGAATATATATCTATACCTTGAAGTATATAGAATGTATAAGTAATTTACATTTCTACTCACTAGTTATTGGAAAGAATACGTAAAGAATTCATTACTAAACCCTACAACTCGTCAATTCTTATACCTATAGTTAGGCAATCGTTATTCGTTCAACGACATCGGAAGACGTTCCTTTCCATTCAGTGAATAGGTTTATCGCAAAACAACATGTTTTGCTGTCGGCTTATACAGAAACTGGTTTTCGATAGTAACTAGGGCTTTATCATATAGATTTTTATTCGTCACGAACATATTTGAATAAAAATTATACGTCCGAAATACTATGAGGTGCCACGTATAGCAAAATTAAGCTAATAGACATCTTTCATAATTCGACTTATATTAAAGAGTCAAATATCGCTGCATATATGTCATTGATTAAATTGAAGAGGCATTCCAACTATGCCTATTTAGGGGTGCAGCCTGCTATTATGGCAAATTTTCCCTATGGAAAGTGGCTTTATGACAAGGCTTTATAAAGTAATTGATATGCACGGATTGGATTTTCTATAAGGCTATATACACAATGCTAAAAATAAAGACACGAGCCGTCAATGCCCCGCGTCTTTGAATCGGCGACATCGACAGTTCGTATGCGAAAATTCCCCACATTCAGTATTCGCCGTATGCGTGCAACGTCAACCTTGTGTGCTAGTGAATAACAATCGGAGATCGTTGGCAGGGAGCCCCGGTGATGAGACGAGATCCTCGATACTACGTTTTCTCGATGACTCACAGTCGACTTAAAGGAATCTAATCCAAAATTTTGCGAGATTTATCGAAATCGGTTCGAATTGAATTCGACATCCATAGTAGTGGCACAAACGAAACTGTCGTGATACCTGCTGAGGATATAAGAAACAGCACAGTTGAGATGAAACTCGGACGCTTCGGCATTTTGAAATGTGTATCCGGAAAAGAAATCAGTTACGCAAGATATTTATCAAGTGATGTAGATACTTGTACAATGGGCAGCACAACGTAGTAGTGTGACTGCCAGTTATACTGGCCGTGTGATTCTACCGGAGATATAACCGCAGCGAGACCTGCTTATACTGGAAGTGGTGCTGTAATCGTGCGGCTACGTGTACTCGTACATACCTACACATTCCGTACATATTTTATTAGAATTGATAATCAATATTAATAATGTGTAAGTTAACAGGCAAGAATTACTCGGAGTCTATATAATGCCATGTAGTCACCACCCGACGGGTTCACTAGTTCTATAGGATGATTCTGACTATTCCGTTGAAGCTGCTCCTGAGAGCGTTACAATGCATCATGCTATCATAAATAGCTATCATAAACCTATTAGCTAAATGTTAATAAAATGCAAGTTTTGTTAAATATTGTGAACTTGTTTGTGGTCCTTATAATTAAATGAAAAAAAAAAACATTTTTGTGAAAATGTTCAATGACATCGAAACTTTTGCCCTGACTACACATTAGTTAAAATAAGAAGTGTAAATACATACAATTACAAACCGACCAACTACGTGTTAGACAATATGGGTTCCGTAGAATGTAGAATCAGGCGACAGGCGATAACAGATATGAATCATGGCTTATTTGACCGACTGACAATTGCGGAATATTAAAAAAACTTATAGTGCTGCCTGAAAACCGCTTCGATGATATTTTTTTTATTTTAATTCCACGATTGAAAGGTAGCGGCTGTTGTTGGATAGTGATAAGTTTAAAACGACTACTGACACTATTTAGATGATAATCATCCCTGGATATAACCAGGGCGTTTGCATACAAGGCTATTTCACATTTATAATAATTAATGTAATATCTGTTTTTAAAGGAGCAACCATTCGAGTTTCTTGCTTGTTCGTGTCAACGCAAAATTGCCTTTTGCATAAGCAATACCTTAAAAAGTGTAAGATCCAGTCAAAGTGAAAAAGTATATTTCACTTTGACTGGATCTCGTATCTCACTTATGTCCAAATAGTCAAACGCTTTTTATCTTTAAGACCCCTTTAAATATAATGTTGTACCTTTTATGTCGTTTACATTCAAAGCGACGAAATCATATTAAGGGTCAGAATTTCGTGCGTAGATTCTAGTATGAGTTAGCACAGTTTGAATAAAAAAATCATAAGAGAAATTCAAAAACTTCGTAACATAAAGCACATTAACTTTTTAAATATAATTTGAAAATTTAGAAAGCCCCCGAAACATATATGAATCAAATAATTCTATGGTTTCAAACGACGACCTGTTTGGTGTAGTGGTTAGAAACTCTGCTGCTATACCAAAAGGTCGCGGGTTCGAATCCCGCTAGGGGCATATGTTTGTATGATGAATACGCACATGTGTATGGATGAGTTATGGATGTTTTTCATTTATATATGTATTTATTTACAAAAAAAAATGTATTTGTGTAGTGTATCAGCCATTTGGTATCCACAACACAAGCCTAGTTGCTTAGTGTGGAACTAGATGGCGCTGTCTGTACATGTCCAAGGATATTTATATATTTATGGTTCAGGTAGATTAGACCAAAAGAAAGAGTTTAAAGTTAATATTCGAAACGGCTTAACCCATTTACATCAAACATGGCTAAAACAGTATCACCGGGTGTAAACTTAAGTATAAGAAAAATGAAAATTTAGAAAACCCTGAAAAGACTATGATACCGTCGAAATAGAGGTACCAAAAAACTATGAAGAAATATTTTTGAAACTGCTTAAGCAATTCCATCAAACATGTTCCTTCATATAAAAAAAAACTGCAATAAAATTGGACCACGCATTACTAAGATACGTCCGGACAAAGTCTGGACACCACACACAACGACGTCAAACACATGACACCCGTCGCTTTTCGTCGGGTTTAAAAATTGCTTTTAATAATTAAAAAAATTATAATTATATAACATCGTTTGAAATTACATAAACTATTTAGGTGAAATATCAAAACAATTAATTATTAGATGTAGGATATATTTAAGAAACCATTTTATTTTAGAGATGTGTTGATAGTTTTTTTATCGAACAAATAAGTCAATTAATTTTTGAGCGTTATTAATATTCCTTAGTTTCTTCTTTTTTTACTTTTAGAGTATTTGTATTGTTGTATCATAATAGAATACACAAGCATTGATCCACGTGTAACTAATGACATAAAAATAGGTTTTCATAAAAATTACAACAATACTAAATATGTAAATTTCAGAACCATACTACCATTAGTTTTGATGCAAGGTTGGAATCCATATTTTCTCATATTGGAATCTAGGGATTGTTTTTAGTATTTTAGGGAAGACCCTGGAATTTGTAACCCTTAAAGTTTAGAAGCAAGAATAGGACATTAGGAACTTTAATGTAATTTTTAAAGACCTCTATCTATCCAATGGTATCCCACACTTAAGTCGAAAAATATATATACTGCCAGTATATTCGTATATTTGTGAGGGTGTTCTACATCTTTATAAAGTTTCATATTGAAAAAATAAAGTACAAGTTATGTTACCGTAACATATGAAAAGATCGACGCGACGAAATTTTAAGGTTCCATTTGCTATTTGGTTAAGAAACACCAAAAAGCGGCTGACGTACCTACTCGAAACAACTAGATATGGATAACGTTAATTTTAATCTTGTTTGTTTTCTGAGAAAAACCAGCTTTTAATATAGTTATTAGGTATGCAACAAGGTAATGTCTACATACATAATCAATTTGTCTCAGGCACGTCTACTCGCAGGCGGCGACTGTGAATTAGTATGCGAATAGAATTCATTTGTAAGGCAGCGTAAATAAAAATCATCATTGTTTTGTACTTTTTTGTTTGCCAAAAAATTGAAAATGATTGGAAAAAGAATAGCTTAACCGCCTCCGTGGCTCAATGTAAACAACATTGGGTTTACGATTCGGAGGTCGCAGGTTAGATCCCCAGCGGGGTACATGTTTAAGTACTCGGTTTGGTTGGTGGTAGGGCATTTTAAAAGTCCGCCTGGCTAGCTACCACCATCTTATCTAAAATCTGCCGCCAAGCAGCAATGTTAATAGCATTGTTGTGTTCCGGTTGTCAGAGATAAGATAGCCAGTCCTCCAAATGTGTTGGGGTTACAGAGTCAGTACGCTTCCACCTTTGACCTCATCTTCACTTAACATCAGGTGTGATTGAGGACAAGTACCAACTCGTGTATAAAAGACAAAATAATAGGTTTCCTTTTATTTGCCGTTTAGCTCGCTTGCGTTGGATTGTTGAATTTGGTACCACGTAAGCGCTCTAGAAGTAACTTCTATTAACTCGCTTGCGTTCGATGCCTAAATTTGGTGCCACGTAAGCGGTACCAAATTTAGGCATCTAACGCCAGCGAGCTAATCGGCAAATTATTAGCGATCGAACGCAAAAATTTTCGCAACACAACCCAATATATGGAGCAACTAGAAGGAATGGCATAATAATATTATATGGGTGCAGTATGGTATAATACGTATACTAAAATAGAATTCAGAGGGTCTATGTTAATGGTACTAAGTTGTCTGGGTCTGAGGGCAGTATGAGCGCACCGCAAGGCTCAATTTTCGGACCATTTTTGTTTCTTGCTTACATTAATGACTTGCCTCATCTTGCCTGGCATAAATGTAAAATAGTATTGTTTGCAGAAGGCACCATTTTCTTATTTAAAGTTAAAAGATATCAATTATCTTGCGACCCTGTAAATATTGCTATTTTGGAATTTGGAAATTGTTAACTGGTTTACAATAAATAGTCTACTTTTGAATGAGAAAAATACTAAATTTACTTTTACGTTAATAACGTAAGACTAATATTTTAGCAATTTCTACAGCTTGATGTTGTATGGCATATTCTTGACATAGTTTAAGGAAATTAAGCTCTTAATGGCTTTTATGACGATTTGTTATATGTATACACAAAAAATATAAACCTATCGATAGGTACCGTGTTGATATAAGGAACAAAAATCAGTTATTTTTGTATGTTAACCGACTTCACAAATGTAGTAAATCCTTCAACGTGCAATGCACTTTAACAAGAAGGTTCCTTTTGATATCCAAAACTTGGCTTTTGATAAATATAAGACTGTTATTAAAAATAAATAGTGTGCAAAAGGCTATTATAAAATATCTGATTACCTCAAAGATTAAAATTCATGGAACTAGCCGCTCGATAATTCTTTTATTTGTAATAAATACAATAAAGTATTACTATCGAACATATAAAAAGTTTCTTTGGCTTCTTCGCAAACAAGGGGATTGTAAATTTCCGAACGCTGGTAGCTTCAAAAACTGACTATAGTGTAAATTTTACCTACGAAAATAAAACATTGTTGATGGCTTTAAATAGATCTGGAGCTATCAAAAAAAATCACCTTTATACGGACCAGATTAGGACTTGACCTCAATCACACCTAATATTAAGTGAAGGTCAGGCTGAAAATAAACCAACCGAACGTAACAATACTATCAACAGACAGATTTAGATGAGCTAGCTAAGTGGACACTTAAAAATGCCTTACCACCAACTACTCTATAAGACACTTTTTTTATAAACCATATGTTGTGTCAGGTATTCCCGATAATCTTAAATGAATATCATCACGGATAATATATTCTTTTCTACACTTGGAAATATAAGAGACAACCGATTGTAGTGGGTAGTGAAGCTTACTTCGAAACCAATGGTGGCGAGTTCGAATCCTATATTTGTGATGAATTCAAACATTTCTATCCAAGTCATGAATGTCTATATAAATATTTATGTGTTGTCATGAATGTCTATATAAATAATTATATGTCCGTTATCTCGTATCCATAGTACAGCTTTTGTTTAGTGTGGGACTATATAATTGGTGTAAGTGTCCGATATATTTCTTTATTTATTATCTATTTTCAAGTCGGTTAAACTGTCATATTAAGCTGTCAATGTCAGAATAAAAGAATAATGTAAAGAACCAACAAACATTCATAAATATGGATATGAAAGTTAGATTGACATTGATATGACTAGGTAGGTACATAAAATTTATGAAGACATTAAAATCCAGAGGCGTCTCTTCAAACACATGTGTTTTAAACGTGCGTGCCCACAAATTACTTATTACCGCTCAACTCGCCGACGATTTATCAAAAAACCAGTAATAAGGTTTAAACACCCGAAAATTTGGCTTATTTTTCATTCGAGACAGGTAATTTTAATGCATATTTAATGGGCAATTCTTGGCTTCAAATTCACTAAGATAAGGTATGGCTATAATGCATGCAGTTTGCCCCTGTGTTATTTATTGTGTGATTTTTGGCAACAGAACGTTAGTCCGCTACTTGGCTTGGCTAGATGTGCAATCTTCATAATGCATGCACTTTTGCGGAGTTAACGCTTGCGGGTGCTTTTTCGACGTATCCATTGTAATGAAAAAGGTTTATTAGATTTTATAAACACATTTTGTGGCCACGTCTGTTGCGAATGGCTTATTTAACTATGTTTAAATTGTAACATGACCTAAGGTATACCTTTTTAGTAAAATTATTAGGGAGTTCACTGCTAAGGTGCGAATTGATTATTCTGCATTAGTCAGTCATCATGACATCAAAACTCAAAAACTTAATTCTATACCAAAAATCTTAAACAAGTAATCAACAGTTGTTTTAAGAGTGTTTCGATGAATCCTTAGTTTGGAAATATTCTTCTTTACTGTACCCAAATACTTGCTTAAACATACCATAGCATATTTATTTATAAGTTTTCGAAAATCTTGATGCCAATAATATGTATATACGTAATAATATGTGTTTTTCAAAGAAAGCATTTCAGACAATGACCATAATAATTTATTTATTTATTAATTTATTATGGTCATTGTCTGAAATGCTTTCTTTGAAAAACACATATTATTACGTATATATTATTCACGACTCTGGCCCACAGATATGTAAAAGTAGCTGAAATAGATGAGACTTTGTGGCTTTGTCAGTAAGTTATGTACCTAATCTTATATTTTAAACTGTCTTAGAGAATCATGACGGCGTAAATTATATTTTGCTCAAATTGAGACATATATGCGGCCCTGACCCATAGAAAAGAAAACCGAGTTTGGAGGGAAAGAACTCCAAATGTTGACGGCAAGCATCCAAATATTTACTGAAAGGAAGCATTCCTTTAATTTCATTTAGAATTAATTGAGTTTTTTTTTGGTTGCCCGAATACAGAAACCAACCTACCAAATTCGAGAAAATAACGTCATGTTTTTTTATGGTACTAATCGATCGATGGGGTCAATCTTAAGCTATAAGAGTAGTAAGTAACATCAGTTTGATTCCATCATCTGTGTATTGAAAATACATTTGCAAATCTGTCCATCTGCGAGTTGTGCCTGATTGTTGACAAAACGACTGACACTCAAATGAAGCGTGCGTATAACACAATTTGTTCAAAAAGTGTGTGAAATTGAATCGGAAAATGTGCGGATAGACTTATTTATCAGTTTCAGTTCTGTTATCCAACCTTTTCAAACATTTTGTAAACACTTAAACACTTTAATTCTGACACTCAAATGAAGCGTGCGAATAACACAATTTGTTCAAAAATGTGCGGATTGACTTATCAGTTTCAGTTCTGTTATCCAACTTTTTCAAACATTTTGTAAACGCTTAAACACTTCCATTGTAGTAAAATGATTTAACGTTCGATTTATTTGTCTCTCTATTCCTGTTATGCGATTTCATAGATAATAAATCAGTTGTAATCAAATTATCACAGTCTATTTGCCCTATTCTAGATCGCACGAACATTGCTAACAACCTAATCGCTACATATTGTTTCGGTATATTTGAAATGAAGCTCAAAATCGTAACATAATTTACGTACCAGTACAAATTAGTAATGTTGGTTTTTAATAGTTTTAGCATGGAATAAGTATTAAAAATTGCAACCCTGGAGGTCACGTTCAAAATCGCGTTGTTTGCCCACGGTGTTCAAGCAAACCCGGTCACGTTATAATATAGAAAAGTTTTTTTCTATCACGCTCCGGCTTCGGCACGTGTCTGTCAATGTTTGTAGATGTAAACGGACCTTAAGTGTCAACGAACTCATTGGCAATGGTATTATTACGAACTCGTACTCAAACGTTTTTGTAGAATTCACGCGAGACTGAGAGGTGTGCACAAGGCTTAATTCAAATAGTGCATGTATACTTATATGTAGGCTTTCACTTATTATAAATCTAGTCTCATGCAGGAATCTGCCCCTTATTGTTTAACTTCAATGATAATGAACTTTATGTCCTTCTTCACCATCGGTTAAATTTGAAAACAAGCCTCACTGTTGGTCGAATTTGATAGTTGGTAATACAGTTCTTTACCATTAAAGTTATACAATAAGGGGGGCGATTAAATTACATATTTTAAATGTTATTAATTATAATAAATATAAATGTAAATTAGTAAGCATCCAACTATTATAGACGAACACTTACAGATGGAATCAACGTTGTCGTTTTGTAGTAAAAGTAGTGCTGCACAAACCTGTGAACAAAACGATCTTAATTAGAAGAGGAAATTAAATATTTTATTATAAATCATTCGGTCGAGTATGTTGTTCGGACACATCATGAATAATTCCGTCCTGCTCATGTCCGGTCAGTAAAAGACGCTTAATTGAGAGAACAAGATTAAACTTGTCGATATTTCGAATCGTGTGAACTCTTTCACCGAATCTTATATACATCGACATTTTAGAATTTACGACTCGTCTAATACGATTCGTAGGTACTTCCCACACGCTTCACATGAATTTTTGCGTCACAATAACAAATCATAATAATAAAGAGGTGACATTTAATATAATATTTATTTATATTATGATTTATACGTATTTAAGCCCGAAATACCGATCGGACTAAGCAACGCCCACGTGCGGGGTCACTGATAAATCATATTGCGACATCTCAAAAATGCCAACTTCAAAAACATGTTTGCCTGTGGCCAGTACACGCACGGATGGAAAGACAAGAAAAACAAACGTAAAAAATAAATTACTTTTGTATACCTCCTTTCTTTCCCGTTGTTGGACGCCGAACAAGTCATAAATCACAGAAAGATAAGCATAAAAAGATTGTATGAGGTGGGTACACGGTAGAACTAAACTTTTCGTATTTTGTTATCTTACGTCAAGCGGGGCCTCAAAAAATGTAAACCTCCTACACCTTTCTCCGAAATAGAGAGCGGAACATTGTATATACGTATATCTATATGCACATTGCACGTATAACTATACTAGAAGCGTCTGTAACTCCAAATTAATCTCAATATACAAACCTTACACCAACATTTTATAATTAAACGCAACAAATGAAATAAACTTGTTTTTTGTTTTATGAAGTTGACTACGGAGTAATTAGTAATCCTACATACTTATTAAATATTTAATTTACGAGTACTCGAATGGTGATTCATCAAATTTCTGAAAAAGTTGTATTTCGATTATATTCTTTACTTTTTATATGAATTTATTTATATTTTTAAACGATGAAAATGACGTGAAATGTTTGTTATCTAGAATCCACTTGACTTATTAGGACTAGCTATCTTACCTATCTCAAACAGTCGATCTCTACGATACAGTGCCGCAAACTTGGGTAAGATGAGGCAGCCAGCTAGACAAATAATCAACACATGATTTTATAGTCACATTGCGTTATTAACGTTACACAAGATTAAAACTTCTATAATATCTACTACTAGCGTTGGAAGTTTTATCCCAAGAAAATAAAGCATTCCTAAGAATAAATTTAAGAATGAATGCAGCAGATCCATTCGATTATTTTTTCAACCTCTAATTAATACAAAAAGGTTAACGCTCGGACTCAAACCCGTATTACATCGTACAAAAATCCTAAATCTTCCGCGGTCACCTGCACATATAACATATTGCTAGCTACTGTGCCGTAACCACATGAGGCGCCATTTGTCAGGCAAGACTATACACGGGCGCCTACTGAGCAATTAGATTTGTTAGCTTGTACCCGCGGAGTTTCATCACGCCCCCGCTCAACAACAGATGCTTGGACTAATAACCTCTCGAAGTTTCCCCTTCGTCCTTCCCCCCGCCCCCTTTGGGCTCCTGAGCTACCCCAGCCTCCCCCAAGCAACCCAACTAAGATAGATTGCGCCACCATTCTTGCAATTTTCCTGTCGTATCTTGCCTCGTAAATTCCTAGTGATATATTGGTTCGGATCTCTCGCGATGCGACCAGGAGCATACTCGAAATATGATAAGAGTTATTTATTATTGTTCTTATTGGTTTTCTAAGGGGTGGTACGTAATCGTATTTCTTTTATAGGGTGTTTCATATTGTATTGAATGCTGTTAAATTGCATTCTCAGCATATTCGTATAAATATAATGTTTACCAATTTCTAAAAGTGAAACTAAGGCATGGTATAAATCTGTCATTTTTCCTCTAATCTAGGGACCAATTCTAATAACCCAGCCAGCTCTAAACACAATTAAATTTTTGTAAATAATAAAAATATAATTGTTAATAATCACTAGGCAAATAGATACCTACTCCATTGAAGGAGACCAATCGTTATGATTTTAAGGAATATTTAAATTTTCCAACTAGGTAAAGTACCTATGGACATAAACATGGATCCTAAATCACGCTTACACGCATACATAAATAAATTACTCGCAGACGAAAACGGATTACGCTAAACAACAGCGAAACCAAATTACTTGGAAAACCGGACGTTCTCCGAATACCGCAATCCTCCCTGAAATGAAATAACGGAATCTTCATTAATTTAGCGCCAAATTAAAAACACCCGAGTCCCTCCTCTACAGCAGGCGCCTATTTCCATATTCTAATAGCAATAAATCATCATGGCCATCAGATTGGCAAAAAGGCAGAGTATTTGTTGCTGTACACAATATGAATTATTTAGGATGAAGTAACTTGCTTGAAGCTTTAGGCTGCGTTTGGCGTATTGTTAATGAGGAACTCCTCACAGTCTTTTTGAAAAGACCAAAGACCAAAGTTGAGTCCAAAGACACGATTTGAATGGACACATGTCGTGTTCTAACTTTCTGCAAATGACACTAAAAGCTATCATCAAACCCTAATCAAGACATAGATTGAAAATGCATGAACAAATGATATGAGTTTAGACTCCCAGAATGAATTGAATCGATTGAGCATTTAGTAAACTCGAGACTCGATACAAAAATTCGTTTACGTACATTCTAAGTTTACATTTTCATTTTATAAATGACAAGATGAATCGAAATCACATTTGATATGACTGGATTTAAAACTACTGGACTCACAACTGATTGAAATTTTACTCTATTTTCATTTGTGTTTTTTATTTTCGATAGTTGGAAACTATCAGAATCACTTAACAATGAAAGAAATTTCAGTAAACCTATCTCATGATACAAACAAACAGGTATATAAACACAGTCAAGAGACATGGTATTAACATCAAATTATCACTATCGGTTAGATATTTACCATAAGATTATCAATACAAACAATTCCATTTGTCTTATCATTTGTCAATGAAATCGGTATCTATATTTTTGGAGACTCAGCTTACGCCGCGGGGCAATACTTAATTTTTGAAAATAGAGATTAGAAGGCAGTCATGTCAGTAAAAATTTGTCGAAGGCATAAACAATTGGGAGGAAACAGTTCCCTCGCAGACGACGGAAGTGAGCTGAGTGTCGGTGCCGGAACTGTTATTGCCGGAACGACTACTACATCCGGTCGTGCAGACTTCAAGTCTGGGGCTGGTAACGATATTGTCTTAGTGATTTTCAGGATTTCATTTAAGTAGGTGCATCCAGTTGCATCATAGGTAGGTATTGCAACTTTACCATCGGCTTTCAAGGAAGAAGACTGATAGCGGAAAAGAAAAAGGGAAGCAGTGAACTAAACCCCGTATGGTCGAGAAAAATATTACTAAATATTGTTTAAAAAAATATCTATAATTTAAAAATTACTCTAATCTAAACTAGTGAGTTCATAATAATATAGGCAATGAAGAACAAAGTCGTCTGACAAAGAGAAAAAGGCCCATTCGTCTGGTGAAAATATCTATACCCCATGCGAGGATTCTATTTTAAGTATTGAACATAAAATTTTCATGCAAGTATATGTACATAATTTTCCACAAAAGAATGCAGATTGAAGAAACATTGCCTTTTTACAATAACTTAATTCACATAATTATTTTACATACATAAATAATTAATAATATAATAAATATCTTTGCACATACACACAGCGCCATCTAGTTCCACACTAAGCTTCTAGGCTTGTATTATGGATAACAGATGGTTGATAAACTACACAAATAGATAAATACATTTATAAATGAAAAACATCGATAACTCGGGAACACATGTCTGTATTCATCATATAAATATTATGTCCCTAGCGGTATTCGAACCCGCAACCTTTTGGTATAGCAGTCAGAGTTTCTAACCACTACACCAAACGTCGTTTCACAATTCTCAGGAAGCATGAAAGAAATTACTTTTAAAATATGCAAGGGCTTAAAAATGTATTTAATTACAACAAAAAATGTTAGTATCTTATTAAAACTGGCTTCAACACCTTATCTTGCACACGCACTATGTCGGAATTTATATTATATTCTAGTGAGAGAGATATTTCGAGATTATTTTGAGAGCTGGCGGCACCGTTAGCGTGAAGCAATGCATTCTAATATATCTTATGGTAGCATCTTATAAGAATTAATTTTCATAATCTCTTTTAAAACAATGACAGCCCAATTATACTATATCTTCAAAATTAGAAATATAATTTGGAGCATCTAGATTCAGAGCAAACGTAGTAGGCATATCAATCTGGTCTGGCACAGGATTTCAACTCATAAGGAACTCGTGCAAAAAGCAGCGTCGTCAACTCCAGAATTAATGCACAGCCTCCAAGAAATAACTTGAATTTATTTATGTTTGAACGCTACTCCTATATTCCTATTTGGAAGACGGCTAATGTCTTTTTGATTCCCTTTCGAACGAAAATGTGATATATTTAGCTATACACAGCTTCCTCCCTGTCATCGTCGTATATATATCGAAGAAAGTTTATGGAATGCTGTTTTGAATTATGAAATATTACATCATAGCTTGCCATCGACACTCATTTTTAAGTAAGCAACTGTCACAAATATTGAGAAATTATAATGTCGAGAAAGATGGAGTGCCCCTTAGACAGAATGTGGGCAGAATAGTCGTACTATTACCACAAGAAACGACTTAGACAACAATAAATTTGTACACAAACAGTAATCAAAAAAATCTGAAACATTTGCAATGATTCTTTCTTCAATTTCTTAATTGGAAGTTTTTCACATTTCAGGATCGACTGCACTAAAACCCATAACCTTAAGAATGCAAAGGACGTGAAACGATTTTTAATACACTCCGCACCCCATAATGGGTGTTTTCGCACCCCAGACTGCGGTGACATTTGAAACCCAGCGCTCTATGAAAAAACAAAGCTGAAAACATTATGCAAATGGCATTATGTTCGTATTTTTGTGCGTTTCACCAACTTTATGAGCCGAATAGAAAGGGTTGAGGGGTTAAGACAATCGGGTATGATGTACAAAAGTTTTTGATTCCACATTGTATCATTTCTATTTTATGTGGTGAATAAATTCTAACCCCGGCTGCAATAAATATGCGTTGCTGAGAATAAAATAGAAGGGAGAAATTGTTCTTTTTTCGCTTATTGTCTTCGCGAATGACAATTTGACTTTTATGACAATTATTTCAGCGGCTTAGTTTATTATGCAAAATGGCTATAATCACTTGACTATACTCACATCTGATGATAAAATGATAAGGCTGTAGAATCAATAGTGCTCTCAGACCTCCTAAGTTATTTGGCATACTGATTTTAATTGAAACAAACCGAACACAATGCTATTATTCGTCGTTCTTGACGGCGATAATTTACGTTATTTTTGTTGGATAATTCTACATTCGAAGCTTCTTCATACATATTTACCTATACATCCCCCAAATGTGTTGGGGTTTCCGGGTCAGTACGCTTCCACCTTCGACCTCATCTTCACTTAACATCAGGTGTGATTGAAGTCAAGTACGAACCAGTCGTGCATAAAAAAAAACATGCTATTAATGTACGGCGCATTTGAGCAGCTCTTTACTAAAATTTACCTAGATTTATTTATAAATGGAGCACGACACTAATGGTACATGATATACTACAAATACTATACTATGTAAAAAAAAAGTCTTTAAATAATATTTAATGGTCGGCGCATCAGCACAAATAAACGCCCGCCGAATAGGTAAGAATAAAATTATTATAAATTTTAGGTACCTGTAGGTAGGTATGTAAAGGTATGTAAACATTTTTCAATTTATGATAGAAAATTAAGTAATGTATACAATATAGTTTAACTTTTAACTTTTAACTTCTATATATCTGATATAAAAAATTAAATGCATGTAAACATTAAAGGCATTTTCTTCATCACCATGATATAAATCAAGACAATAATTGATGTCAATATCTATAGGCATACATATCTGTCAGTCTATGTTTAGACAATTTGGCATAATAAGTTATTTCGTTATAGAAGCTATGCCTAGATTCCGCAGTGGGACCTCGGAACACTGAGTGGGATGCATAAGCAGAATACGAATGTAGTTCTCAAATGGTCGACTATATAATTTCTTGTGTGACCCAGTTTGGGTTGATTGAACTAGGTAAATTGATGGACAAGTAGACAGATGTCGTCATTTTAATATGTCGATATGAGCAAATTGAGGATGTCAGTTATCAAGACCAGTTGACGAATCTTGGATGACATCTAGCAACTTGCGATAGGCTGTCTAGAATGTGTCACCTAGGCTGTCTAATAAATTAGTAAAGGAGTAGTGAGAATTAGTAAAGGGAAATAAATAGCATTTTTATCTAAATTTGTATATTTTTCGTAAAATTAAAAAACAAAAAAAAAACAAAATACGTTATCGGTAAATCAAAAAACCATAGAAGTGCAAACATAAATACTTCTTTGGTAAATAACAAGATAGATGCCATAGCTGTGAAATAACTAGTAGCATTCCTTCAAATTATACCACTTGACAATTTGGCGGCTTCACGCGCCTTTTTTGGTGTTATGTTACAGGTGATATCGTTGGATTTATTTTTTAGTTTTTTAGGCGTACATACCGCGTTACAATTAGCTTAGTAATTGTGTTACATAAAAATACTTACTAGCAGTAAAACCAGCAACATTAACTACATTTTTCTATAATCTAGAATATGGAACGTGCTCTTTCATTCTTATGGCCTAGTTAAAGAAATAGAGTGTGTGTGGAGTACGTGCATGTGTCCTACAAATACCTTGGTTTAGTGATTGTAAAATAAATAGAAATTACATTAAACTAGCTGTAAGACTATGTTTCGGACACTATCCATCGAAGAAATTTGCACATCTGATGAAAAAAGTTGATTCCCCAAATTGTGAATGTTGTAGCAAGGTGGAAGATGTGCAACATCTATTGATGGAGTGTGTCAGGAACAAGACGAAGAGGGAGACATGACATTTAGACTATAGACAATTTAACCTATACACTTCTCGCCGAAAATTAAAATTCCATCCACATCACCTGCATGAGTGGAAGTCTACCACTGTACGTTTCTCAAGAAACTTCCTACCACGTACGACCACCCTGTGGAACGGACTTCCTGCAGCGGTATTCCCGAACGAGTACGACATTGAAACCTTCAAGAAACGAGCCTACATCTTCCTCAAAGGCCGGCGCGCATCTGTGACCCTTTTGGTCCATGGGCGGCGGTGATTGCTTTCCATCAGGTTACCCGCATGCTCGTTTGCCGATCTCTCATATAAAAAAAAAGACACACAATGTAAATTTTTTTACCACTTTCTAGATGTCATCTTCCTCTTGTATCTATTGTTTTCATTTCCTTCTTTTTTTTCTTTTTGTTGTACAATTAAGTGTATTTATATTGTATTGATTTCATGTCTTTATATAAATCTGCTCCATTTCTTTTCAAAGATACACTCATTAAAGAATTACACATTAAGTGCTTAAGCTATTCAAGTAATAAAATTACACTAGATTCATTTCACTTCGTTTAAAAGCATTTTTCATTTAAATTAAGTGAATCATGCGTTAGATGGTGCAATATTTTTGGCTCTGTCATCGCGGTCGCGTCCGAGTCTAAAATCAAAATTATCATGTAATTTTAGTTTAACCAAAACGCGTTTAGCTGACAGAATGACATATTTTCACTCTATAAAACACATTTTGCCTGTTATATAATACGGCATGAATAATAAGTACAACTCATTTCGTTAAATTATTTGTGTTGCAAGGTAAAAGATACAATTACTGATTATTAAATATATTGAAATCATTATTAAAAATTGTAGTTTTAGTTGCATAAATTGGCAACTCTTACTAATGCTACACTTTGTTAGTTCATTAAGTAGTTTTCTGAGCTAGCAATATACGTTTCCTGATTGCAATTAAATAACAGTCCAGAATCACCCTTCTCGAATTAAAACCCATTTTATTCTCTACCTGGTTGACTTCAAGACAGATTTGACAATGATGAGACTAATATTACATTTTTGTTAAAATGGTGTCAAGATATTTATTAAATTATGTCGTACTTTGTCTCTTTTTTAGTATGTTTTTGTTAATATCTTTCATTGCGTAAAATGATAAATGTCCACTTACTCTAATTAAATAAAATTTTACTCTAATTAAATAAAAGCCTGTAAAATATCATACTTGAGTATGCATTTGAAACCAACGCAACAATCTTAAAGCGTTTCTTCACTAGCATCTAATAAATGTTACCTTAACCAAAGCAATCTCAACTATCCAAAGAATTTTCTCTAAATCGTAAATACATCCGATTTATATGTACATAAGATTCGTCATAATTATCATCATCATCATACACTTCACCATGTATGATTATTATCAAATAGCAGATAAAAATTAAACAAAGGTACCATCTATGTATCATCTAACCAATATAGTAGGCAGACACTAGTTTAATCAAGTATGTATTGTACTCCGACATCCGATACATCATTTGCATATCCCAAGCACATGTGGCCATAGACAAAAGGGTCAAATGAGCCCCGTATTTAATTTTCATAAAACGACTCCTGTTTTAATCTGCGTGCCGACGAATAATAACCCTTTCTATTTCAAAATTGGCTTCGGTTGTGTGTGGTATTGCAAATTTACTGTTGGCCGCGCTTATGTATTTCACCTTACGTTGTGTGACTTGCTATGTATTTTTAGCTAAGAAGTAGATTGTAAAACATGGTGTCGTTATTATTTATCAAAGGTTAGTTACTTCGTGGTGCCGAAAGGGAACTAGGCTAGCATAGGCTAGCTGCGAATCGAACCAGCGACCTGTAATTCGTAAACCCTATGTTGTTTATATTAAGCCATGGTAACGGTTAAAATTCTGTTCATATTAAGCAAAAGTAATTATAATCACCAGTTACAGGTACAGGTGTTTTGAAACAAAAACAGTGATAAAATTTTTCACAGAGTTTCAATGCAATCTGCTTACTCAAGTACAATAATTTTTGCGGACGTAATTTAAGTATTTATTAATTAATTATTTAATTTACAATGGGAATAATAAACAATTTATTTTTTAAAGTCGCCAATTAAAACCTCACCCCCTATTCCAGGTTGGTGGAATCGAATTGATTTCATAAATAATTATCTATTTAGTATTTTTAGCGACGTGATCAAAACTAATCAATTTTCCCACTTGTTTACAGTTTTAAAGCAATGATTCGCGATAAAACAGTTATCATGAAATCCATAGTCAGATTATCACTAGCGGGGCATCCGCGGCTGGCGCTGTGATTTATGTTCTAGTACCAGCACACCTTCGGTATGATGCATTTGCATTTTGTTCACAAAGGCTGGTATAGTGTATGCAGCTCCGAACTTTATAGTACAATAGGATCATTTGCAAATTAGAAAATGTTATTGTATAGACAGGAAGTTGGTTTGTGTTTTGAGGAAACGTTAGCACAAAATTTTGGCTTACAAACTAAGAGACTTGTATCTTGGATTTGAAATATAATCGCATTCAGATCTCACATCTTAGTTTAATACGTATTTGTGCACACTATGCCTAATTAGTTACTTACGTAAGCACACTATTACAAATTCCCACTTTCTTAACCTCACAACTCCCATTACTTAAATAGTTACTTTATCACAAATTTTCAACGTCTACATTTCTATATAACTTATATACTAGTAGTATAAATGTTTATGCGAAATTATAAAACGCTTGCTTTAGTTTTCAATTTTACAAATGCAGATTAAGGAGTTCAATTTCAACGATATAAAGTTGGCTTTCCTTTTAAAGGAAGGCAATATTACTTTGGTGCATTTTCTGGTGCATCTTTATCAGTACTAGCCAGTGGTCCGATGCGTCCGGTAAATTTATTAACCGCGATACGTATTCAGTGTTGCTAACTAAAAGGTGACTTAAATTAAAATTAATTATGGCCACACCTCTAATTAACTTAATTCGCGAGATAAGCTCTATATTTCGAATGTGTCACGCAGGGTGACTTCATGTTGAAGTGGATTTTGTAGAAACATTTTTTTTTGAATATATTCATTTAACACGTAACCTGGTAAGACTAAGGTTACGTTAATTTTAAGGGGTCATGCAATCCATTTTCTATTTCTATCAGTTTGCCAACATTTGGCTGTATGGTTCCAGGCGGGCTAAAATAGTACCAGCCCGTCTTCCCGTGGGGGTCGTAAAAGGCGTAAATTTTTTAGACGTGTTTAATTTTATATAATCCTATTGATACATTGTTGTGTGTTGTTAATTTTTATATCCATAAAAGTAGGGTTGATTGAAAGCTTATTACGTCAGCCTTGTGTTACCAGTTTATATATTTTCATTTGACGATTATTTCAAAAATTGCTTCAAAGGGCTGAAATACAACTATAAATATACGTACCAGTAGGTATACGAGTATGAACAGTATTCATCAACTGAAAACAAGGTATGCGCACATCACAAAAGCAAGGGATTAATCAAAGTTTAAAACAATTCCTTGTAGCCGACGCGAAGCTAAGCAAAGGCGGGGCTCAGAGTTAAGGCTCAGTTTACTTCGGCATTTCGTAACCCAGGAATGTAATCATATTTATTTTTAGGGTTACTTATCCAAGTGATAAAACAGAGCCCTATTGCTGCCACTATCCTGTATTTCCGTCTGTCTGTTTTTATTTATGTCATAATTCTTTTATGGATCTAACATTTGGATATTCTGTGTAGAATACCCCACAAACCCCAATACTGCATTACAAATTGAATTATTTTTTATAAGGTCTAATCATTGCAGTGGTCAATATAAAATTAAAAATATTTGGTAGTATAAAAGTACCTATCACTTGAAAACGTTACATTTTTCATATTGATGAATTTATTTTACTCTGTCATAGGAGTGTCATTGTTAAGGGCTCAATTGAGCAGAGAACACATAGGTTCTGTATTTATAATAAATACTGAAAACAAGGAATGGAAGTCAAGTTCATCCTGGTACTTCAATAGTGCGTAGTCTGTACTGCAAAATTAAGCTGTACAGTGGATATTACAGCTCATCGCTAAGAAAGTCTTCTTTGGTGTACTACCCTCGGATAATTATTTTTAATAATAATAAATAAATATCTTTGCTCATGCTGTGTGTATACATATCACCATCTAGTTCCACTTTAAGCAACTAGACTTGTATAATGGATATCAGATAGTTGATGTACTAGTACACAAATACATTTCATTTTTGTAAATAAATACATATACCTAAAAATGAAAAACACTTGTAGGTACTCATGTCCGTTTTCATCATACAACCATCTATGCCTATTGACGACTACACCAAATGATCGTTTTATTATTTATTGTATGTGTTATTTACTTATGAGAGATTATTGTCTGCGTAAGAACATATGTTATTTGTTTTGGTTGTATGTACAAACCAATCATCCTAAAAGTATCACATGGGCTAAAGTGTTACCTCCAAAAATTTTTACTTTTCTTATTTTCCTTACCTTTTTATTATTTTAATGAAGTGTTTACGTTTTATTTTCCTTTATAAAAAGAAAAAAAAATTCCAAATAGAGAAATTTATAGGTATGTGACATATTATTATGGATTTGGTTTGAGTGTTGATATTGTATGAATACTTTCTAATAGATGGTGCTAGAGTGCTTCGGTCCATACGTCCATATAATACTTTTAGGGAGATTCGTCTGTACTATGCAAGCGAATTAGTGTCTGATCTATCTAAGTCGCGTGAGCTCACACTCAATGATTTAGTGATACTGATAATACGACAATCTATAAATAAATTTTCGTATTTGAATTGCCTGCTTTGTGTAAATATTAATTATTGAATAGTGGTTAGCAACTCTGACCACTATACCAAAAAGTTGCTGGTTCGAATCCCGCTAGGGGCATATGTTTGTGTGATGAATACGGACATGTGTACCCGAGTTGTGGATGTTTTCTTTTATGATAAGTATTTATTTATAAAAAAATATATATTTATGTAGTATATCAACCATCTGGTATCCACAACACAAGCCTATAGTTGTGTATTACTGTGGAACTAGATGGCGCTGTCTGTATGTTTAAGGATATTTATTATTTTATTATTGATTGTTAGCGCTAACCCTTAAATACAAGTGTGCAAACAGAGACCGCAGCGCTCAAACGAAACACGTCTTGGTCTACATTTACGTGGGAGTACACAGTACAACAAACATTTGTACATTTCATGTATTCTTATTCTAATAAAGCAAATTGATAATAGTTGAAATTACTGTTGAACAGATCATTGACAAATTAATTTATTTTTAATCTTGGACATAAAAGAAGGAGATTAAGTTTGATTATGACTGTTTGTCTGTGTTTGTTTCTTTAATGGGACACCACATGAAATGACAGTCTACAGGGCTGCCACTCAAGTAAATATCTCTTAGACAAATCCCCTACAGGGAACAACAAGAATGTCAAGCTGTACTTAATTTAGATTGTGATATTTTAAAGCACTGAAAATTGTTTTATACTGCTCAGATAACCTACATTCGTTAAAACTATTTTCGGTGGTCACTGTGATCCGTTTAAATTATTGTGGATAATGAACCACAAAAAACTATTTGCAGTACTTTAAAACTTCAGAATCCAAACCAAGTTACAGCTTCACGGTCTTGTTTTTCCCAGTCATAGCTTTGCTTTGAGATATATATTATTTACCTATTGCAGTAGCAACACCGTCGATTGTCATTTCCTTTCCACTTAAGGGTAACCCCTTAAGTTGTTTCGAAGTTGTTTAGGTTTACTTAGGTTAAGCTACGATGGGATTGCCATATCCTGATGAATTAAAATCCCTAAATAGAAATAGATAACAAAAAAGTCGTTTCGAAGATGTTAAAGAGTATTTTATTGATTGATTGATTTGATGTTTAGCGCTTCACACAGTTGATTTGTCAATGTTGTTGTTATTGTTAAATCTGGATGATATAATAATAGTCGCTCAAGTTTTTCTAAATTTTCCATTTATAATTATTTAAAATCCTAGTGATATATCTTAATTGGCTGTCTACTTAGTTTCTTTGTTTATATAAAAATATGCATTAGGTACCTACTCATTATTTATTCATCAAATCATAACCTGGTATTGTATAAGTAATAGGTGTAGTGGTTTTCAATGGAAATCAGTGTGCATAGTGCCTTACATTAGGTACAACTTCATTAACCGTGGCTGTGTTCAGTCAGTTCTACAGTGTTATTCCTCTATGGTTCTACGTTCTCTTGTATCGTTCTAAAACAAGTCGTTGCAGGATTTAGGTACCTACCTGTGAGTATAATTTTATTTGGTTATTAGTAGGAGTAGGTTATAAGTTTCACTATTTTTAACCCCCGATGAAAAACTATAGGTATTGTATGTTTTCAATCAATAGGTAATGTGTGGTTCGATTAGAATGCGCTTTTTTACTGAAAAGAGATTGCTTTTTATTTAGCTTTTACACAGTTTTGGGTGAATTTAGATTATATCATCATCATACGTTATTAGCAATATTTGATGGAAATCGGTGAAGCCGTTTCGAGGATATTTAGCCTTTAATACATTTTGTTTGATACATTTATCAAGATCATAATTTTTTCTAGGTTTTCCAAATTTTCAGTTTATAGTAATTTTGAAGTAGGTTTGTGTTTGTGTGTATAAATGCCGCTGAGGTCACATTTAAATTTGGTGAATATCTGATGATTCACTCCGGAGATGGTGAACGGAATCTTGCTGAAATGCTTGCCAATTTTTGTCGCTTCATTTAAACCAGATACAATGTTCCGAAACATGCAGTTATACTATTACGTCAATAGTGAGATGATGCTTGTAGGTTACTCGTAGTATACCCATCGATAAATAAATTGGACGACTTCGATCAAAGGCAAGCTGGAGTAGGTACATTTTACGTAGATGAATTGCATTAGATTAAAATTTTTGCTCGTTTTGTTTGTTTGTTCTACACATGAGGGATCTCTTCTAGTCGACCAAAAGTTGTATTAAGACAGCTGAATGGGCGTACACAAAAATGCACTTAAACACGTCGTTTCTTCGTAGCAGCAGATATAAGTGTTCATTTCCATAATTACCTAAGTTAGTACTGTTACTTTTTTGTAACAATAATAATCAGAGCCGCAAAAGGCCTACGTATACAACACCGAACACAAGCGCCGCGCATCCATACATAAATATCACGCACTCGCTACGCTCAAATTTCGCCACCGTCTGCTTTATATTGATATATTGTATTGTTTATGGTGCGGCCGAATCAAAACATGATATATTGTACAACACGCGCGGTGTTCGCGAGCAACTTTCATATTTGGAAGGGTTATAGAGCTATGCATAACTGGAATAGGCTTTGGAATATTCCAAATTCAACAAATTCATATTTATGAAATATTTAGTTAGTAGGTTTAACCAAGACCTTTTATTATGATAAATGAATAGTATTCATTTTATATATTTTGAGAAAATTTTGTAAAATTTAAAAATAGAATTTTTTATTTTACAAGTTATAGTCTACACTATTAAAATAGTTAAAATTTAATAAAATTAAATTGCATTTTTAAAGGAGAAGAACTCAGTTTGAATAGCGGTCGATAACTTGAGAGTTCTGAGTAACGTACTTAACCCATTGGTTATTCAAATAAACTAAGTATATAAAGACTAAGGCAATATCTTACAGATAATATAAAAATAAAAAAAATGTATTTCATTAATTTATCACGTGTACATTTACAGGGTTTTGGAACCTCTTTAAGCAAGAATTTAAGCGGAATCTTCCGCTCTTATGGAAGTAAGGAATAATGTATAACATCTCTAATAGCTATGGAGCTAGTAGAGATGTTATACATATATATCAATATTAACGTACACTACATACATATATTTGAATCCCATAAAAAGAGTATGATATCATCATAGCCATTTAATAATACGTAAAAAGAACTCGTAGTATTCTAAAGAAGTACATATGCGCATTAGTGTGTTACGTGTATGTATAACAAAGATCTATATTTCTATATAAGATTTTAACACTGGACAGACCTGAATATCCTTGAATATTGGTCCATCTCCACAGCATGAACCACATTATGAAATATAATTGCACTTGTTGATGACAATAGGCTATTTTCAAACAAATCATAATTCTACGTCCATCCGCTTCTAGTAATTCTTTGTAAGGACCAATGTTACGTACATAGATGTAGGTTTGAGCCAAGGGAATAGTTTGGATGAGGAGGGATAAGTTATTGCTTTCTACAACTATGTGTCTGCACCATGTGTTATACTAGACACCGTTTTAAGTTACGGCTTTGAGTTATATGCTGCGTAGACAAGTTTGAATCAAATGAGGTTACCTAAGTACAGCCTGGGGATTAATCAAATTGTACTTATTATGAAAACATCAAAAATGGAACGTTGAAACTGATATTACGTTTTCATATTTCGAAATTGTCATTCGAATTCCAAATTGAATTATTGCTTTAATTGCATTTTTATCACATAAATCTGCGGCACGTACAACCTCATTGTTAAACATTGTACAGTCCTACGTAAATCTGTACATAGACCAATATATAAGAAATTAAATGCATGACCTAGATTACTGCATTGATTACATATATGTACCTACATATCTCTATCTATATCTTTTTCCATGGGTTTCGAATAAGAAGAGATTCATCATGCTACAGCGTAGGTGCTTATTTATGTGTCGTATCTCTAAAAAAAGATCTCTTCCTAAAAAAAGTCTGTAATTATACTGACTTCCTTTAAAGCGACTTCGAAAAGGTGGAAGGTTACTTCGACAGTATTTTTTTATGTAAGTTTCGCGATATCTCCGCAAGTTGTGAAGTGATTTAAATATTAGGTCCTTACCTATGAAATTGGCGTTTTGTATGAAGAATTTCATTAAGATCTCCATACAAATATTTTTGATTTTTTTTTGGGAACGGCTAATCCAAATTCAGCTAAACTCTGTGTATTTTCGGATAACATTAAGTTAAGTATGGGTAGCGTTAATTTTTAAAAGTAACCGCTTTATAAAACTTTCAGCGAATCTAAGAAATGGTTATGGGAAGCACATGAAAAGAGCTCTGTTAATTTTTTTTTATTACGTGATTTCGCCCAGAAATTTCAAAATATTTCATGTGAAACCTTGAAATAATATTCCATTTTCCAAATAAAAAACAAATTTGGATATAGCTTTGAAAATCGCAGGAATTGGTACATATGATTAACGAAGAAAAAAACTCCAATTTCATAGGTAAAGACCCAATAATTATTTTTTGACAGAGTATATCGCCAAGATGGTCCTATATAAATTTGGTGAAGGTCTGATGATGTAAAACGTAACCTGACCGTCGGTTGTTTTACCAATTTTTGGCGGTTGAATTACCTCACTTAACCGGCCTTCCGTCTTGGGGATTGAGACTTAATACTAAGTACATGGTGTCTAAACCAATGCCGCTATAGCATAAACGCTGTTTCCGCGATCCTCTCTAGCGCGTGATTGCCAGCGATGCGGACGGAAACGCGACAAAACACACGATTAGCAGCATTTCATACAACAGAAAAGCTTTGTATCAGAATGTAGCCATAACTCTGCCTCCAGTGTGAACAAGGTCTAAGCGAATAAAATACTAACCAAATGAAATCATACATCTAATATTTTTAATGAACCTGTAAAACGTTTTTGTTTATTATCGTCAAAATTTTGTTTCCGAGCAATTAATTTCATTTTTCTGGTTAATGCGTTTGCCGTGTAGGGCCGCGAACTTTGTCCTCGGTTATAGAAAGTTTTAATGCATTAAATGCGTACTCTCATCAGACTTCTGCTTACACCTAAAGTTTACCACACGTCTCTAACGAGGCATGGGCATTGACGCGAATGTGAGAGGAAAAGCGTATCTTGGGCTAAGTAGTTTCACTACTAAATTGTTGATGGTACTGGTAGCTAGTCCCTAAAAACGATAGACAGAAGAACATTGATAGTGAACACCTTCCACTGGAGCTTTAATTGTACGTCTTAAAACCTTCAATCAGGTAGACATAGACAATCGTAATTGATCAACATTGACCATAACGTAGATCCTTTAGGGAACCGTCTCTATCCTCCCAATGTAACTCATGTAATGCTAGAATGACCAACGATATGTAGATATAACGTCAGAAGAATTGATTGAAGGTAAGTACTTAAAGAGTCATTTAACATTAATAAGACTGAAATGCAAAAATATTCTGAAGAAAGACTGTGTAAAAAAATTTATTAAATTAATTTTCCAAAGAAATATAACCGAAGCAACTAATTGAACGTAATTGCATATATTTTCGACACTTACGTAGAAATAAATATTTATTTTTACAAAAGACCTAAAAATATAGTAATAGGGAGAACTCGTTGAAAACCCAGCAATATATCAGTAGGGCGTTGATTCACTAGCAAATAAACGTCTGCGCCACAGGAGGCGTCGCGACAAAAATAATTTTATACGCAAACATTTTCCGATCCATTTGAAATACCTACTTTCTATCGAAAATGTTAAAATTATGCCTATTAGATTTAAAAAATATTAAAAATGCTAGGTTATCCCACTTATCATTATTATAAAAGTTCTATCTTTATGACCTCCATATTTTGTGTAATCGTTAGAATCTCATGAAACATTTTGATTTAATTCTATAACTGGTGTTTGAGGCGCACGATTGCATTTGACAAATAAGAAATATGTCAAGTATTTCTATGTCCACTATGCATCATTCAGTCTATGGTTGGTAAGGAAAAAAGTCCTGTAATATACCAATACTCTGGTTACATACTAAAGCACTTCTTAAGTGTCTAAGTTATTTCTTAAAGTCTTTATTATGAATTTCGTGCGGTTTAGCTGGAGTTCAAATAGTTTCATCGAAGCTTCGTTCGATTATGTGCTATATTATATGTGATGCTGAATCGCCTCGCTCCAAAGTTATGTCATACCCATATTTCTTGAGGGGCCAGAAAATGGGGCTACAACGAAATAGCTCTCGATACGCCCCTGTCTGTAACACGCAAAACAGGGAGGGACCGATAGTGTCAAAAAAAGATAAAAATGTGAATTACGCTTTTTCTAAAATTCTCCCTCAAGTTGCTCTTATTTGTGCGTGTTGGCAGAGATATTAGCAAATACTCGGTTAGTTTATCTACACCTGAAATCAGTATGTACATAATATTTTTGTTATCAATGATTTGTTTGTCTTGCTTATGGTCTTAGAGAATTATTTAATATATTATTTATTTTTTATAATTATGTGTAGTCGGGTTCGAAAATGTTAATGGCAGCTACTACAGTATGAAGCCTCTCCTTACCTATCTGTATATGATAAGTACCTACTGATAGTACCAAGTAATTGATCAAGAATGGGGACGACCCAGCTCCTTAAACATAATCTCATGTGACGAAATCTAACAAAATCATTACAATAAATAATAGGTACTACTTGATTTTATTACAAAGTAGATAAATTATCAGAAGTACGTTAAATAATAACACAATTAGGCATAAAAGTAAAAAACAAACTCCACAAATGTAGGTGAAGGCGACATTAAGTGCATTAAAATCACATTAGCACGAAGATCTCGCGGAAGGGGACCGCGAAATTATCTTCAAGAAAAGAAAAAATAAATTAATATAAATACTCTTCACATTTCATATCTCATTTGGATGGGGTAAGAAAAAAATATTAAATTGTTTGGAAGTTGTGATAAAAAAGCTTGAATTAACTTTGACAGTGTAGACGAGAAAAAAAAATGATAAAAATATCTATTCGCATTAACGTTTTAAATCTGTGTAATACGAAGATGGATATTTCAGTTTTGTGTAATTTATACTTGGTACTGAAATACAATACATACATACGTACCTACACATAACACATAAACTGCTGCACAACGTGCTTGGTATAAGACGTTTATTTATTTAAAAATTCAATTTACAATAATGTGATAAGTATGTGTCTCATCATAATCATTGCTATACACTAAACTCGATATTCCGTACCCAAACTCCGTTTCCGCATATGAGTGTATCCCATAAATATGTAATAAATAAAACAGCAAAATTTTAATAGTTACATCAGCTATAGCAACTATCCAACCACACGGTTGCAGACAGGCCCGCAATTTGCCCTACGAAGGCACGTTTAATATTAGAAGTGGTGATTTATGTCCTTCCCCCGTAATGAAGTGTCTCCACACTACAAACGTGTGTGCATCGCACTATTTCACTACCGACGATTAATAGGGGTAAGTGCTGATGGCCAAAATACCACGGGGCATTAACTTAATGAAATAAGAGTTTAACAAAATTTCGATCTCTTATTTTTACGGTCACTTATTTGGTCATCAACATCATCAAGTCCATCTTTATAAAATTTTAAGAAAGGAATAAAATAGTAGGTGTTATCAGATTTCTTCTTAGTATTATAATATGATATATCTATAAGTATATTGGACAGGTTATATGGTAAGATTTAATATGGTATTTATTTCTATGCAGTAAATCTATATTATTATTTATATTACGTAAAACAAATAAGCACTGTGTATCTTTGAGGTTCGCTGGTGGAAAACTCTCCTTTGTACATTTTAAATACAATGCATATTTCTGTGACAATTGTGTGTACAATAAAGGTATTAAACATAATTTTCATACAGTCAAAATACTCAAATTATCTAAATCAGCATATTAGGAGATCAGTACGAATAAGCAATCGCTGTATTTAAAACTTTATATGTCGTCAGAGCTCCATCCTGCTTTATTGCGTTCATGATTATATTCCTATGCCGTTCATTCTGCTTCGCGCGTACCCATAAACATAGGTATTATTTTGAATTTGTAAAATACACAACTTACACTCGGGTTAATTATTTCTCAATGTGTCGTAATTCTATTTAAAATATTTACGCAATGCCAACCGTTTCTTTATAGTACTTTCAGATGTAACTTTGGATTTTTTCTCCATCAAAAAAATTTAAGGAGCTTGTTTTCGAAATATGAGCGCTATCATGTATTTAATGCGTAATTAATACAAAGTGAATGATTAACGCATTGTTAATGAAACGGGGCTGATTCTAAGTCAAGTGAAGTCTAATCCACTTAATTACCACACTATTTGAGTCATCACTCATACCAATAAATTGTATACGCAACAAGTACCTATTATCATTGATGCTTTAGACATACATGTATACCAGTATCTGTCTCTAGTCAGTTCAAAATCTGCGGTACCCAGTGTGTAGGCATAATTTAAAATTTAGTGGAGATAGTAAAAAGATAGCAACTATAGTTGCTGCTACAGCACAGCTGTGAAATCTTAAAGGTGTTGTATTTCTTTAAACCACGAAAGATTTACGGCTGAATTTCTTGGCACAATCGTAGACGACGTTGCTAAAGCATCTGTAGGGACATCAATATTTTATAATTGACGTGTAAAGAAGCACACTGCAGCTAATGTACTATATAAATTACCAGTTTTTTTTTTATTAAAACATCAATAAATAATAAACTAATAACTTCAAACAATTTTTAGATATTTAAGAATCGTTAAATCTGTCTAAAATGAAAAGTACATCTTAAGTAAACCTTTTATCTTGAAAGACAGTGTCGTATATAATTCCTGATTTATTCTCAGACAGAAGTGTCTCTTCAGTGTTCAAGTTAGATGGTAACACTGTACGTTAATCTCAGTGCAAAGACGAAATACAAGTCGACCGTATAAATCCAATTAGTTTAAGATCTCATTAAATCAATTCGTTTAGCGGACAGTAATATATAGGAGTGGTCCTCATCCTCTTTGTTTTCAATGGCTACAATCCAAACTATTTGTTATTGCAGTGAGCTTCGAGCTTCCTGTGCACGAAAAAGGCCTCTGGAGTACCGCTTTTAAGTTTGAAATGAAAGTGCTGGGATTTGCGCGATAAATTTTCTAGCCTATTATTTTGTACTTTGCTTAAGTAACAACATCATCTTGTAAGTACATAAAACTAAATATTATCTTTATCTATCACAAAGACTGCATCTATTATAAAACCTAAATTGTTTCTAGCTCTAATCATTGTAATTGGCTGTAAAACTTCATAAAATAAATGAACTGACTAACAAATATGTATGTATATCTGTCTCATCTTATTTGTTAGTCACAAAAATATATTTTGATATATATGTCTCATCTGTGCTATTTGTGTTTTAAGATTAATTCTACCAACATATTTTATAAAGTAACACAAACGCCTAAATCGCAACAAAAATACCTGAGAACACTAATTACCAACGAGTGGCAAACATGTTAATCCATCTAGAAATATATTTCTCATTCCCGGCAGATCCGATACAAAGGCCGCTGGTCGTTGGAGGAGCAATAAATTAGAAGGAAAGCTGCGAGCCAGGATTTCCCTTGGGTTTATTCTCACTCAAGAGCGCTACACCTAATCCAGAAAGCCTTATTATGCTACCCTTAATACAGCGCTCAAGACTACTTGAAAATTTTCTCGGAGAAGTAAACGCTTTAGTTTGAGATTTCTTTTACTGTGGATTGTTAGGAACTTTTATGTTTTAATGTAAATCAGGCTTGCTTGACTTTCAGAATACCCAATGTTTTACTTCTATTTTTAGTATTACTAAAATTAATTTGTGTGGCCTCTGCAGGAATCACACTTGGAGGATCCGAATTTATTTCCATGTTCTCGAACAATTGTAAATTTTAATATCTTAGTTAGATATGTCATGTTAACAAGTAAGTAGTATCTGTGTACCTACCGTATTTGTGCTATTGAACAGTCTATGATCAATTCAATGGTCAAATCAATATTATTATTTTTTAAATTTACTAATATGCAAATGGCTATTGTGTTCTAATTTACGTACTTATACAGTATACGATTCTCATGTGATTATCGAATGCGTTAACGTAAAATACTCTTTAACTAAGTTGAAGCTGAACTTAAGCCATAAATAATAGCAAGACGAGAAGATGTACTTGCTTATAAGTTGATATCCGTGTACGCATTATCTACATACATCAACATTTGTCCGTTATTACCAGTTCTTCGAAGTACAGCTACCAATTTCTCCAATTTAAATTGTCTATGAGCGCCGCTCGACTGAAGTCAGCCGGCACATTCCGCGGTTATCGACGACGCGGGCGCAACCGCTGCCCGCTGAAAGAAAGGAACAGATATACAGTCAAAAATCACGCGCGACAGGGACGCCTGTGCACGCAACATGCGTTCGTTTTTTTAAATAATTGAGTCAGGAATGACGATAGGCACCCGGCAATGCTAAGTATTTTATGAGCTGGCAACCCTAGCACGGACAGTGGCTGTTTTAAATTTGTTTCCTTGATAAAGAGGCATTATAGAGGAAATCGAAACTGATGAGGAAATTATTAAGATTTTTGAGGGGATAGAGAAGAGAGAATTGTGTTTTGAGTTTACCAACCTATACCAGTTGGAGGAATTTCTGTTTGGGAATACTCAAGCAGCCGGGCTTTATTTTTAAATGACTCCCAAAACGAAACAGGTACTATGTTCATATGTTTGTATTTTTTGTGCCAATATTTCCGCCAATTGTTAACCGATTGTGATAATTTTTTTTGTTTGATATGGTTTATCACCAGGGTAGTCCCATATAAATTTGCTTAAGATCAGATGATATTAACCAAAGAAAGAGAGGTGAAGGAGATAAATAGTGGAACCTTACTGAAGACGGTTGTTTTACCAATTTTACCGGTTCAATTAGTATTCACTCTTAGTTTTATTTATTTTTATTTATTGTATCGCCAACAGATGTTGCACTAGTATTAGTGCAATCTGCCTGTATAGGCACAGCTTAATATATATAAAACAAAAAAGAACTAAATGTACACCTAATTATAGGTGATTGCAGCATGTACAATATAATAAATACATTTTATCAGAACCACACTTGGAAACTATACAATGGAAAAAAATCTTTAGTTCAAAAGTAATAGACTTTTTTAAAGTTTAGCTAAAGAGTCGAAGGAGATGTCTAGACTATCACTATCTTTGTTATCCGTCTACTTAATCTGGGAACCGTGGAATTATACCCAGCTCTGTTTTTCTGCGTGGAAGGAACATGAGTTTGATGAGTCCTCTAGCACAGGTGTCCGGAACGCGAAGTTTGAACTTGCTCAGTAATTATGGACAATCAACGTCTGCTCTAAAAAAATTGTAGAATAACACTACGTATGCTAGACCATTCGTTTAGAGAGTGTTGACATTTTGAAATGATTTAATCAGGCCTCACAGGATACAGTTTTCTTAGCGAGTCCAAGTGAATATGCCAGATGTCCGAGAAACCTCTTTTGAACGCGTTCCAACTTCAGCAAATGTATTAAAAAATGTGGTCTCCACACAGGACTGCAGCATTCCAGAATACTCCAACTCCAACAACCAAACTGTTATACGCCTATATTTATACCGAACACCCATGAAAAACTTTAACGCGTCTTATGACGAAACCTAATATTCTTGAGTCTCTCCCAATAATGTTCTCAAAATGAAGCAGAAAAGGAAGTAAGGGTTTTATCTAAAATTACTCCCAGATCCCTAATGGTTGGATTATATTATTTTTCCTAATGAATTTAATTTGAAATTTTTTTTTTTGGTTCAGACTCATAGCATTACGTTCGCACCAGGTGATCAATATGTCTAAATCACCCTGCAGGAAGTCGACATCTTGTGGCGAATCAACTGACCTAGCAAATTCCAAGTCGCCCGCAAAAATGTTAGAAGTGGAAAACAGAAAACAATCCGGAATATCGTTAATAAAGGCGTTAAAAAGAACTGGTCCCAAATGTGAACCTTGGGGGATGCTAGATATTATGGCTGATTATGGCTAGGTATCAGACTTATACCCATTTACTACTACGAAGAATGATCGTCCCTTCAAAAAAGGTTTTTACCAATAAGCATAGGCCCTGAGAAATAATAAAAAGTCAGTTTACGACTAAGACGCATTGCGAGACACAATTGAATGCCTTGTTAAAGTCTGTATATATTACACCAGTTTGTCCATTATCATCTATAGATTGATAAACGTATGCCTTTCTGTATATTACATCCGGACAAAGACTGGACACACACATACATACACTCAACGCCGTCAAACACAAAACGCCCTTTGTTTTTCGTCGGAGGTTAATAAAATTGTATCTTACCTACTACAAACAATGCTGTGTAGGCATCAAGGCACAGGATCAAGCGTTCTAAAACACCCAAAAATTATCCTCCTTGCTAATTTTTAAGATTAGCATAGGTACACATTACGTACGTAATCTAAGGCTACCGTGTGACAGTTATGAGAACCAGCATTACGATGGATCACTGTTGAGTCCTCAGGTTGACTTTTTTTTTTATGCACAACGGGTTGGTACTTGACCTCAATCACGCCTGATGTTAAGTGAAGATGAGGTCGAAGGTGGTAGCGTACTGACCCGGAAACCCCAACACATTTCGGGGACTGGCTATCTTCTCTCTGCCAACCGGAACGCAACAATGCTAATTGCTGCTTGGCGGCAGATTTAAATAAGATGGTGGTAGCTAGCCAGGCGGACATTTAAAATGCCCTACCACCAACCAAACCGAGTACTTAAACATGTACCCCGCTGGGGATCGAACCCGCGACCTCCGGAATGTAAACCCAATGTTGTTTACATTGAGCTACGGAGGCGGTTAAGTAAGTTGACTCATGCATTTGTAACATTTTATATTTAAAATATAGGTAGTAGTTAAAGCCTACCCTCATGGTATGCTTGTGTTAGACTAGTGCTCACCTCACAATGTTTCCAAACTGTCTGCGTGTAGGCCATCTACTTGACGACTGTCTTCAATTGATAACAACCCAGACCGATAATTTAACGTACCTCAGGTATGAAATGAAAATTTAGAAAAACCCAACCAATTGTCCACAAAAGCTAAATATCCTAAATTCTAGCTTAATTCACTACAAGCCAAATTCAACCGTATTTTTCGAATCATAACTATCAAAGTTAATCAAAATTTATATGCGACTTATATCCTTCTCAAACTGAAGAAAAAGTAATAGATTTTGACCACCCAAGGCCAATGGTCCATTTTCCCTTATTTTCTCAATTTTAAAGAACACCTGTGTAGTTTCGGCATGTAATAGAATAAAACCAACCTGCCTCTTTCCGTGGGTGTCATAAAAGGCGATTAAGGGACTTTCCATCAAAGACCATCTATAGATTTGCACATTTTAACGGCGATGGGCGATCACTTGTGCATTTCTGTATATTTCGTAAGGTGAACTGTAGATGTTGTTTCAAGCGTCTGAATGACGCTGCTGCTCATCATAGGTTTCTGTGTCATGTGTCTGCATCACCGGGAATTTCTTGCCGTGTGTGGTACACGGAACAAGAAGTGATACAAATCAGTGAATTCTATTTTCAATTAGCATGCGCTTTGAACGCCTTTCCTAATTTGAACACAATCTATAATTACTCCGCGGGCAGTCATTGGTCGACGCAGTTCGTTTTGGAGCTTGTTTATTTTCTGGTGCTATCTAAGCACTCGCTGGTCTATCTTTACCAGTGAAGCCAGCACGAGTGTGGTGACATCTTTTATCGCGGTTTTCGCTTCTGTTTTTGTTTTGTTTGTTTGTTTTCAAACTGCGGAGCCATATTGCGCCCGTAAATTATTACTCCGGGAGATTTGTTTCCATAGTTCTGCGGCTGCAATACATCAGCGTTCGCCGGATGTTAGTTTATGTTGACGCACGCTTTGTGTACGCCGATTTTGTGCCTGTCAAGTACTATAGAGATGACAATTACAATCGTATGCATTGTTTCATTTAATTGTCCACTCTATACATAAGTAATTGTTACTATTATGTTAGTATAAGGGGTGTTTTAAGATTTGAAGCCTTTGTCAATCTATTTGTAACGTCAAAGTGCCTGAACTGATTTATTTCGACGATGTTATAGTAATCCCTTATAATATACATATAATAAACTAAAAATGTAATAAAAGGAAAATTTATATTAACGGTTATCTTGTACAGTTTTTCGATTTTGGGGTCCGTTTGAGAAATTAAGCTTTAAAGTGATCATTTTTGTTAGAATCAAGTAAGATCACCCCTACCACCAACCACCTGCTTGGTTTTTTTTGGATACGTGAAAAAAATCACGACAGTAGTATAATTAACTTAAAATGAAAACATCACAGTTAAAGACTAAACGAGGGGATAGGTTCTTAGCCAAATTTGATGATAGTTAGTTCAGCCTTTTCTAATACTTATAACACAGTTGCTTTGTTAATCTAGATGATATTTAGTATTTCGGAGGTTTTCTAAATTTCCAATTTATAATAATATATATTATGTACTTAATTATCTATCTATGATATAATAGCATAAAACCTCACCCAGACAGGTGCGATCTACCGGCAGTCTGTCCGCAATGCGATCTTGCGATATCTGTTAGTATTGCATTTTATATGAGAACGAAATATAGCAGCTGCATATAAGCATGCCTTCTCATATAAAGTAGCATAAATTGAAACAGGGAGAGATAATAATAATATCAGCTAGATATATAAAAGTACTGTGATTATATTAAAGTGAAATATGTTCAAAACACCTGAACCAAGGTCCTTGAAATAAAAAACATTTTAAAAGAGCCATTTCAAACTTATGACACCCCTAATGGAAACCGATATTATGATCGAAAGGATATAAGTAAAATAGCATCAGCATCTCTTCTGGACCCATTATTTCGGGTCTTCGTCTTTTTTTTCCAATCTCCTCTGTCAGCTGCTGTTACCGCATCATTCACGCCTTTTTTCCTCACACAATCCATCCATCTTACCCATCTTCTTCGTGTTCCTTTCCATCCATCGACATTCATATTCACCACTCTATGTCTCTCTATAAGTACATTAACAAAATAAGCATAGTTTTCGTTCGATTTAAAAAATAAAATAGATCGTTTTAGTTCACTAGAACGAACCGAGAAACACTTAAAATCGCAGTAGAGTCACTTCATAGCCCAAACTAAATTATTTAGATTGAATTAAAGTTATTGATTAGTTGCTAACTCCTATTCCCAAGATAGTAGCGTATTAAGACGAATCGAGAAACACTTCAAATCACATTAGAGTCACTTCCTAGCCCAAACTAAATTATTTAGATTGAATTAAACTTATTGATAAGTTGCTAACTCCTATTCCCAAGATAGTAGCATCTTTTAGAACGAATCGAGAAACACTTAAAATCGCAGTAGAGTCACTTCATAGCCCAAACTAAATTATTTAGATTGAATAAAACTTATTGATAAGTTGCTAACTCCTATTCCCAAGATAGTAGCGTCTTTTATTGTTCGATAAAAATGCTCGCTGGATGATCCTAAACGGTTTTACTCCAGGCCCTATATAGAGTTGTTCGTATGTTTTCATTGAAAATAAAATGAACATCTGTGACACTCTACATATATATTATGTTTTCTTAAGATTGTTTATTTATTGCATGCTTTGTTGCTGCTTCCTGCTGCTTAATTAATTTATGAGGTTAGTTTGTAAATTAATGAAGTCAGGAAGAAATATAATGTGCACAGATTTATGACACCCAGTCCACTTTATCGCATCTTGTAATTTCTATACATTTTTCTATTAGGTCATTTCGATTAAATCGATTACGTTATAACGTAACCTATACTTAAATATATTATTGTATTTTTTATTTAAATATAAGTTTTACAAGGAAAATCTTCAGTGAAAGGGGTTTTGACAGCTCCAAATGCATTTGTCGGGGCCGGCACGACTGCGTAATGTTTTACGGTATGGGGCGAGACAATAATGGCTTGCTCATAACATTACTCGTCCTCACTCCCCTGTACTATGCTATCTCTCAGCCTCGCCGGATTTTGGCAACTTCACTTAGTTTGCTACCAACTGAAAACGTATTCTGAACTGACTAGGATTTCGTGGTACCGGAGATTTCAAGAGCAGTCTTTCCCTACAAACGTGCTGTTTATTTGGCTTTGAAAGAGTAGTAAAATTACTGCGAATTAATTCTCAATGTGTGAAATCTCTTTCTGTCATCACATTTGTAAGTGCATTTGTAAAGCAATAAAACTTTTGAGATTAACGACGCGTTAGTAAAAAAAAGGTAAAACAAAAACAACTATTAAAAGACAAGACATATAAAACAACGCTTAATGTAATTCACAATAGATCCGTGTATGTACTTAATTTCAAATTCGAATCGTGTCTCAATTATTCATAAGTTTATTTGTTTAAACCTACACAGATTGCCGCGGTGAGGATAATATCATTCATTCAGTGGGTTGGCTCGAATTTACATAGAATGAGATGCGCCCGCGTCTAATTAGACTGTGCTTGCGACGAATAAATCATCGTTGAGTCAGTGTCAGTCAGAATGAAACAGTTTGAAAGAGTCAGGCGTCACTACTTACTGTCTTCTACGTTACTCTGTGGAACTATCTTTTTAGAACATTTAATTTAGTTGAAGAGATTGATCAACTATGTATAGATATATCTACTAATAATATGCATATCTTCGATATTCAATTTTATAGCTTTGAATAAAGGTTTATATTACGGATTACAAAATGAAGCTCCGCTACGATGGCACAGACAGACACACTCAAAGCTTCCGCCAGACCTTCAAACTTATAGAATCCAGTTTTTGCATTCGGATTCAAAAACTGACATTAGTGACATTTAAGAAACATTTACATTTTTTAAAATAGAATGATACATTTTAGGAGTGACGTGAAACTTGTTCCACTAAGATTTTGTGAATAGTTTGGTTGAAATATTGATAGCTTCCGATATAAATCGATGTCACGTAGGTAACTAAAGATATATTAACAACAAAAACGCCTTAAGTTAAGAATTAATATTAAGAGCATTATTCCACACGGTAGTTCAAACAAATTTTTAATTCCAAATTTTTCGAAATGAGTCAACCGATTTTAATGAAACTTTGTACGTATAAACAGGATAAACAGGTTTAAAAGTTAGTACAAAACATGTTAAAATATCGAATTTAAAAGAATATTTGCATTTTTCCTGTTACAATGGAAAATTCAAAATCGCTCTAATCTTGTTTCAATATTATTTTTCGAAAAATTTGGACTTGAAAGTTTCTATGAACTATTGTGGGGAAAATGCTCTTAATATGCCGGCGTCGGCTTTCTCTAAATCATGGGATTCTGAAATCTCAAGGCTACGGCAAATTATACGCATTTAGTGGAATCGCATGTGTCATGTGGCATGCGGTACGTAAAAGAATTAACCAACCTGTCTTTGCCCATGTGTGCGTCGTCAAAGGCGACTAAGGGACTTTGCAGTAAAACATCTACAGACAAAGCAGGTTTCAACGGCGATGGGTTCACTCAACGTCACGTATGTTCTGTTCATTTCGAAATTTATTTGAAACACCCAAACACTCCTTGGGATATCTTACCACCACTTGTGGGATAAAATCGTGATGTTATGCGTGTATGTATACGCGTGTCACATTATCGACCACATCCTTACGTTACTTTGTAATAAAGTGGACAAACCCGAAAGCAAAGTTTAATAAAATGCAACGTTATTTTTGTAGTTTGTTTATGTCACTTTGTATGTAGTTTCTGCGAGCCTTTTACAAACCCAACATGTCATAAGTTGGTCGACATTAGCCACTCATAATTTAGTAGAGACTGCTAAGTCACTCGAATGACCACTCTGAAGTTTAATATTTCTTAAACGAATCCTTTTCTCGTAAAAAGAATTTAAGACGGTAAGTACTTATGAAATCGGTTAATAAATGAATTAGATTGAATAGACAAATTCGTTTTTCCTTCATATATTCGTCTCCAGGAGATTATAAAGGGACCTGTTACAAATATTCTTTTAAATGAAAAAATACAAAAGTTACCTTACCTACAACTACTGCCTCCACTATTTCATTAGAACCTATCATCGAAATATTAATAATTTAAACAATTACAAACGTTATACGACATCAATATCTTAATATATACGCCAACCTTCTGAAATGGAAATTAATATAAGACGTCGACAGATTAAAACCTTTTCAAAAGAAACTATATAACTATGTACCTACTTACTAATTATTTTAACGTAGTAATTAAGTTAATAATAATACAGGTTTTTCGATACATAAATTGCTTTCCTAGCGTTAAATTCCTGAATAGGCCCCATTAAATGTTTTTAAATTAACCAGCAACCGTACCTAAAAAGAAAACTTCATATTACGCGCAGGTCATCATACTAGTAAATTATATACTCACTGTGTCAAAATCGTTCACGCTACTCTGACTTTTCGCATAAATGTAATATATCCTATTAATGGCTCATAAACTTTATAGATAGGATCACTGTGCAATTATATTCTATTTGTATGTATCACTTTGCCTACGGTAGCCATAAGTCTTAAATTGCTAACAGTTAATTGTGGATTTTACTTTTCTCAGGCTGTTGGTATTGGATTGTTTTTAATTTGTGCACGGCAGCCTTTTAAGCCATCAATCAACCATGTAAGCTCGAGTCGGCTTTAAGCGCACTGATTCACTTCTATATCAAGTTCTAGAGAAGTACATTTTGCACGGTGTATTTGAAGTACACTAAAATTATATAGGTATTAAGGTTATATTTCGCAGTAGATTTAAATCGGTTGATTTATTTTAGTTTCAGTTTCATTCTGTACGAAGTAGTTTTCTATGTAATTCATTTATTCAGTTGATATTAATTCTGAAACATTTGTATTCATTTTGGTTTCTGGTATATTTACTTTTCCAAAATTCCGAACAATATGCTTAAAAATGTTGACTGATTATTTTCAACGCACGCCACAGTGACTTCATTGCATTCTATTTTTAGTGCAAACTTACGTCGCTTACTCATACCTACTATGTATTCAGTAATTGTTAGCTCAGATACCTAGATAGATAATTTTGTTCTGCTGACAACTGGTTTTATACCACCTACCTGCAAACAGGTATCCAGAGTCGAACACACAATAGTTTAATACGAACAAATTGATAATTTTACAACCATTAATTAGCCGTCAATAATTTAAGGGATAAGTATGGTATAAGAATATAAATTGTCCGTTCTAGTAGTTAACACATGCTTAGCGCAAGTCAATGTAATTAGCCCTGAGGCCTCGGGACATAATGACAGGTTTAACAGTGACAAAGGGGAAGGAACAATTTTGATTAAAGACTAACAACTTATTGCAACAATTATAGAAATGAGTAGCATTCTAAATTATTTCGTAAGTTACAATACAAATATGCAGGTTTAAAAACTAACTGAAGAGTTCCACCATCAGCCTCCTAGCTTCATCATCAGACCGTCGACACCAAGTGCAATATATATATATTACTCGTCAAATGAATCATATGAGCCCAAACTAGAAGGGTTTACTAGTAGCCACTGAAGAGTTCCACCATCCTCCTCCTGGCTCCATTATCAGGTCAGCTCCAAGATACCAAATTATAGTATTATTATCCGAACTACATATAATATAATTAAAAGTACGTTAAAATTGACTTCAACGGTAACACTTACAAGAGAAGGTAACAAAAGTGTGTTAAAATATAAGGCATTCCTTGCAAAACTACCATTTAAGTTACTTAAAGTCACATAGAATTCAATGTATTTTTTTTGTTTGTAAACGCTTCATATGATAAATACATTAATAAATAAAATGTAACTTAAAATTAAGTTCAAGGCGGACTTATCCCATAAAGGGATATCTTCCAGTCTACCTTGGTGTGTGTGTGTGTGTATTAAATTTAGAGCATCTATTAAATTTAATTATTAATTTTTTATCAGAATTAAATTGGATTAACTGGGATGGTTACGGGCTGATGATGATGAGGTATAAGTTATTGATTTAATAAAAAACCAATTTCGAATTAGAAAATTTGACCCTAAAAATAGAAAATTTACCCAAAACAAAGTCTCGAGATCATCATCTCAGTCTATTATAGCCTGCTGAATAGAGGTAAGCCTTTTGTATTCATTGGTTTCCCGTGAAGTTTTCAGGTCATCAAATCCACCAAGTGGGGTTTCGTCCAACGCAACGGTTACCAGCACATGGTCACCATTCTCTAAAGGCCGGTCTCATCTTTCTTCCCCAACAATCGCTTCTATGAGCCAATAGCTAACCTACTACCGCTGCAGTTTACTAATCCTGTATGCTAATATGTCGCCGACTTTAGTTCTTCTGCGGACTTCATCATTCCGAATCCTATCACGTACAGAGATTCCAAACATGGCTCTTTTCAAAGCACACTGAGTGAGTTTGAGCTTATGTAATCATTCTAGCGGTAAGGTTTCACGTTACTGTTGCGATCACTAGCAGTACTTACTGGTTGAAGACCCTCCTTTTCATACAGTGGGTATTTTGGGCGAGAAGATCCAACTAAATTCTTTATCGAAGTTGGAAATCACTGCTGGATGGTTTTATGTAAACATATTTGTCTAGTAGTGGGTAGTGCTCGGAACACTGCGTAATTTCCTCCCGTCGAAAAAAGTGGAGTACTTAAAGTGAGTATATATTTAATGTCCATTACCAGTGACGATTTAGGTTCTGAAACGTGGTGCCTATGAGCCCCATAAAATAGCTCAAAGGAGATATGGAAAGGGCGATGCTCGGTGTTTCACTTCGAGATCGAATAGCCCAGGGAATGAGTAAGTTGATGTATCAGTGGGCAGGGTACATACATACATAACTGTTCGCCGTTGGGGCATAATAGTTCTAAGCTCTGTCACTCTGGAAATCTATATTTCTCCGGCCACCTATTTTTAGCAATAGACGATATGACGATAACATATCACACACATAAGTTAGTAAGAGAGTGATGAGTATAGTTGGAAAGGAAGAGGAAGACCACGGAAAGGATGGATTGTGTGAAGGGTGATACGAACGAAAAGGGCGTGAATGATATAGTAACGGCTGATAGAGGAGATTGGAAGTAAAGACGTACTGCGCCGACCCCAAATAATTTGGGACCAGGGCAAGAAAGTGATGATAATATCACACATATATTTTTTAACCACACAAGTCATTTAGCTGTATCTTTAAATTTATTGAAGGAAGATTTCGAATTTATTAAATGTTAATGTTAATAGTTTAGCCTATATAGAATTTATGATATTTTTGGTTGATAATATTGTTATATTTTGAAAGTTTGAACAATGCCGGTTGGGGACTTCACATGCCCTTGAATTTTTATTTCTCAGGCATGCAGGTTTCCTCACGATGTTTTCCTTCACCGTTTAAGAGCAGTCGGATGTTACTTTGTATGGGTAATGGAAAATTGAATCGAATTCGACAATGACTCCTTGGGAAAAGTTGTTCGTAATCAAGACTAGCGTCACCAGTAATGGGAATTACATGAATTCAAATTCACCCTGTATAGGAATTAATGAGCTATTTTTAATTAAATATTAGACCTCCTTTGTTAATCAATATACACTTTCTTTACGATTCTTCGTAAAGAAATTGTACGCTGCAGAACTCCGTTAAACATCGCACTTGTATTAATAATGGATACGTTTAGTACGAGTGCATTTATATCTGCACCTTGCTTGAATAAAAACTCGAAACAATTACAGAAACAATACAAAAAGTCGTAACTACCAATTCGCAATGAACATCATTCTTAACATTAATCCATTAGTTAAAAGGATCAAATTCGATTGTAATGTGGTTTATCGAGATCGGTTTTAAAGACGACATGTGGTATGCCATGGCGGGTTTCTTTGCGGCGATGCATTTTCATGGAATCGTCGGCGTTTTTCCGTCACCTTACAATTGCATGACTCGAATTCTAGAAAGCTATACTTACCGCAATTAGAATTTCTGTTTAGACATACCTACATTTTTTCTGACCTGGATAATTGTGAGTTATAAATGTAATTCAACTGATCCCATTTTCTTGATATAGGTAGTATTGATAACAAGTCCTATATAATTATTTCACTTTATATCTCAGGTCTACATCTAATGAAGAAAGTGAACACTCCGATGATTATGACAAAGCCAATGTGCAACTTTTTCTGATGGAGTGCATCAAGAGCTAAGTATGAAGTAATTGTAAATCGATATTTTAGACGACGGCATTTAACAGCCATTATCCGAAGCGTCGAGATTAATTTACAATTTGGTTGCTCATTGAGGCTACCCTCCGTAACTAAATTATAATAACCGCCGCCGTCGCAGGTTTGATGCATTTTTACTCGGTTTAGATGATGGTTGGAAATGTTTAATGTCCTTATAGCTAACTATCCCTCTCTTAACGCCAAACAGCAATGTTTGTTTTTTTATTAAACAAGGAACAAACAAGCCGATCGATGGTCCATCTGATCGGAAGTATATGGCCATGGCCGCCTGTTTTAATTACTTATGTGCATTTATCCGACTGCTCTTAAACGGTGAAGGAAAACACCGTGAGGTAACCTGCATGCCTGAGAAAAATCTTTGGCCCGCATTCGCGCCCATACTCTCCCTCATTAAAAGAGGGAAGGCCTATATCCCTGCAGTAGGATGTTTACGGGCTGAGAGATGAAACATTGTAGGATCTAATAATTGTCTTTTAAGTCTGTGACTTAAACTTTTAAAGAATATCCTCTACTATAATACTAGAAGCGAACCGTAAATGGAATAAAGTAAGGGCATAAATAAGCGGAGGTTTTGTGGCGAGCTCCAGCCTAACGAGACGAGGCAAGTTCTAGCGGAGAATTCTAAGAGTTGGAAATTCTTCAAGTTACACGGATGCGAAGTTTGCAGATGCGGTTACACTCACGAACTCCCCGCAGACTAAGGGTTTTCAATTTGTATGTAGAAGATATGCACATCTAATAGACATTAGACTTAGGGAAAGATATTACAAAGACCACCATTCGAGTTCAGACTTCAGCCAGATTAACCTGTGAGCTGCAAGGGGTCATAATGAGAATGCTTGTAAACATTATCAATATATTTCGGTAAGCTATTAGTAACGGTTCAAAGATTACACAATTATATTAGAAGTTTTCAAAGTTACAAAGGTTACAAAGTTTTACACAAATGAATGTAATAAATGCGAGTATAGTATTTCTGAAATTACCTTTGATACAAGAAATATAAACCTTTTGTTCTTTGCTAACTATTACAAAAAATGTAATAATGAATGAATAAATAATAATAAATAAATATTTCGGACACTTACATTAATCATCTAGTCCCAATCTAAGCAAAGCTTGTGCTATGGATACTAGATAAACACATAAACATTTTATTTAACCATCCTTGACTCGGGAATAAATGTTCGTATTCATCACGCAAACATTGACCCCTCGCGGGATTCAAACCCGCAGCCGTTGATTTCGCTGACTGCACTACGCCAATCGGTCGTCCAATGAAAATAACTGAATAGTGTCCATAAAGCAAATTGTATATCCATAGTTTGAATTAACTAACGAGTATGTATTACGTTGCAAATTATTATTTATCTACATAAATATTGTCCAATAAAATTATTTACCAAGAATTATTATTGACCTTTACCCACACACGACAAATAATTTCCCTTGAACTTGAATTTCTCACACAACAAAGGGAAATTAAAAGCAGATCGAGGATTCCTTCCCTGCTCACGTACGAAGTCGTTTAGAGGTTACTAGGCTTGCCCAAGACCGGTTTGTCACATGGCCCGAACCACGTGCGGCCTCCAGAATACACCTATATCATACATACAAAAGTACGACCATACATGTAGATACGATAACAAGAAAGACCGTGGCAACATTGTATCATGGTTAACTCTTTGGATAATAGATGCAATACAATATTATTTAATACTTGAACTAGCGAATGTTTAAGTGACATCGGTTAGTAACAACATTTCTTTTATAATCGTAAAATAAACTTATGTTTAGAGCAGTAAAGTTTAAGAAATATGGTAGTTTAAAAGGGTTTATTCCGTCCAGTGGAGCCCTTTTTGGATAAATAAGATTTATTTTTAAATACAGAACAAATCAATATAATCGCTCTGACCTGCACTTGAGAAGCCTAAAAGCTAATTATAAATAATATAATTATTTAAATATAATACATAAATAGCTTTACTGAAGGTTATTATACTACTCATATAATATTGATATTTAAATTTAGGTATAACTTTTAACAACTTTGGATAATTCCATTCAAATGGGTAAAAATTTATTTAGTAGCGTTCACCTATTAAAATACACAGCGGTCAAATAAACTGTAACGTGTTTAGTTAAATGAAGCCCGCGGTGCGGCGCGAGAGTATATTTTGATCAAATTCAGGAACAGAAGTTCAAAAACAAGTCTCCGGGTAAGTCGGCACGCACGGAGCCAAGGGGTGAGGCAACCACCCCGGCTCAAACTTATCGCATTATTCAAGCGAACGCGACTCTTGAGTAATTTTGAAATATTACAATTTTCGGGCCGCGCTACCGCACCCAGCCGCGTACTTACTTCGACGGACCACAGACCAAGTTTCTCTGTGTATACAGTTTCTAGACTTTTAAAGTATCTAGGTTACTATCATTTCATAGATATTTGAGTCTTAATTTTTTTATAGTTAAAATATTACACGTTAATGTTTCAACGTCATCATCATGAGCGTCGGTGGCTAAATGGCGAATACACAGTCTCTCAATTTGGGAGGTCCACGTTCGATTCCCAGGCAGGCCATGTACCAATGAGTTTTTACATTAATTTAATTACTTATGTGCATTTATCCGACTGCTCTTAAACGATGAAGGAAAACATCGTGAGGATACCTACATGCCTGGAACAAAAAATTTAAGGAGGTATGTGAAATCCTCAACCCGCACTGGGCCAGCGTGGCGGACTGTGGCCCATGCTCCCTCAATATGAGGGAAGGTCTATATCCCTGCAGTGGGATGTTTACGGACTAATGACGATGATGAATCTTTCAATAATGATGATATATTTTTAACCGTCTCCATGGTGCAATGTAAACAATAAAGGCCGATTCTCAGTGTGGTACTTGTTTAGTACTCAGTATCGTTGATGGTAGAGCGTTTAGAAATGCTTGAGATCCCGTTCCACCTTCGACCTGATCTAATTAACATCAATTGTGATTAAGTTAAGACCACCCGTTGTGTATAAAAGTGTAAGTAATAAAAATATGAGACAAGTGAAGCACACAAGTACCTACTCGTAACAATAACCGTTAATAGAAATAAAACAGAAGCTATTTTCTACTCAAGCAAGACTATTATTGTTAAATTACAGTAGCTAGAACACATGTTTTCATGTTCTATAAAAAATATTGTCACAGTTCAAAATATTTTAAATCCCAGTATGTTGCAGCAACGAATGGTTGTCTAATAAAACTGCTTTTGTTTACTATTGTCATGCTAAACAGTGAAAAGATACAAATGTGAAATGAAATATTACTAAACCGTTATGTTTACTAAATTTCTATAAGGCCCGTTAAGTTGTAAAAAAATAAGAAAGGCATGCAAAAGAGCCTGTATTGCACAAGTGAAACAATGAATGTTGCACAAGTTGACAAAGGCAGCGTAGACAATGCTCATTTCTAACAATTCACCTGCCTAAGTGAGCAGGTAACCAATTATTATGCTAATGCTTTTGACAATGGATTTATAACACCAAATAATGTTTTGAGAATTGTGGCCAAAGGCCCGGTAACGCATTACACCTTGAGGTAATTTATAGTCCTATTCGTGAGGTTCATAACAAAAGTTCGTTTCCGTGTTCTTTATCGGCAGTCGCTTATCAATTGACACGACAATTTACTGCTATTGGACAACTGGCTAAAAAAGAAGTAAAAGCAAAAATTGCATAATTAAATACAAGAATTCTTTGGAATAGTTTAAAATTAGCATGTTGATTTAAAGATTTGTTTTAAATGTCATTAGACGTAATTAACTCACATTTTAATTAAATAATTAAGCACTATTTGTTCGCCAAACAAGTTATTGACCAGATGTGGTGAAGTTTATGATGGCTAATAGAGTTTATGGCTTCTTTATTGACATTAATGTTCTCTTGACTCCGCCGTTTACGACCACCTCATTCATTATCGAACTGTTGAGGTCAGAACCAATAAATCATAGAAGAAAATATGGATTAATTTGTACTATGCTGTTCCCTTTTTTGTTCCTTTACTCAATTAAATTCAGAAAGGTAATTAAAATTAAAGGTAAAAACAGTACCATTGTAGAGATATAACTATTTTAATGTTTTAATCCACGTAATTATCAGAAAACATTAAACAAGGCTTTAAAGAGACAAACTATAGGTTAGTACTTCACAACATTCGAAAATATAATCAAACTACCTACTTATTTCTTAAAACAGAAATCCTGTTGCACTTACCAACAAAATACCCAATACAATAAATTATGCACTTCACTTGTACGAACAATTAATTACCATCACTTTTTTATCTCAGTTTGTCAGGTAGCATTAAAGTGAACTGATAAGAAGTTCAAAGAGGCTACTTTTTTCGCAAGGTGTTTGCAATATGAGACTTGAAGGTTTATTGTGCTATAGTAAAATTAGAGGTGATCATGTTGTGATTAACTTTAACACTTGAAACAAAACAATTATTAACAAGTTACGTAGCAATGATAATACAAACGACGTGCCCGCACACAGGACAATTTATAGCCTATACGATAATTATGCGGATTTAAAAGCTGAAGCGGTGCTTTACGGTCAGGTTTACGGTTCTTTACGGTGTCTAGCGATTAAGCGATTTTGCGTTTTATTACAACACTTGTAAGATCATTTCCCCACACTTTAGTACGTGAGAGTGAAATAATTGACTATTTGCTTATTCCGCTGCTGCTGCAGGACAGTCGCTCGCCACATTTGAAGTGACTGCAATTTGTCTCCTGTGACGTATTTCAAGTAGATATGATCATGTGTTTACGACCGATGCTTGCATAAATTTCTCACTAACAGATGTTGATTTTTTATTTGTTCTGCACGGGAGGTAAGAGGTTCACCTGTTACTCCATAATGTGTGACGCGTCGAATCGCTTTTTTGCTAAAATTAAAAGTTCGATAGCGCTTGATCGACGCTACGTGAGGCGAAACGAAGCGAACACAACATAAATTGAATTTCTAAAGCAGACACAACTTCATTTGAATAAATTACTCAATAGATAACAATCGTCCACAATATTTTGCAATTATAGACTTGGTTTAATGTATATTGGTTGTAGTTTATAAGCATCTAGCTTATGATACAGACTGGTAAATTATATTATATATTTGACACCGTAATTTTTATTTGTAGTTTTACTTGACATTACGAATTAAAATTCTCAACTTGCAATGATTTGAAAGGCATTATGTTTATTGAATGGTACTAGAATAAGGACGTAGTTGTTTAAGTAAACACACGATAAATAAACATGAACTTTAATCAAATTCGATAAAGGCAGATGCGCTGCGAGCACGACTTTTATGGCAATAACGACTGCGCGTCGACCGGTAGCATTGGCACTTTTGCCCTCGCCATACAAAAACTCAAGTATTGCAGGAATCACTCACATTAACTTATTAAGATGATAATTTATGACCGCGAGAAAGACAATTTCATGCTCGTTATAATAGTAGAGTTGAATTTACCAGTCATAGTTTTTATCGATAGATATACCGAAGACGGAAATATAGAACTTCTTTCTATAGCATTTTTACTTTCTGCAAACAGGAAAGCGAAGCAAAAGTTATGGATACAATTTGTTTAGGAGTGATGGGTGTTCAACGATGCGCAGTTGAAGTTTTTATATCATTACCATAATTATCAAGGGAAGTAGATGTATAAGTAGAAAAAAACCGTCAATCAACAGCTAATCAGACTTGTAGATAAAAAACAGGATTTTCATAAATATTATGCAAAATACTTGCCTAATGTCTCAGGAAAAATTTATGTGAATTTAATTTTATCGTTTAACTTAGTATTTAATCGAAAACAGACGTGAAGACATGGAGTGTCTTTTGATATACAGATAAGTATTCATATTAAAGCGTAGCCTTCGAAGAAAAAGTCTTGACTGACGTCACCGGTGAACATAGCAACATGAAATTTGGAAGTTAGAGTGTTGAAAAATTTATTTAAAGTCTACCTATAATAGAAATGAATGAATACTATTTTCTCGATTTATGAAAATTCAAAAATGAGCAATTGAAGTAGTGAAGGGAATGTTGCACGGGAGTTCAGTCACTTTATAGTCAGAAAGACGAGTATTTATACAGATAAAATTAACTAATTAAAATTAGGATAGCCTCCTTTTTGAGCTTATGGACATGAAATTTGGTGATTCATTTAAACGTTTGTCAAAAAACAACCCTTTTCTGTTGTCGTTGTTTGTCAGGAAGTCTTGTAAATGGTCTCTTCATTATTCGAGTTTAGGGACAACGTTGTTGGTTACAAAATAAAATACGTAGGTATTTTAGGATATTTTAAAAATCAACTCTCAATTAGATGAAGTAATGGATGAAAGGCACGTATGCTGGTCTGTTACGTATTTTTTTAACTTAGAAACAAGAACGATGATATTTAGACTATTAGTTATTGTAATTGAATTGACTTAAAGTATTACTTAAAATTTTGGAGAATAGCATGTTTCAACATTTTTGTGAAATAACTTTTTGATATGCATGATGAACAGCGTAAGTGACAACGTGCAGCCTTGCGGTACGCGTACATTACAGTCGATTTGAATTCAGAACTACAAATGTCAACAACGATCCTAATGCCATGTTCCCATAGAAAATTAGACAATGAGTTGCATCGTCTCTCATTCCGTAGGTACGTTGATTATAATGAACAAAGCCGCTGGAGCTATATCAACTTACTTGGAACTTTATAGTTTAAAACTTCTTAAGTATCGCATTTTTTTCAGTTAGTCTAAATAATTTAATTAAACTTGGTCATCTGCAATACCTATAACATAATATTTTGTTTTGGCCGCACTGAAACTAGTAATATACCTTTACGAGTTTATACGAATACGAAAGTAGTATAACAATAATAAATAATTATTATAAGAAATTATATTACATTTTTAAATAAATGGGGATTGGAGACATTTTGTATCTAGTTAGACCTTTTAGACCCTTTAGACCTTTTAGACCCTAAGATCATTTCCTAATTTGAAGCCAGGTCACAGGCGTCTTTGTCTGGCTCTGTTCAAAAAAGTACGAAAAGAGGAGTCAGGTGAAACCACACCATGAATATATATTATGTAGCGCTAATACAAGATTTTTTCCAAACATAAAGGTACCAATTGTGAATATCATAATAAATTTATTTGAGAAAGATGCAGAAATTTCTTGCAGTTTGGATTTCCAAGACGAGTTGAAAATTATAAAAAGCAACCGACAACGTCACTGAATAATAAGTAAAGATTGAGATCTAACAAACTGGGTGATGTGAAATAAGACAAATATGGCGGCGCACTTGAGCTGAATTTCAAATAGTCTGCAATGCGTGCGCGCAAGACGCTGGGTATATTACTCCTTGCGCTACACTTTAAATAAGTATTTTTCTCGACCGAGGAACTTTATCCAAGGCCAGATAAGATTTTCAAATCACGTTTTAAATACCAGTTTTATTTACTAATATTTTTTGAATATAATACTTTAAAATAAAGTTGTTTTTGAAGTAGTTTAACTTGTTATAAGAGCAGGTATGGAGGTGTATGGTGCATTTTGTGTTAACTAGGAGCGTTATCTAAAACATTATTTATTTTAGAAAAAAGTTTTGAAAAGTTCGTGTTAAATTTAAACTAAGTTAATTTTTATTTCGGAAACTGCAAGAGAGATTTAACAGACTATAGTACTTATCTATATTAACTGTAAATGAACTATTATATATTATTGATAATATTAAATTAGCTATAAATAATTTTATGTATTTTAAATCTGTTTTATACAAAAAAAAATTTTTTTTTGGAACAATAAAAAAAATAAAAAATTTGAACACCATTCTGTAAATTTGGGCCGAAATTTAATTGAATATTTATTAATTAAAACATTATTTGACACTCTCTTTCAGAAACTAGGCAGCAAGAAAATCCAATGCAAAAAAAATAATCAATAAGTCAATAATTGAAGAAAGAAAAAAATACGGCCTTGAAGACTGCAAATACGTGGATGATATAGCTGCTGGTGAATGGTCTGAAGAGTTCTTAAATAAAATCAATACATATGACTCAAACAGTGTAACTTTGGTAGGACTCATATATAAGTGAATTTCCAATCCCTACTCAAAGAATTTAGATTTTATTTAATACCATTGTATTTAAAAGTAACTATCAATTACGTTCATCTGCACAAGAATTAAAAATATATTCCGTTAGAAATACAAAGGCTTTCTTATAAATCTTAAGAGAAAGAGCTGGAACAGATAATGCACTTCTGAACCTTACTATATAGTAGGATTAATTCACATTTATTATATTTGTTCCAATTTCTGTTACTACCTTCTTCAAGTCAAACTGATAAATAAGTATGTAACGTGCATAAAAGTGATAAACTGATTTTTTAGTAAATATATTAGTAACTTTATTATAGTATCCGTACTCAAATAATTAGTGTCATTTATTGTGAATATGTGCCTAGGTATCCAAATCAAAAAATTGCAAGATTTCATTCTTGATTTTTTTTTTTTTTTTTATGATTGACTGGATTCGCGTTTGACCACAATCTCACCTGATGGATGGATGGATGATTATTGTAGTTGGAGTATCATGAACATTTTATTTATTTTTAAAATAATATAGGTGAATTCATAAGTAATATCTCGTATTAATTAATAACAGTATCTAAGAGACAAATCATAAATCTTCGTATAAACGTGGAGGATGTGGTGATATTCAGAAACTGGTGCCAAATGTCTGGCTGCAATAAATACAAACTATATTTTATGCTCAGCTCTCAATCTTTAGTAAGATTATAGGTTGTTTTTTATACGTTTTACATAACGATTATCTTAATTTCATGTCGCTGGGTACCTACCTACATAAAGGCCAATCTAATTCAGTTTACCCTGCAATTAATAAGAAGTTAATAAAATTAAATTACTATTAATTAGATAAGGTAAGAATGCATTTTTAACGGAATCTGCGTTCAATAATTGCTGGCCTATTACTTGAGTATTTAGCGTTTTATGTTACATTTGACCAACGTAGTCAATGTTGATCTCTGACATGAAGGAAAGAAGGTTCAATTTCAAAATTATACAGAAACTGGGTCGGATTTCATTGAAATAATTTGATCCAAGTTTATTTCAGATTTAACATTTCAGTTAAAACATTGTAATCACGATATTTATTATTTACAGAATATCATTACATGACAAAATGGAATAAAACTATTTGCCTAATTAAAATAATACTTACTAGGATGTAATCAGTCACACTGCAAATATCCAACTATGTATATATATGAGCTCATTTTCTATACTACATTTATGTATGACAGATAAAACATTACTATATAGCCCGCCATGTGATCAACTGTACAGGTAAATAGTCATGTCTCTATATTAGAACTTTTCATAGAATTTTATAAGGTAGAAAGTATTCATCTATATACATTACAACCTATGGTGAACTCTTTCTGTGACGTTTTATAAATACTGGCAATGGCGTTTTAGTGATGTTTACATACGAATATGTACCATTAGTATCACTAACAAAAGTAAGTACTTAATGTACTGAGATATAATATTTTTAGGGTATGCATTCTCTGTTACTTCAATCCATTATTAGTTCAAATTCTATATTAATAATTATATATTTGATGGAATTTCATATTTTCAATTCTAATACATTCATACTTAGCTCTACATTCTTGATATGGAATTTTGTGTGGTAAGTGTAATGTGAATGATTATCTTATTTAATTTACCATACTTACACCCACTTAGATAATTTTCATTCTATAGTATTATTTAGCCTGTAAATAAATGTAGACGTTTGCCTAAAAATACTTTTATATTTATTGTGAGTTAAGACTCTATATTTGAATGTGTAATAAAATTTTGTAGAAATATGTTTTCTTATATCAATGTGTTTAGGACATTAGCATACAATAACTTAGATACTAATTTTGTACCTTCCTATAAATATTTCGAAACCATTTTGTGAAGTTGGTAGAGATAGCGTAGTACGATTACGTACATTTATCAATTAGTAGACAGCGCACGTCTCCAATTGCCAGTTTAGGCCATTTGTTTGCTTGCTCCGACGTTGTTAATAGTCTCAAAAATCATTTTCAAACTTGACTATAGATCGAAGAAAACTTACGGAAAAGTTTATTTTGCAAACAAAACTTGTGTCGGACCCTCTGTTCGCACCCGTAGTGAAGTTGGGAGCTATAAATCGGCAATAAACTCACCTTAAGCCGGTCGGCCGCGGCTCGCCGTCGGCAACCGCGCTCGCGCCATTCCGCTCTCTATCAACTTCTTCACAAAACTCACAGTTCCGAATAAAAGAGTTCCAAGAGTTTCACTCTGTCAGGTCACGTGTTAGCGTTTTAGATGCGGCATGAGCGCAATACGTAATGTGTGTGCCGCACGTGGGTAAGTAGCCGTCAGTCAGGTGCGGAGGTGAACACGTCGTGTTGTTTATGGCGCGGTGTTACGCAACGCGTAGTCGCCGAGGCGCGCGTCAGTAGAATGTGCGGACCGATGCTTTACGAGCGACGCCGCACCCCCCGCCAGCGACGCCACACGCCGCGGCGTCGCACTAAATCTGCGACCAACAGAAAAGGACACCACCACCCTCCGTAATCCAGCACCATTGATGTCCGAGAGACAACGTTAATCGGAGCGATTAATTGAACGGTCCGCGCGAACTCGCGATAGAATTGTATCGGCAGCGGCTAGCCCGCAGCACGGGCGATCCGAGCAAGTGCGGCGTCGTAAAGTTTCTTCGTGTATCGTTCGATGCACCAGACGTTGATACTACGACGTACGTCGAAAATGTAGCTCTACTTGGGATTAATTGCTGAAAATTAAACATGCTTATCGAGCTGGTACAGCCATTTCATTGGATAATGAAGCACTAGATAGACCCTCAGAATAGTTTCACATTTAGTACATGATTGTAACCATGATGAAACCGGGAACCATGTTTGCACTATAGGCAAATGTTTCAAAATAATTATAACCTATGATGTGTCCGACCAAATATTGGTTGCATAACTTACATCTTGGTGTTGAAGAGTTTTGCACATCTACTTAAGTTGAAACCTCACTTAGGTATTATAAGGAGGTCAGTTTAGTCGATGTGCGTAACTTGACCATAGAGATGCAATTTCAATGTCCTCATGGTCTCACATACGAAACCTACCTATTATTTTTTTTTTAATGAATAACTGGATACGCGGATACTAGATATGAAATAAACTATACAAATAACATAATGTATGCGGAAGTGTAGAACGCGTCACACTCGGCCATCCCATATTCTATCTATTAGCTATATCTTAGTCAAAAAACGGGTCGAATATAACTATTTGAACGCACATCTAAAGCTACTTCTGATATATTTAAATTCTACATATTTTTCGAACTCTGTTTTTTTTTATGATTGACTGGATTCGCATTTGACCACAATCTCACCTGATGGAAAGTGAAGATGTGGTCTAAGATGAGTTTCTTTCTTCTTCTCTTCTTGGTAAGAAAGTCATTAATATTCAGCTTATAGTCTTATTATATTGTAACACTTAATTTATTTTAGACCATGCAACTGTTTCTAGAATTCGTTATTACTATTTTGATCTACTTTAATGTTGACATTTGAACAAAATTATTCATATAACATTATTTTTAATTGACTTTAAAGTAAGCCAATTTTTCAGTAAATCAATAACAATCAGACTCCTTGTATAGTTCGGAACAGATCTAATTTCTTGCCGCGGCATTTTAATACAAAATCCCCTTGAATCATGATAGATTTTCTACAGCATATCTCAGAAAATAATGAGTTCAGCATTATACAAATCACCGAGCATTTGAAAACTATGCCTTTTGTATATAAAATACAACTAGACAACGACTTTATACGAGTAAAATTCATTTATTATGCAATATACCAAAGTACAGGTTGCATGGAAAAAATAAAACCAATTTTAAGACGTACTTTCATAATGACGCAATTGATACGACTCCACTGCTTTCTTAGAACATTGCTGTTGGAATTTTCTTATAGCCAGCTTACCTGCGCTGTGAGTGTAATTAATTGCATAGATAGTAACGAGAGCAGCGTCTTGATTGGTGGGGAGCTACAAAAAATCTGTGATCACCGACCTGTTTGCTTGCTCAGCGTAGCGATTATGAGAGCCTTATGTTCGACAGTCTCTGGACTACATACGATTTGGATATAATGATGTGATATGATAATTTTGGAGATATTTTTTCACTGCCAGCAGTAGATTCACTGAAGTTATGATGGTTGAAGGTTTGCGTATAGAAGTTCTTACGAATTGGTGTTTGTTGCCGATGCCGATATATGCGATGAAAACATTAAATCTTACTAATATGTTTTAACACATACAATTGAGCGTATACACTACTTTGAAGTCAATTATTATTCGTAACTATGAGATCTGTAGAATGACATATTACAAGTCATGTTAAAATTATAGATTTACATTTATGAATTGTAAGTTTCGTATGCATATACGAATATTCAAAAATCGCTCCCCTGAAATGGCAGCAGCCTCGCCACATAGCTTGTAGAACCGATAACTGCTAAATATGAAATACTACGGACTACATCATATGGTAATCGAAACGATGGCCAACCATCACTGGGTGAACTGTCGACCTTAAAAACACCGTGGATAACTAATGGCTACAAATGGCTCAGGAATGCTTGGGGTAGTAGTTCGTAATGAAACCTATATTTAGCATTGGACTAAAATACGCTGGGATAATGATGATATCCGTTAACAATAACCGTTGTAAACAAAGTGTTGCGGAGTGTTACGTCCTCCTTGCTCCCTAGAATGATGACCTGAAATAGAATTCAGAAAAGTTGCGGAGTGTTACGTCCTCCTTGCTCCCTAGAATGATGACCTGAAATAGAATTCAGAAAAGAGATACAATTGGCTCAATGACAACTTGAAGTAGCATGGTAGTTCTAAGGAAGCTCAGGGTCTTCAATAGATTATCTACTTCGTTGATATTATCATCGAGTACCTTCTAATGTACGATTGGTTGGCTCGTCGCTTGCTTGGCAATGATATTTTTTTATTGGGATGATCAATATTAGATTACAATATTACTAAGACGATAATTGTAGAGTTTAGAGTGTACTCTTGAACTAGTTCAATCCAAAAATGGAGGGTATACAAAATAGTGCTGTGTGGTTTCGGCACATAAAAGCAATAAAGGACTTTACACAAAAAGCATCTATAGATTTGTACGTTTAACGGCGATGGGCTAAGCCCCTGTCACGTGTGCATTTCTGTATATTTCGCAAGGTGAACCGTGGATATTGTGTCAAACTTTCCATAATATTTAGAACACCCAAACACACATTTTTGGGATATCTCTGACTACCCCATTTGGGATAAAGGTCGTGAAACGCATTACTAATGTATGCATATAGAAATTAGAAAATTGAATTGAACTTACAAATATTAATCCCAAATAGCTCTTTCGTGTTATTGGATCAAAAATACACGCCAAGCCGACCAATCGTAAAGTTCGTCTGTCCGCCATATTGATATCCCCACCAATCTTGCCGCGCGCCGGGAGATTTCTCTCCGTAACATGTTTTGAACGTATCGGCTGATTATCGTGCCGGGAAACACTCCGTTCGCTCGTTCGTCTCTTACTCTACACAGACCGTTTTAGTAGGTAAGTAATTAATAATATTCTACAATAAGTAAATGTTTCTGATGCTAATATTTTGAAATGTAATAAGTAACAATAATAATTTATATTCTTGTACATACATTATGTTATGGATGTTTTTCGTTTATGTATGTATTTATTAAAAAAAAAATGTATTTGTGTAGTTTTTCAACCATCTGGTATCCATAACACCAGCCTATAGTTGCTTAATGTGGAACTAAATTGGCGCTGTGTGTATGCGCAAAGATATTTACATATTATGTTTCTAATAATAATATTACTGTCATTCGCCAAAATTACCAATGATGCCAACGTCTCACACACAACCATAATATAATTATATTTATGTATAATATTTTATTTATATATTTTATTATATGAATATAATGTAATTCAATTATATTTAGAAAGTATTCATTTAAGTTAAAATTCGATTTATCTTTAAGTATAAATAAATTTAAAATAATATAGAATCGTATTGTTCTTTTTCACAGAGATGAGTATGCAATTCCGCTTTTGGCTAAATAAATGAAAAAACTTAATGAATATCTCCTGTTCCACAAATTAATGTCTTTTTTACTGTGATTGTATTGGGTAGCTAAATTAACTTATGATTTTACTTAATGTACAATGTTGAACTTCCATATTGGCTTCTTTTCTAAATTGAATACCAATCGAAAACGATATTGCGTTGCTTATTTACTACAAACTGTTAGTTTTAAAGTAATCTGTGGAAAATGTCGCTGGATGTACATTTACCCACATTCTAAATTTGTCAACTTTCTTAAGTAACATGTAATGTATACCTGTTTATTATCCTTAATAAAATAAATAATAAATAAACATACACAAGTAGATACTACAGATTATAAATAAAGAAGGCAATTAAATTTAAACAAGGTGGTTCACCACCTAGTTTAAATTTCAAAATTTCAAAATATATTGTTAATTTCAATATATTTTCAAAATATATTGAAATTAACAATTGAACGAAATAAGTAATTTACCATCACACGTTTAAGGTTAACCAGCAAAAGCTTTTAGTGTGTTTTAAGTTTAGGCTACTAAAAGGACTCGGGATTTAAATAATCATCATAAGTGCGTAGGTTGACACGATAGTCAGTTTGACTTGTATATTTTGCCATTTTTCATACATTTTCATCCCATTCACATAATATGTTGTGATATAAAAACCACCATATCTTTTGTCTCTTGTCTTAAAGTTATTTAGGTCAAAATATCACTGAAATTATGGGTGATGCTAGGATTTAGATAATGTCAAACAATTATGCCCAAATAGTTTCTAGAAATAGAAAAAAATCTGTGCCTAAATAGTACCTCCGAAATATATATGTCACATAAATAGTACTTTAAAAAGAATTGAGTTATTTAGATTTCTTTGACTTTTTGACTTTTTGTCCATTATGACTTTTTATCTATTTTCATACTCCTAATGAACAATAAGTCCATCAAAGGCATGGCTACCTACGCCAAAAACATTTAAATAACTTCATTATTTTAAACCTATTTAAATATCTTTATTACTTCAGAACAATAATACACCACCGGCTATCAGTTTTTCGAGCAGTCATAGATTGAAATATTATAAAATAATAATATAACTAAATAAAAATAATAAGGTTGAATTACCTAGATTTCAATAAATACATCTATAGAACATCTATAATTACCATTTTTACAATGATACAACCAAAATTGCAGTCCAGGAAATCTAAATCACGTTTGAAGCTATTATATATGTCTTATCAGCTATCTTGGTTAATGATGAAAGACATATATCTATCACATTATTGAGGTTCGGTATACCTCAAATGAACGTTTATAGACGGCATGTTTTATAGATCAGTTTCAAGCAAGCCTTTCCTATATAGTATTAACAGATGATCCGATTTGGCTGGCGCCGACTACATAACCACGACCAAAACGGAACATGTGTAAGGTCGTCGGCGCAACATAATTATTATTAATACTGGTTGGATATGGTCGGCTCGCCGGTGCATCCGACAAGCAGTGTTGCTAACAGATAACTTAGCTCTTCACCAGATTCAACTTCTAAAACCACCAGAAAACAAGTAACATAAAACGATCCTACTCTCATAATCGTTGAATTTTCCACTAAACGAACTAGTAAATATTTATGAAAGAAAACAGTACATGTTAATAATTAGTTTTCTTTATTATCATGTAATGAAATATTAACAATTACTTAATCAGCCAACATAATAATTTAGTAAATCAATAAGTCAGTACTTTAGTTAGTAGTTATAATTAAGACGTTTAGTAGTTATGGTTGAAATGGTGGACTAAAGAAACTCGCACACATATACAGACACATTAATCAGACAACATTACACTCCTTTTGTGGGCACTCTTGTTTTTACCCGACTGCCCAAAGAAGGAGGGGTAATGTTTTTCGAGTGTATGTATGTAAGTTATGTATGTAGATTTCTATGTTACCTCCTTTAACGTAAACGGCTTGACCGATTTCGAACTGCAATGTGTCGTTAGATTCGTTTTGATCCCTGGAGATTCATAGGATACATTTTATGGTAAATAATCCAACAGGGCGCTCGCGAAATGCAAAATATTGTGTCGGTTTTTTGGCTTTTAAACTCATATTGTTAATGTATATTTCAAATCTCCGTTGTGACTTCTTAAGATCATACCTCAATATATTTCGCTACTTGATCGGTAGTACTTTTAATAACTAAAAGCTAGTCTTTCAAGTGTGGATCTTCAAGCCAAGAATCCCCAAACTTTTGTCTATATTGTGGTTTATGCATAGCAACTCATGAACTTGCGAGAATAACACGACAAGACCAAGTTACATATAATCTGTAAGTATTTCAATTAATATCAACATCAATCAAAATTGATAAAGCGAATGTTAAACCCAAATAAAATATTATTAAAAATATATTTTGATTCTTAAAATATTTAAGTTACTTATTTATAATTATTATTTTTATCCGTAGATACAACAGATATTCCTACAAAATTTTATAAGTAGATTATGGAACGTTGAGGTATTGGACATTCGAAGTAAGACACAACGAGTTAACCAATATTCCAGTGTCTATAAATTCATTTTTAAATTTCTGTAGAAAACACATTTGATTTAGAAGAATTGGTAGTTGGCTATCCACGCAGTTCTTGGCAACAAATCCCAGTATGGCATTCAAGTAAACCCAACTTAGTTTTGGAACGTTCGTTTGGGATACATGAATTAGTTTTTCATTAAAAAAAGTGTGATGATATTTGGATAATAGATTAAGGAATTGTGTTATTAGAGAAAGGTGTGGCGTGCAAGATGACGTAGTAATATTACTCACTACTATTTCTATAGAAAGAGGTATTAACAAATAAAGAAAGAGGTAGAGCGCATGAGTGTAAAGAGAATAACGATAACAATATCCTGTATATTATTGTAAATAAATAAAATAAATAATAAATATCTTGGAACATACACACAGTGCCCTCTAGTTCCACACTAAGCAAGTAGGCTAGTATTATAGATACCAGATGGTTGATAAACTACACAAATACATTCTTTTTGTAAATAAATACATATATAAATGGAAAACATTCATAACTCGGGAACACATGTCTGTATTCATCATACATATGCCCCTAGCGGAATTCGAACCCGCGACCTTTTGGTATACCAGCAGAGTTTCTAACCACTACACCAAACAGGTCGTCAAATTTGATTAGTGTAATTCCTGTTTACTGGTGACTCCACTCCTGAATACGAACTGATTACGAATGAAAGGGTCGGTAATGGTCGACCAATAAGTACATACGTCCATCACGTGAGTGATGTACTCACAAAAGGTCAGGTGTGGTCAACCACTAACCATGTATGAAGAATTAGATGAGAGCGGAAAAAGCAAAAACAGTATGTCAGGATCGTTGCAAGTGGAAATCAATACCCAGTCTCTGCCAAACCCAATGGGAAGCAGTACGTTTGGACATACATAAATTTACCTAGAACAAGAGAAATAAATTAATGAAGAACTAATTTAATGTGGCCAAATTCACTACTGATCTTCTGAAGTACCGACATGCCTTATGCATAATAATAAATTACTCATTTTGAAATATCATATAATTCTAGTTAATTCGATGTAGTAGCTATTACTAGTATAACTCGGGTAGAGCAACTTTTCAGTGCGTGCTACAGCACATTTCGTTTGCCACATTCCTCAGCACGTTTAAAGCATACCCTAAACAGCTGATTTACCCGGTATATTCTCATCTCCTTTATCACATACTATAAAACAGAGAACACTATAGTTTATGCGCTCCCTGTAGAGTCGCGCGGATGGCGTGCGTAACCTACATGCGGCCATTTCGAGATTTACGATCTGGGAATTGCGTGTTGGAAAGAGATAAAAATATTAAACTCTCTGCCGACGGCTAACTCGAACGTAGCGAGCTCGTTGATACTTCGAGGACAAGGCTTCTACAGTATATGCTACAATTTTCGATGCTCAATGTTCTAAAACTTTCTAATATTTTGTCGAATAAGTAGATTATTTAGGATTGACGAATCTTTCCCTATCTACAGTCACTTTTTCCTCTAAAATATCAAGACTTGACTCTACATTGAGCGATTTTTCTGAAAATTATCAATATACGTGCAGCAGAATCGCATACTAGCTCATTTTGTTACATCTGTGTGTGTAAATTAAACTGTCCGCAAGGGACCGATGAACGTTATAGCTTTCCCTTTTGTTTGGCTAAGTTATGGGTATGTTAGAGCGAGAAGTCGTAAATCGCGGCGTGCGGACCGAAGTGACATGTTTATGGGCGGAGTGCGCGTGCCGCGTGCACTGCAAGGGAAGGGAGTCCGGCAGTCGTGAGTATGGCGCCATAGTGGAAAGGTAATTTTGTCTTTCAGCAAAAAAAAAATGTTTAAAAAAATCTAACATCCAAGAAAAAAAATTTTTAGGTAAAGGCGGAAGGAAATTTATGGATATCAAGAAATATTACAATAATACTAAATATTTAAATAAATTACATTTTCATAATGTTCATATCAGTACATACTATCAAGACAAAAAATAAAAATAAAGAATGTAGTCATAAAAAGGTAACAGCGGCAATCAACAAATTTCCGTTCCATCGGATCATTCTACAGGTGGGAAGTTGTAACCCTACCTTTAATGAGAGTCGCCCTACACTCAATAAATTAACGCGGCATACTTCCCTCCCAATTTGGCAGCATAGCTACGGTGTCACTATACAGAAACGTAGTTAGTCACAAGTTTACTTGCAGGAGCAATACTGTTTTTGTTAAATAGTTTGCTAGCGATTAATATAATAAATATAAGAAATAATATAAATAGGTATCAATAAAATTATATGCAATGAAATAATTTTCGAGAAAGGAAAATAAGATTGACACACATTTGCACAGGTATATACAGTCAATAAGAAATTTAGAATAGATATGTTATTGGATGTACTTATAGATGTTCTTAGAAAAGAAAATTATGATTTGCCTTTTCGTAAAGTCGGAAAGATTTTAAGCGGGGCGACGCGAAAGTTCCCGATTTCGCGAACAGACAGTTGACGCTCCAGGGTTAATGAGGATAGGTATCGTATTGTCTGTAGAGTAATTAAGTGGGTACTTTTGGTTAATTTGAGTGATTCCTTGAGGTACCCATTACTCCAGATCCGATCCTGGAGAACCCCGATTAATTACGTGTTTATTACGCGACTACTAACCTTTTTTTTTATTATTTTTTTTATTTTTTAAAATTTATTACTAAATTATATATATTATTATAATGTAAGTAGTTGATAATTCTGCTCTCCAGCGCCACTTGCTGAAAAATAATTTTCTCGAAAATCTTTTTCCCCAATTGATTGCAATAACTATTTTATTTAGTACTTAGGTATGAACTCAATCAAAGCAAAGTAGAGGTAAATTTAGGTTAAATAAGTTTTTGTTTTACTGTTATTTTATTTTAAAGTTTTTTGCATGATGTGTTCACTATAAAAGTTTGTACATTTAAATTTAATACCAGCACCTTAATTGTTAGATGGACATGTACTGATGTAACAATTGTTGGTGATCCTAAATGAATAAATAAATAAAAAATAAACACCTGAACTGATGGCAACAGTTCCGTGTATAGAGACAGAAAGAGAAACCAAACTAAACGACCGAAGTTATAAATTCTAAAATCATAAAACAGACTTCTTGATAAATTATTTATTTAGCAAAAGAATAATTTTTTTACTAGTGGTGTTAGTTCTCTCGGTCATTTCGCATTTGTTTGATCACATTTATTGGGATGCCTTCGCAACGGGGTCTTGCAACACGGGTACCTGGAGGAATGGGTACCTTTTTTTTTTTTTTTTTTTTTTTTTTTTTTAGCCAGGAGAAACGCTCATGCTTATCCGCCCTCCTCGGGGGAGGGGGGCGGATTATGTCGGACTCCGGCACAGAAGGTGCCGGCCTACCGACTAAAAACTCCTGGGTGTTCCTTCGCGCGCGCCTATGCGGCGTGGCCACGGGTACCATCTGGTATTCGTCCGCAGCCACGCCGGCGCGATGCCCGCCGCCGAACAACAGCGGCGGCAGGCCCACCTCTGGGCTGGAGCAGGGAGGAATCGCCTGGTCCAGCCACCTCTAGAAGGCGCGCGGAAACACCGCGCGCGCCTTCTCGCGGGGCCTATGTGTGGGCGGTGATCCCCCCGGATCGCCACCCACGGCCCCGCAGGGTAGGGGGGCAGAGGATCGCCTATCATTAAAGATAAGCTCTCCTCCGTGTCCCCCATGCGGCTGCATCTCCCCTCGCTCTGCGAGTGACCTCGCAGAGAGAGAGGACCGCTTTCCACGGCCTCTCCTTGGCGTCCGCAGCTCGGACCTGGCTGCGGCCGGCAAAGAGTGGCCGTCCCGCACGGCTACGACCTCTCAACAGAGAGGTCGTCCCCTACCATAGCGGCCCGTAACAGCGGGAGGCCCGGAGAGGAGGCGGGGTGAACACCGCCCCTCCAACCCTCCCGCCGTCTCCCCCTGCGAACAGAGGGAGAGGGCCGCTTCCCACGACCTCTCGTCGACGGCCGCAGCCTTAGCTGCAGTCGTCAAGGAGAGGTCGCCCAAGTGCTGCAGACGATTCCACGGCGTCCCCTGCCCGGATGGGCATTCCTCAGGGAGCGCCGCTTCCTCGCCGCAGCCCGCTGTGGTGGAATTCGCCCTCCACCATCCCTCGTCGTTCCACTCCCGAAAACGAATTTTCGGGAGTGGGACGACGAGGTCATCTCTTGGGCTGGTTTTTTATAGAGGTTTTCCTTCCTCGCGGTCCGGGCGGTTAAGCCAAGACCCTCGGTCCCGGACTGCAGCTGAAAGCCGCGGTCCCGGATTACGAGCCCGGCGGTGGCAAGGGGTAGGAAGTTCCCCACCAGGAGGTTCCTCCTCCCCACGCCTGCTCGGCGGCAGTACGAGTGCACACCGAGCCCACCCTTACTCCCCCACTAGGAGGGGAGCGTCTCCTGCTCCATCCGCAAAAATTAAATTTGTTAAAAATTATACCTCACGCTTCCTAGACCTACTGAAACCATATAAATCGCGAGCGATATTCAAATTTACAAAACACAGGCTCTGAACGGCAAACCATAAAAGTTGGGTACGTGACGACAAACCTAGAGTTAATATGCAGATTTGTATAAGAGAGACGTTACTGTTGGCCCCGAGGATAGGTAATTGGCGATTCCATTGCAAGTCACGCTGCGCCGGCGCACAAGTTTCACCTCCTCTATGGAATGCCGCGCTTTTGAGCCGACGAAATGATTAAGCAGGCTTTAATTTTCTAAAGCCAATCAGTTATCAACAGATGAGCTACTTGTTAATATTTGTTGTAGTTTATACAGGGTGAATTTTAATTTGTGTACTTTCCCCAAGGAGCCATAGTATTCGTCTGAATTCGGCTGAATTCGGCTACCTATGGCTTTTAATGGAAAGTTGTTCGTAATCCGGAGTGGAGTCACCAGCTGAAAATGGTTGGACTTCCATACCAAAGGTGGATTTAGAATGGTTTACTTTGTATGGGTAATCGAAATTTTTTTGATCAAATTCGGCTATGGTTCCTAGTGGAAACGGCCGAGAGACTATGAAAATTTCATCGGCAGGTAAACAAACCAATTGTGTTGAAATTTAACTATCAAAATTGGCAAAACAAGAGACGGGTTAGTTCTATTCTATTTGAGTGCCGAAACCATTTATGTAGATGTTTTAATTAATTATTATGTACTCTTCTCCTCGTTTTGTAATAATAACTATTTCTGGATCTATTTTGTACATAGTAGATCCAGAAATAGCTATTTCTACTACTGCATGTTATTAATATCGTTCACAAATCTATCAGTCAGTCATAAAGGTGGTTAATCAAATTTTAATATTTAGAAAAATTATAAATTAAAGATTAAAAAAACGTCCGAGACATATATATCGTCGGACCGGCTTAACCCATTTACATCAAACATATGATTAACAACCAACTCGCATCCATTATTGCTTTCGAATTTCGAAATTAGAAGATATACAGATACATACAGGCACAGGCATCGAACCTAAACTTTTTGCTTTGGGGGTTATAAAATGAACAATAATAATAATAATAAATGTGTTTGCACACAGCGCCATCTAGGTCCATACTAAGCAAATAAGCTTGGATTATGGATACCAGATAGTTTATAAACTACATGAATACTTTTTGTTTTAATAAATTAAAAACATCCAAAACTCGGGTACAAATATCGAACATACAAATATATGGTTTCGAACCCGCGACCTTTTGGTACAGCAGTCAGAGTTTCTAACGACCAAACCAAACAGGTCGATTGTATCGTATATATTATATGGATATTGCACTACAATCCTTTTTTTTTGAATATCGACCTGGAATAACAAGGCTGAATGAACTTTATTGCATTGCTGTTAAGGTGTATTCTTCATGTTAATAAAAATTTTACTAACCTACCTACGTAGAATTCAAAGTATTTTTCCAGTTAGACCTTTTTTCCTATAGTAGGTAACTTAAATGAATTAAACATTTAATATAGGTATAATAATAACGAAATCATATCTGTATGGACTATAAAATAGTACAAGGGAAGCTATTCACAGGAATTCCTGATGACTAAGTATTACAATATTATTCAAAAAGACGATTTATTGGTAACGGATATCCGTGATTAAGCTATGGCCTTTAAAAATGCAATATTCAAATGATATGCGATATCAAATTACTCTTTCGAATTTGTTGCAGTTTATGAACTTTACAAATATATATCTACTCCCTATTTAGGGTTCCATGCCTCCTTTTAAAAAACTGGACTTTTATATCACTTTAATGTCCACCTGTCTGTCTATACGTTAACTCGAGATTTTTTCAGAAACTGCTAGAGATATCAAGTTGAAAACAAAATCAAGTGTACTAAGGTTTACGGCCTTATACTGCTGTAAAAGATTCAAATTCCAATTTCAATGCAATTGAAAGACACAAAAATTCATTAACATTATTTGCGATTAATAGGTATCCGCCGAGCAACCGGTTGGAAGCGACCTGCATCCAGCGACTTCAGCGACTGAAAAGAACAAGCAAGAAACTCGAGGGGTTTCTTACTTACCTACTATAATTTTTCAAACTATTAGCTCAATAGGTTATTTGAAAATACATTATAAATGCCGTGAAAACTTTAAATACACAAAAATTCCAAAATGTAGGGTAGAGAATTTAATTTTTAACATGACTTTTTAAAATCTGTTTTATAAATAAGATACAAGCGGAATTACTTAAGTGATTTCAAGAAGTAAACCCAGCAGCTCACATAGACTAAACTTATGTCAGGCCTTCCTTATCTCTGAATAATCTAATGTTTCTTCAACAGCCCTTTTAACACAATCTCTAGTACAAAGAACAGAAAACTAAGATCACTAGGTAGCTAAACTTTGTTGTAGTTACAAAAAACATTAAAATTTATTATAGATATATGTGTGAAGTACACGACTTCACATTGCATTATCAACAGCCATCTTATCGTTAGATGTACCTTAACTTCCTAGATAAGTAACCTTCGACCTCATCTTCACTTAACATCAGATGTGATTGAGGTCGAGTACCAACCCGTTGAGCAAAAAAAAAATAAAAAAAATAAGTAGCTTAAAAAAGTTAGCTTTAATATTTTACTAAAAAAAGGAAGCAATTTATCTATTTCATCATCATCGTTCACTGACAGACGTACACACACACACGGCCTCCCCCATAGATTTGCAGAGCTACAGCTTGGAAACGGCATGTATCCATCAGCTTCCTGGATCTACGTTGTGCTTGCCGGTGCGTGGTCTTCATTCAAGTTCTTTAATGCCCAGCCGGCCATCAGTTCTTTGAGTCCGTCCTATCTACCCACTGCCACATCAACTTACTAATCCGCTGGCCTATGGTTACTTTCCTTCTTCTACGGATTTCTTCATTCCTGGGGTTCTATCACATAATTTCATCGTTATCGTCATCGATTACATTCTGACATGTGATTGGTTGATCCATCGCTCGCTCGGCAATTTGACGGTTTCCCATTGGTCAACATAATCGATAACGATACCGATGAAGTTACGTAATCTAAGGGTTTGTCCGATCTGAGTGAAACGTCAAGCATAGCCCTCTTAAGCACTGCGATATTTGGGACAAAAAGAGAGATTTACATATTTAGGTTCACAAAGTATCATACATCAACACTAAATAAAACTAAAAGCCCAAACATAAATGGAGTGTTTCAGTATTTCCTTACGCATATTTACGAAAATCTCCCTCCATTGCCCACAAAAGGCTGCGTATTACATTAGAAACATAAATATTATTAATAACAACAGCTCACAGAGCTTTCCGGACTGAAGTTCCATTCGGTAACAAAAGAAAAACTCCGCTCTGTGTAACCTATGCATTGCCATCTATCTTTTTCCACAAAAGCCGGACATTATTGTTCGGTCCAAACACTCCTAAATCTTCGGAAAAGTAATATATTTTCGTTTTGCCCAGTGCGGTGTACGGTACATAGACGCCAGTCAGTTCGCTTTGCTACTTTTCTGTATCTACTAATGTTTTATACATTGCCAGTTTCGGTCGTAATTCTTGGGCGTTTGTCTCGTTTTCGCAGCAATGGAAAAACGCACAAGTTTTTCTTGAGTTAGATTACATTTTAGAAACTATGCAATTTTATTCAGCACTACGAATATTTATGTACCATCTGTTTCGATAAGCGAAGTTAAGCAATGTCTATTACAGTAAATCCGAGGATAGGTGACAACTATAAATATATAAGATTATATTTATTTATAGTTGTTTGCAGCAAAACTTTCATATAGGCTACCTACCTTGATACTTATATTTTACTTAAGGTGCATTCTCATACGTCTATTAAACATTTAAGATATTTACAGTCACACAGTTTGGACAGTATTTAACACAAAATGATTAACATAAATAAAACCGCGAATCTAAATTTGATTGAAATTTGATCTAAACAATGTGAGAAATTAGTATTTATCTCTTAGACACGGTTTAACTAAACATGTATATTTTTGTTGAAATACAACTGCAATACTTTCAAGATTTTCAATATATTGTTTAATCACATATTTATATATGTATACGCATAAATATGCGCATACCAATATGTAGCTGTAGATATGTACAGCTACATATTGGTGTAGCGTATCTCTTTCTAAACTAGGCGAGTATCTCACATTACCTACCTCTTAAAAGTGGTCCGTTCTCGGTATTACATAATGGACACGCGTAATTTGAGAACAAAACCCGTATAGCAGCGTCAAAATATGTAAAGATTTTTATCTTTTCCGTAAAATTGCTTGGGAAAAAACATAAAGAAGGTGGTGTCACCTGATCCCGACAGCTAAGATTTATCGCACTCGGTGTGGCCGCGGCTTTAGGTCGAGGTCCAGAGTTATGATGCTCGGATATAATTTACCTACGTGTGGCAAGAAATAAAAGTAGGCTGTTCGAGAATGAGCAAGTGTGGATGAGTCATTCCTCACGATCTTGGGAGTTTAAATTTAGAACGGTTGATTCCTTGACCCCAACATATCACACGTGGGGATCAATTTGGCCAAACATGTTGATGTAGGTAAGGCTCAAATTTAAGTCCACAATTTAATCGTGGCAATATAATTTATTGATTAATTAAAAACCTCATTCTACATGGATCTTTACATACCTTATTTACAGTTAGGCCGTTTCACTACTTTGGTAAGTCAATCAAATACAAATCAACTTTGCTACGCCAATGATTTTACCTGCTAATTCTTGGATACTAAGATCTTAAATAGTAAAACAATTGATAAAGGAAAATTCCAAAAACAATTTCCTCACAGCTAACAATCAGAAGCCGGCAAGAATCAAATTAAAATGAGGGTTACCACTAAAATCTTCTCATTACAACCAAAAGACATTAGTAAAGGGCGGTAAAAGAAATGCCTGGGCCTTCAAAATGTACCCCGAAATACCCGCTATTTTCATAAAACTAAACATAATATCCTTACTTCGTACTCCGTTTGAAAATAAACTTTATATAACGATTCAATAAAAGTCATTATTCACTGAGAGGAGAGTGAAAATACGCCATTTAGTTAGGTAAGAGTAAAAGCTCAAGTAAAGTGGAAGGAGTCCCCGAGAAAATTGGCACAAGTGGTTTTAGTCAGAACGGGTGTACGAGGGGTAAGGCGGCGTGAGGGGGATGAACGAAAATAAAGACAAATTCGTAGAGCGGTCATTTGTTTAAGCTTTATAAATAACTGGCTTTCCGCCCGCAACTTCATCCGCGTAGCAGATTACATCAAAATCGGTTCCGCAAAAAAATTTGTCTATATGTTAATCCAGGTCCTAATCTGTTTACCAACCAAATTTCATCCAAATCCGTCCAGCGGTATAGGCGTGAAGAGGTAACAAACATACATACATACACACACAAACTTTCACATTTATATTAGTTGGGATTAATTGCGATAATTTTAGTAGGAATATTTTGATTGAGGTAAGATTATGTTCATTTAGATAATTATGTATGTAGAGATTATGTCTTAAAATTAAGTTTCAAAGAGAGATGCTGTAATGCTACTTTACAGGTTTTCATAAGGGAGAGAGTTTTTAATAACTGTAAACGCTAAGTAAAATAAATTTTGCACATACACACAGCGCCATCTAGTTCTACACTAAGCATCTAGGCTTATATTATGGATACCAGATGGTTGATAAACTACACAAATACATTTCTTTTTGTAAATAAATACATAAATAAATGAAAAACATCCATAACTCGGGCACACATGTCTGTATTCATCATAGAAACATATGCCCCTAGCGGGATTCGAACCCGCGACCTTTTGGTATAGCAGTCAGAGTTTTTAACCACTACACCAAACAGGTCGACATTTACTTTCGCTTTTTGGAATTAGGCAAAGAAGTAGGTAGTTAACTTAAAAAAAATACATCTAATTGAGACATACAGCACTTCACTAATATTTTACGGTCAAAAGGATTGGGAAATTAAAAACAAACTTTTATTACAAAAAAAAATTTAGCGACTGTTTTACAGTTGAAAATAACTGCAGTTTTTCGTAAATTTAGGTATGATTCAATATATATTAACCATGTAAACTTTAAACTGATGATATTGCTCAAAATATGCTAAATATGTGCTGACCAAAAATTATAGAAAAAAATTTAATCCTTAGAAGCACACAACTTTTTTGTTTGTACTAAAGTGACCTCCCATCTATTAAAATATATCATTTTTTCTGATCGTTGGCTTGTTTGAAATTCCTACGGTTCCTACGTTGTGACACATGGCACAGATGACAGACGGACAAGAAAGTGATTTTGTACGGGTTTCGTTTTATCTTTTAAGGTTCAGAATCCTAAAAATAACCTCAACTAATTAAAAAGTGGAGCAAAAAAAAATTGAAAAATTTAGTAAATACTCGAATATGTGGTTAATAGCCACTAACTAATGCCACCAACTATTATATTTAATTTTATAGAAAGCTTATTGTAATGTTAATTCATAAGTGAATAAATCTATATATTTTTTTAAAATTTATGTCATGTCCATTACTTTACGATTTTTTAATAAGTAATAGAGATTGCCAGTCTGTTCTGCCTAGTTACTCTATGTGACTAGTATAGGGGTGGCCGTCGAATGTTCACCCAGAGATAGGACTCGCAACAAGATCTATTACTGCTTACGAAAAATTTTCAACAGACTCTTCTATCGGATTGGCCGCGAACGGAAAATAAGAGGGGACACCGACAAATAAATGAACGCAGTAAATATCCTATGACAATAATACAGGTCAGCAATAGATTACTTCGTAGATAGTAACGCTATTATTAATGTAAGAAAAACACAGGAAAAAAGGCCGATTGATGTGGATAAAGAGATAAAATAATGGGATCTATTGACAAAGTTTGCGTGTAGTAACTTCTTATGTGTTGACGAAAATGTTTTGATGTATGTAGAGGCAGGAACTGGGAAGTTTTTCTTAGTGTAGAGAAATTGCTGTTAGATGACACCATTTACAAAATCACTTTGTGAGGCACGAATGTATAAGGCAATTTGTACATTTGGTGTGGAGTAATCGTTGGGAAGTTTTCAAAGGAATTTTATGGGTGATAGTTGTCTTGATACTTGAAGACTTGAAGATTTTTCATGTAAATGATTATGAAAAAATTCAACTTATAAACAAAATTAGTTTTCTTTATAAGTCAATTTGAAAATGTAATTTCCCAAATAAAATCGAACAATATCTAAAGCATCTCAAAATATCATATAAATTATCAGCAATAGGTGTATATTCACTAAGTCCTTCTTCCAAATTCGAACTGGGACAAAGTAATACATTTATTAGCTTTATACTTTGTTTCTGTTAAAGTCATAGAAGTAAGATTTTTGAAATAAAAAATAATGTTAATGTCAACTTTAAAATACTTTGGTGTGCAGGTACCAGTTAACAAATCTACTCAAATTTTATGATTTACAATATTTTATTTCATTTCATGTCGTCACGTCGCAAATTGCTTATTTTAATGGTCAAAGAAAACAATAAATTAAAGAAAAAATTATTACATATAAATATTTACATATGATCGAATTCCCCCCAAAAAAAATATGTAACAAACATGCATCTATGGGTGAAACAAATAATGCAAATTACGTATCCAGTATGCTAACAGAAACCAATTCAATTAAAAATCCAAATCACACGTTCCCAACGAAAACGTCGCGGATTTTTCTTTCAAAATTTATGTCCGCGGGTTGCCTCCAGAGGGCGCTACGGAGGGTGATGAGGGGGCGGGTGCGACTTCATTTCGCCCGCGTCGTTTATCTTGAGAAACATAATTCAGGGACGAAGTCTCTGTCAACTTATTCCAATTCTTTCGCCTAAGCGTAAAATGGCTGTGTGTTTTACTTTTTATTTATATTATTTCTACGTGACTATCCATGTTGATATAGGATAAATTCAGTTACTCTTTTATTTGTATCTTAATTAAAGATGACTTTTCACCTTTACTAATGTAGTGTAGTTCATATAACGACTACCTACTTGTACTTACATATTTGCACAAGACTCATCACCATTACTTAATGGCTATACTCTAACCGATCACACAACACACACAAACACACAATCACACACAAATACAAACTCACATGTACACGCAAACGCTCACACATGCACTTACACACGCACCACACTCGCCTGCCAATTTACAGATCGTAATCATACCTACATAAATGTAAATGACAATCCTTCTGGAGCTGAAGACCTGGTAACCTGGAATACTATTGAATTACGGAATTACTAAAAAAAATTCCTAGGAATGTATTATTAAAGCCGTTCATAGAATAAAACATTTATTAAATAATAATGCCAAGTCTCTATACATACATATGCAACTCTCATATTTATAAGTCATACTCGTATTATAAGTGGAACAATGTTTTATCAAACACCGTTGGTTTGTAACATGTAAACGTGCCAGGTTTCATTGTATTTTTTTTTATGCACAACGGGTTGGTACTTGACCACAATCACACCTGATGTTAAGTGAAGATGAGGTCGAAGGCGGAAGTGTATTGACCCGGAAATCCCAACACATCTGGGGGTCTGGTTATCTTATCTCTGACAACCGGAACACAACAATGCTTTTAATGTTTGGCGGCAGATTTAGATAAGATGGTGGTAGCTAGCCAGGCGGATCTTTAAAATGCCCTACCACCAACCAAAACCGAGTACTTAAACATGTACCCCGCTGGGGATCGAACCCGCGACCTCTGAATCGTAAACCCAATGTTGTTTACATTGAGCCACGGACGCGGTTCTAGTGGTTAGTACCTTAGTGATGCCGCGATTCTTTTTTAATTTTTCGGACATTTTATGAAAAATATAAATTAACGACATTTCGTTCAAATCATTAACAAATCCTAATTACAGTAAAAAGATTACTTACTGAATTTGATACAAAAAATCCCGCATTAGGTAGATAGAGGATACTTTTTCTTGGACTCCTATAATGATATAGGTCTCCAAAAATCCTAAGGTTCCTAGGTAACTTTTTTATTTATTTATTTTATTTAACACTTTATTGTATATAAGCATACACGTCAAACAAAACAAAAAAAACAGGAGAATATTAAAATATACAAAAGGCGAGCTTATCTCTATATTTTATTTAGGTGAATATCGGATTACTTAGAGCAACATGGCCATCGGCGGACCAATGGGGTGTAGCCATAACGTATTGTTTGTATATAAATCTGTCTGTAATTTTTTGAGGGGGAAATGTGTCTTACCGGCAATCAGACAGGATAGAAACCCACAAACGATCTTGAAATTACTAAACCAACTATATCAAAAAAAGGATAACTGTTGAGCTGGCACCTATTATGGTTTATCGCTAAAAAATCTGTTCTATAAACAGAGATACTTATTATTTCATAAAAACCCAAAATTGCGCAAAAATACTCGCACCGGCAATACTCAGCTCAGCGAAACAAGAAGGATAACTCGGATCAGTCAGTCGACTAATCAGCATATTGAATGGGGCGAGCGGCCTCGGTGTTTGTAAACAAATCTGAATCAACACAACCGTCGTTTCAAAAGAAATAAATATCAATATTGTGAAAAAAAAATTAAATGAAAGGTAATTACTTTTTTTATAAATTTGATGTTCCAGATCTTCATTGCATCAACAAACTGAACATTTCGGTATATTTATCGTGTATACATTCAGCCGAGCGATTTAGTCTATTGACCTTAGTTTTACTGTACATAATATAGGACCGCGTGGAATTGTACTTTGACAGAGAGGAATGCCTACAAATGCATGGGTATCTTACCCCTCTCCGGTGTGCCCCGGTAGTTGTATGGTATCATCATCACCAACCTTACACATCACGAGAGGATATGGGCCATAATCCATCACTTGGCCCAGTTCATCGGAGGTCGCGGGTTCGATCCCCAGCGGGGTACATGTTTAAGTGCTCGGTTTGGTTGGTGGTAGGGCATTTTAAATATCCGCCTGGCTAGCTACTACCATCTTATCTAAATCTGCCGCCAAGCAGCAATGTTAATAGCATTGTTGTGTTCCGGTTGTCAGAGATAAGATAGCCAGTCCCCCTAATGTATTGGGGTTTCCGGGTCAGTACGCTTCCACCTTCGACCTCATCTTCACGAAATGAGGTCGATTACGAACACGTCGTGCATAAAAAAAAAAGTTCGTATTTAAAGATTTGTGTCAGACTAGTGGCCACTGGACTGTATTTTAAAGCTGCCCCTGTGGGCCACCGACTTGGCTTAATAATTACTTTCAATTGTAAACAACAGGGATCGAGTGTTTACCATATCCTCCAAAACACGGAAAAAGACCTCTTACAAACCTCTTACTCTTACAAGAGGGGACCGCGCCAGATATTGCTGTACTTCGCTAATCGAAAACGAATACCGAATACGCTACGAAAGCTTCATGACATGCATGGTGCTTGGTTTCAGATATAAGCTCCGAAAGTCGTTAACAATGATGTCCATTCTGACGTTACTTATAAAACATGTTTAGACTGGTACTGGTGTCGATTCGGATGTACACCAACTAAACTAAAACCAGTTTTAGAGTGGTGCCGTCGCATCGTACTGTTCCAGGGAGAAAGAGACAGTACTACTCTAAAACTGGTTTTAGTTTAGTTGGTGTACATCCGAATCGACACCACTATCATGTTTTATTATTCACTAGCCACCCGCGGCTTCGCCTGCGTGGAAGAACTTTATCGCTGAAATTTGTTTATTCCGCTGGAACTACTCACTTTATCAGGATCAAAAATATCCTAACCTGTATACCAAATTTCAGCCAAATCCGTTCAGCCGTTTCCCTGGGATTGAGCAATAAACAAACAAGCAAATAAACAAACATCGTAGATTATTAGTTCGCTTAGATGAATAAAAGACAGCACTACTTTAAAATTGCCGACGTAGCATGGCATCGTTTATCGCACGCGACGTAGGAGTGAGAGTGGGATAACTGTATATTTCGTCGAAATGAATGAGCAGGACAAATATTACCTCGCGCGACGTTAACGTTTATCGCGCATGTCATGCTACGGGGGTAGGTTTTAATTCAGTTCAGAGAAGTCATATCAACTTATCGAAGTACCTGAAATCTTTAAAAGAAAAATATTTTGAATAATAAGTTTCGTAAAGAAGTAGGTAGTTGAAACATCTCTCATACTCTTTAAATGAACTAACAAGAGCCTAATAGTCTCTTAGCTCATTAATTCTAGAGAAGCCTAATGCATTATGATATTGGGAGGGTCTTTATCGGTCATCTGCCAGTCTGCAGCTAGTAAATAACTCGCATTCATACTCCCCCTGTAGATAAGAGAAAAAATATTTAATATTACCACTAATGGCACCGGGAACAGAACAGATTTAATTAACTGACTTATTTCACTACAATTACCTTCAGATACTCCAACTTCTTCTAAATGTTATGTACTTGGTTGTTCGATCTTTATGAATATAACGCTTATTTACCTCACAGTCAGCAGCAGTCAATTGTGACATTTATTTCAACTAACTGCACTTTCTGCTCTAAGAGTGCATAAGTTTATTTCCTTAAACGTCACTCATTATCATACGGATGGATGGATTATTATTACATATTCTTTGAATATATTGTCTGAAAACGATATTAGTATGTAAATCCAACACAAATTTAAAAAAAAACGCGTGTTTAAGTATTTCTAACTTTTGTTAAAAACAATGAAGTATTTATATACTTACTTTATAAATACTTTATTTTAAAATAAAGATATTTATTGTCTATAGTTCTGTAAACAAGCTACAGACTCTAGCGATAATTTAAACGCGCAAAAGTTTTCTATTTCCTTATTTACCGTGATGAAATTGAATTTTTTTTTTGAGATCCACACGGGCGATGTCTCGTTCGGAGTGCTAGTATAATATAAATATTAAATTTACACGTTTGCAACTTTGGACCGACAAATTTACTGGGTCTGAGCTTCCACTCTATTGATTTGCATCAGTATGGTTGGCTCATTGATTGAGAGTTGTAGAGGTGTTACTCGTCATTAGGACTATGAGTCGAATCCTTGTAGACTGTCATCCTCTTGGTCCTCTTCCTGTCCCATTCCTGGTAAATTTTTATAATCATTACCAGTCTCGTACATTTTCACTACGTAAGATGCTATTTCTAAATCTAAGCATTCACTCTACTGATTTGTATCAGAACCTTTGGCTGATTATTTGCGAGCATATAGACCTTACCAGGACATTGGATCAAATCCTTGCAGGTTGAAAAGCTACCATCTATTGGTCTTCTTGCTATCCCATATGTCTCGTCCGTTTTCCCTATGTATATAGTGAAATGCATGTTATCATGCTATTCTTAATTAATTTAATTATACGAGCTGTTGGCTGTCATATTTACTGTTGCGAATTTACTTCTTTAAGTCTACCATTATTCGATTACATAACAATTCACTGTTCGATTAAAACTAAATAATAAATAAGGTTAACTAAATTTAATTCAAAAAAATTACTTTAGCCTGACCTCAAAATATTACGACTCAAACATCTCTGACTTGATCCAATCTGGATAAATGTACCTAAATGGTGTCACATTGAACATACATGAGTAATACTCGTATAAAGCCTACATCATTTTCCAATCCATTTTGCTAGTACTGTCTGTACGTCACGTCTACACCATTCTTAACCTATCCGATATTACGTACAACCAATACGTCATTTGACGCAATAACGGTCAAACAATAAATATCGCTTTGCGAAGACAACACGCGCAAAGTAATATATGAAGTTAAGAATAAATAGGCAATTTAGTGCGATACGCACGTTTCTCCGAATATTGCCGAATATAGCCGACGACGCGGGAGGCGAATTTCCATACCGTATCGCGATCCGTGGGGTGCGTTTATGGGGTAAAAATTAAGTCCTACAGTAAGTTGTTGGCTTTCGATTGGTTAGTGAGAAAACTGAGTTTATTATGTCATGTCACATTATGATACGTGAAGACAAGTGCATATAGATATGGGTATAGCATCATCAACAGCCTGCATGAGCCACTGCTGGCTAGATAAGTATTCAAATTCCTTTTTTGTATCTCTAAATTTTATCTTCTCTATAAGTAGTATAAAACAAGGTCTCTATCCGCGTATGTCAGTTTGTGTGCTTAATTGATTTTTAAATAATTCTTTCGTACGATATATACCTAATGCATAGTATATATGTAAAATAGTGTGGGTATTTTATAAAGGCCTACAGAAAAGGTCGCGATGATATAGACATAGATGGAGAGATATAGATCTATCTTCTAAGGATAATCCACAGGTTTATCTTTTATATTTAATTAAATATTAATGACTGATGTGGGAAGCTTCATTCATTCATTTTGATCACTATGGTAATAATCCTTATCCTATTAAATAATTGTAGCCATGTTGGGCAAGTGCCCAATGTAGATCAAAAGCACTATTTACAGTATTTAAAGAAAAGATGGGGTTTCCAGGTCAGTACGCTTCCACCTTCGGCCTCATCTTCACTTAACATCAGGTGTGATTGAGGTCAACTGCTAACCCGTTGTGCATAAAAAAAAAATTTAAATGATTAGTTAGTCATAGTATAGTCATAGTATTAGTTAGTAAGTAAATATTTAAAAGATTAGATAGTCCAACACGCTGGCCTAATGTGGGTTGGGGACTTCACATGCGTTTGAATTTTTATTTCTCAGGCATGCAGGTTTCCTCATGATGTTTTCCTTCACTGTTTAAGAGCAACCTGATAAATGCACATAAGTAATAAGTAATGAAATTAAATTTAAAAACTCATTGGGTTGCCCGGGAATCGAACTCGGCCCTTCTAAATTGGGAGATAGCGTCTTAACCGCTCAGCCACCGACGCTACGTCAATGATACAATAACCAATAAAGGGTACGATATTGATCCTTTATTCTTCTAATGGTACCTGAAACAATGAAATAGTGACGGTTTGAAATATTCCGACTCGTCACCCAAACATTCAACTATAGCGAGAATCGAACCCTCTAACTTCGAAAGCATAGTTGATATTCACTATACCTATGGGTCGTTAAAATGACAAAGTTTAAGAAAAAATTTCATTATAATTGAATTAAGATGATGAATTTATGAACCATTGGATGTTGTTTCAATCATTAAACTTTTAATATTTGGTACACTTATGTTTGGGACATCTTTGACCACCCTATTTGGGATAAAGTTCGTGAAGTTATTACCTATGTCATAAATAGAATAAAATTAGTTTATTGACCAACCAATGAACTTTACACTTATACCGAAGACAGATTTTGTAAACCGTTCCCATAAAATAACCCGCCCCCAGTCGGACCCCGTGCTAGAAATGGACCTAGGAGTATGGATAATACTGCTGCTGACAAGTTGGCTCGGAACCGGTTTGTCAAATAAATACATAAACTAGTAAATAATCATTCTATGGCTAATAACAGCTAACAATACTTGTGTTTTCTTTTCCCAAACTAATTGTATTGCACCACATTGATGATAGAATCATACATCGAAAATGATTGATTTGGAAAATCAAGAAAACAATTGTATTTATCTAAGAAGTATTTTGAACAGTTAGGGCACCCAGGATACCTATGAGGACACCCAATCTGAGATTTTATTGGAATAGTTTAATTGTTAAGTTTGGACATTGTGTATAATATTTGCAACAAAGGCAAGAAATAAAATCAAAACAAATTAACACTCAGAAAAGAAATATTGTAATGTGGTCAACATTCCTAAACCGTGAAGACATTTATCTACAACATAATTTTCAATTTTGTATAACTTAATTTTTAGATATTCGATTGGAATTATTATGTGACATTATGATATGATACAATACAACACAAAAACGCTTTGTTGCACAATCAAATTCAAAATACATACAAAATTATATTTATAACCTCTCGTCGTATAATTATTAATATGGCTGTAAGAAAAAATCTTGAAGGGGAAACATACGGGAGAATAAAATCAATCTGATATATTGTTAAAGGATCCCACTTATACATATCTGGTACGTAACCCTAAAAGTAACACATAATAATTATACAAACACAATACTTTTACAACGCAAAACATGACACCCTTCATCGGTCGGTCTCGGTGGACTACAATCTTTTTCAACTTTTTTAAATTTCAAGCAGCTTACGCGTATAAATCCGCAGAAGTACTTACAATCGTATGGAAAAAAGATCCGTGGTATAAATTTCGCGGTAAGACTCGATAGAAATGAGAGAATTCCCCATTAAATCTTTCTAACAGGCCGATAGGTGCCGCTTCGGCTAAGCAGCCGGGAAGACGCTGGGAAAACACATTTTAATAAGGGTACCTAGTGAAATTCAGTTTGAATTGAACACTAATAATCTTGGTACTTGATATTATTTCAGCGTTATATTATTCAGCTAACCCAAACTGTGATTCTAATGTAGTCAAGTCGATTTAAACTTTCATTGAAGCTTTAAATTTACATTGAAAAACATGCCGTTTTCTAAAAGATAATAGGACTCTTATAGCGACAGCTATATATGTAACAAATTGACAGTCCTCTAAAGAACGATAATGCATATTTTTCTTCGAAAGCCACGGGTGCACGAGTTGATAAGAGTAGCAGAGTTAGGAGCTCTAAGCATCAAGACCGCTTGATCTCAGTAAGGTATCTCCGAGGGTGCGAGTACGCGCGCGAAACGAAATGTGGCTTTAAAAATTTGGAACACAATCCGGCTATTTGTCTTTCCAACGTCTCTTATAAATCAAGGAATAAAGCAGCCAACAATGCTTTATGGCGGAAAAAAAGAACCTACATAAGACCGGGAAATAGCAAGACCTTTGCACATACATACATTATGAATGTTAGTGTTGCGTAAGAGAAAGATTCAGGTTTGAATGTTTCGTAATAGAGACAGAAGAAATGGTTGTACTTAGCTTCCTAAGCAGTAAAGGAACGAACCTATTCGTTAAAAGTTAAAAATGTCGTCTTACTTATACTTACAAACAGTATTAAGAATGCTCTTAAAAATGCAAAATGGCTGACCTTGACCTTGGCAAAACATTGACTGTTTAGGACATTGCATGTTTTGAAATAATTTATGAAGTACCTACACAAAAATATTCGGCAGCCATTTTAATATGGTATGTCATTATTTAGCGCACGTCACACCCGTCCGCACTACTCGACGGCATTCGCAAAATTATTACCGTGTAACGCACTATATCACGGCAAATTTACGAGAACCTGAATATGATAGATTTTCAATCCGGCCTCCATAATATACGACGAAAAACGCTGTCAAAATAGAGAAATAAATAAAAGACTGACAACCAATTAATAACTCGTAAAGTGTCAGTGTTGAGGACAATAAAAAAACTTTGGCCCAGGATAAAGGGGCAGAAAAAGGCGATCACAATGGTGGTATGAAGAGAAAAACGCCTGTAAAAAGCCCCGATATCGTCCATAAATTTGGATGGATTCAAAACAAATCGCCCTTATTCATTACACGTATGACTTATTGCCGCGAGAGGCAGAAATTTATAATGCACTTATATTGAGGACACAAAGGAGTAGACTCGACTTCACACAATTGGTGTCATAAAAAAACTTAAATCGTACAAAACGACTCGCGCTTCATTAGTCACGTTTCGGAATTGTTAATGAATAGGCCGCTTCGTGACAAAATATCAAATACCGACAATTAACAAATTGAGAAACTACTTTTTAATCTAATAGAGCATTTATGTTGTGACTTCATAATTTATGTAGTGAGTAAATTGTAACATGGAATATCGTAATTTTTAAAACATTGTATACCCAGATGCAACATTGATTTTGTATATGACTATGTAGATACAATACTCTTTATCTATTTTCGTTTGGTCGCTACCTATATACACCTCATCAGTCTCATGTTAGATTAACAACCAAAGTTTAAACGTTTACACTACACACAAATAAATGTAAAAATTCAACCCCAAAACATGCAAATCGAATCAAGCGACCTACTCAAGCATTTTATTATCAGATACCACGTAACGATACCTTCATCAAGTCCATGAAGCGTTATGGAACGTCGAATCGAAAAATAAATGGCGTTTAAAAGTGTGATCCAAGATGTACAAAAAGAGGGAGAAAAAAGGGAAAAAAGTCGAACGAAATGATAAATTTCCCACTCGAAGTGAAAAAGTGAGCGTTTATTTATGACATGGCAGTGTATTGTGCCTTCAACGAAGGTCGGTTTATCAGATCTTGTTTGGACCTTGCGCTTTATAATCGTTTGGTTGAGCTTTGACATGGGGGCAATGTTTATCGTTGATTTGGTTGGATCCTAACAACATGTCTCCTAAACCAGGTATATACAGAAGTTGTAAATAATGTTACAGGTATATCTGTATGTGATAAATATGAGTAATATCATTAAAAAATGTTACTAATCTAAAACATTTTGTTTTTACCCTGAGTACTCGTTAATGCCATTAAGATACGATTGTAATAAATTTTCCGTTATGTTTCACTTGAGGTTGTGGATACTGAAACTAATCAAGGGCGTCATTTACAATTTGACGGCCCGACTTTTCTTGGTAACAAATTAAAAAGTTCCTTCCGCATCTGTGAGTTTTAGAATTAGAATTAGAATTAGAATTTATTTATTGCATACAACTGTGTTACAAAGATGTTGTTACATTAATTGTTATAGTTATAGAGTTATAGAGTTATAGAGGAGGAAAGATTAAAGAGTTATTTATATGTTTCCTTAGGCATATAAAAGTTATATGATACGATACATTATAAATTTTTAATGTGAAACCTTTTTGACGTCAATTAAAGTGAGAAATATAAAAAAAACTCATCCAAGAAAAACAATTTTGATTACTACATGTCGCTGTTTGATATTATTAACTCTGGAAAAAATATTTGGTGTACCTACATAGGTTATTATTAGTTGTTATTGTTTTAAAATTATTGTAAGTGGCGTCTTTTCACGGACATAAAATAATTTTCTCACACTATATCTCACTAATAACGTTTCTAAACTTTGCCAAATGTAAATTAGACAGAAAGAATTATTCTCCAATCTCTTTTAGCCCGACCACAAATCAAGGTGCTCCTTTGGAAGTAATTGAAAATACATTACGCAACCAAATTAAAGTGGAAAGTGGTACAAGTTAGGAAAGAGGGCGGCAGGTGGTGCCCGCGACATCTCCCTACCCGCGGAATGTTTTGGCATAAAATATCGTTTCAATTATTTACTTGAAAGATTTATGGCACTTAGAAAAGTGCGCCGAGAAAAAAACCGACGTGTGCACGAAAAGTGTTTTTCTTGGAAAACTTATAATGGGTATGAGTGTAGCAAAGTTTTTCGAATCTCTTTTCTATGGTAATTTGTTTTGCGTACGCTTATAAAGATATTAGTGTTGGTTGTTTTTATTGGGTGGTGTATGTATGAGTAGATAAATTCTAAAGTGCATGAAATTCACGCAAACACTATTGTTTGGGATATCTCACACCACCCCTTTTGGGATATAGGTCATGACTTTAACACCCTTCAATCATTAGGAGTATTTTTGTAACACGTTGTATATAAATATATAAATATAAATATCTTTGCACATACACACAGCGCCATTTAGTTCCACACTAAGCAACTAGGCTTGTATTATGGATACCAGATGGTTGATAAACTACACAAATACATTTTTTTTGTAAATAAATACATAAATAAATGAAAAACATCCATAACTCGGGAACACATGTCTGTATTCATCATACAAACATATGCCCCTAGCGGGATTCGAACCCGTGACCTTTTGGTATAGCAGTTAGAATTTTTAACCACTACACCAAACAGGTCGTATATGTATGAAATACGACGATATATATGTCACAATAATTCCATTCTAACATTATAAATGTTTATCAGGAATAGAGAGATCCGTAGAAGTATGTAAGTTCCCGACATATCCCAGCGGATTAGTAAATATAGATGGCAATGGGCAGTGCACGTAGAAAAAAGTTCTAGAGTGTCCAGAGATACGTTGTCTACCAACAAGGTGGACGAATGACATGATGAAGGTCGCGGAAAGTCACTAGATGCAGGCCGCTTCGAACTGGTTGCTCTGGAAATCTATGTAGTCGAGCTATATTCAGCAGTGGACGTTCTGTGGCCAGCCACAGAACATACTTGAAAGTATGTTATTTGTCTTTCTTCCACGATGTTAGGGCATCAGAGTAATTTAATTTCTTGCAAATGATTTCTTGCACTTTTTCTAGTAAAAATCCTTACTTGAGTGCCTCAATTTATTATCAAAAACTATTCATGTAACTATGCTCCCAGTAATTGTAAAAAATAATAATTTTGAACTTAAAAATTTGCAATAAAAGAAAGTTAGAGCAAAGCAAAGTGAGTCTTATGACCGTCGGTGGAGTAACGTATATATAACGTATAGTTAGGTACATATCACTAGCTCAAAATTGTAACCTAATTTTAGCTACAAAACAAAACAGGGTTGCGTACTCACAAACAATGTTAATACGTGTAACATCGCAACTCGCATAAAGCACGCGTGTTTATTTTTCATTTACGAGGAGCGATGCTGGTAAACATAGCGGAGTTATTAGGTGTCGCGATGTACGATGAATGTCTATTGGATTTGGAATTTGATAAGTAGGTATGATTAAAGTGGCAAAGTCGTTATCACTATCATAGCGCTATGGATTTTTCAGCCGAAGGGTCCAGAAATGTTTGCTTATGATGTGATATTGTACAGGTTAGAAAAACACAATTGATAATAAAAGTGTGATATTTTTTTGTAATTAGCCTAATATGTCTTATGGATAGGAATTAATTTTGACTAATTTTGAACTGGAAGTTATCTATCAAATAGTGTGTCCAAAAACAAAAATTAGAAACAATGGATAATCCTCGCTTTTCTTCTGGACGATTCAGATGTTGTGAAAGATATTGTTTTCAGATTAAAACATGTAATAGTGTCAATGACCAAGCCCAAACAAGCTACGGTGACTTAAATATTTTCTATACTACAGGGCAATAATTTGGGTATTTCCGGATTAGGTCAATAAAAAGAGCTAAGCTGTAATATTTCAAAACAATAGTAAATTATGTTAGGTTTTAATGATATCTCAGTGTGACCCATGGGGGATAATGCATCGTCAGCAGTCTTAAGCTTGTATGCGGCTTATCCACTGCCATTAACTTACTAATTATTGGATTTAAAAACATAGCTAACTTCAGGACCTGGTACTGTAACTACATCAGCGGCCATGATAAATTCGGGTTAGGTAAGTCTTTTCCCCCATATTAATCATCCTTATTTTAGTGTGATTTGAACATCCCTGGCTTGCAAGAAGTTTGGTATGATAAAAATTAAAACATGTGAAATATTTAAGTTGTAATAGATACTAGTAATCTCCATTGTCATCAACTTAACTACATAGACAAAAGCATGTTATGGAACACGTAATGGGCACACCACTCATACTTTACGTCTGCGTGATAATCTTCAGTAAAAATTTAATTGAATCTCGGAAGTAAGAGCAGATGGGACGGCATTGTGCGCCTTTAACGGTGCCTCTTTGTTGCCTTGCGAAATATTAGCCTATAGCGCCGCTTAGCTTTGGCCCTTTTTTACATTTTCATACAAAAATCTTATAGCCACCATATTGTCTTGAAATTTCTTTTACGACGTCCATTGTTTTGTTAATAAAATCTATGTTAATGTAGGTTAGTTATGTAATGTATTTCAGCTTGTTGTAGTTCCTTTATAACTGCGTCTCCACTCTTAACAAAGATTAAATGTAATTCCTGTGTAAATAAGTCAAATATAACAGCAAATTTATTTGTGTCATTATTATTCCACCCGGAAAATTACACGACAAAATCCATGTATGGAGAAAAATTTTTAATTATAACCCACTCGCAACCAATCTTTGCAACAATTATGATAAAAATCAAACGCCCACTTTAAAACAGTGCCGTAAAATTACACGGTTTAAAAAGTCTGTAAAGAAAAAACATTGTTCCTGCGCTTTAATAATTTGTTAATGATAAATAAACACATAAATAACCAAGCGCGAGCGCGAATTTGTTTACCACAGATCCACATTTAAGATATCGCAGCCGCTTTGTCGCTAATCTCCTAACAACTTTGAAGCGAAAAATTTAAATCCACAAGCTTGGTAATGAAGAAAAATTTACAACGGTTTCAGCGTGCTCGGAAGTTTTGTTAGCAAAACGAGTATTTTGTAGTAACGAGTAAGTACTACATAAAGGTAGGACTACAAACTGAAACGATACGAAATCAATAATGAAATCAGTCGTTTCAAATATAATACTTATTTCACTACAGTAAATTAAAATCCACTGGTTATATTCTAAATCTCACCATTTTAAACATTATGATGAAATCAGATCTGCAGAATAACTAGTAAAATCTATTACCTTCCGCTGCTAAGGTATTTCGAAGAGAAAATCATTCATATTTAATTCCAGGCATCTCGAAACTCATCCACATTTCAAATTAGGGATTCCTGAAAGACGAATTGCGGAAGCTTAGCATCCTCAGCGCCCTTAGGAAGGCATTATGCTAAAGCACGTACCCGAATGTTTTCACGTATACCCTCTCATCTTGGGACCAACCCCTGGATATAATATATCTGGCAAACTTTACATATATTTGTACCGTAAATCCTTGTAATATATTGCTCTATTTTTGTAGGTTGACTGTAAATTTAAGGCGAGGACGTAAGTATTTAATGAATGTTAATGTTAACTTGCATTCGTGGTTCGCAATTGGTGTAAATGTCGCACGGAATTTGTGCTTCGTACTGTGATGTATGAATAGCTTCTGTGCGAATTTTACACTGAAAAATATCGGATATTTTCATTAATCGTTTATAATGGTAAAGTCATGTTTTATCGGTTAAGAATAATGATTATATCTTGATTGAACTGACTTATTTTCATTGTGTCGGAATAAGACATTTTCAAGAGTTAGGTAGATATTTTTAGACAAATTTTCCTTGAAAATGATTAATGCTGTGTGCGTTACTTCCCAATGAGAAAATCTTCGCATATAAAAATAATTCTGTGGAACAAAAACGACTAATACGAATTTAACAAAAGATGTTCTCTTAAAAACACCATCTTTTCAGTAATTACGTTCAAAAGCAATTTCAGGAGCTCGGAACAGTCTGTTCAACATAAAAATTTCATGAAATAAAAATTGAGATAAAGCGGACGATCGTAAGACGGATGGTGGGCGATTCGTAATGTGAAAATGGCCAGGCTTTGCCCGCATTTGACATCCTGGATAAATTGATATTTATAAGTAAAAGGGACAGGGATAGTAGGTACGTTTAAAGGGATTCCCTTTATTGCATCCAGCTGAAGGGCGAATGGTTCCTGTCTGGCCCCAGGTTATTATGAAATATACCAACTTCTAACTTGAAAATGTCGAAGGTATATTTATTGGGCGGCGAACGGAGGAATTATCGGCACGGTCGGATGTAGGGGAAGCCATTATTATCCTTTTTATTGGTATAATATTTAATTTTGGGCCTTTAGCTAGTCCGCAATAGTGGTAGTCACATAGAAATCGGGAAATTATTTAGTAGGAAATCGTAATGGAGGTTAAAGTAGACCTTAAAATAGAGTAGATACGTGGAAAGAAATGATTATGTATTAGTTATATTATCTCAGTACTGAGTCTTATAGCGGGGGTAAACAAGATTAATATGCATCATAACAATATTCTATACAGACATCACTTCTAGACTACCTTGAGGTTTAGTTTTCAATGGAGAACTAGGCCATAACCTCAAAATTGGCCAGAAATCGAAATTTATCGAAATTTTTTTGTGAGCAACGCGCCAGTTGCAATGGAGTTTTTGCCCATTCAATTCCACATTATATAAATAGTGCAATACTCACAATCTTATACTCGTCTTTTACTATACCCACGGTTAAAGACTCGCTGGTCCTATTCTACTCTGACGAGAACCACATAAATAAATATCTTTGTACGTACACACAATGCCATCTAGTTCCACAATGGTGTCGATTCGGATGTACACCAACTAAACTAAACTAAAACCAGTTTTGGAGTGGTGCCGTCGCATCGTACTGTTCCAGGGAGAAACAGACAGTACTACTTTAAAACTGGTTTTAGTTGAGTTTAGTTGGAGTACATCTGAATCGACACATTTATTAAGCAAACTATAGGTTTGTGTTGTCGATGCAGATGGTTGATATACTACATAACATAAATACATAATTATTTTTTTTGTTAGTAAATACTTAATATAAATGAAAACATCCATAACTCGGGTACACATGTTCGTATTCATCATACAATACATATGCCCCTTGCGGGCTTCGAACCCGCGAGCTTTTGGTATAGTGGTCAGCGTTTCTAACCATTACAATAAAAAGGTCGTCTAGTTATTAACACCTAAAATTAAACATTATTAAAGGCGCCGACTGACAGTAGAGCTATGTAACTCTATTTCCTCCCACAGATATACCTGAGTCCAATTCTTGGGGAACTAATCGGTAACATCTATATCATTTGCAGGCTGTTGAAGTCTTTTGTAATCAACTGTGAGTTCATAAAATAATCGTGTATCTATATACTGATAAGACAGTATCGATGGTGTTTTAAGGTCCAGTAGCTCAATGGCAAAATGGAACCTTTATGATTTCACTATAACCGTTCGTTCGTCCATTCATTATCAAACTTTTTTAGATATCACAATTTTCAGCTGCCAAGTTTAAGGTCCGTGAAATATGTCCCGATTTTAGTATCAAGTAAGGTTGAAAGTCAAAGTTATGCGGTTAAGTAACATACTACATTACTATATTTAGTATAACGGTAATATCGTGCGATTATAAAATTATTGATTATTTGGATGACCAGCAAGCATTAACTGCGTTTAACCGCTTCAGTGGCTCAATGTAAATAACATTGGGTTTACGATTCGGAGGTCGCGGGTTCGATCCTCAGCGGGGTACATGTTTAAGTACACGGTTTGGGTGGTGGTAGGGCATTTTAAATGTCCACCTGGCTAGCTACCACCATCTTATCTAAATCTGCCGCCAAGCAGCAATGTTAATTAAATTGTTGTGTTCCGGTTGTCAGATAGGATAGCCAGTCCCCCAAATGTGTTGGGGTTTCCGAGTCATTACGCTTCCACCCGAAGGTGGAATGAGGTCGAAACCTCATCTTCACTTAACATCGGGTGTGATTGAGGTCAAGTACCAACCCATTGTGCATAAAAAAAAGCATGAAGTAATTATTTATATTTACTCTAATCATAAATTGGAATACTTACTAATACTCATTTAGAGCAATCCTTGAGTTTTCCGTGAATTCTTCTTTGCGAAGTCAGCCTTTAGATTGAACGGTAATTGTATTATGTCATTTGAATATTTCAGATGTTAGTTTTGTAACTTACGAAATTTAAATTATAAATTGATACGGTTTTTTTATATTAACCTAACCCAACCTTTAACAAAATAAAAGTTTCTTTAAAAATCTCTTTGGTAGAGACCACTCTACAAAAATTAACTTGACGAAAATATGTTTCAGTATCGCTTAGTGCCATAATATAGCGGTTGAGCGTGTACTCTATAAATCAGGCTCGCCGCAGCTGTTACAGATCTTTTTGACGTTAAAGTAATAGGAAGTATATTTTTTCTTTTAAAATTACAAAAAATAAATACAATATTTGTTTCTTGAATATGTACCGTTATGACGACCTGTTTGGTGTAGTGGTTAGCAACTCTGATCACTATACCAAAAGGTTGCGGGTTCGAATTCCGCTAGGGGCATATATTTGTGTGATGAATACGGACATGTGTACCCGAGTTATGGATTTTTTCATTTATAATAAGTATTTATTTACAAAAAAAAAATATTTATGTAGTATATCAACCATCTGGTATCCACAACACAAGCCTATAGTTGCATACTGTGAAACTAGATGGCGCTGTGTGTATGTCATGGATATTTATTATTTATTTATTATTTATTATGCTAAGCCAATAACAAAAAATATAATTTTAGTAGTTTATGTATGTGGGCATAGATGTTGGTAAACGAACTACTGGACCAATTTTGTTAAACGACTATAAAATTTTATTAATTCTTGTAGGTAGTATTTAGCGTTTATTAGTTATTCTATGGATAAACTGTCAAATTACTTATCGTTACTTAAGACCTTTTTATCTATGATATTAGGTGCTAGCAGTTCAGTTGAATCAGCTAACTTGTCTGCCTGGGTGTCGTCGGTAATACTTGAATTATGGACTTGAACGAATCGACTCATGAGATATCTTGATATCTACTTACATATAAGAACAGCAACAGGAGTTCGCGAACTATGCAGGTATTAAGACGTATTATGAGGTACAATAGTATGCTTATTCAATCAAATCAAAATACTCTTAATACAAAAGATAAATAAACTATAACACATGAAAAGAAACAACACTGAACAGCAGTATTACTTAATGCTTAATGTACAAACTTCGAGATACGCAAGTCGTCTGAATGTACGTTGGATCAATTGCCTTGATTTTTTGTGATATGCAGAGTAGATATTTCATTCTATTTTTAATAATTACAATCCCGTCTTAATATTTCTATTGAAATTATATAAATAATTTCTACATGTTAATTTTCATTAAGCGGAAAGTGGTATAAACAAAGTACCTAATTCAGAACTCTGAAAGACAAAACTTCGGAACATTAATAAATTGCGATCGGGTGCAAGTTTCAGAACGGGTCAGAGGTGTTCGGAGACGGGGCGGGCAGGCAGCAATTATCGGATGGGAAGATGTAGAGCTACTGGAAGCGGCAAAATATTATCCTAAAATGGATTAATACGTACGTAATTTTGGGTCGGCGCAGTACGTCTTTTTCATCCAATATCCTCTATCAGCCGTTACCTCATCATTCACGCCCTTTTCGGTCATATCACCCTTCACACAATCCATCCACCTTTGCCGTGGTCTTCCTATTCCTTTGCCTCCATAGACATCCATATTCATCACTCTCTTAGTAACATGCGTTATATCCCTCCTCATAACATGTCCGTATCAAGCCAAACGATTTCCTTTCAACTTTTTCTGTCACAGGTGCCACTTTTAAACTCCCTCTTACGTACTCATTCCTTATTTTATCCCTACTCGTCACCTCCACTCATCCATATCAAAATGTTCATCTCCGATTCGTCCGTCTTCTTAAAATCTAAAATAAAGAATTTTTGACTTTCACTACATACTGTTTTTGAAAACTTCTTGAGGATTAGTGAAAAGTGAATCATAGTGTAAGTTCGTAGATATTGATGATATGTTTGCACTACGTGGCCCGGCGGTTAGTTTGCTTTATCAACTTAATCTTGAATTTGATGCCGATATTTGAATTTTGCGGCTCTTACTTGTTATAACCTCTAAAATTTTTTGGGGCTTTAAATGGAGCTTTAAATTTTAGTATTTCTTCAAATTCGGTAAGTTTACCTTATACTTGGTTTAAATATACACCTTATACGTGAGGGAGTTCATAAATTCATTTTGATAGGGAATCAGGCTATAATATTCAAAACATCTTTTAAATCGTGAACAAAAAGTCAGTGTTTTTATACATTCCTCAATTTTTTTTTTAATTTCAGAAAGTTGGTTCTGCGCACAAACAGCTATTTTATTTAATGCCGGTCGCGCCCGAGCTTTATCGTCCCGAGGTTGGCTCGCGGGTAATCGGGCTCCGCCAGTAGCCGACGCAGCGCGAGGTCAGGTCGAGCGTCCTCGGACCAGCGCTACACACAGCGCCTGGGGACACACAGTAGCGGCGGATGCCGCCACAGTCTAAACCACTTAGCACAGATAAGGCATAATATATATACATTATGCACATATTAATATAAGCATACCTGAGTAGGTATAGGGAGTCCTAAATATGCTTGATTCACTTCTTTCTCAATGTGTACACAAGCACAAATCACATCTGAATGAGACCCCAAACGACTACGAACTTTACGGTCGTACTTCTTCGATATTGGAAATCTTAAAACAAATTCAGGCGTGAACCGCACATAGAAACTTGCAGAATACCACGTAGCACGGTTTATTTTCAGTATAATTGATGTTTTAGATATTAATAAAATAAATTTGAATATAGGGCTTGACGTATACCTAATTAGTAGACCGAACAAAAGGATTAAATAGCGGGACCATTTCCATACAAAAATAGCCACATTTAGACTTTGATGTATGAGGAAGTATCTAGAAATGACTTCTAATTATGTGGCCCATCGCATTATAATTTTACTAACACATCTAATACCAATCATACCAATGCTTGGTCAAGTACTTATTAACAGTGTGTGGGCGTAGCCATAGCCATAGCCATGTCCCTTCCAGTAAAACTATTGCGCTGGGTGGATCGTAGCGTCACCCGCACACAGTAGATAAAGTAAAGGCCCGGGGCGCCGTGTCACCCGGCCTGATTTATGCACCAGCCCTTATCCAAGATTACGATGACCGCGATCCACTTGCTTAGTTTAATAGTCGTGTACATGTCCTACTATATCTACGTTATACAATTAATTATTATATGAATTAGGATTAACTGTTTCTGTTTGTTTTAATTTCATTAGCTTTATTTTTGCGATACGTCAACAGCTGCTAAGTTGATTATGTTTTAGTTCAATCTAAACAAACGATTACTTAATAATTGAATCAATGAACAATATTCGTCATCAATATCATAATTCTCAACAATTTGTTTTCCGAACTTTCCATATTCAAAATAAGAATTATTGTGTTTGAATTTGATTATAAAGATCCGGCTGAATTTATGAACGGTGCTTTTCAAAGGGTGTGTATTTATTAAAATGCAAATTTTCGCGCTCTCCTCCGCTGTGGCTTTAGATACTCCGCTATCGGTTCTCCACACGCTTTGTATACAGCCTGTAGATTTATTCCATACGTCGATGCCCTACTACTGGAATTTACTCGTTCTAATAAAAGAATGTAGAAGTGAATGCAGATAGAGTGATACTTAATAATACGTGACTCATTAAAACTGACATGTATCGTGAATTTTGTTTTAATGTTATGTCATAATTAGTTTATCAGCTTTGATTACTATTTTTTATATACTTAATTATTTTAAAGTTATAAAGCCAAGTAGGCCATAGTTATATTGTTACATATTTTACATATATTTATTAATAAAAAACTGATTTACATCAATGATGGCAAATAGGCACCTAAATGTTTGTTAGATGGGAGTCTTAAACGCAACTTTTATGCGTACCGTTTTGTCTTATTCGCATTTTACCTCCAACGTACTTGTTATAATTTATTTTATTAGTTAATTAATTTAAATTCACTTTTTCTTTAATACCTAATTAGCAATAGAATCCCGTCTGTGATCATCAATACAGATCAACAGACTTTAAGAGTCACTGGTGGATAGGTAAACTCCTCATTGCGCTATTTGCATCGCGTTTATTGTGGGAGATTTTGCCCTAAGGGCTACGTAAACAGGCAATTGGCGATCCCAGTTATTTTGGGTGCTACAGCTGTTGACCTTCACTGTTATACTCACGATCTTTTATCGAGAAAGAGATGAGTTGATCATATACCTGAAATGACATGGCTTATTTTTATCAATTTAATCAAAAATAATAGTAAATAGATAGTTTGTTTTTGGGTCTTCTTTCTTTGTCTTTGGGTTTCTTTAGTTTTCCGTTAGTATAAAATTTTGCTCTTATAAAAAAAATACTTTCCATTTTCCAAAATCGAGAACTAATAGTTGGTCTGTGTATGAAGATAGGTAGGTACATAGCTCAACGGGTTAAGTACATGGGGGCCGCGGAAACGCAAATTCAATCATGGGAGATTAGAGACCCCTTAATATTTTAATGCTTGACCAACGCCCGCTAACTGAGAATCGATTCGCTCGCCCCTCAAAACAAAATATATATTTTGCAACCATATATCTCATCTCGGCTAATTGGGGTCGCTTAATATGGCTTACGGACGTAAGTACGTAATTTATTTCCTTTCCATTTAGAAGTTGTAGCTATACATGTAGGAGAGAAAGGTGAAATGGTATAAAGTATCCAAGCATCGGTCTAATTTGTAACATTCGATACGCAACCAATCCAACTTTCTACAAAGCCATTTCGTAATCCCTCGATCAGGTTGATATTTTTATGATAAACTAAAAAATATATAAATATGTTAAGACTTTCACCAATCGAATCCAAATAATCGACCGCACACAATCAAAGCAAGCGATCTCTACGCCTTAACACTGACATTAACAACACAATTAAAAAGTCCATCTTCAGTTCACTCCCACAACTCTCGGGCTTATAATTTTGTACCTTCCCGCTTTATACCTAAGACGTGAGCATACTGTACGTGTAGTGTTGTAACATCAACTGTCCCCAGGCGAAGCACGCGAGCAACCACGCATCTCAATAAGGGTTACAAAACAAAAACTAAAGTTAAACTTCGTTTAACATGCAAATTTGAGAGTCACCACGACAGAATGAGCGTCGATACTTAATTACTTGTTTAATCGTTCAATCTCTGTGAATTAAGGTGGGTGTAGGTCCGTGAAATTCGGCCCGCTCGCGTGTATCGGTAGCCGCTTTTATAAGATTCTGATGTCTTTTTACTTTCTGATGTTTTTGATTTCAACAAAAAATTGTTTTAATTTGAGTTATAACCGAGTTCATTTAAATATTAGATCCGTTTAGGCTCTCTTCTTTTGGTCTATTAATAAAGTAAGCGTAAATTTAAATTATACTTATTAGATAAACAAGAAATAGCCTCTTGTGAAGTAAGGACAACTGATTTAATATACGTGGTGAATTTGAATTCATATACTGGTGACGCCACTCTTGATAACGAACAACTTTCCCCAAGGAAATTTACCCATGCAAAGTAAACTATTCTGAAACCACCTTTACTATGGAGTTCATCAATTTTCAGGTAATGACTCCAATCCTGATTACGAACAACATACTCGTAGCAGCCGAAAATTGTTGAGTTTCCATACTAAAGGTGGTTTCAGAATGGTTTACTATGTATGGGTAATCGAAAATTTAATGATCGAATTCGATTATGGTTCCTTGGGGAAAGTTGTTCGTAATCAAGAGTGACGTCACCAGTAAACAGAATTTACACGAATTTAATTTCACCCTGTATACTTATATACTGACATATAGTATTATCTGTATTTTAAAAAACTATAGAACCTATACCTAAATCTATTTGTGTATCAATACATCTAGAATAAATTTGTATTTAAATATTAATTAAGTAAGCACTAAAGTTATATTAAGTAAATAATACGTGCTGAGTGGAGACCTTTTTGGATTTTGAAACATATTGAATACTTTTGTAGGTATTACTTTTATAACACAAATCCAAATAAATACTGTATTTCTAATTTAGCTGATTACTAAAGCAATAGCGAAGTCTAATTAGTTTTACAAATAAAAGCGGAGTTTAATAAAATAAAAAAATAAATCGTGAAAGGAAATGGCGGTTATTTAGTACGTATTAATTGTGAAGAGCATTATCCTTTTCATCATCAGCCCGGCAACATTCCACTGCAGGGATATGGGCCTACCCTCGTATATCGAGAGAGTATAGGTCATAGTCCACCACGCTATCCCAATGCGGGTTGGGGAGTTCATATGCCTTAGAATTTTTATTTTTCAGGCATGCAAGTTTCCTCACAATGTTTTCCTTCGCCGTTCAAAAGCAGTCGGGTAAATGCACAAAAGTAATTTAATTAAATTTAAAAACTCATTGGTACATGGCCTGCCTGGGAGTCGAACCCGGACCTCCCAAAATGGAAGACTGAGTGTTAACTGCTGAACCACCGACGTTCCTATCATCGTTTTAATTCTTCATCATCCTTCTTATCATCTTTTAATTCTTTAAAAATTCAGTCGTAATGATAATGCATTGCGTGTGTTTCGAGTTTTTAAAATACTTTTAAAGGATAAAATAACAGATTGATAAGAATTTGTTAAAAACACGTAAAACAGGTAGTTGTTGATCTATCAACGAACAGAGATCTCTTTGTACCTATAAAACTAAATAGGCTTTTACATGCGGCCTATTCAGAATTGTGAGTATCGCGTGAGATTGAACGTTTATCAGATTTGTACTAACTAACGTATAACACGACTACCGGCCAAACAACTAGGCAGATGTCTACACCAAAAACAGAAGACCTATTATATCGGATGAGTTTTTTTACCGTAAGGAAAAAAATAGAGCATATTAGGTATGTGAAATAGAATATATTGGCATAGGCTAGTTAAATTTTCGCATAAGAACCCTACGAATCCCGTCGCATATCAATCTCCGGCCGGCGGGTGCGTCGATGACGGTTTTGAAAAAAAATAACTACCTATGCCAATAACTTCTACTTCACTTACCTAATTATGCCCCTATTTTTTCCTTATAGTAAGAAAACTCTTCCGGTACATATTTACAATTTTAAATGTATTATGACCAAAATATTGACAAAATATGGGTTAAAAAAACATTTATACCCCAATTTACTATAAAGAAAATGTGAGATAAGATTAAAAAGCAAGCAATTAATAAAAAAATCAATCTGAATTCCAGCAGAAGTGTATTAAGAGGAAGAAGTAATTATAAGAGGAGGTTCTGTATTCGGGGCGTATTTTTTTTTTAATATTCTACATAAAATGGAAATCTATTTTGTTTTATTTTGTATTTAATGAATGTTCAATAGCGATTAAAATTTTTTTTTTATGCACGACGGCTTCGTACTTGACCTCAATCGCATTGATTCATACAAGCGATAATTTATAGAAATATTAAATATTATTTAGATTAATATAAATTTATACCTACTTCTTTTAGTCAATTTCCCGGCTTATGAACTCGCCGAGGCTCTTTCAATAAATAGAGTATTTTCGTTATACAACCAGAAATATTGTACAATTGAGATGAAAGATGAATAAGAAATTTCATCTCTATATTATCTGTATGGTGGTAGTGGGAAAACCCGTCCCAGGAAGACGAATAGATTCTTATAATTTGCCAAGAAGGAAAGTCTCATACCACAACTAAAGGGAAAAATCCGAAAATCATTTTGTTAATAGTTTAAAAATTTGCCAATAATGATTTCAGGTCTCCCTGGTCGTACTTGGTCGTTTTCTAATATACAGGGTTAGCAGTCACACATATATTCACTGAAAAGGAAACTGAAAGAGAACACTCTGGTTCAGAATTCCCAATATATTCAGGGGGTATTTATTATTGAACCAAAAAATTAAAAGACTTGTATCTTTCGGTATTAACACACCTTTACATTCTGTATAGACATAATTTGTTATGTTGAAGATGAGAGACATGAAACACTACCCATTGGCGACTCTGTGCAAAAAGATAAACTCTGTAATCCATGACTTAGCGAGCTCAATTGAGACAAATGTATTTTTTGAATAAGCAATAACTCGGAGCATGATAAATGTAGCGAGTTGGATATATTTAATTATTTCTGTAGTTTTCATTGAAACCATGTTGGCAATATATTTTACGTTTAATTTATTTATACCTACTGCGGTTGCAACAAAAACAATTATTTATCGATTGAAATTAATGTCTTGAAATACGAGAAGACAAAAGAGTTGAGTTTAATTTACAGCAATTGACGCAAACATTTTCGATAAACTCAAAATAATATTACCGGGGTATCCACAACAACATATAAAGTAAACATTTCATAATCATTTATTATTACATATTATTGTAATGTTAAATTTATTTTACATTTTCAATTTTTTTCCAGTGAAGAACTTTATGAACGTGTCAAACATTTAGTTGTATAAAGGTAAAAAATTGCGTCTAGCGCATCTCTTCTAAGCGGCATAGTGCCCAGCAAGCAAGCAGCGTTCCCGCTCTGAATAGCGAGACTTAATATATTAAATTTTATATATCTTGAAACTATTATCCCGACCAATACATGTTTAAGAGATCAATTTGGACCCGTTGCTGTACTTTCGACTGATTACCAAACTACGAGTTAAGTGGAAACATTGACAAAACTCAAAAATTGTAGAGACGCTCGTGGCGCCGTGCATTCGCTAATTGTTTTCGATTAGCGAAGACAGTCCTTGGATAGGTGACCTCTCCTTAAAGTGTTTCCGTGTTTCGTAGGTCACCCCCGCGCGGTTGTTTTCAATTGAAGGCACTCGTTAAGCCAAATCGGTGGCCTACATAGGCGGCTTAAAAGCATTGACTGTCAGGTGGCCACCAGACTGACACAAATCCATCGATTCGCATAGGATCCTATGTGTGCTGGCTGTGTCCCAACAGTGGAGACCGGTAAGGGTGTTTATGATATGAATAAGTCCTCTAAATAAGTTGTGGATTGCGAGTGAGTGCGCTTCCACCTTCGGTTTAATATTCACTTAACATAAAATGTGCTTGTGCATAAATAAATAGTACTTCAATTGTTAGGTTGATTCATAAATTGGCTACCAGAACTCTACTTATACTCTTTATTAAATTCTTCATTACAACAATATTGTGCTAAAAATATAAACGTACTGAATGGACAGATAATAGGTAAGGGTGGACTTTCGCAATTATTCTATCAGAGCAGGACATCGAAGTCTCGCTTTTACTTCTAATATATTTGTGTACCTATTCCGTACCGAACTGAAAATAATCAAAACTTTGCTCATAAAAATCCAAAACAAAAATGCATTATTCATACTCGCCACTCGCGTATCATATAGCCAATGTAAGGTGATCCTAACCGCCCCTCTCATATTATGACGTAAAGGTAACATTAAAGGATATCAAAGGGATAGTCACGGATCAAGCTATAATGGAAATGTATAGTGGAACTCGAGCGGACATCGCGAGGAAAGTATGAAACTGTCTGAAAATACATAAATATTGTATTTAGGGGACTCGTATTAGATGCGAACCATGTATTTGATTAATAGCTTCTCGAAAGGTCTTTGCTTTGTATCTTATACGAATTCTGGAGAACTTGTATTCCTAAATTGGATATTTCATTTGCAAAATAATCTTATGAAGTTTGATAATTGACCGTCTGGAAATAAATCTAGAACGCTAGGTAAGAGATAAAGTAACGTTTTATAAACAAATGTGATATGTAACAAAATAAGTTCTTTTCAATAAATTCTACAATAAATATCGCGTACTTTAGAATCTTTGAATAATAATCAATTGAAATGAAACGTATATTTTTTAAGATAATATTTATAACAAATTTATTAAAATAATGATTATAATTCACAGAAATTCAGCAAAAAAAGTAAGTTGTTCTTGAATGAAAAATATCTAGGCCAGCTTCTAATATTGATACTTACCTTTTTTTGTTATTCTAACTTTATGACGATCATTTTTAAAGCTGAATCATATTAGGCATCGTAATGATTTCATTGGTGAAAATAGAAAACGAAATAAATAAATCTAATTTATGTACAACTGGTATGTATTTGAAATTTGGTTACATACAAAATTCATATTCGTTATTCCACACCAACAGTACCTACTTACAACAGTAGGTACACTTAACTAATATTTTTTTTCTAAAAAAAAGTTTAACTAGCACTGACTATCACTCAGTTGACAGGCTGAACAGCTTACCTCATATACCTCCCAGCCAGACTGTGATCTGAAGATATAAGACACACTTAAAACTTCTAAGGGAAAAGGGATTTACAATATTAAATTTGCCGTATTCATACCTTTTCTTTCATTTCATTTCATGTAAACGACCTTTCAAGGTAGATTTTTAAGTTATAGCTATCATGAGGTCGTTATATACATTTCACGATAGAGGGTGGTGCGACTGGCTAGCTCTGCTCTGAGGCCGCACAACTTTTAATGTATATTTATTCCTTATATTTTAGAGGTACTGTTTATTTCATGATAGGTGTAAGAGAGTAGTGTTTAGGAAGCCATTATTTAGCATAGCGGTATAGAGTACTGAATAGTGCACAGTCCAGGGAGCATCAACCACTTTTGTTACTGCGGCATTAGTTATGTTAGTTCTATCAACGAGGAGGTAGGTATATATTAATTTATCCGTCAGTTAAACATGAAGTAGACCTTTGAATAAAAAAAATTTTTTTTTTATTTAAAACCAGTAGCAAATAAAGAGATGGGATTTAAATATAAACTAGAACAAATGTAAAAAATTGGGGCCTCGAGGCAAGGTACCCAAAACGCTGGCAGCGTTTCCTCGTTGTATGCAGATACTTAAGCGTTGAGCGAGGAAACAACCAGCTCAGGAGAGACCTCAGGACCTCAGATTTCGACTCCGATAGCAAGGAAAATGTATTCGGAACCGATGTCTCTATATTTATTAAAATTGATTTTTTCCGACCATTGGATTATTTGTACAACGTAATCTATACTGCTCTTCAACATACTGCAAAGTTCACTGACGGAGTAATCAGAATCCTCGGTGATTGGACTATGTATGAATAAAGCTAATTTAAAGAAAATCTCGATTATATCTCTTCAGTTCACTAAATAATTTTCGTCCAGATTTAGTTTGTAAACTTTATTTTTTTTTCCAGAAAATGAAATCTAGTTGCACAAACAAAGAGCGACGAATTCGAAATTCGCTCGGCACGTCCGCCGCTGGCGTCTGCATTGCCGGTTCGGGTGCAGATTTATGCGAACTCTATCAAAGAAAAAGTTGTAGCTCGCTGGCAACCCGCGAGGCGCCGTGACACACCCCGAAACCATAAAGACCCTTGCAGAATATCACTCGAATATGATTTACTTCAACCCGACTGCATCAAATTGTCTGAAAAAATGTATTGCGTATGTTGAATATTATTCCGCATGAATATCGATATGAAAACAATTTTTGGTCACGCCAAAATATTACAAAAGGAAGAGGAAAACAACAATAGCGTGGTTTAAAATACCACAATAGCTTTTTATAGAACTATCACTATCAAATAGCTGTATTTTGCAATTTAATTGCATTTTGAAGGGGTCATGAAAAATGCTGTCTTTATTTTTATTTATAATGGATTTTACATACTTATCAATTTTCACATTTTTCTATTCTTTTACTTTGGGGAGATTGACTTTAGTTAGAAATATTTCACCTCCTTATTGGAAAATCAAAAGAAATTTCCCCAATAGCGGTCCATGTCCATAGTGCGATGATCTCTTGGTCAGTCAGGACATGACTTTTATCAATATACTTAGTTATAGATTGGCTCAGCGGTTAAGATGCGGTCTCCTAATTTAGGAGATCCGGGTTCTATATCCAGGGCAGGCCATCACCAATGAGTTTTTTAAATTTAATTTAATTACTTATGTCCATTTATGCGACTGCCCTTAAACGGTGAAGGAAAACATCGTGATGAAACCGGCATGCCTGAGAAATATAAATTCAAAGGCATGTGAAGTCCCCAACCCGCATTGTGCCAGCGTTGTGGACTATGGCCCATACTCCCTCATATACGAGGGAAGGCCTTTATCCCTGCAGTGGGATGTTTACGGGCTGATGATGATGATGATGATAGATAATTTAATAGACGACTAAGGGCGGCGCAAACTGGATGGAAAACCGGTATAAAATTTAATTTTTGTAAGTAATCAAAAGATAAATTTTAATTATAATGGAGGGTGTCACCTTCAGCATCAGCTAAAAGAGGCGCCGCACGTGCATCTTGTAATTGACAAAGAGTTTCATTGAAAAAAAAAACCTGGTAATAATAGTTCAGGGAATGTAATATCACCTTAAGTTCGTAGATCCAGCACTATTCTGGCATGCAGGCAACTGTTTAATACACTGTCAATTCCAAAGTTGCCATTTGTCGGTTTAAGTGCCTCCATCGTATTTTTCCACTAAATAAATATAATTTGGGTGATTTGTGAAGAAATCTTTTGAAGAGAAATTCAATGGAGGTTTTATAAGGGCTTCAAAAATTATTTATAGCATATAGTTTATAATTATAATTATAATAATGCTTCCTTCATCTTGTAGGTATTATGTCTAAGTTTTTTTGGTAACATGTTTTCAAAGAACATTGTATGTACTAATATGTATTTTTATAATTTAATAATATTAATTTTTAATTACCACATAATGTAATGTTATAAAGAATATTTGTCGTTTAACTCTTTTTTGTCTAATAAAATCATAGGTATACGGAAAACAATTCAATGGTTTTTAAGTTGGTAACTGATTTCCAGAGACATTATCTTTTCTAGGGTTGCTTGACGAGTATGTGATGAAATTTGTGAGTTTTAATCTCATTCCCTTCACTTGATCTGTTAGATGTAGTTGATACTACACTCGAGTAATGATTTACTCGAGTGATCTCTCTCGATTAAAATCTCTCTCGTTTTTTGTTTAACTAAGTTGTTCTATGAATCTTCTAGCATCATTTGCAATGAACCACATATCTCTTTCTATACAGATGAATGTATTGGGTACTATCAATTTTTAATCGTACTACAGATTCTGTAAACATGTTTACGTACCGAAATCTGGCTATATTTCTATTTTCTCGTCGAGGTATTTTCACTACGTTCTAGCTTATCACAAGGATGTAAATTTATTCTGGAATATCTATAAAGCTTAATTCCATCAGTGTACTAATAATTTATCGAAGCCATTCGTGATATGAGGTCAATATGTTGTATTAATAAAGAAATGACATTTTCTCACTTCTATGATAATGTCAAATGTATAAAAGTTTTAGAAATAATTATTATATCAGAGCGAAGGTGGAAGGACCGAAGAGATGTACTTGGTGGTCTGATTAGAAACAAGAAACATTATTATGTATGTATTAACTATCTGTATTTTCAATAGTCATAGTGGCTTCTCCTATGGCAATGCAAGAAAAAGGGAGGAACGTGTATGTGAACATAGTGTCTTCAAACTTTTTTGTATCACAATAATTGTCATATTTACTCAGCAAGCAGCTTACCTCTAGTAGAGGGTGATTGATTACATACTGCCCTATCATTTTTCGAGAACGACTTACTTCTACCGCATTTTTTGGGATTAGTGCATTGAAAGAAATTTTGGGAAGATTGTAACCAAAACCAAAAATCTTAACCACAACGGAGAAAAGTGACCATGCACTGCGCCCGCTTAGTGGATTATGACCGATATTCTGGCTCAGTAAGAAGAGGCTGTGCCCCAACAGTATAAGATTGATAACGTTAGTCTTTCTCTTTAATTATCTGCGCACAAAAAAAATATTAGTATTATTATTGATTTAACCTGTGATAGAGTAACATGTTTGTCATCATCAAATACAGCATCAATTATATTTCCGTACCTACACGTGATTAAAACTACGCTCAAATACTCAGTTTACTTGGTGCTCAATCACGGCGAAACGGATGAATGGATTTGGATAAAATTTGGTATATAGGTAGAAGATAAGATTAAGACATAGAGTATTTTTTATCCCGATATAGTGCCAGATCTGATATTTCTGAAACTATTAGCATGTTATTATTCTTTAACTCTATGTTGGCGACCAAGCGATGTATTTCAGTCGTTCCTCTCTTGGAATATATTCGCTTTTGGTCGCTCTTTTCATGAGCTCGCCTGAATGTGGCCTGGGTCTATTCATTCTACCGCACCGCCCGCTGGATTTTTATGGGGTTTTAACTTGGATTATATTTGCTTCGGTTAAGTTGCAGCTAAATCAGGGTGATGGAAATAATATTATTGATACCAATAGTCACATCACAATTTCAGAAAGGGTCTCGGTAAATTATTGCTATCTATGGCATAACTTTTTAATGAAATTGAAGTCGGAACCTCGTGCAAAGGAATATCTTTTGGGAGCAAAAGATCTGCTATTTTTGAGATGCGTTACGTCCAAAATTCGAGTAACCACACCAACCGTTGTCGTTTATACATCTTGAATCGTCGCAAAATCAGATATTCTATGTAGATATGTGTTGTCATGACAGAATACTCTAATCGTCGAATGGGGACATGCTCAATTTACAAATTCTATTAAAACCAGTACCTATCTATATTGCATAAATTAAATAAATATTTCTTATGAAGCTAGGAGTTTACATTTGTATCTCAAAATATTGTTTTGATTGATATTGATATCGGAGGTGGGAAGTCTGCGGGCTTTAGAGACTATTCCATCCTATTCCCATTGCGGAGGATTGCTTACTGTTAACCCGGTTCAGTCTGTCCAGTCTTCCAACTTCATAATGTCCTCGTATTTCACATGTAGCAGTTCGCCTTCTTCAATTTTGTCCTTTTGAAAAATTTCCCATCTTATAGTATGGTGTAGACCGCACACTTTCCTAGGAACTATTGGCTTGTTTCTACTTTCCCGCACTCGGTGCAAGATAGATCAGGAGTTAATCTTAGCAGTGATAGGTGAGTATTAGTATAGTCTACAGTGACCTGATGATACACATCTGTGTTTTACGTAATCTCTCCCTAGGTTTAGAACATGTTAGTCTTATTGGCACCCTGAACTGATTTTAGACTACTACACTAACGCGTATACTGCACATAAACACTATAGATAATTAGGTAGATACTCTGAAATTATATTTAGTTGGAAGTGCTATCTAAATAAGAAGATCTCCGGTTGACTCATAGACCACAACAAACTATGCATCTTGGTTTCTAAGTAAATAACTTTACGAGGCGGCGATGTTTGGTTTTGCTATTAAACTGAGGCGGTTACTTTACGACACTTTAATGTCTTTGATGGTACCTACTATAGTTATATCTACTAGTTCAAGTGGGTCCATTTTGTTTACAATAAAATTATCATAAATATTGTATGTAGTGGTTAAAGTATTTTAAATTTTATTTTATTATTGAGTTCCATTCTCGAAGTTATTGTTTACAAATAATGTCACATGTAATTTGTAACCGACAGATGACACAAATAGTATAAAACAAACAAACAGCTTTGCCTCCTTTGCTGAACATTAAGTATTCAGACCTTATTTTTGTTTCGTCATTTATAACAGATAGCCCAAGAGCGGCTTTATTAGAATTCTTAGGACATAATAAATTTATGGTGGACAACGAGGACTGGGTCCGATTAAATTGTGGGAGCAGAGATAATTGTCATGAATTCGTAACTCACACACAATCAGTTTTCAAGTCAGCTGTTTTTGGCATGTTTATGTGGAATTTTAAGTAGGTTTACGTTTGAAAGTTCCGCGTGTTTTTTTTAGTTTTGGGGTCGATGCTATAAATAGAAAATAATTACTGGGACTGACTATGAATTAGATACGTGATGTTCATTACAATATTTGGTTTTGTGATAAAATGTTTGCGTGCTCTGTAATGACCGTTATTGTCTTATCCAATAACCCTATTTAGGCCTCAACATTCCTATACCACACAATTATTTAAAAAAAATGAAAATTTAAAGTTTATATTCTATTAATATATATGATCTATCGATCATATATATTAACTATATACTACATACAAGTTTAATCATCATAGGGCTTAACATTATTCAATAAGGCGAGCATCTATTTATTGGACGACTGTAAGAAATCCATTAAAGAAATTATAGACTTCCGATGGGATTTCCCATTACAAAATTATTGGTTAACCGGATAATTTTGTATGGAAATACTTTTTTTATGAATTTCACAGTCTTGCATCAAGAGTTGTTTTCTTGGGTACTTACCTACTTTATTATAGAATTAAACAGGATTGTTATTACATATCGTTGATAAATCAAAAAAGTAATCGTATCAGACTATCGTAGTGAAATGACAGACAGAAATACGTAACGAAAAAAAAAACTGCCCAAAATACACAAAGGAAAAAACCAGCTCTACAATCTAGCATTCTATTGTGCTGGACTAAAATGTTAAACGGTGGATATATTTTAGCTGGGGACAAAAAAAATTGCTTGCTTATTAACGTAGTCGCATCTACCTATAAGTAATTTTTTGTAAGGATAAGTTTTATGTTCCTTTATGATTTATTTTTATTTCAATTCTTTAGCTGTTTTTATTAATGTGGATTACTTATATTTTAGGTATATTTATACTATATTTAGATATATTTTATTTTAAGTAGTCCTATTTTAACTCTGCAATTTAATTTTATCTAACTAATATTATAAATGCAAAAGTGTGGATGTTTGTTTGTTTGTTTGTCGCTTAATTACGGCGAAACGGACGAACGGATTTGGATGAAATATAGGTAGAATATAGCCTAAGACTTAGGATATATTTCATCCCCATAAAGTGAGTAGTTCCCGCGGGATAAATAAATTTTCGGGATAAAATTACTCCACGCAAGCGAAGCCGCGGGCGGAAAGCTAGTTATCCATAAAAGAACTTCATTATTTTATCAAAGTGATGATATAGCGGCTTGGGGCTGTCATGTTTATTTTTGTGGTATATCAATTGAAGTAACATAACCAAACAATACTTCTTTAATTAAACTTTATCCATCTTTCATTCATGGGTTTATCGTATTCAGGGTAAAAAACGGTTAAAAGTCCGATAATTTGATAAAATTGTTTAAAAGCTACGTATTGTATATGCGTATATCTCAACACAATATCCATAACGTACAAGAAATGAAGAGAAATAATAATAAATAAATGTAAATTTAAATAATGCTAATATTCCAAATGCGAAGACAGTTAAAACTGTGAGAACCAGATCTAAAATAAATTTGATAAGTTCGCTTTTTAAAATGATCCCACCTAAGAATCGAGCCCGAAACCGTGATTAAACCTAAAAATCTTCGAGGCGTCCGCTTGGCAGCTTAGAATCGCAATCATTATGTCACGGCAAGTCGCCTGGTTAGGTATTATCTAGCTGCTATTCGAAATGAAAATTGTAGTTACACGCTATCTTATTCGTTCAACGTTGATAACTACACGTAGCACGCAATCTACTAAGCTTCTTGAAGATTTCTTGAAGACAAAAAGCTCTTGGAAATAACTTATGCTTCCCATAATAACAGTGTTGGTCATCCGTAAGTGAAAATAATATTGATCAACGTGTGGTTTTGGCAGCTAACAAAAATGGAACCAAATGCTATAAAAGAGCACTAAGGGAATGTTCCAGAAAAAAAAATTATGGATTTGGACGTTTTAACGGCGATGGACTCACCCCCCTCACGTGTGCATTTCTGTATATTTCGAATAGTGAAACGTGGATGTTGTTCCAAATATTAAACTTGCAATGTTTGGGACACCCAAACGATTGTTTGGGTTATCTCTGACCACCCCATTTGGGATAAAGGTTATGAAGTTATGTATGTATGTACGATCTAAAAGTAAGAACAGTTAGAAGGGCCAATGCTCATCATCACAAGGGAGTTTTATAAATGAGAAACAAAAAATTAATTTGCTTAATTAACCGCCATTATTAACTTATGCACGGACTTCATAAATAAGTTTTTAGAAGCATAATTTCAGAGTACATCATCTCTGAAACGGGACATGCAAATTGTGAGCGTGAAAAATAAAAGATGATAACGTTTTTATAAGCTTCCGTCGGACGAGGGCCGGTTGTGTTGTGTGGAGACATTTACATATTGCGACTTGTGAACGTGGGAAAAAGAGGTTAATTAATTAGATGGTCATGATACATACATTATTCCGTAGGTCATCAATATCATATCAGCCAAAAGACGTCCATTACTGGGCAAGGTCTCCCCCAAAGATCTCCATAACATCGGTCCTGCACTGCCCGCATCCAGCGGCTTATCGCGATCTTTACCAAATCGCCGACGATTTGGTAAAGATCGCGATCATAGCCCGTGCCAGTAAGAGGCCTGCCCACGCTGCGTCTTCTGGTACGTGATCGCCACTCGGGAACCTTGCGGCCCAAATGGCCGTCGGTCCTACGAGCAATGTGCCCAGCCCACTGCCACTTAAGTTGGTTTTCCTACGAATCTCCACATTTCTGATTCGATCCCGCATTGAGACTCCGAGCATAGCTGTCCCCATTGCCTTTTGGATGACTTTGAACCTCCTCATGAGGCCCATAGTGAGCGACTACATTTCAGTTCCATATGCCTACCAACTAGGCTTGCCAGACCGCCGGGAAATCCGGGATTGTCCCGGAATCTTGCCTCTTGTCCCGTGTCCAGGAATTAGCGCTCATTGTCCCGGATTTTGAAAAGTTATTATTTTTTAACAAAATAAACTAGCAACGAAAGGAATGACATGGCTGACCAACTGACATTAAGAATGGTTTGATTTGATTTGTTGGCATTATTGTATTCCCACTGTTTGATATGAGATTGCCAGGCAGTGCACCTAATTACCTATATACTTTTAAAGTTTTGAGGGAGGACTTAATGTATAACTTCAACTATAAAGTTGGAGTTATCAATATCTTGTATAGAAAATAGTGATAGAAAGAGTGATGTTAATAGGTGAACTAGCTTGTATTAAATTGGCAACCTTAAATAAACCTTAATTGCTCTGTTCAAAATCTAAATAACCGGGGATGGGAATCATACTAAATAACCATGTTTTTTAGTTTTCACTTTCCGATAAGATGTGATCAAAGGTTTACTTCATAATTTCAACGGAAAGAAACAAATTACTAAAATCAAATATAACGTTTTTTTGGTGGTCATAACTTATAAAGAAATAATCCAAATAATTAAAAAAGATTCACAGAATCGCATGGTTATGAAGGTCTTTAAAAATTTAAATTTTCACCAGCATCTAGCAAAGAAGCGACGATGAAAGGGTAGACAGATGATAAACAATGCTTTAAATATGTAGGTAGTCAGATGGGAGCGCGTGACTTGAGAGATGATGAGAATCTAAAACGAAATAAAACCGTTTAATATGGGCGAAAGATCGCTCTGTCAGTATAATCACGTTACGGTTAGTCTCTTTCCAGTTAATAAACAAGTACACAATAAGACTTAAAATTACCACAATATATAATAATTGTGTCATCAGTAGTAGGTATAGGTAATATTCCGTGTGCAATATCACCAGCCGCATCACCGCGCAATCCAGCTCAGGGCAACCGATTTGAGTATTCTTGACGGATAAGACAATTCGATATTGTTTAATAACATTAAATAATCAAATACAATACTTAAGGGATAATAGTAAAAAGTTAGTTAATAGTTTAATAATGTAGACAAATTCTAAAGCAGACAACAAATCCTTATCAATTATTAATATTGAGTTTAATAAAATGTTTTATTAACTTAAAAACCCAAAAGTCCAAACCGGCTCCAGTTGCTTAAAAACTAGCGCGCTGGTGACATTATGCTGAGCTGTAGCCCTTTTGGCATACCTTTGTTATTTACTTCCATGTTGTTCACATGTGCTGAATAAACATAATTCATTCATTTATTCAAATACGTAGGTATTAAAGCAATACACAAGTATTTCCCAAACAAAGAAGTTTTATCAATGAAATAGATTAAGGTAGCAGTATGAAGAAGGTATCAATTGTTCTTACGACTTTTTAACAGGAATAGATAGCCAATAGGAGACTTGAAATTAATAAAAAATCATATAGAACCCTCTATTTTCATAGTAGACTATTTCTATTCCTAAATTAAAGCAAATGGAAACCGTAGGTACAAAATTACAGCACGACCTTCGAAGTGTATCAGCCGTTCATAGAACTCGTATAACGTAAACCACTTTATTGGAGTTGTAAGACGACGTACTAATTCTCTTTCCATAATAAAAATATTACCCAAATTACACAGTGATTCAAAAGTCAAGACTAATGAGAAAAATAGCCGAACGATTTGCCTAGTCGTAAAAAATTGGACGTCCACAGTAAGCCGGCAAGACGCATAGCCCTGAACGTGTCTGCCGAGGTAATTAGTGAAGATACTAATTTACATTTGTATTCAAAATTCGAGCGGCTCTCTCTCGCCATTCCCCGTCGTCTGTTTATTCTCATCTCTCTTTATTTTTCGTTTTAAAAACCTACCGCATTGCTGTGTTTCGCGTAAAAAATTACGCGGTCCCCTAACAAATGTTTCATGGACATTGTCTACCAACAATTGTTCAGTAAACAACTTAAAAATCAAAATCAAAATCAAAATCAAAAAATGCTTTATTTTGTAGGTACACAGGGTACACTTAAAATAGTCAGATTTTACATTTTTAAAGCTACTGCTTGTTCAAAAGGCAATTTTCCCCTGAGAAGAACAAGCAAGAAACTCGAGAGGTCGCTCTTTTTAAAAAAAGGTTTTTATATTACAAAATTATTATTTTATATTATAATATTTCATTATTAATTGTGAAATAGCCTGGTTATGCGAACGGGCTGGTTATGTCCATGATTGTTTATCATCTAAATAATCTGATATTTTATAATATGCTTTCTTAATAAGTTTCTGTTTTATAGTATCTTTAAATTTATTGAAAGGAAGATTTTGTATATCAACAGGAACTTTATTGAAAAAGCGTATACATAACCCTTTGAATGAATTACTGACTTTGTGGAGGCGACTTATGTGACCTGCAAGTTTATCTTTATTTCTTGTATTGACATCATGTGTATCACTATTTTTCCTAAATGATGCTATATTTTTTTTGACATATATTAGATTTTCAAAAATGTACTGTGACGAAAAGGTTAGAATATTATACTCTTTAAATCTGTCTCTAAGTGACACTGCAGGTCTCAATTGATAAATTGCGCGAACGGCTCGTTTTTGTAAAACAAAGATTGTATTGATATCCGCGGCATTTCCCCACAGCAAGATACCGTAAGACATCAGGCTATGGAAATAACTAAAATATACTAATCTAGCAGTATTTACGTCCGATATTTGTCTAATTTTTTTGACTGCATACGCTGCAGAGCTGAGCTTCTTCGCCAATTTATGGATATGAGGACCCCATTGTAATTTGGCGTCCAAAGTAATGCCCAAAAATACAGTGGACTCAACAAGGTCTAGAGTGACATTTTTTATCATTATATTTGTGGGCACCTCCCTGACATTAGGCAGTACAAATTTTACACATTTAGTTTTTTTCTCATTCAGTAACAAAGAGAGCATGAGAAACAAAAACAATACTGAAAGTGCTTTGAATTAATATTTTTTTACAGAATTAATATCACGATTTTACTAGAGGAATGATCGCACAATATTGGATTTATTGGATCGTCTTTTGGGTTCTGTAAAAAACATAACTTTATGTACACAAGTTATACCATGTCCATATGTATGTCACAGATGCTTCCATCGCAATTTATTAGAGCAATAGAGCTGAAATTTAATATGGATATGTTCGTGTACAGAATGCAAAAGTTATGAAACAAAATCATGAAAACAAAAATTTTTATAGTACGTATCTTGTATTTGTATAACAATAGAAGGTGAAGGTCATGAGAAGTGTCTGAATACAGCCCGCTTCGAACTGGTCGCTCTGGAAAAGTATGTGAAAAGTTCAGTAGTAGACGTCCTATGGCTTATATGATGATAATATATTAAATCTAAATCCGTAGAGAGTTTTGTTATGATGAAGTTTTTTGGGATAATCTCACCTGAAAGGACGACATGTAACCGAAGATGGAGTCAGCCAGAGTAAATACCTATTGACCCTAGACTTGAAAATTCCAGGACTGTAAGATTCCCGTAAGTCCATACAATATCATTATAAATTAAACGGAACCGAATATTCAGTAACTATGTCAACAGCTAACTGGCGAAAAACTTCACACGTCTATGGTCTGAAGATGGAAAAAGTTTGCATTTATTCAATATTGCAAACTGCATACAGTCTACTACTTGTATTTCTAGATCTACGTACCTATATAAGATCCTCACATTACTTATTATTTGCCTATACTTTTCACTTTCGGATTTCGGTATTTTTTTAATTATTAAAATGAAATGCGATACTTGTGGTACAAATGGTACCACAGCTTTTAAGTAGGCAGTACCTAGGTCTGCTTTCTATCTGCTAGATTAAATTTTTTCTAATTCCATGGTCTATGATTATTCATCGCTAAATGGCAGTAAGCAAATATTTTAGGTCTGTTATAAAAAGAGAGGAAGGGGAAGACTTAGGGGCAATTACTTTGACCAAGTGAAAGAAAATGTGAATGTCGTGTCGTACCAAGAGGTTAAATCGAGGGCGGAGAGTAGAGAGACGTGGTCTTTATTTACTCCAATGACTAGAGCAATGAAGTAGAAGATAAAGTCCATTACAATATTTATCCGTGATTCACAAGTAACGCACTAAAACGATGGAATTTAGTGCTGTTTCTGAGTATCCAACAATTAATTCTAGCATCGAGCAGAAAAGATGAGAAGAACAGAAAAGAGGTGGGTCACAGTTATTGCTAAAAATACTTAGAACATTCGGCGTTCGTCTATGACCAACTTTGTTTAAATATTGTTAAATAATAAATCATCATCATATCAGTCGAAAGACGTCCACTGCTGAACAAAGGCCTCCCCCAAAAATTTCCACAACGTTCGGACTTGCGCTGCCCGCATCCAGCGACATCACGCGATCTTTACCAAATCGTCAGTCCACCTCGTAGGGGGCCTGCCCACTTTGCGTCTTGCGGTGCGTGGTGGCCACTTGAGACCCATTCCGCCCCAACGACCGTCGGTCCTACGAGCAATGTACCTCAGGGTATATCGGTTACCTTGCTTCCCCTGATGTCGAGACTCCGAGTTTAGCTCTCTCCATTGCTCTTTGGGTGACCTTGATCCTTCTAATGAGGCATGCACTGTGCTCACGCATGCTCACGCATTGTGAGCGATCACGTTTCAGTTCCACATTGATTCCACACTTTCGTCTTGAGACACGCGTTATATGGGACGAGAAGATGTTATACGTGCCTTCCCAAATGCTGCCCAGTAGAGTTGGACTCGACGAATGCGAAGATGGAATTACCTAACTGGATGCAGTTTGTCCCAGGTATAAGTAGGTATAAATAAACTATTGCTGCAATATATCACTTTATGGAAATAAATTTACAATACATGAACAGAAAAGAGCTTGTTATGCCATGTACGTAGATATGTCTGTCTGTCCATGTGTAAAAAAGTGCCGTGGTTCGGTTACTATCCTAATGTTTATGCGAAGGTGCATATCAGGTGTCTTTGTCGGTTGTTTTAACATTCCCTTTGTGTGAGTAAGTAGCGTCATTATTACTGAGAGCAATGCACCAATACTTTAGTTTGGCTTAACAATGGATTTTAATCATAAACTAACGTAGTCCGAACATAATAATATTAGGCGAGCAGCCGGTAATGAAAACATGTTGTTTTTAAAGCAGCTTATTAAACAGGACATGAATAACGATCGTACGCATTACACACACAATAATAAATGTTCGAAAATAATACGAAACGAACCATTAACGAAAGCACGTAAAATCCATTTGTGCGTTTTCATTTCAATTTTATTTAATTAAGGCTTATGCGGTGAGTATGCGTAATACCGTGTTTGGGTGTTGTTTATTGAGTATAGTGTGATTCCGCTTTAATTAAATATCCATTGAAATTAGATGATTATGTGTCATTAGTTTAGGTCACCTGTAACCTAGAAACTAGATCTAAAATATTCATAATAACTTCCTAATACTTATTGGTGCTTTAAAATAGTTTCATATATTTTAGGGTGTGCCGTAAACAACAATTACTAGGGCACCAACTTTGAAATTAGCAAAATAAAATCAGGTTTTCTATACTTACACTTTGTTTGACTAAATTTGAACTACTATGTAACCTGATTTTTTTTTCCTATTTTATGGGTGTGCATTGTAATGGTCTACGTCACCCTTCAAAATAAACGACACTAATGTTAAAGCATTTTCTGCATACACATAAACACCAAAGTAACCATAATATAATATTTTGATGAATTGATCCTTATACATAACAATTGCAATGACTTCTAAAAAGGCGTCAAACTTTTGCAAGCTACTACGATTGCCAGCATGTCTGTCTCTATACAATAGAGTGACGTCACTTTAGGCGCCGGAATCGAACCTGTTCGATTAATAGTCACGATAGATCCCGATGTGAACGTGAGCGATTGGTAATCAATAACAATCGGGATGCTAAATCTATGAGCGTGCTGCCTACCGCAGACTGTTCGCTATAAAAATAACAAGTATCTAGATAGATAGGTATCTACCTAATATCCGGAAGACAGTGCAATACTCGCGATGTTCGAAAAACATTGTTATTTTTCTAGGGACGGCTTTCAAAATATAAACCAACCTCTTATTATACTATCTACCTACTTTGGAATTTTCAACTTTGCATCAATATGACATTGTGATTTATTTATTATCAATATCAGCCAAATGACGTCCACGTTTTTATTTATATGAATACTTATATAAACGAAAACTATCCATAATTCGGGTACACATGTCCGTATTCATCCCACAAACTTAATATATGCCCCTAGCGGGATTCGAGTCCGCGACCATTTGGTATAGCAGTTTGAGCTTCTAACCACTACACTAAACAGATCGTCTGTAATGGATGACATTTGGAGCATTAATGTTCTAGTGGACCACGCACGGCAAGCACAGTGAGTCCACCTATAAGGTGGACAGATAGGTAACCTAATGAAGATGGGAAGTTGCTGGATGAAGGCCGCTTCCAACCGGTCGCTCTGGGAGTCTATGGGAGAGATCTATTCCTATTTATCAGTGGACTGTGGCCGGAACGATGATGATGATTTTCTAGATTAATGAATCGTTCTCAAACTTTAAGAAATATGAATATTATGTACGATCGCTTAAAATTTTTAATCCGATGATCAACTTTCAAAATATCTTGGATTACACTGTATTTATTTACTGATAGATCCGTTTAAAAACACGCATGACGCATTATGAAATTGGTATTCACATAAACGCCTTGTGAGAAAAACACAATTGTTATTCCGTCGCTTTTCGTTCGACAGCGATGATTGACAGAACATTAGGTAGGCTTGGATGCTCGTACGATACCTCATGCAGATCACCTTGCATGTCATGTTGGTTTCTGCGTTTGTGGAATAATGATCAGCATTTTGGCAAATTTGTTTTAATTAATTCCTGTAGCTACGAGGTTTTATGAAAAATACGGTTCTCAATTCAAAACAATAATCGGTCACTTTTAAATAGTACCTGATACCAAAAGATATGTAAGTAGGTATTTATGATTACAAACAAATTTCCCAGAGAATCAACTTTATTATAATTATTTATTTTTATCAAAGTACAGGTTAGCACTTGTTGTCAGGCACACCTGATGTTAAGTGGAGATAAGGCCCAAGATGGAAGCTTGCTCTCAAAAGATGAATTTAAATAAGTAGTTTCTTTGGGAAAGCTATTAGTAATCATGAGTACATGTATATCTTTTGCTATCAAAAACTAATTAAATGTTACTACGAGATACTTTGACCGATTAACTAGATTTTTTTATTGGAAAGAGAATCTTCTCGTGATGGTACTTTTTATGTATCTATCTCTTGCGGAAATAGATCTGAAGATGGGGTACCAATGGAAGCCATCAACGGTAACGGTAGATTATACCGATTGAATATCAGATAACTTCAAATAATGTGACAGAGCTGATGATGTTACTCATATGGCTAGTTCTTGATTGCACTAGATACCACTTTCTTCTCAGTTTTTATTTGAATAATATGAGTCACATTTGTCATATCCTATTTAACGTTATAACAATTAAATACCTACTTCGCTTTTTGTATTTATGCTAACAAAATATAAAGAAACTGAATAGGTCTATTTTTATTTCTACTCTGCATTAAAATTCAATTATATTCTCTCCAGATACATAAGATTATAAAATAATCTATTTTATTTTTTTAAAGGAACACTTAATACTTCTGGTGGCATAATTTGGTATAAGGCAAGTGTTACATTGTACCTACTATTACAGGCGTTATTAGCATAGCTACTCTATAAACATCATCATCATCCAGCTACAGGGCGTTCACTGATAAACATAGATTTTCAGCGACCTCCCATGACTTTCAAGTCAACCGTCCACATTGAGTTGTGGGATATCTGACGCTTGCCGATACGGAGTCTCCACTCAAATCTTTTAGGCGCCGACGACCATCTGTCCTACGTGCTATGTGGCATCCACTGCCACTAACTTATAATCCGCTGGGCTATGTCGTGACTTTCATTCTTCTATGCTTTATAAAACATCATCATCAACAGCTTTGTATGGCACAGTTATCCCTTACTAGGAAAGAGTGTGGGTTATAATTTATAATATATGCATGCAAACCCAGTGAGAATTGGTGGATTTGAACATAACATACTGCACTTTACCTTACTTGCGGAATCTAACTAATATTATAAATGCTAAAGTTTGAATGTTTGTTGCTCTATCACGGCAAAACAGATGAGCGGATTTGGATGACATTTGGTATATAGGTAGAATATACCCTGGATTAAGACTTTGGATGTTTTTATCCCGATAACGTGAATAGTTCCCGCGGGATAATCAAATTTCCGATACAGTTATTCCACGCAGGTGAAGCCGCGGGCGGAAAGCTAGTCCCATTTTTGCTAAAGAAACATTGCTTGGGATCTATACCTACACATAAAAGGTTGCAAGTGTATAAAACACTGTTGTTTCACTTTTTTACCTGTAAAGCTTTTTTTGCGATAAATCATACCATTGTCAATGTTTAAAAGGTCTATGGAATATGAAGAATAAGTATCTTTGCGTCACCTCAGGTTAGCGGGTGGTAAGGACTTGTTACAATATCTGTGAATAATCAGGTCTCACAGGTTTGCAAAATTTAATTTGCTGTTTGAGTCACTCTATTAAATTTTGTACAGACATCTGTATGAATAGCAGTAAAGTTTATATTTGTATAAACATTGTGGTTATTTTCTGAATGCTTCTTTTGGGAAGGCTCTATAGTAAACTGAACAGCAATTTATCACCTTCGCAAAGTAATTGCGTAAATCATATATTTATGACAGTCAGGCACAGACAGTTTTGTCTAGTAATCCTCATGGATAAGAGGTTTTATTTGTTCTTACCGGCAACGTAAACAAGTGATTTGTATTTTTATTGGGTATTGGGATCAAATTGTATTTGTTGTTCTACTTGTAGTATTATTTTGGCAACATTCTAGCAATTTTTCAAGACTCATTTTGTTTAATCACCTCTCTATCACATCATTGTAAATGTTATCTCCAAATATTAGATGCAAGTGATAAAGTTAAAAAGTTTACAAAAAGAAATGATTTCATAATAATGAAATCATCATCATCTTATTTAAGAGCCATGCTCTTGTCGGTGGAGATTTTTCCATATCTCTCTGCCCTCCGCCTTCCTCTTGACCTCCTGATACGACGTTTAACTTCTTTTATCTGCTGCATGTAGCTTATTCTCGGTCTTCCTCTTTTTCTTTTCCCTTCTATTCTTCCTTCCATTATGGTTTTGATGAAATCATCGTGTCATAGGTGTCCCAGCATTTTCCCATTCCATTTAATTGTATGGGAAATTCAGAAATATTTTAATGTCTTTCCACAAGTTATACAAATTTATTGCCTACTTGATACCAACTAAGTATAAGGTGGACCTTTGAAGATCCGACAGGATTTTTGGTAATATTATTCTTATTGGGGTTTTTTTTATATGGCCCTCATTTTCATTCTCCAAAATAATGACTAAAGTGAAGTGACTAAGTATGTAGTTTGAGACAAGCGTCCAAAGTGATCTAACTATAATCTAAATAATATATTAACAAATAAACCTATAAAACCTTATTGAAGTTAAAGTCTTAATTAGCGGACACTGCGGGGCACCGAGCACGCGCCGCGCCGCTGAGTTTATCTTATCTGTGGCCTGCGCACGATTCGCGGCGCATGTCGCTCCAACTGCGCGGGAGTTGATATTGTAGGCAGGATTTATGTACGCGGTACATGTTTGTGAATATTATAATTCCTAGGAATTAGTATGTATGCACGCTACATACTATGAGTTAAGAGGATTTTTAGTTAGATACGGAAAAATATAGATTGGTATAGTAGTAGGAATAGGAGTAAATACATTTCCTCACACAATCACCAACATTTAGTTTAAGATAAAATGTTACTACTTTATAAATTTTACTTACGTCACAAGTATATAAATAACTTACTATATAAAATGAGGTTAATTGGTGATCTAAATTTTATTCGTTGCATTACTGTACACTGACTAATATTTTTGAATTTCTATATTCGTTCATTTGTAGTTAAGGATCACTGCAGGTATCCTCCATTAGACATAGACCTTCCGCAATGTACGTCACCACAACCTGCCTCATGCTTGCCTAATTCAACTACTTCAATAGTTTAATCGATACTACGACGTACTTGCCATGCACTTCAGCATACTGATTCTTCCATCTTAATTTTTTTTTAAATTGTCTCATTATATTAGTTCTGTAACAACAATGTTAAGCCTATGTCAAAAATACCATAATTGCCTCTTTCAAGTACACTACCGACAAGGTCTAATATACCTAGTTCCCTTCAGCCCTGTATCGGGATCGCATCGCCTGGGTGGTTGGTTCGACTTCTCGCTAATTAAGATAACTCAATATGTCCCGTGGCAACGAAATATGGGTGCGCACACGCAAGATCGATAGCGCTGTATGCGCTGAGATTTTGCGCTGTAGCAAATTGTTGTATGACAAATGGTACAATAAAGTTAGGTTTGGGATATACTTATAACTGTTAGGTTTACACACTCTTTATAATGTAAGTCAACGTAAAATTTTACGAGGAATTTTTTCATTCTTTTTTCATAAGTATTGACAGCGGAACATTTTTGACAGTTGAAATCATTAACCCAGTTATATTCCTTCTATCATGAAGCTAGAGGTTGGATGGAAGAGATCGTTATTAGTGATAATTGTACCCTTTTCAGTATTGTGCTTTGTAAAATGAATGTTCTCCTTTTGTACAATAAAGTGTATTTGTAATGTATTGAAGCTAAAATTATTACTTTTCTTTCATGTCATCTAATATCCGAAAGAAAAAAAGTCTTTTATATCATATAGTTTTGTATCTATTATCATATCGTTTTATTTTTAAAGCCACCTAACAATATCTAAACTGGCGCTATACAGTTACCTACTTTTTCTATGCATTCTAAATTATACCTACTTACAATTATACCCACAATAAATACTTGTAACATGAAAATACCTAATTAAACTAGTACCAAAATCCGATATCAGGAGCACCGTGGCGTCACGAAACCCAGCTCTACCTAATAAAGTAACCAGTCTCACGTTCCTAATTAGACCGTTAATTATAAGCCTTTCACAGGAGCCTTAATTTGTGCATAAAAGACTATCTCAGTAAGCGCCTTAATTTTTGACCAGATTCTGTTACCCGGGTAATTTGGTTTAGTTTATGAATTTGAAATGACGGGTTGCTGTAACGCGGCGTATTTATGTAATACACATAAATAAGTTCATTTATTTAGTTTTTGTAGGTTTACAATCTGCTTTGTTTTTAACTCTTATGATACAGACTGTCTGTAGATATACATTGTATCTATGCAAAAGGACTTCAAACCACTTTTTTTAATTTATGAAAGTTGATGCTTGCGATTGTTTTTAGCCATATTAGCCGGAATTGGTTTAGTAATTTCGATGATATTTAATTTTGAACACAGTTGTTTTGTATACCAGTATGATGTTATGCTCGGGGGTTTTTAAGTTTTCAATTTATACAGTGTTAATTATTTCCTAGTTTTTATTACTAATTTTGTGTTATTTATTCCCAGGTACATCTGTAGTATCACACTGTAACTTGTCAAAATATCACACACACACACACAGATGCTGCCTCTCTAACCCTGATCTTGTGTGACTCAGTAACAATGAAAACGCTGTCAATTTCACTAGTGATGGTGAACCTACCTTTCAAGATCTCTTAATAATAGATATTGAATCTGAAATATCTGTTTGAATTAAAACAGAACTCGATCTACGACTACCTTTTGCAAATCAGCAAAAAATGATGTTAATTTAGGTGTTCTAGTGATGGTGATTATGGAACTTTAGAAACGGTGAAATACCCCAAAAAACATTGATTGCACAACTAATTATATCATCCAGATAGACCTATACAAAGAGATAGTGTTAAAATGTAAATATCTTCGAAACGACGTGACCGATGTCCATAAAGCATAGCCTAACCTAACCTAACATACTCCCGAGTTCAATCTTAAATTAAAAGAAAATTATTAGTAAACCCTCGAATACACCAAAAAACTGTGTTAAAAGCTAATGTCTTCGAAACAGTATAACCGATTTTCATTAAATATGGCTAAGAACCTGTACCTTAGTTAGTATAAAAAAACCGCATGGAAATCGCACCACGCATTACTAAAATACGTCAGGACAAAGTCTGGACACACACACAACGCTGTCAAACACTACACCCGTCGTTTTTCGTCGGTGGGGTTAAAATAGTAGCCTTGGCTAAAAGAACCTATAGTCCAAACTTTAAAAATTTAATTTTATTGCGACAGGATTTGCAGAAATCGGCCTCAGCTTACTTTCTGGTGGTCAAACTTCATTGAGGGAAATAATACGTAATATCAACATGACGTCAAATTGCTTTTATTTCGATTCCCAGGTAGGCCATGTACCAATGAGTTTTGAAATTTAGTTGCTTATGGGCATTTACCCGATTTCTCTCTTAAACGGTGATGGAAAACATAGTGAGGAAACCTGCATGCCTGAGAATTAAAATTCAGGGGCATGTGAAGTCCCCAACCCGCATTGGGCCAACGTGGTGGACTATGGCCCATACTCCCTCAAATACGAGGGAAGGCCTATATCCATGCAGTGGGATGTTTACGAGCTGATGATCTTCACTTTCGATCTTTGTTATTCCTACTTGTTACTTTATTAACAAACTATTATTGAACTTGTAGTTTCAAATGCATGGTTTACCCCAAAAGGCAGTCCTTTTGGGGTAAACCATGCATTTGAAACTACAAGTTCTGACAGTTCAGTGTACGCTCTAGTAAATAGCTAAATAATAGCAGTCCCTCACCAGGTGGACTTGAGTCATTACTCTTCCTGTAATCCGGCGAATACACCTAGATTTATGGGGGCCCTACAGACGGACCGCCAAATTTACGTGTTTTATAAAAAATGGAGCTTAGTTTCTTGAGTAATAAATAATGTTAGAAATCCCCGATGTAACGAAATGGGTTTTGTAACTACGTGTATGTGCGTTTAGGGCTGGAGTGAAATAGTAGGATGCGAGTATCATTCGTGTCTACAACTTACTGCAACTAGTATTGCAGTACTACAGATGCATAGCTAGTTACGAACCATTTTATATTCAAAATGATATTTTTAGAAATGCATTTTTCTGATGACTCGATAACCTGCCGCTACCGATGCGTTTATATTGGATTTTCTATTGCGGGTGAGTGCTATCGGTAAAATTTTGTAAAATGATTTAGTACTTAATGATGTCAACTCAATTTTCACTCGATTACGTCGAAGCCAGAAGGTAATGAACTTGTCTGTATTTCAACCGATTTGGACAAATGAGGTATTGCTAGATTCGTACTGGCCAGTGGCATAAGTTAATAATTTGCCATCGTGATAAATCCAATATGACGAATGGTAGCAGCCATTTTATCACACTTGACTGAGAAATTATTAAATCATTTTCTTTAACTCCCTCACCTCGCTGAAAGAAATTAAAAACACGTACCCTATGCATTAACAATTAAAAATAAAAAGTTACATTTACTTAACTACCTTAAATAAATTTAAAAAATGGTCGCGTAAGCAAACTATAAATTGATATTACCTACGACCTACGAAGAACTTTATAGAGGGCTCCTATTTCAGCCTCAATGAATTGACTTATTTCGGCTTGCTTTAAATTTTTACTGCTAGTTTATTGTATGTAATGATAGTTAAGTTGTTATAACTTTTTTCCCCGACTGCCCCAGGAAGGAGGGTAATTTTTTCGAGTATATGTTATGTATGTAAAATTTTAAAGTGCAGGGTGGTGATATATATTCGTCGTGATCCCCAGAGTGTAATAGAATACATTTTGTGATAACAAGGATCTCATGTTGGATAACATGAGAGAGACTACGATTTCAGACTTAGTAATAGGGAATCGTTGATCCGAATGATATTAAATAAACATACATAAAAATTGCTGTGCTCCGGTTGTCGGAGATAAGATAGCCAGTTCCTCAAATAAGATAAGATTTCGGGACTAGTATGCTTGCACCTTCAGCCTCATTTTCTTTTAACATCAGGTGTGATTGAGGTCAAGTGCTAACCCATAGCGCATTAAAAAAACGACCTCTTGAAACACAAACCAAACATCGATTTGCGGTAATTAAGTACGAGAATCGAAAGTATTTACGTAAATTACAATTTGAAACACGACGTCAACGAATTTCTTTACAATTGCTCAGTTCATTGTAAATTTTGATATCAGTAGTGTGAATAAGGTCGAGAATGCATCTACCAGAGAATCGAACCTCACATCCAGTGGCGGGCGCGTAAGCAAACTTCCTGTTTGGCACGACACCATGGCTACTCGTACTCTCCACAATACCAACTTGGATTTTCTGTATTCTGTGGAGTTGGCATATACACATACGTCTCGTTTATTTTATGTTTATTTGAATAAGTTAAGCTTTGATATGCTAGAAATCCTTGAGGTTTTACAAGCTATTCCAGATTTTTTTTCTATTTATCTTCGTGTGGTTTTCAGATAATGTCTATTGCTAACGTTCCTAATACGAATATAGTAAGGGGACCTCAGAATAAAATACAGACTATAAACAACAGTAAGGATCATACTCTAATGAAGGCAATAGGCCCCTGCAATAGTGACTGGCCCCCTCGCCTGAGCATCATCATAGATCGTTTAATTTCAGTATATTATAATTTTTGAGTTTTTTTTTTTGGATAAATTCTCTATAATAATTCAACCCTCGTAAAGATTTTTAGCTTAGTTTTTGATTGATTTTTAGCGTTAGGTAGATGACAGTAATGATACGATGCATAGCCAAATAAGAGATAAAAACCGTTTAAGATTGCTAGCAGTTCGGCAAACTGAAATTTCATCTAAAAACTTTATGTGTATGCATAATGTCACGACATTTATCCGAAATGGGTTGGACAGATATATTCCAAACATTAGTGTTTTGGGTGTTCCAAACATTAAAACTTTACTGCTTTGCTGCTAAGAAATGCACACGAAACAGAGGGTGAGCCCATCGCCGTTAAAGTGTGCAAATCTATATATATCTTGCGGTGGAAAGGCCCTTAGTCGCCTTTTACGACACCTACGGGTTGATTCTATACTTTTAACAACAACATATTCTTTATTGCACAACAATAATAGTAATAATCGAAACCAATAGTAATAATGTCAATATATCGTTACTAGTCCATGAATTTACTGTATATATTTTACTATAATCTTAAATATTTCTAAATGAAGTCTGGACTAAACCCGTTATCATAATAGAAATTAACTTAAAAATGGTCATAGATTCCTGTGTATGTTTTTATACGAGAAATATGTGTCGATGTGAATTATAAATAAAAGCATTTCGTACAGTAACAGAATTTTATTTTATGCATATCCATCCATCTCGCACTATAGCAGATATTGTACAAAAAATTATAATACCGCTTTCCATTCACAAAATGATGATAGGTATAATATTACACAACTTTGCACACAGATACAATCATGGAACACAAACATTTAAATCATTTTCTACACTAGACCTCCATCGGGTTTTAAGTATTTCTCCTCGCATATCACTATTTAATAATTAATTATATTACATTACAATAAATTGGGCCTACCTATTTACGTATATGACAAATGCTTCGTTAAGGACAAATTTACGTATTTATTCATGAGCACGTTTCGAGTTAAATAATGAGTTAAATAAGTAAAAGATTCATCGGTAATTATATATTAACTAAACACTATCCAAACATTAAACCAAAAAGTGAAGTTATAAAACAAGTGTTCCAATTTTGAATTCAGATAGAACATTAATTCTTTTTTTTGTCGAATATTACAATAAATTATTTACAATATTTAACAAAATGGGGAACAAGAAAACTTAGGCGGAGATTCTTTCAAAACGGCAAATAGGAAATAATAAAAATAATCACATTCATAATCCCAATGCCTGAAGTATAATATATCTACATGATAATAAGGAACTTTCTGAGGTAATTAGATGTTGCAGTGACGAATACAAAACGAATTTGGCACTTCCCAGATCGCTAATAACGCAATTAAATGGAAAGAATCTCGACCAAACTTTGCTCGTACAATGTTACAATATACAGAAGGAAAAATTACGTATATGTTTATAGGAATCCAAAAATATTACCGCTACTGTATCTTAAAATAAATTACATTATTACTTATTTATAATAATTAGCTATTCGTATACTGGGCACAACTAGTTTTGATTCTTGTCATTTTTATCTGACTATAGGTAAACTATTTTTCTAAGAATAAGTTAAGCTATAGACTAATATGAATGGAATCTTTTTTTATTATACAAATACTAAAGCTTTGTATTTACGTATTTCGGTTCTCTAGTATGACGCAGTATAGCGAGACAGTGTATTTATAAAAAAAAATGTAACCAAACCTTCTCAAGACATTGTATTACAATAATTCTGCTACACCTGTGCGTCATGCCAGTACAAAATAATTTAACGTTTGTACTGGGTGGTAACTCTTGCTTAATATCAATATTTTGACCTCGTTATTAGGTATTTTACATTTTCCAGTGTCTCAATTAGTTCGAAAAAACATTACATAAGTTATAAATAGATAAAATTAAAATTCATATCGTTAATAGTACCTAAAATGTTATAAATGAGAAGCTAGAAAATCTATAAAAAATATTTTCTTTATTTTTTTTTTTGAAAAATACTTCACTAACGAAATGAATAACAAATTGATCCCACCCAGTACCAATAGTTTATTTAAGGTATTACTATCAATGTTATTTTACGAAACGTATACAGACGTTGTACATCAGATTTCTGTTAAATATAGAATACACTAGTCTTATATATATACATTATTTTTTTTAATTTAATTTGTTTAACACGTTCACTGCAGCATGAAGATAGCCATGTTCAGTTGTTTATGAAATTTAGAGGTAAAGTATCAACTATAAACAATCCGTGTATATTGATCAAAAAGTACATTTACATTAGGACAAAAATTAGTCAACAACAATTTAGAATCAACTGTCAAACTACTATTATATTTGCACTTATCTTTAAACCTTTTCCGTTTTATGTTAATAGCAGTAAACGTGTTATATTGAGTATTAAAAATTGCAATTTTGTCCACTACTACTGTACGAAAATCGGATTTCGTAGAGGCATGAGTACGTGTATAATTCAATCTCTTTATCACCTTCCTTTTTAATAAAATGTATGGTCTTGAGTTGAAAATCTATATAAAAATGAAAGTTATTTAACATTCTAGGAGTTATTGTAGAGCTGTTAAACAAGCGTCGGATCGACACCGCATTTTGGCAGATGAAGTGCGATTTCGAGTGAGCGATAGTGGGGCACAATTCGCACGATAAATAAAAACACAATTCCATTTGAAGCCCGACTCTGCAGAGCAGCGGCCGTGTCCCGTGTACCTCAGCAGGCGTTCAAGATTTATATAGGGAGATGCGGAACAATATATCACGGGCCAGAACGCGAGAACTCGACCTATTCCTAGCTGGGAACAGCCACTGTACCGATGAGCGCGATAGCAGATCAAGTAGACGATAGGGAAAATCTCGCAACTAACACCGTGTTCTGAACATGGATGACTTTGCGCTTTCTAATATCTAGAACAGTTGTAATATTTCAGTCACTATATCAGCATAATTTACTTTCGAAAGGCAAGTTATATGTTCATATAATTAAGTCGCTTCATGTAAAAGGGATTTTAGACCTTTGTGCTGACATAAAAGTTTAACGCCCTTAATTTCGGTCTGCTCAGCTTGCGCGGGCAGTCACTATACAAGTTACGTTTACAGCTCGTTAAATAGGAGTCGGTTACGTAACATAGACAGAAGCTGATTAATATTAATTGATGTATCTATTTAATATCGTCTCGGATAATGTATTCATACATAAGTCAAGCTAAGCGATAAATAAGCGAACACCAAACCGCGTATTTTTCATCCCAGCTCCATATAATTTATAGTCGACGATGATATCACGACTGGTTCTTTTATTTGTGAAATAGTGATACGCGGAGTGTGCTCGGTAAGCGTTACTAACGGGAAATTTTGACAATAAATCTTCGGCAGTCGATTGCCTAAGCGCTCGTGTGGGCACAAAAATATATTCAACGGTCGAGTTTGATATCTTGATCTTGATACTTATGAAGTCTTTGGGCTTAATTATTAACGGATGTTACCTCTTGTTGGAACAAGCGGAGTCATAAGCAACTATCAAACCATAATATTACGCTATTACATCTCTTATCTAGCAAATAAAGTAGATTGATACGAATACCTACTCTACCATTGGATAACGGAGCGCGCTAACTTAAGTAATAACATTTCCCTAAAACCTACCAAAAGCATCGAGAACGCTTTACACGCGACGACCACCTGAAACAAAAGGAAAAGCGAAATTAATTAAAAGGCCAATTATAAAAAAAAAATATAATAATGCGAGCAGAGCGTGTGGGAAACATTACGGCTCAAATATGAAGCATTAAGCCACCGTGCATTTGAGGATTTAGGCCTTACTTTTGTAGTTATTGTTTCTAATTTTCAGATATTGACATTCACACATTGCCGATACAATATAAATGGAATATGTGAATTTTTAGTTATTAGAGATCTTTAAGCACAACGGATTAGATCTTGATATTAATTGAATCTTCTATAAGGATGAAACTGAAGGTGAAAGCTCGCCCGGAACGCCCAATTTATCTGGGCAGTACCCCGGTATCATTCTCAAGCTGCTTAACGACAGACTTATATTAAAAGGGCCATGAAAAAAAAATGCCCTACCATCATACACCGACTAGATGTACCGCGCTGGGAGTCGAACCCGCGACCACCGTTTTGTAAGCCCTATTTTGTTAGCATTGTGCCACGGAGGCGGTTAGGTGGAACTGGCAGTATAGTAGAAATATTCCTTTGTATTTAAGCTTAACTATAATATCTCTTACAGCGCTCAACAGCTATTTCATCGTCACGAAATGCGTTCTCATAAACAAGGGCGACTTGAAATGCAAATAATTTCGCGCAAGCCCCATGGGCATGTTAAAACAAACTCAGCATTCTAACAGCTTTACATTATTTATCGCTTATGCGCACGGAACGGCGATTTTTTTCAGTTAATTTCTAGCTTAATGTATATTTGATAAAAGGCTGTATCTCTGGCAGGCAGGCTCCGTCGAGCCGAGTCTGAAATTAAGATGTAACATGATGCGAGAACGAGCAAGAGCTGCTAGATTTATTGCTATACCACTTTGCATATGCTGATTTACAAAGACGAAGGATATTTATGAAGATGTATTGGGTGTGTGACAACAATCATTCAAGTGTGATTTCATAAAGGCCATGCAGCAACGGTAAAATAAAGGAATTATCTGTAGTTGTCGATAGTAACTGGACAAGGGCGAGTCTGATTCGCGCACTGAGGGTTCCGTACAAACCTGTATGCTGGTAATAGTCTCGGAATATAAGTAGGCAATCGCAAAAAAATGTGATTTATGTACAGAAATAACGTCACGATCTTTACCCGAAATCGGGTGGTCAGAAATACCCCAAACATTAGTGCTTATGTGTTCGTTGCTTGAAATTAACGATTTTCAGATTTTTTCCTTTGGTTATGCTGTGAGACACTTCTGAGAGATATTTCATGATTATGGTCCACGGGAAATATCTTTCCTCGGTTTTAGTTTAATTTCGAGTGTCGAATATGCGGGATAAATGGTAGTATTTTTTGATTGCGTTGACTTTTGTACAGCTCTATGAGACCGTTGAGCTAAGTATTTGATATTATTTGCAAATTGATACCTCCAAGTGTTCTTTGGAAAAAGGGTCTTGATAGGCAGATAGACAACAAAGTTATCCTATAAGGGTTCCTTTTTCCTATGTATGGAATCCTAAAACTGAACAAAAGATTGTAAGTAATGGAGGTATTTAAATCAAATCGAAATCACCGACCAAGTTTTATGTTTACAAACAAGGTTTAGGTGTTCCTAACACCTAGAACACCTAATCATTAAAATATTTGTATCCACCATAACATCATTAGTTTAGAAATATAACAAGGATTAATTGTTACAAACAAGAAAAGAAAAAGCGTGCACCCTTACCTCCCATACTCATACTAGCCATAGTCTTCTAATCATTATTGTAATCATTATACTATACATTTTGCTAATTGTATGCTGTAAAATTAAAGTTACAGTTAATGTAGAAGTGTACTCTCATAGCTACTTCTCTTAACATATTATTGAATTATATGTAAGTATCATTTTAAATATTAACAGGAGAGGCAATGGCCGGTCATATTTATTCTACAACTATCTTCTGCTGCTACAAGCTGCATCAAACGGCTTATGGAGTGATGACCACGCACGACTAAGCATACGAGCGACTGGAAGCTTCTAGGTGTGGAAAGATCGGGCTGGCGCCTTAGGGGAAACACATGTCTACTATTGAACTAGAGGGGGATGAACGTCTGATGCAGTCAGTTCTAAGATAACCATTAATGGCATGTTCATGCGAGTGTTTCTGTACATAAATCGGCTATAAATATAACCTTGTATTTTTAAACGAATAGGAACTTAGGTACTTCACCAATTTTTATTTTACGATTGACATCAAGAACGAACCCGTCGTGCATAAAAAAAAAAAAGACAGTGTTAGCTATAAATTTATTAAGTAAAATTATAAATGAAAAGAAATGTTACTGGAATTGCTTTTAGAAACTATAGGAAGTAACAGTTGGAAACTTAAATAATCTGAAATATTTATACAGGAAATTTATACACAAAATGGTTAGGTTAGGTTAGTATAAATTCAAATATCGGTATATATTATATGTATTATTTTTTATGTATATTATGTATGTATGTATGTTTGTATATATTCAATTAACGTATGTATTTATATGGGTGATTTATTTATTTTATTAAAATTAGTTTACCGTGCACGCTACCTTCATGTCATGTGCATAATGCTTTCTAACCCAAAGGTTGCCTGGAAGAGATCGCTTTTTGTGATAAGGCGGCCAAAGTGTACTAACCCCTTTTTCTTATTTTTTTATGCTTCTTATTGTTGTACAATAAAGAATATTTTGTTTGTTTGTTTGGTTAGAATGGTATTATCAGCTCTTGAGAGATCGCTCGCTGCTGATGCGGCCCATTCGCGACGCGGCGGGCGCGAGCGGGACGACTGTCTGGCGATCCGCAGTCAGCAGAAAGAAATACATAACTAAGTTGCTAGCCACGCTTCGCTTTAGCTTAGCTCGTACTTTATACGCAACTTTAAAATAGATTTTTGGCTTATGCATTTTGGCAATGCATAGAAGACCAAATTAAGAAAGGAAAATGATATTTAATCATTACTGTAAAAAATTGTTATGTGGTTCGTTTAATTTAAGGATTAATTTACTCTTAATTTGAACATCGAAATGCAGAAAATGTAAGGAATTATTCATTTTCTGTATTTCGATTTTCATAAATTTATTAATTTTAATAAATTTATTCATATTAATTCATTTTAATTAAAAAATTGGGGCGAAACATGATTGTTCACCGTTTTCCCTTGTCATCATTGTATACCGTGTTTTGAGCAAATAAAATAATTCCAATTCAAAAAAATTGAATATTCGTCAATAATAACCAAACGGTTTAGTTGCTACCATCTCAACATAAAATAGCAAAAGTCAGTTTTGTTGCTTACAAGACATAGTTCGCAAGTCACTATTTTTGTGTAAGCTGTACCCGAAATTTTGGTTACTCACTAAAAAATTATTTCGGTATAAGTACTTATAAGTACAAAGTAATTTTTGTAGTTTGTTAAACAAAGTTCGGTAATATTTAAAGGCAAATTATACCTAACCTATAGTTACCTACTTAACGTTAACTACTGTTAAAGTAAGCACGTACAGAAGTGCTTTCTCAAAAAGTCAAGGCGGACAAAAAGGCGCGCCTCTCCCAGCCACGAAAGTAATAAAGAAGAAGGACGCCAACCGAATAATTGATACGATTATGTGTTACTCCTATAAAAGAGGATATAAGGGTGATCACATATTGGGTTACATAGGGAAAAAACAGGAAATAATGCACACAATTTAATATTAAACATAAGAATGTAAATATCAATTGCCATAGAAACGAAAATAACAATAAAATCGCAAATAAACATCACTGTCAAAGCTATGAATAAAGTGATCAAATAGATAGCTAGGTATCTAAATATTTTTGAGTATTTTATCTGGTGAAATTCGATTATGTATAATTTTTATATTTTGTTACCTCATTGTTTATGCCGTTTGTTGGCTCAAATTTAGTTTCACTATTCTAAGCTGTTCTAAATTTTACGGTCAGCTACCTCAACGTTTAACGTCATGAATTCTATTTCCAGATGCTGGCCAGTATGGACGCAGCACCAAGAACAATGGGAAGAAGGGTGGCGGGCGCTCCGTCAAGTGCGAGCGCCCATAAATCGTACAGGACGAGCAATTTGTTGAATTACAGCATGCGCCAGCCAGCCACCGGGCCGACGCGAAATTAGCTCCCACAGAGATAAATTGACGGTAGCCCGCTAAATAAATTATTTGGGAAAACCGAGAAAAAACGGGCGTCTTCCCTTGATAAGGGTTGCGAGCATTCTACCGTGGAAATAATGAATATCGACCGCCATGTTGCGTATTTACGATGTATTGTGTGGGTGCTTATATTCTTGAACTGATGATATCATTAGTCCGTGCTTTGGGAAGATATTCTAAATCTCTCAGAGGCTCCGGCACAAGGTGATCCTCCAGAGAAAATCATGATATAGCTGCGAAGGTTAATCGGCAATGGCCTATCATATTTGTCATAGAACAATGGTGATGCAGAGCAGAGTGCCGTAAGTGATTGGCAATATCGATGGTCGAACTTATTTGTGACCTGTGGCGCATCTCGGCCTATGTCCAGAAATGGAGTTGCGTGGGATGATGATGACTCTTATTTTTCATATAGGAACACAATGCTTGATAACAAACAACAAACGTGTTGATTTGTCGATCTTGCAATATCAAAGGGGGCGATTATGAATGTTTTAACAATGGTGAAGAAAATGCTTAATTTGTTTAGTAAGCAGGTGTGGGTTCATTCCTCATTTAACTATCCCAATTATACTCATTAGAGAATCCCGTGCGTTCAAACTTTTATGGTCCGCTCCCGAACATTTCAAAGACGCGTCAGCTCTGTGACTATTTCGTACGAAGACATAAGTATAAATATTCAACACAATTCTACTTGACTTGTCCAAATCAAGCTGGTTTAGATAATTAACCTAGCAATTACCACCTAGAACCCGTTATTAACACGACCTTCTGTTTCTCACGGTGGTAAAAAAGCCAATTAAATCTCGGCAACCCAAATGACACGTTTACGAAACCAACGTTGAATTATTAACCTTATGCATATAGACATAACTTCTAGTTTCGGTACATTCGTAAAGATTTTGTTGAAATATAAAAATGTCTCTCTATAGAGTGTTGAGTGCGATATAAAAGTTACTCCATGATCAATAGAAAATTTATATGTATTTTATAAATTAGGATTTTGCACAAGTATAGATCGAACATAACAAATTATAGTATTGAATCACCTTCTGTGTAACTGCGATGACCTGTTTTTGACATACCCTGAACCTAGTAACTACCATGCTCCTTCCACCACCTTGTATCATAAGGCTTATGAAGTAGGACAGAGCGAAATCAGGTGAAGAACAACAATTCTCTACTAGGTCGAAGTGACGGTGCGCATATGCCCAACCCCATGCTAATCATAAGAATAGAATTTAACTCAGTTTCCTGTAGTGGTGGTGAAGTGGTTATATAAGAGTAACAATGGCGTAAAGGGTAGAATTAAGGCTCCTCGCCATCCCTTCCCTAATCCACCGTACCACCGTAGCTAGCTACGCATTATGCCTCGTTTACACCGGCGGATTGTATGACCACATGTTACGATACTCGTTTACACCATAGGAACTAGTTGCCATATATGTCGTGAAACTCGTCATCATCATCAGTCCGTAAACATCCCACTGCAGGGATATAGGCCTTCCCTCGTGTAATAATATGAGAGAGTAGGGGCCATAGTCCACCACGCTTGCCTAATGCGGGTTGCGGACTTCACATGCCTTTGACTTTTATTTCTCAGGTATGCAGATTGCTTCACGATATTTTCCTTCACCGTTTAAGAGCAGTCGGATATATGCACATAAGTAATTAAAATAAATTTAAAAATCATGGGAAATGGGAATCAAACCCGGACCCCTAAATTGGGAGACTGCGTCTTAACCGCTGAGCCACCGACGCTCCCTCGTCAAGGCACATATTATTGATATCAAAACAGTAATTAAACTTCTTGCAAATCTTCCGAAGTGTTCGTGTAATTCCTGTTTACTGTGACTTCATTCCTGATTACGAACAACTTTCCGCCATGAACCATAGCCGATTTCGATCAAAAAATTTTCGATTACCCATACAAAGTAACTATTCTGAAACCACCTTTAGTATGGAAGTCCAGCAATATTCGGCTGAAAAAATTTTTTTGATCGAATTCGACTATGGTTCCTTGGGGAAAGTTGTTCGTAATCAGGATTGGCGTCACCAGTTAATGGGAATTACACGAATTCAAATTCACCCTGTGTTTGCTAAGGACGCCACATATGTGTACCTATAACAGTCAAAGATAGATAACAAAAAGCAATCTATAATATTAATCGATGATAGTTTCAGATACGGTATTATAGTGCCGATTAAATATATCCTGGTGCGGTCTAAGCGTTGCGCATTGATCTAGCAACAAATTGAAAGGGTAACAAAACTGGGTTTTTCTAAATTTTTCATTTATAGCTATTAACTACTTATGTTTTTTACGTTTTTAGTGATTTAGATTTCTATTTAATTCGTAGAACTTAGTTCTATATTTTGTAAGTCTTCAAAATCACGATTCAATTTTAATTTATTCCTAGGATCATGGTATCAGTCACAGAACGTTCACTGTTGAACATATTTTTAACATATCTATATTTAATTAATTTGACTTTTGATAAATGGGTTCTTTGCTACAGATACCTACATTTTATGGAGTTTCTCGTCGCATCCTCTACTTAAATATAACATTAAGTGATGTGAAGTATGTTTCCTACTTTGTATAAGCGTTATTTGATTTGATTATAATATAAAACCTTACATTATTATAATACTTCTTCGTCCAAAAACTACGCAAAAGGGTTATGACACCCTTTCTTTCAACGGGATTAATCTTAGTTGTATATTCGAGATTTAGCCGGCAATAAGGAAGACATATAGGTGGGCTTACGAGGGGAGAGACAGGCAAATTGTCTCAGATTCGTTCGCTCCCTAGTCTTACTGGATTTTATTACATTCGTTAACGTGTATTAGATTAATGCGTAAACACTTTAATTGTATGCAAATTATATAGACATTCGGTTAAAGGAATTACAAAATAACCTGAAGATTAGAATTAGAATTGTGATTTGTTATTGGGAAATAATCACAGATATCTTCTAAGGCATTCTAGTCTTTAATTAAATTTGTAGATTAGCTAATGAAGTTTAGATTTATTAATCTCTAACTTGTATAAGATCCCTACTGGGTCCAAGTGAAATAGAATCTAACTCATTTATTTATTTTACTCTATATCTCTTTATATATTCTTTATTGCTCCAAAACAAAACATATTACATAGGTCACGTATAAAGGTGGACTTAAGGCTTTACTCTACCAAGTTTGTAAAGCAAACGAAACAAAAAATATTTATAGGAACCTACCTCACGAAATATAGAATTGTAAAAATGAAGGAGAAGATTATACTTTTATCTCAATATATCAAATCGAGACGCGGCACCATTTTTGTAAGTCTCGCTGGCGGGGGTAGGTTCCACCCCGCGTACCTGCGTGGAGTGGCCATCTATTCACAACCCCTCGTGTGTGGGGCCGCTAACGAATGTTCGCTGAGGTACGCGTACGCCATTATTATTTAGCTTTTGTTAAGACTGCTCTACAGATGTTCAAGTTTTGAAACGTTTTTATTCGGGTTTCTATTTTGGAAGAATTTTGTTACCTGTTTGATATCATCAAAATTGTAACTAAACGTCAAGGCTAAGATAGAAATTGGTAAGTATAATACGGTGAGACAATGAAAGAACGCTCAAAAAAATTATTTCCGAGGGGAGCCTAAAGAAGAGAGATGATCAGTTGACAGGATAGTGTACTGAAATTGACCGGAAAACTTGGACAATATTAGCAATAGAAGAGGGAGTGACCCATCTGTAAAGCCAGCAGTAAGTTGATACGAACTGATAACGATGATGATGATGATGATAATTTTATAATTATCGTCCTATGACAACTGGAAGTTTTGTAAGAAATTGTGTCAAATTGAGTTTATTTCAATGAAAATACCTAGTACCTTTAGTTATTGATGCAATATATCTGAAAAGATTAAATAGGTAGTAGTTATCGTCAACCACTGCTAAGCACTAGTATCACATTCGGCGTTGTTGATTAGAAAAGTTAAGAAACGTCTAGTGCCGTCAGTCTGTGGATGGGTGACATCTAATAACATTTTCATTGAGTATTTACATTACCCCGGTTGCTTTCAGTTGATTTGGTGTCTCCAGGGGTTGTTTTGTCTGTCTGTCAGTTGAGTTGGTCCTACGTGGTAATCAATCGTATTGAAACTTGGTATGGAAACATTCTCATACTGAAAAAGTCCGCATTAAAATAATTGTCCGTCCGCATTACAACGCAGACGAACAGCTAGTATTAAGTACATGAATACTGCTAATTCAAATAGTACGTTCTAAAGATGTTTACAAAGATATATTTTGACAGTTTCTGACGCTATATCAATACTAACACTGTAATAGAATTTGCTTAGTAAACAATTTTAATATTAAAGGGTGTAGAAGAGGTTTTTTCCGTAACAGATCCACCCCCCGGCCGGGCCATTTGTCAGGATTTTGGACGGGCGAAGCTAAAATTTTTGGACGGTTTAAGCTGGACGTAAATTTCGCAAAACATGACACAATGGGTAAAAATCCGACCAAAAAGATACTCCAAACATTTGCTTGTGTTGAACGAAATTTAATTTAAAAAAGAATAATATTACAGTAATCACATTTCGCAAGGCCGATCATTGTGCAGATCTTCGGGGAAGGCCTTTGTCCAGCAGTGGACGTCTTTCGGCTGATATGATGATGAATCACATTAAATATACTATACCATATGATACACTCCTGGCGCAGTCGCATTCGTTTTCGTTTAGCGAAGTTAAGCAATGTCAGGCGCGGTCAATCTTTGGATGACCCCTAGTGGCATTTTAATAAGAGTATTTCGTAGGGTACATTAAATAATCGGTCCCGATTGTTTTCATTGGATCAGTCGTTAAGCCAAATCGTTGGCCTACAGGGGCTCAAAACACTGACTGTCAGGTGGCCACTATTCTCACATAAATCCACCATTCGCACTGTGCCCACGTGTATGGCCCTGCATGGTGAGTTATAAGCTATGTTCCAATAGCGGGGACATGTAAGGTTATATGATGAATTATTTCTAAACATTATTTTATACTTAGAGAATCTAAGAAGGTTTGTGATGACGATATGATTGCGACAGAGAATCAGCGCCGAGCTCTTATAAGCTTAGCAAAGCTGAGTGACTGGTTCCTATAGGATAGGTATTATTGGTGGGAATGCTTTTGGTAGTAGACCTAATTCTATACGTGGACAAAGTCGCGGGTAACAGCTAGTTATAGATCTGAGTAGGTACATCTAACCTCATTATTTATACATATCTATTAGACCGACTTTCAAATCGTTGGTCGCATTATTGCAACGTCTTCTGTCCATGAATATGACCAACTATCACTGGGGGCTGACTCTGAAAGTGCAAAGAAAAGTTAGCTATTCCTTACAAAAGTTCAATATAAACTAGACCAAAGTGTACCTTTGTAACAATTTTTTCCGTTAATTCCTGAAGTTGGCTAATAGTAAAAGTTGGTCATTGTAATAACCAATATATACCTACTATGCAGGGTGACATACCCTGTGTATTTTTTTTTAATACGGCAATGAATCAAAACATCTGGCACAATCTGTCTGAACCTGCCTCTTAACCCCTATCATAAATTCCCACATATCTCTCATAGACACCACCAATTAACTGCTCGGACATTTTTGAGAGTGTCGCAGTTGGCGCATACGCGCTCGTTTGTCGACGCACTGAACTTTCACACCGTACAGATTAATTTTATTTTTGGGCACGGCTAATGCGAGCTACGTGCTCAGACTAGTCTTACTTTTTTCTTGTTATTTCTGTAACACTTTGTTACGTGCCGCCATTAGAACGGGTATTTGGGGGTTGCTAGTGACGTATCTATTTATAAAGCATACATTTAGTAATATATGTATTTTAAAATTACAATATATAAATACAACTAATATAGGTTCTTGGCAATAAATCGAAAATTTAAGAAAACAACGAACATATTTACAAAAAGAAAACATACATTTTTAATTAAATTTGACAAATAAATATAGAGATAGAAAAAGTGTCCTGTTGCCAAATATTGGAACGAGATACTATTTAATCCGAAAACTTTTGTAGGTTGGTACACCACTATAAATCAGTGGGTCGTCGGCGTCGATGCCAAGGAAATAAGATGAGATCGTGTTGGCAACACTGCAATTTATGTAGACGGTGGGGTACGTACGATACGGTATGCATAATCCGTCATGCTTATTATACCCAATCGTAATAGGTGGGTTACACTCGTTTAGCGTGTATCGTTTGAATCTATGAAGAAGAAACGTCACTTCACACTTATGCGTATGCTATACATATATACGTACGTATACTAACGTGCATTAAAGAAATGGTAAAGGATTATCAGTCTTGTATGTATGATCTTTGATACCAGGTTAAATTTTCCAGCCTTCATGGCTAATATACTTTTAAATTCCTATAATTTTAAAATCCGTGATTATTTGCACATGAATAGAGTACCTGTCAGTGATAAAATCAAAAAAATTGAAACAAATCGGCATGGACTTATTATTCAAACGGTAGCTTGCTTTAGATATAATATGGTAGTAATAAAACATAGGCTATATGATTATAATATTATATTATATTATAGCGGAGACCCCTGGCACAGGTATTCAATTACTTAATAGGGGCTCCATCATCAAATTATTGTATGTAGTATTAAGTATTTTGAACAATAAATTGAAATTGAAATTGAAATTGAATTACCACTGTGAATTTCATTGCGTCGGAGAATATAATTATAACTTCTGTAACTATTTTCAAAACAAATCGATCAATAACTTCTTTACATTTATAAAAAAATTCATCGAGGGCAAATATCACGACTCAATAAACTATTTTTAGAAAATATAAAAGTAGTAATTGATTAATTTTTTAGAAAATTGTTTTAGAATAACTTAGCATCTTCTATATACACCGCAATGAAGTTCACAATGGTCACTTTAATTTAATATTGTAGGTTTTATAACTAAATACCGATACTATACCAAAAACAAGCTACAGAATTGTTAGAAAACATTTTTGTTCATTACTGATGGGTATTCTATTTTTCTACAATAAAATCAGGAACTTTAATATTATAGGAAGTTACACCACAAACATTGCGTATATTTACTGGACTATAACATATTAAGATTATGATAAGCTCGTTGGAATTGTGTCTAAATATTATAGCTTTATAATTCTCAGCTACATTCGAAGCGATACATCACCTTTGAGTAATAGATATAGGTATATATACCACAAATATATGTAACAATTATTTTTAAGTGAATCGTGAACGTGACTATTAAACTTATACACAAAACTTTATTTACCAATGCCTTTGTCAAATCAATGGCTCGTATGACCCAAATATTAATAAACAACGTGCATGTCCCATATCAACTGAATTTCACCATTCACTTCGTACTTGCAAAATCCAGGAAAATGTTATGTGATTTTGTTGTTTACATAAACCAGATCGCTGAAAATCGGGCCTAACCCGAAGCGACAAAAAACATTTCAATGTTAAAATATGTTTGTATGCATTACATCATTCCTGCTATTACGAAACTCGTATGTTACTCGATTACATAAAATATCATTCGAGTTATAATGACTCTAAACTTTAACTTTATAATGACTGAAAAGAAAAGAAAAGAAAAGAAAAATGATCCTGGGGGTTTCCGAAGCGGTGGTGGCTTGGACATACTGGCCGACCGAAAAATGCTTAAGCCCTATTTTTATTTGACAAATTTATATTATTATTTTATATTGAACAAATGATATCATCTATCTTACGTTGAAATAAATGCTTCAAGTTTGAAGTTCTTATTATTTGGCAGATGTATTTGTACGCAAATACGCTTTTTTCATTGCAAAACAGGCCTCATAACCACACCTGATGTTAAGTGAAGCGCGCTCACCTCACCCTCTTTCGGGGGATTTACGGAAGCTATTAAAAAATGACATTGCAGCTATTAAAAAATGCCCCCCAACCAAACCGAATCCTAAACATGTACACTGCTTGGAATCAAACCCGCGACCTCCGATCTGTACACCTTATGTTGTTTACATTGAGCCACGGAGGCTGTGAGGCTGTTTATTTATTAATTATATATAGGTACATATATATTCAACGGCCTGTTTGGTGTAGTGGTTAGCAACTCTGACCACTATACCGAGGTTGTGGGTTCGAATCCCGCTAGGGGCATATGTTTGTGTGATGAATACGGACATGTGTACCCGAGTTATGGATGTTTTCATTGATTATAAGTATTTATTTACAAAAATATATGTATTTATGTAGTATCAACCATCTGGTATCCACAACACAAGCCTATAGTTGCTTACTGTGGAACTAGATGACGCTCTGTGTGTGTATGTCCAAGGATTTTTTTTTTTTTTTATGCACAACGGGTTGGTACTTGACCTCAATCACACCTGATGTTAAGTGAAGATGAGGTCGAAGGTGGAAGCGTACTGACCCGGAAACCCCCAACACATTTGGGGGACTGGCTATCTTATCTCTGACAATCGGAACACAACAATGCTATTAAACATTGCTGCTTCGCGGCAGATTTAGATAAGATGGAGGTAGCTAGCCAAGCGGACATTTAAAATGCCCTACCACCAACCAAACCGAGTACTTAAACATGTACCCCGCTGGGGATCGAACCCGCAACCTCCGAATCGTAAACCCAATGTTGTTTACATTGAGCCACGGAGGCGGTTATTATTATATAAATTATTAGTGATGGTTATCCGTCAGTGAAAATTATACTAATCAACATAAGAAAAGATCTGACAAGACAAATAAAATTATAGTAACATTTTGAAACAGAGAAACCTACAAAGACCTGCATAATACAAATTAACATGAATGTTTATGGGTATTTTTTATTGACTTATAGCAATTACTGAGTTCAACAATATACAATGAAAAACTTTCTTGATATCCTGAGAATACTTAGATTATATAATGCCGAGATGTAAGGCCTATCTGTTTCGTTTAACTACATTACTTTGTTCTCTGAATTAACTATATTCTCTGGGATTTTATATTTCAGCTGTATAAATATTCACAGTGGTCGGTTGCAGACACCTCGTAAATCTTTGTATGATTTGTGTGGAAATCGCGCGATGTCGCGCCGGCTTCCAGCTGATTCGAACAAGAATGTCTTTTGAGAGTACGGTATTTGTATGTTTGAAAAGTAAGTAGTATTAAAAGATACGAAATGTAAAGTAATTTTGATGTAACCGAAATGAGTAAGTCGCAATATTTTTCTTTTATGGAGGTTATAACCGCTGCCTTCTCTGTTGTTAACAATGTATGGTATAAAATGCTGCAAGAAAATAATGAAACTTCATTTCTCGTGGTGAATTGGAGATATTGTTGTTATAGTTTCCTGTGCATTATCAAAATTACTGGTAGGTTCTCTAAAACTCCTTTTTTTATAAAAATATTTAAGTAAGCAAGGTATTACTTTTCCATTAGCGAAGTTACAGTTTTAGTAGTTAAAGTTTCAGGTGAGGTAAATCTTTGGATTTGTGACCTCTTTTCATAATATGCTTCGGAGCCCGGTTGTTTTCTACTGAAGGCACTCGTAAAGTTAAGTGGGTGAGCTACAGGTTTAGCTTGAAAATATTGACTGTCGACTACTGACTGCTGATGGACTGTCGGGTGGCTACTATAATCTGACACACATCCACCAATCTGCACTGGGCCCGTTTAGTCCATTATGACTCGGGGTGAGAGAAAGATGTGCCTAAGCGGTGGCAAGGCTGTTAATGTAAGATAACCAAGTCTACGTCAAGTCTAAGTCAAGATAGTTATCTTTTGCATTATTTTAGGAATCAGTGAGATCAGAACGCGAAATATTATGTTATAGTTTGTTTTAAAATTTAGAGGTCTAAAGTGTACTTGTCGTCGTACAAAGCTCTCTCTTTGGAAACATAAAATTTTATTTCATACGAGTATTTTATGTGTGGTACAGGGGTCGCCTTATTTGTTGAACGCCTGCAAATTACAATCCTTCATCCGAACAAACGGGGGCGAACACAAAACAATTTCCCCGGGAACAAATTACAGCACTCCCGGGATGCCTTCTTTATTACACGAAATCACGTGATCTCGCGATAAACCATTTTTCATCATAGTTGTTTAGTGAGGCTCTATGTTCACACTTTTTTATCCCCCCGTAACGTTCTAAGAAAAACAAAAATGATGACCATTGATCAACGTCACTGTGCTCGTTACCGAAATCACGTTTATCATAGATCACATTTGTCTAAGGATTTAGGTATCAATTTCAGTGAAAAAGACAAAAGTCCTCATTGGGGATGTTTCAAAAGAGGACCCTTTATCGAGTAGTCAAAGTGCAGTTTCGTTGGGAGACGGTAAAGTATTAAAGCGAAATTTAAGGAAACTGCCGCGGAGAAGAGTCGCGAGCCACACACGACGAATTACGAGCGAACCCAGGACGCGGGGTTGAGTTATACGACCGCAATATATAATATTTATGAAATATGGGGCTATACTTGATAAAAATCTAGTTAAGTTTTGGTGGAATCTTAAGAAAATTTCTTATAATAGAAGGAAACTTCCTTATAGTTTTATATAGTTTAGTTTCTATTGACGATAATATTTCGTTATTTATTTGACAGTTTAAATGAGGTGGAGTTTCATTACCTCTCATTCAAGCAATGTCGATGCACTTATATTTAGAAAATCTCTGGCGAGTTACAGTCTACAAAAAAAAATTGTAACCCAGAACCAAACTGCAATCACATATTATGCTCGAGCAGTTAAAATTTACCTTAACATTTCAGAAAACACCTTACACTATTTATACTACGTAATAATTGACTAGGCAGTAAGGCAGGAAACAACAGTCCTTGGAGAGTATAAATTTCCATTAAGACCTAACTTAATTTAACAAACACGTGGAATGTGATGGAGACATAGCTGAAGAAAACGGCTTCTAGAATAAGCGTTATCTCAAAATACCTATTTTCTTCTCAATGGAATGCCGCAAGATGGCGCCGGTACGAGACGCGATTTGTCAAAAGGAAAACAAACGGCACAGAAATAGTTTCTGTTGACAATTTTATAGCGTACTGCCACAGTGCATATGACAACTAGTAGGTTGAGTCAAGCAATTTCAATATTAAAACCGGTTTTCGATAGCTTTTTTCATTAATGGCTAATGCAAATAGACCCACAAGCCTTTTACAATTTTTCGCAGAATGAAAATACCTGCTGGCCAGCGCCGTGGCGAGGGCAAATTGTCCTATAAAAGTGATCAAATCACGCCACGGGAGAGCTTTTGTCTAAAATTGGACATTTATAAGCTGTTGATGTGGATGTGAGAGTGTGACTATTTACGTCGTTACGGCGCATGAAAATGACTTGGTTTGTTGGACATGGAAAAAACATATATACATAAGTTACTTTTCAGATTAGGAAAATAAGTCTACGTTGGCGAAACTGCAGGGGAAGTCATTTCGAAAATGAATGATAAAACTATAAAAAATTACTAACCCATGCGTTTTGGTGACAAATATAAGCGGTCACTTGTTTTGTATTCGACGGGATGATGACCGTAACACTACCAACATTTTAACGGGACCACAAATATTTGTATGCCAATTTGGCAGATCACAGAGATCACATCCATAATAAGTTTAATGTCTCGACCTGTGTAACAAAAATTAATAAAGATTGATGCCATTGCAAGCTGGAAATTTGAACGCAGCGTGATAGTTGTCGCGTGGTAACGTGTACTGAAAACCGGTTTGATCTCGGAAAATAGTTGTGCTACCGTTGGTAGTTTTGCATATACCTAGTGTGACACCGCTTTAGCCCGTTTGGACAATTACGAAATGTTGTTGCGGACTAACAAATATGGATTATCTTCAAAATAACAATAATAATAATAATATTATTAATGTACAAGTTCGGAAGATTGTTATAATTTAGTATACAAAGACAATGTCGAGAATAAGTTCGTATATATACCTTTTTATATTGAAATTTTAAATAATTTTGCATGGATGGTAAACTAATTCTATTCAGGTTGAACGAAGCTACCGGTCCTATAATATACCTCCCTAAGTTTAATTGCTTTTTACTTAGTTCGTGTTTCCATCATAGAAAATGGACAGCATCAACTTGTGATTCATTGAGCCGAGCGGAAGTAGCATCACATTGTCTTCAAAAATATACGATCACCAACCCTCCTCACTTAAAAAGCATTTTAAATTACGGTTCATGAGATGCTGATTACCTGTGGGTTTCATACGATGTAATGAGACAGACAATATCAAACAAAATAGCCCTGAGAAAACGGGCATCAGCGCGCATTTTAATGATATATAGGTAACCATCAAACAATGGCAAAACAACGGACTTCTAATGAATCTTCCCGTTGAACGTCCCCAGAATGCGACCTACCCTCACCAAACCCCTTTCAAACACAAAAAAAAATAGTAATAACGAAAATAAAAAAAGAAATGCAGTTCAACTATATAGTTCATCCTTTTTTGAAATCGTTTATAAAGGCAACCAAACAGATGCGTATTCGAGAATAGGTCTTACAGCGGATGTAGAGAAGCCGCAACCAACTGTGCGGCTTCCTAAAACCCTTTGTAATTCGAGTAATAAAACCTAATAAGCCAAGTCCTTAGTGGTGAGGTGATCATAATACGAACGGAAGGTCAACTCTGAGTCAAACAAGACTTCCACAATCCCTGACAATATACATGCGGTTCAGATGTTGACTCTTAATTTTGTAAGCAAGGAGTTATGGAAAGCATTTCAATATCTTTTTTCCTACAATCACAACCTCGGATATTAAAGGAAAACTCTAATAAATGCGTACGAGTGGGTGCATATATGTCTGTCGGAAATACATCACAGTCGCAGGAGGCAATAAATATTAAGAAGCTAGTATATCCAAGTCCGAACACGTAACTAGTTTCTGTAGATATTTGTCTAAGCAGAAACTGCTCGAAGCGGAGGGATGCTTCGAGGTGGTAGTACATATACAGGGCGTCCCAAAGTTATGGGACATGAAGGGGAAGTACCTTAAATATTGTAGATAGTGAATTTTGCTCAAAGAAGACTTTATGTTATTTTTAAAAGTTAGTAATTCTGCATTCATAGATTTTCTAAAAATTACTTGCTTCGGCTGGGAATCGAACCGACTTAAATGTGAAAAAAAAAACACCCTACTTTTATGATGCCAATCGAAAGAATAGCTAAAAAATAATAACTCTGCCTAAGTAACATAGTATTTTAAAAGAAAGGAACAACATAAAATGATTGAGTCAAATTTCAAGAAAGTTATTTATTGCCGACGACGTTCGAAAAGTAGCGATATTATCATTCCAAAGATAGCATTGATTATTCGTAAATAAGTACCCACTTCATAAAATAGGTACTAACATAGTTTTCCTTATTATAAGTGCACGTGTAGATGAAATGATAACAAGAGGGATCACATTTTGAGCATTTAATTAATTAATTTACAAAAAAATACCTACTTAATTGACTACGGCAGTTTCATGTATGTTTTTTATTTGATTAAAATGATTAATTTCACGTTGTTCCTTTCTTTTAAAATACTATGTTACTTAGGCAGAGTTATTATTTTTTAGCTATTCTTTCGATTGGCATCATAAAAGTAGGGTGTTTTTTTTTTCACATTTGAGTCGGTTCGATTCCCAGCCGAAGCAAATAATTTTTAGAAAATCTATGAATGCAGAATTACTAACTTTTAAAAATAACATAAAGTCTTCTTTGAGCAAAATTCACTATCTACGATATTTAAGGTACTTCCCCTTCATGTCCCATAACTTTGGGACGCCCTGTATACAGTATTGCGATTTTTCATGCGATTTAAGAAAATCGCAAAAACGTCTAAGAAGACGTTACCACAACCAAAAGTTTGATATAATATGTAGAGAACACAAACAAGACAATTAATATCATAGCATAATATAACTGTAAAGAGCAAAAGTAAAGATACTTCTATCAGATAATTATAATTAAAATGTTCAGTTAGTTCAAAAGATGGTGTGGTTCAGGACCAACACGTCCCTTCCCCATAAATGTCGTAAAAATCGAGAGAACATAACCTAGAGAAAGAGCATCATGTGTATAGCAGTATATTATTTATTGGTGCTCCCAAAAAGTCTGCGATCTAATGTGCAGGCCCACAGCGATGATGAAAATAATGAATAAGAATATATATAAAAAAATATTTTTGGACATATACACAATGCCATCTAGTTCTACATTAAACAACTATAGGCTTGTGTTGTGGATACCAGATGGTTGATATACTACATAAATATATATTTTTTTGTGAATAAATACTTAATATAAATGAAAACATCCATAACCATGGTACACATGTCCGCATTCATCATGCAATACATATGCCCCTAGCGGGATTCGAACCCGCGACCTTTTAGTATAGTGGTCAGAGTTTCTAACCACTACACCGAACAGGTCGTCAATGTATATACCTAGTACTCTCTTCTGATATCTACCACTTCTTACCAATGTGAAGTCACAACGATTGTGATCACTGAAATAGGGAACTATAGGGATACACTCCATTCTCTAATCTGATTATGAGCCAAGTTCGTTCTTAGCACGAACAGGCAGGTTTCCTACCTAAAGATAACGTCAAGCATCCAAAAGGTATGATCATAAGGTTTTCTGGCCGACATGGATTGTAAACATTTTTGTATTAGAACCTGCAATCAGTACCCAAAATTAGGATTGGTGCCATTCTAGAAGTAGTTTGGAACCTAATCGTTTTGGTGCTCCTCACAGCAGAAGGGAAGAAATGCAGTATTTATCATGGTAACATTTAAAAAAATTAAGGTTCTAGCTTAACGAGACTGACGCTAAGCTCGTGATCGCTCGATTCGGGTAATATGAAGCAGCGTTGAGATTTAGTAAATCCATATTAGATGTTAAGATAAGTTTAGTTATACACGTATTCGTTTATCACTACCTAATCTGCGCAAGAATATAAACAATTATGTAAGTAACGTAAATGATGTTATTATGGACCGATGAAATAAATTGTGTAAGAGAAGGTATATAGAGTTTGCATCAATTGCAGTAACTTTTCGTTAACTTATAGAAGAAATTTACCCTTTTTGCGCATTATGGCGCATTTGTATTGTATTATTTTAAAAAAATAAGAGAATTTAACAAACCTCCTTAAAAAGTATCACTTCGAAATTACTATTGAATTGTTTAATTAACACTTTATACTTACATGACTAGTCTATGTCCAAAAGTAACGATGACGATAATTTTAATGTAAAAAGTCGTAAGTAATATAATAGTCACAGGTGTGATGTCGAAAGTCTGCCGCCGCCCTATCGAGGGTCGTTGAAGTTACGCGGGTAAGAGCGCAACAAGAATAATACAAAATGTTTTTCATTTTCTTTATGTCACCCCCGGCAGTCGTAAAGGCATTAAGCGTGACCAAACTTTTGTTTGATACGACCGATGTAAGTATGAGCGCAATGCCGTATCTCCTTACATTTTAAAATTGTTCAAAAATTATAATACTGTTGCAAAAGTTGTAATAAGTTAATATAATATAATTAATATAATTTACTTCGTTTCCTACTTCAATGCTCAGGCTGGCTGGAAGAGATCTCTTAAAGAGATAAGTCCACCTTTGAATATGACCTATTTTTTGTACTTTGTTATATGTAATTTTTTTGGTGCAATAAAGAATATTATAATATTATGTTTTTGTGGGACATATAACACGAAGGGTATGGCGGGCGATTCGGGCTCGCTCTGCTCGCCCGGCTAGTTATCCACAACTTGAGATCTGTAATTTTCTATCAAATGTTTGTATTTATACGAACAATTGCACCGAATGGATGTTTGAAGAATTTAAAGCTGTTAAAATATTTTAGAAAAGACACTACTTAATAAGTTAACTTACTCGAGAAAATTTTTCCCGTGGGCGAGTTACCGAACTCTATAAATTCGATTTTCATTGGGACCAATTTATGAAGCCAATTTTTATAGTTCAGTAACTCGCCCGCGGACCTAAATTTTCTCAGACGAGTTGACTTTTTCAATAAGGTTCCTGTTGATATACAAAATCTTCCTTTCAATAAATTTAAAGATACTATAAAACAGAAACTTATTAAGAAAGCATATTATAAAATATCAGATTATTTAGATGATAAACATTCATGGACCAGGCTTTTTCACAAATAATGAAATATTATAATATAAAATAATAATTTATAATTTTGTAACATTTTTTTTAAAGAGCAACCTTATTTTTTTTAAAGAGCAGCCTCTCGATTGTTTTGCTTGTTCTTCCCAGGGGAAAATTGCCTTTTGAACAAGCAGTAGCTTTAAAAATGTAACATCTGGCTATTTTAAGTGTACCCTGTGTACTTACAAAATAAAGCATTTTTGATTTGATTTGATTCGTAAGCCACATATCGAAAGTCTCCCCAACTCATGAATATCCTGAAAATAATCCCACAAGAATATATTTATGCTTCTTCAAGAAATCGCTTAAGTACATTTATTGGTACCCGCAGTAGTTCTACGCAACTTCTATGAGTTTTATGGCCTATCTAGATAGATATGAATAAAAACCAATCTTCACTTTCCCTATTTTACCCTGATTGTGGGGAACGTACGGAACATATGTATGGGGGTGTTTCCAGTTTTGTCACGAATCGTGATCTTTAGGGAAAAGTATGGGGAAGGCGGAACATGGATATTCAAGGGATGTTAATTCAGCTGAGATAAAAGGACGGCCAATAAATTGTGTGGTAAAAGTGTATAGAGCTTGGTGAATGGTAAAATGTTGTGGAGCTGTTTACCATGAGAACTATTGAACCATAGAAGAAGTATTTTACTAGCGTGAGCCACTAAATCATGAGTAATATGATATAATTTTTAATGAATCCAAAATTCCGTAAAAGAGTTCTTAGCTGCTGATTTAGCTAACACTAAAAGAGATCATGAGAAATGTTGCTTGATGGTAATCTACTACAAATAAAAGAGTCCTGAATTAACAATTATGTCAAGAAAAGGAAAAAATATGTAATGTACGAAAACCTTGACAAGTCATTCACCCCAAAGTACTGGTAATAAAATAAGTAACACGCACTAAATCAAGCATGATTCACGAGTAGCTTCGAGTAGAGTTCACATGGTAACAATGAATTAAAAAAGTTAATTTGAGTGTTAACATTAGAATAGTGATAATTCAACCGTTGTAAGTTGTGGGTATACATGTGTGTAGGTACACTTATTAATGACTGGAGACAGGTTTGATCACAATTTCGCGTGGTGAAAAGTGACTATGCAGCCAGAAATGAAGCACACGAGTAAATTTACTAGAGTAAAGTCTATACTTGCAGATCCTAAGACTGAATGATTCGGGGAGCACCGACGCCAGCATATCCCCACACCAGTATAGGGAGTCCCATATACCTGAGCAGTTCGCATTATGAAGGAAAGGAATGCCATCCGCGTAGTGAAAATGATGGATATGTCGACTATCACCGTCATCATATCAGCTACAGAACGTCGACAAAGAACACTCTCCGGTCCTAATTTACTAATCAGAGGGAAAGGTGGTGGAATAATTTCATGCAATTACAACGCACACGCTGAATGATTTAGAATGATGGCCGAATATGAAATTGACTGGATTCGCGTTTGACCGCAATCGCACCTGAGGTGACGATGTGGTCCAAAATGTGGCACACCATCCCAGTAAATGCCTATTCACTCTGCTCTTGAACATCCCAAAGTTGTAGGATTCAGGAAAGACTGACTTCTGACAGAAGAAAGAGTTGAACTTCTTAGTGCGAATGTTCGGTATATTAACTACGAGTGGGACCACGCCTAGTGGTCCGAAGGTGGACGGACGACGGTGGAATAAAATTATGTAATTCCAAGGCGCACCCCCGAAATGAGGATGCAGCAGCAACTGAGAGACAGGCGACTTTGCGACGGCGTACAAGGCTCTACAATTTAGCAGTCATCGAATGATTCTCATAGAACGATCATCGAAGTGTCTTATAGAACGTCCTTCCACAGAATCGAGCGCAGCTAGTTGGTACCTCGCTGAACCATCCCAGAGGTGAAAGCAGTATTCCATGCACGAGCGGACCTGAGCCTGGTAAAGCACCAAAAGTTGTTTTGGTGTGAAATATCTCCTGAGCTTAAGGAGAATGCCAAGCATCTTAGCCGCTATTTAAGACGTTTCATTGTGTTTTTTTATTATAAATCTAATTTCTTAAAATGTAGAAGGAGCAGCAGGACGAGCCTCGTTTGAGCAACAGTCAGCCGATGCATCAAGGTGATTTTGAAAGGAATCGGCGAACTATTTACCTGTGTGAAATACGATCGCTTTCTGCATCTTGGCCTCACTAATTTTCTACTCCTGATGCAGAGTTATTATTATTTTCAGGACAACGTTTGCACTTCATACCGCTATAAATCGTTTGACCGCGTTCTATCATAATTTTTGTAAAGCTACCCACTAGGCATTTATTTGTGTTTTGTTGTCAACTTCATCAATCGCCAAACAGTTTAGCCTTGTCTGACTTTCAATCAATGAAGTACAGACTATTGCACAAAAATTTAAGAATACGCTTGTAAAATTTAACCTCTAACTTTCGATAATTTTTAGGTTTGAATACCTCAAAAGGTTAAACAGGAACCTTTATTACAACTAGTATTTATCGATAAATAAATATATTTGCACATACATACAGCGCCATCTAGTTCACAAAAAGCATCTAAGCTTGTATTATGGATACCAGTTGCAACTGCACAAATACAAACATATGCCTCTAGCGGGATTCAAAACCGCAACCTTTTGGTATAGCAGTCAGAGTTTCTAACTACTACAGGTCGTCGATATCTCTTTTTTTTTGACAAAGCGTGACTACTCAACTGTTGTCATGGTTTACTCTTAATCATCAACAGTCTAGCTTTATCCACAGGTTAGACGTGAAGCCTCTCCCATGGCGCGATGTGTATTGGCATCCATGGAGGATTTGTCCAAATCAAGCGTGACTCTGGACAGGCGCGTTGGCGATCACAGAATTTTGAGAGCCGACCAATAGACGACTGGTCCTATTCTACTTTCAGAAATGTACAGCGCCACTAGCGGAGAGTTAATGAAACCATTTCTTTCAAAGATTTCACGTAAATTGAATACGATAATGAACAAATGGAATTTGAACATTATAACACCCATGATGTACCGGTGATTCTATAGACGTGAGATCGGGTACTCTGTGTATTTACTTATACCTAAAAATGTAAACAAACACCTTCACCTAAATAAATCACGTATTTACAAACACAAAGCTTTTGGCAAAAAGACACGAAACCACAATAAACAACGAATTAACAGTGTCAATTACTTAAAACTACCGGTGCGCTATCGTAGCGGCAATGAACTAGCGAATGCGACCCGAACCTACCTGTGGCTCCGCTCCTAATAGCCCGGTAATAATATTTTATGGCCATTACCTTTGTAAACACGGATAAAATGCTCTTACGCGACCTTACCCTGTAAAAAACGAGCGACAATTGCGTTAACGGAATTTCTTTTTTCAAAAACAGAACAATAGCTACTGACGACACACTGTTCCTTTTTTGACAGCGTTCCTTTTTTAAAAATTCGTCACGTTCCTATTTTGAAGTCGCAAGTTCTTTAAAATCTCGTTTTGTTTGTTGGTTGTTGTTGTTTTTTAGATTTTTTTGGAGAAAGCATGGCACTGTATCGTTCTAGGAAGTCGCAGACGACGGGATGGGGATGTGCCAAAAAGAGATAAAGTAGTTTTATTGATCTATACGGACGTTCGGGCGGGCGCGAGTGTGAGTTGAATGAAACGAAGATAACTTGCCGCCCCAAGTTTTTCCATCCCTGTTCCTCCGCCGATATTTATGTTTGGCTATCCCTTGCGGGCCACGTGACCTAAGCAGGGTGTAACTCACCCTACAGCGGCCATAACTTACTCATAGCGATAGGCGGTACGGTCGCCGAAAAACACGTCTTTTTTATATTTTTTTAATTTTACCAAAACATATTTTAGTATGATTTTTTTTCATTTTAAATAGGTAACTAGCTGTAGATAATTATGTAGGTACAGATAAATCTATTGCTTCTATCATACATAGAATATCTACGTTTTTAAATTTATTTATCATATGAAAGATATCAGTCAAGACGCGAGTGTGAAATTTATTTATTTTTTTCTTTTTTTTTATATTTTACGGAACATCTTTAATATCATAACCATACCGGGAATTACTTTTTATTTATCTACGTTTTTAAATTTATTTGTCATATGAAAGATATCAATCAAGACGTGAGTGTGAAATTTATTTATTTTTTTCTTTTTTTTATATTTTACGGAACATCTTTAATATCATAACCATACCGGGAATTACTTTTTATTTGCCGTTCTTGAGCCCAAATGTGCATCCCATAAATCACGGCGCTCCTTCACTGTTTCTTTCTCTGTCTTCGTATCTCGTCTTCTTCGCACGCATTATTAACTGCCTGGAACTCACTGGGGGCTTTATCTAATTTATTTTTCTCTCAAAAATAAAATACAAATCTGCTGCGCTATCTATATGATTAGACAACAAAGTCGTGTTTAAAATTTAGATTTAAAATGGGTTGGCTATTTTTTTTTTAAATTAGAACGTACAGTAGGTACTGGCTGCTGAACGACGACCGTAACAGTTTTGTGTAAGCAGGTCTCGCCGCGTTTCCAGTTCAGGTAATGTCGTGAGACCAGCTTACACTTACCTATTCAGTGGATATGATCAATGAAATACCCTCTCTTAGGCTTAATCCCAGCAGAAGGGGGGCTATTGATTTTGATCAAAAAATAATATTCAAAATTATGAAATCAGATCAGGTTACTTTATAGAAATCTATTGTGGGACATAAGCATCTCCTATGGCAGAATTTGTGTCGCTATTTATATTAAAAATTATTATTAACGTACTATTTATTAACTATATTATTATTTAAAAGACTATTATTTTCAAATTCGCCACAAATTATAATTATAGAATTGTAGTAGAAATAATTTCATTTGTACAATTTAGGAATGTCATCCTTGAGTCGAAGATTGTAGATACGTTTTTGTCTGTTGTATACTAAAATAGGAAATAAATAAAAAATGTTCCACGAATATTACGCATTATTTTACTTTAAGAGATTAGCTTTGATAATTAATTAGTACACCAAAAATAATACTTTACACTGTCGTTAAAATAATGTATATAGATGTATATAGTTTAAAAATATTAGACTTAATACACCATATGGGTATATTTAACTTACTGTTTATTTGATATAACAGATTTTTGATAGAAATTGTGAGAGCGAAAGTAATCTCCAAAAATATGACTTTACTATAAATTAATTTTATGAAATAAGCCACCATGAAAGTTTTCATAAGAAACCATATAACGCGAATAAAACAATATTCGTATTATATAAGTAATCTAGAATTACTTTTACAATAAAATAAAATATTTATATTATTGCACACCAAAATTTACAAAATCTTACAATTCATAATTTTATAAGTAAATTAGGTATATTGAAGTAACTAACAGGTACCTACTTCAAATCAAACTAAAAATCTATTGCTATCAAATATTACATAATTTCTTGCACAATAATTAGGTTATTGAGGGGTTAAGTAATATAAATCCTTCAAGAAACTTACTAATTTAAAATACAAAAAAAAATATTACATTTTAGTCATGTATTTCACATTGTAATGTAAAATTTATGACCGTATTAATATTACTATTTAATTATCCACACACAAACAAATCAAACGTGCGAGGCCATAAATTATATTATCTGTTTACAAAATTAATTTGAGTCAGGCATTAAAAGTAAGGCTCACGACCGCCGCACAATCACGCCGAGGTGTTAACCGATCGTAAACGTCAACTTAACGATTACGATAGTCGTAAACGGGTCGTAAAACAAATAATTAGCGGTAGGAAAGTTGAGAGCTCCTGTCTCTCGAGTATGAATACTTGAAACGGTAAAAAAATTATCGGAATTGATCTTATACGAAAAGTGAAAAGTGAATTGAAAGCGTTACTTACTAACTATAGTTAATGTTATAACGTTAGATCTACAGAAATCAGGGCAATTAGTAACTATATAGGTAAGTAGGTAGGTAGATGTAGGTAATGGAATGTGTTCAAACGTCGTTTTCTTTGCTCTAGTAATTAAGAAAAATATAAATAATAATAATAAATACTTCGGACATTTACACCAATCATCTAGTCCCAAACTAAGCAAAGCTTGTGCTATGGATACTAGATAACGGATAAACATACATAAATATTTATATAAACATCCAAGACTCGGAAATAAATGATCGTATTCATCACACAAACATTTACCCCTCGCGGGATTCGAACCCGCAACCGTTGGTTTCGCTGATAGGGTCACTATCCACTACACCAATCAGTCGTCGAATTAGATTAAACTTATTAAATATAAGATTAAACTTTGTTTAAAAATGTTATACGGGACGGAACAAATAAAAATGCGGAACCAAAAAATTATACACGTAGTTAATAATAGATACCAATCATACAAATACGCTTAATAATAAACTACTTAAAATATTATAAACAAATAACTAAATACATATACATTACCTATACAAATAAAGAAATAAATAAAATAATAAATGCCTAATCAAACAAATCAAAGTGACGAAATGAGCACTATACCTATTTCTCAATCATGGGTATGCATGAATGAGAAATATAGTGCTCATTTCGTCACATTTCAATGTTTTTTTAAACTGTTTGAGATAATTATGAGTAAGTAGGTACTTGAAATGTTATCATTTAAAATAATTATTAAAATCAAAACATTAACACCAGAATTTACCTTCTTCACACTAAAAGCCATTGTCGCGCCATCTATGAATGAACAGTGGAACTAAGAAAAATATTCGATAGTTGAAGTTACAAGAAGAAAGTAAACTACTCCAGCTAAAGGGGAACTTCAAAATGTTTTTTAGGCATGGCCGAAGATGAAAGTGGACTTACCCGGAACCCCAAACTTATTTGGGAGAAACAAAACTTCAAGCATTTATTTTAACGTAAGATACATGATATCATCAAGTTACTGCAATTTACACGGAGTGCAACATTATATTATATACAATTATGCTAAAAAATATTTACAGGTTAAAAAAAAACTTCAATAAAACACTAAGTAAAAATGAAAAACTCGGAAATAAACCCGAACACGCCCTCTACTCTCCATAACTATGTAAGATAAAAAACGTGTTCGAGGTCCGAACCGTGCGGGAGGGTGCAATTATTATTATTATTAATTATTGGTAGAATAGATCTTATCTCAAACAGCCTGAATGTAACCATGCGATCAAAATTACTGCTTGGCAATAGACTTAGATAAATATGGTGGCAGCTATGCCCGGAAACGCATTTAAAACTACTGCTCTACCATCAACCAAATTGTAAGCAATTATTTTTACAATGTACAATACCTCACTTATATACGTTCCCAAAGCCATACCCAATACCTACATTTCATTACAATAACTTACTATAGCTTACGAGTAGCTATACTTGAAACTTGTCATAAAAATATCTATAAATAAAATATTTACTGTTAACGCTAAGTTAGCAAGAGATCGAAAACAACTCGATCAAACTAAACATAAAACTTCTATCCAAATGTATACAGTAGCATAAAGCTCCACTTGTCGCAATAAAATGATTTATCCCATAAAATAACAGCTGATCACCGTGATTACGCACAATACGAGCGATCTCATAATTTTACAGCCAATTTACAAACAATAAAAGTCGTTCTCTTGTCTTACACGCCCATTCGCCCTCCGATATCTCCATATTCGACGATTCGACGGCCAAAAGTCGTAACTCGTAACTTTTATAACCCAATAAAACCATACCCCACGAAGCTCGCAGCACGCAGTCGAGATGTAACTCATACCTGTCGTGTGTAGATGGCGCTCATAGCTCAGCGCGTGGCGCCATCTGTGAGTGAGTCAGCGAAGCTCTTTATGAGCCGTTTGAGGTCGTCACGTCGTAAAGTAGACGTTTTACGAGCGCAACTTGATGCCGCTAGTGTAGCGATGCGGTTGACGCGGATTCATGTCGATGAAAAATGTTGACATTTTTAATTTCATTACATAAGACTGAATTATTGTATGTGAAGGTATAGCGAAATTAGGAAGACAGTTAAATTTTTAAAGAATCGTGGGATATACTAAACAGCTGTTTCTTCTCTTTGTTCTGTTTGTCACCAGTTACTATAAAACGAAAACTAATACTGTAATTAATTTTTCATCTTTTTAAGTTATTGCCATTCGTAATATCCATCTACATGATCATAAATTAGTAACTAAGGTGTGACAAACAAAGTAGATATGTATGTTTAAAATAAAAATGAAAAAGAATTCTCGCAAAGCAAGTTAAACAACACTGAAAAGAATTTAGAAGTGTATTGTCGTGTTATATGAAGTGGCTTGCAATATACGAACTGTAAATTGCATCATAAACATTCGTCCGTCGCCTGCCCGCCCAGACTTCCCTCCCATTTTAAGCTAGAACTCAAAAATATGCCACTACGATGTGGTGGCGCTTTGACGATCGTGTAGCGCGACATCTGTTGGAAAGTGTATGAAGCTTTTGAAGTTGCTACCCAGAAATGAACCTTTTTAGTAAGGATAGATTGTAGATTGTATCATAATGTTTTTCTGGCATTAAATTTTAGACAAGAGTTTATTTCACAAGAGAATATATTTAGTAAATGATTTAGGTAGAGTAAATTGTTTGGATGGAATTAAACAATTGCTTCCTTCAATGAGCTAAATAGATGGCACTAGCATCGAAAAATGAGACTCACATGATGGGAATAAAAGTGAAATGTTTGATCTTTGTGAGTATGTTATAAAATTAATTATTAATTTTAGTTCTAAGTTACAGTCGCATTTGTTAAATGTTTAAATATGTAGAGTAGGTATATGTAAGTTACTGAGCTTCTTTGACCTGAAGCAGGTACTTAGGTTAGATTGAAAAGTTAGCTTAATTATTATTCATACCACGCATACCTACTTACCTATGTGAAGATAAATAAAATATTCTTTTAAATTTTTTTCATTCTACATGTAAATTACGAAACCCTATCGCGTGTGGTCCGACAATATTGGGCCGGTTTTTTAACAGTTGGTATAGATTTTATTTATTCATTTGGCTTCTGTTTATTAGCGACCAATCAGTCCAATAGACCATAGGAATTTTGACAAAAACTTTACAATAAATAGGTAAATATTGAGTTGGTGTACATTGGATTGGAGAGCTTTATTTTTCAGAGTGAATTCGCTGGTCTCTGCCAACATTATTTTTTGGACGACCAGTCACAGGTGACGTGCTGAAAACCATACGAGCATTTTTTCTGCTCACGTATACTTCGGATACAATTTTAAGAAAAATTCTACGAGTCATATTCTAGTCATTCTAAAAATTTGGAATAAGAAACCAAACAAATAGTATTCTAATTAATTGTGGGTAAATTTTAAAGGAATTTACACATTTTTTGAGAATTGGAATTCTAAATGTTGGTAATTATACATTTCAGTCTAGACCGCCGCCAATGAGCGGAAATCTTAGTTGATCATCGTTGCCAATTCATAGTGCGTTATTTTAAAATTCATTAAGTGTAATCTCGTGTGATTGCACTGTTCTCACATGTGGCGCAGGATATCGAATATCGCTGTCATATGACTCATCCATTGCAGTCTCGAACCTAAGGTCACCTATGGTTCGCCTGCCTAATATATTCTATGGGATACCTGTATTTTGGGTAAGTGAGTGTTTGAAAGTTTAATCTAATCCCAGAATCGCTTTTCCACCTTTGAAGTACTTGGCCGCTGCCTCCGTGTCTCAATGTAAACAACATTGAGTTTACGATTCGGAGGTCGCGGGTTCGATCCTCAGCGGGGTACATGTTTAAGTACTCGGTTTGGTGGTAGAGCATTTTAAATGTCCGCCGAGCTAGCTACCACCTTCCTATTTAAATCTACCGCCAAGCAGCAATGTTAATAGCATTGTTGTGTTCCGGTTGTCCGAGATAAGATAGCCAGTCCTCCAAATGTGTTAGGATTTCCGGGTCAGTACGCTTCCAACTTCGACCTCATCTTCACTTAACATCAGGTGTGATTGAGGTCAAGTACCAACCCGTTGTGCATAAAAAAAAACTTGGCCACCGAAAAGTTACTGTGCTTGTTGCTGTGGAGGTTTTGTTTTTGATGTATATAGGTAATATTCGCGTTGAGAGCATCGGTGGCTCAGTGGAGGAGACACAGTCTCCCAATTTGGGAGGTCCAGGTTCGGTTTCCAGGCAGGTCATGTACAAATGAGTTTTTATCCGATTATTAAGATGCCGAGATTTAATTACTTATGTGCTTTTATCCGACTGCACTTGAACGGTGAAGAAAAGCATCGTGAGGAAACCTGCATGTCTGAGAAATAAAAATTCTAAGGCATGTGAAGTCCCCAACCCGCATTAGGCCAGCGCGGCGGACTATGACCCTACACTCCCTCAATGTGAGAGAAGGTCTATATGCCTACAGTGAGATGTTTACGGACTGATGATGAAGGTAATATTCGAGCATTCCCAGCATTTAATAACAACTTTTTTTTATGCACAACTGGTTAGAACTTGATCTCAATACTGAGTGAAGATGAGGCCGAAGGTGGAAGCGTACTGACCCGGAAATACCATCGTATTTGGAGGACTGGCTACCTTATCTCTGAAAACCGGAACACAACAATGCTATTAACATTTGTTATTTTGGGCAGCAGACTTAGAAAAGATGATGGTAGATAGCCTAGCTAAAATGCTTTACCACCAACCAAACCAACTAAATATGTAATCCTTCGTTGTTTACATTCAGCCACGGAGGAGGTAGGTAATACTAACAAATTAAGTACCTAATCGACTCCTATGCGTAACTCCAAGCTCTTTACTTGTATTCACTGAAAATGCTTACATTATCCTCGACTACTACGACCGATAGATCATCATAAATCAGCATAGATACCTCATAAAAATACTAGGATGCTATAGCTTTTGTTTTTTTTTTTTGAATTATAAAACAAACAGTCGTTTATAAATAAACTAGCTTTCCTCCCGCGACTTCGTCCGCGTGGAAAATTTTATCAAAATACAAACAACCAACTTTCATCCCCTTTTTTATCCCCTTTGGGGGTAGAATTTGTCAAAATCCTTTCTTAGCGGATGCCTACGTCATAACATCTACCTGCATGCCAAATGTCCAGTGGTTTGGGCTGGGCATTGATAGATTACTATGTCAGTCACCTTTGAGTTATATATATTTAGATACTAAGTTTAAAAAGAACTAAGTTTGGACCTATAGTTTCCATAATTTCTATATTCTTATTATTTATGAAATATTAATATTACAATTTAGAAAGTGCAGTGGTAAGCCAAAAAATAGTAACAAACGACATTGTTTATTGCCAGGTACAGTCGACGATAGTATATTGTACACCCCTCAATTTTAGTGTATTTATTATGCTGCAGGGTCGTATCACATTTTTTTATACCTTACCATACGCTACCACGTACAAACGTACTAACTCCAAGCCCAATCTCAAGTTTCTAAGACCATTATAAGCTGAGATTATCCACAACAGAACACATATCCAACTTTCTAAAAGCCACACAATTACGTTCACAACCAACACTAATCCAGTGGAAACTGAACCTAAAAGTTACATACATAAATCCAATCTAAAAAGTTACTCGATATCTGGGGTAATTATAAAAGGAGAGGCAAAGGGGGGTTGAGTGACAAATCCTCGAATAAAACAACAAGGAAATAATTCCGAGCATAAATCGCCCTCTCAGTGTGAATAGAATAGCAATTATTTGGTTGAGTTGGTATTCCCGCATTGGTACTATCAAAATTGAAAACTTTATTAGTTTTAAAACTCACAGCTTTGTCGCTTACAGTGGACGATATAGCAACCAGTAAATAGATAATAATTATGTTGTAGGTAGTTACATTAAGAAAATGTTTGAGACTGGAGTGATAATGCACTATATTTTCGAGTGTCAACTGATAGATAGATAGATAAAGCGTTTATTTGCATATTACAGAAACACATACAAAAATATTCGACGCAACAATCAATCAAGCAATATGATATAAATGCAAATACTCTTTATTGCGCAAAATAATTTACAATCATTTTGATGATAATAATAGAACATAATTAGGCGGTTTTATCACTAAAAGCGATCTCTTTCAGACTGATTTCATCTTCTAGTTCCTACAATTATATTATACAAGATGATTTTATAAGCATCTATCTGTACATAAATAAGTATCTACAGTCGGGGATACTCTAACTAGAATTTGGTACCTTTGGAATAAGAAATTTGAGTTAGATATTAGTGAGTTCTCAAACAATAGTACCAATATCATGTCGCATTAACAACCACTCTAATTAGACCTACCTCGCGTTTCTAACCCACTAATCTTATAGGTTTCAAAGGGGTGTCGTTCGACTATGACACAGGTCTTATTTAAATTGTCGTTATTCCAGGATGTAGCTATTTGCAGTAGGTATGTAAGAGCCCCGTTATGTTGTTTAATTAATGTTGTCACGTTTTACATTTTCTAAAGAATAATGTTAAACTAAGTTCCCAATTCACAACGTCGGAGAAATATGTAGGTATAGGATTTTAAGCTGGTTGAGGTAAAATTGAAATGACTGAGGTTTCTCTGTTCTCTTCATAATATTTACGTTAAACAAGTTCCCAATTTACAATATCAGAGAAATGTAGTATATAAACTTATAGAATTCAAAGCTGGTTGAGGTGTTATATAAATAGTTTTGGGTAGTTTTGGTTCGTAAAAAAAATAAACTAAGAGACTTTCCCACAAAAAAACATCTAATTTGCACGTTTTAACTTCGATGGGCTCACTCCATATCATGTGTGCATTTCTGTATATTTCGTAATGTGAACCATGGATGTTGTTTCAAGCATTAAACTTTTATTTTTTGGAACACCCAAACGTTAATGTTTGGGATATCTCTGACCAGTCCATTTGAGATAAAGGTCGTAACGTTATAGTGTACCTATTATTTTATTTTATAATGTAATGATGACTTCAAAAATCTTATAGTAATCTTTACGTCATATAGGAATGAAATAGTTTACTGGGAATAGAATGTCATTGTAATTACGAATAATTGAAAACAAAGCGGACGGTAAATAAACGCTTGACCAATTATAACTATTATCAGACTTGACTAATTGTATACTAAATCGTACTTAGAACTACTGCTTTGAATCAATGCCTATGGGAGAAGCTATGTGAGTTCACAGCCGTAATTCTCAGGTAAAATCGAGTTACGTATGTATATGTATACGTTATGTATGTACGAAGATTTCGGTTCTTTCTAATACACAACTCTACATAATAAAGACCATGCATCCGGTTTTAGGATTTGTTATATTTTTGAAGAACACACTTATCAGACACACATCATACTCATTTATTCTTTCCGTAGGCATCTTCACACATCAACGGCCTCGATGTCTAGATATTAGGCATTGTCCATATTTTTGCTCTATTTTAGTACTTCTTACGCAAGAGAGGATTATCCCTAGGTATCGCACACTTGCATTGTCGGGACAGTCACTTTGCACTCGGCTCTGATAACCATGATATTTTAATAAGGAATCAATTTATATTTTTTTTAATTTCATATATGGGTACAGATATGAATTAATTCTGATTTTGAGGCAATTACAGACCACTTCACACCATTAAAAAAACAAAAACAAATTACACATTTTCATTTTTGTATAACTACTAAACCGTTAAACACAGGAAAATGTCTCTTTCTCTTACTATCAGGCGTTTCAACAATACCGCGAGAAAAAATCCTTTGGGCTATAAAGAAAAACAAATAAAGATAAATTAACGTATCTCCAGAGAAGATGAATAGGGGTCGAGAAGGCCCCAGGGTAAGGAAAAAGTTGAGGGCTCAACCCTACCCCGTTTATTTACTCGAGGCGCCCTCTGTCGCGGTAGTTTGATAGCTTTTATTTACCTATATAGCTATTTTAGCAATGAGCGGGAATATTGCGTTCCGATTAAGTGTAAAATTCTGTCTTTTCTTGCATACTAGCCGTGTTATTTTTTTTTATGCACAATGGGTGCTTACTCGACCTCAATCACACCTGATGTTAAGTGAAAATGAGGCCGAAGGTGGTAGCGTACTGACCCGGAAACCCCATCTTATTTAGGGGACTGGCTATCTTATCTCTGACAACCTGAACACAACAATGCTATTATCATTGCTGTTTGGCGGCATTTCACAGGTTATGTACGTTTTATATGTTCTTCAATTATTGAATGTTCCTTTTGCACTAGCCGTCTGGCATCATATCCCTTGGTTAGAATATTTCGCCAATCTTCAATCCTTTACCATTAAATAAAATCGCATTTTTCGTCGTGTGTGTGACTTCACTATCTCTAATGAAACTATCTATGGTTTTTTCTGTTATATTTGATTGTTATATAATATTTGATGTTTATAAAAGTATAACTAGTTCCTCAAGCGGATAGCGTTAAAACTGCAAAGAAATCCAACTCGAGATATGTAATTTTTACAGTACCTACTACTACACTGGATGCGTTCGATTGAAAATGTAGAGACAAGTCATCGGTACAAATGAAAGTTAACTAGAGGCTAGTACTACAATAGTTTAAATATTATTAAGTTGTGTATATGCATAAAATAATTAAGCCCGTGAAAATGCAGGTGCTAGTTAAAACGTGCGTCGGCACAATAAATAGGTACAAGTGGCATAAATCTTGAGGAACGCATGCGCAAAACGCTCCACGGTGCGCACTCAATTAACTACTGCGATTTCAATTAAAACGCCTCCGTGGATTTACGACTTTTCTAATTTATACACTTTTGCCGTTTGGACGCGCACTGGTTATTGGTTCGTGGCTATTTTCCGCTTATACTGAAAACTAGAATTACTTTTAAAGGACTCTTCCTTTGAAAGTAATTCTCGGATACACATTTCTAACTTTATACACTTTTCCTGTTTGCATCAGGTTATTGGTTTGCGGCTATCTATGGTTTATTTGTTTTAACTATTCTCATATCGAATTTCTTTCTAGGTATATAGTTCAAAGCTAAAAAAATATGTAAAATTATAGTAGGTATATATAAAATATATAATTTGAAACAAATGCTGCAGTTATTTCCACCTTATTGAAACCTTTCATAAACCATTATTAAACATTTACAAAATTAACCTCTTTTCAATGAGTATATTTCTAATAAATCCACCATAGTAACTAGTCTCAAATTTAAAATTGGTAGCCATGAATAATAATTTGGAAAATCTAATATATCTACAAAATATAAAATAGATGTGGTGGTGGTAAATCAATTTAAAATTTTCCTATTAGTGAATATGTTATCATATACGGAGGATAAATTAAGAACAAAATTATGCCTAGAACGTCATACATAATACCTAATAGTTGAGAAACATAAGGTCTTAGTGCGCTCGACCAATCATAATCATTAAAGCGTGGAGGCAATTAGGTAAGTAGCGGGCAGTTATCGGAAGCTACTGTGGCAACCGGCCCCAGCCAGTAATGCTAACTTGCCACGCGGGGCATGTCTGCTAGTAGTTAGCATAAACGCTACCACGCCCATCAAATGTCACTTGAGCGTGGTAAATTAAAAGTTTTCAGCAGGTTTATAACAATAACAATTTAAAATATTACCAGTATTTTTATGGGATAAAATGATGATCCACCATTGACGACAGCTGCTCGTAACTCGTCTGTCGTGATTAATAACAAAAAGTATCGTGTTTTAATTATCCAAAAATATTTTATCGCCGTACCAAATGCTCAAATCATCGTCATTAATTTTAAAAATATCTTATACATTACCTATAATTTCCAAAAAAAAATCTACTTTTCCATACTGCCATTCATACAGCTGATTCGGAATTTTATACTGGAGGTCGAAAATCTTTTTTTCGAAATAAATATTTTGAAACATGGTAATGTATTCCACTTACTATATGTAAGAACTCCCTTTCGGTTTAGTATTCCCTTTTCACTCGCCTTGTAGATATAATTATTATTATTTGTATCCTTTCATGAATGGGTCAGTTTCATGACACTCATTCGATGTCAGTCTTATGCATTAATTTTATTGTAATTTTGGTATACGTATGGACTTACTTACTATAATTAATTAATTTGTTTTATATTACTTACTATACTTTATACATTGTGTATTATATGTATAGATATAATTATATGATACGACATTGTAAAAGTGAGATGAAACAAATCTAAATCTACCTCATACCAAATGTATACTATAACAATTATGCAATTACTCGTACCTACAATATTTTCTAAGTTTCACATAAACTTAAAGTTGAACACTATAAATTAAAGGGACTAATCACTTAAACTAGTCCTAACCTGTGTCATAAAGCCTCTATAGAAATTAATAAACCAATAAATAATTACCTACGTGTGTATTCATGATCGATTAGAAACTTATTAAATATTTATTTATTACAACCAATACAACTCTCTGACGTATCATTCATTCATCAAAATTATTACCTACATACAATTTGCTGGCGCTCCACACAGCTATAACTCGATACCTCGACTTTTATGACAGCTCCGCGTCAAGTCGTAAACTAATATAATAAAAGTTGGTAGCACGAACAAACCGATAGATAATGAACTTTTATTGGTCAGTTTTACAACAGTCCCAGAGCGATTGTAAAGTGTGAGTGTTGTAAATGACAGCAACGTACCTACACGCAACCGCCCACTATTTGTATAGGCTAGTGGATTCTATTGTTTGTGGGAACAAAACTGTGATTGGCAAGTCGGTGTACAATAATGAATAAGGTGGAGTTAACACCAGTAAAATGCAACTTTTTGTTCATATAACATTTCTCACAGGTACCAGTTTCAAATGTAATGGAAAAAGAAAAAGATTATATACCAGGTAGAACCCGAAGGCAGTTTGATTAGAACATTTTACATAGAAATCGTATGCTCTAGTTTTGTGTGTGTGCATTTTCATTTATAAACGACGATTAATTGAAATACAGTTTTGTATGAAAAATCTTTTGGGTGTTTTTTTGTTGTTTTGCAAGTGTAAACTAATTACGTACCTATATAGATATTTACCATACGTAGATATGTATTTATGTAGAAATTATTGAATTCCAGTAACCAATTTAAAAATAAAAATTAATCTATGTAGACAAGATAGAATTTTTTTTCTGAAACTAACCCGTCACCTGCTCTTTTTTCACATACGAATTTTAATTATTATTAAACTCATGTCAACTGAAAAATCTTGGCAAAGCAATTACAAATATATACCTACAGTAGGTACTTATGTATGTATCAATACTTTATGTAGGTATCAATGCAAAATTAATGTATTGCCTTTTTGTACAATAAAGCGTTTACAAACAAACAAACAAACTTATATAATGTATAGTCAGGTTCAAAATTGCAGTCATATTCCAAGTTCAAATGATTAAATATTTTTAGACATAGACATATATTTATTTGACACCACGCTATAGCAACAACAATATTAATAAAAACAAGAAAATTATTTTCGAAAACCTTTGTATTTAAGAGAGAGAGACGAGCTTGACAGTTTTAATAAGGGATGGTTTGTGCTCGCCAAGAACAAAAACGACTGGAAACAGATGAGGGAGGCCTTTGCCCAGCAGCGGGACACTATGGGCTCTTAATAATAATAACCTATATTTAAGGTCCTTTAGGTACCTAATAGGTACCTAAAGGAGTACCTAGCAGGTCTCATTTTGGTGTGGTAAGATCTAATCAACACAGTTGGGGCATAACCTCCTCTGGCTGAGAGGGGCTTTAGGTCATAATCCACCATCCATTGCTTAAACTTATCTGACTGTACATTTTCGTAACGCATTCATCATTATTAAAAATAATCGTTTGAACTTAAATTAATCGTTTAGTCGCAATGTGTGTAACTGTGAATAAAAAATAAATATCCTTGGACAGACACACAATGCCATCTAGTTCCACATTAAGCAACTATAGGCTTGTGTTGTGGAGACCAGATGGTTGATATACTACATAAATACATTTTTTTTGTAAATAAAAAAACATGTGTAGGTACCCGAGTTATGGATGTTTTCATTTATAATAAGTATACATGAAAACATCCATAACTCGGGTACCTACACATGTCCGTATTCATCATACAAACATATGCCCATAGCGGGATTCGAACCCGCGCCCTTTTGGTATAGTGGTCAGAGTTTCTAACCACTACACCAAACAAGTCGTTAAATAAATTACACTCACCAGAATGTTAGATTATGAAAATCTCTCTTTTTATTAATAGTTTATTTATTAGAATGATTTCAATAAGACTTACAGATTTTATTTGAGATAACGGACAAAGTAATTTCTAGAACTAGGATACTACAAAATATAATAGATATACGTGCTAATAATCATTATGTAGGCACTGACGATACCCACTGGCAAAGTAACGTTTTGCATAGATATAAACTCCAACCCTACCAATTCTAAACCGTTATCCAGATAACCCCTAATAAAATTACGCGGCCGTTGCAAAATTTACGAGACATACGAAATATCGCTTTTCCACAGATATTAATTGTCATGGATATGGCTGCAAAGGACACTTTGAGTAATAAACAAGGCACTATCGCTACACGAACTGCCTACTTAATAGTAACTTTACAATAATTGCGGCAATCGATAAAGTTGCGAGTGTTCGATAAGTTACGAGTATTTGTAACTAATGGGGTCCCACGTATTGCCAAGTCATCGATGTAAAGTCTATTATTTACCGACAAATGGTATCAAATATGTTTTATCTCAATCACTGTATCAGTGTGGTATTTTTTTGATATAAAACATAGACCATAGAGCTAGTAAACCATTAAAAGACCTCACTGCTTAAAAACGAAATGGAGTGGCAGTGGACAGGGCACAAAGCTCGAAGAACTATGATGGCAAGTGTGGCATTAAAATTCTCGAGTGGAGGCCACGCACCGGGAAGCGCAGAGTATAGGACGTCCATTCACAAGGTAGACAGGCCACCTGATAAAGGTCGCAGGAAATCGCTGGATGCAGGCCGCTTCCAACCGGTCACTTAGGATTTCTATGGGGGAGGTCTATATTCAGCCTGTCCTGTGGCTCATATGATGATTTCGAAATGGCCCATCTAGCTGAGATAGCGTTTACGGCAAGTCTGAGAGGTTTGGAGAAACTTATGTCCAGCATTGTACCTGTAGCCTCTAAGACGTCGATTTAGGTAGGTAACTATATGAATTAGGTAATGTAGGTAACTTATACATATTTCGTCTAACAGATTCCTTACATTTCTAAGAAAATCAAAATACTAGGTACCTACCTACATATCCATATTTCATCGATAATAGATACATGACTGCCAGAGACCAGTAGGTAAGTAAGCCGTCCTGACCGAGTTGAGTAGCGTGCGCTTCTATATACGAGGCCAGCCTTTGTATACCCAGCCAGTGTAGAGACGTTCCCATGAACAAAAACGCATTCGTTATTTGAAACTATATATGCGATACTGAATCGACTATTGGGTCATTTAGAATATGTGACCAGGATGGCAATATGATCGAATTATCTATTGATTTTGCAAAGAACCCCGCATGTTTCACAGTACCTACCTTTTTTTTTATCACGTATATCACAGTGCTCACTTTTTCAGTATTTAAAAAATTGTTACAATGTCTGTCACTGATGGATAGTTCAAAATTCAAATACCTAATTATGGTTTATCAATGAAATTTCATATTTACTTCCTGGAGTCTTATGGATTCTAAATTCAAATTCACTACTTCCTGGAACTGCGAAGTAGCTTTCGGATATTTAATTTTTTCGTTTCTAATATGGCATCATTTCATATCATTACAAAAAAAAAACATATTGATCAACGTTGATCGGAAAAAGATACCTAGATAGCTTGGTTAACCTAGATTAAAACCATAGCTATATGTATATATATTTGAGCAACAGTTAAAAGAGTCGTGTAGAGAGGCAGGGCAGGTCGGGAGAAGAGATAGTATCGACAGCGCACGAACGGGATGTACCAGGGAAACAAAACTTGGAGACTGTACTGAAGGTATAAAAGGTAAATATTTGTATGAACTGTTATTGATAGGTAACTTCTTTCAAATGCTGTTATCCTGGTATTACTGCTATAATGTTTGGTTTACATTGTAGACACTTTATATAAAATTCAATGCACAATGTAAATACAAATAATTTTATAATAATTTGAGGCAGTTCAAGAAAAGAAACGGAAAACAGAACAGAATATTATACTATTGTTTTCATTTTAATAAGTATGCGGGTACACCTTTCAAGTTCCAAGGCAGCTGAGCTTGCGACTAGCCCTTCTACATAAGAAAGATCTCTCATCGCAGCACAGCTGGCGAGACCGGCCTTCGTATACATAATGATATATGCACCATCACACGACCGCCCGCGCCCCAATGTAACCTACTCCTTTTATTATAAAACAGGTATCTACAGCTACAGAAGCCTTATAAAATTGCAATATTTTAATAAGGTACCGCCGCTGAATATCAATTATTAAAAAAAAATTCGAGACAAAGCAACCATTAATGGGTCATGCTCATGCATTATGGAAATTTCCTTCTAATTAAATTGGGAAATTTCCGATTATATTTGGTAATATCGATTACTTGAAAATTATATGGGATGGTATATTGTCTGAATAGTATTAGTTATGTAAATGAATTGAAATCTTATATTGGTCGAGTTTCCTACACAAACTGTAAATTGAGAGTTGAATATCTTAGAAAATCATAATAAGATTTCCATCAAAGCTAAGAGGCTCGTTAAGGTTATATTGATGGTTCTTGCTATACGATGCCATAGCAAACTGACTTAAATACAACACTCCTTTATTTAGGGCGGGCGTCACATCAACAGCCTATACCTATCTAGTTTAAATTAAACAACATTCATGCTTCATATATTGTTCTCCATTTAAACAAGAAATGCTTTACAAGAGTGATGCGATAATTAAATTGATTATCGATTCCAATTGTTATCGTAAAAAACTAACTTATTGATCCATTGGAGTTCAAAAAAAAATAAAACGACTTCGTTAAGGTGTACTAAGATCCATTGAAGGTCTGAAATGGTCGAATTATCAGAGAATACATTCAGTTTTTATCAACACATCTGCTCCTCACAACATTTATGTATACAAAGGTATGTTTTAATTAAGTGAGAAACATTGCATGGAAGTAGCTATTATTTTTAATTGAAATCCATTGGCTACTGAGTTCGTTAATGTATCAAGTGTCCCATTTTATCAGCACTTTAATTGATAATATTTTTAATATGTTTAATAAATTCCATAGCTCATTTGAAATTACCATGATCACGATGACTTTAAAGTTTTCGTTAAGCTAATCATAAAATAAAAGCAAAGTTAATGTATGGGATCCATGCTGCAATACCTTACAAAAATTAAGTCGTTCAAAAATTCACCTCATACGATACGTCCGTATCAGAGCAACCAATAATTTTTCGTATCGGCTAAATAATTATCTGTTATCGTGTATTGGCAGACTCGAGCCGAGGACCGAAAAGATGGCCGACGTATATGGACAGCAGAATAAATTCTAAAAATTAATAGTAACATTTTATAAATAAATAACTATTAACAAACTTTTATAAGTCTTAGGTTATTTACCAACTAACGTTTTAGTTTATTTCGTATGATTTCCTTTATTATAATATTATAATAAAGGAAATCATACGAAATTAATTAATTAATTAGAAACATATGTTTCTAATTAATTTTACGTCTAATAACAAATATGGAGATGTGTAAATTTGCTGAGCAACTATAATAAATGTCTAAATCTCATATTGCTCGATTTAAAATTTTTCATCATTATAAATTTACCCTGTTATGTAAACCGTACCACCAGAGAAACAAGGAATTCAGTTTTTAGCGACTGCGAGGCTCTGGTTACCTTATTCGGCATCGATGGAAGAGACTATGGTCAATTTAATTAATAGATGTTCCCATCGGCCCGGGCGTAAGGCAATGAAGTCATTATGCATGCTTACGAAATATAAAGGCAGACCACGCGTTCTCTTTTGTTAAGTTTTATTTTTAACGCCTTTTTCGACGATACTCGTTAATCATTGAAGCTACGGAAAATTGTTCACAGAGTTAATAAAACAGTAGGTCAAGAATGCTAATGTTTTCCATATAGAAAGCTTATGATTTTGTAACATAATTGTTAGATGTACAAAGTATTAAAATTACTCAGAGCATTCTTCACATTTTGAGAGCAGAGGCGGTCGGGAAAGATCAAAGGTAGCTCAAGACTGGCTTAGTAAATTAAAACATTGCAAAACAGCTATGCCATAGAAGTCTCGCTTGGGCGATTTCAAAAATGGCGACGGGTGATGACGAGTCAGTTTTTCGCAACCGTCTCCACTCGATAAATAATGCCGCTGACTTTGACAAAAACTTACCTAGTCTTGTTCGGTGGCCGGCGGCGCGCGCTCCCCCTCACTCCGCATTCCGCCCCGCATTCGCCTCGCACTCTCCCCGTAGCTTTTTCTGCCCATTCCGCGGCGCCCGCGCCGGTCGCGGCGCATCGCGAACGATCACTTCCATAGACATAACCTAACTATTTACACGGCTACTCTAAATAATACCTACTTATATTTATGGCAATTTGTTTAACTTCACCGACTATTAAAACTGCAGGAACACGATCACGTTTACACTATATAAACTTATGCGAGAGTATTGAAGGATTAAGATGGCGCGGAAGGTTCTGTTTCACACTGAGTCTGATAAATAATAGAAAGACAGCAGGTAATTAATTTAACTTACGACTCTTTCTTACTTAGATATTAAGGGTACGAGACCGGGTCTCTTTGGTAGGCATATAATTTGTACAAAATATTAGTTCGTCTCGCCGCTGCCGATCTGGGGTGCTTTCGCACACAACGTAAAACGCACTACGTTTACACCTACACTATGTTACACGGAAGAGATTCCTACAAATTGCACTGGTTTCCGAACGCGAACATCTTCGACGATAGCGCGAATTAAAATATTAAAATAATTCAATAAATCAACAAAAACAAAACACCCGAAACACAAAAATAATACGACCCGTTTCTATTCTAGCATTCAACAGTTTAATGTTCGACCTATTAGAAAAACATTGTATCTAGTAAATAATTAATTAAAAAAAAAAAATCACAACAACCGAACAACACTTAACAAAAAATAATTACAAAACAATTTACAAACACGAAACCTAGAGACTGTTCGGCAGACTGCTTGTTATCACTGGATAGGGCGCGCATTTATACGGCCTTTAGTGTTCAGGGTGGCCCTGCGCGGCCGCCGCGGCCGCCGCTGCTGCCGCCGCCGCTTTCTGCGCTTGCGCTTGCTTTTCCTGTTCATTTAACTCCTTTATAGCCTGTATTTCTTTCTTTAATTTCATCCTTCGATTCTGGAACCATATTTTGATTTGTCTCTCCGTGAGACAGAGTGCGTGCGCCATTTCTATGCGTCTCCTCCGTGTGAGGTAGTGGTTTGTGTGGAACTCTTTCTCTAACTCTAACGTTTGATATCTTGTGTATGTTTGCCGCCCCCGTCTTCTCAAGCCATTCGCTCCTGTAACAAAGAAAAAAAAACAAGATAAATAAGGGATCATTGAGTGGGTTTGTGCTTTAGGAACTTGAAGTCGATGTCTTCAAGTGGCTTTTAACGTTCCTTAGCGTTTGTCGGCGCGGGAGCACACGCGCCCGTGAGCGTTTGAATGTTGAATGGGATTGGTTGTCTTACGCCGCTTAGTTCAAATGACGTTACAATTGCCGGTGACGACAGCTTCATTTCGTTCAGATGTCAATATTGATGAATGGCGCAAGCGATCGCCTTTGCTTGCCGCAAAGGAAATTAATACGGGCTGCAAACTTGATTAAGAAACACAAGCAACCGTGGAACCAATACCAATTTACGTGAACCAATCAACTCAGCTACTCAGTATGGATCGAATATTACCTTAAATGATCTGACTACACTACAGAAGGATTTAGCCCACCCATAGATAATTTTATAGGGACCTGCTTATTTCGATATGATGACGCTGTGATTAGGTGGGAATTCACCGTCGTCTTATCATTATGACGTCTACTGTTGAATGTGGCATCATCAAAATCAAATCAAATACGCTTGAAATAAGGCAGGTACATTTAATATCTTATAGAAACTACAAATTAGGCGGCCTTATCGCTAACAGTGATCTCTTCCATGCAAACCTATCATCACGGAATTCAATACGAGTAATTAAGTGGGTTAGAACAAATAATTTCCTAATTGTTAAGTACATCTGAAAGTTCTGCATATTGAATTCAAAAAGTGTTATCTTATAGGTACGCAAAACATTAATAAGTACAATATGTGATGAGAAACAATATTAACTAAATAATCTGAACAAATAAAATATATCCATACAATTCATACCAATACATACATGTTAATTACATATATATGATATATAATAATAATATCTATATATTATAATAAATAAATATATAAGTTTGGGGGGATTACTATAACTGGAAATATAGAATATATAATTTACCGGTCGAAAGTAAAGTAAATATAAGCTATTGAAGAAAAAGCACCTTGACTTGCGCTTTAAATATATTTAAAGACGGAGAGCGACGAATGGACTCCGGAAGAGAGTTCTAGAGGCGAGTAGCTTGCAAAGTGAAGGACTGGTCGTATGATTTAGACAAATTTTGAGGTACATACAGACGAAGACTGTCAGAGGAACGTAAGGGAACACTGGAAGTGGAAGACAGGAATTGAAACTGTTGTTTAAGATATTGAGGGGTCTTGGGATTGAACAATAATCGTTTTGTAATCGAATAAAGGAGGGAGAGATGTGCACATCCCTGCGACGACGAATGGGGAGCCACTTGAGTTAGTTGCGATATTCGGAAACATGGTCAAATTTCCATAGACCAAAAATGAACCTGATTGCAACGTTTTGTAATCGGTCGAGTTTGTTTATCAACTCTACTGTGGTATCCGCATGGCAGCAGTCTGCGGAATTCAGAAGAGGTAAGAAGTGATTGTGCTATGCATTAGCACAGTCACTTGCTATGCGTTATTTTTGCTGGTAGTAGGCAAGAAATTGCGCAGTCCATTTAAGGATTTTATTGAAGCAAAAATTTTCCTACTGAACTACTGTTTTTTTTTTTTTTTTTCACCACAAAGTTAATTTAACAAGTAATTAATTGATTATAAATTAGGTCAAACTGTGATGAAAAAAAAATGAGTTGGGGACACCAGGAGAGTTTTCTGTCAAAAATTATGCCAAGGTTTTTAACGTTCTCGCTGTACGAAATCTTGACACCATCAAACACAACTGGACGGAGGGCGCTGTCTTTTTAGGTCATCAGTCGGTAGTCTCTCTAAACCACCCAAGGCAATAGATCCATCAGTTCTATAACAGAACAGATTCCCATTACATCCTGCTGTATTTGATGTAATATTAACCTATGTAGCTGAACGATAATAATAATTTAGATATGATGAGAAGTTAAGTTTAGTAGTATACACTTTAATTTAGCTCCTGCCACCAGCAAAGCTGGGAGAAAATAATGTAAGTGGTATTTAGTGTCAAAACTCCCAAAATATAATTAATCAATACCGAACCACTCAGTACTTGAATGCCTTTGAATTGTATACCAAGAACTCGATTCGTGTTCATGATAACTGAATAAGAGGCCAATAGCCGTGACTCGCGAAAATTCGAGCAAATTTTGTAGGGTTGACACAACAAGTTATTTAGGATAAGTCGATAACATATTTTTTTAGTAATATCAATATTTCAGCTGGATAACTAATAAGTATCTATCTATTTAGACAGGATCCTAAAAATACCAAACCGACCTAGCTACACACCTATAATGTGTGAATATTTGAATTCATTTAAAGTCTATTTTAGGATCGTAGCAAGTGGAAGTCAGTGGTCTCTGCCTACCCCTACGGGAAACAGGCGTGACATTATGTATGTCTGTATTTTAGGATAATATAGAATGTAATATTTTTGTATTAATAACAATTGAACTAGCCTATATTTTATATCTACATAAATTATATAATTACGTATAGTCTTCTCTTCTTCAATTTAAGAGCTATGCTGTTGTCGGTGGAGTTACGACCAGTCTATATTTAATTAATTTTATGTAAAGTAATGAAGTTTAAAAATTTTTAAAATTATTTAAGTAAAATCCAAATTATAATAATTGACATTTGATAAAAATTAAACATTTGTAAAAACGTAAGTACTAAGGGAGTAAATAAGATATAGTTGAAAAATGCGTTTCTTTAAAAAAAATGCTCAATGGATGGGTATTTCATTAAATTCAAAACATTTAGGGAAATTATCGTAACAAAATATTTGTTCTCATTAATATTTCTTAAGCAATGCAGTTCGACGACATTTTCAGCTAAAACACATGTAGGTATGCCAAACTATAACATGCTTAGTTTTTTATCCATCAATAAGTTAACTGTGTTTAACAAAAGCTACCTAATTAAATATCAGTTAGTATTTATTGTTATTAAGATACAAATTAAAAATAGGGTTTTCTAAATCTAGACTAAGCGCTTGTTTTTTTAGGCTTAATTATTCAAAATTACATCTCTAATATATCTCTATAAGATAGCAATTATATAAGTCTGTTCTGAATTATATCTAGCTAGGCTAATTTGTTACAGTATTTTCCCGGGGCTACTATGTACCTGTACCAATTTAGAGCTGAGAAAATTGGAAATTCTATCCAGGTTTTGAGTAAGAATAACTGTCCTTCTTGTAGTGAAGGACGTAATTGGGTTAATTCAGTACTTATCAAGCATGTTTCAAATTGTTATTTGGCAGCCCTGCCATTATATTACCCGCGGGGTTGTGGTTATGTATCAAGGCTCGAGAGCTTTCATTGCATGCCGCTGCATTGCGTGCCCTTAATGTATAGGTATCTGAACGCACGCTGAGTTCTCGTATTTTTTTTTCGATTTTCGATGTAGTTACATTTTCATACTGAGTTAAATTTTAGCAGTCACAAAACGAACCTTTAAGGATGTTTATAAAAGTACTTAATGTTATTATTTTTGGGAGTGTTGTCTTTATTTATGTAATGATGTGTGTTTTACTGTTTATCGTGCTTTAGTCATTCTTTCGATGTTGGGTAGGAACATCAAACTATTGACTAAATCGCTTAGCATAAATCCTAAAAATCAGCAGCCACAAATCTCTACAAAATCCTGCGATGAGGAGCTGTTTATAAACTGGTAATGAAGGGAGTAGAATAAAGAGGTTTAGTAGAGCCATCTGTATACCTATAGATTCAATCATCATAGTATTAGGAAAAAATACAATCATAAAACACATTTCATAGGCATGTTTTAATGTATTATATAAAAAACGTGAAGGTATTACTTGTATTTGCCTTATAAACTGAACAGTTCAATAAACCAAGACCGAAAACACATTGCCCGCACAAAAAAACTAATACAAAAATAAACCATTTAGGACTCGGGCTCTTCTCACAGCGTAAAAGGGTTGCCAACCAATTTAATGGCTTAATTATCTCAAGTACCAAGATCAGAGCATTAAGGGCCACACGGTTTGCTATACAGAGGTTTATCTATGCTCTTAACTTGAACAGTTCAATGAGAATCGTGAGAGTAATGAGGAGAGAAATATATTACGTTATCACAATAATATATTGATATGTAACTAACTAATAACAATTAAGCTTTTAGTGTAACAATATTTAAAGTGACATTTGCAGACTCCGTGTGTGAACCTTCTGTCAAGAAGGGTTATCTTTTTCGACCGTATCTATTAGGTATGTGGGATTTTTAAGGCGTCACAGCAAGCTAACGGTTGTATATTTTAATTAATGAGGTACTGTCAAATTCGTCGTGATAGTGTACTTGTCATAGAAGGTTATACGTTATAAAAAGTTACCATAGCGGCCGTCAGAGTTTCTTAAGTGAAACAAAAAACCAATCGAAATGGCTTGAGCTCCTAAAATATATATTTCAAGTGACATAATAAGCAGCGGACCTGTGGCGAGCTCTTGAACCATACAGGATATGTTTATTTAGCTACCAAAATAGAATACTTCATTTAAAACTATGAAAAACTAATACTATTACACCATTTAGCGTGGCAGTCGTGTTTTGAGTATTTTTTTGTTATTATATGCAATATAAACATTACGGTCGATTGTTAAGAAGGTTTTAAACGTAGCTCGTGCTCCTGTTCTAAACTGTGTCGTACTAAGACGCAATAGGTGATATACGTTCTAAGGCGGGTAGTGGCGGCAATACGATGCTAGCTCAATAATTATGTGATAAATCCATATACAACCTCTATGTCTTTGCCTAATTTTGATAAACTTTCATTTCATGATATGTCATAGTAATTTCAATACAGTAGGTTCCTAATGAAAATGGAAAAAAAATCTGTCTTGCCAGAGCCCTCAATAACGTGATAGTTAACTTCCTCTGTTAATCTGAAATTAGCAGCTCGCTTTAGACACCACATAAAGTCATAATTACACAAATATTTATATAAATAACGATAAATTGTCTTGACAATGGGTGTTGTAATAGGTTAATATGCGTGTTGTCATATAAATGTACTCCTAGTTCGGTCTGAACCCAAAACCATTGATTTCGAAGGTAGAGTCTACTACCCACTGTCATCGAAATAATAACATTTTTTATTTATATGTTCTTTAACCCCGTTACACTCAAAAAGCAGAAATCTGTGAAAGAAAAAGAGTTTTAAAAAAGTATGTAGGTACCTTTATCTAATAGACTTTGATATACTGAGCTTATCACGTTTTCTCCATAAACCAAGTGAAACGAATTTGACACCAAAGGAAGGCAATAAAGATAATTCTTTCCTTTTCCTTTCCTACCTCTCCTAATTCAAGTCCCCTTACATCGGGGTAAGTGCAACCTATTTAATAATTAACAAAAATTCTTCGAGCTAGAGTAGTGGTTAATTGAGTGACGCTAATTACACAAGCCTTTTTAAGGGTAGCGCGTAAATAAAGAGACCTTTTCTTTCCCTTATGTATTAGGCTGTTCAGATCAGGTTGAACTGTTATTTATGTTGATTAAGTATTATGGGAACCTAAATCTTAGCAAATATATCGTGTTTATGTAAATTCTAAATTTATTTCTTATAGGTCTACGGGTCGTTTAGGTTCATTTAGAAAAAATATCTTAAAGCTTAAACCTTTTTATTGCTAAATTATAAATATTAAGCGAAAATATTTCAAATAAATGTTTACAGTTATCTTTCATTTGTACCACATAAATGGCAATAAATGATACCGTATGTCGATATTGGTAGCAGTTTTGATAAGCAAATGTAGTCGTTATGCGAAATAAATTACTATACAGACGTCGAACGGAATTCGATGTTTCTCTTTTCGGCATTAAACGACGGTTATGCTCTAAATAAATGTAGGATTCTGTTGATCATAGACAGTGTTACTTAAATACATAATGCGTATAATTGTAATGTGTATGTTATAGGTACATATAGCCACAAATAAATATCCTTGGACATACACACGGCGCCATCTTGTTCCACACTAAGCAACTAGGTTTGTATTATGGATACCAGTTGTTGATAAATAATTACTAATTACTAGTTGAAGATTTCAGAACAGAACACATTTCTTTAGTTTATTCATAAAATAACATTTATTTATATATATTTGACATAAAACCCCAAAGACAACCACATGTGCGAACTAATTAGGGCTACCACAATTTCGGTGTCAATTTACTCCTTGTAAATTCATCTCGAAATCCGGTGTATGCCATAAAAGCAATAACCGTGACACAAACGGCTTCATTAGTGCCGTAGGCGGGGATTGTGTCTAAAAAAAAAGATGTGTAGTGTCACTCAGAAACAGGGCCTTAATAGGTATATAATGACGCCCGAATGTTTCCGTTGTACACAAATCTGAAGAATATCATCTGCGTAGACGCATAAACGAGTTCCGGTTCGTTTGGGGAGGGTGTGGCGTGGAGAGTTTATATTACAGTAGTCACGATGTTACCAAAACAAGCACTATTTTCGGCAGATCCTACGGCCTCTATACTTAATTGTAAAGCAACAAAGTCGCTTATTGCAAGGATATTCTATGTCACTGGTATATATGCAGGATGTTAGGTATTGTCAGGCGATTATTCCGTAAATATAAAAGACTTTAAACTGATATAAAATACGTTACCAAATGAATAACTGGAGTACTAATGTATTCTTTACATTATAAATATAATAGAGTACATACGATGGGTCATGTACCAGCGAACCCATATCAGACGTGACTCTTCAACTTTACGGCTGCTCAGCATATATAGACAACGTTGCGCTTGTGTGTAGAAAGGTGGACTTATCTTTATAAGAGATATCTTTATAAGAGATATCTTTTATGCAACCCGAGAATGTGAATATGAAATATATACATAATATTAAATATGCTACATACCTATACATCGACATAATAATATCACGAAATATGATAACAGCACTTGATAAGAATTGCTCCGTCTAAATTCTTAGTGTCAAACATACATATTTCAGTAATTCCTATAAACACAGTAGGTACTAAAGAGTTAACCTAGTAGGTATCTATAGCCAGCCAGTTATTGGAATACTTGTCTGATTTCATTTAAACAGCATGATGGTCAAAAACCTCTTGGTGAAGAGATACGAGTCGCAATAATCAGATTTCAAATTATTCAACTTCGAAAGCAAAAAGAATGACATCTGTTCCGTGGAAATCGGCTCGAATCGTTCTCAAGATTCCCATCGCACAAGTGTCAGGTCCAACCCGTTTTGCAACACGTGTTACAAACAAAAGAAACTTGCTCAACCTCCCCCTTACCCCCCATCGGGCGACAAAAGGATTGCCCAAGTTATATTACTCGTAAAGAATTTTGGACTAAGATCTATAGGTTGTAAACCGACAGTAATTTACAATCGTCCCGCAATTGTGGGGGACATTCGCAACAACTGTTGTTTGCTTGAACGTTTTAATTGTTCCTAATTCGTAAAACTTTTCCACGTGATTTACAACTGTTGTTTTAGTGGATCGGTGACTTTTGAGTCTTACTGTACTTGTTTTTTTACCTCGATTAGATTATCGGCAAGGGGCAAGGGCATTCAGCTATACTAGCGCTGGGAAAATACGGTAAGAAATTAGCTTAGCTAGACATAAATCAGAACCGATTTATATAATTGCTATCTTATAGAGGTGTAATTTTGAATAAAGCCTATAAAAAACGATAGCTTAGTCTAGATTTTTTTAGAAAGCCCTATTATTAATTTGTATCTTAATAACAATAAATACTAACTGATATGTAATTACCTACGACTTTTGTTAAATCTTATTGATGGATAAAAAACTAAGCATGTTATAGTTAGGCATGCGTGTGTTTTAGGCTGAAAATGTCGTCGAGCTGCATTGCTTAAGAAATAAAAATGAGAACTAATATTTTGTAACGATAATTAGAAGAAATACCTATCAATTTGAGCATTTTTTTAAAGATATACATTTTTAACTTTAGCTTATTTAGTTACTTACTTAGTACTTGCGTTTCTTACAAATGCTTAATTTTTACCAATTGTTACTACATTTGAAACACTCTAATACAATTTTAAAGAAAATCATGGTTATTCGTTTTTCTGAGGCCAAACCATATTTTCCCTGGGCTATACGGGAAACGGTTATTTACTTACATCTGTTGGCTCATCCTTTATATGGTTCTAATGAGGATCACGATTTTCACGTTTACAAAAGCCGTTAAACTGAGAAAACGCAAACACTAATGATTATTAGTATAATTATTATGATTATGTAGTACATATATGTTATGTATATACATAACGCTTATCCTTTATCTCAAATGGTTAGAGATATCCAAAACATTAGATATGAGTAGGTATTACACATGTTAAAAGTTTTATGAGTGAAAATTTTATATAATATTCCTCTATTCATAGAAAGGAAGCCATGCTCGGAGTCTATAAAAGACAGAATCCAGAATGAGATGTTTCATGAAAGAATCGAGGTAATGGGCATAGATTTGAAGGTTTGTAGGCTGAAGGGTAATAGGCAAATCATGTTTGTCGCAGAACCAATAATGCTGGAGCTACCGGATTCTGGAGTGGGGATCGCGATTAAGTAAGCTTCAGTGTCGAGCGTCACCAGCTAGATGAAGCTGAAAGAATGACATGAAAGACTAAGAAGAGGCCTGAATCTGGCAGTAAACTAATATAGGCTGATGATGATAAAAATGATTACAAGGTGTGGTTTCGGTCTTCAAATAGAATAGAACCAACCCGTCTCTTTCCGTGGGTGTCGTAAAAGGCGACTAAGGGACTTTTCACCAAAAAACATCTATAACTTTGCACGCTTCAACGGCGATGGGCTCACTCTCTGTCACTAGTGAATTTCTGTATATTTCATAAGGTGAACCGTGGATGTTGTTTCAATCATTAGACTTTTAATATTAGGAACACCCAAACACTATTGTTTGGGATATCTCTGACCACCACATTTGGAATACAGATCGTGACGTTATGTATGTAGGTATGTACCTACTACGCTTGATAATTATACTGATAAATCATACTGAAAATAGTTTTTGCGTTTTCAAAGCTTACAGCTTTTGTAAACGTGAAAACCGTGATCCTCGCTATTATAACCATATAAGGATGAGGCAACATATGTAAAGTAAATAACCGTTTTCCAATAAAGGTCGTGACGTTGTGTATGTATGTATTTTGTTGTTTTTAAACTGCAATGAAGAGTAAGTTCATTTGTCTATATGACTGCGTGAAGCAGTTAAATTATTTTACCCTCGTGAGTATGCTATGGAAAGACACAAAGGTCTTTAATTCAGATGTGACTTGCAATTTTAGATATTAAATCAAACCACTAATGTTTTAGTTTCATAAGCAAAATTTACATTTCATAATAGTCCCTTTTGAAGATATCAGGCCTTCAAAATTTACAGTCCTTAATTTTGAGAAGAAGTCCAAGAAACTCAATGGTTATTGTTATTTTTGTTCAATAGGAATACTTTATTGTATTAATACAAATCAAAGAAATAACTTGACAATCGAGCTGCTAGTTCCATGCATTTTATCGCTCAAGTAATCAGATATTATTTAATAGTCCTTCGCGCAGAATTTGCTTTTAATAATAATCGTATATTTATCAAAGGCCAAGTTTTGGATATCAGCAGGAACCTTAATTTAATTTATCTAACATTGTTTTTAACTTGACTTACTTTTCTATGTAGCTCATTATTATAATTTGTCACAGATAACGTGTAGGCAGTCCCAGACTTAGATGTCTAGATGTCGCCGAGAATTGTCGCGTTTGCATATTTCAAAGGAAGGCTCGCATTAAAACGGATCACGTCGGCTGGTGTGCCCACGCGCACAATTTTCTTCGATAAAATTATGTAAAGTAGATATTTGCGAGCGAAGTCTAATGAGACGAATTAAGATAACATAGTGCGTTCCAGTGCACGGAACAAGCTCTACAAGTCAATAAATGCGTCTAGAACCCGGCCAGACTACGCTAAGACGGCACCTTACATGTGTTTATTTATTATATATATGTTATTATAGGTAAACTAACCATAGTAGAAGTTATGTAATCTACGGTATATATTTTCTTTGTACTGCACATACATAAAATATTTTGCAACAATTTGGTACCTACACATCTTAACCGAAGTCAAGTGTCAGGGGACGGAGGGCTAACAAAAAACCGACATACATAATCTTAAAAATTTGAAATCCTATATTTATGATACTTAAGTCTGAATTAGTAATTCATCATGCAACAGTTCTTTCCACTTTGAAACTAATCACTTTAATATCAACCTTAATTACGACAAAGCACAGCATTATTATCTTATTCCCTACTGATTGGGGCATGTAAACCGCACCAAACCGCTGACCGTTCGGATTTCGCGAAAATTTCTCTTATTACATATTCCCAGCCAACCCGATCGGTGGAACATAATAACTCAAATTGGTAACGCGAATCGCAAATTACATAATTGCTACGAGAACATTCTGGCAAGACATTTGGCCAGTGAAAACGGGCATGTACCTATACGTTGCTACCTGTACATACGTAGGTACAGTTAAGAGGACGGACCTACTACCTGGGTGGTCCACGAAATCAAGCTGATCGATTAAGTATATAAACAGAAGGCTATAGTATATTGGCTGCCGCCGCGCACCTTTTACTCATATCTGTGAAACGTGAATTATTATAAATAAAAGCTTACTTGAAATACGGTATCAATACCCGATGTAATTAAAGCAGTGTGCTTCACGAGCGTCAGCAAAATAAATATCATATTGATTTGGTGATTACAAGTTGATCATGTTGAATGGTTTTAGTTTTCGTGATAAATTGGAGACGTGCACAATCTCATCTAGATTCGTTTGGATTTTGAATTGTTACTCTTTTTTGATGTCAACATGTCCTGAATCCAATATTGGGATCCTCAAGAGCATGGTCTCTACTGAGATCGTTTACTTCATCTTCGATCACATTGTCACATTCCATCAGGTCAAATAGTAATCAGATGCGTATCCAGTCATTCATAAAAAAGTACCTATATAAAACACAATTTGCTGTTTCCAATCAAATTCATATAGTTATTAATATATTTATTATTGTTTCAATGTAAATTAATATTTGAACACGAAAGATTCCGAAATAAAATCCTAAATCGTTATAAACATGTCCAATTAGAACAGACGGTAGCCACACGAATTTAATCTAATTTGCTTAATTTTATTAAAATCCTTAAATATAAAACAATTTTCCCGCTATTCTAAGAGCCTCCCAATCAGACCACTAGATGTGTATCGACTTGAGTCTGCTTGTTATCTTAAAAACGGAATATGAATAATACATTAGTGCACTCGCTCACTCTTAAATTGGCAAAGCTTAATTGACTCAAAGCTTGAAAATGAAACACGGCTTCGGGCTACCTACGGCTTTCTTCGGCAAATGTCGGTGGCCACTTTTTATGTAATCTGTACCAGGCGGACTGCATAACGGAATCAATTTAAATCGGATATGTAGCTTCTCGTAGGTATACGGGATGGGTAGGTAAGGTCAGAAGAGTAGAAAAATTATGTTAAAAAAAATTGGAGTAGACGTTATTGATACTAATATTAATAAAATATAATGTCCTGACTGACTGACTAACCCAGAGATCATGTGGGATGATTTCGCAAACGTGTGGAATAATGTTGATGAATTTTGGCAAGTATGTTTCTAATTACATAGAGACGCAATAAAAAGAATTTTTTGAATCATAAGAGGGTCACATGTGGGGAGAAACATTTCAAACAAAAGTTAATATCTCCGAAATCATGGACTCTAGAAAACATTATTACCATCTACATCTACTACAAAAATAAACTCGTATTTCAGCAACGTTCATAAATATATCTAAAACAACGAATAGGTACCTTTATTTTATAGATTTCATTGTTTTTTCGAATAATTATGAAAATAACTTAACACGATTCTATTTATTATCATGGTGGATTGGTACCACAATTTAATGCTAGATGGCTGTAAACGAGCAATTTTTATAAATAAAAGCTTTGTTTTCCATTTCCTTTTGCTATCTAATATTATAAATGCAAAAGTTTGAATGTTTGTTTATTTCTATGTTGCTCAATCACGGCGAAACGGTTGAACGAATTTAGCTGCAATTTGGTATGTAGGTAGAACATACCATCGATTAAAACATAGGAGGTTTTTATCCCGATAAAGTGAATAAAATGAATGGACATATCGCAATAAAGTTACTCCACGCAGGCGAAGCCGGGGGCGGAAAGCTATGTTTTATATAACAATAAATTTTAGCAAAATTGTGGGTAGATAGCTTTCTACTCGTTCATAATAAAATAAATGATAACAATAATTGTAAACAATCACGAGGTAATGATTTTAATAAACCTGTAAAAAATAGGTACCTACCTATTGCCTGTAGAAATTATTTCTTGGTGAGTTTTTAAATAAAAATTAATTAAATGTGCAGTTTTCAATAAAACCGGGTGGTACTGTAACAAATTCAGTGTGATTAAACATCGCGCCCACCTTAACGCGGGGCGGGGCGGTTTTACGTGTACACCCGCCTTAATTAGTTTCAATTTCTTGCTAGGGTTCTTATTTCAGCTATATAAGCTCTTCGTGTTGCTGCATTATGTACAAACACAGCTCATTGAAAAAGTAAGTAACGTTTTCTAGTGGTTTATGAAGTAGGTGCCTATACAAGTACACATTGTTGGAAAACTTCTTGGCCACGTTTGATATCCAAATGTATAAAACCATATTAAGATTCAATTCTTTATTCGTAAATGTAAGTTTAAGTAATAAAATAAGAACCTATTAATAAATAAGATTAATGAAATTTACTTTAATAAAAGTGCAACAATTCATTCAACTTGAATTGTAAAAGAAATAAAAAGCGATTTGTTGTCAAACTGTCAAAATTCTATAAATTGTATTTTTTGTTTAAAATTTAGAGTTCTTCTTGTATCGTTTATACAGCTATGAATTACAAAAATGTTTAAGTATAAATATTATTACTGCGTCCACGACCCATCTTGACCCATCCCTGCCATCCAATACATGTAGGTATGTATTTTGTATTATGTGAAGATAGCTATTAAAGTAATTGCGAAGTATTACACGCCACGAAAAACAAGCCTCTCGGAGGCGTTTTACTGAGAAAATTATCATTTTTGCACGCAAAAATGGCGTCGCCAACCTGATTTTTTTTCTGGTTTTCGACCGAGCCCCTAGACGTTAATTTCGCGGTGCTCTGTAAATGCAAATTGCTAAATGACGGTGTCCAAGATCGACATTTCGATAGTCATGTCGAAAATCAAGAAGCCATTCTCGTTCGAATCAAGCCCCTAATTTACTGCTTATTCATTTTTCAAGTATGTTTGTATGTTTATAAACAGTCACAAATGATTTCGTACCACTTAGAGTAGGTATTTAGTATAAGAACAATCTGAATTTTTCATTATCATAAATTTTAACGATATCTAGCATAAGTAACCCCAAAGCAATATTTGAACCCTTTTGATTATATAATATGCGTATTGGCTCGATATTAGCTCATAGATCAGAGCTGAATGCAATAAAAATTGGACGGCCCTAGAGGATTAGGACAAACTCTGATGTATGTGACATGTGAAAGCCTCAGACTATTTCTTATTCTATAGGGTGGCCGTGCCATGCTATTTAAAAATCAATTTCATCGGGCACTTAGAAAACTATGCTTTAACGTCATATATGATGTACGAAACGGCCGTTCAGTGTTCATAAATATGATGAACATATCAACTGTTATTGAAGATAAATGGCTCTATATATCAAAAGTAGACAGATATTAAATACAAGGTCATATCCCCGTGTAATTTGCACAATAACCTCAAACAGCAATGACAACTGTACCAAGAAAATTGATTGTGGGGCGCGATTCAAAAAGTACCTACACATACCCATTCATGCAAATAATTTTAACACAAAGCGGAGCCGTTGAAGTCAACGCTAACAAGATGCAGCTGTTGCAATCTCTCAAGCAGAGTAGGTACATTTTGAAAAACTCGTTAGAGTTTTCGAAAATAGAACATAAAATGTGTCACTCCTTCCTCGATAAATCAAGCGTGATTAATGTATCTAAGTTAGGAACGGAACGCACCGCGTGACGGGGCAGTCCCTCATTGGGTGGCTTGGTCGCCATATTGCTCGGAGCTTGTAGCTGTCAAACTTTGAAATATGGCCGCTGGCTTTCTCAGCGCTGGAATTAGTGTGCGCCTTGTCTTAAAATACTCATCAAAATTAAGGAGGCTACAGCAAATGTAAAGGCTCATACGTAAATGCAACTCTGCAATTTAACATTCTTTAAAAAATATTGTTATTGTGTACAATCTTATTTTATGATTTCACGGGGCTTTTCAAAAATTGACATTTTGTTTTCGAGGTGTAAAATTATAGCGTATCACACCGACTACCCAGAAATAAAGCTTTTGATTTATACTTTGACATTTAAAGCCAAAACATTGTGTTTTTATTGCAATCTCTAATTTATTATCGTTATAAATGTGACAGGTTGAATTGATTACGAGGATAGCTGTTTCATAACATAGGTCTATTACTGCCTACAGCCTCTTTCGGATAATCTTTGGGAATCTAATTTTAAATTCCTTTTACCAACAAATATTTCTCTCTTTCCTTACATATTTCTTTATTACTTATATAATTTGTACCTATCTATTAAAATTTCCAACGAAGTCTAACTAGACTGTAATGTAAACTTATAAGTATTACTCTAGTAAAATATAAGACATAATAATCAAATTCGAGTCGATTCTACACATTTCATTCATAGATAGAGCTCTCCTATTTGTTCGTATATCTATAGTAATTAAATAAATAAATAAATATTTCGGACACTTAGGTACACCAATCATCTAGTCCCAAACTAAGCAAAGCTTGTACTATGGATACTAGATAACGGATAAACATACATAAATATTTATATAAACATCCATGACTCAGGAATAAACGTTCATATACATCACACAAACATTTACCCGTCGCGGGATTCGAACCCGCAACCGTTGGTTTCGCAGACAGGGTTACTATCCACTACACCAATCGGTCGTCCTACCTATTTAGGTATCATTATCGTATAGACAAAGGTACTTACAGATAATAACATAACATATAATTCACCAATTCCCGATATTACTTGCCTTGTAGTAGCGAAGTAGTGAAGGCCTAACAAAAGAAAATATACCTATAGATGTCTTTAGCTTTACCTGCCAGACTTACCACAAAACTTTATCGTTGCGGTAACAGCTTTGATTGCAGACTGCAAAGTAGGCGGGTACTTCTATCTAGTACTTACATTATGAATCACTTCTGTCAACCGGACCATTTTCATCTTTAAGCAAATAAGCTAAGGTCCAACAGTGGGGAGATAAATAGTGGGCTAAATTTCCGCGGCCCACTGAAGTGTCTGATCAACCGACAATTTGCAATTTATCGTACATAAAAGCGAATCATACCATATCGATAGTAATCTCGCTCGATGTTATTACTTATCTACAGAGTATCGGTGGAGTAGCGTCAGCAAATGTAATAACAGTAATTTATTATCGATTTCTTCAGCATCACATCCTATATAACTTGGTAATTTTGTAAATCCAAGTTAAGCTGAGTAGGTGTTTGTAGCAAGAAAGGTATTCAACAAAGCTTTCTATATGAAGCGTACTTACTATTTCTACATTACAATTTTTAATACATTTTATATAGCATTATCGTCGTCGTCGTCGTTAATTGTCATGGATAACGGAGTTGGTTACACAATGACTTCCATTGTCTACATATAAGATTATAAAACATAATTGTATTGTGTAGCTGTTAGTTGTCCCGAATAAAATAAAATAAAATAAATTAAAAAGTTTTGCATCCAAGTTTTCATATAATTGAAGATTAGAATTAGTAGGTAAGTGATATTATTGTTGATTATATTTTCAAGACAACTTAAACAAGACTGCCGACGCTACATACTTCAATAAATATAATAAACTATCAGTTGAAATAAAATCGTTGAGTTGCAATACTTCGAATGGCTTATTAAATTGATAGCCTTTTAAGCCCGATTCATAACAGAAATGGCTGAAATATAACTGTTGACATGGCATTGTCAATGATGTTTGTGGATTTTTGAGCTTGTTGTTAGTGTTATCTGTTAAAAAATATATTCGTTTATGACTGTAATATTTTCGTGCACTACACTGTTTTCTTTAAACAACGAATTTGCTTTTAGCTTAAACGGGCCGTAAGCCTGTCTATATTAAATAATAAATTTATTTCATTAGGTCAAGTAATAAGATACAATATCATTACCTAAATATGACAGTGAAAGAGAGTGAGGTAAACTTAATTTTTAAAGCATTTATTTCATCGTACGATACGTGATATTATGTGTGGAAGCAATTTAAATCTATTGGAAATAATAATAGAGCTTATTGCATATAGGTACCTGTCAGTAAGTCTTACTATTACAGAAATTAAATAGGGCGTAGGTAAAAATTAAATAAAATTCAAAAGATTTATAGTAAAGACAGCACACGATATACCCTCCTAGTAATCTTGAGATTTATTAAAATCAGACCACCTTGCCGCAATTGATTGGCAAATAAACATCCATACTGACAGTGTTAGAAAAGTTCCAGCACTGTGTGACTTGTTGTGAAATAATAATTAGGATTTCTTATTCACTTCAATGAATATATGTCCATATTTTATTATTACAGAGCACTTCAATATTACTCTCATAATTTAATAATAAACAATAAAGTACATAACTCACTTGCAGAAACCAAAGCCTACTTCTCTCCCAGTACTTGAAATTATCAAACTTTGAATCCTCAAGCTCAAGAGTTTGGAGTAAAATTTGAAACAGGCAAAGATACAATACAAAGTCACCTGCAAAGGAGTTGGTATTCAGGAGCTTCGGTAACCCAAGTTGGGCGGCGTAGCTGTGTAAGTTAAGTTAGACTTAAGTAAAGAAACCGCAGCGCCGCGCAGTCTGACGACCGACTTAAATCTTATCCCGTTTGAGGGTAGGCTACATTAATAAAATGTGGTAAAGTGTGGTAAAAAGATGGAAAAAACAAGTAATTGGTACTAAGATTCTCTTTGAATATATGATGAATAAATGTAATGAATAGCACTAATTCAATTTAACCACCTTATATTGTACAAATATTAAAGGAACTGTACTCCAACGAGTATGGAAACATGAAGGAGTAATTACTAGAGATTATTTTAGTCGTAAATTTTTTTAATTTTTTTTTTAATTTTAGAAAATGAAAAGAAAATAAAGGAATAAACGTTACGTTACCTAATCGTTTTGGAACATACATACAACACCATACAAATATTAGATAATGTACAAAGATGGATAAAATTAATAAATAAATAAAAATGTTGAATGTCTTATTGCACTATGACAGCCTCTCTTCGATACAATTCAATAGGTTATTTAGCCGCCGTTAGTTGGATTTTCTTACGAATAGGATAGATGGCTTATTCCATCTAGTTATACACTTACTTCTACATTGAGCTAGGAGCTCTGGTGGAAAGTGACCAACATGCCTGCTTAAGAAAATGCATGCGCAGCTCACCTGTTATTTAGACAGAGGTTATCGGATGAGTTCTGAACAGAGTGTAAGTGAACGTGGCCGTTGGATAATTTCTCAAACTCGAAGATTTTATTCTATTATATTTTATTTTTTATTTATATAAACTACATTGCTTTGCAATGTGGTATAATCAGGAAGAATATGCGACAAAAAACTACAAAATAATACATATTTTAAATGTCCAACTTTAGGATAGATATTTTAAATGTTATAATTTTTATTTATTACATATATAGCAAACAAGATATTAATTAATCTATATGTTTGCTTCTCAACTACTTAATTTAACAAACATTGCTTATATATTTAGGTAATTCTTTTTTCTCTATTCAAATAGGTAATTAATTGTATATTGGAATTCTTCATAAATAATTCAAGATGATACTGCACAATTTCTCTTAATATTATCCTGGAGCGATCCACATTATTTCCGTCGTATGCAGTGTGCACTACACCTAAACGTAAGTTTCGTCTTTGAGCCGAGGATACGCCGAGATTTTGCCAGCGTTCGAAATAAATATTCGAGATTTGCAGACTGTATTCAATGTTGTGACACTATAGTTTCGTTTGAGACTGTGAATCTCAACTCACATTTTGTAGTCTTTTGTGTTAAAATCATTTATTAATTTTATGTCTTTACAATTTATAATAAACAAAATATAAGTAGGTATACGAAAGGATACTTATATAGTTAAGCATCATCGTATTAAAAACAATGATCTTAACTCATCAATCGTGTGCCATACGGACTGAAATTCGATTCTTGAAAAAAGTCTTTCTTTCTTTGAAATAGATCGCAACTTCTAGGTACGTTTACTTGTATATAGAATTTTTTCTGTATTGACAGAGAAATATATCAAAGTAGACACCCGAAATAATGTACCCAAATTGAAGATTGGGCAATGAAGCTTTTACCACCGAATTATTGATTAGCTGTTATCAAACAGCTGATTATATGTGATTGTGTTAGCTAGCCCGGTGGATATTTAGAAATGGGTCAGGTTATAGCAACCAAACAGTGTAATTATAATGTACATCACTGGCAATCAAACCCGCGCACGTATGTATGTAACCGACCCTGTTAATACACAAGCTATGAAAATCAATGCAAATATTTTTCAGAACGCAATAAAAATTTCGTCTTACACGTGTCATGGCTCGACATCCATAAAACGCTCCCTTCCAAAACCTGTGTCAATAAAGATAAAGGAAAACTAATATCAAAACAGGAATAGGTACGTGATAAGAAAACATTTATTCCCTATGTTTAATGCATGATTTGTCATAATTTTCCAGCCTCCCCCGCCTCGGCCGTTGTTTTGTTGCGTCGAGGAAATGGGCGTATATGATTTATATGTTATCTTATTTATCTCGGATGTTGAGAAAAATTGTACGAAGGGAAACATTGAAGTATTTTCGGGTTTATTAACAAATATGCTGCCGAGAGTAATTGCTATTTATATCCTTGCTATCTTAATCACACGCAGATTTGGAGCGCCTATAAATTTTATAATTTCTTGAACATTATTCTTAGGCGGACTAGATACGATATCATACATTATTTTGGGATCTAAACAAACATGTTGACAACAATCTCATAAAGACTCAAACACTCATGTATGACAAAAATAATTGGCAATCTATCAAAACGTCTGAAGAATTTTTTATAAGCCCACGGTCATTCACAACGACTTCGTTGAGATATAAAATATTATTATGGTTTTATTTACACTGTACTTTAAATTCGTCCCTCCGTTCTAAGCTGTAATAAAGCCGCGAATCAAAAGTTGGCAGTAAATCACAATATGGCGTCCGCTGCCCCGTGTTTGCTCTCGCCCACATAATCCGTTCATACGGCGGTAAATCCATCCACCAGTGTCGCGTACAACACTAAATCATCATAAGAGAATCCCGCTCTACCTACTAACTACAGGTATACCTACCTATTTTACCCACGTATAGTTTGCCGATTCGGTTTGGCAACAACGCTTTTAGCTACGGAAGTAAGTTAAATGCACATTTCTCATGCTATCTAGGTAAAATAGCTATTAACTGAAAGTTTATTTCCATTTCCCAGAAGTTGTTCAAAACTAATAACGTTAAACCAACATTCAGATTCATTATAGAAGTGTCCAATATCGGATGAAGCGGCTGAAAATCCAGATTTATTCGATACTTTTTTTCGATTTACGCTCAGAGCCAGTTACTGAAAAAGTTTGCATCGTATACCAATCAAACGGCATTAGTTTCTGCGTTTATCAGCGCGTTCTCGCTACTGCAAAGCTTTGAGGGTTTAATCTGTAGTACACAGTCGAATGGAATTCCTATTCTCATTAAACGGGAGGTGCATTCCAATGCGACTTAGTAGGTACATGTCATCCAAAATAGTGCCAGTATAATTATATGCATTAACTTTGTTTAAGCAGCCATTTGGTTGATAAAAGCTTTTTATGGATAGGCAAATTTTTGTGATTTCAATTTCTTCAAATTACAAGCTTACAAGTTAAAAATAGTTATGAAATTATAAGTCATAACGGTAACTCGACGGCACGAATAACTCTCGAGGAGTGTCAGAAAAGAGTTTTCTCTACTGAAACGCATGATTTGAGCACGGCTCATTTGAATTGTGTTGATTAGTGATAAGATTAAGCGACCGATTCTCTTAGACTCTAGTTTCAAGAACTTATGAATTTATTAAAATAGTAACTAACACAACAGTTGCTCACGTAATATTTTATTTGTGGACCCACCATAGCAATGTTTAGTTGAGTGCTGTGAACCATTGCTGCAATTTGGCTTTTTCGCCCGATTTATGTGAATAACACAGCTCGCGGAAAGCAAACAAGTGAAATTTGTTGTTGAAACAAAGCTATTTTTTAGTTCCACCACTTTATATCAGTCACACGTCTAACCGTGGATTGCTTTGCTGACTGATATGTTTACAAACGTTATTCATGGTAAAACGTTTTTAAAAATAAATGCAATTATTTTTAAAAAAGATACAGTTATATCATGCATAATATGCAGCACTGCTTTAGTTCTTTAGCCACACAGAAAGTAGATTATACGAAATTTATTGTCAACCGTTGTTATTTTATGGCCTTCGTCATCAAGACCTAATGAAATGCAATTTACTGAGCTAACTCTTACACTAGACTTACTTACTTAGACTAATTTTCACTCCACCAACACGACTCGAGTCATCGAACTCAACACGTTCGTGATACGTGTGTGGCTCCAGACCCGTCGAACAATAGCGACGAAGAGCCCGCAGATCAGTTACGTTTGTTAAGCCCTGTCTGTCGGTACGTCAGCGGTTTATTGGACATACTGAGATTGAGCTGATAGCTCAAGCAAGCCCGCCAACGTTGTTTCGAATTAGGAGCTGGGTTGTATGTTGTATAAATTTCAGTGGCTTCCAATGTAGGTAGTCACCTCAAGTATTTTTACATATTTTATATTTTTTCTATTATCATAGATTGTCATAACCAAATGGCTATGGTACCTCTTCTGAAGCACTTGTTTTTGATCAGCAAAGGAACCTCAGCCCTTCGATGTGTGATCACGAATACGAATACGGTCGAAAAGTAAAATAGTCGGTCCCGGTTGTTTTCAATTGAAGGCAGTCGTTAAGCCAAGTCGATGGTCATTCTGACACAAATGCACGAATCCGCTTTGGACCCGCGAATTCAATTATGACCCACGTCCTTTCCTGACGAGAGGAAGCTGTTTCTCGGCAGTGAAGACATAAGATATTCTTTGTTATTCCACAAATGATCGATTTCTGAGATGTCGGATTAGATGTATCGCTGGATAATGCTCTTAGAAATATAGTTGTCTGATTCTAAGTAGGTATCTCCATTTGTCAACTACCAGACCATTTCTGACTTCTATTTAAATATATTCCATGTTTCATTGCTCTCTATTTACATAATCTTAACTTTCTTATTTCGAAAACCCCTGAATACTGAACAACAATGCCCTTTGAAAGCACAAAATGCAGTTGGTTGTCCATAAATATCAAGACATAATATTATGAATCAAATCTAAGCGTTGCGGAAAATTCTTCTATCTGAAAAATGTGAACAAATTCCGACGCTCTTAATTCAATAGAAATAATTTACTACAAACCGCCATCCATACTTTATCGTGTAACAGGACAGCTAAAAGAAGGCTCACAATGGGGGGCGTAGTACTGCAATATGCTTCACAATATCTAGAAAACTGTTGGTGTTTCTCCGCTGAACTAGAAAAACATCGAAAACACTGCATGTTTTAAAATTTACGATGTAGGCATCCGTTTGAATAAGTAATGACTTTTGATTTAGCTGTAGTTCCTACCATGCATAGGCGTTTTTTAGAATTCTGCGTTGATATAAATATTTAATCAAAATAAAGTGAAAGAAATTAAATAGTAAAAGATGTACATAGAATTGTAAGAACGACTTCGTTTTTCTATTCCTAGGTATATACCTAATGCTTTATTTTGAACATAACTTTATATTTTTAAATAATAAATATCTCAAACAGAATATCGTCAGCAAACATTGCTAACTCAGCTAGCCGGGTCGATTTGATTCAGTGGGGCGGCTTGCGCTTGTAGACAATGCTGATATGAGATATTGGTTTCAAGCGAGTCGTACATCTATCTGCGCTGTCGTAACCTTACTATGTATATGGTATAAATACTGCAAGTATAACGAACTAAACCAATGATTTGAAGTTACATCGACTAATTTAGGGTTTAAACGAAATGTTCTCTACACAGGAACACCTATAAGTATACTTCATAGCTGCCAAAATTTCAAGAAATTTTACCAGTAAAAAAGTGTCTTCAACGACTAATGAGATATGGTATGCTGAATTACACTACTCCTAAAAAGTTTCACCGAAGAAGGGTTGATCGAAAGCCGAGATACCTTGTGGAGTTCGCTCATCGTTAAAATTTTTAATTAAACCAACTCTGCAATGTAGGTACTCTGTATTCGATCAACGGTTCTTCGATTAAACGTTTTCGGAGTAGTGTAATTCGGTATACCATTATACATATGATGATTTAATGAATGTATAAACATAATATCTACGTAATAATTTCATATTACTATAATAATAAACTAAGCTGCTACTGCAGTCAAAAACATCGCTCGGTTTTTCATACCATTATAACATCCTGTAAAATATTCAGCAACCAACGAATAGGAATACAGAGATAAGAATCTCGTTTATATAAAACTTTTTAGAACGAACATTGAATCACACAAAACCCACATACATCATGTATTCAGTGTAGAATAGACACTACAGTTTTGAATACAAAGAGAGTTCCCTCCGTCTCTGTTGCAGTATCGCACTATTCCTGTCTGAACCCTACAATACCTAGGTTTATCTACAGGTATAGTTCCAGGGACAGTAACAATGCACTGTTTTAGAATGCTTTATACGTACACGACGCCCCTTCTATTATCCTTTAGTGGACTAAATTGTGCTTATTTAAACCTGTCACGATTCAGCTCTGACCAGTGTGGTCTTAGAGCTCTCTGATATGGTTTAGACCAAGTTTAAATTGCTTTTATTTATTTATTTCTCTTTTATTTTGTTGCGATAAATATTGAAGCAAAGAGATGATAGAGGAATTTGAAATTTGGCAAAATGATCTGTGATCAAAATTAATCATTAATGTCATAATTTTACAAGTATCAGTTATCGCTTTCCTATAGTGAGATAATTAGCTACGGTATCTTTTTCCATAAAATTGTTGAAGTCCATCATTTAACTAACATACACACACATGCTTAGCCAGAGCGAAATTTTGTATTTAAAAAATATTTTGTTAATGTTATGTTTTAAAAGTAAATATTAAGAGAAATTATATTCACTTCAAATAATCGTTTGCTCATTAGACGTACTCGTAAGTCTTCAATCTTTATACAAACCTGACGCGCATTATACAAACAGCGCTACTGTACCTGTTCAGCTAACCTATACTGGCAATATTAAGCTGAACATGCAGTCGACCGTACTTAAATTTTGAAGAGATGTGATAGCATTGTTGGACTATGAAGATACCTGGGACATTCCAGTAAAGATTCGGTCGGTCCTAAGCTTCATTATTAAATTCAATGTTGCTAATTATAATATACCATAGATTTAGAATATTATTATAGGTAGTACCTAATCCTAAATCTATGCAATGGATCCTATGACATCGAATATACTCGTATGCATGGGAGAAGGTTTCCTGGTGCACACTATTCGTCGACAATACAATACAATACAATACAAATACTCTTTATTGCGCAAAATAATTTACAATAATTTTGATGATAACAATGTTGTTCATGTCAGAGAAAATGCACGTTAGGTCCATATTCCGTAAATTCAATATCATCGGAAATAACATTAACCAGTGATAACCTTATTGATAACCTTACTGATAGAAAAAAATTGTATTCAATGAGTGTGCAGAATGCGCAAAATTGCTCTGATTGAAGATATGTAGGACCAAAATTATAGATTTATGCTGTGACATCAGCAGTGCCCCACTCTTATTACTATTGCCTTAGATGGTGGATTCCTTTTAAAGTCTGTTTCGACTAGTCGTGAGGTAGGTTATAGTATACGCACCTGGTTAATGGAAAAGAAACTGAGTAGGTATTGTACCGTCAAAGGAAACGAAATAAGACCGTCGATGACGAGGTAAATGTATCTTCAAAAAGAATTAAATAGAGTTAAAGAATATGTGTAGGAGGAGTTTTGAAAATAAAGCTATGTAGCGACGCAAAAGTTGACGTAGGATAGCGTGGCCGGAAGAATGCAGAGGCAAGAATGCCAGAAACTAGAAGTGTGTTGAATGAGAAGGCCGATATGGAAGAAGTAGGTTAAAGAAAAAATGACATCGATTGCATGAAACATGACATAAACGAAGTGGATACTCAGATCACGGCTGATATTAAAGAATGTAATTATATTGCTGTGCAGATAATCAGATATAATCCAGGATTTATCTGCAAACAATAATATAATGTATACTGGATTTGTAACAAAAAGAGCAAAATTTTCTAAATATACTTACCCCTGAACTTTTTACATAGACACTATAGTGCCTACTCAAAAATTCGGTTAGGTATGTCATGTAGAGAAACGCAGATATGTATATCTATATAGATAGAGATGCGACTAGGTAAACACTGGACTCGGGGGTCTGAATTTAGCCGTTGTTAATTTGTCACAGTGAATTAGCCACGGACGGGGGTAACTGATAGCGTTAGCATGTTGCACCCTATGTGGCGCCAATATGCTCGTAAATGTCCTACCAGGCCAATTTAATACCTATGTATCTAGATGATTATCTATTAAGATCTATGTAAGTGCAATATATTCGTAAATCTATTGCAAAAAGAGTGTTAAAATTCTCGACGAAGTGTGTAACTCCTTATTATTCCTCTTTGAGGGAACATTTTGCAAAAAATAAATAGATTCTTATAACTATAAGGCGACTTTAGTATAATAAGGTTTAAACTATTAAAATATTATTTGAAGATGAAGATAATACAGTTTTCAAGATGAAGGTAGTTAAGTCATACTTTAGGATAAAACTTCTGGATGTCAATATGCAGAACTTTCAGATGTACTCAACAATTAGGAAATTATTTTTGTTAACCCACTTAATTACTCGTATTGAATTCCGTGATGATAGGTTAAGGCCGCTAGTTTCTACAAGATATTTTGTTTTAAACCATAAAGCATATTTGTTTGATTTAAGATATGCAAAAAATATATGAAGCCAATGGCACCATAATACTATTTCGTCTCAGTAATTTGCAAACGCAAACAAACTATTCAAAAGCTTTAGGAAAGTCTGACCGTTCATTCCACAGCACTTTTTGACCGATACAATGCAAATCATAAAAAAGTTTGTACAAAGGACAACACTACTCGGACGTCGTATTTGAAAAGTTATGGGAATATAGTCGCTATTTTTTAGAAAATAAGTCTTTTATGTATCTAGCCACACTGGTATCGAGAGTATATGAGGTAAACAACACATTTTAACTTTTGTAACCTTTGTTCTCAAGATAAAGGGAGAAAGTTGCACAACGAACGGTCGGCTTTCTAAAATTCGATATTGTTTGTTCAAACAAAACTGTTTCCAGAAAGAAAGTTAACTGTATTTGAAAAATTGCATTGTGGATGTCGAACTTAATATTTAGTATCTGGGTAAGTTAACTTAGTAGATCGGTTTCGGTAATACTAAACATATGTAAAGCCTACATAAGGAAACTAGATTAATAAAGGTCGCTAATGAAAACAAACGAAGAACATATTTGATATGGTTGAAAATCAGATAAGTGCTGCAATGGTTTCATATTTGCTAAGATGAAAATTTTTCAGACTATCACCAACCACCAGGAGGCGGACGATAACATAAGAAATAGATATAGAAACGCTATGGAAATAAAAATCCCTCCTCAATTTCTTACTTTTGGGGGTGTTAGTTTACGTCAAAACTATACAAAAAATGTCAATGATATTTTCTGCCTGTATCTGATTATAAGAGCTTATTCATTGTAATATAAGTATAGTTCTGTCCTCAGCATTGTTTGCTAACAAGCCCGTCCAACCACACCCAGCCACGACATTCAGGCTAGAAAATCTACCTACACGTTGGTTAGAATTATATAAACTATGTCTGAAAGTATGGTAATAAGTAATGAACTTCAACGTAGTATATATATATATATATTATACAACAAGTGCATTAATATTCGCAAAATGTGAAGACATTGTCAAATATTCCCTCATCTTATTGTCCATTAAGTTAAACAGCGGAACTAATGTGTGAATGAAGATGTGCTAAAAGGCTATAAACGTTAACATTCTAGTTTACGATTGTCTTGTAACATGACAATAACGCATCAACTATCAAGCCTCATTGATCTAAATACATGCTCAGTAAATCATCGCTTCAGATTGAGAAATCAAATGAAATGAACCGATAAAACTCAAGTAGCGAATTCCCTGCTTTTAAACAGCGTCATTCGAAAGATTGAACACGCTTCTTATTCATTAATGCAAATTTTATCGACTAGCTTTTAGTGAGAATTTTAGTACATACGAGAAACCATTTGACATTGTTTCCGAACTTTATAAATCGCTAGCATCAACATCGGTTAAGTTCTTTAACTAAGACGCTATACTTTAGTCGGCAACTGGCAGCTGTTTTACATGATAATGATAAGTGTTGGTAGGAATTTTGAGAACAAGCACAAACCCAATAGAGTCTAGTTCATAAGTTACCACCCGACGCTGAGTGTAGTGCCGTATACAGAATTTCCACCTAATAAAAGGCCATGTTACGTGTAGGGAACGTTAGACACGCTATTATGGAACACCCACCATAATTAGACCTACCCCTCTCGTCTTAAAGTTGACGTGCATGATGAAAAGGGAGAAGACGCAGGGACTGTAGCGGATCTTTTACGATTGGTGGCGAAGTTTCACGTTGAACGTTAATTAGTGCGTGCCTCACGTTCTCAAGCATACTGGATGTATACGAGGGATTACTTGTTCTAGCAAAGAAAAATTCTGTGGTGAAAAATTAATAATAACGTGTATTATTTTAATATTTTACACATTACATAAATCTAATATTACATATGGATTAAAATACCCGAGATAGATTGAAAAGTAACTTTTACTACAATATGATTTCTGATTAGACCAAACCTTTGATACAATCATATTGGATCCAATAAGCCGTTAATGCAAGAGGTAATTTGATGTAGAGATTAATGTGCGTAACAATTTATTGACAATTATCGTAACCAACACCGCTCTGAAACCAATTAACACAAAGGAGCAATTGCAAATTAGACTAATTGGTGGATAGCTGTCTACATAGATATCCAGGAACAACCTCTATTAGGTTGATAGAGACTATGTGAAATGCGATGAAGATAATTTATTTTTGGATAGACTTTCTAATCTATTTGAACAATCCTCTCTAAGAATGAACAAATCCCAGTTTACTATTCCGAATGAAAAGATTGTCACAGCGAGATTCCTTGCCGTTTTGAATTGAAAATAAAAGGTTGGATGGTGCGTGTATTGTATTCCAATTAGAGAAGCGCTATCGGCTCAAAGGCGCTATGCAATGTTTTCCATGCCTATGCATATGCAAGCACCTGAATGCCAACAATCTATCGCTTGTCTTCAGGCTGCCTTATGGGAACAATTTCTATATCGCTTTTAAATTTAATTACATTTTATTATTTGTTGGTACAGTTTTACAGGTGTAATCACTGATGTCTAGGTCTTGATGAATAATGAGATTTCACGTCAATTACGAACGTAATTTTTGATCCATGTTGGAACTTTTGTCTTTGCTTTACTCCAGTGGTATACAATTTTAATATTTTTATCGAATTTATTTAGACGTGTTTAAGTATTTAATTAATATAGATTTACTTATATTGCTTAACACAAGGCTACGTTTCAAGTAATTACATTACAGCTATATTTCTCACGTCAGCCTAAATAGAAGAGGTAATCTATCTAAGTCCGTCCCTGCCCTCTCGTGGATCGTAAACACGCCTGTCAGGTTCTGAAGTCACCTCCGCTCCTGGGGAGCGTTTACGGAGTTACCTTTTATTAGGTGCATTTATGGAGGAGGCTCTGATCTATAATAAAACGAACAATTTGTGATAATTTGTACGTTGCCTGTGTTATTACTAAATTACGCGATTCCTTTGAGATTGCAAGAATTTGTCATAGATATTATCTCGTTTTTGGAGAAACTCATTTAGTACTCCAATACGGCCTTCAAGATACGTGATCTGAGTATAAAAATTTCGAGGCGAGAATCTACCATAATTAATCTATTTCTTTTCCTTGATGGTGATATATGATAGGTAGATCGTAGTATGGCGTATCGCGGTCTTCTCAATTATTATTTTCTATTGCATAGCTTAATCAAAAAAATTAGAAGTGCATTTTCAATTGTCAATGAACACAAATCTTAGACTCAGACGAGTCCAGTTATCTAGTTAGTTAGAGTCACTTCATTAAAAGGATCATTCCATGCAAACCTTCGTTACTCGTAGTTTATGGTGGCCCCGGCTATCGATCCCATTGTTAAGTCAGACAGGTGATTTTAATTGAGTTTTGTGTAATGTACCTATCTTACTGACTTTTAATGAACTGAGAAAACTTTTGTGTATTAAGTTGTAAATATTGATGAGGCGTATGTCAACAGATAATAAATTTAATGGATTGGTATCGTGCGTAATGTATTGGATTGGAATGTTTCACTTGATAAATCACGCGTGTAAATATTTACTAAGCAACATACAGTTTCTGAACGTCCCAGTCTATAATATTTGTTATTCTATGGCACGCTCATGCATTAAGTGAAGTCAACTTCAAATCACACCTGCAAAAGGTCAAAAAGTTTTCAAATTTCACACAAAACATTAAAATTCAAGTGGAGAATTAATAAAGAGATAAATAAATTTAAGAGCAGCGGGAATGTGGGTTGCCGTTACGGGTCCGGTTCGCTTTATGTGCATATCGAAGATGGATGGCGCGGGTTTGCGGCCGGGAGGGCAACGGGTGGGGGGAGCGCATACCGCCCCCTCCACTGCCGCGCCGTAATGGCCGCGAGTCGAGCCCCGTCAGACGACAAAAATGCCATAATAATGGCCCCTGAATAGTTTTTACTGCACCGCTCCAAATACTGGAGCCCTATACGTGACGACACGCCGGACATCTCCCTTTTATTGAGAAATTCGTCAGTTTTATAGGAAAAAAGTACATGTCGCAAGGGATGGAATCCGGTTGTGTCATTTCAAACACTTGATAAGTATCGCTCGGTAAGTTTTTCGGCGCAGAAATTTCAGTCGAGCTGCTTTCGTTCTGTATTCGATGAATGTGCGGTTTTTATCCGTCTTGGATGGCTCGGTCACCTTCAGGGCGGCTTTAATTGTGGTGAGCCGATAAGAAACTTCAGCCGAGTTGGAGGCTTGACAATACCTTATTAATGGCGATTCATTTCGAAGCTACTTCTAAAAAAATTTTGGTCGGTTTAAGCTCTTCGGCGGACTTGTACAAGAGGGACACTGAAATTATGTTATTTATAACCAACAGCGCCCATTTTAATTTCTCGACCTTTGGCCCAAACCAATCTCTTTTACGGCCTTTTAAACTGTAGTCATTATTTTTACAGTAGGTATAAATATCTACATGAGATACACAACAACAAACATAGCAGTTACCTACAAAGTTGAAACTGACCTAAATAAATCTAGCTCTTACAAATGCAAGCCACGTTTCCACGAGCGTGTTTCTCATTGCAGAAACCACAAAAGAATTGTTGCAGGTTTATCAGAAGGCAAGAGCAAAACGTCTCGAACCCATCCAACAGCTAATTAAAAACAACGATCTGCTAATAATTGGTAGTGTTATTATCGAGGCGGCGTTATTGAACGTCACAAAAGGTGGACCAATTAAAAGTTTCCCCGAATGTCCAGCCGGAGAAGTTCAGAATGATAGCACCGTCAATTATGGCTGCCCGCCTTGCAGCCAGCCAATTACCAAGCAGCCTGCCGATTGATAAAAACAGTTTCGAAAAATTCGCCCTAACAAATTTGGGTTATCTTCCGAGAGACCGCGGGCGCTACGTGAAGGTTGTACTTACCGAATACGGCCAACACGGTCAACTGTCGATATAATAAATTATAAGCAGAGGAAAATTATAAAAATTCATAAAAGAATTCGAGGCCAGAAAAGGATGCTGAAACTGCACATTTTTACGAAATCACTCTTATTTACAATTCGAAGACGTGGACTCAAAAAAACTAGTTCGCGCTTCATGTATGAACCATGACGCGGTCGCAAGAACAATCACTGGGAATAATTCATATTCCAAGCGCGCTGCAAATATCCAGCGCCGATTTACGACTCGCCGCTCTTGTTCTTTCTCGACCGGTATATTAGTTACTTTCAGAAATAATTGGATTTCGATTGTGCGAGAAAAAGGCATTTCGCTGCTACGTCATTACTGATGCCCTTTTGAAGACGGGATAAATCGTAATTGGGGATGTGTTGCGAGCGCTATCGAGGCGATCGCTCGTGTCTAATGCTATAATATTGGAGCTTAAGAAGGCTCCTTTCCTATTTAGTTTCCCGTCTGCGGGTATTTGAAGGGGCATGGTGCGGCGCGACACCTGTATGCGTTATTGTGTCGCATAAATTGTGCCATTCAGTCCCGCGGTGCGTCCCTTAGTTTATTGAACTCGGTATCAAGATAAGGTACAGCTTCCAGGGAGTAGCGGTGAAAATATCCCATAATCTTGTAATTTTTCCCAACTCGTTTGCATTTCCTGCAGCAGTTCGTGAGCAAGTTCCCCATGCTCTCATAATTAATGCAATTCAAATCACATCGCCCACGACTATACCAATTTATCCCAAGCTGGTGCATCACCTTATACGGCCGACGACTGCCTTCTTGTTTGAGAATTTCTCACATTTTGAATTTAATATTCAAACCCAGTATTGTCCCACAACTCATACCAAGTAATAAATCAGAGACGTTATCTCAGATTAGTATGTATGGAGGAATTTACGCAAAATCGAGCAGGTACAAGACAATTTTGAGTCATCGCACCAAATGCAATATAACTCTGCTTTATCTTATAATAGTGTAGAAAGAATACAACCGGTGGCTGTATATAATACACAATATGCGTACATATCTGAGGGTAACGAGAACGGCGGTATATTAGCACACAATAAACTTTATCTAAAAGAATCTCTTGTGGTAGTTGCTGCTCTCCTAAAATGTCTATTTTCCGCGCCAGCAATGGAAATGTCGCCGGGTCTGGATAAACGGGTGCGCGAGCGCATGCGGGCGGCGAGGCGCGGGGGGAGACCCGCGTTCTAATGAGGCGCGCCCAGCCTTCGCGGCCGCTGCCCTCATGCACGCACGCTCACTTTATGTGCTTAGGTATGAATTTAAATGAATACCTACGCCCATTTCAATTACGATTATGCAACTTATCGAAGGAAATCAGAATATATGATTGGTTTTAATCGTGTCGCAGCAGTTACCTCATCTTCAAAACGAGGTTGAAGACGATAAATCAAGATTAGTGAGGATTTCTAAACTGGACATGATAAATGAATGCTTGAATAAACTAATGACGTTTCTTAACTGGTTTTAAATTATACCGGCCTACCACTTCAGTTCGGGCAACTAAAAGCTTTCAATATTTAAAATAATCAAGTAAAGGCGTTGGTAAGTACTTTTTTCGCTCTAACCGTAAACCGACGATGATTTTAAGTTAATAAATATTAGCCAATAGCCACTTTGTACGTATGCTAGAGTACCCGGCGCTTGCTTTTAAACGAATTGCTTCGCATAACAATAAAAACGTCTATAGGCCCTTCCACACATTCTAATGTGAGTTCGCTCCTTCATTTGTCGGGGGCCAGCACGCAGAGGAAATATTTTCCCAAATCCATACAGCCTTAAGGATCCCATAAAGCAGCCGTTTTCCCCACGCGAAAGTATGGAAGTGAGATTTATATGGGGGACTTCGGTCTCGAGCCCGGGCTTTGGTATGATGAATTGACACTTTTTCAGTGGTGCCTACAAATTTCAACTCCAATATACGCACCTTGAATGAACAATGAGTGGTTAGAGTTGCGTCGTTATGGCTTGGAAAAGTTTTAATGTCTCCAATGAGGTAAAGTCGCAATAAATACCGCCATTTGTGAGATTAGTGGCTCTTTCAGGAAGTTGCGTAAACCGAAAAGGCATTAAGTGGTGTTAATTAAGTTTTACTATGTAGTTATGCGTATAGAGGTTTGTTATCAGCCATATAGGTAATATAAGTATTTTGTGATGCATTATGTACCTACACCTATTTAAATACGAATATTTTGAAAATAAATATAAATGAATTCTACTGATTTTTAAATTTCTTGCAGTAGCATACGAATTAAAAATTAATTATTAGGCAAATCACTCTGTATATGTATGGAATGTTCAGTGTTTATATTTTAATTTACTGTATAAACCGTCTGACGAAGCAAGCTCACGTGTACAGGGGGCTGGTAAAAAGTATAAACACATTATAAACATGAACGACCCGCCATGGCTTGGCGTCACGGAATCTCTGCCTGCATTTTTGCATACCAAATACAGCTATGATTTGTTGCTCCTGCCTTATCACATTGCATTAACTAGACTGGATTATTTACTCGGAGCTCATTGTAAAGGAATTTGACAAGGAAATTATGTGCCACGAATTGCTTTCCAGTTTTTAAAGAGTCCTGGAGAGAATAACGTTCAAAGAAATACATAATATTCTACATTCCAGAGCTGATTTAGGAGGTATTTTAGTAATAATAAGATAAGCACCGCTATAATCAAAAGTGGTCTACAGAATTTAAAATTATAATCGAAAACATACATAGAAACAAGTTTGGGTTTATGAATATTTGCTACTAAAAAATAGCGAACTCGATATATTCGAGATATTATGATGACTTCATTTTACCGGAGGTGCTTTGGGCAATCGTCTAAATTATAATAATAAGCGGGCGTGAGCTGAGCGGATGGCTTGTCTTAATAAAGCCATTATAAATATCTCGATACCTCAACGTGCGTCCACGCACGCAGACGCTAAATGGCAAAGGGTTACTAATTTTACACACACAATAATGTTGATATTATGAATTTAAATACTCAGAAACTATTGATTATATGATCAAAGATGTCAATCTTAAGTAAAAATAAAATTTTGACATCGCCCGAGGAAAATTTGGGGACAGACCTGAACATATAGAAATCGTCCCTTTTTGCGGAGGAATATAAACCTTTTTAGATATCATTGAAATAAAATACACAAGGGGCCGTAACCGGTGATTTAAGTGGTTACCAGCTAACAATAGTGGCCACAGTCGTATGAATAAAACGTATACAAATTTAATCAAAGAGAAATCTATTAGTAAAATGAGAAGTACGGAAGGGAGCGCACCTATACATATTCAACGAGGTACTGCATCACGAGCGAGCCAATTTATGCGGCAAGCCCTGAGAGTATCGTACTTTTACCTCGGTCATATGTAAAACTGGAGTATTTCTTCGCCCGATCAGATCGTCACCTGGTAAAAGACCTTTCTATTTATTCCTATGCCATTCGAACGCGGAATTTGAAATTCCAGTTCGTTTATAAAGCCTTACCGTTCGTTCCAGTAATGTATTGCATAGGTAATTTCATATGTAAAGAAGCTTAACAGTATTAAAGTCATTTAATATATGATATTTCTATTTGCATTAAATTGCAGAAATATTATTAACACATAAAATCAAGGAATTTATGGAGGATTTAGTATGTGTAAAGATCTGTGGACATAGCTTTGTGGATATTTATGATGGGAACATCATGAACTAGACAACTGAAAATAATTTTGTCTCATGTTTACTGCGAAATTCTTTCATAGCTATGTCTAGTTCGTGTTTTATATGTTAGGCATTATAAAGCCGCTGATGTTAGTTCCACTGCGTCGCAGCACAAGTTTCCTTTAAAGTATTAATCAAGAGCCATGTCGCGTTTTGTCTTTCCTTTTTTACTTCGCAAACGCATCTGCCATCTGCACAATTATATACATTAAAACTTAAGCTTTACATAAGTATCAACTTATAGGGAGGCATATTTTATTTCATTATTTTTAATTGAACAGCTTGCTTCCTTACTTATGCGAGCCTTTTATATTTTTTAATAAAACACTGTTATTTACATAAGTACGTACAGTATGGAAAGGGATGCAAATCGATCCATAAGAGGCTTATGTCCAGCCGTGGTCTCCTATAAGCTGTTGATGCCGAAGTAATTCTACCATAACATTAATCCATGTGGGTCAACAAGACTGTCTGATGCATAATATACATAATATTAGGTTTGATGCCGATAAGTCTTTATTTCTCCTTTGCGCATCATTCCTTCAATGGGCAAGGAACTATAAAGTCACCAAAATTGTCCACGTGGAGTGAGCAGTCAAAAACAGAACGTTGCGTAACGAAAACGTGCCTGATGTACTACATTATTACGTCACCAGTGTTTAAAGCTTCTTCAGAGATGGTATCGGTTACAAAACGACTTTATCTGGTCACGCTGTTAGGTACAGTTAGTTCGTGGAAGCGAAAACCGGCTGAAATATCCTATTTTGTTGTTATTTTGTACCCCTTCATACACGAGTGTGTTGGTTTGGAGCAATTTCTGTCGTGTAGGTATAACAGTAGTTGATTTCTGTTGAATTGCTCTATTAATCGTAATTTCTTTGATACACATCACAATCGATTTTCTGTTTATCAGTTTTTGTATTGACCACCCGCAGCTCTATAAAAAGTTCTGTTTTTCTTTTTAGTGTCAACATTTTTTTCGCACAAATTTTAACATGGTGTTGCAAGGTTTATGATGTAACATGACCTTTACTGTTCAACACGTAATGTGTCAAGGGAGGATGTAGTGTGACATAAAACAGTGTTGGTTCACACAAATTGATATTTGTAACTGGAAATTCGAGGACAATGTATATACCTGTCATGTACCTAATTAATCACAATATAAATATTAGATTACTGTTTACAATATTGTTTTCTATGTAGAATGCATGTGGCAGAGATGAGAATGCTAGGATAGATGTATGGTATGACTAGAATGGATAAGAATGAGTATATCAGAGGAAGTCTGTAAGTGGCACCAATAACAGAAAAGTTGAGGAGTAATAGGTTAGTATGGTTTGGGCACATTATGAGGAGGGATGAAAGGTACGTAACTAGACGAGTGCTAAGTTTGAATGTGGTAGGGTACAGAGGTCACGAAAGACCGGAGGTGTGGGTAGACGGGGTAAATTTGGGGTTTAGCAGCAAAATGAAAAATACTACAACGAAAAATAAAACAAATAAATAGAAAGATAACTATAAAATATTTTGGTAATAAATAAATTTTGTATTTGTATTGCAGGTAGTTGTTTTATTTTATGGTTGCTAGGATACGCGTTAGATCACAATCTCACCTGATGGATCATTATCCACTATCGTCACTACGATGTGGTCAAAGATGAAACGCGCGTTCTCAGTAAAAGCCCAATCACCCTACTCTTGAAGTTCCCAAAATTATAGGATTTCCGAAAGTTCCACAGCCCTGTCGCATTGTGAACGAAGAGCTTAGTGCGAATGTTCAGTTTATTAACGACATACGGGTGGAAACTCTCCCCGCGCCTTATAGTCCTTAGATGGAAGGGTATGTCATGTAGCATTTCTGTTTCTCATTTGTATTTATTTGATGTAGGTAGGTTGACATTAGGGCTTAACTTACACACTAGGTTCCTTTAACCAATATTAAATCTTATCTTCACGCAAAGGTCTGTGTTCTTCATCCTGTATTTTACTTGTCTTACCTATTTAGGTAAGGAAATATAAGGTTAGCTATTAGACGACCTGTTTGGTGTAGTGGTTAGAAACTCTGCTGCTATAACAAAAGGTCGCGGGTTCGAATCCCGCTAGGGGCATATATTTGTATGATGAATACAGGCATGTGTTCCCGAGTTATGGATGTTTTTCATTTATATGTGTATTTATTTACAAAAAAAATGTATTTGTGTAGTTTATCAACCATCTGTTATCTATAATACAAGCTTAGTTGCTTAGTGTGGAACTAGATGGCGCTGTGTGTATGTGCAAAGATATTTATTTATTATTTATATTATTTAATCTTCGTTTCGTATTGAGGAATACCAATGTAAATAAGTCTCATTATTTGTTCTTCATCCCGTATTTTACTTCTCTTACCTATTTAGGTAAGAAAAGATAAGGTTAGCTGAAAGAAATCTCTATTAGCGACAAAATACTCATACCTACTTATGTACTTTACCCACAGATTTTTTGGATTTTTGTTATCATGTGCAATAAAGAGCTCTATAGCTGTTCTTTATGAAAAGCTAGGCAGTATATATGCTTGAATTTCCAAGTTATGCAACGGTGTTCAAAAAAATTTAAATTGCTTGCGCAGGCATTATATGTGCCTCCTAATAGGGTGATAAAATGAAGAGTTTTTAATGTCTCATTTAAAAAGAAAATATTATTTTCCATACAGTCTCTGTTATCCTGTATATACAAAGGGCTACGTCCCGGAACGTGTAAGATAGAAAATAGATACAATATAAATAAACCCAGACAAGCCATCGGTGCGATGCCCAATGGGGACACGGCTTTTAGCAGTGATGATGGAGAAACTGATTTGGCCTACCTACGCTATACGTGGGAGAATATGGAATTTATTTTTAAAATACTATAGGTAGGATTTATAACATAAATTGCGTTATTTATTAGCTCGAATAAATATATCTCATATTTTTTTCTTTTTCACGTTTGAATGTGATTTATTTATGATCAGTTGACGCAATATGTGATGATTAATGAAATATTATGATCAAGTCTTTATGAATAGCGTTTCCCTTAGATGTAAGAGTACCTACCTAGTTTAGTTTTGACTTGGAAATTGACTAGATCAAATAATATGAAGCTCCATTTGTATGGAAACTGGATCTTATTGATTACCCTTAATTTTTTTATATCAGGTCATGCATAGCGTAGGGTTTCGTAGTCAGAAAATATTATATATATTTTACAATACCAAATAAGTAATTTTTACAATTGATTAAGTAGGTTTCATGAAAATTTTAAAAACCCAAATAAATGTCATAAATTAATCAACTCATTTAGATTCATTGTTAAGGGTATTCTATAAGAGTGAGTGAATCTAAGTTTACCCGGGTTTACTTAGGACTTCTGAGTAAAGTTGGAAAAATTACCGGTTTAATGTATCTAGTACCCGGAACTAGTATCGGAAAAGATTATGAAGACAGCCTTCAGTACATAACTACTGGACACACATAAACACAAACAACGCCGTCACAAATGATTTAATATTTAACTTTAAATAAAAAATATCCTGAAAACTATGTCTTGTTTACGTTTTTAGTATTCCGTTTTTTTTTCTTCGGCTACAGAACCTTAAATTGACCTTATTATATTTATCTTACCAACTGGCTCCGGCTGCACCAAATAAAAAAATACACGGTATATGAACACTCCTGCATACTTTAATAATTGCAGAAATCAATGATTAATTACCAATTAACTTGATCCAGTTCCTACCAGAAATATCCAGATAAATGGTAGCAATATAATAGAACCTTAGACATATTTGAATATCTTGGTGCACATCGGTGGCCGGCCATTGTTGTCCTACCCAGTATGGACTTAATTAAAGAGGGGTGGATAGGTGGAAAGATCTAGAGGAATTTAGATGGTCAGTGCATTAAAGGACTCCGCTCGAGGATTATTATCAAAGTGCTTCGGCGGTATTTTATGGTGATTTTATAGGGATAGGTTTTACTGTAATATGTGTATGGGGAAGATAATGGAATTCAGTATTTGGCTCTGTGGTTTTACTATTGAACTGCTGATGGAAATAGTAGGTTTGAGTCCCGCCGAGTTAGAAGTTGAAATATAATATTAAAAAAGGCTCTGATAATCGCAGTATGTAGCAGTGGTTCTATTGTCTTAGATAAATAAAAAAATGATATTGAATATGAAATTCATTAATCATAGGTCGTAAGTATTTAGAATAGATTTTAAATGCCAATTCAGACCGCCATGTTCAACTTATCGAACAGTTTCAAATTTAAAAAAAATGTGAGGATATTACAATAGTTAACGAAATCTATGCCCCATACCTATAGTAGAATTTTAAGTTTTCATCAGGAAATATCTCCTATTTTTACCCGACTGCCCAAGAAAGGAGGGTAATGTTTTTTAAGTATATGTATGTATGTCGTTCCTTTGGCGCATCCTGTAACCTAAACGGCTTGACCGATTTCGAGGTGAGTGGTGTCGTTAGATTCGTCTTGTTTCCTCGAGTTTCAGGGGCTACATTTTATGGTAAAAATTCAACATGGCGCCCGCTTAATAAAAAATATGCTGTCGGGTTTTTTGATTTTTTACTTAATACTAGAAGGCACTGCACCCTTTTCTTACATTAATAATCACGTGCTATAGGTACTATATTAGAACATTTTCAAACGGGAAAGTCATAAATTTATTGATAAATTTAATACAGGATAATCCTATATAAAACACAAAGTGATGACGATGACATTGAGGTTTTTCAGAAAATAACGGTGTATGAAAAATAATACATTAACTATATAGTTTACTCTTAATCAATTATAACCTTTATTAAATCACATGAAAGTTCAAAATCTTTGGCAAGTTAAAAAAAAATAAAATAAAAGTATTACTTAATTGGTCTATTGTAAGCCAGCTCAAGTGACAAAATTCGAGCCGTGTAAATAAGTTGCTGAGACTTCTGGGAACACAGGGAGATAGGTGGAATTATAAGAAAACAATGTGAAACTATAAAGATTACACATGCGCTCTAGTGTAAAAGAGATATATTAAAGTTAAATAATAATAACATAACTTTTAAATACATTTATTAACTGTACCTTCATTTCAATAATTATTTCCGGTTTAGGGAATAGGTCGTGACATTTTGTATGTATGTACTTAGCGGAATCTAACTTCTAACTAATATTATAAATGCGAAAGTTTGGATGTTTGTTTATTTGTTTGATGCTCAATCACGGCGAAACGGATGAACAGATTTGGATACAATTTGGTGTACAGATAGAATTAACCTGGCAATCTGAAAAACAGGTTTATTTTCCTAGTTCAGATGTCAGTCTCTCACAAGTGAAATAGTATATTTGGGCCTGAATTTAAAAAATAATGCTGTTGTTTAGATATTTTCTTACTATTTACCTTGTGTGTGAAACAATAAAGATTATTATTATTAACAATAAAGATTATTATTGAGATATAGGATATTTTTTATCCCGATAAAGTGAGTAGTTCTCGCGGGCTAAACAAATTTACGCGATAAGTTATTCCACGCAGGCGAAACCGGGGCGGAAAGCTAGTATTCATTAAAAACAATTAAAAACGAATACTTTAAAAGCTTCATATGATTATTTGGGACTTTAAGTAATATTCAAACTTTAGGTTATTCACTGAATAAACTAATGGAATTGAATAGGTATCACATATTCCACTCCTAGAGTAGTACAGATCTATTTCAAACAATGATTATTAACTGCCACTCCACATCAAGTCGTTATTTGCAATGAAATTCGGCTATGGGGAAATCAAGATGCCAAACTAGTATTTGTAGTGGTCAGTATAGGAAGCCCTTGGGAATAATAGCTATTTAGACCGAAACTTTGAGAAATTCTGCATACATTCCGTAGGTACAGACCGTTTGAAGGCGATACAATTAACTGTGTGTGGTCCAATAGACTGTAATATCTATGGAGAATTCCCGAGGCCGTATACCAATAAATATGAAAAACACAAAATGTAGGCAATTTCCTACATATATTTATATGCTTATAGTGAGAGCGACTGTCATCGGGGTGCAAATTTACTCTATACGGTGAAATTCATAGTGTACATATAGGAACTGTATAATTTGATAGTCTGTAGTTGTGCCTTGTAACAAATTAAATAAAATAAATAAAATATTTGAATACTTAGCTTTCCGCCCGTGACTCAGTTCACGTAGATATAGACCTGACTGTATGCGTTCATTACCCTTTGCCTGTCCCAAAGAACAAACTTTAAAAAGAATCTATTTTTATTCTTTACGGTCTGTCCGCAGAGAGCATTATGTGTTTTTTGTGAGAGTAATTAATTTGCGATTTGTTTTTTTTTTAATTTGCCCTCTAAATGACTTATCCAGACTCAAATAAATATATCTCTGAAAACCACATCAACATCCGTTCCATAGTTTTTCCATAAAACGCGTTCAAACATACCTACAAACCATTTACGATTTTATTACATGTAGATAAATGTAGATAGTGTAACAGGGTAGGTATAAGGTGTTGGTTAATAATTTGAAATGTGGTTTGGTTAAAACACCATAATAAGGATTTATTTTGGTACAAGACGTGACCATGACCAGCCATCTTTCTCCAAAACTTTCTGGAACAATATTAATTACTGGATATACAAAATTCTAATAGATCTCACATTTAATAATCTTGCTTATTATCGTTCATGTACTAAACATTACGAAAAAAATGCAGCATCAAGCTATTCATCAACCTATCGATAAACTGCCTGTTATATTACATCTACACATGAAAAAAAAACTAAGTAACTACTTATCCATCAAGATTAATAATTCAACAGAGCAAATGAACCAGAAACGCCGCGGTGAGTCCTTTTATGCAATCAATTAAGCACACTCATATATAATTAGGTTTTCTGATTCAATAGTGAACGTAACTCGTAATTAAAATAGTTTATTTCTGTCTGTGTACAGCAAAGGCGAGTTTTTCCACAACGAAAATGGCGCGACTCAAATCATGAGCAGCAGCGTGAATATTAATAAGAGTAGCGATTTTACAGCGTACCTTAGAAAATATCACAGAAAAGAAATGAGCGTTATTTGTGCTGTACATAATATGAAAAAATCTGTGGTAATTACATTTGATAGGTATCGTAATTTACTTTCGGAAATTGCCCATACGTCTAATATTGTTGGAATTTTAGTCTTTGAGGGTGAGTTCTTATGTGTACGTGAAATAACTGCCCAACTAGGTATAACTAATATTTAAATCATGACAAGGGCGTACTTTAATCATATTTGTTAATTGAACCTTTCTTGCAATAATCACTGTAAAATTACTTGTATTTTAATTAATTCAAAATTGTGTTTGCGCTTAATCGTAATTCTATTTAAATTGCTATGCAAACAATAGAGAGGATGATCATAAAACGCTGGAGATTTACTCGCTCCGCTCATAACCTTGCACCAGAAGGGAAGAGCCCGCGGAGTTTACTGCAGGGATATAAATTAAATGCTTACGTTTCGCTTGCCTTCTCCGCTAGTTTAATTAAGCGTCTCTCCTTTGTGTCTGCATGTGCGTAAAGGCATTCAACAACATGCTCCCTGTTGTTCTAAAAGGACCACAGGTTATACCCGCTTTTAGAAATCGGCATCTTTTAAATTGGACCAAGGAAAAATACTTGCATCAATCGGGAACCTCATGGTTGACCATAGAAAGTTTTGGTGTTGCAAGAATACACACTGGTGGCCATTTTTGGCAATACTTATTTCATACTACTGAATTTGATTTTGTATCAAGCTAAATCACCCCATAAATATCTACAAAACTATTAGTGTCATAGTAGTGAAGAAAATTGCCTTACAGAAATTGGTTGATACAAAACAAAATGATATAGATACAATATTGGCGGTATTCGTGCAACTCGCTCACTTTTATGGCGAAATACTGCCATCCAGTATACCAATAACTATGGTTTATTATCTACTGCTGTATGTGTTAAATAAATTGCCTAACACAGTTTGCATCAAACAAAAAATTGGAAACATGGCTTTAATTTGTCCAGAAAAAAAAATCGAGTACGTACGAACCAACATGTCGGTGGGATTAAATTCAGGAACACGCCACCCGATTAATTTTTCCGGAGAAAATTTGCTTTCATATCCGTTTATTTGTCATTTATTTATAACCCGGGTATAGTATTTGAACAATATTTTGTTTAATTTAACGTTATCCTATGCTGCTGTATAGGAAGCTTTTGAATGTTTACAGAATTACTTTCAAACAAATTTATGAACCTATACACAAAACATAGTTTTTAACAGACTTACTTTGGTCTTCATTATTAGATGCATTCACTTCACTTAGATATACCACTAGAACTATACACAAGCATTCTACAAGAGGTCTATTTTAAAACTAAAAAACTTTAAGCCGTTAACCGTTTCTTCTGCAGGTACGAAAGTTTTTTTATCCTTAGCGACTCTCTCCTAAACAATAGCTCAAAAAGCTTTTATCTTTTTTGCTTGCTTGAATACAACTCGAACTTTCTCCTCAGCTGGATAATAAACCGTTACGTCACTATACAAAGATACATAGGTGAAAAAAAACTTAGTTTGACTAAAAATGTCAAAACCTAGTAGTTAAGCACCATCGATCGAGCTATCCGATCGCTTGGACAATCATGACGATACTGAAAAACGGTATTCTTTTATCCTGGAATCTCTTAACGAGGTTAGTTTAGGCAAACTTTTGTGATGTGATTTTTTTGTTCGATTTATTTCGGTCCCATATGAGTTCGTTTGTTATATTACCCTTTCAACGCCGAGAATACCAAAGTGAAGAGTTGTGCTGTTCCCACAAGTAGGGGATGCGCAAGAGTGAGTGTGATGCAACGATTTCGTCAATACATTTGCGTTTGAACCGAGAACACGTTTGGAAAATAATTTGAATACCGAAATGCAGATGGCTTCTTTTATCTGAGGGGCTTTGGGAACGCCGCCGGTCTACAAGTTAATTAAGGTTTGCCCATCAATTAAATATGTATTGGTTTTGATTGTTTTCATTTTGCAAATTAAGTTAGGTTCTCGATTTATATTTTAATTGTATTTCCTTAATTAAGTGATCCACTGTTTTAGTGGTGGTAGCGAAAAGGTAATAATAATGTCGGACAAACACGATTAATCCACTAGGATCGTATTGATTCAGTTCAAACTAGGATATCTAATTTTATCCAAAACATGAAATCACTCAGGTCGCTCTTCTGAATAGGTACGTACATATAGAGTATTCTATATACTCAAATCTATATTACATCGTTACTCCTTTCTTTCGTGCGAAAGCCTTCAAAACCTATTAGACAAAGGCTATTGTCAACTAACTCATAAACTTCATACAAATAAATCAGTTCAGTCAAATCCCACACATTCGTATCTGGGACGATGCATTCGTTCAACGAACGGATTCACTGAGCGAAACACCAAAATTTATTGGGTTAGTAGTTGCCGTAGGTCGATAAAACTCTGAACCGACACTAGAACGACGTAACTCTATAAATTTGAAAGAGAAAAATACGACCATGAAGAGAAAGAAACAGAGTAAACTTTTGCGTGTTACCATCCGAAGGTTGTATGACTGAAAAGAGGAATGCGCAGTGCAATTTTGTGATATCTTTTTCACTCTTTCAATGGCGGAACGGCTAGGCGACATACGGACGTTATAGTGTTGAATTAGCATATTTATTGCTAGTTACACGACAAAATAAATTTATCTTAGCCCATTGGGCTTGGGCCATATTCGCCTTTTTGCGACACATATTCACGCTTCCGCTTGGTTGTATGCGTGGGTGTGGTTGGTAGACACTAGATGCATTTTATTTCCATTACTTTAGGCGTTGTAATACGAGACAATCTGCGTGTGATATTAACTTGATTATTTTATTATTGATCGGTCCTTTATTGAACTTCAGTTTTTGAAATTAACATTAGTAATAGAAATATCATGTCGCGTACTGGCTATTTAATTACCAGGAGTTTTTATTAGTTTTTAAATAGAAATTAAATAAAATACCTAAATCATATAAGTACCTACATTGTACATCCGTCAAATCAACAGTCTATGTCAGGGTGCTCACTACCATCATCTCTTATAGCACTATAATTTTAACGTAAAAAGGTAATCTTGACTAAATATTATTTTCGTTAAGAGCTTTATATCGTCAATTCAAATTATTGATTAAAATCATGGTATCAAATGGTATTGTTTTGAAAGAGATTTTGAAACGTGATAATGTGTAAAAGGTGATAAGTCGTAAACTGCCAGTTCACTACTCAACATTTAATAACATGTAGGAGGCCCGTGGGAGAATGTGCCCTAATGGCCATTCTGGATAGGTGGGTTTCGCATATTTCAGTAGTTCTGCACAGAGTCGCTTCTTCCCATCCCATGACAGTGGACTATATAGCCCAGGGAAAATACGGTTTGACTTCGGAAAAACGAATAACCGCGATTTTCTTGAAACATTTAATAAAGTGTTGTAAATCTAGTAACAAAATTGCTAAAACTTAAGCATTTGTAAGAAACGCAAGTACTAAGTAACTAAATAAGATAAAGTTGAAAAATGTGTTTCTTTTAAAAAAATGCTCAATTGATGGGTATTTCTTTAAAATCAAAACAATTAGTTAAATTATCGTTACAAAATATTAGTTCTCATTTTTATTTCTTAAGCAATTAAGCTCGACGACATTTTCACCTAAAACACATGCATGCTAACTATAACATGTTTAGTTTTTTATCCATAATTAAGTTAACTGTGTTTAACAAGAGTCTACCTAATTAAATATCAGTTTGTATTTAATGTTATACAAAATAAAAATGGGGTTTTCTAAAAAAATCTAGACTAAGCGCTCGTTTTTTTAGGGTTAATTATTCAAAATTACATCTCTAATATATCTCTATAAGATAGTAATTATATAAGTTGGATCTGAATTATGTCTAGCTAAGCTAATTTTTTACCGTACTTTCCCTTGGCTAATAATGGTCCTTTACGACACTCAAGGAAAAGATGGGTTTGTCTTCCAAACAACCAAGCAAAAGCTGTTACAGGCATCTAATACTTATATATAATTGGTAAAAACAAACAAAAGATCTGTGTTCCCATCGCTAATAATATTACGTTTATCGTTTTCATTCTGGTCTGCAAAAATAAAAATGCACTACTGCATTTCACGAGTAGAGATAATTGTGTACAATGTATCAAAACTTATTATACTGTCTCAAATCCAGCTGGTAGAGCAAGCGATAATCAACTGAATGGCCGTAATCTGTGAGTTGATTTTGTTACGACTAACTAGCAAGCTTATTTGCTGGTTTTATTAGTACTAAACCTTAATTACTTTATTAAGTCTCGAGTCGTGATTTGAGTACTGACCAGTTTATCAGATCTAAGATAATATTTAATATCAATGAATGCTTGCTTGTGTTTCATATTTTTCAGAAGTTGATGCCGTTTACCCTAGTTTACCTTATTAATAGATGTAGTTCTTACCTGGAAAAAGAAAAGGAAGGTACCTATTAAAAATTAAATTTTAATTCATTCGCACGCCACGAATCGTCGGCCTTTATCCATCATTATAAATAGGTAGCGCTCTACCTGCCCTCGGCACATAGCCGAGCGCGCACATACACACACTTCGTAAACGCCTCTGACAAAACCGGTCCGAAACGCCGCCAGCATACAAATGTAATCCCTCCAACACATTCTCCGTCTTTCATCGGCGCCAAAACATCACATAAATCCCCCTCGCTCGCTCTTCCGAGCCAACTTCAAGGCAATGCGTGCAGAGACCAATAAGCGCGCGCTCTACCATCGCCATATTGCATGACGCGATCGAGCTGCCCCCTGCCTGAACTAATGTGAATGACGTATCCGTGTTTTCGGTATTGTTTTTATGCGTTTCTATGTTTAGATCACAGTTTTTACGCTTATTTCAGGTTAAAATCAGTGGTTTAATTTGTGTTTCACTACAGTTTATCAAGTTTTTACTGTATTTCATACATAATTGGTGTAAAATAACATATTATCGTAAGGACGCTGTGTGATCCGGTCCACCTAAAGCTAAGTTCAGTTCGTCAAAAGCTTTGTTTACCAAAAAAAATCCAACATTACTCTTTCTGTGACTAGAAAATCCGTTATGTGTAGGTACATATTGTATTTATATTGCTATACACTTATACCTAGGTACCTACGAAAAATTTGCATTTACAAGAAGTGTAAAAAATTTATACCTACCTTACCTTATTATGCCTGTACATATTACATTTTATTTAATTTGGAAAAATTCATAATTCAAATTGTTTTCCTCAAGGTTTACTGTCATTACCATAAATTATAATGTATCAATTTGTTTCAATTTTATTTATTTCCAAATGGAATTGAAAGTATTGGAGTGCTAATTTCCTTTGCTGTTGTTGTTTGTTATGATTACAGATGATCGGATTGACTATTATATTATAGGTATTAACGCAATATTATACCTTCAATAATAGTAATGTAATTTAGAAAATGATTCAAAGAATAAAGAAGTGTAATAATATCAACCATTGAACTCGGGATTCATTCAACATACATAGTTATGAAACGTTCAATAGTAAAATTATAACAATTGATAACGATAAGAAATTAAATACATATTTACGTAGAGATTAATACTAAAATTAATAATATAAGTATGACCACTTTTAAGAAACAATGGGAACAAAAATTTACAAAATAAGTTCTGTTCCGTCGGCCTCAAAGTGGAATCTTCCGACGGCGCGCATGCGTGAACCGCTTCCAATGTTTAGAAGATAAATTGCTCTACTAAAGACATTTTGAATAAATACGAGTAAAATAGTGAAGTAAATACATCTTGATTCTATACCTTCAAGTCTCAGAGCCAAAATATTATGAGATGGGTATACCTATCTAACATTTATTAGAAATTTATTAATACCCAAACAGCGTTTCTAAATAAGTTATGGCTTTATTCTTTACAGTTAATTCTAATATTATGTCTTTGTAAAAATTTACATAAATATTTGTGCAAACTTTGTAGAAGTAGTTGCGTTACTTTTGACCTACATCAAACAGATAACAAACAAACCTATTTTCACCGACAATAAAAACAATTCCTCCATTCACATTTTATTCAAGTCGACGGGTAAATGTTTCTAGAATTCCGCTCAAGTCAAAGATGCAGATAAAACTTGGAGTGCAGTCGGTGCGATATTGTGAAAGTTCAACGTCGCACTAAACGGCTCTGAATCCTAAATAGGACACTGACGTATAGCTGCATCTGCATAGAAAAACTGTAGCGCGCTGAAAATACAAACCTACTACTTTCAGCTCCACTTTTAGGACTGAATGCTGGTATGTTTTACTGTACGTTTCCTTTGCCATTCTCATGCCTTTAGTTGAAATTATATTTAATTAAATCAGTGTTCGTAGTGTATGGGACAACCTGAATCAGAATTCGCTTGAAGAATGCCTACTTCACGTTTACTTCTAGTGTTAGTAGAATTTTAACTAAGTCAAACTCCATTTTTCGAGTGTAGATACAATCTTCTTGCAATCAGTATCTACTGATAGCTGTATGAAATGGCGTATCGAGTGTACTGTTTTACATACTTTCCACAATCACTATCTTCATAAATAATTTTGATGAATAATAACAATAATAGTGCATGATGTTCATATTTACATATGAGGGTTTCACTTATTTATTGTGTATGCTTTGTTTTATTAATGTCATTTTAACTCATTAACGTTCCAAATTTTGGTATCCTGTTTAATTATAATTTAAGATACAATTTCCAAAGTTAATCTTTTCCCTATTAATACAGAAAACTTGCCATCTTTAACAATAGCAGTTGCTAACTATTTACCTACTGCAATGCTTGCATTACAGATATAAAATACGGTGCCAAGTCTTCCCGGCAAAAGAAGCGAAACGAAAGGAAAGATTTAGTGTGGAAATTTTGGAAGTCAGCCGGCGCTGCGTTTGTGGTGGCTTGTATTAATCACTCTAAAGAAAAATAGTCTCGGTTCCAACGAGCTTCCGGACTGGACGTCACTTAATAAGTACCTACTCTAAAAGAAATGTGTGTAAGTAAAAATATACTTAGTAAATTAGGTATAGAGAAATACCAAGTGATAATAAAACTTAATACGTGGTGTCGATTACACTTTTATTAAAATTAATACGTTACAGACCAAAAGAGAATACATATTTTATGAACAGTAATTATTACAATAGGTATTTGCGCAATAAAGTTTTAGAATAGAAAAATTATTTTGTAACTCCATACAATGCACCTTTGGGCTCATTTTAATTTATCATTTGGTGTGATTGAGGTCAAGCGTTGACCCGTTATACATAGAAAAAACATAATAATTAAATAGTTTTTGTAGCGCTGTTTTTACGAATTCTTCTTCGCAAATGTTGATCGTATTATGGATAGATATATTTCTATCATTAGTTTTTATTTGATCTAGATACTTGTCTACGTCATCATCGAATATAGTCTTTAAAATTATCGTGTCATCCTGAACGGTCCTGCTATTTCCTACTGCTATTATCTTTATCAGTTACAGAAAGTCTATCAGCATATTCATTAAACTATCGGGGGTTATTGCCACAATAAAATGATTGTAGCTATCATTAAGAGAGGCAATGTCTCCCCTACCAAGAGTCTTAGCAAAAATACAATCTGTACAATAACATTATTACTACAATTGTATTTTTTTAAATAAAAACGAAGCGTAGGCGTGTCAACAGAGTAATAAATTGAAGTGTCGGGATGAAAATCATATTCTGTGCGTAAAAAAAATTAGCTAGGCCCACGAACAATGTAATTTGAACAAACGGGCCGGACCTAAGCCTACTTAAACAAATTTACAACGATCGTTCCTCTTGAAGGTGACCCAAATTGCCATGAAAAAAGTTTAACAGCCCTTTATTTCAGGACAAACAGAGGCTGTTGGTGGGAATCCCGTGTAATCCTGCCCACTTATCACGCGTGCAAAATGCAAATTCAGTCGGGGCCCGCCCGCACGCAGAATTAACGAAAACTGTGAACCGGACCGGGGCGGAATAGGTACATCACCGAAATTGTCAAAGTTCGCAAGTAACATTATCAAAGGATAAACAAGGTAATCCCAGGTATTGCCTACCAGAAATTTTCAAAAGTGACGCTTCTAATTTCACGGCGTTTCAAAAACAACGATCCAAATATGTGGCTCATGTAATTCATAATTTGATTTAGTTTCCAAGAAATCGTCACTAGAATACTTAATCTTTACAACTAAAATAAATAGATTGTTTATTTTCCCATTATAATGTAAAGTGTAAACATAGTACATAACACACTACCTTTATTCATTCATCTATAGCTTCTGCCAATTAAAAAAATAGTTTCGCATTAAAGGCGGTTAACAAAGCATGGCGTGCATAAACGTTGTTAGCACTTTTCAATACCTCTTCACGTTATTGATTACGTTCCGAGAAGAACTTGGCACGCTGTGTGTACCTATGTACTTCCTAACAAAACAGCAAATATAAACATGAGTCTATATTATACAGCAATTATGTGAATGTTCCTTTAACCTTACATTTTCCGAAAAGCGTTGTCATGAAACTTCCAACTTCTAAGTAGGAACATTAAATCACTAAGTATTTATTTCAGCATTTGCCATATGATGCGTGTACCGTTTGTTTACCCCAGGTAAGTCATATTAATTTCTTCTTGCTCTTTAAGATGAACTTTCTGAGTAATACTGGTCTCATCTTCATTAAATTTCAGATATGATTGAGGTCAGGTTTCATACACTCTAGAAGCAGGACCGAAATTCATAGATTTTTTTTAAAACGTAACTAATGTCCGTAAATGCCTCAAAGTTCAACAATTTAAAAATTCGCAGGTAGAATACAAACCGGCCTATTATAGAAAAATATTGATCTATTACCCTTTTGTATACCACATACTTTCTAAAATTGCATGCGATCCACAACACTTAAAATATGATTATGTTCTAAGCTCTGATGGTTTAGCTAAAGCATTAATATCCCAAGTCCGCGGCTAATCTTCAGCCATTTTACCGAGCCATGGTATACTGGATCCTCCAGCTTAACGCCTGTTTGTCCGTAATACGCTTTTAACACCTGCGTTTTAGAAGTTATGCAACGTGTGAATGAGATAATGAAGGTTTTGTAGGGAGTGCCGAGTGAAATGTAGGGTAAAGCGTACGCGCGTAATGCGTAGGAGTAATAAATTGATTGATTGACGACGGTGTTTAGTAATAAATATTTTGATACGTGCTCTGTAAAGGTTGTATTTCTATCAGAGCTACAAAGATATTTGCAAAATAAAAGCACTTTAAAATAAGAAATGATTATTTACGATTTCAATTGATCTAAATCCTTATTATGCAACTTCAATGCTAATGAACTTCATCGCCAAATGACCAACTCGGACAATAGCGAACGAAATGACAATGAAGTAAATTCCTCAAACCCTCACTAGACATTCAGTACCTATCGGAAGGTTTCGCTGAGTTTACGGTTCCGGTAGCGTCGCGTGGCCAGCCCTTACTGATAGTGGAAAGAGCGTGGTCTGGTGGAGCATATAGACTGTCCATAATATGCGTTATTCCATTTCATTTCAAATTTTAATAATGTCGTTTTCAAAGTCACGATTATGAAAACTGTCATCACAATGACTAACAAAATTACTTTGCACTTTCTCTCATTAGGTTATAGCATACTAATAAGCTATTCGGATTCTTCTTTGAGTAATTCTAAAATTCATTGAGCAAAATCTAATACTGAGCACTAATAAAATCTCAACAGTTTTAATTGAGCAGCTATTCAGTTTATGTAATTGAGTGATTTCCACCTTTAAAACATATCGAATTTTAAATTCATTATAATATTAGCTTTAGAACTTGTGCCGGATTCTCGTCCATGCCATGTTGCATGGAGTTTGAACGATTATATAGAATCATCATCGCCATAGACCCCGTTGTTTGGTTTAACGTTTCCAACCGCCCAACGCTGGTCATTACACCATCTATCTATCTTGCTACACTACGTTTGAAACCGCGGTCTTCAAACCAACACTTTTTATATATACATATGTATATTGCTATTAAATCCAGAAATACGCACTTTTACAAAATCGTCAATTTCCATTGTCAATGTAAAATATGAGGCAATCGTCGTAGATATTATAATTAATTAATTTGCCTGACATGCTCTGTAGAACAATTGTACGATCGAAAATTGGTAAAACACGTAAAGTTCCGTTCTCTATCGGCTGAGTTCATCATCAGATCTTCATAAAATTCATAAGAAACCACCGTGACGGTATCCACTTAAGAAATCGATTCACAAAATGTGGGGAAATAAACTCCTTTTTGGAAGTCAGATAAAAAGTATTGTTAATAAATCTTGAACATTGAAATTCATCTGTATATATGTTTGATTCCTAGTATAACAAATAAGTTCGTTTATAGTTCGATTTCGTTGGTGGTAGGTTAGTCTTACCACCATCTAATGTAAGTCAGCCGCGGCAACAGCAACGTTGTCTCCCAGTACAGCCCCTTCAATAAGATGGCGATTCTGAATGAGCGCACTTCTATGTTCGACTTTAAATCAGGTTTGATTGAGGTCAACTAAAAAAAAATCTCATGTAAATTATAAATGTCAACATGATTAAATTGATTGTTCGTTGTCATATCGGTGTAATTTAAACTATTTAAGTGGATGGGTTTGTGTGTAGATGAACTACATGATGTCATTTGGGTGAAATTATATTGTAGTCACATCATCGCCGTTTAAGTTATATTTCGTTTGCTTATGACGACGTTCAAAGTAATAGATCTTCTGTTAATTTAATTTCATTCATTGTTTAATATTGTTTTGTTTTAAGGTCACAATTTCCTTATCTCTTTTTCCCATGTTCGAGATCTTCTTATATTGGTTGCAATTCGATTGGTTTTTGTTTACTACAAGATACAGTGCTGATTCCCGGCAGAGCAGAATAAATCCAACCCTCTCCACCTGTGGGTGTCGTGAAACCATTGACCAGTGACGGATAGCGTCGTCATTAGTAAGGAGTTCCCAAAAAATCTGTTCTCGTCAACTCACCTGCCCAACAGCGTGGAGATTAGAACAAAATACCTCCCAAGGAATGTGATCCACATCGCACCATGTGGGAGAGATTTGAGGATGTTCAACAATGGACTATAATACAAGCTGTTGTTGTGTGGAGTGTGTTGTGTGACACATGATACGGAAAGCTTGTCAACGTATGAGTAATTAATTAGATAATTGCGTAAAATTGTTTTGCTTTTGATTAGTGCGTCAATAACAATAGTATGCGAGGCATTTAATATCAATGGTCTAATTGGAATAAGCTTGCTTTATATAGCAAAACAAGATTCTTCATTGTAAATACATACGCGACCTGATCGCCAATAGCACTTTATCTAATCTGATCATCTAGTACTTTCATTAGTCTGAGCCAGACAGGTATTTTGTTTGTATTATTGATAATATAAATACAATTATGCTATAATAAGGCCCATAAATAATCAGAGGCGGAATTTTATTTATATGAACAGAGTCATTATCAGATAATAACAAATCGTTTAAGGGCCTATGTACACAACGAAAATGAACGCGCTTAAACCTACTTATGCGAAAGCACGCCAAGCCACAAATCTATTTAAGCACGCAGGATGTGCCTGTATTTACAATATTTCTATTACGATAAATTGGTGTGCTAAATTTTGGTCGCTTTAGCTCAGGTGAACGCATATCTGAATATTTATGAAACCGCGGAAGCCTCTCTTAGGGGAGTCTTGCTTTTAAAAATGGCGGAAAAATCCTTGGTTTTTTTTCCTGTAAGTTTTTAACAAGATCCTCTTATTTATACTGTTCAAGGGAGGGTACCTATCTGTTGAGATTTATTGTGGGGAAGCGTGACTGATCGGAGGAGTCGGCTAAGGATACGATTTCGGTTGAATTTAAATTACCTTTTTTATATCAGATGCATGGGTTAGATTAAACAGAGATTTAAAGCATTTAGATTTTGAATTGCAAGAAAGTATTGGATTTCTTAAACACAACACGGACTTTTTGAGATAATTCTCAGATCGAGATAAAAAATATAAATAAAAACTGACAGGTAGGTGCTGACTGACATGAATATTTATAAAAAATATTTATCTTTATATGATAATATGATCGATAAATTTTAATAATCATATGTATGGATTGTAGTTTTTGAAATTCTTAGCAATAAATAAATAAATATGAATAATTCGGAATCTTACACTAACTATCCATGTCTCAAATTAGGCAAAGGTAGTTTTTTTACGTAGGTACTATTAAAATACCAGATAACGGATAAAAATACATAAAAATTTGTATAAATTCCGGCATAAATGCTGGTATTTCTCAAAAGAACTATTTATCTCTGGCGGGATTCGAACCCGCTACCGTTGCTATAGAAATGTCACTACCGACTACACCAATTGGCCGTCTTAGATAGAAATATAATTTAATGTAGGTAGGTTAACGATGATTCAAACTCAATTAATATAATTAGTATTATCAAGATATTGCAAACTAAACTGTTAGTGTAAGTTTTGTGTCTATGTAATTACAGGACAGTTAGCTTAGCTCGATAATAATTTAATGAATTACCAACCGCCACAGCGTCGCCATAGGGCTTATCTGGTAGCAAAATTACATGAAATTAACCGTTAAATTGTGGCTAAATTAAGCTATCATTCTAAGTTTGCTATCAGCCTTGTAGTTCAACCGTCAACAGAAAAGTCAATAGATAAGGATCATGTATTTGTTCAAGAGGTATTATAAACGCGCCCAAAGTGAAAACGCGAAATGTTCCAATTGTATCATCTTGTCACATTGTTCGACAACGTTTATGATCATCTATGTCCCGGGGTGATACATGTTTTCCGATAACTGTCTCTTTTACACACGTACTATCCATATCTTTGTCCTCTCTCATAAGTATCTTGTGTACCTATAAAAGTTGCAGTTTTCCAGGTATCTGCCATATACCGTAAGAGCGCACTGATTACATATACGATGGCACAAGTAATGATTAGGAAAGAAAAATATATTTTATAGATAGAAGATATCTCTACACTTTATAATGCACTGGCTCAAATTTTGAACCGACTAAAAACGGCAGTGTTATGTGTTTGACGGTGTTGTGTGTGTGTGTGTGTGTGTGTGTGTGTGTTTATGTGTGTGTGAGTCCGGTCCAGATGTACCTCAGTAACGATAAGATTAAATAGTGAAAATTTATAACATAATATTTTGAAATACGCAGGGAAATAGAATTATATAAGTTTACATTTCTCACAGTATTTTGATTTGAAATAGATCCTTTATGTAATGTATTCTATTTAGAAATACATATAGCAACCTACTATTTATGTAGGTAGGTTTGTATATAATTAGACTTTAGTACTTTTATCTGTATCTAGTGTTTTACGACCTATTTAATGAAGAGGTAAACCCTGACTGCTATACTAAAAGGTCGCGAGTTCGAATCTCGCTAGGGGCGTATGTTTATTATGATGAATTATTACATTTATTACATGGTGTACTAAAGTTATGGATGCTGTTCATTTATATATGTATAATGTTATTGTGTAGTATATCAACCATCTGGTATCCATAATACAAGCCTAGTTGATTAATTTAGAACTAGATGGCGTTGTGGGTATGTCAATATATTTATTTATATTTATTAGTGTAGTACCTAAGTATTACTAACTAATGCATTCAGTAGTATGGTCCTAACAATCACCAATTAACGAGGCAATAAAACAAATGTCACTGATTACTTGCATATCATAAATTCCTAATCGCTTATCCAATTTATCTTAGACCTTCGTTTGCTCTTTAATTCACTGTTTGAAGTCAATAATTTTGTACAAAATGGGAAGAAGGGAAGGTCTATATGCACTGGTGTTGCTAGCCCAGTGCAAATCAGTCAGAGGCCGGGAGAGGTCAAGCGTGTGATATGATAAGTCTCTGTCCGTTGACAAGCAACGTAATGTCGTTAAATGTACATGTTAGATACAAAGGATGGCAGCGATTATTAATTATCGATATTTATAGGAATGTTCGTTATCTCGATGAGAAATAATGAAATGTGAATGTCATTTTAATAATCAAAGATCTTTCTTTGTACTTTTTAGTTTATTAGATTTCTATGTTACCTTCTGTATCCTAAACGACTTAACCAATTTTGAAGTGCAAGGTGTCTTATGTAAAAAATCTAAATGGCGCTCGTTTTATAATATAGCATAAATCGACAGGCATATTTATACTATAACGTAAATAGAAATATGCCTGTCGATATTTTTGGTTTTTAAATACTTACATATAGTTATTGCGTTGGCATTTGCGGTAAAAGACACAGTTTAATTACCTACTGTAAATAGTGAAGGTTCATTAAAAAAAATTATAAACTGTTACCACTGAAAACGAAGTATCTCCTATATAAGTTATAAATTGACGACCTGTTTGGTGCAGTGGTTAGCAGCTCTGACCACTATATCAAAAGGTTGCGGGTTCGGATCCCGCTAGGGGCATATGTTTGTGTGATGAATACGGACATGTGTACCCGAGTTATGGATGTTTTCATTTATAATAAGTATATATATACACAAAAAAAAATATTTATGTAGTAAATCAACCATCTGGTATCCACAACACAAGCCTATAGTTGCTTACTGTGGAACTAGATGGCGCTGTGTGTATGGCTAAGGATATTTATTTAATATTTAATTTTTTAAATTTTTTTTTATTAAAAACTGGTTTCGTGTTTGACTACAATCTCACTTGATGGAAAATGACGATGTAGCCGAAGATGTATCACGTAATTATGTACATTTTATAACTAGTACAGGTACAATAACGCGTTTACAAACAAACATATTTTAGAGTGTAATTATTAACTTCATCATATCAGCCACAGGACGTCCACTGCTGAACATAGGCCTCCCCAACAATCCCAGAGCAACCGGTTGGAAGCGGCTTGCATCCAGCGACTTCCTGCGTCCTTCATTACTTTCGTTGACTGCACATGCCGGTGCATGGTCTCTTCTAGAACTTTAATAAATAAAATAAAATAATATTTGTATTTCAACCGCGTTTATAAAAATGCGGCCAGTATCCGCAGGGATACGACTCTACAGTAGTAGATATAAAAAAATCCATCTTCTCACTTCACACTTCACACTTTCCATACACACCTAATCACAGATCGTATTTTTTTTTAACAAACATCTAGTCCCAAACTAAGCAAAGCTTGTACTATGGGTATATTTATAAATAGTAACGAAAAAAAAATATAAACAACCATGACTCGGGAATAACTGCTCGTATTTTTATAATAACACCCAAACATTTACCCCGTGCGGGATTCGAAACCGTTGGTTTCGCTGAAAGGGTCACTATCCACTACACCAACCGGTCGTCTGTAATAATATTAGTATATAAAATTGTATTCATACATAAACAATGGTCAATAGATTCTCATAATAATAAATGACCATAAGGTGTCGGAAATATATATTTTAAATTAAGTTTCATATCATGTAGGCGCCGACTCCACATTAACTACAATTTATTGTTGTACTAACCTCATAAATTAAAGATTTTGATAGGTATCATTTGTGTCTATTACGCAAAATGGCTCTATGATAGGTTACTTAATTATAATCAAATCGTAATATATTATATGAGTAAGAAATATTAATATAATAGAGTTTAGAAGCAAATTGTTATAGAACATTAAATGTTATTATGACATTAAATGTTAGAATATTTTATTTTTGTGTGCAATAAAGAATTTAATAATAATAATAACATTGTATAATTCTGAGGCCACTTTTAAATTTACTTTTAAACGAAACAAACTCAATGATAATGTATTATCTTAATCGGTGGAAGTTTTGTTGGCTAATGGCTAATTAATGTACGATGCATACTGTAACAAATACTCCTGTAATATTTATAGCTGTTTGCGATCCTTTAAATAAATAAATTAAAAAAAACTACATTTTAGATAACATTGATTATTAAGTTGCTATCGCAGGACCACAAATCAGCAGCCTATATAAATTCACTACACTTAAGCCTTTTCCTACTATACGCTACGTTTGTGAAGGCTGGTAGACCATCGCAAATATTTGGAAGCTAAACCAATTAAACTGCTGCTCATCACTGACCTTTTATGCTTATACCATTGTTTAGTTACCACATCCACGGGAAGAGTCCATTTCCTATTTCAATGCTCAGGTCGACTGGAAGAGATCTCTATTTTTTATACATATAAATAAATAAATAAATAACCTTAGACATACACACAGCGCCATCTAGTTCAACATTAAGCAACTATAGGCTTGTGTTGTGGATACCAGATGGTTGATATACTATATAAATACATTTTTTTTTGTAAATAAATACTTATTATAAATGAAAATATCCATAACTCGGGTACACGTGTCCGTATTCATCACAGAAACATATGCACCTAGATTAATTGATACAATAAATAATAAACTTAAATAACATAGCAAACTTCCACAAAAGTAGTCAACAGTGTTGAACAAAGAAAATCTTCATTAAAACTGTGGCGGTGTTAAACTAATTGCAGACAGTAGGTACCTAACTGAAAACTTTACAGCTATCGAAGTGATAAAAAATAATATAGAGACAAGAGCGCAGATTTTGGGGTGACTAAAGCGTAGCAAGACCACTTATCCATATATTATATGGGCGTTTTAAATGATTGCGCTTCCATCTTCAGTCTCATCTTCACTTAACATCAGGTGCGATTGAGGTCAAGCCTTAACCCGTTGCACATTAACAAAAGGTAATGGGTAGTTAGGCATGGTAATATTGATAGAGAGAAAGGCAGACATCTAATTATAATAAATTGAATAATGAAAGCAATATTTTCAGCAAGTACTTCTATTTCTACTGCCTGAACATTAAGTATCTGCTTTGGTATCATCATCATATCAGCCGAAAGGCGTCTACTGCTGGATAAAAGCCTCCCCTAAAGATCTCCACAACGATCGGTCCTGCTTTTTAGAATATATGAAGATATTTTTTTTATCTTTTTTGTGCCTTCATTGTAACTAACATAATCTTCTGGATAATTGTTATTTTTTTTTAATAATTGCAATTGGTATAATTTACCTATACGTTAATAGAAATCATCATCATATCAGCCGAAAGACGTCCGTTGAACAAAGGCCGCCCCCAAAGATCTCCACAACAAAAAAATATAGAAAAAAAGTAATAATAATAACATTATCTGTCATAAAATTTCAGTTTATCAACAAAATTGATAAAGCCGCGAAATTGTACTGTTCTGGGCTAATTCTTTTCTTGTTTTATTAAAAGTGATTACATTGCCTTTCCAGGTTTGAACTATATCTTTTACCACCATTGGGCCCTCCAATAAAACTTAGACAATAGAATAGTGTAAAAGGAAAAGAAGAACCGAAAAACTTAGTAACTTAATGAGCAGCTCATAAGTTGCTTCAAATATGAATTATTATACAGTTGCAGTTCTTTTTTGGCTTAGCTCGCGTCGCTTAAGTATATTCACTGCAACTTAAGCTATTATAAAAGGGATAACTTGAATTTTTATACGAAGACGCTCTTGCGTTTGTTTACTTTGTAATGCGAATTAAGAGAGTGTATTCCGTCCAGTGGCGCTGGCATTGGATAAATTAAGATTTCTTTTTGAATACAGAATAAATCAAAAAGATCGCCCTGGCCTACACTCGAGAAGCCTTAAAGCTAATTATTAATAATACATAAGTAGCTTTGATGGGGGCTATATTCCAGAAAAAGACAATAATTATGTTTTTCTTCATTGTCATCAAAATTCGATTTAATACAATGGCTTCAGGAAAAGTTTTCTATAGCGTCAGGAAATATTTAAATTATCGGAATGCTATGTAAAGTGTCACAAATCATATTTTGCACATGATTCAAAAATTTGTTATTGGGCTTATAAATAGAATAGGTATACTTTTATAAACTGTATAGGTATTCTGGCAAATAAATAATTTCTAATACAATTCTAGGAGATGGTTTAATTTGCCATTTAATTGAATATCTATATATGTATATAGGAGCATTGTTACGTATGACAGACATTTTCGCTTTTACAGAAAAGCATGCTATTTATGTGATTAATTTGTGTGGTATAGCTTTGGATACCACAGAATCTTCACACGGTGGGGCTCCAATCTGAGCGGCTCAGTTTTCTAAAATAATTAAAGTGTCCGCCATACATAAGTATTCCATTTAATTGAAAGAAAGAAATAAAGAAAGAAAAATTTATTTAAACCCATCTCATGACACAAACAATCAGGTACAAATATTACACAGTCGAGACACATGCCATCTAATTGTCGGTGTCGCAAGGTGGAGTCAAAAAGGTCTCCAACTCAGCATGGGTTGTAGCCGTTCACTACAACGCTAATATACGCTATATAATATATAATAACGCTACACTTGATAATTTAACCATCTCCCTAAGACATACCTACTCTATTTATTTTGAAGGTTATAAACAATAAACGATTTATAATTAACCATTTAATTGACCACCTAATTAACGGATGTGAAACCACGAAACAATCTTTAACTTTCCATGATGATGCCACGATTCAGATGTAAATCTAACTAATATTTGAAATGCGAAAGTTTGGATGTTTGTTTGTTGCTCAATCACGGCGAAACGGATGAACGGATTTGGATGAAATTTGGTATATGGGTAACAATATACCCTGGATTGAGACATAGAATATCTTTTATCCCGATAAAGTGAGTAGTTCCTGCGGGATAAACAAGATTCCGCGATAAAGTTGTTCTACGCAGGCGAAGCCGCGGGCGGAAAGCTATTTAAAAATAAAAAGAATCGTTTACAAATACTAAATGCAACACTTGTCACTTACGTCGATATGCATAAACGGTCAGTATGAATTATTTAAGGATTCCCGCCGGCAGCTGCCTCTGCAGTGTTAGTTGGACAATGTAGATACAAAACATGTAGGTTTGCGTTTATCCGATATTTACAAGATTTTATGGACATTGGCCTCGTGTTACTAGCGTACATTTACATGAAAAAGCGTACGTATTTATGTATAATATTAATTAATTATACGTCCTATAAATACATGTAAATTTGAATAAAAACGCAGTAGATATGTTTGTAAATGACGAGATAAATCAAAAAAAAAATGAAATTTACAGCTCATGTCTTACAGTAAACTATACTGCAGTGGTTAGGATAGTTAAACATTTATATAAGATTTAAGACATGTGTATCTGACTATCAATAAAACTGTTGTAAAAACATAAACATCACCACTCTGATCTAATATACTTAACGTAAGGATAAGTACGAGCAAGCGCTACGCACGTGAACAAGATCAACTTTCCGAAAGTAATTCACACACATCCGGGGTCCATTAGAAATTCCGTTCGAAATTTGAATTTTAATAAAACATAACATGTTCCTGTATTCATACGTCACATCAATGCTTGTTTCCACGGGCCGGTGTGCTCGCAATTTACGTCTCTCGCGGGAGACGAAGAGTAATGTCGACGTAGGGAGGAAAAAAATTGCAACGAGTTGGTCGACAAGTCCAGCCAATTATAACTGACAAGCGGCGCAGGCGCGGCCGCCCGCTCAATTTCAAGCCTCCAAGCTTTAGTATTTCGCTACGATACGTGTTTTTTACTCATTTTAAATTAGCACACTGACGAAACCGGGTGTTATAAATTTTTCATTGCCCATTAACTTAAAGAATAAGAACGAATTAATCGTGAAACTCTTTTACTTGTCAACGTGCATTTGTATACCTACGAAATTTATTAATTGGATAAATAGTTAAGACAAATTAGAATTTACGAAGCAGGTGAATTCAAGGCAGATGATATATATACAGTTCAGGTGATATTCTGTCTAGAAATTTCAATTTCCAATACATTATTGAGCATCGATATAACTACAAATAGGTAGAATATTTCAGATACAGCTCGACTATGTCCCGCCACAGGCATACAAGTTTGAACTTACACTCGGATATTTTAAAGCATACAGTGATTTGACATGATAATAGTGAAAAGCTTAAAAAAATTGATCCAAAAAAAATATGTGAGACTAAACAAAAAACGAAGCTGGATTTCTCACCACGTTACTCGTCCAGAGCACAACACATTTTTTTAAGTTCTTTATTTATCAAAGTAAATTTAGAAAAAAAACACATACAAACTAATATTAATAAAAATCCTAGGTGTATGTAAACATTAACATTTTAACAGTTAAGCAGGTATGCCTTTATAAACTTTAGGAAATAACAGTTAGCTACATGTAAATATAGTATTAGTTTAGCTAAACGCTTGCTTTGATGAGCGTACATTTTTGGCATCACAAAGTATCTAACAGATGGTGTCATTTTATTTTTTCTTAATATTTTATATCATGCATACTGAATAAATTACTTTTAAAGACATGCAGGTTGAATACAATGACTTTTCTTAACAATAACACCCTGTAATTCTAAACTATGTATTCTTGCAAATAAATGATTGGATTTGATTTGGATTTATATTACTAATAACACAATTAGTAATTATCACTATTAGTTTAGTATTAGTAGTATAGTAGTATTCGGGTAGTGTTATTCCTCTATGCTATTAGTGACAATTCAGTTATTTTAAGAAAGTCATAAATTGTACATGCTAGAAATTTATTACACTTCACACATCAATAGCTTTATGGACCCACTGTTGGGTTACAATTTTCTATCCCCGGGGGAGCATATGTGCCAATCCACCACATGGACCCAGTGATTGGATTTATATCAGACTAGTGGCCTCCTCACATGCAGGCCCTAATAAGCCGCATGTAAGCTTAACGACTGATTTCAATTAAAAATAACCGGGACCGACTATTTAACAAAAATTACATTATATGAAGAGTATACCTTGGCAGTAGGCGAGAACGAAAGCAGACGAAATGCACAAAAGAACCCGATTGGGTCAAAGTGACTTTGGGAATATGCCCAACAAAAGAATAGAATAGACTATTTATCATGCCATCCGAAGCACCGAATCTCGTATTAAAATGCCACAAGTGGTCACGTCACAACTTCGCTAATCGAAAACGAATAGCCACTGCACAACGAGAGCTTCAAGAAAATAATCAATATCATACATAGCTCAATAATAGAACGATAAATGCAACTCCAAATGAATATAGAATAACCCCTTCATTATAGATGTTGGAAATGTTAAAAAAGTGGCGAGGAATGAATCATGGTGTGCGATCCTCATGATATATTACAACCAAGCTGGCACCATAAAGCAAACGGCGTGGCATGCCCGATACATAGATAGCGACAGTGCGAGAACCGACAGACATAAGACTCGCTTCTCCAATCCTTGTGTACAGGATGTAGCAAAGTTGGTATGGATTATTTTTCAGCTTAATGCTGTCGTAATTTAATTAAAATCCACCAATATTGTACCCAAAAGGATAACAATATTATCTACAAAAACAGAGATCTGGTTAATAGATGACCTTTCTGAACAACGAGTAATCTCTACCAGTCAGAATTATGGAGGTAAATAAACAAATGAAAAGGTTACACAATGCACAATTTTGTTAATGTAAACTCTTAGCAGTACTAAATACAATAGAGTTATTAAAGAAGCTAATGAAAAAAAGAAACAAATATTACGATATTATGAATACGTTATATGAATAATTGAACCGTAAAACTGGCAAAACAACCGATTAAGGATCAGTCTACGAAGTGTTTCATCAGATCTTCATCAAATTTATATGAAACTACCCTGACGATATAGGTACTCTTTCAAATAAAACTGAATTACTGAAATCGGTTTACAAATATCGGAGATATCACAGAACATTCATAAAGCAGTCTAATTGATAACGCCGTCCTTTTAGGAAGTAAATAGCCAACAAAACGATATTAAATACTTTTATTACTTAATGTCGCAGTATCCTCAATAAGTGGTTCTTATTAAGCGCTTCCATCTTTGGTCTCATCTTCTTTCAGGTGTTATCTAAACCAAATCTATATCCTTGATCTTGCTTATAAATCAACCAATATTGTTTTGTATATTGGTTGATTTTTTAATTTCAAGAAACTTTCCAAATTTAGCATTATAAATTATTTTCCTCGTTAACTGAAATATTTTTAACAATATCGTCAAGCGTAAGACTCCAAAAAGATCAATAAACATAATCATCAACGTCACGGTAAGCGTTAATCAAGTTCTTATTAACGATAAAATAAATTGAGCTTTTCAAAAAGGAACCGCCTGTGTGCAACTCCCACATATTTTACTCACCAACACAGCGACGTAATGAAGCAATTATATATCGATATTTTTATGCATAAAATACTTGGTGGATATCTGGTCGAGCCGCGGAACGTTCCGAAGTCCGAAATAAAACAAAGGGTATGGTTATTGTTGGGTAGGTGTGCGCCGTCTCGGTTTATCGAGCTTTTAAAGCCGACGCGCGACACCCAGTGACATCTACACGATTTATCACCTCACTAGCACACTACTCATTCGTATTTCCCCAACGGAATAAATTTCGAATAAACAACCGAAATGATTGAATACGAAATAGGGTTTTTCGGGTACTTTATTGAGGTCAGTGCATGTCGCGTCGGCAAGACTCGTTTGGCTAGATGTTTATGGTGCGACATGAGTAACAATTTGAATGTGTATTGGCCTTTATTGCCTAGTAAGCATTTAGTTATCATAGTGAAGCATGGAACGTGGGAAGAAAATATTTGGAAATGGATTCGCTGATTCATTGGCTTGAATGTCTGTTCTAACGCCACTGATATCGATTTAAAAAGTCTCACAAAAATTAAGGAAATTAAAGTTTGTGTTATTGGTTTTACACCTGAAAAATGCGGACGTCGGCGGAGCTCTGAGCATACCTGGTTATATAATTACTTTGACTCTCCTTTTTTCTCGCGAGGCATTGACGGCGAGTGTGATAAGAATAGGTAGTGTCGGTGTCGGGATGGAGACATTCTGAGTGGTTTATGCGTGTCGTAAAGACATGGCTGTCGTATGCGCGGATCGGTGGAGTCCATCATTTCGTATCTCACAAGTTTCGGAGAATTATTCTGTCGGCGGGTTAGTTTTTATTCAGTCACCTTAAATTATAATCTACAAATTTAAAATAATACTTTGGCTAGGATACTTTCATGCTAATATAAAGATTACAGAATTTCTATAGAGTGAACAATAGACATAAATTTTTAGATACTATAAAGATGAAAATTAGCTACGCATACTCAATTCCATATTTTGAGAGCAGGACAGAATATTCTCTTCTTTGATATTTTGAAATGGATATAAACGGTAAACGAAAACGAGTAGTAATATTTACTTAGAAATATCACTATATTACTTTTTTCTTTTAATAGTCGTATGTGTGCGTGTCGCGACGTTTCTTGGCCGAGTTTGTTCAACTCCGGCTAGAGCTGAGTTAACTCGTTCCCTCGGATTTATGTCTCGAACTTTTAACTCGGAGTTCTCTGTGACACAGAGTTTCCTTTTGTGCGACCCGCAATTGTTTCTTTCATTTCTTCCTAACTTTACAGTGTTTATAGAACGTATAATAGTTTTCTTGTTAAAGTATCTAACTAGCAGTTTATTTAAACCTTCCGCTTGGTTGACGGTAAAGGTTCAACATTTTTAAGAAACTAAGGTTGGTGTAAAAATTTTCCGGAGAAAAAGTAAATCCTTGTGCAAAAAATTAAGTCATTGTCATGTTCAGTAATGACTTACACTACATACATTACATAAGAAAGACAAACACACTTTAGCAGGTAATATAGTCGTGATATTTATAAAAACACCTTGTATAAAAGATTAACAAAAATATAATTAAATATAAATATATATAAAAATAGAATATAAATATAGAACAAACAAACAAATATTCTTTATTGCACAACAATAAGAAATATAACACAAAGATAAACAAAAAAAGGGGACATTATAATTTGGCGGCCTTATCACTATTTAACTATTATGTCTTTCGAAAACGTAGCATCTTGCTTAGATGGAGATGAAATTTTGAAACGTATTAGGACGTCACAAGGTGACCATCATATGGTTGCGGGAGGACGCTGGATGCAGGCCGCATTTCCAACTGGTCGCTCTGGAAATCTATGGCGGAGGCCTATGTTCAGCAGTGAACGGCTTGTGGTTAATATGATGTTAATAATGATGAAATTCTAATCAATAGCAACTAATCGTATTTCTATCTCAGTTTCTTATTTAAATTATCGGACTTAACTTATACAGTGTGTCGAGGTATCTGCAACTCTGGACACCGATGTCAGGGTGCTGACAATTAACCGTTCGACATCCGACAACTCCGGGCGCGATCGTGAGCCACGACCTAACCTCCAGGTTTAATGTACAAACTATTACGTGTAATATTGTGTAATACATTCAAGCTTGAGGTAATATGTTAAGGTGCCTGCTTATGCGATGATAGATTATAGATTATATTGTTGATGGAGGTAGTTTTATGTTATAGAGAAAATTCTTTAGATTGTCGATGCGATGGAACATGGCAAATTGCGATTTCGGATTATGGATAAAATAAGATCAAAACGTAGATATACTTAGAATCCGCAAGGCATAAGTTTCATGGCTTTATTCTAAATATGAATTAGCGTCATTCGTTAAAGTTGTAATCTATAGACTATATACACAAAGGTTAATGGAACAAAAATATAACTTAGTATCATTTTACAAACTAACAATACATTTAGGTATAAAGCACGGTCAGCGTTCACTAAAACTACCAAAAATTTTTTATACGGCCAAGCTACATTAATAGTGATAAAGGAGTAGGTATCCACACTTCCATTCATTCCGTTCTCTGATAAGATGGGCCGAATACTGGCTGGACATTTATCTTTAAGATTAATGAGCCAATTTTCTTTAGTTGGCCATAAAAAGAATCGCTAGGCCGCCCGGCTGCCGTCACGGTCACTTATGGGTTAACTTTTGAGCCTCGAATAGTGAATTGCTTTCGGTAATTGTGCAAAATCATAGTTTAATCATCGGTTCGACTGACAGACCTATCAATAAATCCTGTATAATAGATCTCATATACAGGATATGGAGGCTGGAGACGTTGTGTCCAGGCGATTACTCTGTCAATGTAAGACATATTGGAAAACTTTATACTGATATGGAAACTATGTCATCTAGTGAACAAAATTACTTATATAACTTTTTCAGTAAAAAACTTACAATGTCCGAAAGTTTGACTTTTGCAGGACCCATACTTTTACTATGGCAGCCACTTATCGGTCACTGAAGAAAATATATTAATAACAGGTATCCATCTTGGAAAAGTTTGTAAACAGAACATTAATATAACATTATAATTAAAATTTAAATAAGTATATACCATATATCTTAGTGTTCGACAGTAGAATAATATAGGGAATATAAGTGTATAAAAGCCGAAAGAATTAAAATTTCGGATATACTTGTCGTATTTCCTTTCTAAGAATTACATAATTGTCTTCACAAGACAACGTAGTTTCGATAATATGCGCTTTATTAATAAAAAAAAAATTCTTTAAATGCATTACATAGTTCGTATGCAGAGATTAGTTTTTTTTTGCGTATCTACTACATGTTACAGGTTTGTATCAGTAAATCTTGGTTCGTATTTTGGTTTGCTCTTTAAGTGTTTAGCAAATTCAAGTTATGTACCAACTTAAAATTAACAGTGTACTAAATATTACTTATAATCATGAGGTCACACAGTTGATACTAGATTACATAATTCATGCATTCACGACAAGATTGAAATGTCTTAAATTAGTAATTTTTTTAACGGCATCTAAGTAATACAGAAGAGGTTACCATTTTTATAATGAAATTAAAATGGGTACAGATATATACCTACTGCAATAAAAATGGCAATTCTTGGGGAATAAAACCATAAATAATGAAAGAAATTTAAAATTCAAAATAACAATTATAAGGACAAAATGCTCCCCTATCCCGGGGGTGGAATACAAGAAAACAAATTGGATTAAAGTGTCAAAGGTGAAATAAAAAACGCGCGTAATATACTTTATCTTCCGCGATGTCTGTGAAACATCAGCTCGGTCTCTTGAGTTCCACATAAAATGGCGCGCGAGAGACTTTCCTTTATAAAATGGAATTCATAAGGTTCAAATTGTGACAGAAATCTTTTTTTGAAGCAGCGAAGTCACATGTCCGCCCAGTATAATCGTATTTGCATTTAAAACGGTAAGTAAACAGAGAACAGAGTATTCAGTGAATGGACGAGCCATGTTTACGGCTGGTTTTACGACCTGTTAAGCGTAAGGATCGCTCGTAAAATGAATTGTTTGATGGTTAGTTGCCTTGACCTTTTTTGTTAGTTTTGTGATTCAAAGTGAAGAATCCCATTCATAACACCAAATGGACTTGGTTACGTAACCCAGTATTTAAAGACCTGTTCAGGTTTACAAAATGGCCGGTTCTAAAGTTACAATGAACCGTTATCCGAACATTGTCTCTCATTTGTTCCTACTTAGGGTTCCGTACAGAAAGATACAAGAAAGATTTATTATACAGATCATAATGTGATATATCAGATCACAACGATTTTATGAAATTTTTAAAGAAAATGTGGTCTGAAATGCTAAAAATGAAGCAATGCGGTCGAGTGTAGTATTATATGACAAAACGTTAATTGTTTATACTTTTAAAACTATTTTGTTTTATTAAGCCATAATGACCAAATAGTAAATAGAACATCGGTGTCTCAGCGTTGAAGACGCAGTCTCCCAATTTGGGAGGTCCGAGTTCGATTCCCAGGCAGGCCATGTACCAATGACTTTTTAAATTTAATTAAATTACTTAAGTGCATTTATGCCACTGCTCTTAAACGGTGAAGGAAAACATCGTGAGGAAACCTGCATGCCTGATAAATAAAAATTCTAAGGCATCTGAAGTCACCAACCCGCATTGGGCCAGCGTGGCGGACTATGGCCTATACTCCCTAATTATAGGAGGGAAGGCCTATACCCCTGCAGACACCATATAGTTGCCAAAAATTACTATTTTTCCATTCTTAATATTACGGCCAAATTTACGAAGTTAACAAAGCGACAAACATAAAATAATATGTATCTAATTATTTTACAAAAAAATAAAACGCTGATCACAATTGACATAGATTCAGATAAATCTGAAAAAAACTTTTGCAAACCCACTTAGTTTCGGGGTCCGGAAAATAAACTTTAAAAAAATGTTCAGGACATTTGCACGGTATACCGCATTGTCTTGCATCAGCGAAATAAACACCTACCTCAATATACATAATATGTTGTTTTTCAACTGGTTGATTACTTACTTATATATATTTTTCATTTTTTTTTATTTAACAACAATGCTATTAACATTGCTGTTTGGCGGCAGATTTAGATAAGATGGTGGTAGCTACCCAGGCGGGCATTTAAAATGCCCTACCACCAACCAAGCTTTATACTTAAATGGAGTTATTTTTGACATCACACTGCACTCACCGCATTTCAAAATCTCCCTGTTTCTGTATATTGTAGTAATTTTCTTGTTTTGTATTAATATTGTGGTTGCTATAGTGTGATGTCAAATAAATATATGTCTATTTAAAGGACGAAACCTGAGTTATAATTGCACTTATTGTGTGTGTGTGTTTTTTTTATATTAGGGTTGCCATCAGTTTTTTTTTCTATAAACTATAAGGCACCAAAATTCTAAAATTAATAAATAATAAATTATGTAAAATGTGCATAATAAATAGTATTGGTAGAATAGTATATGCAAAATCATTGGATACAACGCTTCGTATCCGATACAGGTTACGCTTTGTTTCGCCCACATAAATCGGGCTGTGTACGCGGACGGGCGCGCTAACTTATTTTTGTTCGTAGGTACGCAGGATAGATGGATCCAATTCCAAATTATGTCTATCTTGGGAATTAACGGTGGGACGGGGATTCCAGTTTACCCAAAAAAGTGCGGGAACCGGGGGTTTGAGGGGTGCAGCGCGGTTCGTGCGGGGAGGGAACGGATGGAAGTTATTTTGGAATTATGATTCCGGATGCGTCCTGCGAGCGCCGCGTGTTTCACGCCTCGTTTCGGGTAATATTGGACGGTTGCAATCGTTTAGGTTGCACCGAAACGCAATATGATATTTTCACGTTGAAATATTTACAAGTTATGCTTATATGTACCAACTTCCATGGATATCATTCTAACGTCGCGCCGGTCCTATATGCGAACGAAATTGCGATTACTGGTGATCTGCAGTTCATGTGGAACAATTCATAAAGATGTTCTCCTTTATAGATTTTTGTATTTTTCACACAGGAATTATTTCAAAATCAAAATCAAAATCAAAAATATTTTATTCAATGTAGGATACAAAAATATCACTTATTGAAAGTCAACATGCTATTTTTCTTTTTTTAACTACATCGCTTCACAAGGTGTTATGGTTAGGGAGAAGAAGCGACAAGAAACTCAAGAAATTTATTAAGAACATACAAATATACCCGCGGCTTCGCCTGCGTGGAATTTTCTAATGTGTAATTTTTGTTTATCCCACGGAAACTACTTATATTTACGAGATTAAAATATATAGCATATAATAACATTCTACCTATGTACGAATTTTGACGATATAATTCATGAGTTATGAATTAATAATATAGATATAATGTTAAAAGTAATGAATTATTTTATAATATAGGTAATTATGTAGAAGCCTATTTCATAAGCAAACACAATATCCTTGTAATAGCATGAATAAATTGAAATTGACTTGAAATTGACTTAACAATAAAATAATTCATCTACCTAGGTACCTAGTACAGAGAAAGCAGCGAGCAGCCGTGCGCCCTTCAGTGCATAGTTAACTTTGGTCAACCGGCTCTTAGAGTAGTCTTTTGATTACCACAACATCAGTTGTAGGCTGTGTCCTATTTAAATAATGTTTTATTTAAAAAAAACCGCTAAATAGCCGTTATAATAATTAATTAATGTGAGAGGGAAATAATATCGATATGCCTACCTACAGGTGAGTATGCATACATACATCCCCACATAAGTGTTGATAGTTTAACATGCCTGTATTGTCAAAAATAATGGCGCTGTTTTATTTAGTTTGGTTTCCGTCAGTTCCCGTCCTTACTTCCGTCAGTCTTCACTTAACTTCAGGTGTGATTGAGGTCAAGTACCAATCAGTTGTGCATAAAAAAAAAACATTTATTGTAAACAATTTTCTTAGTAGGTATACATTTACGCGCTTTACTAACAAAGTAAAAATTAACAGGGTTAGGAGCTCATAAAACCTAAAGAATTCCATCCAATCCCCCACCAAATCATTCCAAAATTAAAACGTCGGGCCAAAAACGCAGGACGTGTGTTTTAATGGGGTGTCACCGGGGTTCTTAAGTATTCCACGAGCCCACCCCATAATACCCAGTCTCCTTAGTCTGGCACGTCCTCCCCTTGATATATTAGTCCCAGTTCGTCGTACATAATTTTGTGGAGGGTGGCACCTCCCTCACTCCCACCGAAGTGAGGCAACCGATTCTCACAATACGAAGGTTTTGTTTATTGCTGTATAATAAGCTAGTTTACACGACTTCAGTCACCTGTTAGAACTAGGTTGTATCTGGATTTATTGCTTATTTTGTATGTTGTAACTCCTGTACCATTTGCTTCTGATTTAAGTAGGTACTTATTGGTGACTTATTAATAATAAATATTATTATTTTAAATTCTTCTTCATCTCTTTTTCTTTCGAAAATGTAAATACCGCTCCGCACGGGCCTTAGCCAAGTGTTGAGGGATTATATTATTATTATTAAGAGCCCATAGTGTTCCACTGCTAGGCAAAGGCGTCCCTCAATTGTTTCCAGTCGTTTTTGTTCTTTGCGAGCACAAACCATAATAAATATAGTTTTACTTATTTCTTCACGTATTATTTATACGTATTTTGATAGGCAACAGAGTTTTTGGAGGTCTACCGGTACTAATCTGCAGTTTCGATTTTCTAAGATCAGTATTACATTTAAAAATTTGGACACTTATTAATCACCTACCTTACAATCTTAGACACTATAACTAGTTTAACGTATTCCGGTACTGCTTACTCTACGCAGGTCATCTAAAGCTAAGTTCACATAGACATACTCTTGTTTTCTTCAGTCTTATGCTGTTACTCTCTATTTTTGTTTGCTTGATGGTTTATTTTTAGATTGTCTAAAAGATACATAAATCAGCGCCCTTTTTAAAGGCTTTGTGGACTTTTTTTTTTTTTTTTTTTTATTAAAAACTGGATTCGCGTTTGGCCACAATCTCACCTGATGGAAAGTGACGATGTAGCCGAAGATGTATCACGCGCACCCAGTAAATGCCTATTCACTCTAGACTTGAAGATCCCAAGGTTGTAAGTGTCGGGAAAAACCGACGCGGGCAGTGAGTTCCATACCTTAGCAGTCCGCATTATAAATGACGAAGCAAAGAGCTTAGTGCGGATGTTCGGTATGTTGACAACATATGGATGGAAACCCCCCCCGCGCCTGGTTGTCCGAAGATGGAAAGGGGACGGTGGAATAAGATCATGCAATTCCATCGCACACTCCCCGAAATGTATCCTGTAAAACACTGAAAGGCAAGCGACCCTACGGCGGTGTTCAAGGCTTTGCAATTTGCCGGTGACCGTTGAGTCATCGCCTATGAGTCTTATGGCGCGTCGTTCCACAGAATCGAGTGCAGCCAGTTGGTACTTGGCTGATCCGTCCCAGAGGTGACAGCAGTATTCCATGCACGAGCGGATCTGAGCTTGGTAAAGCTCCAGCAGCTGCTTTGGTGTGAAATACCGCCTGACCTTAGAGAGAATTCCAAGCTTCTTGGCTGCTAGTTTCGCTTTCGATTCGATGGAGCGCCCAAAATTCAGACTCGAGGTTAACTCCAAACCCAAGAGGTTGAGATGGTTAGAGATTGGAATGGATACATTCCGGAAAGTCGGAGTGAGGTGGAAAGGACTCCGTTTGCTAGTGAATAGACACGCCTGTGTTTTAGAAGAATTGAACTCGACAAGATTGGCGTCGCCCCAGTCGGACACTGCCTTTAATGTCGAATTCGTACCCTCCACCATTGACTCCCTGTTAGAACGAATCTCATCTCCACTAGATTGTGCACAGGACATGTATCTCTCTGACGTGACGTGACGTGACTCTTTGCAGTGCTCATATTTCAGTCAGCAGGATACACCGATTGAATGCTACAGTATTCAAACTCTGCATAATGAGCAGTTTAAACTATTATAAATTGTCTATTTATCGTTTGATTTTCAAATGTGTTAACTGTGTTAGTTTTAAGACATCCTATTCCAATGTCCTATCTATTGCATCATAGGTTACTCTTAGTCCCTTTCCTAACCTAACCTAACCTAACTTTTTGACAGTCTTCATTGGCCACCGTAACTCCATAATTCTTTTAGTAACTCTGATTTAAGCCTTACCTTAATTCTCTCTTGTGAGAAGAAAACATCAAAAGGATTAAAAAAGAAGTTACTAAAAGAAATATGGGTAAGTGGTGACCGATGAAAACTGACAAAAAGGTCAAAATGTAAGTGCAACAGACAAGACATGGGAATAAGATGTCTTAAATTTAATACAGGTCTATATACCTACTTCACATTAACAAGAATTCTTTGTATTTATAAAAATAACCCATAGTAATTTTCTAAATACTTACAGCCAAACACATCAAATAACTACGAACGGAGTGGCAGACGTAATTACCAATACACAGGAGAGACATCAATCCTCATATAGTCACGTGCTCAATATATTGAGTTATATGAACATATTATAGTACGGCGGAGTACAACTAAGTGAGATAAAAATTGTGGGGAAAGCTATTGGAAAATTGTTGGGGTGGTTAATATGATTTTATGTTGAGGCCGGGATGTACCTATTAAGATTTATTGAATTTTCATACCACAATCCAATGATGGGCAGCAATTGCTCCAATGGGGCGGAGTTCCTAAACATTTTCTCATGCGGTGATAGGGCCAATTTACAAATAACGGAAGTGGTCTAGTTTTAACTCTGTCAGTAATAGCTTTTACACGCGACATTGAATCATTATTCAAGAAAAGATATTATTCTTTTACAATATCATATACCTATCTATAATAGTGATGTGAATACAAGAATTACTCCCACAAATAAATATAATTTGAAAATGTAGAAAACCCCCTTGAGACTTTTCAAGTAACATCTTCATAAATAACCATTGAAATATTTAAAAACAAAAAACCCGAAAACATACCTATTTGGTTTTATACAGGCGCCATGTTGGATTTCTTACCATAAAATGTATCCAATGACACTCTAGAGATCAAGACGAATCGAACGACACGTTGCACTTCAGAATCGGTCGAGCCTTTCAGTCTACAGGAGGTAACATAGAAATCTACATTCATACATATGCACTCGAAAAACATTACCCTCATTTTTGGGGCTATCGGGTAAAAATTGAACGATGTTAAAAGCTAAATTATCTTCGAATCGACTGATCTGATTTCCACCAAATTTGGCTAAAGTCAAACAACCATCGAAAATAGAAATCAAATCGATTATAATAGTCTTCTTTTCGTCTGATGTTAAAACCCAATCGATTCTGTCGAGATTGAGTTCCAACTTTCCAATATAATTTTCGTTACTCCGAGTATTTCAATTATAGACCAGTATCCACATCCACCCACTGCTGGGTACCTATAGGCCTCTTCTCTTATTACGCCAAATCGTCTCAAGTATGTATTATAAATTTAGATTAATATACAAATAACAAAACACGATACAATTTCCTTACCTACTCTCTTAGACAAATTAAGGTTATAGCCTTGATCTCAGAGTCATTTTAACACATCGTAGAATGTACCAACATAATGTAATATGCATAGTATGTTAGTCCATTAGTTAAATTAACCAAGATTCCTCTCCCTTGCAAGTTATTTGTCATGTACGTTAGGGACGCATATTTACTTAAGGCAATACATTGTGGTTAAGACATTTAATTGTATTTCACTGCACACATTTATCTTAATTTTCGAATCAATACGTCTACCTTTATGTAGACGTAACACGTGGTCCACCTGGACCTATTATTCTAAATTTTGTAGAAAAGTATTCTGTCATGAACATGTAATTTAATGGAAATTTTGGTATGCACATCGGGTTAGCACTTGAACTCAATCACAACTGATGTTAATTGGAGGACTGGCTATCTTATCTCTGACAACCGGAACACAACAACGCTATTAACATTGCTGTTTTTTTTGCGGCAGACTTAGATAATTTGGTGGTAGCTAGCCAGGCGAACATTTAAAATGTCCTACCACCAACCAACCCGAATACTAAACATATACCCCGCTAGAAATCGAACCCGCGACCTTCGATTCGTAAATCCTATGTTGTTTACATTGAGCCACGGAGGCGGTCAATGTAAATACGTAATTTAATATTACTAATCTCATAAATGACATTATGTCATCATCATTTATTATTTTATGTTTGGCAATCACTTTTACTTAAGTTTCAAAATTTTTCTATAATTACGACATGATATTTCAAATATGAGTTAAATAACAACGATTAGAACTTTTAGAAAACCTCAAAGAGAATAAATGATTATATTACCCAGATATAGCAACTCAAATTATTTTAACAACTAAATGGACCACTGGGCAGAATAAACCCTTTTAACCAATTTCCATCAAAATGGCTAATAACCATCTTGCTACTACCAGATTTCATAAATAAAACTCTTTTTGTCGGTAGTTGATATACCTAAGCTAATCACACGCAGGAAAAATATGCAATACAGAGCTAGATGCAATGACGCAAGACACACGGCTTTTACACGTGTATCAAAATTTCATGTTACGACAACACTATTGCGGCTAGTTTTGCCTTCCACGACATAAATAAAGCAATAGATCCCGCGCTAGGGAACATAACATATACTCTTAGCTGCAGGTGACTGTACCTCATTATTAAAATAATTTAATTGCAAATCTTAGTTCGAAGCTATAAAGCAACTATTCAGTAAGGAACCAATTAAAAATCTAATAAATTCGATCGGCATTGAGTCATTAGAGAACAATATGGCCGCCGCACTGTAGATCACGCCCACGCGCCGTCACCGCAAGCCCAACCTTATTTATGTGGACCCTGCGTACTACAAAATAATACCTAGCAAGAGGCATGTCAGGTAGGATATAGTTTTATGTAAACAAACTGACAATGGTTCAATTATTATTCGTAAACAAACAAGAGAAGAAATAGACGATGAAGTAACTTGAAATCGAGACATACCCAACAAGAATGGTATCGAAATGTCAGATTCGTATATTCTAAGCTTGGAAAATGTCTATAAACTATTTGCCAACGACAGAAGAGTAATGTAGATGAGCAGATGAAAGTGCAGTGTGTTTTCAGTAAATACTATTTACATTGTTTCAAAAATAGATTTTATTTTGACACTTGTTAGCCGACTCTGTTGATGGTAATTCAAACAAGAACCAGATACATGACTTCTATTGTGATAGACAGCATTGGATTGTTGAGTGCAGAAACATATGGACATCATGACGGTGAATTTTTAAATCAACTACTGGACCAGCATCCCTGCTGGTCCAGTAGTTGAAACCATCATTTCTGGTAGAAAGCTGTTTGTGGTAATTCAAACAAGAACCAGATACATAACTTCTATTGTGATAGACAGCATTGGATTGTTGAGTGTAGAAACATATGGACATCATGACGGTGAATTTTTAAATCAACTACTGGACCAGCAGGGAGATCATCATCAAACCATCATTTCTGGTAGAAAGTATGAGGCGTTTTCCATTTACATTATGAATAATGCCTACAATATCTATAGAAAAATTACAAATTGCGACTCTTGGCACTACGAGTAAAAACTCCATCGTAAACAGATAAATAAACTAGATGAAATTCCTGCCCTCCGTCAGGTTACAACTACAAGAAAATGTGTAATTTATCCTTAAAAACTTTAAAACAAAAGGCAGGAGACAAGGACTAATAAAAAGGAGATATTATGAAGCAAAACCAGCTATACCTACAGAATAGTCTTAAAAATCTCACGGCTCAGTATCATCGCGCGAGGAGCTGTTAGCTGAGCGAATAAGTTAGTGCATTCCGGGCTTGGGGCATGCGTGCATAAACCATCCAGGCATCCGATTAAATTATTTAACGTCTTCATTCCCCGTGGTGCACGCAGGTTGCATGCCGGCACGCTGATGTTAAATACATGGTAGGCATCTACACTAGTTTTAAACTACAGGTAACCTATACAAGTTCTCAAAGATAATTGAAAAGATCTAGCACCTAATCCTTCAAAAATTAAATATAATTTAATAAAAAAAAGACGTCACCGTTTATAATCTAAAAACTTATCGTAAAACTAATGGAAGGACATACTGCTATGCAATGTCTCGTTGAAACAAATTAAAATGAATTCATAATGTAAATCAGACAAAAATCGAGAAATTCATGTGAAACAATAAAGCATATTCAGACAGTACGTTCAAGGCGGTTTTAACAGTACTATATTATTTAATATTAAAGATCTTAAGGTAAACGGGCGGAGTGCCTGCAGTTTCGCGATAAGGCAGCCCCATCTCCCCTCCCCACCAACGCTTTTTGGGGGGGTGGAAGCGCCTTAAGAGCCCGCCATACTTCAAATTGCGTTTAACTCAGATAGCTAGTTTGATACATCGCCACCATTATTGCATATCAAAGGGCCTTGATAAAATTGTGACCGTCATACATAAAGCACGATATTTTTTATACCATCCCCATTCTACTTACAATAAACTGAATGATAGATAAATTGGCGATTCTTACTTAAATGCATACCTGGAACAAAAATAAAATACAATTAGATGTTGTTTATGTATTTTGTGCTTAATTAAAGAATTTGATAAAATAGTTAAAAGTATGAAAGAATATAAATGAGTGGTTCACATCAACAGCATTAGTACCAACTGCTGGGGCACAGACTATTAGGATACGGGCCTTTACGGATTGGTGGATTTGTGTCAGAGGTCACTTGACAGTCAGTGTTTTAAATTTGGTAGGCTACAAATTTGGCTTAACGACTGCCTACAATTGAAAACAAACGGGATCGACTGCATGAAAATGTCACTATTGGGCATCTTTCTGAGGACTCACCGCGCCACAATCGAACCGAGTACCGAGCGCGACGACGACACCACAAGTGCCTAAATGAAAATTAATTCCTCTCGCTTCGTCTTCCCCAAAAATATTAATATTCATTCCTATATTGAAACTAAGATTGTTTACCTAATTACAATACACAAAAATATTTCTCTCATCTGTCCAGTAATCACGCATACGATATATTTCAAATGTGAACACCATAAATAGAGTTTCCAACTGTTTGTATATGATAATGGCATAAAAGGTACTGACTAACACACATGCAAGCCACTCTGTAGCGTCTACATATGATACACCCACAAACAACAGCCCGAACGAATTGCAAACGTAGCTCTATATCACGAGCACGTAGACGCAAACACAGTGGCGGGGCAATATAACATCGATGCTACAGTTGAAACCGTATCGGTACGGTATACTCGATTGAACTGATAGATACCTACGATTGTCACGGTTCAATTTAGGGATTAAGTTCGAATCTTCGGAAATTGTAGAGGAATAATGCTGTTAGAGAAACATGTTTAAGACCAGTTTGTGTATTACTGAATTGCAATTCATTCCGCTTGAAGCTAATGCACTAGTCTAATTTACATAACATTTTGGGTTTCCATGTAAATGTCCTGATTTAATCGATTCCTGTTCTATCAATCATTACGATAAATGTTCGATAGAGGCTGTGAAGCGGTATTACATAAAAAAATGTGGAATTAATTTGAGATAAGTTACGTATTCAGAGAATGCGAAAAATTGAGAGGAGATATCGGATACGCGTCGGACTTCGAGGTGCAAATTATAGATGCAGATTAAAAAGGGAAGAAACAAAGAACAAAATTAAAGGTCATAACATCTGCCACAAACGTTTGTATAAATTGGTTTACTAGTTCTGAGAAGGTCTTCATATAATTTGAGAATAATAGATACAAACCTTGGTAACGATACTGACAATACTCATTGCTCAAATAAAATGGTCGTTATAAACAAAATTTTAGTTTGCGTGTAGGCGAATTAGGAAACAATCGAATTTGTTGTCCACTTAATGGTATTTCACACAGAACAATAGGTTATGCAACTAACGATTCTCTCGCGATTTCAAACTGAAAATAGCCGCGAGCTATACACTATCGCTACAGACAGATTAAACATCGAAGCCCAAATGAACGCGCGATAATTTATCGCACGTACCCCCGTGTGTATTAGCTGTATCCGACTAATGCCGGCTTTCGATATTCGGCGCTCGGTCGCGATTCGATATTTACGATCGAACGAGTCGCATTAGACTGTCCGCCCGTAGGTAAATTAGCACAGATGCTCGCCACTGTTACAGTGATTCATTCCAAATTGGCTTTTCAGCGGGGAAAAAACGGACCAAGCCAGGAGTTGCGGTAGACGTTATCTAGGGATTGGAGCTAAATAGCTTTTAAAAGAGTTTGCGCTTGTTTTTCTTTTTGAGGTTTACGAACAGACTTAATATTGTATACCAATAAATTAGCCTTCTAAACTAATTACTTTTTCACTGAGTATATTTTGCATTATTATGTTTTGTTTTCACTAACTAGAAAAGGTATAATGCACGATTACGTCTTTTACTTTTGTTAGAATGCTGCTTAAATATCACTGAGTTAACCCTAAAATAAACATACACGAACCAGCAACTACCACGGTAAATACAATAATAAAAATTCATTTAAACATCACCATTCACACGCCGACAAAACAAATGCGATAAATAAATCGCATTGGCAATTACACATCGCGTAATGTTGTTGAGGCGTTACCAGAGATCGGTGGTAGCGGCGCCGACTTACGATGACTATCGTGCAAAGGGGCCGCTTAACGCGTGCTAGATACTACCGGACATGAATAGTTAGAATTTAACGATATGAAGGGAAATCTAAGATTCTAAAGCTACTTACGCTTTGGAGGTAAATTCTTCGGGAACGTACGATGTAAAAGTTTAGGCGCCTTCTTATGTTTACAAGGATTTTTTCGATAGGTTCATTAACATCAAATGAGACCGGAGGTGGAAGGGAACCGGCTTTATCTCAAACAGTACCTACCCGCACTGGATCTTAATGAGCAGAATTAGATAAGATGGTTCTGGAGGTCTTTTTTTTTTATTTTATGGTATTTGACCTCACTCACACCTAATGTTAAGTGAAGATGAGGTTAAAGGTGGAAGCGTACTGACCCGGAAAACCCAACACATTTGGAGGACTGGCTATCTTATCTCTGACAATCGGAACACAACATTTTTGAAACTAAGTTCCATTAACTGAAGTAAACACCATATTACTAAAAAACTCCACAATAAAAAGTAATTAATTCTAAATAAATATATTTAAGCAAATGGTATTATTTTACTTTACTCTTGTCCAGGAAAAGCATACAACTTTTTTTTTGTTACAGATACAAAAGGCGAGCTCAAAGTGACTGGAAATATCGATCGTACCCGGAAGGGCAGCCTGAAGGCGTGCTGCACCGTCCGATAAAGTATCAGCGAAAACGTATGATTTATACGGTGCTAAGTGCGCTTTTTAAATTGATAGTGTAATTTGATTGTAATTCGCTGTAACTGACGGTAATAGAGGGTTTGTTCACAGGTCGCGTATTCGGGGCGATCAAAGGCGATAACTACAAGAGTTTCGATGAATCATAGTGGAAGGACGACATAGTGTGAAGTTTTCTTAATAGTCATCAGTCAAAGAGAAAGTAAAGAAAGTGGTAGGTACCTAGGTAATAGGTATCATACTTTTACATAACAAAATCTAGAGTTGGAAAATGTAGGAAAATGTCATTTAAAAGCAACGATGAAAGTATGTGACAAATATAGATAGCTATAACATGACATAAAAATAATTTAATGAACTGCAAATGATAGCCGTGAAATATACAAATGTTGCATTTCCCAATAATGAACCGGGGAAATTACCTTCAGTATAAATAATCCGTGCCAAAGGGTGGCTTCGATGCGCTACTGCAAATCAACCCCCTCACTATATCCCCCCCTCCACCACGGGCTGTCGACGATAAATAAAATTCACGTTTTAACAATAAAATGCATTTTCCGCAAATGCTCCCAGTGAATTATTGTTCGGGCTTTACGAGCTTAAAATTATATGGCCACGTGAAATTTCCGATCCCCGATAATGCACGAGTTGTGTACCGCTAACTATTTTCGGACGTTATTAAAGTATCAAACTTGATTTTCTCATAATATTCAGAGAATCAACTTCAAATAAATCCTCAAGAGTCTGCCAAATGCGAATAACCGTGTGCATTATTATCTTGGATGTTGTCACTATCGAACTTTGTAGGGAACAGCGAGCTAGATTCTGTCGAAACAGAATCCATAGCAAAAATTCTGATTTTACTGACCTTACTGCTATGTCTTAAGAGGGTTTAAGACAGAGTAAATAAGTAAAAATATTTCACTTCGTGTTTGGCCTCTACCATCGGGAGAGTACCAATAATACCCAACTCATGCCATCTACCAATATTTATTAGAATAATTACATCGAAGAATATTCTAGTGTTACAAAATGACCTCAGTTAATTCATCACATCACTGAGCCCTCAATTCGTATAATACCTATAAAATATATATATATATCACCTTTTTTAACTGTCAAAATTTAATTTAAAAGAAAATCTGTAGCGAAAAGAACGTAGGTATAGCTAAAATACTAACTGTATACTTACCATTTTTGGGAAAAACTGACTTTTACTGACCGAAGTTATAAAAACTGAGGATTACTGACTTTACTGATCATTTACGACCCCTATAGATCCCAATATAATTAACCAAACTAGCTTTCTTCCTGCGTTTCGACCGCGTATATAAAACTACTTTATCACAAGAATATTTCAGGATGGGTCATGCTCCAGATCTTAAGTTGTAGTGAATGCTTGCCATATGTATAAAATTAAATAATTAATAATATTTGCACACTGTAATATCATCTAATGCATGTACCCAAAATCATCCACATAGTCGTACTACTGTTGTAGAAAAAAAAATGTAAATAAATTATTATATCATTTGAAGCTACCTCGCTGGCAAATTTCAGTACGTGCTTTTCTAAGGTATATTAGTGTGTATACCACTCGAAAAAAAATTACGGTCTGAATGTAGAGGTGCATTTAAAAAAGTAAAATTTCCATTTTAAGCGTTAGATTTTGATTATAAATTAAAAAAAAAGTATACACAGCTATCTTATTGGGTATCTGTTAAGAAAGCTATTATAAGCTTATAGTTTGTGTACTATTTTAAAATAGTGTTACGTTTCGAAATTGCTGCCCTCCAAGTTAATGTAATAACTGTAAAAATAGAACGTGTAAAACTTTCTGAAAAAAATAATTTACAATGGTCATAAAGTGCAAATTGCAGGAAAATTTATCGGATTTGCATTAACTTGGAATTTTTTTTATTCAAATAACATCTAAATACAACATTGCTAGAGCCCCAACTCTCACTGAGCCTACTTTTATCTAGTAAAGTTGGGTAAAATATATATTTTGCAAAACAACGGTACGATAAAAACGATCAAATTAGTATATATTTTTATTAAAGTGATGAAATGTGCAGCTACATAAAAACGTTTTAAAGGAAAGCTCACTTATATGTTATCTGCATCTTAACGCCTTGCATTATTCTTCCGTTCACTAAAATAACTAACAAGCCAGCATAGTGTAATCAAAGATAATGGCTATCGTAATGTAATAAAAATTGCATTTTTTATGCATTATCCCATTTACCACCAAACCGCAGCCCTCCTCAATACCCAAAATAACATGTCACGTACTGTACCGTCCCTAAAAATACATATTTCCCGGTGGAGAAAACAATGTTTTATTCGCAACAAAAATAGATCACGCGGCCGCTTGATGGAGAACCAATAGCGAGCGGCCCTGCGGCACAGATGGCGACACAAGTGCACAGATAGCAAAAATATGAATTGTAGCTTTCGATATTTGTCACTTGAATTACAGCTCCCGACGGGATCGTCGAAATGGCCGAATTGCGACTCGCACCTCGTTTGTTGAATGATCTATATTTTTCACAGAACATTCGAATCTGGAATGTTTTATCTAGCGCTGTTTTGCTGACTAATGCCCACGTGATATCTGCGAAAACAACCGATGTTTTACAATTTCGGACTATTTATAGCACTTTATTTTTACTCGATGGTCACGCTTGTATAGTAACATAAATAATTAAACGCTGCCATGAAAAAACGTAGAGGTGATCCTAAATTCTGCACATCAATTGGATATAATCACAATTATACACACTTATAAAAAAATTTTAGTTTATCTTAACTACATATGATGGTAGGTACTTGTTGTAACTATAGGTTACTTAAACAGTTATTGCCAGAAATGTTCTAATTCTAATAGAACCAGTTACTGCACAGGAGCCAAGTAAACAAAACTCGTAATAACGGACAGTCACGCCAAGGAAACCAATTTGGGTGGTATTTGTAAACGTCAAATATGTTTGTGCGCACCTATTTATTGCTAGCATCCCTCACGTACGAGTAAATAACGGAGACACTGTGATAAAGTGAAAAGAGATACCCGTAAGCCTCAGTGAGCTACGCCTTAAATACTGCGACGCGTTACGCAAACTTCGCCTATGGTTGTGAGGGACAAAGTTGATTTTTGCTTGCAAAATTTATTAGCTTAGCCATTCTGTATTAAGGCGTATACGTATACAAGTGGAAAACTCAGTGCGCCACGTGCGAATGATTCATCGTCGTCCCTTAATTAAAGAAGATTTTAATTGTATCGGATGTCTGTGAAAGCGAAAATAATGCACTCCTAAATTGGGGTCGGTCCGGAAATTTATTTTTGGTTGCTTTTCGAAATATTGCTTTGCGTGTTTTTAGTAGAACGCCGAGGTGTGGGATATTGTAAACCTATTGGAATTAATACGCTATATCATTGTATTGTATTCACAATGTTTATACGGACTATAATTTACCGTAAACATAAATTAACTAAAATTCCATTCTTTTTTTTTGGTACGTTTGATACCTACTTGTTTAAAAGAATAAATACATCGTTTTGAAATTCACACTTATCGAGATAATATTAAGTATTTGCAATACATATTTATATCACTTATATCAGACCGTTAAAAAGGTACCTATAACTATATGTGATTTATGTAAGTAGTCTATAAGTATTTAATACAAATACTTTTTACTATAGTAAAGATGAAATACTTGATATTGAATTGCCCAGTTGCTGCTTTGCGGCAGACTTACGATGGTGATAGCTGTTCAAGGCAGTGGCGTGCCTAGAGCTTCAATGTTCTTGTGGTTTTTACACGACTGGTGAAATTAGTTAGGTAACTAGGCACGATGTTTCACTTTGACAAGTGCCAATATTTAAGTCACAGATTTCCAATATTGTTTAAATAGTTAATCCTGATAGAATATTTAGTCAAGCAAGCCGGGCTTTTGGGCTTCTATGACCTGTTTGGTGTAGTGGTTAGCAACTCTGACTACTATACCAAAAGGTTGCGGGTTCGAATCCCGCTAGGGCATATGTTTGTGTGATGAATACGGACATGTGTACCGGAGTTATGAATGTATTCACTTATAATAAGTATTTATTTACAAAAATAAAATTGAATTTATGTAGTATATCAACCATCTGGTATCCACAACACAAGCCTGTAGTAGCTTAGTGTGGAACTAGATGACGCTGTGTGTATGTCTAAGGATATTTATTTATTATTTTATTTATGAAGGTACCGCCACTGGTTCAAGGCACATTTAAGAATGCCCAATCACCAACCAAGCGAGTACTAAACATGTACCCCGCTGGGAACGGAACCCGCGTCCTCCATTTTGTAAATTTTATGTTGCTTACAATATGCCACGGAGGCGGTTAAAACAAAACAATTTAAATAAATGCCTTAATGACTATAAATGATTAATAGCTATAAGACCCCCTGGTTGTACAATTTTGAAGTTGTATTTATCAAGTGTATTCTCAGATTTGTGTGTAATATGCATGGCTAAGAACCTATCACCTTTAATCTTAAATATAAAAAAAAATAAGAAACCCTCGAAATACTATGATATCATCGAAATACATCGAAAACTGTGTTAAATGTTGATCAAACGTCATCAAACAGCTAGGAACCTGTCCCCTGTCTTGTCTTAGATATAAAAAAAAACTGCACTTAAATCGTACCACGCATATTAATCATCCGGACACACACAACGCCATTAAACACATAATACCTGTCATTTTTCGTGGAGGTTAAAAATATAATATTTTAATATTTATCACACATATTAAATTAACATTCGTTAAAATTGTGCCACTTAATATTGTATTACCAGTAAATATACCTTAGTAGTTATTCGAGCAAAAGTGAAAACACCCGGACAATAAATCCATTTTGGCTACATAAAGACAAGCTGCCACCAACTTAAAGTATCTTTCTTAATTACAAAATCCTTTGTTGTGCGTATCTGATCTATGTAAATAGATGGGGCGAATGTTTAAAATAGCAACCAAATACCGGATGAGGGAAATAAGCGAAACTCCTTGATGAAAGAATGTAAGGAAGGGTACAGTGCACGGAATAAATAAATACAGGGATAATGTGATTCAATTACTATTGTTTAACTGTTACCTGTTGTTTAACTGTATAGGAGGGTGCATCGGGTTCCGTTACTCCCTCATTTAATATTATTACGACGACCGGTTGGTGTAGTGGATAGTGACCAGCGGTTGCGGGTTCGAATCCCGCTAAGGGTAAATGTTTGTGTAATGAATACAAACATTTACTCCCGAGACTTGGATGTTTATATAAATATTTACCCGTTATCTAAATGCTTGCTTAGTATGGGACTACATATTATATTAATATTTTTCGTTTTCATAACTTGAACCTAATTAATGCTAACATTAATGCTAACTAACTTATAATTGCAGTTTCGGGATAAATATAGCACTTAATTAATCCCTGTAACAAATATAATCCAAATCCATGAAATTGGACAGTTTTATGAATTTCCCGCAAGGTTAAATAAGACGTCAAACTCTGTGATACATTTACTTAAAACGCCATCGAACGTAACGCCTTGCAACTTCGCAATGTTTGTCATTGTCAAAACCAAATTCAAAATCAAAGTAAAAGATGGAAAATTGTCTCGGAAATAACAGATATTGCGGCATTGGTTGACAACCCATAAGGTTGGTGTCCTCTTAAGGGTATGTATAGCTGTCGTGATCATCAGCCTTGCACCGTCAACTGTACCACAGCCTCCACTCACAGGTATTAAATATATATATTATAAAAATATATTAAAATATATTACAATTCGTCAATCTTTAAAGTTTCGGTAAGTATTATATCTATGGTAACGCTATTTAAAAAATTACCGAAATTTCCATTTCACCAACCTTTGACGGGAGCAGTGTAACTACCCTGGAGAGCTAACGCGTACTTCATTTGGCGAACAATAGAGGCCCAGTCCCACAACCCCGAAGCGACACTGGATAAATTGACTCCGGCCTAACTTGCGCCCGCCCGCGGAAAATTGGGGAAAATCGATTTAAATATCTTGAATGTGATGGCTTATCTCGATCGTAGCAGCTAACCCGTATTCATCTGCATCGTTGATACTGGCTTTGGTTAGATATGTGTATTTTCTCTTACTTGATTTTACTCATTCGAATTGAATTAGTTAAATTCAGAATTTCAGTCAGAATTGGATAACATTTACTTAATTTATTTAACCATCAATCTTCAAGACAATTTAAAGTTTGTATAGATGGATGATCGAAAAGTGCCAATTAAGTGTGGGTTTTGCAAAGTCTCCTTAGTGAGAGAGATCTAGATAGTGACTGTGACAGTCTAAGCAAGGTGCTCAGACCCTACCGATGTATCTCGGTTTGCACGCAAACGTATACTCTAAGTATTTCAATTTGAAATGTTTCCTTAATTAGATTCCTGCATACTGAACTTTAATCAGATATTAACAATCAAAAATAAATTCCGTGCCTATTTTCTAAGCCCCGAAGACCTCAAAGCAAGGTAAACCTCCCGTTTAACTCAATCTAATAGAATCACCACGGATTGCTTTCCGATATTTACTGTTTGATTTTTTCCCCTCGCGTCGAGATTTGGGACGTTTACCCGAAAGAGGCGTGTACCGGTTGATGGTAATGGTCGGTAGGGTCGCTGGATACATAACCTTTCTAATTAACAATTTGCCCTACAGTCTATAAGGTGCGATTTGATTATTTTATAGGTTGTCCGCCTTTTTTTTTTGTTTCTTTCGTTTCCGCTTTTGTTTAGTGGGAAAGGTGTGTCAATCCTCTAATCTATACATTTTAAATGGATAATATCTCCGATATTTTGCACATTAAACTCCTGACAGCCAGGAGGCTGTCCAGGTTTCCAGGAGGAAACGATTTGGATGAGGATTTCTTAACTGTAAATTATAATGTATTTAAATAGTACTTTACACATTAATAACAATTTATTGGACCCTTTAATCCTTGTTAAGTTTGATATCTGGAAAGTTATCGAATGTGGAACTCTCTTATTATACGTACTCTACTTATCAGAAGGAAAAATGTAGGTAGGGTAGATACCAATTTGACTACGTATTGTGCCGGAAATTGCTCCCCAAACAATCCATGATGCCGTCTTAAATAAATGAAATAATAATTCAACTGTTCAGTAACTTTATTGAATTGATCATGCGCAAATATTTATCGATGGGGACGAAACAGTATAGGGTCAGAATTTATTGAAAACCAGGAGTAGTCGAGGCAGACATAGGTAAGTTACATAGATTGATATTAGTAGCAATCAGACAAATTGGCTCCAAACCCCTCTAACCGAATTAATCGGATATGTAGGTTTTCTTAGCGAAAACCACTTAGATAGAGAAATATGGGGGAGACTGAGGCAAAGAGGAACTCATGTGAATTATATTTTATTTATTGTCAGTCGCAAATGTTGTCTGTGAATTTACGTAACCAATTTGAAATGGATAAAACTTTACCTGTTGAAAAGGAAACCCGTATAAATGTTGCAGACACTTTAATATATTTATTTTCTTTTTCTCTTTGTCCTTTTGACGTTTAATTTTTGCTAGTTTTTTGATTGCCAGCGCAAATTTTGTCCTCAAGTTGCATTGTTGTGTTAGCAGTTTTCATCATATTTTATGCTTAACAAATGTTTTCATTATAAAATTTCAATAATAATATATTCTTAAATTCTATACAGTCCATTTTCTTTTTATCCCATCGCTATCCCGTACATTTATGTGACAAAAAAAATGTATTTGTTTAAAATTGTGCTTCGAAAGCTTACCTTTATAACGTATTTTAGTAAAAAAGTACGAGGATACATTCACGTCGCCCCTAGACATGTGTGTTGCGTGAATAAATATTCTACAAATCCACCTTTAAATAAACAGTATGGGGGGACAACGTTTTGGCTCGTTTCGAGTAAACGATGCTTAAGATATTTATTACGGGATGAATTTTTAGGATAAGTTGAGCAGTTTTCTGTTTTGAAAAAAATGAATGAAGCAATTGTTAAAATATATTACAATTGTAACTGGCTATGGATTAAATATGTGCTTTAATGTATTCTTAAATTACAACAATATTTTTAATTTTACGCTTTGAAAAAGTGCATTCATTCATAATTAAAGGAAAGTTCAGCTGCGTTTTTAACCGCCCTCAAAAAAGACGAGGTCCAAATTTGTTTTTTTTTATTGGATGTCCTACATCGATTACTCCGAGAGTTGATGGTCGATTTGCGTCATTATTTTTAAAGATAATATAATCCCATCGATTATGCCACGGGTTGTCTCGTGTGACGACCTATTGGTGTAGTGGGTAGTAACCCTGCCTTGAAAACCAATCCACAGATAGAGAACGAAACCTTAGTCTACGACTTTAAAAGTGTACATAAAGAAAATGATTTCATAATATTTATGTATGGGAAATTCGGAAATATTTTTATGTCTTTCCACAAGTTATGCAAATTCATTCCTACTTGAATACCGACTAAGTATGAGCGCTATGAAAGTCCGACAGTATTTTTGTTAATATTATATTTATTGAGGTTTTCTTACGTGACGACCTGTTTAGTGTAGTGGTTAGCAACTCTGACCACTATACCACTATACCAAAAGGTTGCAGGTCCGACTCCCGCTAGGGGCATATGTTTGTGTGATGAATACGGACATGTGTACCCGAGTTATGGATGTTTTCATTTATAATAAGTATTTCTTTACAAAAAGAAATGTATTTATGTAGTAAATATTGTAACGTATACACCTTAATATGAGATGGTCTCCAACCATACAGGGTCGTATCTTTCTTCAGTCAGATATAAAGAAATTTATAATATTTTTTTTTATATTATATTCTTTTACTGATAACAATTCCACATTCCATCCATCCAACCATCTGGTATCCACAACACAAGCCTATAGTGCAACTAGATGGCGCTGTGTATATGTCTAAGGATATTTATTAAAAAAAAAAAAAGATTCCCGGTTCGAATTCGGCTAAGGGTAAACGTTTATGTGATGAATGTATCATATTTATTGTTAGTTTGGGACTAGAAAATTGGTACGAGCGTCCAAAGTATTTATTTACTTACACAATTTTTGTTAAAGCTAATGATGGTCTCCAGAAATAGAAAAGGGAACTAAAGTGAATTTGGGTGTCTTGGCAAATTTTTGGCGTTTAGTTATATTAGAGCAAATTATCGTATGTAGCCTTCCATGATAAATAAAATTACCGAACCAAATTAACATTATCTCTACACAATTTTCCTTCACAGTGATTAAATATTCCCTAATCTCCCCAATTCTAAAATACATACAACATTAATTACATCTGCTCGAGACGTTTTAATCCCACTTCTGGCGGAAAAACTGATTATCTAATTAGAAGAAAGCCTCCGCAAGAGTCTTCTAACTGCGGGCTAATCACAAATTAATGAAAGCTTGTACCCGGGCGTCGCGGGGCGATGATAATTCCACGCCGCCCTGCTGCGCTAAGAACCTCATCAATTATGGCGAAACCTCCCCCGGTGAGCCCTAGTACACCCCTTTGTGATTCTAGCCACTCTAGTCACAGATGATTCCTATGATTTTAAATTAGGCTTATTTGGAAACAGCAAGCAACACTTCATAAGAATTTGACGAATTGTTTACTATAGTGGTGGGAAACTGTATTATTATTAAACCCTGCCTGCTACGAGGTCGCGGGTACGAATTCCGCTAGGGGCGTATGTTGGTATGATGAATACGGACACGTGTGCCCGTGTTATGAATGTTTTCATTTATCTTACTAATATTGTAAACGCGAAAGTTTGGACGTTTGTTTGTTTGTTTATTTGTTTGTTGCTCAATCACGGTGAAACGGATGAAAGGATTTGGATGAAATTTGGTATACCGGTAGAATATATACCCTGGATTAAGATATACGATAGTTTTTATCCCGATAAAGTGAGTATTTCTCGCGGGATAAACAAATTTCCGCGATAAAGTTATTCCACACAGGCAAAGCCGCGGGCGGAAAACTAGTACCATAAAATGGGGTTACTTTAACATTGAGGGTTTAAATTGATAACAACTTCCATTTTGTACAAATCTCACTTCAGTCGGTGTCTGATAGAATGCGGACGTTTTTTTTTGTTCGGTTGTCATAACTGATAGTTTCTTTGCAATATGGCATCAGGACGTCGAAGAGTGCAGTTACTTTCTGGCATAAAAAAATATTTTTGGTAATGAAAAGGTTACACATCATTTTCAAGGTAAGAAAAACTTATTGTGCAATTTGAAAACTATGGTTTTTAATGTGTATTTTTAGTTTTACCTAAAAATGTGTACTCTTGTGAATATCAAATATATTTCAACAGACTTTTTGTGTCACTGTAGAGTGTCTTAGAATCTTGTCTTAAAGTCTTGTGAACTTAGAATCTCAGTCTAACTGAATTATTATTAAACAACATAATTTTCATATTCGACGCCCGCATGTGTATAAATTGATCAGTGGTCGGTTCTAAGTTCCTGTATCCAAATAGCAAAAAAGAACTCTTGTTTCATTATGACCGTTCGTATATTGTGCATCATAATGTCCACAGATATCATAGCCCTTTCAATACTGATACTCCACCCAGCTGTAAGATTAGGGAAACAATAACAACTTAAGGGAGGCCATGGTATGGGTACATAAAATTGTTATATAGCTTGGAATAGGGTTGGATAGGTCAAAAACAAAATGAATTCTTGTGTAATTTATATACTTGAATATTTCGCGGTATATTAGCTTCTAGTCTTGTTTACTCTGTAAAACTGTGTCCTAAATTATGTAACAAATCGGAAAAAATATATGTTTTTGATAAATATCCACGAGTTTTCGATCCGTGTTTAAATCTTCATTCGAAATTCAAAAATTCATTAAACTAACGTTTTCAAGTGATAATTTTATCCTGTGAAATAATATGTCGTTTGATTTTATTAGTATTAATAGAAACAATGACAAAATATTGTGAGAGACTGATGCCTAAACTAGGCGGTATGGGTGCTGGGTGAATTTTTCAAGTGGCAATAGAAGGCCAAATTCGCAACTATGAGGAATAGCAAAAAGCACCCAAAGGAATCGAGGACCTAATTTTGATGAATACTAAAACTGCATCATTGGATTTTTGAAAAATCAATATTCGTAGCTAAGAATCGAACCCATCGATTTAAAAAAACACACACACTGTATTATTACACTATTCGACAGTGTCACTGCTAAAGAACAAATTCTGGGAAGTAATGACTTACGGAAAACTTACTTATAGCCTGTAGATTATCAGGTCCTCATCTGAGTATGAGTACTTTTATATACAATTCCAGTTCATGATTCAGAATCTACCTCAACCCTTTGACAACTAATGGTACTTTAACCAGTTGTCAACCGATGCGACACAGAATGTTTCCGTCTGAAACCACACTTGATTTGTGGTTCCGTCCGCGTAAGAGTTACCGTCACCATGTTGGGAACACTTGGACGCGCCATATGGCAGGGGTACGCACCCAAACCTATAGATATGTATAAATTATTGAGTTACGTCAGAAGTTTGGAACTGAAATATTATGTTCCTATATTTAAGCATTACAGTGGCAAGAACTCCACAGATAAATAGTCCGTGAAAGAAATATTTAAAAGTAATGAAAATTTCGCCATCCACATAAAATAGAGTGTTCGATTGGCATTTCTCGTTTACATTATTTAAATGACAATTTAAGTGATTAAAAACCAAAACATCCGACTGCATAATTATTTAGTAGTACTAGCTTTCCGCCTGCGACTTCGTCCGCGTGGATGACTTCAAACTCGGCTCAGCAAAAAAAATTGCCTACCTATATGGTAATCAGGTCTCAATCTGTCTACCAACCAAATTTCATCCAAATCCGTTTCGGGATGAAGAGGTAATAAACATACATACACACACACAAACTTTCGCATTTATAATATTAGTTGGGATTTTGCGGTCGTCATGCTGGATTTCTCACTATAAAATGTATCCTACTAGTATGATGCTGGGGAGAAAGACGAATCACGACATGTTACACTTAAAAAAATCAAGCGAATCAACCGCCGCATCCCGGAGTAATGGTACATACCTACTTTAAAAAATCTCCTCCTTTTGAAGTCGGTTAAAAATCGGTGAAGCCGTTTAGGCAGCAGGACTTAACATAGAATTCTACATATATACACTCGAAAACCATTAGGTACCCTTTTTCCTGGGACAGTCGGGTAAAAAGTTAATCATCTATAATTTAAAATTCTGGATCGAAATTTTAAAATCGAATCGGACATCGAAAAGCAAGGTACATGCTTAGTACCTACGGTCTTCTGGTGGTAGTATTTTTTAATATCCACCTGGTTAATTACCACCATCATATCTAAGTCTGTTCCCAAGCAGCATGTGTTCTTAGAGTAGGCCCCCAAATAATTAATGTTTTTTTTTTTTATGATTGACTGGATTCGCGTTTGACCACAATCTCACCTGATGGAAAGTGACGATGTGGTTGGAGATGAAGCAAGATGAAGAAAATGAAGATGTTTCCCAGTAATCATTGTCACCTTCGGTTTCATCTTCACTTAACATCAGGACGAAAAGCCAAGCTTAATCATATATCAACATAATCCGTTTTTCTTTGTTTTATATTAGTATACGTACCAAGGTAATGAACTTCAAAGACCCTTAGTGTAAACTTTTCTTACTTTTTAATGGTCCGAATTTATTATTTTAAATTAAAAATTTTCGAATCGCCGTATTTTATTGAATATTATACTAACTTAGACTAAGACTTACTAACTCAATATGGAATTAATTTCTGACGATAAATTCTTGAATTGAATTGAATATAAAAGTGACCGAACAATAAAAAAGTTATCAATATCTTTTTGTCAAAAAAAAAAAATACGGAAATGTCATCTATTCATGATAACTAAAACCCACGTTCAGCTTAATCCTTTTCGACTAACGTTTGTATATTGTACACTTTGCTGAGATTTTTTTCTGAGCACCGCGGACTAAGCCAATCTAGATGCGAGATCGATATTTAAATTTCTACACTTCCGAAATTCTATAAGTTCTTCATTCTAAACTCTGACAAATAAAAACTAAATATTCAATAAATTAAATTCTAATTGATCTCTTATTTATTATATTTCTACGTTTATATATATATATATATATATATATATATTGTATTTCTCTTTTATAGTTGTCTCTTAGTCTTGGGATAAAGCGATGTGTAGTCGCGGTGAATGTTATAACGTAATTTGTGGACACTTTATTGGTTTGTGTACTAACCAATTGTCACTTTAACATAAGAACTATTGAAAATTATTTATTTCCCATAATAAAAATAAACTAAAAATTAAAGACTGGATACGCGATTCGCAATCTCACCGATGTTAAATGACGATAATGAATTGAGTATGTGATCTCAATAACTGTCTAATCACCTTGCTCTTGAAGATCCCCAGATTGTAGGATTTCGGAAAGATTGACGCAGGAATGGATAGCCAAACCGTTTAATGCGAATGTTCTGTATGTCAACGACATACGGGTGGAAATGCTATACCTGCGCTTAGCACGAAGATGAAATGGTCATAGAGGAACAATACGTTTGTGATAATTTGGATGACAAATGTATTTGTATGTACATGGACATTCGAATCTCAAAATCGGTGCCTAGGTTTCTAGCGTCACGCCCTCATGTGTACACCAAGGTTTCTAACGTTAGTATAGCCGCTATAAAATACCTGAAGGGCTTGAATACAAAAGGGTATAATGACTTGAGGTGTAACAATTAATTGTACAGATACACTCAAGTATTCTTTAAAATTAACATTCGTTCGATGAACAACCACAAAACAACAGGTTTTATTTAGCAGTCTACAATTTGAACGGGATCACCCTAAACGATGCTTGTGTTGTTATGCTATGAATATAAATCGTGATAAATTCCTCTTGTGGAGGCTGGCTGACTCGGTAGGTGAGCGCGGGGCGGGGCGGAGCAGCCTCAAGGGCTTTTTTCTTAAAAATAACTTTTGTCAGAGCAATTCGGAGGAGCTCCGGGATTTATGGAAAGGTGGTGTCACCCCGGTAATTAGTTTTTAACTAGTTGTGATAAGGGTCCGTTTGTTTTATGCGCGCAGATAATAAGTTAGAATAATGTTCCGCTTCTCGAATGGGGTGAATTCGCAACATCTGCAACTTTGAGTTCGTTTACGATTTGTATTACTAGACGCGGTTAAAAAACTAACAAACCACATGGTTTTTGTTGTCATTGTTGAGAACTTTCACCAAAACAAAAGCGTCCCAAGCAATTGTTCCCGGCGTGTCACAATATTTTTATGGTTTCCATATTTCGCGCATTTGCGGCCCGTCATATCTCGTGATTTATGCTTTGTAAAAGTAAAAAAATAAGAAAGTTTCTTCCGAGAACTTCTTTTATTCCCGGAGAAAGTTGCGTAAAAAACTGGAGGCGCTTAGAAAAAAGCAATTTTCTAGCTCAGGTGTGTGAGATGTTCTTTATCTAACTTTGCATCCGAACCGTTTTGTTTATGGCGGCATATTTTTTCAAAGTTTTGAACATTTTATTACGTTGTACCGTGAAGTTATACCTTGTACAGTTTTAAAGACCGACAATTGCGAAGCGATTGTTGTTGTCAAAACTATCTTTTGTATAAAAAAACACATTTTAACAATCCCGCTACCTGTGTTTAGATCCATCAAGAAACCTATAAAGAATGCAACTGTTGTACAACGGCTACCAGGAACACTTTAGAAAAAAAAATTAAACTGAATACAAAATTTAAATGTTGTAAGTAACAAAAGTTGTTTTAATAATAAGCCAGAGAAAGCCACATCTCCTTTTTAATGGACACGGAAAATATAATTTGAAATACTCTTTATGGCTCCCATAATGTAGCCAAGTGGGCCAAAAAATGGTTGTCACCGTCTGGCGTAGTACATTAGCATGGAGGGTGTGAGGTAAGGAGGCTTTATCAGGAGGGCCTTTCCTGAGGGAGGACCAAATAATGCGATATTGCTCGTTTGTGCGAGGGCCTATTTATCTATTAAAAAACGTGAGATTTATGACCGAGTATAGGAAACTTCAGGAAGTTTTTATGTTGTTCCACGGAGCCCAGAGCTAATATAAGAGATTGATGCGTGTTATTTTAGCGCTGTTTGTGTGTTTATGTTTTTTATTAAGGAAAGTTTCGTTTTCTTTAGTGTGTATGGATCATTTGGTAATATTTTCTCAAAACTAGAGCTTTAGAAGCTTAAGTATCTCATATTATTATAATTGTTAAGGAGATGGTGTGTATTTCAAATTTTCATCTTCATCTTTTAATTTGATCATAAATATTAAAATACAATTGGCAATATAAACAGGGGGTGTAGGTATATAAATAAAAGTTAAATGTTTGGAAACGGCTGAACCGATTTTCATCAATTATGGTTAAGAACCTAAACCATCCTCAAATCGGTTCAGACGTTTAGGCGCTACGGGGCCACAAATAGACAAAAGCTTCAAACTTATAACATCTATAATTGCATAGGACCTACAGGGGTCTTACAGTCCGCCACATTTGCACCAAGAAGTTCGACTTTTGATTCATCATCCGAACAGCTAAGGCTGGAACTCCCTTCCGGTGTCAATCTTTCCTGAATCCTACAACCTTGGGATCTTCAAGAGCAGAGTGAATAGGCGTTTACTGAGATCGCGTGCTTCATCTTCGATCACTTTCCATCAGGTGAGATTGTTGTCAAACGCGTATCCAGTTAATCATAAAAAAAAACCCTAAGGCATGGTAACATTTGTCATTAATCCGCGAGAATTCTACTTAACCACGGAGTCAACGAGCTTGGGACTTCTGGAGCAGTTATCGGCTCTAGTTCTCAAACGGACTTTTGTTCTAGATTTTTTGATGATCAGCACTTAATAATTTTGTATGGATACACAATTTTCAAAGTCAACGTCATAGATATACCAGGGAGTCTGATTTGCTGACAAAAAGAAATAGCTCCAAGACGAGAATTATTATTGAAAACTCGCTCCATTTTGCTGTCTATTAATGACGAATTACACAACTAAGTTTGTCAGATCGGCCCGGAGTCACGATTGGCACGATCCTCCGTGAATACCTGGCATCGAGTGACGCAACACTCGAACTTCGAAACAGTTACTCAGCTTTAGTGTAAATTCCTTTGTTAAATTCGATGCTACTGGCTATAATACCTTTTAGTTTATTGAATGGCTTAATGAACTACCTTTTAATGTGATAGTTCGTTTTGTTATGGAAATGATATGCAAGATTACTTGCATAGATACGTAATCAAGACATTTACATTTACAAGAATATTTTATCGAGACAATACTTTGGTTTCGTCAGAGATGAAGAAGTGAAAATCTATTTATGTTTCTTTTATTTCCACTTTTTAGCTCAACAGGGTGCACAGAAACTATAACGGCACGGCATAAAGCTGCGTGAAGTCCTAGGGCCCAATCGCGCTATTTTACAACGGTTTTACCGTTCGAATGGAACGTTTTTGTTTTTTTTTTATGCATAACGGGTTAGCACTTAACCTCAATCACACCTGATGTTAAGTGAAGATGAGACCGAAGTTGGCCCCATCTTATGGGGCTTCCGGGTTTTGGTTTAGCTTTAGTTTAGCTGAAGTAAAAAATGATATCGCGCTATTTTTTGTGAACGATTATATATTGTTGACGCTACCAAAGCAAACCCCAAATGTTTAGAGCTAACCACGAGTATGAAAAAAAGTGAAGATGAGGCCGAAGGTGGTAACGTACTGACCCGGAAACTAAAGCTAAACCAAAACCCGGAAACCCCATAAGAAGGGGGTGAATTAAAAAATGATATCGTGCTATTTTATGTGAACGATTGTATCGTTGACGCTACCAAAGCAAAACCTAACCCAAAATGTTTAGAGCTAACCACGAGTATAAAAAAAAACTAGTTTAATTTCCATTCAAATGATTAGCCCGAATCGAAATATGCTTAACGTAACGTTTTTGGTTATGATTTAGCTTTGGTATTATCTTTCAAACTTAGCTCGATCGGTCCCCAGGTCCGCGATAGACATTATTTTTTTTTATTTGAATTTGATGGTAGCTTTGATTCTGCTCATAATAATTTTTAGAAATTATTTCCAGATTTATAAAACACAAAAACCACATCTACCATAATATATGGCAGCATATAGCATACTGCATAACAGCAGTGAAGGGTTTGAATGGGTTAGATTTTTTTAAAAGATCCTGAAGGCATGAGTCAGTCATATAAGATAATTCGATTCGTCAGAACTTATCTAATTTTGCCCCATCAACCTACAGCTAATATGTTTCATTATTATGTATATACATAGATATGTGACGCATGTTTATTATCAACTGGGAATTGGCTCGAAACATAGTGCTAAATTCGCGCCGGACACCCGATAGTGTGGTATTATCTGCCATTATTTGTCATCGGGTGAACAATGCCTGCATGCTCTCGTAACACACCTACTATCTTACTCAATTTGTCGGCAATTATAATAACGGGTTGGTGAAAAATATTGCTGTTAATTATGCAATAGCAGCAATTTCTTTTTTGGTGATTTAAAAGCAACATTAATGTTTTCTTTGGTAACTGTAATGAGAATAACTGTTCAGATATCTTCGTTTTATATGACAGCAACTGTATAGAACTCATTCAGATATGTTCCCATTCCGAAGCGGTATTAGTGGAGGTACCTACTGATCGATAGATAAATGCCTAAGGCTTAGGTATTATTATTTTCAATAAATATAAATTTATATTAAAAAAATTACATTAATTATCTTAAGATGAAATACGTGCTTGAAATTTGAATTAACGAGTAAAAATTTGAGGTTTCGGTCCGAGTGCATTGAAATGGAGGTTCTCGAACGCAGCCTGTAACAGTTTATTCCCGGAGAGGCTGCTTAAAGGTATATTAACAATTTTCCTTATTTCCAAATATAGTATCGAAATAGTTAAAATTGCCGCACAGACACATAGTTCACAATAAATTTTCCTGTTTAAAAATTAGTAATCCAAGAAATTAATATTAAATTTTCTTTTGTCTATCTACGGGTCAGGTAACACGAGTATAAAAATTGAAACAAGCAAATCAAAAATCTCGTTAATCAAACAAACAGACAGCTGTTACACTTTCAGATGTTCGTGAGAGCTACTGTAGTACACCGGGTTACCTAATAAATAATAGCAGCGTGAGTTAAGACCACCTAGCGAGGAAGCAAGAGCTTGTTTACGATGCTACCCCCGCCATATTGTGGCCACCTATGCTATATATTTTGCTTAGCAAATTGCTTAGTTCGCTATGTCTAATAACCCCTTAATGAATTGAGATCGTGACGCTAATTTAAATAAATAATGCTAGCGAGACTTAAAATATTTTTTATTTCAATAAATATCAAACTAATAGGACCAGGACATGGCGAATATTTATCTAAAATGAACTATAAGTCAAAACAGGATCCTGCAAATTTAGATAGCAAATTATAAAAAGCAAATGACTGCTTTCATCTTTGTGGTTACTAAACTTAACAACGCAGTTCAACATAGATATAATAATATTTGTAATGAATCTGATTAAAAACAAATAAGGAGGAGGAAGATATGAAAGAAGAAGGTTTAAAGTTTTGTTCAATAGAGGTATGGATGAATAGGAGCGGTGAATAAAACCAGCAAAATAAGAAGAAGGAAAGTTTGATTCACATAATTACAAACAAATATGCATAAAATTTTGTTTAGGTATGTTTAGGTATCGACTGAAATTTAATTTACGCCTGCTTATAAGAATACTAACAATATAGAAACATGTACTGAACTCACCAAATCTCCTGAACCCTTTACAGAACTAGAAGCTTACATACCTGCAATAGAAGCAAACAGATGAATTACAAAACAGAAACTATTGAACAAACATACGTAAGTCACTTAAGTCTTTCTTCACAATAAACAATTAGACGACGTAATAGTAAGCTCCGCCAATTGCTTGACATGACACAATAAATCTGCCTTTCAAATCAGTTCGGATCTAATATAGACACGCCTATTTAATAATATAACAGTCGTTAATTATCACATTTAAATAATGTAACGCAAATTAATTCAAACTAGAACACGCGACGGCCACTCCATTCACAAAACCCAAGAGTTGTCCGTAACAGTTCATTTGAATACAATCTAGACTAGATGGCTATCTGTGTTATTGTCACAGGAACATTGTTATTACGATGTTCTAGACAGCTTCAGCAATACATATGTGAATTCAATTGCATAAATATACTTAGCACTTAATAATGCTAGACACTAGGTCGTCAATGGTTATGACAGTTTAAATGATCTTATGGCACCATTAGTCTATTTCAACGATGAATTATGGAATGGGGTTAAATTAAATATTAAATAGGTATTGTTTTAAGAATCATGGCTTTTTTTAGCTACGGCTGATAAGCAAGTCATACACATTACACAAGTGTCATTTAAAAAAACATACTGAAATCTCAATTAGGAGACAAAGCGCATAGAGCATAAATCTGCTGCATCAGCTAAAATGTTCTACAGATATTTGCAACATCTGTATTGATATGTAACCTTCCAGATGAGATTAAAATAACGTAAGGCATGGAATTTAAGACAAAATTATATCTATGGCTTATAAATTATTGTTTCTATTTTATCAACGAATTTATGAATTATAAGGGCATGTTACTATGATGAAACAGTGAATGAAATTATTGTTAATTGTAATTGCGTGACATTGATTATTTTAAATGCTATGTTTTTGTTGTTTTCAGTTTATAATTTTTGCATGCCATGGGGATGTTAATTGTAATTATGTATATTGACTATTTTAATAGCCATGTATTTTATTGTTTTTTTTTCTGTTTCTGTGTTAGCTGTATTTTAATATTCACATGCCACACACCGTGATGTTGGCTGAATATTGACTTCTCCATATTCTGAAATCTTATAATGTAATATGCAAGCAAATAAATTCTGTCCCTCCTTTTTCTATTTCTTCATATAAATAGTTTTCTATTCATAAACACTCAAAATCACTCTGGACGTCGGTAAACTATTCCTATCGATTGCAGATAATTAAGAACTTTGCAATTTTTGTAAAAGTTAATCAAGGTTGTTAGGTTCTATTAGACGATTTTATAGGTCAATTTTAATAGTAATGTGACGGAAGATGCAGGGCCGGTTCTACCGTAGAGGGCGAACAGAGCGGACGCTCCAGGCGCCAAGTCCCAGAGGGCGCCCCAGTAGTCAAGAATTTATTAATTAATTAAAAAATAATACAAATAAATGTACCTTAATTCCGACATAATTTAGTTTTTTTCATTCTACATCAACTGTTCCGTTTGGAGTGCTCTGCCACGAGCATAGCTGTTTTGAATCGACAAATTAGACATAGACTTAAGATGTTGTAGAGATGTTTTCAGTATCATGCTTGCACGTGCACGCACAACTGGTATTATTAGGTGCAAGCAAGGGGGGCGCCAGAATTGGAACTCGCTCCATCTTAAAACTTGCCTCAAACCGGCACTGGGAAGATGAACAGACAATGGTCAATGGGCAGCCTCCGGATCGTCATCGTTATCAAGCCATGCACATAAACATCTTCCATGAGCGAAAACATTCGACACTTCGGCCAAAGACCATAAAATTTGTTAGAATATATAAAAACATTTTAATGATGATGATGACGTCTAGGTCTTCCTAAGATATATATTGATTTTGGTAATAAAATCTGAAATTTAAGTATTTTACACTAAAAGCGTCACGCACACATAAAATTCAAACTTTGGCACACTATCATAAATCAAGGGGCGTTATACGCCATGTTTCACGAGCCCTCTCCATCCCTCTCGCACTGGAACATTTAGTTATACATCTATCTCGGTCTAATGTTAAGCTGGAGCTTTGAGGGGCCCAGGGGAGGGGTAACCTGTCTAGTCGTGACGTATTACTCGGCTGGCGGTCGGTCAGGCTATGTTGTATGCTTTGTAGTTTAAATTCTAATATCCTTCTTCCACGTCAGTTAATTGGCTTTAAGATTCAACCAGAGACAGAACAATCTTTAGCCAAATGTAAAAGTATCCATATAGGTATGTATAGATACACACATACACATAAATGCTGGAACATTTAAAACAGATCAGTCAAAAAAGTTATGAAGTTTACGTAATAGGGCGGGGACCGTAATGAATTTTCTGGTATCGATGTCGATATTATTCAACATAGGTGCTAATTAGTTATCCACAGCGCCACCGTTATAATGTATGCCGAGTAGGTGCTCCATGTAAATCGCGAGTTCGATTCTAGAATAGACAATGGGAATGCAAGTTTATGGGACCACCCACATGTCTCAATGCTAGCTTTCTATGATGTGAAGTTGACGACGGAATAAAAAAATAACAGGTAATGTACTTTCTTATACCTACTATTTTAAATTTATCAGGACTGGTAATAAATACAATGTTGCTAGGTCAGTGACCTCGTACATATAGGAAAGTTATTATATGTATCGAATCCCTTCTTTAACCTTTTCTTTTAGCTTTTTCCTTCTCGGTTTATTCATACTCTTTTGTATTATTTTCATTGAATGGATAAATCAAGAATTGTACATTATGTAGGCATAATAAATTTATTTGAATTAAAAAATACAAGTTAGATAGTGATAAATCCAAACAACGTTCATTTTAAAATATCAAAAAATTCACATCCATGTGCGCGAACATCACAATGCGGCAACAGAATAAACTTTGCAGTAAAACTATTTACTAAGTAGGGACCGGGGACAATAGCACCAACTTTGGTATCCATCCAGTTTTAATTTTTTTTCTAATTGTTTAAATTCATCTATGCCAGGGAGCTATTAACCTACCTATGTTTATATTATAAAGGATTTCTAATTCAAATCCAACTTATTATTATGTAAAATTATGAAAATAGACTTTCAATAGAACTACGTCAACTGCACCAAATTTTTATAACGCAATAAACTATGATGACCAACGGTTGCGGGTTTGAATCCGGTGAAAGGTAAATGTTTGTGTGATAAATACGAATCTCGAGTCATGGATGTTTATATAAATATTTATGTATGTTTATCCGTTGTCTAGTATCCACAGTACAAGCTTTGCTTAGTTTGGGACTAGATGATTGGTGTGTCCGAAATATTTATTTATCTAACTAATCTAATCTAACTAGGGATATACTAACTATATAATATTATAAATATCAATATCAATGTACTTTCTCGAAAATCAACTCAAACGTCTAACTAAGAACTACTACTTCATTTTTACTTTCAACAAAAATAAGAGAAATTTGATATAATGTTCATGTCAATATATAGCTGCGATCTAGTAGAGTTGCGTTATCATTGTTGATATTCCTGTCACTGACCATTATTTAAAACGAAAAAAGTTCCACGAACGCGCGAATACATAAAAACTGACGACGTTGGACGATTTCTCCACATATTCACACATTGTGAAGAAATCGAAATCATCAATATTACTATTGCCGGTGGTACTATGTTCCCCAGTTTGCCCTAATTTTTACGTTGATTCACATAAGTGGTGCAGCAACATTTGAATAAACTCTATGAAATAAGGTCGACTGTATATTTGCACTTCAAAGTAGGCTACATTGAAGTTCGTGAGTTCGAATTTAAAGTATATTGCGATGTTAGTTTTTATTTAAATTTTGTATTAAAAACAAACCCCCGCAATGTACGGTACCCTGAAAGCACAAGTCCTTCTCGCATAAATAGTTTCGCATAGATTAACTCTCTAAAACGACGATGGTTAAATAAAACCTCATAGGGTTACGTTGTCAAACTAAACACCCTTATATTTCGCCTGTCCATGTCTGTCCGTCTATGTCACTGCTGATTTACCGGCAGACTATAAATGCTATTAAGCTAAAATTTGGCGTATAGGTAAATAGCTCTATATTCTCTGCTAGTATATACGAGTAGTCGTCGACAAAGGTATAGCATTTAGTTTGGTCTGTAGAAATTTCATAGAAGTACATACAAATAGCTTAAATCAACTATAAAAATGATTTTATATTTTAATATATAGAGGTAAATTCTGACTATCGATGATAGACAGCGGTATGCTGTTAGAAGAAATAACTACACGTTATCGTATTTAAAATGGTATAATATTAATAATGTTTGGAACACCCAAACGCTTTAATTTGGGATATCTCTGACCACCCTTTTTGGGATAAAAGTAGGGACTTTATGTATGTATGTATAATATCTAACCAATATTATAAATGCGAAAGTTTGGATGTTTGTTTATTTGTTTGTTTGTTTGTTGCTCAATCACGGCGAAACGGATCAACGGATTTCGATGAAATTTGGAACATACCCTGGATTAAGACATAGAATAATTTTTATTACTATAAAGTGAGTCGTTCCCGCGGGATAAACAAATTTCCGCGATAAAGTTATTCCACGCAGGCGAAGCCGCGGGCGGAAAACTAGTTGATAATATTGAGGAAGATATTTTAAGAAGAGGCTAGAAAGAATAAAAACCGAAACGCAAGTGCCAAAGTTATTTGTTTCCAATATTAAATTTTCTCGTCCTTAAAAGTAACTATGATCAATGGGTGGCCAGTTACAGGCCACCTAATCACACTCCGCTCTCTTCGCGTGATCTTGCACAGCATCCATCGCCGACGCTGACTATGGAACCCTACTGCGCGTAATCCGATATTCCCTTGGCGGGTTAATTGCTATAGATTTAGGTTACACTATGTATTACCTACATATACGTAGCCTTTGTGATGTCCTTTTGAAATTATGACGTGTTAAATATTTTAATTTCATTGGCATATCATAACAACATTTACATAGTGGCGCCTCATCGCTCGCGAAATCAAATGATGGGTAGTGCGTGATCTGACTCGTAGTGAATACAGTGTTGTGCGACTTTGCATCGTGTGATGTGTCGATTTTTAAATTGTTATTGATTGTAAATGGAAAAGGTGAATGTGATAGGAATATTTAAGAGCCATTCATTCCATTAGCGACATACTTGATAAAAATTCTTCTTAAGTTTGTAATATACCTAATAGATCGATTCCACATTTTATTCTTGAAAATATCTAACCAATACTTTTATAACATTTTAATGAAATCCAAACATAGCATGCACATCACATCTCATATCACCTTTAAAAATTTGTTACTAAACATATAACCAATCCCATGGGGTGATTTGCATTTGTTTCCATGGAAGGATTTATATATCCTATGTAATCACCAGTTTGCGAGTTCTCGGGAGTACCACTGACGTTGTTGCTCATCACTGCTTTAATTACTGTTTAGTGTTAATGCGATCCTTTAGTCGTCTTCTACAACACCCACGAGAAGAGATGGATTGATCCTAGGTTCTACATTGCCGGGAACAACATGGCCAAACAATTACATTTAAGTTGCAGGATTAAGGAAATAAAAGAAGCGTTCACAATTACCTGAAGTTTAAACGATAGCCTTATAGTTCCCAATATTAATAAAAAAAATGTAACCTTATATTGTTATCCATAAATAAAGAATTCTACGTGACAACCATCATAATTCACAACACAGTTTTTATAATATTGTCACCAGAAAACAAGATAGGTACGCAGGTGCTAGTAAATGTATATTCAAACATATATATATATATATAACGTCACGACTTTTATCCCAAATGGGCTGGTCAGAGATATGCCCAAAATTTGTGTTTGGGTGTTCCAAATGTTAAGAGTTTAATGCAGGAAATAACATCCACTCTCCAGCTTACGAAATATACAGAAATGCACACGTGTGAGGGGATGAGCCTTTAGTTTCTTTAGTGGAAAGACCCTTAGTCGCCTTTAACGATACGTACGGAATTTATTATTTCTATTACGAAACCGTACAGTCTTGACAAAGTCAACAGGACAACAGACTATAGATCATTTAAATGAATGATCAAACCAAGCAATAGTTGTAACATCTCCTGTCAGAGCAGAGCTACCATTGGCACCTGGTGTAAAAAGTTACTTATACGTGTTAGCCTGTCTCTGGTCATGTTCTTGGATGTTATTATTGTTCTTATTTGTATCGACTAATTTCTCGGCAGTTAAAATAACGCGTCCTTGTTGGACATCTCATTGGTTGGTAATAAATTAAACGTTATCTTTCGATATCGACCGCGCACCGCACTTCGCTCCACGCGACCTACCCCCGCTCTAATGAATTACACAATGAACTCTCATCTAAATACAGAAAAAAGCTTTTAAAGGCACATATCAAAAATGCCCACAAAAGCCTACTAAGACAGGACTCACAGATTTATAGCACTCCCTTTGTTAAATCACGTAATCTCCACGTGGAGCCGCGGAATAAATGGAGGTAAATGAAAATGAATGTAGTTCCTCATTCTGTTGCTTGCCTATTTACATTGTGCTCGCACATAAATTTGGCTCTATTTAAAGGTAATCTGTTTTAAGAATTACCTGTTAAATCACATTAGGACAGATAACACATTGTTTGGGATGTGTGGTTTACAAAAAAAATGTTTGTCGGTCGATGCGGCTGAGATTTGTTACCTTCAGGGTGGCATTTCCTTCATTGGTCGTTAAATATGTGTCTTGTTTGGAATACATTAGCAGGTATAAAAAAATAAAATATTGATTTTACCACAACTCAGTATTAGTGTGATGTTGTGGTATGTTGTTTAGTCTTGTTATAATAATATAAAAAATATTTTCTACCATTTTAATAACCAAACTAACGGTACCATGTTGACAGTGTTGAATTTAAATGATACATTATTTATCATCCATCACACACTGATACGATGGCAGTATCATGCTATATCGGAGAACCATTTTCGGAAGCTTCCGGGTCTATTCTGTAGATACGTACCTACTCTATATTTGCGTAGTTAATTTATATTCCTGACGGCCTCTGACTACTGAATAAAAAATGGCTGCGTAGAATTAATATTTCCAAGCGGATTTTACAAAGTTTAAATTTCTACTTAGTACATATTCTGTCAATGGATATTCAATAGCCTTAAAATTTTTAATATGTTTGGGTATAATATAATAAAAGTATATACAGTGTGGAAAGTTAAGTCGGGCCCTGGAGGGAAACTACCTTAAATCCTTAAGCTGGCTGATTTTACTTAAAGGAGACATTCCTTTATTTTTAAAAAGAAACAAAACTGCTTTCAAAGATTTTCCAAAACTCGCTTGTCTCCCCGGGACTCGAACCAACTAAAATTAAAAAAAAAAACAAACACTCCCTATTTTATTATAATAATCGATAGTATTATTATTCAGGATAAAATTTATCTAACAAACATTTGGTCTTAAAAATAAAAATAATCGTTAAATCTAACATTAACTTTATTTTACAATCAATTTGTTACACTAAAATTATTTAACTGATAAATTGTTCGAAATGAGCCCGCTCGTTCTGGCTACACAAAATTAGTCGCCGTTGAAATTCATTTCTTGTAGCCTTCAGCAAAGTGTTGTGGTGTATGCCCTTAATAACATTTTCTACCGCAACCCTTAGCGATAAATCAGCAAGCGTGTACTTCATACGAAGTCTTTGAATGTTGGAGAGATGGGAGAACTGTTACGTGTCTTTTACTTGTTGAAAGTGAACTGTAAGTACTAGATGTTCACTTTCCAGAGTAAGACCATTTGGTTTGTTTATCAAACAAACATTTGTTTGTTAGAGAGATATTATCCTGAATAATAATAGATACTATCGATTAGTATAATAAAATAGGGAGTGTTTGTTTTTTTTTTAATTTTAGTTGGTTCGAGTCCCGGGCTAGGCGAGCGAGTTTGAGAAAATCTTTGAATGCAGTTTTATTTCTTTTTAAAAATAAAGGAATGTCTCCTTTAAGTAAAATGAGCTAGCTTAAGGATTTAAGGTAGTTTCCCTCCAGGGTCCGACTGATCTTTCCACACTGTATGTGTTATATTATATATATTATAATACCTACAAGTATAGGTATGTGTTTTGGACATTACACCAATTATATGTAACAAACTAAGCACGGCTTGTATATAGGTAGGTACTATACTAGATACTAGATAACGGATATAAATAAATATTTATTTAAAACATCCGTGACTCTGGATAGTATTTTTTCACAAAAATATTTAGCCCTAGCCTGATTCGAACCTGCAACCATTGGTTACGCAGGCAGGATCACAATGTACCACGTAATTGGTCGTCATATATACTCCCTATTTGCGAAGCTTTAACCAATTGGTAATAAGTTTACCTATACTCTTCAGTAAAATAATAAAAATGCATAAAACAGCAAAATAACAAAAATAATTAGTGATGCGACGACGCCCCGCTGACTCGATATGGCACGTCGTATATCTCGCCTACATAGGTACATGCGGGATGTCATGCTAATGCATTAATAAATATAAGGTGAATAAAAAGAACTGGCCCGAAGGCATATATTATCCACAGATCTGCCCGAAAGATGCTGATCCGTCGAATACCGAGTATGGGTACCATTCTGAAACTACATACATACATACATTAGTTTTCAGAAATATAGGTGCTTACGATTGTTTTATTCAGTCTGAGAGCTCAATGTGTAGTACTTTAATTATCAATAAAATTGTAATTCAAATTGGAAGCCTATAAAGAAAACTTATGTTTATCATTAAAGAAAGAAACGATTTCATTATCATTGTCCATATCGTGAATTATCGTGGCGTGAATATAGTAGATACCTACATCTATTTATTCCATTTATCGATAAATGACGTTACAATTAGTACATCACTAAAGCAACGCTCTCGGGTGCGAGCCCACAAATCATACTGATAGCATCTTCTACAAATTTGAATCGGATCTTATTTATGATTTGCCTTTTTCACGGCTACGTTTTGGGGAAAACTCGGATATAAATCACTGATAAATGGTTATTGGGTATCGTACCTAATTCAAACTTTGTTGCCGCCTACTAAAATATAGAACAATATTGTGTACCTACCTAGTTACCTATCCAATTAGAACATGAATAATATAGTTCCAATTAGAGAAAGGATTTACAATTATCTAATTGGTAGAAAAGTATACAAATCCATGGAAAAGTTATATTTTCCCACGGTAACTTGTTCATTATTACGCAGCAACATAATAATCATAACAAATCCATGTACAAACACCGTACTTGGTTAAACAGCAATCGCATAAACAAACCCCAACAATAAAGCCAAATAAACGCTCGAGCACGCCATCCAATCGCACCTTGAATCGCGCATAAAAGCCCATGAACACCGGTTGAATTGAATACAACGGTGCTCAACAGAAGCATCCAAATATTGCATTCCCAACCGTACTCGGTCGGGTAATATCGAGCACGGAGAGTAGAGTTCGTTAGTGCCCATAAAATCGTTTACGAGCTGCCGAAGAGCCCTCTTCAATAAACGTGCTATAAAAGTTCGGTTGTTCGAAGCTAGATGGCGACACTAGTGGCCGCTTGAAACCGTTGCAACGATTTAACTGCCATCTATGGAGCATTTTAAGCGTTTAAGGATGGCGTGGGAAAGAGACGACACACAATTTCCCGCTTCGTCGTGATTGTACTGAAGTTTGGTAACTCTTTGAGTAAGGTCAAGCGTGAATCGAATTTTCATAAGCTTGCGTTGTGTTTATTAATAGAAAGTGGGAAATACTACTTATAAGTAGCAACTAGATAAGCGCATAAAGAAAATAGACAATTTTATTTTGACTGTTCAATATCAATTAAGTAAAGTTTATCGGTACAAAAATTGCCTAGATAGATAGATAATTAGCTTTCTAGGTAGATAATCGTAATAATATTTTCACGAAGACGTGCGTCAGTTAAGGCCTATCTGTAGTCGGTCGTTTAAGGAAAGAGCTCCGAGATTTAAATTCGGAATTGCGCGCTGAACGTGATGAACGGTTTCACGCGCATTACACCCGGCGGGCGGCCCGCCCGTGTTGCCAGCTCCTTTCTAGTAAAGTATGCTAATTGCTCAAAAAAGTTTCTCCGTGTTTCGTTTTTGTTTTAATTGTTATCATTAGAAACATATTTGAGTAGTTAAATTTACTACCGTTTTACTTTTTAATTTGCAGTTGTGATTTTCAAAATAAAATTCGCATTTTATATTGCTAAAATTCGCATTATAGTATATGTAGGACATTTCGTGTGAGACAGAGACATTTATACCAAAAAGTATTTTCTTTGTTTACGATTTGTTAAAGGTTCATTCTAAAGATCTAATTAATGATTAGGTGGTCCATTCTTAGATGGACGTACCTAAATTGATTTCATCAGTCACTCACCTTTATTTAAGGAAATGTATGGACTGCCAACCCTGAATATTTTTCACCCCATGATTGTAGGATTGACGATATCTACCTGCCAAATAATAATAATGTAGTCTCAATTGTCTTCAAGTTAAATTTCTGTTACTTAACGGACAGACATAACTCATAACAATACCTATATAAGTAGTAGGACGGTAGGGTTCCGTATTTACTATATGGCTACGGAACCCTAAAAAATAATAATGGTTCATAAATAGGAAGCTTGCTATTAAGCGTTGGCTTTTTTAGCTGTCCATGTGATAAAAAAAATTACTATTATCAACGACTTATAAGTCCTCATAGATTAATCATTGTTTACAAAATAACCCTTCATCGTATCCCTTTAATAGAATGTTTACTGAGCTCTCTCAAAAGAGTAATAGTTTTAAATTGAGCACTAAAAATTCAAGTTGGCAACACTGCGCCGCCTCGGTGGTCTCATTAGATGACGCCCTTATGTGATATTTTACTTTTTTGCTTCATAAATAAATTATAACTCATGTGCAACGGAGCACGATCAAACCTCCAACTTACTTAAACTGCTAAACGCTGCTAAACTATGGTGTGGGGCAACTTTAATAAGGTGCATCAACACTGCAATTCAAACGCGACTCATACTTGCAACTCGACATATAGAAACGACATAAACACACATAAATTTTCACTGAATGCTCAAAGTTAGCAAGAAAAGGTCTTAATTTTAATTGAAGATAAAGAAATGGTGGCAGGCAAGTAAATGCAGTTGACCACATCATCATCAGGCACCTCGTAATACGGTGAACGCTACGTTTATAGGTACAGCTTGTGGTTTATGGCACGGTACCCTGAGATCGATTTTAAAACCTTATAAGTATTACCTATATTAAACCTGACCTGCAGTGAATTGTATTAGACCCATAAAGTTTTCATGATGAAAGCTACGACTTAAAATCCTTCTTAAAGGAAAGTGCGTGAATTAATTTTGTAAAATATTGATGGGCTTCCCTTATGGTGTACGTCAGTAGCTTTTCTTCTAAAAGGTTAGAAAGAGTTATACTCGTATAAACTTAAAGCTCCAGTCTTCGAATCATACCAAAATATATTTCAATATTTATTATATCCAATTTGAATTACAAATTTATAATCAATGTAAGTAGGTACCTATAGTTACGCTTGATCTAAGTTGTTGATTGCATAAAGTAATACATTATGCAATCATCGAACCTATTTTTAAACTAACACAACAAAATAAACAACTAATAACAATGATTTAATTCCATATCCTAACAAAAAAGACATACTTAATAAGAAAATATTCAATTAAGTCTACCTACTTGTATTTCCTATAATAATGTTATGAGTAGCTTTTACCGGGTTGTGTAGATTTTAAATAGTATTTTTTTTTAATAGCCTATGATGTATTTAGAATTGTTTTAAATATACCAATAGATGTTAGATATATACCAAAGCTGTAATTAACCATTTGTATAATAAATCCAAAAATGAAACATTATTCATTTATATGTAGTCATTAATCAACAGCCGAATTCAAAGTCGATAATTTATAGACAAAGAACCAAATCGATACAAAGTATGTTCACAGAATAAATCTCAATAAAATTGATCTCATCTTAAATAACATCATCTTGGAAGGAGTTCGTAGATGTGAAACATGTAGGGTCAGCAGAAATAATACTGCTTGCTTTAAATTTCAATTTTGGAAATAGTTGCGTAGGCATTTTACCATTTAGATGTTTAACTTTGTTGACTCAACAAAATGCTTCATCATCATCTTGTACATTACAACAAGTACTTACTTGACATTTATTTATGAAAACAATCAGTGCAGTAATATATTTGAAAATTTATTTGCTCTTAGATTAGATCAGAGGGTGACGGCGATATTGACTACAAAGGCAAATGACTCTATAGCATGGAATCTACCATAAACTCTTCGGTGGCTGTGATAACGTTCGTTTCAAGGGCCGATAAGTCGTCAGAGCTTCATTCTGCTTGATCGTGTACATAGGGGATATTGGTATATTGGCATAGGGGTATATTGGACCGCCGGTTAAGTTGGACCGGCAAGGTACATCGAATAATTCTTTTCTCAATTCATTATTATTGGCTGAAATGGACCACTGCCTAAACAGTAAGTTAGACCAGTTCAATTTACCAGACTTTGCAAATGTCTAACCCTTTAGGTATGAGCGCTGGTTTTACTGAATTATTACCTCCTGAAAGTATTAAAGTATATAGTGAATAAACAGTAATGTAATTAATTAATGAAAGATGAAGGAAAAAATATATTTTAAAGGGGAATTAAAAGATCTACAAAAAGTAATTTGATTTTAAATATAACAATATGGGTTTAAATGAGTATGAAAGATATCACAATATAATGTGATAATTAATTAGTAATTTATAACCTTAAAAAAAGTTTTTAGTTTTACATTGTTCATGTTAATAAAATGTGACTGCAAAAGTCTGAATTGTGATAATTAATTTATAATTATGTTAATGTTATGTTCTTTGTCCAGCAGTGAAACGTCTTTCAGCTGATGACGAAGATGAAATGTTATGTTCTAAAAATTATTTTTAATTAGCCAATATATGCCATAAAAAGTCCGATGTCAGTTACAATTATACACATGAATATTTAAAATAATTTTGTACTTCGTAATCTAACTAATATTATAAATGCAAATATTTGGATGTTTGTTTATTTGTTTGTTTATAATTCAATCACGGCGAAACGGATGAACGGATTTGGATGAAGTTTGGTTTATAGGTAGAATATACCCTGGATTAAGATATAGGATATTTTGTATTCCGATAAAGTGAGTAGTTCCCGCGGGATAAACAAATTTCCGCGATAAAGTTAAGCCACGCAAGTGAAGCCGCGGTCGGAAAGCTAGTTTATAATAATATTTTAAAAAGTTTAATAGCTTTCTGTCAAGTGTATTTATTTGGTTATTTTTTAATTACTTTTGTAAGTCAGTGTTCTTAGTCCAATTTAGCGAGTATATGGTTCAACTTACCGGCCTGGTCTGCAAAATTGGACCAAATCCCGCATTTTAGATATTGTTCATTTTGATTACATAACCTGGTAAAGTTTAGATTTTCAATAAATAATGTGAAAGGCGACGAATCACTATCATTTGAATCTCTTAATTTATTTATACCTTTGTCTAACATAGAGTTACATGGACCATGGACATCACTAAAAATGGTCCAAATTACCGAACTTTCTCCTATATAAATATACCACGTATATATTTTTTTTTATATGAGATCACCCGATGGAAAGCAATCACCGCCGCCCATGGACACCCGCAACACCAAAAGGGTCACAAATGCGTTGCCGGCCTTTGAGGAAGGTGAAGGATCGTTTCTTGAAGGTTCCAATGTCGTACTCGTTCGGGAATACCGCTGCCGGAAGTCCGTTCCTTATAACTTACCTATAACTTATCTCAGTTCTCACACATGCTAAAATACAAGTATATGCTTTTATTCCGAAACTAATGTATATTTCGAAAATGTAAAACACATAACTATATTTGGATTAATTGCTACTCAAATTTTTGTGATTCTACCTAATATATTTACGTAATTTCAACCGTTTATTTGTATTTTCAGACGTAAAATTGGCTATTTTTTCTATTGAGAATATTTCAAGGAATTATATTTACAAAGTCGGTCACTAGCATAAAGCCTATTTATTATTACGTAATCAAGACAAAATGTATGCTTAACGCATTGTTGATAAAACTAGGTTTTTCCTATATCTGAGATTAAACCTCACATGGCTTAGGAACAGCCCTTATCTCCTTTGTCGTACTCTATGAGAGGAGTGTATGTAAACTTATATGGCAGTTGAATGTATTCGAAAGTGTTTTTTTTTATTTTAGATAGCTGATACTTGTCAGATGGTATACATATATGAACATATAAACATTTGCAGTTTTGAAGATATTTAGCATTATGATATAACTATTATACCTCAGTGGATAGGTAAATTTTCAATTTGTAGTCATCATAAGTAGTTGCATACTCGTAGTAGGTGAGTAGCAATATTATTGCAATTGTAAAATAACATGTGTCGGGCTTATAATATTTGTAATAAGGTATCCTTTCGGAAGGCCATTTTATATCGACTGGCCGAATTGAAAACGAAGAAAGATTTCAAACACGGAAAGGACATACGTTCGTTTAACATTCATCTCGACTAGGCCTAATACAGCACTAGTAGTGCCATCTATCGGCCACTTTAGGTTAATACGTGATAGTTTCACCTGAACGTGCGTTGATTTATTCACTCGAGACCGATACAAAAATAATATCTTAGAAGTGTAATCAAACCGGAATTAAGTATCCAATATACATAATCTGTTCCTGCTTACTCTGCAGACGGTACATCCAAAACAGGTTTACGAAGTATATTTTATGTTATACCTACCACTAACGTTAAACGTATTGTTATCTCGTTTCGTCAGAATATTTCACATTGTTTTGCATTTAATTATTTACAAATAGATGTTTACTGCAATGCAGGATTTATGAACTGACAATGTGTTCACAATTTAAATTTATTTGCCCTAAAGCTGTTATTCGGAAAATTATTAATATTATTATAATGAGGCCATGTGGCCTCAGGTACTGTAAGTGTATGCACCAGATGTGTTTAATATATCTATAGTATACCTACCTATATTATAAATATAACTGTTATTATTACGGTGTTCAACCAAATCGCAATTATTATTTACGAACATTGCAACCATGACAACAGTTCCTTGTTTAATCTCAAACTTGTGTTTTATCAATATATTTTAATTTTCTATTTCGAGGTCATTTTTACTTGCGGTCTTGTCAGTCGCCTTTAAAATAAATTGCTAGTAAATTATAGCAGTAGAACCACCGATCCATATACAGTGGTTATAAATAACTTAATGAGTTCAATTATCCTCCATCATTTTACAGTTCTGCATTAACTCATATTAAAATCTTCTACATTTACAAGATTAAAACCGACAATGCAATATTTACATTTTAAAATATTTATGTGTTATTACTTGCTCGATCTTTATATATAATATAGTGGGTTAGGCTATAGATAAAAATGGAACCGCGCCCAGGATGCCTAAAAAGTTCCCATTAGTAATTTATTGCAATTGCATGCAGTCAGTGTGCGCAATACCACTAGTGGTCATCCAACCAAGGACATTGCTTAACTTCGCTAATCGAAAAGGTATAGCGAATGCGACTGCGCCACGAGTGCTTCATATAACTACTATATAGCAGCTTTAGTGTAACAAGTGAACGAATCAATATATTTACTAAATCAAATCTCAAAAAGTTATTTTATTAACCCTAAATTTAGCACCGGTGTTATAAAATGAATGTTCATTATTTTTGAACGTCAAATATTTTTGTCATTTGGCATGGAGTTCTTGATTAAATCCTAACAAATTGCACATTTCGAATAAAAGTACGCTGTTAAGAGATTGGATTGATCACACCAAGGACCATATTGACCAATGCTTACACAGGTCCGACGATTAAACCAAAATATCAGTCTGTCTATAGCTAAATAAAGATTACACAAGTCTTTATTATGTACAGGTATTATTTTTTGGTGTTTATCTACTTTATCTAAACCATAATAATTAGTTTTTATGCAAATAATAATGACGAAATAATCTCAGCAATAACTTATACCTATAAATTGAAAATTTAGAAAACCCCGAGAAAACAAGCGATTAAAACGGCTGATCCGAGTTTGATAAAACATGTCTAAGAACTACCGGTAGAAAACATGCTTTGAAATGAAAACCACATGCAAATCGATTCACTCGTTTAAGAGTTACGGTCCCACACACAGACAGACACACACACACACACTTAGCGGTCAAACTTGTAACACCCCTCTTTTTTTTCACTGCAACTAGTCACAAAAAATTCACTGCAACTAGACGCTACCAACTTTATTTTTTATTATTAAAATACACAAAAAATATCGCGTAATATATTATAATCGATTATAGTTTATTTGAAATATATTTACTATCATTTATCCTTAACAATGGATATACTGAAACCTTATAAAGGCCACACAAATAATGTTAATAAGTGCCTACTTCTTGAGTCATCATTTTAACATCCAGCAGATGCCTGAATAAATTTGTTAATACCACCGTGTAGTGCACACCTTTCTTGAATTCATAAATGTGGTACGAATAGGTACCTACTATTAAATGTCTTGGTACACTGCTGTCCAGATTGGGATATTTTTTTGTTACTATTGCCACTCGACCCAATAAGTTCTACATTAAAAATAAGCTTTTAATATTCCATCATGATTATTACACATTGCTTTAATATAAAGACGAGTAAATAAGCAAGTTCGGTGGAAATCTTCTGGCTCCATCTCCAGACCCTCATCATCATGTGTAATGGAAAGTGCTCATGGCAACTCGACTTAACTGGCTATTTGTCATCAGGAGGTTCCAGTCCCTACATCCCGGCTCCATCATCAGATCACCTCGATAGTATTATAATATTGTATTATCACCAAACTTACATAAATATATGCCAAGTTTCAGCTCAATCAGATACTAGCAAATCGTTTGCAAATTTTCAAACAGATAACTTTTGATAAGAACATTGCAAACTAAATAAAAGCTTGTAATAAGTAAACATAATTTATCATATCTAAAAACTATTACGTACATTTATTTATGTATTTTATTATGTACAGCTTTACATACTTCTTCAAATATAATGAAAGATTCCATGGTTCTGATCTATATCTATATAGTGATTTACACGCAGGTGACATAATTTTGCATCTAAATCCAACATAATAGCGGACTACCTTTGACAGGTCATTTATTCAACCATCATTTATCACACTTTTTAACAAAGAGTGTATATCGGCACTATCTTTCAAATCTACACGAAAGCAGACAGACAGACGTACGGCAATATTTTGCACAATTATTATGCAGATAGTGATCTCTACAGTACAGATATGAGGCATGCATGGCTCGCTATTGCTTGTTATGTATTTACGATTACTCGTGTAATAATATGGTTGATTTTTAATTCAAATCTACTACTGTCCCTGTTAATTCATTTTAGTGAGATATGGTGCAGTCTTAGATTTTTCAGTTCTGTGTTACACCATAAACATCATCACCATGTGTATTCTTTGCATTTGCCAATATTTCAATCGGTTGAATTTTTCTATTGTTTTAAAAATTCAAAATACTTATCTTTAAAAGGGTTGCCGTAATGAACTTTATAATGAGCAGCATTGTTCCTGCTCTTTCTGTCAGTATTATTATTTTGTCGTCTTTCAGTATTTGTGTTTAGGAAATCAGAAAAAGTATATGAACGTCTCAAAAACTTGGTCTACTGTACTATTTCTATTCATCCATTAGATAACGTAATTCACCTGCTCTCATTCCTTGGCTTATCTACAGGCTGCCTAATGTCCATCGGTATTTATTTTTCTAAAACTGAAATTCCTCATTAGTTCGGATTGTGCTATAATTTTTAATAAAAAAAAACAAGCCGATCCTGTCAAAACGTTACCGAAGCGGTGGGTCCGATGGCTCACCGCGATTCCTTCGCCTCACGGGGCGTTCGGATACTTACGAGTTATAACTCATATTATATCGTTGTTTATTGAAAATTAATTGTGCGAAAACACCTCGCCAGCTATCTGTTATCAGCAACTGTAAATACCAGTGCACACTCTTAACGCTTGCATTTATATTTAAAATTTCAGTTTAATGTAATTCCCAGCCTATTCTTTGCCAGCCTTATTCGTTTCTTTACTTTGCGATAGATATTATGTGTGACATTGAAAATTAAATTTGTAAGTATTTTCTGAATATTCTTTTGTTTTCATCCCCTCCGGCAAATATTTATAATTTTATTTAAGCAACATTTCACGAAATCTTTTAGCATCAATTTTTATTTTTAGACCAACTACGCCTGCGAAATATCGTAAAGAGAGATGAGGGTCCGATTACTCCGTAGATTCCGAATCTAAGAAATGTCTTAACGTAATAAATCCCTTGAAACTAAAATAAACCGCTAGGCAACACCTTAAAGTCTATACTCCAATAAATAACAGCTGATTTATGAAAATTTATCATACTCTTGAGGCTTAATTTTGAAATGATCTTTGCGTACTATGAGAGAGTATTAACTTTCTAATAAATGACATTGAAAATCAGACCTTATGTGTTGCGAAATAGGATAGTATTGAATCCATTGACGGTGGTGAGGAAGACATTTTTCGACGTTCAGTTGGAAGTGTGTCTGCGTATTGTTTTGATAAGCTGCAGAACGGGTTTGTGAGATTTATGACTGGTATGATTTAATGCGAATAAACTACTCTTTGCGTTCGTTGCATTGATGAATGCTCCAATTTTGGCATGAACACTTATAATCTAGATACCTATTATTAATAATCTTATTTGATCTCCACATTTACTAATCAGTTGGATGATAAATAATTCGTTAAGCATTTTGTTATAGATTATGCAGTTTATAATGTTTTTGTTCATGAATTTTTGTTTACACATTCTTAATAATTTCATAGCTGATAATTTCCATTATTTTCACAAACTTTTGCAGAATTAAGCAGTTCACCTGATGAGAAGTGATTACAGTTGCCGATTATGCTGTAATACCCAAGGTTGACTTATTCTTCAATGCATTAGGGGCGATTACACATCACTGAGGTTAGGACCAGTTAATTTTAAAAACAATGCCTTAAGTATTCAATTTGTATTAATAACAGAATAAAATACAGGATTCAGTGTTCGCATGTGTCGAAAACACGATTCCTTGAAATTTTCTCGATGGAAAAAAGGTTAAAGCTGAAAGAATAAGTAAATGTTTCGTAAATATTTTATATAGGTAGAATCACGAAACTTTGAGTGCCTAATAATTACACCAAATAGTGCTTTTGCGTTTTACATTTTCAAAATATACATTACCCAAAATAAGACACGAGTAATTACAATAGGTCTGTACATGAAGGTGGAGGAGAAAGAGATTTCTTATAGAGCTGTTCTCTTCCCGCTAACTTGAGCATTGAAATAGGAAACCGAGTAAATTTGGGGTAAAAATAAAAAGAAAACAATATCACAATGGATACTTTTCGGAATAAAAAGGAAATTCCTATAATTTTGCGTGCGCGAGAAGAGGAATGAGAGGAATAGAGTTATGCCAACATGCACCCAATGGAGCAGGATGTAGTTCTGACAATTATTCGACTTTTAATTTCATTAGTTCAGTTTGTAGCATTGTGAGCATTGTTGGCAACAGAAATAGACACCTAAATGGATATTACCCAACTACTGATCTCCTAGTAGATTTAGGGAAAGAGGCCCACCGCCATTGCCATTTAAACACTCATTTTTATCTTTGTGTATGTTATTATTACGATTTATTTTTCTAACCGCCTCGTCTGAAATATAGTTGGCAAAACGTAGGTAGGACGTTTTAAGTATTCGCCTAGCTATAATCTTACCTAAATAGAATCAAATAAAATAGCGAGGCCTTTCGGGTGAGCCCGTCGTCATTCTTTCGATCTCATTTACTTTATTTTTTATCCGGTCAAGCGCTATAAAAAAACAATAAAATTAAGGGAACCGATAGGCTAATCGCTGCATCCGTTCATAAGCATTACTTGATAATTATTGTAAGTCTTCAATTAAATTATAATAGCGGCTTGTGTTGGGCACTCGTTATTTGTAGATTGGCAGCCCTGTCGCTCGGAGGCCAATGGGAACGTTGTAATGCGGCGCCTGCGCACGATCGCCCGCTGCGCTTTACAGTACAAACAACATAAGAAATATTGTTCGAAGATCAATTAGGATACATTAGTTTGATTTGGTTTAATAAGAATCACACTATTATACATAAATTTTCTAATTCAAGTCCAAGAGTTTGTAGGAAGGTAGGCAAGCAGCTTACATGGTGTGAAAGTATCTTAACTGCTCATATGATATCTGTAGCGTTCCAAAGATAAAAGTTATTAATTCCGACTTGAAATTCAGGTCACATGTATGTGTACATGTATACCTGAGGACTTTCAAGGCCTTGAGCCTGTGATTTAATAAGCTCTGATATCCTTAATATCGGAATATAGCATTGCTGGCTGATGTTAGGCGGCAGATATGAGGCTGGTATCTACCCAGCCGGTCTTCTAGCAAAGAGAAAAAGGCGTACCACCAGGTGTTTCAAGGAAAGTGAATTGTTGTTTACCATGACAATTCGGCGTACATTGCTGATTATGTTTAAACATATTACATGGATAGTAAAACGTCGCCTAACATTCTCAGTAATGCATTGCTAAATTGTAATGGTCACGTTTGTGAAAATAGGGTCCTGGTGAATGAAAAACTTTAGTAAAGATGTATTTTTTTAAATAAAATAATTAAAATTCCAATCAATAACCATTGTTAAAAAAAGTCTCAAATCTAAATTTTCCTAATTTCAATTCCATTACCAAAAACAGCCAAAACAATTTGGGTTACCGACGAATCTATTACGAAATGGTTGCTTCAGACCAGCAGTCACGAGTTCGCGAATGCAAGTAAATTGTTCGGCCGTATTCGTTGGTAACAACTAACATTGTAAATCATATGCAGTTAGTGGAGATTTGCGTGTCATAACTGTTTGATTTATTGCTACAGCAAGGTCGGTCTAAAAGCAGACACTGTTGTATTGTTAGCTTGTATTAAATTAGTATTTTTCTTACGTAGCTCCGAGTTGAATATTATTCCTTTACCATTGTTTTTAGTGGTTCGTTAAAGAATTGGCAAAACAGAATATTTTATGGCCTCATTCCCATGACTAATCTCTCTGTTACAAAGTCCCAAAAGACAAATAAAGCCTTGGAGTTCGCATAGGTAGCTAAAATTACTACTTAGATATTTATATATATATATAGGTACTTAGATATTTGTACATATAAACCAAATATTTTAAAACCTAAATACTTTTGAAACGGCGCAACCGAATATGAAAATAAAATAAAAAATAAATAAATAAAATTATATAACATGGGCATTAACGAAACAATTATAACATAACATAGTATTTACAAAGTGCTAATTGTAGATCAATTCTTGTTCTAATTAAATGTCGTGTATATTACTGAACGGGCTTGACTTTCAGAAACACAGAATTATATGAATGTAACATCAGGTTTCTGTTTATAATTAGGTATACTGTAAGACCCGGCACATGACACGAATAACAATTCGTTTACATACACGTGACTCTGGTTAAAGTGGAAAAAAATACGCTAGCAGCACGTAGTAAGGTATCAATTATTGGTGCTCTGTAAATCAACATTACCCCTACGGGAAATGCCAGGACAATTACCTATCGATTAGTTTGTTCACTGGGGTTTGTATATATACGATGACACGTTAAAAGAAATTTGTGTCTTTTAACGTGTCATTTCATGAAACAGGAATGAGTAAATTCAATAATACCTACTCTTTTGGAAATTGAATGATATTTCGGACATTTAAGTCGAAGGCTGGTATCCATAGTAGAAGCATTGCTTAGTATGGATGCTATATTACGAATCATCATCAGCCCGTAAACATCACACTGCAGGGATATAGGCCTTCCCTCGTATTATGAGGGAGTATGGGCCGTAATCCACCACGCTGGCCCAATGCGGGTTGGGGACGAATAATGACGAATAAACATACATAAATATTAGGTAATTATGAATATAATATATATATATATATGTAAGTATATAGTTTTAATTTTGTTTTTTTAGATACGTAATTAATTAAATAGCTGTTTCATATCTGCATTCGTATTTTGTACAACCTGCCTGTTCCATTAAAGTAGTAATCCTTTGGGTAAAAGGAAGAGATCGCTTTTAGTGATAAGGCTGACTAATTGTAATCTTTTTTTTGTTGTTTTGTAAAACGTATTCTCCTTTTGTGCAAGAAAGTATATTTGTCTTGTATAAAAACATCCATGACTCGGTAATAAATGTTTGTATTCATCACACAAACATTTACTACCTATACATTATTACAAAAATTTTTCATATGGGTTGAAAAACAACATGGCTTCCAGCACATCTGATGTCTGCTGCAGTACGTGCTAAGAAGTATGGGTTCAAATCCTATAAGTTGAAATATTTTGATACTTACCTGTTTCATAAAAATCAATAGTATCTAGGTAGATACATAAGTATTGGCTAAAATATGATTGTTCCAGGAAGAACACAAAAAATGAAATAAACGCATGCAACTGACTAAATAACGTCTAAATCCGGTTTCACTGCTTCACCTTCGCTTCTACCATTCACAACCGCTATTAAAATTTATGTGTGAAATTTCAACGTAAACGTTGTATAGGTATTCTATTTGTAATTTACCGATCATTTGATCGACTATAACTGAGAACAATTATTTTCAACGCAATAACCATCGGATCGATTGCATTTCCCGTGTTGTTCACACACGCGCCATAATGTCTTATACGAGTGTCTAAAGTGACAGATATATCACTTTTAAATCAAGGGTGCCATGTTGTTGCGTCACGTAAAAAGAATAGAACTAACCCGTTCCTTCCCGTGGACACCGTGAAAGGCGACTAAGGGACTTTCCATAAATTTCCAGTTTAAACTGCCATGGGCTCAGTCCCTATCAGGTTTGCATGCCGTGTATGTTTCGAACGGATGAATGTTGTTTCAAGCATTAGGTAATCTTTTAACATTTAGTACACTCAAACCTAATGTTTGGGATATCTCAGACAGTCATTTCGGATTATTTTCCATAAAAATCCTATAACTATGGGGATCACGAGGAATGATCTTGCACTCTAAGTCGAAGAAATCTATATGCATGCACACGACAATCAGTACCCTCCTGGTCGCATTCGGTAAAAAGAGATATTAATTAGATTGTACCTATTTAATTTTGTTCAATATTTAAGTTTTAAAAAAATTTAACTTAAGTTGGCAAATTAAAAAATAAGAATGATAAGCTACCTGATATTCCACTTAAAGGTACACAGCATAATGTGCACTTGAGGAAAGCAATATAATAATTCATAAGAATAACCCTTTATGAACCGTTATGTGGTGGTAGGTTAGCAAATTGTGCTGCGCCTCCTGGATCAGTAAGGGGATATTGTCATGATACACGCCACATGAACGATATGCTTGCCTATACAGAATATGATGATGGATTGTCACACACACGAGCAAAGGAAGTGGACCACCCAATTAATTTCTGTCAATAAATTTCATTTAAAACAAAATATTGTTACAAACAAGAAGCTTCCAGGAAGTGAATTTGGAATTGAAAGAGCTCGATTAAATGTCCTTTTGTATAAGGCTATAATATACAAAATTTCAATTATTTTAGAAAAGAATATTGAAACAGGAATGTCAATGAATTTTGAAATCCTTTGTAAATTCACAATTTGACTGGATAAGGTATCGAAATTACAATAAAATATTGGGTGGACCAGTTTCTTTGCTCGCGAGTGTTAGACACATGTAAAGGAGCAAACTCAACATGCCAGGTTTTCAGAAAGTTAAATTTATGTGGAAAAGATTCGTGTTTCCAATACAAGATTATTGATCGTACTTTTCAGAATAACTGGCTTGTTGGATGTTAACGTATTAATTCTTTGTATTTAATATCTATAACCTATTACGTTACCAAATGATTGAAATTAGATAATGGTGTTGAAAGAAAACTTTTGAATGAAAAAAATAATATTGCGATCCCTAGTGCGGCTGTAACACTACCAGTGTAAATTGGCCCAGCGACACTATCTAAAATGTGATTACAGAGAGACCTGTTTGCACTGGAAGTATTACGGACTTCATATGAAGTCGCGTGTAAATCCATCCATTTGTAAAATAATGTAAAAATTCGTTGAATAAGTACTTTATAGATGGATCTGTGTAGAATTCTACAACCACGGGATCTTCAAGATAAGGGTGAATAGGCATCTACTGAGATCGCGTGCTTCAGCTTAGGCCACCTCGTCACTTTTCATCAGGTGAGATTTTTTTTTTTTTAATAAATAATAAATAAATAAATATTTCGGACACTTACACCAATCATCTAGTCCCAAACTAAGCAAAGCTTGTGCTATGAATACTAGATAACGGATAAACATACATAAATATTTATATAAACATCCAAGACTCGGGAATAAATGTTCGTATTCATCACACAAACACTTACCCCTCGCAGGATTCGAACCCGCAACCGTTGATTTCGCTGATAGGGTCACTATCCACTACACCAATCGGTCGTCAAATCGTTCGTTCGGTCGTTGTAAGATTGGGATCATGCAAACGCGTATAACATAAAAAAAGAACTTTTTCATCGAATTCTGTTTCTATAGACACATGACTCCTTGCTTACGCATATTTTTTATGTATCCCTAGACATTTAAGTTAACAACATTTTTTATAATTAATAATTCGACGGGTCAGTGACCATATTCGCACTACACACAAACCTTTACACGTTTTCGTATAGGCTTCTCACAGAAAGATTATAAAATGATGTGTTTATGGATAACAAAACTAAAAAAGACTACCTTATTTCCTAGCTTTTATCTATGGTGTATCTATCAGGTCATCTAAATATATTGTGCATCTAATTGTTTGGCCAGAAAAATTATAAATATATAAAATGATTTTACATACTCTTACAATTCAGCAGGCATGTATGAAAGAGATACACATTTTAAAATCTAGAGAACTTGTGTAGGTATAACCTGAAATTCAGAATTTATTTAAAACTATTTTACATTGGATTCAATTAAGATAATTATTTTCTACACGGAAGCATTTTTTTTTTTTTTTTTTTTTATTGAAGAGGTGGGCAAACGAGCAAGAGGCGCACCTGATGGTAAGTGTCACCGCTGCCCATAACCATCTACGGAAACGGATGATCCGCAGTGGCGTTGCCGGCCTTTAAGGAAGGAATATGCTCGCTTCTTGAAGGTTCCCAGATCGTATCGGTTCGGAAAGACATCCGCTGGGAGCTTATTCCAAAAAGTAACGGTACGTGGAAGGAAATGTCTACTGAACCGCACCGTGGTGGATTTCCAACTGTCTAGGTGGTGTTGGTGGAATTTAAGTTTATGCCTAGTAGTGCGATGATGGAACTCAGCAGCAGGAATCAAACCGAACAATTCCTCGGAACACTCGCCATGGTAAATCCGATAGAAAACAGCAAGAGATGCTACGACCCTTCGTAAGGAAAGCGAATCAAGCATGATAGCCAGTTAGGATTCTCTTTCACTAAGTGAAAAAATACTTAATATTTACGTATTTATATCTATAGTGTATTAATTATCTGTAGTTAGGTAAGCATGTATTTTGATTGGTATATTTTATTTCAAGTTTCCTATCTGTTTCCTGTTACTAGGTAGCTAAGTTGGTGTAATATTTATTACATACGTTTAAGTTCCGCAACATATTGTTCTCCGTCCATATAACTTCCCTAACCTCCGGTAGAGTTACCTGGAAGAGATTTCTTAAGCTCACCTTTTTACACATTTCTGTTTCTTCTTTTTTATTTCTTGAACAATGAAGAAATTACTAATTAATAATTATATACTCTTGTAAAACCGTTAACTCCATACTGTAGATTAAGTAGTGTAATTGTCTCATTCATAAACTCGGATAACTTACAGAGCTTAATATTGTGTATGAATGATGATAACAAAATTGATAATAACCAAGTAGAGTGGTAGTTAGGTGATGTAAGATGCGTGGATTCATGTCCATATTACTATAACGCACGCGATCTTGTTATAGAGACATAAATATCGAGCCCAAAGCATTAACGTCTAAACGAACGTGAAATTTGGTAATAGGACAATTTCTGCGAACATTTTTGTCTTTATTTCGATTGAACCAGCTAAAATAGGCTGTCTTAATATAATTCCATCTTCAACCTCATCTCTTCACTTAACATCAGGTGGGATTGAGGTCAAGTGCTAACCTAAAGAAGTGCATAAAACAAATATACGTTCAAAAGTGGTCAAATATCAAATCTTGGATAGTACAGTGTCACGTGTCAGATGGTGCATTTTAAAATTTATTTTAATTGTTACATGTATACCAATTTTCGAATGTAAAATGTTGGTGCCTATAATATGTGGTATCCAGCACGTAAAAGGAAATGAACCAACGAGTCTCTTTCCATGGGTGTCGTAGGAGGGACCCAAAAACATCTATAGACTTGTATGATTCAACGGCAATGAGCTCACCCCTTGTCATGTGAATGAACTTTGAATGTATGGAACACCCATACAACAAACAAATTCATTATGTGAAATCTAAATTTGTTTGTTCATGTGTATTTAGATTTCACATAATGAATTTATTTGTTCATAATTACATTTGATGGTAAAATAAAAATGAATTCTAACAAAAATAATGTGATTTGTCAGACAGAACAGAAAAAACCGGACCAACCTTGAAACAGAAAAAAATGGTCTCTTCATACAAATTGGTCAGCTGATCGACACATTTTATTTTATTGTTATAGTTGGTCTAAAACGATTTAGATTTAGAGCAATGTGCCCCTACAAAATAAATTATATTTTGCATGTTAACACAACCAAATATTGATAAGAAAACAGAAAAATAATAATTTTGAATATGAAGAAACGTTATATTACGTTGATAATTATTATTACGTTGATAATTATTATTATTATTTATTATTATTATTATTATTTATTATATTATTATTATATAATAAATGCTATATTTATAATTTTTATATAAAAAATGTGTGCAAGTAGGTATGTAATAGTTTTCATCGAAAAAAAATATAAACGTTTTTATTGAGAAAAATTTGTTATAAATCTTATGTTTTATTGACAACTTCATTTTTAAGCACTATAATGTATGTGCACCTGAAAAGGTAGGGTTTGGCGATACCATTTTACTGAATGCAAAAAATCTGCAAATTTGTAACCCAAACTTACATGCAATAAATTTATTTCATTTCATTTCAAAAAAATTAACAAGTACCTTAGTGAACAGCAATTGTTTTTCATAAAGTATCGCTCGGATTTCCAGTGACCCTTTAAAATTTACTTAACTAAATAGTACTTAGTGACTAATGAAACATTGGCACAGAATTAATATACATGGTGGTAACTAAATATATGCTTTAAATAAATTATCTAACTCAAAATTATAATTTTTTATTATTTATTGTATGAATACTTATTCACTTATTTAAGTACAAACATTTACACTTTTTTTGAACTTAAATATAATATCTATGTGTCACTGCGATATCAAAAGAATATTCTTTCCGGCGTTAGCCTGTGGGAACCAGTACAACTGTTTCATATTCCTTTATGAAAGCAACACATTTATTTTACACAATATTTCATTTCGAGTCTAGACGTAAGTGTTACTTATCTAAAGTATGTCTAATAAATACAAACAGAATAGGAAAAACGCGTGTTTAAATATAACATAAATTTTAAATCGAATCACTTTGTTCAATTCACAATGCCTCTAATATCCTGAATTGTATAAAATTAATCAAATTAAACTATAACTACAAATACATTTGTATCTCTCAACAAATCAGATTACTGCATAAATTTCTTGTTGGTATAAATCTTTTTAATATGTTGAAATGTGCAATTCAAATATTTACTGAATATTAATCATTGACTGTTAGCAAAGATAACAATAAACAATAGGTGAAACACCAGCAATGCACCCGGATACAATGCAGTAGGATATCAGCCCTTTAGCGCTAAATGCCCTCCCCAGACGTCCGACAGTCGATACAAATAATGTTTCTCTACTCTTTTATCACCATAGGAGTGAAAAGGAAATATTACTAACGGCAAATAAATTTCGACCATCTGGTGCGGCCTTGATTAAGTAATTTACAATATTTCCTATAAAATTATCTGAAACTATTATCAGGGAATAATATTAAAAAATAATAATGTAATAATAGATATTTACTAGAATGGAACTTAGCTATTAGAAAACCACACTTTAAAGGTCGTCGCAATATATAACGAAGCTTAAGACGTGCCTAGCACGTAAAATTTAGACTTTATGAAACTAAGCATTTAATACTTGTTTACGCTTCGGTACATAAGCGTTGACTTTAAAAACGAGCATTCATAAAAGAGCTATTAATTACAAAATAACCATAATTTTATGGTAAATTATGAACACATACTTTTCCGTTATTCTACATAACAATTGCTTTCATGAACCAAATTACATTTTTATTCCGCAATAAACCGCATGCTTCCAACAATCTTTGGAAAAATCTCGACATCTCCGTTAAATAGGCTATAAATTTTAAGTCGTTATTGATAACACTTTGTTTATTAACAGTATCTCTGAAGTGTAGGTAAAGACATAATTTTAACCTTAGAACATAATGAAAATAAATAGTTGCTGTTATCGGCCATCGTTAACAACGCAGAGACTGCCTAAGAAATGGGAATAGCCCGCTAAGGTTCGCCCGCTTCTATTTACAAACATTCAGTGGATTAAAATGTGTAGTATCATAAAATATTATCGGGCAATAATTCGTCACGTCCCGTGGTCTGCGTACCACGTGGTAACATTTTATTGGGACCTTGAACTTGGCCTCACAATTTAGTCGGTCGATAATTCTGCCGCGTACTCACTCGCCGGCTCGGATGGCAAACGTACCTACAATTATGGAGAATGATATCATTCATAATAGGTATTACTAGTTGGATGTTAGTACACGTAATAGTTACACGTACCCGTAAGATATACGGAAAAGATTTCACCGCATATACACGTGTTCTGTATTAGATTTACATAAGCTCGTACTCGATCGTTTACAATTCGATTAGCTAAGTGATAACGATTCTGGGGTTTGTGGCACTCGGAAAAAAACTTCATTGGTTTGTTTATTGATTAGTGTAATAATATCCATTTATCACATGCATTATACCTAGATCTTGATAATTGAAATGGTTTTTGAGTTAATTTCCAAACTACCTAATTACATATCGAAGTTAAAAGAACGATAGGTCTACTAGATATACTTAATTTAAGGCCGTGTTCAAACGTGTTTGTCTTACAGCGACTGCAACTGACAATCTCGAAGACAAACAGTTATCTGATTTTAATGTAACAAAGCAGCGATCAATTCGTGCTCAATTGGTGAAGCAACGGGAAGATCCATTGCCCTTAGGGTACTAGGCAAAGTAGACAAACGCCGATGTGCTTCGTGCCTTACAATTCGACGCTCCTCGAATTATAACAGACTGTGTGTACACGGCTGGATAAAATGAACGATGGAATTTCTGAAATTCATTCTGTCAAGGTGTCAGTTACCTGCATGACTTTAGTATTTTAGGTACCTAGTAAGTTACACAGATGAGGCTATTAGTTAGGCAGGTACTACATTACGTTTTTTTAGATCATTACTGTACTTGACTTGTGTTTATTTAGTTAAATACACGTATAAATATAATTTAAGAGAAGTCTGTACTGTAGTCTTTTAATGACCTTTCGAAAAATAAATGCACGAATTCTTCCGCACATATATTTTGTTAAACTATAATTTATGTTACAGGGAAAAAAATTACGTGGGTAGGTACATCCAAGTCGAACACAAATCATGTTTTCTGTAACAGATTAAGTACGTTATCTTATAAAATGTAAAATAGATAATTTTCTATCTCAAATTGTGGATCGTGTTGTTCATGTTAATGCGGTATAAGGTAAAATCCCGCCTTCGGCATCACAATGGCAAATTGCTGATCTTTGACACCGGCAGGAACAATGGAGAGACGCAGCCAGCGATTTATGACGTGAAACGGCTGTCGCGGATGTCTGTAGATTCAATAATCCTGCGCGGGCGCAGGCCCGCGGTCGTTTATGAAATTGTGACGTATGATTGAAACTGAGGTAGTAGATTAAAACAAGTAGCCTATTGGACCCATTTGAGAAACAAGTAGGGCAAAAGATAAAATTCACACCAGTTTATATTAATAGCATATACCTCTACTTAACCCTATCGAAGAAATTTTGTCAAGGCTGTGCAAATAATAATTATTATAATATTCTTATTATTAATATTGCTCGGCTACCGTCATCCGGGTTTTTCTAGCGAATTTACTCCAAGTCCAATAAACTATGAAAAATTAATTCCACATTAAAGCATAAACAAATATAGTAAGTATAGATATATTTTTTGAAAAATATAAGTAAAACTTTAACTTTAAATTAAACTTTACAACATACCATTGGCAGGTTAAAAATCACCAGTTACAACACTATGGATAATATATAATCTTAATTAATTCAGTATTTTTTTTTAATTCTTTTTTCTTCTCTTCACACATAAAGATCTATAGATCGGGTAATTATTGTTCAGGTTAATAAGACTGTTCTATTTCTGATCTACAATATTATGCTGCGTTGTAAAATAAAAATATGGTATGCCCCAACCGGATGCTATGGTGGCTGAGCGTTTTATTATAGTTTTTTTTAAGAATTTTATAACCAATTAAGTCCAACATGTAGTAACAACTTCGTCACGTATGACGTATTAAAAAAAATAATGAAAAGCAATTTAACAATCTAAATCATATCTCTTTATCTTTGCTTAAGGTATCATATATACATATCACGTTACAATTCGATATCGTATAGGTATGTATAGAAGAACCCTTAAACGAATTTTCTCACATTTGATCATTCTCATTGATATATGTAGGTACAAGCAATTAATTAGGTATAAACATCGGCTAGACAGTCAGATTTATAGTGTTACGACTGTCACGGATTCAATATTCCTGCGCAGACGCACCGGCCCACGAGCGTGTGACGTGTGGCTGTAGCACGTGTAATTTGTTGCCATTTGCATTCCCGCTGTACAAGGTGTAATCAAATTACCTACATTAAAGTTAATCCTCATAATGATAAGAGAAGCATCATTTTGTAGAAACGTAATCGTCGAAAGTTTAAAATTACCATAATAGAAGAATTAGATATACCTATGTATAATTTTAAAGGACGCATAACTTCAAAAGATAGTACGAATTTCTTGGGGTACTGGACTGTAACTTCTTAAATGTTAAATTCTACTCAGTACTAAAGTATAACCAATCAAATCCACGAAAACTTCGTAATATTTTCGTCGATGGCGCTTGAAACGATAATAAAAAATTTGAGTAGGTAGGTCTTCATTATGCACACAGAGGAGACTGCATCAGGAGTAAAATTGAAAAATGTGTTGCACTAACGTCTTACAAGATAGATAACTCTTATTGCAAAGGGCTTAAGTTTTAAATCAAACAAATGTCATTTACCTTTAAATAATGTGAGTTGTGCATGTAGTCGAACTAATATAGTTTTTGATGGCTACTAAAAATAATAATATTTCTGGTCTACATTATCTTAAAATCAACAACATTAAATAAAACCAAATTGGTCGTATTAATGTAACCGTATTCCTCAGCAATATAGAATTCCTAGTCCACCATGATCTTACCTGTATCTACTGTATATAAATGTTACTAAAAATTCTATGTACAATTGATATTTACTGTATAGTACGTAAGTTGAATGTACATTTTGGATTGATTTTGGTGAGCAATAAAGATAGGCAAAATAGTTAATTTGACCGTAGGACATAACGAAGTTGAAGCTGTATTTGCTGTGACCTGGAAGGCTACTACAACTTAGCGCGATTCGAGTGACATAGAGTCGCGCGCGAGATAGCCTACATCTCTCAAAGCCGATTGGCAGTCAAGTTGACAGCTGTCATGCGACAGTCAATTAGCTGCAAGAGACTGAGACTAAGTCGCGCGCGACTCTTTCTCACTCAAAATCGCTCTAAGTTGTAGTAGCCTTGCTGGTTGACAGGATAGTATTAAAATCAGAGATCGAACCGCTACTTAACTTTGAGTTAACGTCAATTTGTGTAAGTGCATGGAGTAATTTAGATTGCAACTATCAATTTTGCGTTTATCTATTTCTTGATGTAATGGTAAAATCACTAGTCTTCGTGTCGGCTGTACTTATGCAAAATTTTAGACCTGTTGAATGGAAAATATGCCATAAAACTTTGTTGAAACAAATTTATAATTAAATGCTCCACATTATAATGCCTATACAGGGCGTCCCAAAGTTATGGGACATGAAGGGGAAGTACCTTAAATATCGTAGATAGTGAATTTTGCTCAAAGAAGACTTTATGTTATTTTTAAAAGTTAGTAATTCTGCATTCATAGATTTTCTAAAAATTATTTGCTTCGGCTGGGAATCGAACCGACTCAAATGTGAAAAAAAAAACACCCTACTTTTATGATGCCAATCGAAAGAATAGCTAAAAAATAATAACTCTGCCTAAGTAACATAGTATTTTAAAAGAAAGGAACAACGTGAAATTAATCATTTTAATCAAATAAAAAACATACATGAAACTGCCGTAGTCAATTAAGTAGGTATTTTTTTGTAAATTAATTAATTAAATGCTCAAAATGTGATCCCTCTTGTCTTACGCAAATCGCCAATCTTTTAATGAGCCCGCTGCCTGTTGATTTTCTAATCATTTTATGGTGAACACTCGATGTGATATGGCACAATTCTGTTTGCAACTCGCCTACGTTCTCGTATCGCTTTTTGTATAGCATATCTTTCACGTATCCCCAAAAGAAGAAATCTAATGGTGTGAGGTCCGGGGATCTGGCCGGCCATCTAATCGGTCCATTTGTACCAATCCATGTAGGAAAACATTCATTTAGAAAATCTGCTGCTCTCCGACTATTATGAGCCGGAGCTCCATCTTGTTGGAAAATTAAGTTTTCTTGCTCCGCCGCGGAATGGTTTCTTATCTTATCCCTTAAAATTTGAAGTATTCCTAAATACTTTTCTGTGTTCAAGGTTCCTTGGTAAAAATGGATTAAGAAAACCCGGTTTTTTAAAAGTCCGCACCAACAGTTGAGTGAAAAACGCACTTGGTTATTAGTTTCAGTCACTCGTAGGGGATTTTCTTTAGACCAAATACGATTATTGTTGCGGTTATACATACCGTTATTGCTAAAGTTAGATTCGTCTGTCCAAATAATATTATCCAAAAAATTTGGATCTTCGAGCAATCGTGCCTGGATATCAAGACAGAAATTTTTTCTCCTTTCTGTATCGCCCGGAAGTAATTTTTGAACCAATCGTCCTTCAACATAACTCTTAAAACCGTGTTTTTTTAATACACGGTGTATTTTACTTTTTGAAACTCCAATTTCATGTTCTCCTTCTCTCACCGATGCTTTCGGAAAAGCCGAAAAGTAAATTAAAATACCAAGTTCTTCGTCGTTGATCGTATGGTTTTCTTGCTGTGGTTCTCTTGGGCGTTTATCGAAACGTCCCAGAGTTTTCAAATTGTTCACAAGCCTTTTCAAAACTTTACGAGACGGTATTTGTCTATCAGGATATTTTACGCCATACCACCGCAAACTTCTAGAGATATCTTTATCGTTCAAAAAATATGCTTCCATTAGATCAAAACTTACTTGATATGCCATGTTCGCAATAAATTAACACAATAACACTTGTGTAAGTGAATTGAGACTAAACAGATCAATATCCGAAAAACAAACGCTCGCACATACTGTTCCATTTTCAAATTTAAGAACAACATTTAAAAATATCACTTCTTTTTAAAATATCTTAAAAAGTATGCATTCAAACAAACGCTGTCATAAACTGTTCCATTTTCAAATTATAAATTATTTATTTTTGTTTTTAATTTGCCTTCTGTCTAGCTTACAGAGGACGTATTGAAATACAAGTTTTATCATTTCATCTACACGTGCACTTATAATAAGGAAAACTATGTTAGTACCTATTTTATGAAGTGGGTACTTATTTACGAATAATCAATGCTATCTTTGGAATGATAATATCGCTACTTTTCGAACGTCGTCGGCAATAAATAACTTTCTTGAAATTTGACTCAATCATTTTATGTTGTTCCTTTCTTTTAAAATACTATGTTACTTAGGCAGAGTTATTATTTTTTAGCTATTCTTTCGATTGGCATCATAAAAGTAGGGTGTTTTTTTTTTCACATTTAAGTCGGTTCGATTCCCAGCCGAAGCAAGTAATTTTTAGAAAATCTATGAATGCAGAATTACTAACTTTTAAAAATAACATAAAGTCTTCTTTGAGCAAAATTCACTATCTACAATATTTAAGGTACTTCCCCTTCATGTCCCATAACTTTGGGACGCCCTGTATACAGGGTGAATTTGAATTCGTGTAATTCCCATTAACTGCGGTGACGCCTCAGTTGGTTGCGAACAACTTACACCAACGAACCATAGTCGATTTCGATCAAAAAAATTTCGATTACCCGTACAAAGTAAAACATTCCGAAACCACCTTTAGAATGGAAGTCCAACAATTTTCGGTTGGTGACTCCATTCCTGATTTCGAACAATTTCACTAGGAACCATAGCCGAATTCAGCCGAAAATTGTTGGACTTCCATTTTACTTACTATTATTAGGGAAAAACTTTATTAAAAGCAGCTACATTTTGCATGTTTTACAAAGAATATTTCTGGTATTCCGCACAACAGTTACTTAGGCCATTTTTTTTTCACTGATGCTACGTAATTTTTAAATAAAACAAAATTTCTATCTATTCAATATTTAATTCACTTACAATGTATACTTAAAAAATATAAACTGATCCGAATAGAGTCTTTTTGTTTTCCGGTTGTCGTAAAATACCTATGTATATTACAGAAACGGTGCACTTCGAGTCATAAACCTTTTTGGTAATTAATTTGGTAAGGTTTGACAAATTGACATTCTTGATTATAATTTATAACAACTACACGTTAATCTTAATGAATGTTTGTTAATCACGTAGTGTATAAAAAGAAAAAAAAATGTCAAATGCGATAACGACAATTTTACTTTTTAACCAACTTCAAAAAGGAGGAGGTGCTCAATTCGGTGTTTGTATGTTTTTATATAAAACCATTAACTAAAATGTTTAATACAGTGTTTTTGCAGAGCAGACTTTTGTAAAACACTTTTGTAAAACAATGGTTATTTTATAATAACTGATCCGTTAACTATTTACTGTTACTAAAATAGAAAAGAAGTAAGAGAAAAGATTATAAAGGAGCTGGTAACGATTACAGTGGATACGATGACATAGAAGACGGTGACAAATTTAAACATCCTATATTAAACTCCACTGAGAGTGACTGCTTTACGGGATGTTAATTATTGATACTCTATTATACTGATATAGGCGGACTTAATGAAGAAAATTATTGATTTTGTATTGCTATTCCCTCTTCAAGACCAGGGTTCGCAAAAATTTACGGAAATGAAAAGAATAATATTTTGTAACTAAAACATATACGCATGTTAGTGCTACTTTTTTGACTATTCAAATAATGAGGAAGTATTATGAATATTCGAAAAGTAATATGGAATTTTTTTCTTACAGATCTCATACCGAATGCGACGGGTTTTCATTGTAAACAAGAGTAAAATGAGAAACTAGGAGACATGCAGGATTTAGTTAGATGAAGAAGATAATCAGAATTATATATTATAAAGAAATTACATTCTGTTTATTTATTTATCTATCTATATAATGTTAAAAAGATAGGTATTTTTACATCTGTAAAATCTGTCACAAACTCCTACATAGGTATAGGTTCAACCCTGGTCACATGTGCTTTTCAGTATATTTCGAAAGGCGTTTGGAACACCCAAACGCTAAAGTTTGGGATATCCCCGACAACTCTATTTGGGAAAAAGATCGTGACGTTATGTATGAATATTAACCAAACACCGCCGTACCTATGTGATCTTCAAACACTCATAAATAAAATAGTAATTTCTATTATCTAGCTTACAATTCGTCAAGCATTTCCCTGCACACACACACAAACACAAACACACAGAGGTAACTATGACCGTAACTTCACTTGCAAGTCGACGAACAAAATAAACTAAAAGGATAATATGGCGGCTTCATAAGTACGGATCCATCCGGTAGACAAGGAATTTAACGCATGTAACTAACACTTCATCATCATCATATCAGCCGAAAGACGTCCACTGCTGGAGAAAGGCCTCCCCCAAAAATTTCCACAACGATCGATCCTGCGCTGCCCGCCCTCAAAATTAACACTTATTATATGTATTAATGTTGTGTAAGGTATCCCGGTTTAAGATCTTTTAAAGTCAAATAAAAGTTAAAACCAACATAATAAAACCGTCTGTGAAGAAATTGCAACAAAATTCGCTTTACCGATACAATGTCGGTTGTAATTTTAAAAAAATGATCTAAAGAATATGTCCCGGCACGTATTATTCCCTTACTAAACAATAATTTCAAAGAAATAACCATTGAGCAACAATCACCTGTTATCCATAAAAATTGTGCAATCTTTTTTTGACCATAAAACAGTTAAGCTTTCAACGGTCAACTAAACAATAGTTTTGTACCTGTACGTTAAAAATCTTCATTGGCTTGACCATTTTGTGCGAGATATTTTTATTGTTTTACATTTTATATTTTGATTTACGTACCGGACTTAGTAAAGAAAACTCATTTGCTTATATAATGGATAACATTATGGTTAATCCATTACAATTCTTCAGAAAATTCTTATTCACAAAACGTTTTAAGGACTAAGATAAACTTAAGAGAGTTTATCCTGCACTGTAGGTATTCTAAGTCTACATTTTTCGTAATGAATAAACCGATTATAATGAAACATTATAAGCATAAAGCACGTACATAGATCTACATAAAGTTAGTAGAGAATATTTTCGTAAAAGAGTAAAACTACTAAATTATAGCGATTTTAAGTTTTCCATAGTACCAGAAAAAATGCAATACAGTTTCTAAAATACTATATTTTGAAAATATTTTCCACTAACTTTTTAGATCTATGTATCCTGGTTATGCGTATAAAATTTCATTACAATCTTTCAAATCTATCCATATCGAAAAAATTATACATCAGAGTTTGTACGGAATGCCGTGTGGAATAAACCCACTTGAATTGATACTTTGTTTTTGCTTTTTATTTTAAATTTGTGTTTTAAATCAAAGTCTTATAATTATAAAAGTTCATCAATACAGGCTTAATTCAGTGGTTAATAAAGACACTATTGTACACAATAGTGTCTTTATTTATAGAGTTACATCTCTATATAAATATTGTCAAATAACCTATAGGTACTCGTACACTAGCAGAATAAAAAAGTTCATCAGTTTTCAAATACTTTAATTTGACAATTAGCAAGCACATGTTACCTCTCTAAATTAAGGTGTTACTTAGTTGAAATGAAAACTATGCTTAACTCTTTGACGACAGGGTTTATATTTATCCGAACTAGTGTTCCTTGACTATGAATAGTTTAACTGAAACCTTTTTATTAGTTTGACCTGCCAGTGTTATCGAATGTCAAATCATCAACTTGTCCACAAGCAAAAGTCAACTTTAAGATAACGGACCTTTTAATTCCACCTTTCAATTTAGAACACCCGCGAAAGACTATCGTCCAAATATATCAACAAGGTATATTAATTTATAAGCTAAATATTATCTTCGAAACGGTTTAACCGAGTTTCATCAAACATAGTTAAGGACCTTCCCCCTTTAGTCTTTAATAAAAAAGAAACCTCAAACAAATCGGGTCATGCATTACTGAGATACAACCTAAGAAAGACTGGACACACACACACAGCACTGTCAAATACATAATACCTATCGTCTTTCATCGGGGGTTAAAAATAGTATTAAAATTGAGTCTCGACCTAAATTTTGAGATCGCTTTGATAATACGGTTCCTAATTATGCTAAAAGATTGGCGATATAAACCACAATACCTTCAGAAAGTTATGTAATAATACCAAATACAATAATATATATTCATTAAATATTCACATTATGCTAGTAACGTGCTTTATTTTATTTACTCATTATCGTCACTTTTCACTAAGCAAATGAGAGGTAGAAACCAAGAAAAGTACGTTTAATGGTTAGTGCTAAGGATAAGTGTATTTAACACGAAAGTATCTCGACAAGTAATAGACAAGAATTGTGGTAATTTAAGGTAAATAATGAAGCCACAAAATTGCCGAAAAGCTCAATTTCTAACTACAGTGGGTTGATCGAACAGCTGATCCTATAAAATACGTTGTAAACTGTGCCGCAATAAAAAGGGACCGCGCGCCTCGCGAAGCGCTAGGACTCAGCGTACAATGAAAATATATAAAGCTGAGACTGACTGGAGTTGTTTACGATAGTTTTGGTGAATTTCAAAACGGGTATATTTTTGGATCCGTTCAATTGCAAAATCAAGAAAATAAATTCAATGAGTTAGTATTGGAAATACTTGAAATTATTAATCCAGTTAGTCAAGCTTTATTTGACGGTCGCCTTAGGGAAAATCTTCAGCCATCGTACGTCGTCGTAGACGGCAAATTAAAACGTTGGTAATACAATTATTTGTAATCAAATTCAATGTTGTTATTTCTGTCATCTTCACAATCAACAAATCGATACGTGATATATCGACATTCCTAGATATCCGCAACAATGTAAGCTAACTTTCTTTCATGTTATATTAAATGCAGAATTCTCATGCTTCAGTGCATGTTTATCAAACATTCGTTTCTGATACATTTCAGATGGCTGATGGTATGTAAAATATTCTTAGTGGCTTTTTTATAACTAACTCACAATCTAACCTGGTGGAAAGTGAAGTGGTCGATAATGTCGCACGTAATCTCAAATTGTTATTCATCCTGGTCCTGATGGTGACAATTTTGAAGAATTTAGGCTGGTTGACAATATCGACGACGACGTACAGATAGTCCAACGAGGAAAGGCGATGATAATAAGATCGAGCCAAGAAGTAACTTAGCTCAATAAAAAATTACACTATACCTAGAATAATTTATCGTAAAAAATACTCGAGTCTTCATGTTTGTGATCAAAAGTCAAGTTTCAACCTTTGAGGCTGCACTGATGTAAGATGTACCTACTTGCGTCGCGTTGCTTGGAACAGATATGAAACGTTAGTAGCAGTTTTTTGTTAGTTCTACGCTGACCCTTAATCGTAAACTGTTCGTCGTAACAGCGTTCGGCTCACAATGTGACGTTTATACAGACTCGGGCAGGTGTGAACATTATCTTAATTCAGTGCTACTGCTCCGATCGGTAGGTGTACCGCGATTCATACGGCAAATTGAAAACAGCTTTTGGAAGTGGCCAGTTATGCGATATCAGTTTTATTTGACAAATAAAGACCGTATGTGTTTTGCTCAAGTGGATTTCATTGGAAACGATTTCGTTCGTTCGTGATCATAAATAATTAACTATAAATAAATAGGGGTGCATTGTCTGTTTGTCTGACACATCGCAACTCTACAAAAGACGAATCGATTTCAATGCAGTCTTTTTGGTTTGCAAGCTGGTTTTCGCGTATAGTTTTAGGTTTGAAAATCTAATCAGCTTTTTACTAGATACACGTTTTTCTACACAATCAAATTTATTTATTGCTTGGTTTTCTGGAATTTTTCTAGTTTTGTATTATTGATTATGTAACTATATATAAATGTAACTATATAATAATAATAAATAAATATCCTTGGACATACACACAATGCCATCTAGTTCCACTTTATATATATAGAAATATGACTAATCTTTCATACATCAGGGGTAGTTTCTTCCAATACATTGGCCCTATTCGTCCTGCCCCTATCACCTTATAATCCAAGTGATATACATCAAAATAAAAAAAAATCATAACCTTCAATAGCGACATTTTTATGTTTTTGTTACAATTATTCCGATAATAAAATGATTTATACCTATAATATATTAATTATGCATTATTTTAGGAACACAAACAGTCAAAACATAATACAAGAAAAATATTGCTAAAATAATAATGCTTAACAAACAGACAAACATTATGATAAATAAATAAATTTTGATTGGGTTATTTCTAGCATACAGCAAAATTCAATTATATGATTATTTCATACATTAATTATTTACATAATAAAAATATGCATTCGCTATATTTTATTATATTTAATTTTATTAGGTATCTCTACATTACAGTCGGTACCTATACAAAAAAAAAACACTTTAAATTTGGCTGTGTCAATAACAGAGTTACGCTTTTAGAAATCTATACAATTATTAGATTACTGCCACTACTCTGACATGTTTATAATCTTGTTTAATTTCACTTGATGTGTCGATCTATTTAATACTTAAAGTTAAACCAGAAATATGAAAGTGTTTTGCATGTATATGGTGTATTGTGTGGATGTATTTGTGCGTGAGTATGTGTGTAGGTATGGAGAGAAGAGGTAAATGTTAATATTATTATTACATGTTGTGTATTATATTGATACGTCTAATTTCGTTAACGCATTCTTTTCTAGACAGGAAAAATAAGTCGTAATACTTGTATTGCATTGTAAGTATCTGAGCAATGTATATACATATTTAGTTATTAAAGACGCTGTTACTGTGTTGGCTGTTAGATTGTCAGTTTCATTTTTCTTTCATGCTAATTAATAATCACCGTTTTGCGCAATAAATGCACAAACCTAAATTATAATGAATTTCTCAGTATTCCTTGTTTAAATTAAAACAAAATCAAAATGTTGGTAATATTTAGAAAACTTTCTGCTAGTCAGAAGATAGTGCCATACATTGAATAACACATACACATCACAGATCATAACAATCCACCTCTGGACATAAGCCTATACCATAGCACGATTTACATCACTTTCCAATAGTTGGATTTGTCCTAATCATTGACTTTGACTTGAATAAGATAATAGAAATTTCTTTATAAACCCTTATAGTCTCAAAATGAGTGGCCTGTTTCAGAACTAAACGACTGTAGTTTCAGTTAGAGCGGGGTCAATGGGCCGGCCGGAAGGGTGGGGGTCGCCGCCCCGACTGCCCTGAATATAGAGTTCACAAAACGTAAAAAGAAAAGCTAATTCTAAATTGAGTTGTAAACGCCAAAATTACGGCCTTTAAACATATTTTTCTTGAAAGAACAATGTTTAGGTGAAATAGGCTATATTAAGAGAAAAATCGTAATGTGTGGTACTGGCCCCAAAAAGAATAGAACTCCGGCTCTTCCCACAGGTGTCCCAACAGGCAGTAGCCTGTACTATAGGACGTTACACCAAATACACCTGTAGATAGATTTGCTCATTTCTCACGTGTGCATTTCTGTATATTTCCAAAGGTGAACCTTAGGTGAAACTGAACTATTTATATAACAAAAATATATTTCATTCAAAATTGTAACTATTCGCTATTCTTCCGAAATATAAACTTATTTTCCATATTGAAAAGTAGGACGGATCAAATCTAATATAACCAACCGTGTCAAATGCTTGCTTGCGGTTGCGAAGCAACTCAGGGCTATAATTTTGTTTTAATTTAGTTTAGGGCCCTAGTTAATACCTACCTGGATTGTGCAAATACGAATTAGACATTGAACTGAAATAACAGGTTTATTTCAAAGACCAATGAAGGTGCGAATCGTTAGGAAAATGTGCCTGGGTAAAATTTATTACTTACGCGAATTCACTTTATTATAAGTTCGTGATATATTATGTTAGATATCCCGATAGGGCTAGAAAATATGTTATATATGCGGAAACAAAATGCAAATTTATAATAATTTAACTTAACACACAATAATTATTCATAGAACTAAATTATGGCCTTCGTAATTGAAAGGTAATTTTTACGGCAATTTAATTATTACAAGAGGCATACAGGCGTATGTTTAGTCTGTTTTTCACTGTTCTGCATGCAAGTGCAGCTTTTTGTTTTCATATTATTCTGGTAAAGACTGTGTTTAGTTTACTTGTTTGAGGAGACATATTTCCACGGCGCGCCGGCTCGTGCCCTTGCATAAACACTAACGGTTGTTGCCCTCTTAAAACCACTAGTACCTACATTTTAAAAACTAATTGAAGATACACACGAAGTTTAAAAAAATCATTCCACCTCAATGAACATGTCAAACAATGAGATTCAATTTTAACAAATTTAAATACAGTTGTAAAAGATTACTTTAGACACAATGTTGAATGTATTTTGCTTTGTAAACATGAAGATGGACCGCATCATGTTTATGTATTGCAAGTGCAATGCAGAAGGAAACTCTCATTAAAATTCTGCGTGAGCACCGATGATTCCAACGATCGTGAGGTGACAGTCAAATGCCCAGTCATCTCCCGGTGATGCGTGTGAAAAAGTAAAAGTGAAACACCTATTGACTAAATACATTAAAGTAAATTACAAAATACTTTCATTACCTACTCATGAGTGCAAGTGAACTTTAAATAATTACACGCTTCTAACAGCCAATTCGACACGTTCTGAAATCGTCGGTTGCTATCAATGATACCGCCCAAGTACGGTGCATTACGATGCGTAAATTGGCAATACGTGTGTCGCATCCTTTCACGCACTAGAATACTGATCGAAAGCTCAACGTAATTTATCGACATTAGGTTACGATGTCAGAAGACTTCATACCTACGATATGGAACACTAAAATCTCACTCGAATATCACAATGGTATTGCTTACGTCTGTAACCTCCAAAAATTTAGAGCGAACTAAATTAAATTTCACAAAAACAGTGAACTCAAAGGAATACCGGCACAGTTATCAAAAGGTGGATATCTTAATTTCGTAGTCCTGGGGTTTAATAAATTATAATTTACGATTGTGTTCCTGGACAGTGACCGTGGAAAAAAAACGGCCTCTTTAATAGAAATGTTCGTTTTTTCGGCCCGCATGTAACGTTTAACCCGAGTTAGTCTTTCGATCGTTCTATCAGAACATGGTGGGCCAAATGACGAAGAACTGTAATGAATATGGTCATCTCTTTCTAGGAAATTATATTTTGTTACAAAAAATTATTCTCAAGGTTGTAAAATTGCTGCGAAACAGTTTACGGCTAGACTTAATAATATGTGTGTGAACAACCAATTAAGACATTCTTAAAACTGAATAAAGAAAATTATGCGAGTATAATGAGACATTAAATGTATTATTCTAACAATGTATTATGAAAGTTTTAACATGTTGACTCAATTTTACAGAAATTATTTGTGAAAATACACCAAGTGCAAAGAACAAGTGTTGTTAAAACGGGAAGTAGAGCAGGATAGGTATAATATTCATTGGGTGTCGTTAAATTGGAAGGGTTTATTATTTAAGTATGTGGTGGGGTCCATACATCATGGGTATCGGCGCCGGCGCACGCTCTGTTGCCGCCGTCAGTAGTGTATTTCATTTTATGACTTTAGACCTCCTTTCAAATTCGCTAAAATATCTTTTGCCAAATTGTTTAATATTAAGACTGCAATGACTTTCACCGGCATTGCGTGATTTAACACTAACAATCGATGCTTCCATAAAGTTTTATGGTCAGATAATTACTGAGATTCCTACCGAAATGGTGTGATAAACTTTATTGGTCGTTAGAACGAGTGCCACATCAAATCTGAGAGTGCCGTAACGGATTCAAATGATTCGATACGAGTCATAATAATAAGCTGTGATTGACCAAGAATAATTATAAAGTAGCGAGAGTCTAATAAAAGTTAGGCAATTGCACTTATTGGTGACCTACAATAGCCATGTTAGAAAATAAATATAGACAATATGTTGATATTCAAAGACAACCGACTATTTTGTATTTACCTATATCTTTGGCAATGTTCAATCGCAATATAAATCTTATGAGTTTATATGATGAGATCGCAATAAGCTGTACTTAGTAGCAGCGATTAAGTGTTACAATGGCGTAAAAATTGATAATTACTCGTTGTTCTGTTAATCATCAATTAATGTCAATCATACATTGGATTACCTCAAATCACAGAAACAATAGTAGGATAAGAATTGTGTACACACGAAACATAAAACCAACATGATTAACCGACACGTTTGAAAAGATACATCGTCCTGTAAAACGTTAGTTTCGGCACGAAGACCTGTATATCAGGCGCATAGCTTCGAAATATCCTAAATGCATAAAATGCTTTACCACCTTTATATATCTTTAACAGAAGGTCCACTTGCGACTTCATTCTTAATGAAAGGAGTAAGGTCCATTTTGAAATATGTATTTTCAAGTGCACGAAATAAAATACAATTTCGCATGTACACAAGAAGATTTTCAGTAAAGGCTAGTAAGGTAGTTATTTATAAGAAGTGTGTGTTACCGTGCTCTGTTTATGTGGAATTAAATATGGTTTAATAGTTTACTAAGAACGGGTTAGCGCTCGCAAAAATTGTTTTGCAATCTCGCTTTTAAAGAGGATGTGGTAGAGTAACTTTGGTTGACGTTTTTCATTCTTAGTAGGATACGAAAGTTTTGCACTGAATTATCTAAGACAAGACTTATTAAGACAAGTAATAGCGAAAATAATTTAGTCCGTACATACAAGTATACGTACGCACGTAACGTTTTAATTGTTGGACAGATTTCATGGTTTTGAGCGATGATTAAACTAAACCGAACCACCACTATGAACATACCTCACTGAAACTAGCCGTCAATATCGTACATATTGTAAAATGGCTATGATACCTATATATATCATTCAAATTTTTGCGTCGACTCAAGTCTGGTGTAACGTGCACAAATTAATTGCCGGGCAGAATTCAAGCTTGTCTAAAGGCTGACTACCCATGCAAGGCGAAGCGATTCTCATGGTCATGTCATGACTAATGGCCGTATGAAATCTAACTTAAGTATATAAAACAAAACACGATTTTTGGACTTAAAACTGTGACAATTTTACAACATAATAACTGTCATTTAATTCCATAAAATAGATCCTGCTGCTATTATGTATAAGGTTCAATGTGCGAGTCATGGTCAGAAAAAATACATTTTCTAGGAAATTCCACCAGAAGTTGGTTCTCACAGAAACTGTGACTAGAATATAGTTCGTATGTAGCTAAGTGATATATTTATTTGAAATTATTATTGTTATTAGTTAAATTTTACAACTGGTATTGGGATGAATATGTTTATGGATATAAGCCTTGAATACTTATCATTAAGGGCTTGGTTATCTCCGTAACCTGGTGGAGAGTGAGCATTATGTAACGTCCCGGCGGGCCCACCGACCAACTTACAATACTTTGTGTAAGTATATGGTTACCGATCCACATTGAGGCAGATGCATTTCGTTTAAGTTAAAAATGTTCAAAAATCATATTTTTAGGCCAGAACAAAAAAATTTGTACACGTTCTGTCTGATTGATTGAAATTTAGTTCTATGAATTGTAATTTATTTTTAATAAATTAATTTAAAAACAAAAGTAGCAGGATTTATATCTCGCTACAAAGGAATTGCTATCATTAAAACAATCACCTTTAGTGATATAGAATTTTTAAAATTATGATTTTTTTTACTTGGTCTACTTTTGTATCTACATAATAAAATTCAGAAATTTAATATAAAATAAATAAATAAAATAATAGTCTTACAACAAAGTCGATTGCTAGACGATTTCCGTGTTATGTTTGTTTGCTGTTTTTTTACAAATAACCGTAGTAGGTAACTAGAAACAGACGTCATACATCTAAAATTTCGGACTGTTTCCTCATGACGCTGAGAATTACAAATTGCAAATGTAAACAAATAAATTAATAAAATGGGTAAGAATGAAATAAGTATAATGTTTAACAGTATTATTCCTTAGACAAGAACAAGAAATTTAGTATGGCTTCTGTCTTTTTGATTGAAATTAAGTTTAGTTAATTTGTAATTATTTTAATATAAATTAATTTAAAAACAAGGGTACCTACACGTAAATCTTGCTACAAAGTTCGGAATTCCTATCATTAAAACAATCACCTTTTGTGATATAGAATTTATCAAATAATGAGTTTCTAATTGGGTCAACTTTTGAACGTAACACCTTTAAATTCAGAAATTTAATATGAAATATTTACAACAAAGTCGTTTGCTTGACGATTTTTTTGCCAATGACCATAGTAGACAATAGAGACAGACGTCATAGATAAATCTAAAATATCTAACTGCTAAGTGCATGCCTTTCCTCATGACCCTGAGAATTACGAACTGCAAATTTAAACCAATAAATTAATAAAATGGGAAAGAAACAAACAAGTATTATTACGTGTGTCCAATCGTTTCGATGGGTAAGCAATCCGCTGCGCAGGATTGTCTACAAGTGGGGCCGTTACCCGATGATTTGCAATGCAACCTGTAATAATAACGTATCTCAGATCACGAAGGATACTATTACGCCCGAGTAGAATTTTGAAAGATGGTATATATATATTAGTTACATGAATATAATAGGAACGCTATTGATACCCGTAAACAACCTGTAACATGAATTGCAAAACTAACGTTGTATTATAATACTAGGCACTACGACGTTCTATTACCTCTTCGAGTTTAGATATCGTGTTTAGCATGTGATCATACGTTTAAATATTTTTTCATAAAAAGTTTCCTATATTCGTAGTAATTGGTTGAATATTATAAATTTAATAGCGCACAAATGAATTACAACTTCCGTGTTATTCATCAAAAAATAAATTAGGCACCTGTAAGACCCTTGTATTACAAAATCGTAACGTATAATTACTTTTAAAATAATGACTGTATAAAATTATCTATATTTTTTGATTTTGATTTATTTATAATTATAAAAGATATATATATATATATACACTTAAGAATACACGGATACACGCTTAAGAAATTGAGTTAGTTACTGACTATTTACAGTAAACAAAGAGAATTGCGTTGGTTTGCAATAAGGATTTAAATGATTTGTTAATTTAAAATGAAATAGGTATATTACCTAAAATTATATTAATTTTCATCTTTTATATCATAAGAGATTTTATAACTTGCAATGCAGCAGCTAGGCAGTGTAAAGCCCAAGTTTCCAAAAAAAATGAGCGCTTGTATTTATTACCATTACTGTCTTAATAATGAATCTCAAAAAAGGTATATCAAAATTGGTTGACTGACTACATTTAACAGACACGTTTTCTCATTGGTCAACGTTATCGGTGCGCTTTACCAATTGAGACTTTGAATTGCAGTGTCCCTTAGAGGTTAGTTTAAAGACTATTATAATATTATAAAACTTTTTCGTCACAGTACATTCTTAAAAGTCTAATAGATGTTAAAGAAAACAACATTATTTAAAAAAAATGTGAAAATATTATGTCTATGAAATAAAGATAAACTTGCAGATTACATAAACTACCCCGCGGAATCAGTCATTCCATCATACATGTAAAGGCATTTTTTCTTCAAAATCTTCCTATTAATACGTTTAAAGACATTATAAAAATATTTGAAACCTAGATTAAAGTCGAACTTCAGAAACTTAACTTTTTTCCTTCAAACAAAACCAAAATATTTTATTGTTTTACGTATGCACCTATATCAAAATTTCTAGTATCATTCACAACTGTGATCGGTTCATAATTTTTAAGTTTAAATTTGGCAAGTTTTCTTAACTCATTTATATTAGCTTATTTAAAATGACCATGTGAATATGCCATTCACAAAATTTGCCACAGTTTAAAATTGTAAATTGTGACTCTAAACTCTAAATCTACAATCAAGTTAATCACTTGTTCTGTTAAGTTTCAGAAAATATTTTCAGAAAATTTTTGTTTAAAGGAGAAAAATAGAGTTACAGGAATTTATCTAGAATCTAGATTTCAAGATTAGTTTTTTGTAGAGCAGAATGAAAGCTCAAATGGAACTTGGCCTTAACTTGGAATTAACAGTAATGATTTTGGAGGGATATCAATGTAAAGATAAGTAAATACTAAGTATTAAAATCAGGTACATTGCACATTATTAGCATAGCGGTTTAAACATGAATGTCAGACTTGATCACATAAACCAGACAGTTACATGTATTACAAATGGTACATATGTAAAGAATATGGTAATGTCTTGATAAGAAAATTAGTAATGAACATCGATATTTAACCCTTATTTACCATTTTTGTTTGACAAGATAGTTTACTGTTAATTTAATGAGTTCAATTATATGACATTTTCAACAATTATTTTTGAGAATATTTCTCTGTCCCATTTTACTGCTTTTATATCATTATGTATATTCCTTATTACATATTCGTATCTGAAATATGAATTATTGATAACTACATAAAAGCTGAAGACTATTATTCTAATAATACATTAATTATTATACTAATTTATTTATTCGCTTGCAGCTCCGACGCCTTTGAAGATTCACTTGCAGCTTTCGTCGAACTGTTTCGCACAAAAAGGAAGTAAACACAACACGAGGTAGTCGGCATCCATATTATTTATCACTTCACAGCTGCACACCTATGATGATCGATCCTTATCCAAGATGGCCGCCAGCGCACCGCGCGAACAGGCGGGAAACGTGAGCAAGCGCACCTCCTCCATTCCGTCAATCTTTTAAATCGATTTGAATTTAGAATTTTTGAAATTCAAATTTTGTTTCTTACTCGACGGACGTGCTGACTCACAAACGGTTTGTGGTGTACTAAATGTAAAAAAATAAATTCCTAAGCGTATTCAAAACTTGAAATCCATAAAACATATCTCCCCCATTATTAGTTTATGGCCTGCGACTGTTACGGAGCTATTATGTTATTTTTGTGTGTTGTACGTGTTTGTTTTTATTGTGTGCGGTGGATGGACGAGCAAATTTGGGGAACCGGGACAAAATGTTCTTTCTCCATTTAGGATTGTTCATTTTGACATATAATTAAAAACTAACGAAGTAGGTACGGTACGTTGATGAATTTTGTAATTGCAGATTTTTGAAAACGCGGGGCAGTTTAAAACAGTATATTTCTACACTTAATTGGACTAATATAATATATTAACTGAACTAATGTTTTTTTAATAAAATTGTTATTAAGTGATATTCTTATATTCTACGATGTTAATGAAATAAAAAAATATTTAAATTACTCATAAGTAGGTAATGCCATTTACCGTCAACCGTCAATAAAATCTGTTATTGCAGTACTTTATCGGCTTATCAAAAAAAAATATTCAATTAAGAAGTGTACAATTTATTCATTAATTACTGATAAACTTGATTTAATGCCTACTATAAATATTACTAAGTTTATCTAGATTTAATTGGTAGAGGCCTTTTTAGGGTTCCATGGTCAACAAGAAACCCTTACAGTTTCGCCATATCCCTCTATCTGTCTGTATATTCACAGCATAACTCAGAGACTTTTAGCACTAGAAAGCCGCCATTTGGCATCGGTATTAATGATATCGACAAAATGGTAAAATAAATATCTTAATATCTTAAATTGCGAAATATTGAGCTTTAAAGATCAAATTTTTGTTAGAGTCCAACGTTCCCCTGCCAGCTAAACGGTAGTTTATGGATAAGTGAAAAAATTCACGTAGTATATATAACGAAGTTAAAAGGAAAACTATCACAGCTAATGTAAGTCATGAGTAATAGTCGAAAAACTCAAGCAAAGCATATATACCTTTAAGGTATATGTATATATGAACGTATATATAAAGATTCATGACTCCGGATTAGATTCATCACACAAACATTTATCCCTCAGGGTTCGAACCCGTAACCGTTTGTTTCGCAGACAGGGTTCACACCACACAACACCAATCGGTCTACTTATTTCGTTGAAAATAGTTTATCAAACAACAAAAAGCTCTTTCTAAGTCCGCATATATTATTGTGACGGGCAGCTACGGAACCCTGCACTGTTCGTGGCCCGACACTTGGCCGGTTTTTATGTATCAACTTTCCAGTATAACCAGATCTAGCTGCCTTTACATTTTCCGTAGCATCTCGCGACCAGCTTACACTGGTTTAGTTACGATCGTCGTGCCGTCTGTACTGTACATCATATTATAATAAGTAATTATAGGTACCTCCGGATCTTGTTCACTTGTCTACATAACAACAGACGTTCCTCACACATGTTAGTATAAGTTCCAAGTATACTTTTGGCATACAAATTGAACTGGGTTCATTTTTAGAATACCATAAAGGAGACAGCTAAAACGGAAATAATAATTTTGTTTGTTTGTAATACTTGCAAAGTAAAAAGAAGTATTCTGTCGTACGTCCGCACACCATCGTCTGTTATCTTTGGATCGATACTACTACAGTTGTGTAGTAACATTGTCCCAGGAAATTAGGGGTACCTACATCCCTATAAATTATATCGAGTCGAATAATTTTGAAATTTTTTACTTCTAAAGTAGTTAAACAATACGCCAACCCCCTATAATTTTGGTAATTATAATATTAAATCATTTTAAAATAATATTCAAGGATTTTTATTATATTATATTAGTAAGTTTTTCAAATATCCCCCTGATTTTATTGTTTATGGACTAAGTTTACAATGTTATTTGTTTATTTAGCTTTACGTAGCACTATCCAACGTCAAAAAAGTTGACGGAGGTTGTATGGAAGAAATAGCTTTCAGATAAGACCGCCATTATACATTTTCGATATTGTATTCCTTTGTATTTGAGTTTTATGTGCAATCATGATTTTATAACAATAATAATATACCTAAAGGACTCGGTTTAACAACTCAAGAATTTTAAAGGAAATATTGTATTTGTACATATTATTGCATTGTATTAAAAAATAATATCCTTAATCTTTGGTTATAAACATGCTTCATGAAATTGCGGGCCGTAAAATGACCCTTGATAAGTGGCCATAAGATTGAAAGTCGAACGTATGTGACTTAGTACCAATTTTTAAAACTTCAGTTAATACGTGAAAGAAGGCAACTTCAAATAATTTTCAATTTATCTGAGACATGCGGTCGGTGATCGTGTATAAAATTGTGAAAAGCGGCGATAATTGTGGCATATTCTATACGGAATAATCCTCTTAAAAATTTGGTTTTCAACCACGTGTCCAATACGTCCCTGAACTATTTTAAAATTTTGTTATCTCTGTATCAGTTCGTTTAACATAATTTTATCTGATGATTATCGAATTCAAATCGAATTATGTTAATTAAAAATAATTATTATAGGTATTTATATTAAATGTAAGGTATTATTATGAATATTTACCTATGACTGATCATCCTATCATCATCAGTCCGTAAACATCCCACTGCAGGGATGTAGACCTTCCCTCATATTGAGGGATTATCCATCACCATTATGTTTGTCTTACTTTGTGCCGCTACGAAACATCAGAATGACTTAGGTAATTTTTTGGATAGTTGAACGGTCAGAGAAGGCTAGTAGGTAACCTTACTTTGTTCTCCGATAAAAAAAAAACATACAGACAGAGCCGCGGGCGGAAGCTTCTCAGTATTGTAAATTGTGTTCTTATTTCATTCTATTCAAATAACTTTCTTAATGATACTTAGGCTTAATTTTAAAAACTATGAGTCATAATATTAAATCGAGAGTAATATTATAAGAGAATAATTATGACTATGACTTGATATAATATGTTCTTTTAATAGATAAGTAGGTATGATTATCAATGAAATACTAGATAGTAAAAAGTGTTCAGTGTATTCATGATTATATCAGTCAGTGGACGTCCATTGCTGAATATGGGGCTTCTTTATAAAATAATATAACCAACCTGTATCTGACCCGTAATCGTAAAAGGCGACTATGGGACTTTCCACGAAAAAATATCTATATACTTGCACGTTTTAATGGCAATGAGCTCGTGTCGCGCGTGCTTTTCTGCATATTTCGAACGATGAACTGTGGATGTTGTTTCAAGTATTAAATTGTTAATGTTTGGAACGCCCAAACGCTTGTTTGGGATATCTCTGACCACCCCACTTGGGATGAGGTCTTATGTATGTATATTTTTTGGTTGATTGATTCTTTTCCTCACTTAAAATGAAATAAAGTTAAAGAGCGTATGAAACGCTTACGAGTAACCAACTAGGTAGTGGTTACAATATCTCATTTCCCTTTAATATAGGAGCATTTAAAACGCTCGGCCCCGAAGCGAAATTCAGTCAATTTTGAAACCTGTTTAGAAATTATAGGGTCAGGCAAGTCTTTGCTAAGGTTAGACGCGGTTTTTGTACCCAAAAACAAAAATGTTAACAGAGTGCAATGGAAAAGATATTGCACAGCTCCTATATAATTCCGTGATAGAACAAAATAAAACTACAAATTATTGGAGTAATAATAATAAATATCACAGAATTGAAATATTTCTAATGTACAATATTTTTTAAATTTGTTTTTTTACATGTTAATGATAATTGTATTAACTGATATTTTTATTATTATCCCAAAATATTAACTTGTGTTAAGGCTTCCTCTATGACCAGAGCATGGCGGTGCGGAACTTTCACTGCCACCACCAGCATGGCTTCAATTCCTGATCAGGCTATTATCTGTAGGATCCCTTACTGTGCAGAAATACAGCACATATGAATGCTGCCATATCATTATCCTATTCTTATTCATTTTTGTATACGTCTTATATGTGATATAGTTGTGTGTAGAGAGATAAATAAATGACTAATTAACGCCATAACAGAAATCCTGAACCTTATCAGGTGAGCTGGTTGTTTAACGCTTATAAATTTAGTTATATACATACCTAATTGAATTCCTTTATTGGATATTATTAATGTGACAAATAATAAACAGCTGTAAGTATGTATAGTTCAAGTTGAATATATGTGATGGATGACTGATGAAATATTGAATAATCAAGATGACATTTTAACTTGAGTTTAAATATTATTTTTTGTTACTATATTAAATATTCAACAATATACCCCAAGTGTCAACTGATATTCGTTTTGAATATTGAAATCGCTTTATTTAATACGTTTTATATTTAATCGTTGTTAAAAAGGTATGTTTCAATGATAATTGACATGAGAAAAAATTTAAAGAGTCAAAAGCGAAATATTTGTGAAGATTGGTTGCGGAACCCAAAAGCATGCTTTATCAATTATAGTTCCAAGATTATTGCAGAATGATGAAGATGAAAGTCTTGACTAAATGAATAATTACTGTGTACACAGTAACAAGTACAAGGTAAATTGTCTGTTGAACGTTTTACTGTTGCACCTTTTGTTTTGCGAAAGCAATTCGTCTCGAGTTTGCGTCGAGAAGAACGGGATTATGTCTCGAACTTTTTCATACAACCCACGTCCAAACAGCGTCCTTGTATTGTTTTCGCTGGTCGTGTTGCGTGAACCCCCAGTGAAATATGGCTGACAGTTCGACTACTTACTTTTGTTTTATTTTTTAGGCAGTTACTTAATTTTATCAAGTCGCATGAGTTATGAGAAACGGGACCACACGCGTTGCGTTAATTACACATACATTAGTGCAGGTGAGGCGCGTGGTAGGGCTGCTAGATTGGGATTCTATTGGCATTCCAAGATTGAAATCAAATTATACTTTTTTTATTCTTTTTCGTATTAGAAACTTTTAGTGGTTTGTACAACCAATTAGATTGTTTGCAGCTTAACGCTAACTAGAATTGTTAATTGGAGTAGTGTTTAAACTTTGAAATAGAAAACAAAAATAGTATGCATAATAATTATGAACACATCAACTATCTGGAGTATTACTGGCCACATTCATTCTGGTTCATTGACCAGCAATTAATCATCAATTTAAGATGACGTAGCAACAGAGTGTAGAAATTTCATCAATCGGCCATTTTCACTTTGTACTTATTTTCATGTCTCTAACTTTCATCTTAAAACGACGGACGCATAATCTAGTGGCCATTTGTCGAATGGTCAGTGGCACTCCTCAAGTTAATAATAATGCGCCCAAACTAGACCGGGGCATTGACCCGGGCGGGCGGCGCGGGCGCCTTCGTTCCCGCCATAACGTGGAGCTCTAAAATGTTGCTAACACTATAACATAATAACCGATCGAACTTAATTGGTAACAAATTGTTACCAGTCACACTGACACATTTGTTAAAACTTTGTGAAGATCAAAATAATAATTTTAAAACTTTGTTGGTATCGTTAACTTTAGGAGTATCAGGCTTAAATAATAACATAAGTTTTGGATAAGGTACTACAGAATTCAAATGGAATTCTCGACAAATTTATAGATACGAGTAGTATTTTAGGAAATATTGTAATATATGTTGTGCAAAAAGTATCGTACTGTTACCATAAATTTTTTACATCCGCAGAATTTGGTGAGAACAATTCTTAAGAATTTTACATTATGGAAAATTTATTCAAACGATTACCGTGTCTACATGTACGATATCATTGTTAGATACAATGATATCGTAAGTCGTCTAAATGTTAAAGAAACCTAAGTATAAAAATGAAAATTATGTTTACCAGAAATGTCATGTAACAAAATTAGTTGTTTCCAAATTTTAAACAATTGAAATCTAATTATTAAATACACCCCTTTCTTAACCCATTTCACTGCAAAGGTCATCGTAATATTTTTATTTTAATTTTGTATATTATTTGATTGACTGTTAAAGTGAATTTATGATAAATGGTTGGGTGTTAGGTTGAAAGATACTGGCTTGGTGAGTTTAAAGTTTACCATAGATGGGAATTAATACTGGCCAATGTTGAGCTTTACTGCATTAAGCTAAGGTTGGGAAATTATAATTATTCGACCGTACTTGAATTGCGACTGAAGAACTTCTAGATTTTTATTTTTGGAGTGGAGGCAAGTTTTAAATTTTATTGGAACAAAAGCTAGTTTCGATTCCACTTGAAAATTATTTTTGTGATAAATATGATAATAAACTAAATAGTTTAATTAAATAATTATTTTTATCTCGGTTGTATTTTATATTTTTTATTTCATCCTAGTGTGGAGGTACTTATCAAAATTTTATTTGTAACCTATCTTTGCACAGTGGCTTGTCCAACAAGCGTCATATTCTAGTATGATTTTGAGCCCAATCTCCGCAGAGTAAGAGTTATCTAAGATGCTCTTGAATGGCGGTCTAATGTACTTCGTGCATATCTGTATATTATTCTTTGTTTTTGGAGTAATAAATAATTTGAAAAACATAAAAACTATTTTCAGTTTATTAGCTTAATTTTATTGTTTATTTTAAAGTAAGAACAGATGATATAAAATGATATTTCTGTTTTACTGAATAAACATTTTTAATACTCTGTCACGCGATTTATTTGAAATGACTCAATTCAATAAAATGTAATTGCTCAAAATAAGTTCCAATAGGATTTTTATGCGACATTTATTTTATGCCTCCATAAACTTATGAATGGCACTCGAATCTGTCACTCTAATAAGGCGCTAACGAGGGTCGTTGGTTTTATGTTCTATTTATTGACATTTGAGTCAAGTTTGAAGCTACCTGTTACCGCTCAGTTCTTATTGGCGTCCTAACACATTATATCTAAGGGACTCAATAAAATAGTGCAGCGACATTTTAGAGCTTTTTCGTTTGGATTGTAACGTTACGGTGGTTTTGGTTTTTTTCGTTGTTATAAACTTTATAATTAAAGATTATGGTAATTAATTTTTGACCCTGTCCAATGTCCATGTTTTAGATAAAATAGAGATTACCTATAAAGATTGATTTGTCTGTTAATTTTCGCTTGTAATACAAATAACTTTGAAATGTCAATCTTAAATAGATTTACTGACCTGCTATGGCCATCCAAGGGTAGAAGGTGTGGTTGGTGGGTTGATGCTGGACGGGCTGAGCTGCAGCTGCTGCAGCTCCGGGCAATGCACACTGATTTCCCCATGGTAGAGCTCTTCCAGGACTTGACGATTCGCTGTATCGTGCTTCAGGTGTGCACGCGGCTGGCCTCACCAGCGCTCCCAGTCCAGATCCCCAGGCCTCTTTGCCTCCATATCCATTCTGTTGTTCACCACCAGCTTTAGAACAGTCCGCTTTAGCGTACTGTTGCTCTCCGGCGTATAGTTTGCATGCTGCCGCAACTGATGCGTCATATGGAGAGTCTTGGGGTCGAGGTTGGTGTAATGCATGGGGCTGCGCATAGGTCAAACCTAGAGGAAAACCTCTGTATTGGTCTCCACCGCCACCGCCCTGGTGCACTCCGTGCGCCCCGTAAAAGCCGCCCTGCTCGAAATAAGAGTTCATTCTGAAAAGTCACCGTCACTAACGTCACTCGTAGAGAGAGCACTTATGTCATCGCGGTCCCACGCGCTGTGATAACGCGACCTCCGCCAATGTCACTCCAAATACAGACAGTGAGTATTAACCTTTATTAATTTTATTGCCTCTTAAACGTCACTCGAGCGTCATAATGGGCTTCGTTGGCGATAAAGGCCAGTTGACGTGTGTTTACTTTTTACGATTATTTTACGACTTGGGAGCGCGTGCCGCGGGTTTTACGAGTTTTTAAGCGGTGCCGTCTGCCGAGTCGTCTCACGGTGGTTGGTTGGATTTTTTTATTTGATTTTCAGTTCACGATCTCTGAGACGCAGACGAGTCGCGAGCGAAGTTTGTAGTCGCGTCTGGCGGGAGCGCGCGACTATAAGCCATATGCGACCACCGCGGCTCGACTCATGCAGTCTACTAAGAGAGTACTGAGACGAGCCACGCGCGCCGCCCCGCGCGCCGCCTGGCGATCGCAACGCGGCCGATTGTTCCGTCCCCTTTTCGCTAATGACTATAAATATTATCAGTTACGCTCTCTTTTCCTTCCCTTATCATTCGATATTATACACGTGGTTGGTGTTTTGTGTTGACTGAAAATCATTTCTATAAACCCTTTATGGATCAATGGTAATAAATTTAAGTGCCTGATAGATGTTTCCTTTAGTGATTATGTAGAGACGACTCTATCTTAAAATATCAAAAATAATAAAAGCACATTGCATAATAGAGACTTATTGTCAATTGTCAGTAGTATACTTTCAATAGCCATACAAAAAACATCAACGATAGTCCATAATGACTTTACTACTGAAAAGTTAAGCCGCAAAAGTCGTAAACTCATAAACGTACAATTAGTGAAACGGGCGACTAAAGAAAAGATTTTACAACCACTTCTCAACCGGGCCACAATGAGCGCGCAGTATCGTAACAAGGTGCTGAATAGAGTGAGAAGTCGTAAAGATGATTATTATTTCTTCTACTACCTGTTTTTACGAGTAATGTCGCCATCACGTTCGTACATACAGCGGTCTCGAATGAGCGAGCGTGATGGGCTGTGATCTGTGGAACGCGTATCGTGCGGTCGGTGCAGCGAGAATTATTTCTGTCTCTTTTTAGCGTGGTGCGGCGCGTGCAGTAGAAGGCGCACTATCGAAGGGTAAACAATAGCGCATTATCGCAAGAGCACTCAGTTCGCGCGTCCAAATGAAGTCATCAAACGAATGAATGGCCCTTGTGGTAGAGCGGCCTACCCAGAGACACGTTCGCATTTTTATTGCAGTCACCTCTTTAAACAAATATTTGCCGATAAAAGGACGGGATGTGCATCGCGATTTTTATAAGGGGTTGTAATTGGTCAATTTAGAACCATGGAGATGCCGACACGATGAGTTGTTGAAATACTTTCCTATTTAAAATACCGATTACACCTTTATCGGTTTTCACAGAGTTCTTTGACTTTTGTGTCTACTTTAAAAAAAAACTTTTGTACGTTTTTTGTGACACTGCATCTCATCTAATTGACCATTAATTACATACTATATAAAACACAATGACAGATAAAAATACTTTAGTGAAGTCTATAATGGCGTATACAGAATCATGGTAGTTGAAGCGCTACATCAGTTTCAATCGACTCGATGGATGAGTAGATTAAGATGGAAGACTGCATGTGGGATCCGCACACGATCGATACTTCTTGAACTAAGATCTGTAGGTTATGGAGGGGCTTTTGAATAAAAACAGAGTTATTAAAGTTCGACGATAATTAAAATATATTTGAATATATATTTATAAGGAGAGGTGCACTACAGTACTGAACCGCACACGTAAAGCGCATGTAACGAAGTAACGGGGCTGACCTAACAAAAGTAGATCCTTCCGCTGTGCATTGATTCCATGAATGAGAACAAGAGACCCTTGTTCTAAATTATTATGAAACTGTACATAGATTTATATTTTGTTATATTCCAACACGCCCCCCTCAAAAATAAATCTATGAAATAAATTTTTACTACTTAATTTCTTATAATTAAGTTTACACAATAAAATTAGCACGCTCTCCTTATTTCTGGGGATACAGACACTAAATGACCCAACATTCGTTGCGCAGGATTAGGGAAAACCCAGAAAAACCTAATCAGGCCATTCCTCAATAGTAATCAAACGAAATTCAATTATAATTATTAATTGCACAAACACAAAAAAAAAAAAAAAATATTACTGAGCCGAATATCTACATAAGTCCAAGCTTTCCTCTCAGTTCGATGAACCTCGGTCCCGCCAATGGTTTTGTAAAAATATCGGCCAGCTGATTACCTGTGGGAATATAAATTGCTTTAATTACATTTTTCTCTATTTGTTCCCTAGAGAAATGGTATTTAATGTCGATGTGTTTTGAGCGTTTATGACTTGTTGGGTTACTGGCAATACTTATGCATCCATTGTTATCTTCGTAAATAGGAACAGGATTTGAAATACTTAAATGAATGCTGTTAGATAGAGACCTTAACCACAGAGCTTCTCTGACTGCTTCAAAAAGAGCCATATACTCTGCTTCAGTCGATGAGGCAGCTACTGATGACTGTCTCTTGGTTTGCCAACATAAAGTACAACGCTCAAATAATTTAAATACATAACCAGATGTACTTTTTCGGTCTGTTAAGTCATTACCTCCCCAATCTGAGTCAACAAAGCCACTCAAAACATTCTCATAAGTTCCACGAACGTAAGTTAATCTTAGATCAATGGACCCTTTTAAATATCGAAGTAAACGTTTTAAGTAGGTCCAAAGACATCCATTGTTCTTATTACTGAACCGACTAAGGATGTTTACTGCTACGCTTAAATCGGGCCGAGTGCATAGCATTATATACATCAAACAACCGATAACATTTTTACAAGGGGCCACAATGATTTCATTTGAATTTAACGCGTTGTAATCCAACTTCGTTTCAAGTGGGGTGACGATACTTTTACAGTCATTCATATTGAATTTGTGTAAGACTGTTTTTATATACCTGCTCTGATCCAAAGTAATTTTGTCACCACACCTTTCAACTCTTATGCCCAAAAATAGTTTAATGTCTTTTAGATCAACCATACGAAATCTGTTCATCAAATATCTTTTAAAATTATTCATTGAACTAAGATCGGCTGTGGCTATCACTAGGTCATCTACATAAAGAATAATGTAGATGTTCTTCGAAATATCACCCTTATCTAGCACATAGAGACAGCGGTCAACTGATGAATTTTTAAAACCCATTTCTATAAGAGCTTTTTCAAAAGTTTCAAACCAACATCGTGCTGCTTGTTTTAGTCCGTACAAGGCTTTATTCAAGTTACATACTTGGTCACTTTGACATGGAATACCTTCTGGAACTTTCATAAAGATTTCTTCCTTTAATTCCCCGTTTAAAAACGCGGTTTTCACGTCCATGTGGTGAATTAATAAATTAAATTGATTCGCGAAAGCTAATATAAATCTGAAACTAGAAATTCTCGCCACTGGCGCGAAAGTTTCGTTATAATCTATCTCATATTTTTGACTAAAGCCTCGTGCGACCAACCGTGCTTTGTATTTAAGTGGATTTCCAAACTCGTCATTTTTAATAGTAAATATCCACTTACAATCAACAATATTTTTATTTTTAGGTTTCGGTACTAAGGTCCACGTATTGTTTTCGATGAGTGAATTAATTTCCTCTTTTATAGCCTGTTCCCATAGTAACCTATCATCCCTTGTTTCGATTTCTTTGTAGGATGTTGGTACTTGACATACCAATGACTGAGCGCACAACAGATAATCTTGAAAAATATTATCTTCATTATAAGAAACTTTGGGAAGATCTTTGATCCTATCACTCCGTCTTAAATTAGGCAACATCTTATTGTCTTGTGATAAGGAAGACCCGTTGTGCTCATCTGTTTCTCTTACAGATTTATTAGGTACTTGCCCTAATGAGGTATTTTCATTTAAGTTATCATTTGTTTGTTTTTGTATATCTGATTTCACCTCATCAGATTTGCACACCTTCTTAGCGGGTGAAGTGTGCATTGAGTCACTTGGATTACAGGAGTTTTCATGAGCCACCCCCTTAGAGCTCAGTGAAGGTCTGCTAGACAAGAAATTTATCTCGTCCACAACCACATCTCTTACTATAACAAACTTTTCAGTTTCCACAACCCATACTTTGTATCCATTTGTTTCATAACCAACCAGTATACCCTTTGAGGACTTATTTTCAAATTTGGTTTTTCTGATTTTGTTATGCATGAATATAGTTGATCCAAATATTTTCAAAAATTTAAGATGCGGCTTTCTACCATGCCACATTTCAAAAGGAGTTTTATAAACCTTTAAAGCTCTAGTTGGAGAAATATTTATTAAAAATGTAGCAGTTAAAACCGCTTCGCCCCAAAAGGTTTTATTTAATTTGGAACCAACCAGCATAGCGCGAGCTTTTTCTGTCACAGTTCGTATCATACGTTCTGCGATACCATTTAAAGCAGGTGTTCGTGGGACTGTTAAATGATAACTAATACCTTTTTGCACACAGTATTTTTTCATGTCATTTGACAAATATTCACCTCCATTATCACAATATAGATTAACTATATTCAAATTAAAATGAGCACTACTTTTAGAAACGTAATCTTGAAATATTACAAATACATCTGATTTATGCGTTATCAGGTATGTTGCACAGTAGTGAGTAAACTCATCAACAAAAATCACAAAGTAGTTTTTTGCCGTCAAGTGTCGAAGGAGTGATGGGACCACACACATCTGTGTGAACATTGAATAGGGGCCGTTTTAAGTGTTCCTTATTTTTAACCTTATTAAATGGCAAACAAGCTTGTTTTCCGTTTATGCAAGCTTCACATAAGTCTTCTTTTGGTTTGATTTGACTTATTCGTTCAGTGTCACCAAACATATCATTTCCTTTTAATTGCAAAAATTTTGTTTTGCTAATGTGACCCAAACGTTGGTGCCATAAATCGCTATTATTTTCAACGGTCTTATGCAATGCAGACACATTTAACATGCTTATATGTATCTTGAAATCAATAGTAATAAAATTGTTCAAGCACTTACCAGTACCAGTTATAACCGACTTACCACGGTGATCATTTATTTGAACAGTGCCATTTTGGTTAAATATCACCGTTAATCCAGCATTTTGTATTTTCCTTACGGAAAGTAGGTTATAGGGTACGTCGGGACAGTATAAAACATCTTGAAGTGTTCCGCTTACGCCTAAATTGCTGGTTACTTCAAGTGTACCCTTTTTTATGGCCATTATAAATGTCCCATTTTTTGCTACGGATATCTTCAATGGTTTGTCTAACAACGTGAAGTTTTGTGTTAGATCTTCTCGGTTAATTATATGATCTGATGCTCCCGAGTCTAATATAAATGAAATTTTGTTAGAATTTTCATCTTTTTCTGGATATCCGCCGGCCATGAAGGCAAAGCCTGAAAAGTCTGAAGAATTGGTAGGCTCGGTTGTTTGGACAGTTTGAAGCGTTCTTTTTGTTTCATAATTATTGAATTTTTGTCCTTTTTTTTTCTTATAATAATAGCAATCGTTTCTCAAGTGCCCTTTTCTTCCACAGTGGTGGCATTTTATTTTTGTATTTTTAAACTTTGCCTTTGTTTTCCAAGACTTCATTGGCTTCTTCGGATAATTCTGAGGAGAATGAGGAACTGCAGCTTGTAGAACTTTCAAGCTTGTGTCTCTATTTTCATTTAATATTTTTATTTCTTGGTCCAACAACCTTGTTTTGACAAATGCCAATGTCAAATTATCTTCAGCTAACGTTTCAAGAGCCGTGATAACTCCATCGTAAGAGTTAGGTAATGTTAATAATAAATGGGAAACTTTATCCATTTCCTCCAGCTTTGCTCCAGCAGCAATCAATTCAGACAAAAGATCCTCGAAATTACGAAAATGTTTTATTAGCGGTGTATCAGTTTGGAGTTTGAGGCTGAGTAATTTTTTTCTCAAAGCTAATTGTGTAGCCAGACTTTTTCGTTCATAAATTGCATCCAAATTATCGAAAATTTGTTTTGCATTATAATCGCTTTTGACGAATCCTAGAAAGGAGTCGGATAAATACTCAACAATTGTGCTCTTTGCGAGTTTGTCCTTTTTATACCACTCATTACTTGGTTCTCCAGGAAAGTCATTGTCTATAACGTCAATCACTTCAAGTTCACTTAACAAAATACGAAGTCTCATTTTCCAAACACTGTACTTTTCACCGTCAAATTGTTTAATATTACGTTTCATTTTTAAATTATCCATTTTCTTAAATCACTAAAATGTCACTTAAACACTAGGCACAAAAAGTGTCCCTTTTTTTATTATTATTTAATTTTATTTCCCTGGGCCCATAACCTGTAGGTTATGGAGGGGCTTTTGAATAAAAACAGAGTTATTAAAGTTCGACGATAATTAAAATATATTTGAATATATATTTATAAGGAGAGGTGCACTACAGTACTGAACCGCACACGTAAAGCGCATGTAACGAAGTAACGGGGCTGACCTAACAAAAGTAGATCCTTCCGCTGTGCATTGATTCCATGAATGAGAACAAGAGACCCTTGTTCTAAATTATTATGAAACTGTACATAGATTTATATTTTGTTATATTCCAACAAGATCAGCTATATGAGAGCGTACACTCGGATTCAACAACTGTCCATTGGCATCTTTGAATTTACCCTGTGTGGAAACCAAGCTAAGCATGTAAGACTTAAAATATAAACATTCCACCACTACCACAACAGTACAAAACCCAATACCTCTCCCAGGGCAAGCATATACTGCCCACGAAAATTTTGATAAAAGTCGATCCTACTGAAAAGAAAACTTTAAGTGGTCTGACTAGACTCTAGTAGGAAATATGTCGCCCACACCTAACAGTTTTTTTAACTGCAATGCAACTTAGCAAATGGGAAAGCAAATAATTATATAAAATATAAAATAATTGTATTCAACCTACAAACAGACATGCGATGTATAAGTCAGCAACTCTACATTATCAACTCATGTCAATTGTCTAGATATAAACTAGACAGAAGCTGTACTATGGTTACCAAATAACGGATAAACATACATAAAACAAAGTCATAACCTAGCAAGTTTCGAACTTGCAACTATTGTTTCGAGGGAAGGGTTACTACGAACTACACCAGTGTTGATGTCCATATGAATATAAACGTGAAAAACAATGGAATAATCATTATAGATTTCATCAAACATCGTGTATTTGTTAATAATATATAAATTATGATCTCGTAAGGTTCTGTGATCTAAACTCGTTCATATGACGAAATTACAGGATATATTAAATAGAGACACTCTATATACAAGTAAGTTTTATATTTTCGCGGAAAATAAGCTACATTTTGTAGTTTTTAAAATGAATACTGGATATGTAGAGTTGCGCGTATAATTTCGAAGTAGAGCACATACCATACAAAACCGATCGATTTTTTTCAATGTTGATTTGGCGTCTATCACTATGATTTCTACCATTAGAATTCCTATTCGAGCGCTATAACACTCAGAAAATTTGAGAAATATTCATAAATATAATATAAAATCAGGAGATGGGGACTCTTGAGATTTTGAAATCCATCGAAGAAATGCAGCAGGAACGTCATTGATACGATGTTTGTAGGGAACTGCTATTTTATCTAAATATAGGTTTAGTCAATCCTTTATTTAGGCCACTACAATAAATGCATCTTATAAGAAAGTTACTTTTTGTAATACTCATAAAACTACTACTATAAAAAGGGGCCTTGGGATTTATAGCATCAGTAAAAGTATGTGTGTGTATTAATTATTGTCATGTCAAATATACATAATTTTAAATACCGCAGATTGCCGATATTGCCTGCATATGAAGAAGAGTCAGTATTCTAACTAGGTACCTACACAAGCAGATTGCTAACTTTGTTCAGTGGAGCATATAAACAAACATAAAATCGATCAGTGTTTAATCAATGTATTCAAATTGGAACTCTACCATTATGATTCTTACCACTAAGAGAAATATTGGCTTAGTAATTGAACTTCTTTAAAGTCCTTTATATTTTTGAAACTTTGGGAGAGTCTTTTATGTTCAGCTACTGACTTCTATGAAGTTGATGATGATGATATGAAAGAGATTGTAAGGCCATTACTTTCCCTATTTATTACAATCAGACCTTTTATTTACAAAGAAATGCTTATTCATGTTAATTGTGTATACTTGGACGAAATACGATACCTGCCTAATAATAGTTCGCGCAACCTCTCTATGAACGTTATTCTAGGTTTCGAATCACTAGGGATCACTAGTGGTGTTTCCAGTTACTGAACAGGGCTTTATTTTGGATAAGAAAACTACTATCATCAATGACACAAGTACAAGATACTCTAATCAAAAAGTGCACCAAGCAGAAGTTCTAGAATACTAATTTTGAGCGCAATTTTTTATTTTCATCCAAATCTATTAAGGCAAATAACAATTTTTGAGATTCGAATGCATAACTATGAAAATGCGCGCATGATAGCAGTCTTGACAAAATCGATCATTTAAACAAAAGTTGCTTAGAATTCAGTTGGTAACTTGACGAAACAGAATTAAAAGCACAGTTACAACAACGACCCCTTAGTCGCCTTTGACGACACCCTAGGGAAGACACAGGTTGTTCTTCCCTTTTCGTAGCCGAGAAGAAAATGATTCCTCCAATTAAGTTGTAGTTGGGTATCTTATAGATTAGGTAAATACCTATATACCTAACCATCGCATAAACGACGTTATGTCACTCACTAAGAGAGGGTATGGGACATAATCCACCACGAGAGCCCAATGTGAATTTGTATATTTATTAGGGGCGGCTGGAAAACTAACTGGTGGCCACCTGTTTAAAATAAATATACAAATACCCATACATAATAGGGTATGGGACATAATCCACCACGAGAGTCCAGTGTGAATTTGTATATTTATTTTAAACAGGTGGCCACCATTTAGTTTTCCAGCCGCCCCTGTAGACCTTATGTAGTAACGATTAAGTAATCTGCGGTGTATCACCGACTTGGGTACTGCCTTCGAATGGATAAAGTCAGGACCGACTTTTAACATGATCTTCGATACACTGAAACACTTGTATGTACACCTGAGTAGTGTCATGGGAGATGCTGTTTTAGCCATGGAACAACCGGTAGTGTCACGGGAGAGAAAAATCTCCCATGACACAACTAAAGTAAAACAAGGCAATTGCCATCCATCGAAGGATTGAAGTAACGCGCCAGAAATTACTCATCTTCGTTAATCATATACGAATAGACGTGTGATCACTTCAAGAGAGATTTTTCGCAGGTAGGTATGTCGGTAGGTTCCTCCAACTAAGGTTGTCAACTTAATTTTCACATAAAATCAAGTCAGAAATGTAAACCCAATTAACAGATTGAGTATATTGATACGAGAGATTTTGACAATCTTACTATAAAGTCAATGAATCAATCAGATATTCAATCAGATATAGTTTTCCTCTCTCCTGTGCGAGTCGCGATATGATTATCTGGCGCTTATTTATTCTTTTTTATATAATTTGCTATCAATGATTTTGAAATATTATTTCGAACACAAATGCATGGCTGCAGCGATAAATGAAACTACCTCCTCATACTAAGCCAATGCCAAAAAAGCTAATGCCAAGCATTCAAAAATCATGCGATAACCATTTCTTCAATGGAAAGTGGAAATCGCACCATTAGGCTTATGTTTAACAGAGCGACTTCCTCATAATGGTAGAATAGAATTCTTAGGTACCAATAACGTTGGCCGATGGAAATAGAACTTATTACAATCAAGTAGGACATACAATTCTAGGGACAGTATTGATTAATTACTGTTTTGAAAAACAGTATAGTGTTTTAAATATTTCCACAATTATCTAAAAATTATTATATTAAAAAAAAGTAATTGACAAGGTAATCTAGAATTCGTATCCTGGTTTTTTCAAGAACACTCGCCCAGATATTTTAAATAAATCGATATGTGAGACTTTGGTAAGGTCTCTTAAATCTTAATTATTATTCATAATCATCCTCATCATCATATTAGCCACAGAACGTGCATATGGCTGAAATATTGGTACCAAGTAACTAATAGAGACATTTTAATACCATTATTTCCGTGCTCTGAACGGCATTTTATATAGAGTCATAATATCCATACTATCGACTAGTATGGATATTATGACTCTATATAAAATGCCGTTTTCATCATCATCATTCATCAATCATTTTAATTGAAGGCAGTCAATACAAGTCAGTGTCGGCTACAGGGACGGCTTAATAACACTAACTGTCAGGTAGCTACTAATCAGACGCAAACTCACCAATCCGCACTCTCAATGGAGAGGGTATGATACATGATCTGCATGATGGACTATGACTCATCCCTCTCAAAGTGAGAGGAGGGTGTGTCCCAATGTTGTTTATCTTACATTGCTTTGCAATTCTTATTATGACTATCTCATTATTACATAACGTAGGGATGTAGAGCTTGGGCATTCATAAAATAAATAGTGTCCGAGTAAAGACTCCAGTGACTTCTCCACTAGTATATTTCACTTAATAATGAACTATTACGTATCACTACTGTCAATTAATTTTTAAGAAAACCCACCTTTATGGAACAGATAAAAATACAAGTACATTGCAAAAAATTGAAACCTTTAAAACCGAAAACAGGAAAAATGTATACGTATTGTTATTTTCAAGCAGAAATAGACAACAGAAATATTGTATGTCAAGTACCCGACCATCATGAGGAAATTTAGATTTCGAGATTATCTTCGTTCCAATAAAAAAGGAAGCAGGCAAATCGATGTACATATATTGGAAAAATATACACACATATCAAGAGCTTATAGTAGACCAACGTTGGACATAACTTGAGAACCACCGCCTTTTTCATAAGGCTAAAAAGTGACTCTACCATTAACGTCTTATTAGAAAGATCATGTATACTGTCCAATTAGACTTGAATTCTTATTGCTTTTACGGTAAACACCCATTATTAGAATCGGACTTATTTTGTAGTAGCTTCAATTAAAAGTTATCCACTTGGGAATGTATTGTTAAGGCGATTTCAAAGTTAAGCTGTTACTTGAGTTTGTAAATTGTATTATATTTAAGTTAGAAGTCAATTCTGAAATCGCTTTGACTTACGGATACAGAACCTGAAGGAAAGCCGTCCTTAAAAATCGTGATTTATCTTTTTAACGCAGTCCTTGTAGCGATTATTATTGATAAAATGCGATAGCAGTTTGTAGAATAAATATTTTAAAAGCAATCATAACACGAGTACCTCTACCAGCAAGACTATAAATGTTTTGTAGACTACATCGCCATCATCATTTTATTGATTTTCCATTTTAAATAATTCTTACAATTCTTCAATAGATGGCGCCACGGTGTCTTCGTAGTTTCGAGCTGCATTTATATTACATCCAAAGCTTTTAGTATTAGGTGACTGATATGTACAGGGTGGGAAAAGGATAAAAGGTGCAATAGCAGATCTGATTTGTGACACGCAAAGCAAAAAAAAATTTTTTTATATAATAGTTCATATTATTCTTTATAGTAGTAGTACACGAACGAACACGAATATTTTTTATTGTATGTATTTGTTGCAAATCAGGTCTACATTACACTGTGTATAATACTTAATAATATAAAGAGCTATTATTATAATCTATCATCTAATACTTAACGCAATAAAATCGATAAAATATATGATGGTTATTAAGCGCGAAATTAACCAGATGCCCCTACATCATCCGATTAACTTGAAACTAAATCTTTAGTCTATTTATAATATCAACTACCACAACAACAACCGAACGTGCAGTGATATCGAACTGCAGTGAGATGTTATGCTACTAAAGGATCTATCTAAAAAAATTAAGTACGGCCGGAGGGAAAAGCCTCCTTCAGTAGCAGACTTCCTTATCAGCAAACTAAAAAACTGCTTAGTTCCTAAGCGACAGATGTGACGATATTCGCAGCGCGGGCGGCGCATGCACGGGCACGCGCGGCCCGCGCGCATCGTAAACACGATTTTTACTACCACTCGAACGCTCGTAAACGTCACAAGAATTGCGCCGTTTGTAGAACTCTCAGTAAACACCGCTCAGATTATTTCGTATACGCCTCCGGGGCTAAACCTCGATATAAATTCGAAACTTTATGGACGTAGGCAGCGAACGCACGTGGATTGTTATTATGCCGTTCTTTAGACGTTTATTGAACCATTATTGGCTTGTTTAAAGTATCACCCGCTTAATAGAGATAAAGGAGTCGTTGATAGTTTATGTCTTCATCGTACGAGGATATGAGTGCGGTCGGTCCCCAGCGTCTAGATGTCTGCTCAGACTCGATTACTGCGGTTTTATGACTGTAATTTTCCATTTTATTGAGAAGCATGATTTTATTGTCGGTTAGATGATTGATATGATAACAATCTGTGTGCTCATAAATATTTCATTATGATATTTGTAAATATTAAGTTTGTACATGTGGTGTTGAATAACTCTACATTTTATGTATTGATCGATGTACGAATTTAATATAGCTTCGAGTAAATGTGTATATTTATTTATAGTATATGTTTAGACTAACGCAAATCAGTGAATATAAAACCAATTAAGTTCAAAATATTTATTTACAAAGTCTTTTCGATTTATTTCGCTAAAATAAAATGTGATAGAGCAATAAGGTGAGTAATAAAATTATAGGACATGATCCCTTTTATCATCATATCAGCCGAAAGACATCCACTGCTGGACAAATGGCCAATATAATACTCTTCGAAAATTACATCAGGTAGAAGTTCTTTATTAGCACTTGCATATTGCTTAGGTACCAAAAGGTGCTTCCATCTATCTCAATTAAAGGACAAGTTAGACATGCATTTATGCAATTCTCAACAATATACGATTTTACCTTATTCAATAAAGTATTGTATGTATTTTGGTAATATTAAAACAAATCCATTATATTTAACAAACATTATTTAATAAGTGTGGAGATAAACTGAAAATTACTCCTTACTCTACATTTTGCCAAAATCTATAAACCTGCCATCTATTGGCAAGTTGCTGCAACAATCTAAAGGTTACTTAGCTTCGTAGCTCGAAGTGACCCTGGAATGCTAGTAGCAAAAGTCGTAAGTGATCCATAACACAACTATTTTTAACAAACTTGTTATAGAAAAATAAATAAACAAACCATCGCACGATAACATCCTAAAGATTTAACACCCAAACAAAACATTAAATGACTGGAATTGCTCATTAAATTCTTTATCAAACATAATGAGGCTATTTAACAGACAGGTCATATTTACATTTGCACTGATTTAGTTTTACGACCATAATAAAATTACATAACATTTGTGTATCAAAAAGAAACATAAATGCCAATAGAATCGTGATAAAATGAACATAAAAGCGAATGTTATTGCTTTATTCATCATTCGGCGATATAAATTCATCAAGACACTTGTTAATCGTAAAATAAATCTTATTACACAGTAAAATGATGTTTAAATTGACGACAAGCGTTTTATTTTCGTCATAACAATAAAATTTATTTTTACGAGCTCGTACTAGTGCGGCGGCGTGTAGCGCCACCTAGCGGTTGTCGGCGGAACCGCAATGTTACGTCGCTTAGTTACGTCACTTTGATGGCGTCTCGAGTTTTACGATGTGCTCATTGCTCTTCAATGAATGTAGCCGACGGTAAACAGGGATTTAAGAACGAGCTAAGTGTGATTTGCAATTAAATTACACATGCTAAAATAATTCACATGAAGACATAAGTACTAAGCAGATAGAATATTCGTTTATAAAATGTAGGTATATCGCAGAGCATTTGACCACATACACTTTATGTGTGAAAAACTCTATTGAGACAATACTGGAATAAATAAAAGTATAAAGAAATACGAAAGTGTAATTTTATTTATTCGGGGGAAAAATGGTATAATCAGCTATATAACAAAATGTAATGGGGTTATGGGGATGATATCTGCAAAAAAAATTTTTTTTATACTCATATAATTATAATTATTACTCTTTAAATATATTTAAAACAATTATTAATTAGGTAACCAGCTATTATTATTTAAAAATTTATCAATTGAATCTTACATAATAAGAATCTACATACAATACGTAATGCTTATATTAAATTGGTAAAAGATAAACCAATTAAACCAACGGTTATTTTAAATTATATTTACACACCTTAACCATAATTATGAGGGTATTTTAATAATGAATTATAACTACTTAAGTAAATATTTTTACAAAAATAAGAAATACCTAAATGATTAAAAAAACACACATATAAAAAATTTGTTCCACATCATTCTAGACGGCTGAATGATTTTCTTTTTGGAAAGCGAGACTTGGCCACAGCAATAATATTTTAAATTATAAGTAACAGTACCTAACTGGTAGGCTACTTTTGTAAGCAGGTACTTATAATATTTATAAAATATAAAACCAATGTTTTTAGTTACCCTAACCTCCAAAACTGAAGGCATTCTTCATCTACACGACATTTTTCGAAACCTTATTTTTTTCCAAAATAAAGAGCAGTGATTTTCGCCTTCAAACTGTATGTCAATTACATTTGTGAGCTAGGTACTAAAATTTTGGTTTGTCGCAAGGTTTTAGGATCTTCTTCTATTCACACAGTGATTAAAATTTGTAATGAAAAAAAAATATCTTAAGCTGTCTTTATATTAAAATTAACTTTTATAAAAATATGATACCTACTACTAATGACAATCAAGATTTAAATAACTCAGGAAGCTAAGAGCTTTGCGATATTTTAAGTACTGAAAAAGTATTTAAAGTACTTGAGAGAGTGTAACTGTAATAGTAAAATATATTTCAAATAATATTTTATAAATAATAGGTATACGTTACTTGTTTTAAAATATAGTAAATATAAGTACATCTGTTACATATAAGTGCTCTATATTACTGAATCTTCTGAGCGCATTTTACACCGTCTACAATAAGCTAGGTACTAAAGCAATTTATTTATAGAAATATAAATAGCTAAATTACTAACTCTTCACCTTCCTTTGACATTCAATAAATAGAATAAATATTTCTATATAACTAATGAGACATTTAAGCATACTTAAATAAACAAACTAGATATAAGTACAAGAAGTTTGTGATTTTTTTTATGATTAACTGGATTCGCGTTTGACCACAATCTCACCTGATGGAAAGTGACGATGTGGTCGAAGATGAACCACGCGATCCCAGTAAATGCCTATTCACTCTGCTCTTGAAGATCCCAATAGTAAATATTTTTTTCTTGACCCTGAACTTATTTTGATGAACCGAGCTAAAATTGACCCACTCTTTCACCCGTCGCGGCTCGCCCGGGAACTCATTCCCGTGCACACATACACGAATTATACTGTCCCCACGCATTCTAGCCACATTAAAACTAAACTAACTTTGCATAATTGTCTCATTCACGCACGCACGGCAGTTATGGTGCTCGTTGGTGCTATCTCTATCGCTCTCGATCGTCAAAATGGCCTCCAAACGAGATGTTTTGAAGGAGCGCCGCCAACTTTTGTTGCCTGTAATGGGCGGAGCGTGCATGCACAGGGATGCAATTGGAATAAAATCGAACTGTAAATATATTTAATAAAAAAATATCTTATGATAATAATAGCACAGATTACTAATAAGTTATGATAATAGTAAGAAATAATTGTGCCCCAACAACGAGTATTTTCAACAGGTAGACATAGTGTTCTTTGCTAAATATAAAAAAATTAAAAATAAATGTCTGTATTTGAAAATTTAGTTTTATTAGTACTCTTGACCTCAATCACACCCGATGTTAAGCTAAGATGGAGGCGAAGGTTTAAACACGCATATCGGGGCCTCTCAAATTATTTGAGACTGGATATTGTTGCTTGACGCTAGAATAATAAGCAAGTTTTGTATTCACTATGTTATTTCAACACTCGTTAATTGGCTTTTAGGGTTACATATTAATACTAGCCTGTCCGTATGTTAAAAGTTATTTTACTCGTTATTATTTATATGTTATTTTAACGCTATTTAGCTGACATCCCGCGACGGGTAAATGTTTGTGTGATGAATATGAACATTTACTCCCGAGTCTTGGATGTTTATATAAATATTTATGTATGTTTATCCGTTATCTAGTATCCATAGCACAAGCTTTGCTTAGTTTGGGATTAGATGATTGGTGTAAGTGTCCGAAATATTTATTTATTTATTTATTTATTTATTTATTTGGCATAGTTTTACATATTTATTAAATACAATAATAACTATGATGTTATAAAAAAATTAAGATAGATTCTTCATAGTACATATATAAATTGCACTTCTCTGAAAAACGTTTCACTTAAGACATGGTTCACCGAAGCACAATTCGCTGTCAAGTTCATTGCGGAGTTCGCTTTTATTACAAATTTTGATCATGAACAAAGTTCGTAATGTACTCGGCATTCGGCGCGCTGCGCATTAGTGAAACGTTCACTAATGGGAAGATTTCCAGTGTAACCAGTTGGAAGCCTGCATCCAGCGACTTTCTGGGACCATCAGGTCGTCCGTCCACCTTGTGAGGGGACATCATACGCTGTAAGTGGTCTCCACTTGAAAACTTTAATGCCCCACCAGCCATCAGTTATTCGACCTATGTGCCCTGCCCACGGCCACTCCATCTTACTAATCCGCTAGGTTATGTCAGTGACTTTCGTTCGCCTAAGGATTTCTTGATTCTTTATTCGACCACTTATAGAAACGTCTAGCATCGCCCTCTCCACAGTTCGTTAAATGAGTTTGAGCTATCTTATGAAGCCCATAGTGAGAGACTACGTTTCAGTGCCATAAGTCATCACTGATAAACACACATTGATCAAAAGACCTTCGTCTTCAAGCATTGAGGTCCAAGTTGGATCGTCAATTGGCCTCCCTCTCGAAGTTGGACCTGTCCAATCGTATCTCTTGTCCGAGAAATACATACTTGCTTACATATATTAGATCTCCCTCTTTCTATCTTATTTCTCGTGAATAATCTGTTTGGTCCCTTGGTTTCTGTTGCCCATATCCGAAATTCCTAATTCTCATCTCTTCATCGCTTCTCTTGTCCAGCCTACGTGGAACACTAAAATCAGTTTTTGAGGTATATATGACTTTACTAATGTCCTCATAAATGTATGAGAATGGCCTCTACATCGTCATCCAGGCGGGACGGGTGTGGCGCGTATACTTGAATAACCTTCAACTCTTCGATTTTCTGAGTACACCCTGCTCAATACACTTTCGATATAATGTTGTTGGTTGGACTGGGCTTGTTGGTCGCCCTCCGAATATTATAGTAAGGCTACCAATCGAACCCTCTCTTCGAACTTAGAATAACCCCATTGTGTACCAGTGTAACCTAACTATTTCCTCTTCCAGCTCTAACAGCTTTTCGTCGGCCCTGACTCTCCCTTGCTGTGTGTTACCAGGGCCAGGTTCCGTTAGGAGTGGTAGCTCCTTCCCTTCCGGGGATTCTTAGCACCTCCTGGCCCGCCGGTACGATGGCCGCTACCGAAGCCAATAATAACGAAGCCGTTCTGTCGTTCATAGGCAAGCAGATTAGCGATCACCGACCTTAAGTGCTTTAGGTTATTATTGTAGCAATAAGGTATCGAAATCGTCTTCCAATCCCTTAGGTTATTATACGACTTCGAACGGGTGGAAATAACTTTTTCAATCTTTGTCACTACTTCTTCTTTCATACTGCTTAACCCCTAATTACACTATTCCTGATTCTGTTTCAAAGTCATTCATACTTCTCAATGATCTTATTTCCATTGCATTAATTCTACTTTCATTTTTCTTCTACCATACCCAGAATTCACTACCGTAAATCAATATTGGAACCAGCTCCCCGCCATGAACAGCCAAACGAGCCCTTTTTTTTCACTGTTTACAAGGGATGGAAAGTGTGACGAGGACATCGTAAGAAGAGCGAATGCTGGAAATCAGGTGAATGAAGCCCTGCAAGCCTTTATGAGAAGCCAGAATGTGTCCAAAAAGGCTCGTTTGGCTAGTAAGTCTATTAAGTCCCTACGAGCTGGTACTGCAATCTACTATTATAAGATACTCTTTTCTAAAATTTCCCTGCAGAGTATGCTAGGTGCCATTTAAATCGTTTCTGAACCATTTCCAAGCGCAGTGAGTGTGTTGCATAATGTGGTCGCCAATCGCCATACAACACTCCAATATGCTTCGGACAAGGCTGTTGAACAGAAGGATTTTGGTTCTAGGATTGCGAAAAGTCCTACCATTTCTAATAACAAATCCTAATGTTTTGGTACCCTTCTTCATTATATTTTCGACATGGGTATAAAAGTCATCTTTTTGTCGTATATTACACCCAAATCTCTAATCGTGTCCACTTCTTGAATGGCAGAAGAAAAATGAAAGTAGAATTAATGCAGTGGAAATGCTGCAATATATATATCTTCTTTCATTCGATTGTTATTAACATAATCAATATAATTTGGTCCTAAATAAATCATAATTCATGCAGCGCTATCGCCTTCTGTTACAGCTCTACTCAATATACTAGAAGAGGCTCATACACAGATTTTGACATTACGCCCCAATACACTAATCTAATAAAGTATACTCTACATACTACTTAAATATAATATTTTTATCTTTTATAAATAAATAAATATAAATATCTTTGCACATACACACAGCGCCATCTAGTTCCACACTAAGCAACTAGGCTTGTATTATAGATACCAGATGGTTGATAAACTACATAAATACATTTTTGTTTTGTAAATAAATACATAATTATAAATAATAACATTTTCATCCTTAATTGAGAAACAAAATAAATCCAGTGGTCTAATTTTTAATACATTATCAGTGACTCACTCTTAGGCGACGAACTAATCTTTTGGGTATAGTACTGCTAGTTATTTTTACAGTATTGTGTCATACTTTCATAATGTTAAATTATATTGCTTATTTATCACTATTAAATACAACTTGTCAATGTATAAGTAATGACACAATGCTGTCACACAGACTGTCGTCGTACAGTTTTATTACATGAATTGAGTTATCATAGGGTAGATGTAGCTGTATCATAAGAATTAGTAATTATTTATATAAATATTGAATATGATATTTATTCCTTATCTTGTCCGAAATATAAGTCATGCATACTTTGGGACTCGATATTTAAACGAGTTCTTTTGTTCGCATAATTTAGTTAACTATGGCCCAAAATTAGGTCCACAGAGGGGATTGTGGATCCAATTCTTGTGCACGTCGTTATTCATATATTGCCTATATCGTATCATATTACCTGCTACCACTACTAGAAGTCCATTCCGTTATTACAGTGGTGGGATCGTCGTACACACACTCTGGCCAGGGATCCATTCGATCAGTCGATATATTACATACAGTACAAGTGTTACCTCACGGTCAGTAATCAAAACCAAACTATAGCGCGAAGAAAAATCGATCAGCGCCATGCCATCTAGTGGTAGTCGAGACGCGCTAATCTAAAGAACCAACTAAGCGCAATGTAAAATCGGCCAGCGCCATCTAGCGGAAGACTAGGTAAAACTTTGGGCGCATTATAATAATTATTTTATTGATGAAATAACTTATTTTATTTATTCCATGCACTGAACTTATAAGTAAAATTGTAAACAATATATTAAGTTTGTTTACCAAATAATAACTGTATATTGGATCTTTAAAATGTTTGATAGGCAGCAATAATATGTTTGACTTTGCCGCATATAGTACAAAGAGAAGAAAATATACAAAGAGAAGAAAATTTGAAAATACTACCTTTTATGCTGTTGCTGTTTCCATGAAATGAAAAAATTAAAACTTAAATGAAGTAGGTATTCATTCATTTACAAACTTAAGTAGATATAAAAATTTATTCCTGTATCAATAAGAACCACGATTATGCTTTATATTAAAAACAATTATAAATCAACGTAACTATAAAAGTCACCATTGCCACCTATATAACATTTATATAAATACCACTATTAAACAATTAAACGTAATATATAAATAAGTTTAAAAAAATTCTACTATTATATTTAATATAATCCCCAAAAAAAAACCAATATTATCATGAAAGGTAAAATTTAGTTGAACATCCAAATCCGACCCCATGCTTCGGAATTAGGATATGGCGACCGATGCGTCGTGAAAACAAGTTCCAATGTGATTGTGTCTGTTTAAAAGCGTAATTTCATACTATATCACTTGAAATATACGACTATAGTGACAAGAGAGTGTTTCGCATACTAAAACTGTGTTTTTATTAAGTGTCCTATTCGATATATCAATTAAATCATTCAATTTATAGTACTGTGTTTGTTATACGTCCGCCATTACGACTCTACATCGCTTTCGCGGGCGCTTCGTCCGTCAGCGCTCTACATAAAAGAGATGGATATACTACATCTATCTCTTTTACACGTATTGAATTGAAAGTAAGTGAGAATGGTTGAGATTTTTGGTAAATGCGGCACGCAATACTGTTTTATTACAATTATTGAATATTCAATCGTTAGATCGGCTTAACTCAAATTTCTAGAGAATAAAATAAAAAAATTGTTACATTTTTATATTAGTTTTTTTTACTGTTTTATAGATACCTAAACCTACTCTATTATAGTCTGAGATAATATAAGTATATTATGAACTCTATCAAATTGCATATGAATTAAATGTTATAAGTACCGACTAAAAAATATTTCATAAGCTTAGTTTTATGTTTGAAACGTATTCAGATGTAGATAAATATTCGGTTGTGAGGCATACACTCTTTGATATGACTACATTTTTTTATAAAGGACTGAACATGCGTTGGATAATCTCACCTGGTGGAAAGTGACGATGTAGTAGAAGAAGCATGCGATTCCAATAAGTGCCTATTTACCACAGGATTGAAAATACCAAAGCTGTAAGAGATTCCAGTAAACGAAGTAGCGAAACGCTTAGTGCCAATGTTCTGAATATCAATAACGAACTTTAGAAAGAAGAAATTATTCAGAAAGTAAAGTTCACCACTTTTCCACGTTTTCCAGGTAGCTAAAATAAGATTGCTTGCTTATTGAAACATGCGAAACGGCGAATTATACCGAATGTGCCTGGCCTCACACAGAGCACCGAAATGAAAAATTGATTGGGCAATTTAAATTCGGAATCACGCGCACAACGTGTCCCACCGGACGAACGCTAATTTTACCCATACTTACCTAACACCAATATAAAAAGACACAGATTACCTACGTTTCCTGGTGGCAATAGTCAATTTTTAAATTTCAAACACCCTTTTACTTGTTTGTTCCTCAATCGCGGGGAAACGGATTAGAATAAAATTTGATATAATAGGAGAATGTTCCTATTCCAGATAGGACAAAGGAAACATTTTATCCCGATAAAGTGCTCAGTTCCCGCGGGATAAACAAATTACATATAGGTACTTAAATGACACTAAACATCGAAATTACACAAAAATAAATTAATACTTTTAAAAACAGAAAAATAATTCTAATTATTATTGTAATTTCTACAGTAAATACTAATAAACTAAACCTCAAAATAGCTTATGCCGATTCAAAATAAAATTGGAAGATAGTACTTACTGTTGGACTTCAAGGAGAAAACAGGTGATTTGGTCTGAAGTCAGATAAATTCTCGCCAACCGCAGATAAGTAAAGTAAATCCATAGTTTCATCAGCAATAGACTTTCGTTTGCGACATACCCCGAGAGTAAGAAGGAAATACTTTTGGTAATCAAAAAAAAAACATATTAACAATAACAAAGAACTGATAATGAGAAAATAGTAGTTTCCTACACCTACAAAATAAATTGTATAATAATCAGCAAAAGGGTTATTTTAATAAAAAAAAGTCAACTTTGGTGTTGTTTTAAAATGCCTATTACTAATTATAATAAAAATATCGTTAAGTCATTACTCACTACCTAAACATTAATAGACAATCAACATTAAGAGATATAAAATTACTTGACTGCTAATTTTGAAAATTAACATTTATTTATTATAAATCCTATAAATTGCCTTCAAGAAGCGAGCATATTCCTTCCTTAAAGGCCGGCAACGCCACTGCGGATCTTCCGTTTCCGTAGATGGTTATGGGCAGCGGTGACACTTACCATCAGGTGCGCCTCTTGCTCGTTTGCCCACCTCTTCAATAAAAAAAAAAAAAAAAAATTGTAATATTTTAAAATATTTTTTTTATTTAGACTATATCACGATTTTTTCGATTGCTAATTTATATATTTATAATAGTGGTCCCATATAAGTTTAGTTCAGATCTGATGATGCTCTCCTGAGTTTGGGAGCCGAGCCTTACTTTAGTCGGTTGTCATGCCAATTTTTGGTGGTTCAATTATCTCATTCCCAGTTTTTGTTTTTCTTACCTAATATGAAATTTTCCGTGTTGATAATTATTATCTCAATGCTTAATTTACAACAATGTAGATAAATTTAAAGATACTATAAAACAGAAACTTATTACGAAAGCATTTATAAAATATCAGATTATTTAGTTGATAAATATTCATGGACATGAACAGCCCGTTCGCGTAACCAGGCTATTTCACAATTAATAATGAAGTATTATAATATAAAATAATAATTTTGTAACATAAAAACCTTTTTTTTTAAAGAGGAACCTCTCGAGTTTCTTGCTTGTTTTTCTCAGGGGAAAATTGGCTTTTGAACAAGCAGTAGCTTAAAAAATGTAAAATCTGACTATTTTAAGTTTACCCTATGTACCTACCTAAAGCAATTTTTGATTTTGTAGCTATACGTATATATTTGTATTTTAATTTGGAAGTTTTACATCGCTTGTGATTTGAGAGTATATAGGTACCTACAATCAACGTATAAGGACATAATAGTTTTCTTCGGTCAGATATAAAGCAGTGAATATGTTTCTAATACTTCATTTCATACGAGCTTTCTGCCGCGGCTTCGCCGGCGTGGAATAACTTAATCGCGGAAATTTGTTTATCCCGCGGGAACTCACTCTTTCGGGATAAAAAATATCCTATGTCTTAATAAACGGTTTATTCTATTTATACCAAATTTCATCTAAATCCGTTCATCCGTTTAGCCGTTATTGAGCAACAAACAAACGTCCAAACTTCGCATTTATAATATTAGTTAGGTTAGATATTGTTTTATTGTTAACGATTGCACATTACATAGAAATATACAATCTTCCAGTACTTTATATTCTTTCGTCATAAAACCATACTAAATGATTAACGTAAGCACGTTTCTTCTCTCTATTGAATCACTTTTAACATAATAGTGCTATTTATTGCTAGCACCAATTAACTTTGTAATGATACTACACATGCAGTAATTAACAGTTTACCTGATGTGTAAATTGGTAATTAAAATACGTAATTATCTTTTGCTCCTATCTCGTAACGCCCTAAGCAACTATGCCTAGAATGTTGGTTGAGTGTTGAGTTAATAATTTCATTAGATATCTATTATTAAATCATATAGGTGGATGGATGATTAACCTAATTGAGCTTTGATAGGAACTCTTTTATTATTAGAGCGCGAATTATTTATTACATTCGGCCTAATGCCCAATAAAGGAGGGTAATGATTTTCGAGTGATTATGATGTCTGTGCATCCTGTAGCTTAAACGGCTTGACCGATTCTCATAGGATACATTTTATGGCAAAAAATCGAATATGGCGTCCACAAAATATATAATATGCCGTCGGTTTTTTTTTGGTTTCTAAATACTTTAATAGGTATTTACTTCGATATTTACTTAGAAGATGAGAAAGGTCTCTATAGTCTCTCCACAGCTAAATTAATTACTCGTATTATTGCAGTCATCCAACTAAATATAAATATGAATGTTCAGTTGTTTGGTAATCATGGGGTAATTGATGGATTCACTTGGTTGAAATGTTTTATGGAAGAATATTTTGATGGCGGTGATTTTCTACAATTCACGATTATAAAATTTTTGGTAGATTTTATCAATAATTTGAAATTTTCGAAAATATCCAGCTTGTTCGCATTTCACAATTAAAAATGAAATATTATTTTGCTTTGTTGTAACATAAAAATATGTTTTAAAAAGAGCAACTTTCTTGCTTGTTGTTCACGAGGGATTGAGGGACGAGGGAGAAATTGTATTTTGAACTAGCAGTAGCATAAAAAATGTAGAATTGACTGTTAAGTGTACCCTGCAGGGTACCATGCTTTATTTTGTACACATGTGTACAAAATAAAGCATTAGTAATTTATTATTAAATATTTTTTTTTATTAATAAAGCAAAATAAAGCAGTAATTAAAGTTATTTATTTTTACGCACTCCAATGAGAGCGCCACTGGACGGAATAAACGCTCTTAGCTACATTAGTTCCATAAATTGTTTTTTTCAGTAAACATTTCAAATATCTATCAATCCAAACCTCCTCAGATTTCATGTAACTAGTCAACCTCAGCTGAAAGCGTAATTAAACATTGATCAGTTGATATTATTCTCGCATTTAATTTTAAAAAAACGGAACAATAAGTTTTTCCATTAATTTATCTTTACTCGGGTATTGTAAATCAGTCAAATCTAGTTGACATTAACAGAGAATCGCATAATAAACAACTTCTAATTAACCACGCGATAGTGTTGCATAAAACAACAATTATTGTGATTATTCAGTAGTTGATTTATCGCTCTTGTGTTGCATGAGTTCCTTACATCGTGTAAACAAATTTGTAGTGTATAATTTAGTAAATTTATGGTTAGGAATAGATTTTGCATGGAAACAGTATGTAAAGTCAATTTTGTAAAATAATTTGAAATTACTTTCTTTGACTGCTATGAAGTCTCTTTACATATCCAAGATTTTGAAAGGAGATGGTTACAGTCTGCTGCAAATACCTAGTAACAAAACGAACAACATGATGACCTTAATGAATGAAGACTTAACAAGTTTGCATACATGATGCGCAAGACACCATCGCCAAATTGTTCTGAGTGTGATGTAGTGGAGGATGTAGATATATCATGTTTTGATGGAGTGTGTGCGGAACGAAGCCCACAGAAGACAAATTGTATTCCAAACCCACATATTTTATTCCTTATATTATATTTGATTCCTTGGGTGGGTGTAACATTAGCTCAGCATATCCACTGTCGGATAATGCTGGCTATTGTATAAACTTTCTAAGTTAGCTCTTAAAAATAGATAATTCCACAACTAAGTTAATAATTACAGAGCGACATAGTCACATTCAAGAGACTCAGCTTTTTGAAAATAGATTAAAAAGAAAAAAAAAACTACATGATATATGAACTAAGCATTAACGATTTTGTAGTAGGTATATTATTCTATTTTGTAATCACATTTTGAAATTACAAAATCATCCAAAATTTACAAAGCAATGACTTTATCGTATAAAAATATATACAATAGATCTATCTAAGAAAGTAACATTATGCACAAAATACATAGTAAATAGAAATGAAGACAAGTATATAAATATATGGGTAGGTAGTTGTTAAAAAAATATTTTAAACGATAAACTTTGCTGAATTTGTTACCTACTCAATGATAGTCCTTCGACTGTCAGATCAAAGTATTTCAGAATAAACCCAACAAGCTTCCGCAAGCCCAGGCTAAAATAAAATATATATTGAGGCACCCCAAGAACTAAGTAGATACGAATAGGTATTCTATATTAAAATATGTAAATATCTCGACGTAATCAGTCAACACCAAATCTTCGTAGCGTTTCATTTGTGCGTCGTCACCCAGTGTGCCCACGCGTATACACCCCGGACATAAAGCGTAAATAAAAATAAATATTTCGACGGATATCAGCCGCGCACGTGCGCGGGCGCCGCTGTGCTTTAGCATTCAACTCCCGAGCGTTGTTTGTTTTCACACTCGACCGGCTCTAAGGCTAGTATTTGCGTGATTGTTTTATTGAGTGGTTTTATATCATATTGGTATGTCAGCGGTCGCTCACAATCTACATAACATTAAGTCAGAAGCAATTTCAATAATTATTAAAGTTGCTATGCTTAACAAAATCTTTTGATCGTCTCACTATGGAAATAATTTCATTGTTGACATTGTAATACAAGTAGTAATTAACTTCATTGCATGTCCAGATTCCGTGCGAGCCAACAAAGTTGAGCTGTTAAAGTAATTGATATAGGTGGACTTGATAACACTCACTATACCATATGTCAAATGGAGATGAAAAACTTAGAAAAAGGCTCGGGGAAGTTTCGTTATTTTTTATGTGAATATACAGTTTTTATTTTGTGATAGACTCAAGACGCGATTGACATATTTCTACTGTTATAAAAAGTGATGTCGTAGTTGATGTTGAACCATGCGAACCCTAGACTTGAGAATCCTAAGTACATTTATATAAGAATCAGCGAAAATCGAACCGGCGGCAGAGAGTTGCATACATTAGAAATGTGTAGATAATATAAAAAAAATAAGATGCAAAACACTTAGTTCTAATATTCCATAATTGACAACATATTATCATTAAAAACTTCTTTCTTATTGACTTCATGTCGAGCTAAACTGACGAGCAAAAGTACCGGGTCATCTTAGAAAAACCTCGATTACTCCCAAAGTTTGCAAGATATACATTTTAAATAAAGACATGTTTAATAAAGATAAACTGAATAATTTTGCAATTTTATCGTCGTTATATACTAACGTTGACAAATTAAAAACAAAAACGAAAAACATGTTTTGTCAATAAATGATAAAAATAGAATAAATTTATTTCTCGATATTTAAATACAGTAAAAAATGTTTAAATTTATTAAAAAAGAGTTTAGTTTACTGCTTTATAAAAGCTCTTTCACATACAACTTACCTAATTCACTGGACTATATTCGATATTTTGGAAGATATCGAGGTTCTTGTAAGCGAGCCGGAACTTTTGCTCGTCAGTGTATATATAATACAAATACTCCTAAAGATGAGTAAAGAATTCTAGTAAAATTTTTGCCTACCTAATGTTATACAAAATCTCGCACTTGCATACAATTTACGGCTCAACTCGCTCCACCATCTTATTTGAATTTGTTTTACATATAGTGTATAGTAACGCTGTCTCCCAGCGCCAATGGAGTAGAAATAAAATAGATATGCGTTCTGCAGCCTCGAGGAGCTATAGATACAATGGGATGGTTTGTGATAATTTTGTGTTAGACCACCGCCATTGTTTAGTGGTTTGTATGCCGTCGGATAATAGTTCGTATTGAATGAAAATTAGTAGGATATTATGTAATTTATTCTACTTCCTTGTTGAACTATATTGATGCAGTCTTTATTCGAACAAATATTTGATTAATGCGCGTAAATTTCTATTATTCCGAAAGATATTCTATATAGTTTTATTAATATTTGCCTCACTACATATCTACCAAAAATAAATTTAAAACCTATGAATAGAAATTGTTGGTAATATAATTCCTACCCAAACAATGCTACAATATGAAGTATAATTGTATTATGCTCGGTTAAATTTTATATTACACATGTTAATTTTGTTGGTAGATTATGCTGTTTAGTAAAATAAAGGCAATTGTGAAAATTGTGCCGATTAATTGCTAGCAAATTGTGTGTCTTAGCTAGTACTGGTAAGTAGAAAATCACAACTATGTACAGTCGACAACACAATTAAGGGAAAAAGTAAATTTTTATGATATTGTTTGGAAGGTCTTGGTTAGATATTGTTATATTTTCCTTTACACCTATCATGACATCACGTGATTTAAATTTCAGTTAAATTTGAATAACAATTTCCCTTTAGACTTTCTACCATACATATATTTATAAATAAAGACCTCTTAATTTGTATTACCTTAGTTTTGAATCTACATTCCGTCCGCCTGGCTAGCATTGTTGAATTCCGGTTGTCAGAGATAAGATAGCCAGTTCCCCAAATATTTGGGTTTCCGGGTCAGTACGCTTCCATCTTGGCCTCATCTTCACTTAACATCAGGTGTGATTGAGGTCAAGTGCTAAACTGTTTTGCATAAAAACAAAAATAATAGTTTTGAGTCTTTTCAACATTCCATACTTATCTACATAGGTGAGAAAGGATAAAGAGAAAACGAAACATCGCAACCGGCGCCGGTCGGCTCGGGAAGCGTGTCGAGAAAATACCGAGCCACCCTCATGTTTAGAGTGGGTTCACATTGCGCGATTTATATTTAAGGTTTATAAACGAAAACATTGTTTTAATACAATTTAGGATTTACTCTAAACTCAAGCGTTTGTTATTTAGAAATGCTATATTCATCATCATCGTCAGCCCGTAAACATCACACTACAGGTATACAGGCCTTCCCTCGCATATGAGGCAGTATGGGCCATAGTCCACCACGTTTGCCCAATGCGGGTTGGCGACTTCACACGCCTTTGAATTTTTATTTCTCAGACATGCAGGTTTCCTCACGATGTTTTCCTTCACCATTTAAAAGCAGTCGTATCGTACATAAGTAATTAAATCATTTAAAACTCATTGGTACATTGGCCTGCCTGGGATTCGAATCCGGACCTCTTAAATTGGGAGACCACGTCTTAACCACTGAGCCACCGACGCCTATAAATACCTATAAATGGTATATTAATCAAAGGAAAAACTAATTACCTAAGTAATTTTATTCTTGTATTTGAAAGGTAGTAACAGGATGAGTGATATTCAAGGCTTCTAAATATCTATACCACAATTATATTATTTACACACAGAATTTTAGTTAGCATCGCTTGATAATATACAATCTTGTTGACCTTGAAATGAAATAACTTGTATTTATAACTTTGTAATTTTGAAAATTTGTTATACCCAAGTGTACTTAATTACTCTATAAATAAAGTAATTGTTTGTTTAGTATATATTATGAAACATAAGTTGATAAAGTATCTACTTGCTTGTAGTGCGATATTATAATAAATGGGAGTTATGAGAAAAACTATAAGCAGTAGATAAGTACGTAAATTGAAAACTGACCTCTTTTCTTATATGACATAGGTAGGTACGGGGTGTAAGAAGTTTGCGAAAGCTTTTTTTTAGATTTATTTATTTAAAAGATTAATCGGGCAAAACTATTAGTTAATTGTAGTCTAAAAATAGTTTTAGCGTCCAAAACATTTCTAAACTCAACACACAATACTAACTTTCGTAGTACAAAAAGTCGGCCATTTTGATTACGTGTGAGCCGTCCGCGTTGAGCCCCTCCCGCTACCGTTAGAGGGGGGGAGTCATACGGGTTAGCCACTGTAATCTGAATCTGTTCGCATTCAATTTTATATCATATTGCATAGTAATAAGGGTGGTTACACAGATGTTATTATAATGGATAAAGTAGTATACGGGCTGTTTATGTTGCCAAAACTGCCGCTTCATACACCGACGGCGTCACAGCCATCACTTTCATTATTATTGGGCGATTCACGACGTTTACCCAGCACTCGGTGAGACGGGATTCCTTGATAATTCAGTTCCTTTGTTCAATTAAAATGCGGTGATTGTTATTGCTTGAAATGTTTTGCTTCTTATCAGGTACAGACAAGGTACATTTTTTTAAGTAGCAAATTATCTTCTAAATAAAATATTGGGAAGTTTACATTTATTCATTTATATATTTACATTTAAAGCGGTTAGTTACTAATTATATATGCTATCTTGATAGCTTTACAGGTACTCGAATTTAATATAGAGTACCCGTCCCTTCACTCCTCCAGTTGCTTATCGGTGGAACATAACAATAAAAATTACATTGTGCTCATATTCAGCTGAATAATTAAGTTATGTATTATCAAACTAATTTTGTTGAGTTTCCAGACAGATTATTTCTTAATGTCATTTAGTGCGTAATAAAGTTTCGGATTATTTTTAATTCATGACTGTAGTCATTTCAAAATTTGTTAAACCCTGTGTTATTTCTATTGTCAAAATTTATGAAAAAATATACATTCTTACTACCGATCAATACAATTACACATTTAAATTCTTCCATAACTCCATTATTCTACAGTAATTTTATTATATCTGCATATTTGTAGCAATACACACGTATACAAAGTATGTATGTAGGTATATATTCTTACGTTACGCACACTGTTCTATTTGCCACCACATTACGACCGAACTTACGTACCGTGCCGCTTCCAACAGACCTCATTTTGGTTTTTGGCCAAACCCAAACGTTCGGTCCATTTACGTTCTTAATAGCCCATCCTTATTAAATTTATACTAGATACTGTTAAAATTTCAGTTGTTTAATTACTCGGAATTTGGGCCCAGGGAAACCGCGTAATGGCGCACTGTGCGAACGCCGGTCACTGGGAATTAGTTGGTTTGATGAACAAGCCTCGGTTTTCTATTTAAGTACCAATATTGTTTACAGCTATTGAGTTCGAAATTCAAGTGTCTTTAAAGCATAGGTTGGTACTAGTCCATAGCTTACCTTTTGTAAAACAAAAAACATTTTCGTTACGCATTTTTAATTTGTTTTTAGGTATACCTATTTATCGTCATAATGAAATATTATTTCTATAGAAAACAAAATTTTTACAAAATCCGAAAATAATACTCTTGTATAATATAATCATATAATCTAATATTTGTTAGGAATTTAGGAATATAACAAGGCAGTCCGTTTCCATAGAAGTATAGAAGTTTTTACCAACATACATAGAAATACTTATAAAGTTAGTACAAGGTCAAAGAACATCTATTTATTTATTTATTTATGAATATGGTACTTCACGCAAAAAAAAATATATTTACAAAAATAAAATAAATGTATTATATTTACATTACCTATCCATCCTGCGGAAGCTTTCAGTCTAATTAAAAGTTTTTTCTATACAAACTTCATACATCGTCATGATCCTGCAACCGTCCACAAGGTATTGGATATAAATCTTACGCAATGATCTGTGTCCAGCAATGAACAAAAGCTAATGTCGTAATTTTGAGTGATTACCGTCTTGAAAACTTGCCGTTTTGAAAGAAAACCGGTTCAACCGCCTTAGCAACTTTTTTAAATTCCATGAATATTTTACATAGTATAATAATTTCCTACTACTAATAGTAAAAACACCAAATACACTACTCATTGACATGAAAAAGACCGATCTCACGAATATATTTCCATCCCTTTCCCTCTAATGGGCTCGTAACCGTTGTTGAGACGTTCCGCGTTTTATGTTACGAGTGCGTCGTAAAATAAAAGTGCATCAAAATGGGCCTCCCGTTTGCATTGTCCGCGATTAAAAAACCGACCAACTTCGAAATACCACTTTTCCGTTAGACAGCCGACACTTAGCAAGCTCTCCGAACTTAGTCGCATAACCGGGTTCCTTTACGATTATTTAGTCGTAAAAATCAAAGTTATAGCCTATTTACACCCGTAACTGTATGTTAATCTTTGTTTTACGAGTGTGCGGTGGCTTATTATTTAATCGTTAATCATTTAACACTTTATGCTCGTGTGTGGTCAGTTTTATGGCCCTGTTCTCTTGATTCTTAGTGGAGATTGCTTACTGATAATAACATACTAATGAAATTTCATAGTAGGTCCACAAAATCGTTTATTGTTATGTCTACTGTTTCTAAAGTAAAGATGTCTACAAGATGAAACGTTGAACTGGTATTTTGCAAGTTGGAATCTCAATAGAACAAAAACATAAGTCCATTAAATGCTAATGTCAGACAGAAAACAATATTCTACACATCTCACTAAGTCTTATAAATTTACTTAAAAATAATGCTCACATACGGCATAAAATTTGGTGCTAATCAAAGTAATATCAATTCTATCGTATTTAAAAAGGGTTCAATACTGAACGATACTGAAAAGGAACATGTGTAAGTACTATTGCGGTTATTTTAAGTGTCGCTGCGCCTGCGCAAGTGACTGTATCCCATTTGCGATGTAGCTTGTTACGTATGTAATGATCTTTTAGGTATTCGATTGAGCGGGATTGAGTTATTAATTAAGTAGATTGTGTCTGTACTGGTTCTATGTTATTCATATTCAAAGAGAAATCAGCTACCGCTATAAATATGATAATACGAGTTTATATCTGTGAGTTATGTATAGTTTATTCGTCATTTTACAAGTTGTTCTCATTTTTACTAATAGGTCCATAACATAATACTAATTAATTATACATCTGCAAATTATTATCACAAATTAAGTAGATTATATTTGTGAGTAGGTAATGGAATGTCAATGAGTGTCTTCTACTTCTGAACAACATTGATTGTAATATTAACTTATGATATTTAAAAAAGAAAATAAATAGAAAATTACTGACAATTTGGCAAGATTCAGCTTGAATTTTCCTTTTCCTGATTTTAGAATGAGTAGAATAGGTTTATAAAATTATTGAGACTGAGTTAAACATTGATTCTATTAACAAATAAATATTTTGTAGATAATTATTATCTATAGTACCAAAGTAAGATAACCTGTATGGACCATAGTATATTAACTTTTATAGGAAACGAGCCGGCTTACTTTGGTATCTCAATTTTCGTCTTCGTAACGTATTTCACGAAAAATCAATATAATACGTTTAGGCTCAGAACGTAATACCTCATTCGGTACCTAATGTAGGTATAGGTAGCATTATTATTTCAAATTTAGTTATATGATTGTAACTGTAAACCAACCACGTACGAGTAAATTCCAAAAACGCGTTTTCTGTAACGTTTATTTTTATATTGCACAAACGAAATCCAGTTTCCGTGTAGATCGACGTAGAGTCTTGTATCTTTATCGAGGGCTTGTCGTCTTAGATACATCCATTTACGGGGGCCATAACTTGCCGACTCACAACTATTTCTAACGACTGCGCTAGCCTGTGTACCGACTCTACGAAGAACTTTATGTTTTATTGTGAGGTCTGAAGGTAGTTATGTTGTGAGATTCCGCTAGTTACGTTTGTTTAGTTGGTTTAAAATAAACTCACAAATTTCAAAGGTCATAGGTAGCAGTGTCAACTTTTGTGAGGCTCACAAACTCTTAAAATAATATAGTGGTGGCGTTCTCACGAGGTATTTTGAGGTGATCTAGTGTTTATGTATATTTCCCTTTTGTAAATTTCTTGAGAATGATTGAATACACACATCAACAGCCTTACTTGTCATTTATTAGGACAGTCACAGCACCAGGGTCATAATCCACCAATTGCGTCAATTGCGTCAAACCAATGGTCTGACACCTGGGACTGTCTCTTTAACATACCTCCAGAATCACAAAAAAAAACTCGTATGAAAATGCCACTACTGCTCACTTACACTGAAAAAAATGCTAAGAAGTATCAAATATTTTGTTACCTGCAACACAGAATAGGAGGCATCCGAACACCTTGGAGATGAGTATATAATTTAATTGTTGTACGCAAAGTTCCGTATGATTACTTATTAGTATAAAAAGTCAAAGTTTGATTAGCAATGAACAAAGTCAGTCCTATCGTTCGGTAAAATTATTTTTTCAGTGCAACGCGCTTGACATTGATATTAACTTCTCTATCGAAATCAGTACCAACATACATTATATCGTACAAACTACTGCATAATTAATATATCACACAAAATTTTGGATTTATAAAATAACATAAACTGAACACAATGTAAATGTTACTTAGTATTTATGCTTATTAATAGATCTCAGATAAACGAGAAATTAGGTAACGTAAAGTTTCATGGGATGGCCTTCTGCTTATGCAATCTAAGTTGGTACTCAATTCTATTCCGAGCTCCTTGAAACTCATAACACTTCAATAACATTACTTAATGTGATATTTAGATTTTAATAGGTAAAATAGAGACCTTTTACTATTAGTTTATTAATTTTTATTACAATCAATAATTTGAATTCATTTGCGCAATTTCTTAATTTCGTTATGTGCGTTAGAATTGTTAATAAAGAAAATTATTTCAAAATGGTAAAGGTAGATTATCAAAACAGCCGAGAAACTATTCAGAACTCTACTGATCTTTACGAGGTCCATTCTCAACATTCTATAAATTGAAATTCAAAAAGCGGCCTTCAATCAAAAGTCCCTATGACGCCACTGCATTTTAAGGTTCAAAATGTATCAGCTGGCATTTCAGTCACGTCCATCCCGGAGTCGTGACAGAGTATACATCAAGTTGAGATAAAAGCTCTCGCGTTTTGTTGGCGGAGCCCACTCACGCTTTTGGATTAAAAAAAAAACTCTTGCCTCTTTAGCACTTAGCTTGGATGCGCGTGATTGAATGCTATTTGAACTTTGTGGATGCTTTTAACCAGATGGTCTTTAAAAGTCGTTTCAGCTTCAGTTACCTACCTTTGTATGGTGGATTAAAACTTGGGCCTCTTTATACGTGAAGTGTCTTTTATGTCTTCCATACATTGTACGGAACTGTTTTACGTTCCATATTAATTATATCGACAGGGTTAGAATTATAAGATTCTACAGAAGCCTAATTTAAACCCATGTTTTTTTTTGTAATTGTAAATCATGACGATGCAGGGTACAACGGGGACGAGCCTGTTGCAGCCTTTTCATGTTGACGTCTTCAGTAGCATAATACTTACAAAAATCCCGTCTGAAATCTTAAAATATTACTAGCACAGTGATTTCGCAACACTGAAATGCTACATTCTGGATAAGTCATTCATTGTGTTTATAATACTATAAACAAAAAAAAAATACAGCGACGTTTGACGTTATTTCAGATGAGGTATACAAAAGGCGAGCTAATCTGTATAATATAGATACCTTCCAATATAAACCCGTCTTAGGGCAATAACAATTGAAAAGAGGAACTAGAATGTACATAAAAAACTTAAAACACTGTCTGCACATACATAGTGTAAAAACATACCTATCAGGAGGTACGGGCAGAACCCCCGTCAAGATGAGTCAAGACAACGCGACACTACGGTACCTTTTCTCGGAACGATTCGGTCTATTTTTGAATAGTATCAAAAGCGCTATAAAAAGGAATAAATATTATAATAATAAAGAAATAAATATTTATATCCTCATTTAAGTAATGTCAAAATACTACGTCATTGTAATCTAACTTAGTACTAATCTTAATTACTAATACTTAATACTATCTTAATTCGGACTGGCTTACCTTATGGATAAGTAATTAACCAGGCCGCTCAGACAAGAAGCTCGGCTAGACTAACAAAGCTTTATAAATATCTGGAGCTAGTCTCCAAAAGGAGCTCCGAGAGTAAGCCTGCAATAATTTATTCAAGTGTGAGTTATGTGGTATTAAGTTTATGTAGGAGGGGGTGCGGGAGGGTTATCTGTGGACACGCTGGGCTGAATTATAGTCAGGCGAGGCAGATATCATGCGGACGGTTCTCAAAGTTCTGCTGAGGAATACGATGTATGTACTTGCTTCGTTAGGTAATTTGAGTTTACGTTCTGTTATTTATTATGGACAAATTTCAGCACAGTTAGATTAAAATTTTAACCCGACTGCCTCAGGAAGGAGGGTAATGGTTCTCGAGAGTATATAAGTATCTAAATAGTAGGATTCCTGTTGATATACAAAATCTTCCTTTCAATAAATTTAAAGATACTATAAGACAGAAACTTATTAAGAGAGCATATTATAAAATATCAGATTATTTAGATGATAAACATTCATGGACATGAACAGCCCGTTCGCGTAACCAGGCTATTTCACAATTAATAATGAAATATTATAATATAAAATAATAATTAATAATTTTGTAATATAAAAACCTTTTTTTTAAAAAGAGCAACCTCTAGTTTCTTGCTTGTTCTTCTCAGGGGAAAAGTGGCTTCTGAACAAGCAGTAGCTTAAAAAAATATAAAATCTGACTATTTTAAGTGTACCCTGTGTACCTACAAAATAAAGCATTTTGATTGATTTTGATTTTGAAATGTAGATTTCAATGTTACCTTCTGTCTAAATAGATTTTGAAGTGTAAGGTATCGTTCGATTCGTTTTGATCCCCAGCGCAAAAAAAATGCGCCTGCGTATTATGCTTTCGGGTTTTTGGTTTTTAAATAATTAAATAGTTAATTTATGAATCAGAAGAAACGTAGTCGTTGATTATCAGGTAATGACGGCCGATTTGTCTAGTGGATAGTGAACAGGATTTTGCCTTCGAAACCAACGGTTCCGAGACCAAATCCCGCTAGAAGTAAATGTTTTGATGAATAATAATTTTCGCACCCGATTACTCGATGTTATAAATACTAGCTTTCCACCCGCGGTGTACATGGCATAGATTTTTCGAAGCCGACCTTCTCTAGTTCGGAAGTCTATTAAAAAGTAACACATGTATACATTTCCAGGCTGCCTCTCTGCCAAATTACTGATCCGATCATGTTTAGGCCTGAATGTCAGACAGATGGGCAGATTTTCCCATTTATAAGATTAGTATGGAATGTTTATTCGTTATCTCGTATCCATAGTAAAGGCTTTACCTAATTCGGAGGTAAGTTAAATAACAACTATGGTTCTCTAATAAACCTAAGGCAATAAGCAACTGACACATTAATAAACTATTCTTTATTTATTAACCTTAAATAAGTCTTGAATTTAAAAGACATCAAAAGGATATAATGTTGGGTAGAGACAAATAAAGAAAATTCACTTACCATAATGGGTAGGTAGGTATACCTAGGTATAGATTTTATATATACACGTATGCGTAGACACTAAGAAAACTGATTTTTTCACCTATTGTCTGCATCTTTGTTTATATGAGTAGCACGGTTCAATTCAAAATATGAATTTCACTGTAAAACTAACCTAAAGTCAAGTGTACGCTGGAAGGATTTTTTGAAGACTAAATTTTGTATCAAGCAGACTCACACAATAGCCCAAACGTATATTTAAAGTTCGAAACAAAACAAAAACACCGAAAACAAAACGTTTAAGCTTTTGTGTCGAGCCGCGTTCGCAGAAGATTGTCTACGTTGCAATAAAAAGGTAAAAAATAACAGTTTTTTGTACAGAAAATTAACTAACCCTTGCAGCTCCGAACAAAGAACAAATTCTATAGTTTTTTCTAAGAGTTTTTGAATGGGTTAAACCCGTGACATTTAAAAAGGCCGTTTTTTTAAAAAATCATTTCTGAAAGGATGCGTTGCAATATATCGGTTTGCGAATAAATCGCAGGAATCCCGCAATGTTTGGCCTTGTCTGAACACTTTTATTGCGTCGTAAACCACTAAAAAGTACCTTGTTAGAATGTAACAACGTAGAAATGTGTTCCGGGCCATTAGACGTGTTAAGAAACAAATAATTACACCTGAGTTGTTTTTTAAAAGAAAGTCTTTTCACCCATTGTTTGGTTTCCTTTGCGCAAATATTAATAATTGTTATTATGAGCGCATGACTGCTTTGTTACATTTTATTTGGCAGGTGAAATATGAACGGACTATACGCTTTTGTTACCTTCTACAATTAAACTATCTCCCAATAATATTTTTACAGTATTGGCTCTTTAACTCAGTTTAACTACTTTTGTGGTAAAGTTCGGTCATATTTTTCATAACTATAGTACAATTCTGTGGCACTTTTTTAATTTTAATTTATATTTAAATATTAGTGTTCATCGTGTTCATATTTGTTCTGTCAACCAGTTGGAAACCACATCATTTGATACGCTTTTATCTTAAGACGGTAAACATACATCATCCACAACTATTGCGCAGTTGACAGCTACAACAGACCAAGACCTGCGTACCTACTTAAATAATTTGTAAGTACATAAGCTAATATATAGATACATTTGCATATCTAGAAGCTGGCTCGTAGTGGCCACTGCCACAAAGCCGTCTAATGGACCGACAATCGGCGCCACATTTCATAATTATCGCCTATTTTGACTGGACTATATCGGTAGCTCACTCAGTTACTCCCAGTACTGACCCTTGTTTCAATACCAATTCCAATAACAACAAAGACTCACTCTATTCTCTCTTGAGCAGAGTTTTGATTTTCAGCCAAAGCAACAAATAATATTATAGTCGTGTTTACTTCACAGTTATTATTTTAGAAAAACAGACTAAAGGAAAATTTATCTACACTAAAGTTGTACCTATTAGATACTATTTGGGATTCAAACACGAAACTCCAGAGTCGTTGGTAAAACACCAAAACTGCATGTTTTATTTCAAATAGACGAAAAAAATATTTAATAATTGATAGCATTTCAGGTTATTTTAAGAATATATTGACATAAGTTTTAGTATAACCAGTATATAACTTGTAGAGTGTATCTCATTTGCGAGTGTGGAAATACAAAAAGGCAAATCTTCCTATGGATGCAAAATTTTCGACGGTAGATATTTGTGTCCAGTACTGGACTTTAATTGTTGGTAATGTTGGTGTATGTAATGTATGAAACACAATTACTGCTCTCCGGTCTGATAAACAAATTGAGAAAATTTTTTTTACTAATATTTTCACTTGTATCAGAGTTTCACCCGTTTCGAACATATAATTTTACAAATAAAGCGAAGCTATGTCTCTGTCAAACTGTGTGTAATTAAATTTATATTAATTATTATTTAATAAAATTATTTTCTAAAGTATTTGATTATCAAATGTCCAATCATTAACGAGATTGCTACTAAGCATCATTATCACGCGTTTGTTCGACGTATCGGGATCACAATACTGTTGCCAAATGCGACTTAACATACGACGTGCGTCACTTTTAATACCCCCCTTATAGCTGCTCTAATAGAGTCTAATGCCTGATGTTGATGAAATATTTGCTGAATCCTCTTAAACGGGCTGGGGCTTCCTTGTTGGAAATGGAGCATTTACGCAGATATGATTGTTGTAGGGTAATGATAATATGATATCTACCTATATCAACTACTGATTTACAGAGTACATTAGCTAAGGTCATGCCTACGCAGTTGCTAAATTTAACTGGAAATACTGTGTTAATTTGTAACAAGATTATTTTTGAAGGCTATTTTATTTAACAAATTTAAGTCTTAGGTGACATTATATTAGCACCATTTTAACTTTGGTACTTGTTAAATACTACGATTTACCACTGGAAATAAATTTTCGAATTTTTATAAAAGATAACTTTAACAGATCTTGCCTACTTTTAAAAAGTAAGTTTTCTGCCTTTCTAATCAATATTGAAAATTTAATAATGAAATAGTAGGTACAGTTAGAGGCTATTGATATAAGCCCAATAATCGATAATCTTCATTGGCAGCCACTGACAAATCGAGATTGTATGAAAAAAAAAATACTTTGCTCGTAGCCAATCAAAAATTCCAGTCTCCAGGCACATGCCTTTAATGTATATTATGTAAAGTTCCGTTTCTTTACTCCTGGTTAAACGACACTCGAGCTTGAGGTTCGAATGTCGAACAAGCATCCTAAATTCAAATACTCAAAATGGCGTGTTTGCATTAATTTAATAGCATTATTGTGTGATTTATTATTGTGTTCGGATGTTTACAAATAAATAGGTATTACAACATAAATTCTATATTTTTTCAGGTTTTCGCATGAAATATACGATGTACAGTAGGCATCAAAAACCGATACATAGGACTGAATCCTTAATAGTCTATATTCCGTGAATAAAAACGCTTACCAAATTTGAAACTTTCGAATGTCGATTGTCGAAGAATTTAGAATAAATATATAACTAGATGTTCTATAAAACCTATGTATCTCACCATAAGAAGTATGTAAATATATGTTCGGGAGCACGGGTCGTCTCATTACACTTAATTGTAGGGTCATTCGCGGACGACCGTTAGAGCCTTGATGGGTGGTTTCGGGCTAAAATACCCGCACTAATGTAGCAAAAAGTTTGAACTGGTTAAGGAGATACCCATCTACATAATGTTTATATGTTTCAAAACTAAGATGGGATATCATTCTTGGACATATCTTAGTAGGTATATTTAAAATAAGATGGGTATCTTAGACATAGATATATGCAAAGCGACGGTCATAAATTATAGTTAGAACAGTTAGCTATTGAAAATGAGATGATGAGGGAATGAAATATTTTTTATACTTATTTAATGAAATAGAGTCTGTGAATGTGTATGTATGGAGTAGGTACCTAATGAATAGAAGAAATGTACCTATTAGTAAATGATGTAACATATTTAAGTTATGCATAAGTATTGTAATATTTTTTATGGTTCTTTTAAAAGATAAAAACTGGACGCCTATCGGAATAATTTGTTGCGTTCGTTGTTGGTCAATATTAATTCTACGTACTTCATGTTATTAAAAAAGTTCAAATATCCCCCTCCAATGCCGTTTAAGAACCTATTCCCATTACTTAATGTTAACATAGAATCTCGAAATTGGCAGGAAATACGATCTCAACTATAGAAAAAAATATTAGGAAAATTGTACTTGGAAAAGCAAGTAAATGGACACCAATCATCCGCATGCCTTACTTTTATTCTAGGTAAGAAATTGCTAACTTAATATACGAGCTATGCATATTAAAGTTAGTTCACCATGTCCTTTGTATGGAAAGCAATTTCTCGCTTACTTTGCGTTCAAGCAACAAGGGAAATATGTGCAGGCATATTAGATAAGGCTTTACAGGAAGTCGCTTTAACCGCTTTTGTTTCTTAGAAAGCGTACATTTTTCATATAAGCTCGAGGGCTATGCGATGGAAAATTACCCTGTAATACGTGCGATACAACGGTCATAATTGTATGAATTACAATATTAAAGGTGAACACCGCGGCTGAGTGGAAATTGATCCCTTTTAGTGCAATTTACGACAATTTATAAGACCTTGGTGCCCTCCAGAGGGTTTGTGTTGTCCCTACTTAGTTATAAAGGTAAGCATTAGTGTGTCCGTTTAAACTTGTGCAAGCCTCTCAAGTTATGAGAGTGAAAAAAAAAAAAAAAAATTATACGACGTCAATGTATCTGTTCATTTGTGATGGAATTTTTTTGTAATGTGATTACAATGTTAACCACTCGAACATATCTACCAACTGATAATAAAACCAATCAGGCCTTTATTTACAAACGTACGGTCGCTGCACGAAGCGAAATTAAAACCTGGCTCGCTATCACAATTGGCAATAAGCAATCTCTTATCCGAACACATCTATATAGGCCTTTTAACATAAACGGAGTGAGCGCGGCCGCGGGCGGCGAACTAATCTCCATAACTTTAATCCTTTAACCCTCACAGTACCAGGAATCCAATCAAACAGTACAAGCACCCCCCTCGTCCCGCACCTGCATCCCCCTGCCCCCCTCGCCTACGCAGCCTGTCCCGAGTAATTATCAAAGCTTTAATGACGTCATAAATCGAGTGTATAATCTAATCTGGAAAAGCCCCGGGCTCCAGCGCGCGGCTTAATGGTGTGAAAGCAGCCTTATCTCCCGCCATGTGTGAATAGAGCTTTATACGCGGCTGCCTGAAAGCTCGCGCCGGGAAACTTTGGAAAAATATGTCGTAGAACATTCGAGATAAGAATGTGGGACGTGAAACGCTTTCAAGTTTAATAGAAAATCGAACATTATCGTAAAAGAGATGTCTTTGCTAACAAATTCTTTGTAAGCGTATATATACCTAAAAGGTACATACTAAGGTATACACCTAATAGTTTTAAAAAGTTTCGACGACGTAAAGATTTCTCTAGAAAGTAGGGTTCGCACGAACTCTATCTGACATTTTAAAGCTATCAAAACTTACATCAGCTGATTCAGACTAACTGTAGAATTAGTAGAATAATTTAAAAAAAAACGCAATAAAAATAGCAATGATTCAAGCAAAAATATTTTTGATGAAGATGCGTAGATTTTATAGTTTCCTTTGCAACGTTTAGCGCTTCGCATCCCAACAACATCCTATTGCTAGACTTGCAATTTCTCAGTAACAGGCCAATCTCTCTGTGTCCAATCGCAGATTATAGATAATAAACGAAGCCAGACGTTAGTGCCGCCGGTCTTCCGAGGTTATTATTGAATTACACGCCAAATTTTGTCTAACGCCTTTTAGAGAATATGCCTAATAAAACTGAATACAACATAACATCCAACATCATAAAGTAACAGAATATCTGACACCGCTTTTTCCAGTTTAAAGCACTGGTTATCGATAAATTTGACTGTTGGGATATTTTTATACTGTGGCAAAGAATAAAGTCTCATTCGATATATTTTATGTCGATTCTATTTTAACTAGATATCGATTGCACCAAATCGAATCCCCTTCTGTTTCTCACGTTTTTGTTTCGAGAACGTTTGGTGTATGTTACGGTTAATCGATTTATTGGCGATTCTTTATTTTATTGCTTTGGAAATCAATGTTTTTGTTTATGGTCAAGTAGACTGCCACACACTTAGAGAACTATCACACTGCTAGATATGTGGTGAGAAATATCGTAGTTACAAATATCTAATTAGCATCAATCTCAAATACTGAATCAATTGCTTCATCCTCCATTATTATCGACAGTCGGGTTTTACTCGGTACAAGAATTTTAAATAAAGAAATCGGTATGACATTTTGAATGAAATTTCATGTGATGATCAATTCTGTATTCTGTTCTGTATTCAAGTATTCTGAGTGTATGTTTGAGTTTTAACATCCTCTACTACTAATTAATGTTTTTACTTGTTTATTTTATATAATTTAAATTATGATTAACTTAAAATCATTGATTTATATGAAATATTTGCACGTCTTTGTATGATGACAGAACGTGATAGAACTATTTATATAATTGAGTGACACCATTTTATTCTAAGTTCTAAACATCAATCTCAGGTTTTGACATATAAATATTCATTTCATATCACTCTCAATCTGCCGAAATTGCGGTCAAACAAAATTATAATTAGATACTTCTTAAAATTTAATAGGTACAGTCGCCTCCATAATTAATCGTACAGGGCCTTGATGTTTGTTTAAAAAGCTGTACCTTTCGCAATTCTCTGAAATGATAGTCTAGACAAGAGGGATACTTTTGAAATTTGCGTTTGGAATAGGCATGATATATGTACTTATTACCTTTAACCATGTAGTGTTATTCCTCTATGACTGTACCTATAGTTTATGTCATATTGCATTAGAAATTCATTATCTAATTAGGAAAATATTACAATTTCAATATTTAATTGTAGTAATAAATAAAATATATACTTAAGTAAATAAGTACATGAAATAACACATCTAAATTAGGAAATACAAATGGTTTTTCTTAAATGTAGAATAGAAATGAAAAAATCGTAGGCCAAATGAAAGTCTCTGAAGTAGCCCAGCGGATTAGTAGGTTTAAGTGGCAGTGCGCAGGGCAGGTAGCTCGAAGAAATGATGGTCTATGGGGCATTATATTAAAGATCTCGAGTGGAGACCACGCATCGGCAAGCGCAACCTGAGCTGGATGCAGGATGGAGGCTTACGAGTATGTTCAGTAGTGGACGTCCTGTGGCTAATATGATGAAGATGATGAATGGCTATCTTACATTATTATTATAGTGTATCAAAGCTAGGTAAATATAATTGACGTAGTACTCATTCGCCTACACAATTACCTAGCCCTAATTTGGATAAATATAATCAATCAAGCAAATACGCTTTATTGTATAACAAGGAACCAGGCACACCTGTCGTTACGGAAATTTTGACTTGTAATTAAATATTACAAGCAATATTGTAATACTCTTCTAATTCTGTTTTTAATTAGATACTAGAGCAATTTAATAAATAAATAATAAAATAAAATATCCTTAGACATACACACAGCGCCATCTAGTTCCACACTAAGCAACTATAGGCTCGTATTGTGATACCAGATGGTTGATATACTACATAAATACATTTTTTTTTTTGTAAATAAATACTTATTATAAATTAAAACATCCATAACTCGGGTACACAAGTCCTCCTATTGGTTAATAAATTATTAGGGCTCTTACTTTTGATTCTACATAATTTTCTTAATAATATACTTATAAACTATCCTAATATTCCACTGTAATATCAAACAGAAGTCAGTTTCATTTCCACTTAATCAGTACTGTCTTGTACTAACCACAGCCACCTAAATACGCCAAACGCATATAAGCCCTTAGGCCATTATCCTAAAATTCATCTTATCTCTCGCTGCGATCCCTCGCTCGGTTAATGAACGAATAAATAAATTGTGCCCTTCTTGTAAACAGCTAACGTGATACTCTTATGGGCCCCACTGTAAGGGGTAAGTGGATTTCGGTGTTGTACCGGATCTGTTATGTATAGGTACATACATTATCTGTATTTGTGTTTGTATGTAACACCTCATTGGTGTCAGTGTAAATCTGCGAGAGACTGCACGAGGATAGAACTATATATGGGACGTGCCTAAGTAGGTGGAGTCTAATATTTTACCTGTAAATGTTTGTGTTTATAAATGTTTGACATGTTCATGATATTAAATTCCCTTCATATTGACTTCAATCATAACTAAGTATGTAAACAAGTCTAGGGCGGCTACTTTAACCTACTTCTTATTGTCGTACCGAATTGAAACTTTGCAAGTATGTAATTAAATAAATAAATAAATATTTAGGACACTTACAGCAATCATCTAGTCCCAAACTAAGCAAAGCTTGTGATATGGATACTAGATAACAGATAAACATATATAAATATTTATATAAACATCCATGATTCGGATTCGAGCCCGCAACCGTTGGTTTCGCTGACAGTGTCACTATCCACTACACCAACCGGTCGTCAAGACCGGTGGTACAATATTCAGATATTGTACCACCATCGAGGTGATCTAATTATGGAGCTGGGAGATGGATAGTAGAATTCAACAAGGGTTTTGTTTTGACAAGTCCAATGCATTACATTTGGTAACGAAGGGCTGGTTGGTTACGGAGCCGGGAGGAGGATAGTGGAACTCTTTAATGCATTAAACAGTTTTTATAAACTGTAATAAAAAATATTATAGATTAGATTAGGTTTATATAGCCCATTCATACAATATCATGTCATACAAACAAATTATAGTAGACTTACATTATATACATAAAGTCATGATCATTATCTCAAATGTGGTGGTCAGAGATATCCCAAACAATAGTGTTTAGGTATTAGAGTTTAATAATTGAAACAACATCCACGGTTCACCTTATGAAAACCTTTTTATAAAAAGAGCAACCTCTCAACTTTCTTGCTTGTTCTTCTTGGGGGAAAATTGCCTTTTGAACAATAAAAATGTAAAATCTGACTATTTTAAGTGTACCCTGTGTACCTACAAAATAAAGCATTTTAAATTTGATTTGATTTGATATGTGAAAGTAAGCTGAAAGATATTTTAAGAAGATTAGTATAAAATATTTACTATTTACAATACAAAAAATGATATCCGAACTGTTAGGGGTCCGTAAAAAATTGATTTTTTGACCAAGTTCTAGTTTATTGATTCTCAGTTGATTAACAATGAACAGGGTCACTCCAAATTGCTCGTGAAATTGTTCTTTTAATAGAAAAAGAAGTCAAGAAATTCAATTTATTTACCACAAGTAGACACATACGAGAAATTATTAAACAAAAAATAAGGACAAACTACAAAACATAGAAAAACAAATACAAACATTTTGTGTATCTGCCACTGTGGCAAAAGGAGTTAGGACTCAGCATAATGCTCAGGTCAGACTTTTTAGTGTTACTATATTTCGTCAGCCATTTTGTAATGTAAAATGTCATAAAACCTTTGATATCTTAAACTCGAGTATTTTTCAAAATATTTTATGACAAAACCAAAATGACTGATGAAATAGATCTTCACATTGTATCAATGTTCGTTAGGTATATGTATAAAGTGTAATCAAATTCATGTAAGTACTTCCGTGAAATCACACATGGTCTACTGGTGATATTGATTAACCCTGCATGGGATATTTCGTGATAACCCATAACATTAATTGAATAAAAATATGATGGCACATTTTAGCGCTCCTAATAGTGAGTGCGATGTGGCGCGAACTGAAATTTATTTATACCGAGCGCTAAAATGTGCTATCATAATTAATTAAAAACCATTGATTTTAAATAGGTATATAACCTAATTTCCGGAATTATTTTTTCCATTTTTCAATGAAGAAGAATTGAAGAATTCTTTGCCGAGCTAATAATTATGTCAAGATTTTAGAGAAGTACCAACATGAACTTGAATACACAATGTAATAAAATTATATATCGTAACCAATTTCTTGTTTAAAGATTACTTAGATTAACTAATATGATGGGCTGACCGTGTCCTGTAGTTGTGGGATGGAAAACAGTCCATCATTTCTTTAATACAAGTAATTTTGAAAAGTTTGAGCCTAAGTAATATACAATATTATATTAGTAGTACATACTTAAGAAGAAACGAGATATGTTGGAAATTAAAATTTATCCAGCATTAATATATTATTTATTAAGAGAGTATTTGCAGTGGTCGATAAATAGATGCCATAATAAAGGTAGGTATGGCGCAGCAAATACCAAAATTTCAGATATAGGTATATAACGTTATTTTAAGAAGAAGTTATCCACTTTTTCAATATCTCATATTAGACAGTGCATCCATAATCATTTCCATTCTATTCTGAATAATAATAATACCTTATTTTTGGGAACCGTTATGGTTGCTTAATTTATTTGAAAGTTCATAAAGACAACAGTGAGAAACTAGATGAATTATTAAAATGGAACGAATATTTCACTAAATCTGCTAGAAATATTACTAATAAGCAATTTGCATTTATATTCCGATATCACATAAAATTCAGAACAAGTGCCAAATAAATATGTTAATTTAATGCAACCGCCGTTACGACATTAGAATTGTACTGTAATTGTCACTTGATCGTGAGCAGAATGCCTATACAGCTATTTCAATAATATTAAATTCTATTTACTGAATTTTTGTCTTACAGAAATTTGTAAAAGAAAGATTTGTATAGGATAAATATAGCCATCCTATCATTTATAAAATTTCCCCCGTCCTTTGTCTTTTTCCAAATTGACTTTACTTTTATAAATATACTTATTGAAAATAAAATTGTTTCCCCGTTTTTTTTTTAAACTAAATCCCAACTAATTGTTGGCTAATTACTCTGAGAAAGTCAAAGTAAAAAAATAAACTTTTGAAACTGTTCTGTAACTATCACGATTTTATTACCTAAATTGAAGATGAAGGATCGTCGGTAAATGCCTATTGATCCTTGAAGATCTCAAGATGTTAAAATTCTGGGAACACCGTTGCCAGCGGAGTTCAATAATTTAGCCCATATACTGTGAACGAAAAAGCTCACGTGAGTCTTCGGTATGTGAACAACAAATGGGTGGAAATCGGTAGTCTGAAGAACGAAAGGCGATTCCATAGTATTTTTTATATAAAAATAATTATTAATTCCAGTAATTAAAGTAGGATATATAGGGCTATAGTGATAATAATAATACTAGTGTAATAATATTCAAGGGCAACTGTCAATTACTAGGTACCTATATTATAAGTACCTTTACCTAAAAGTATAAGTGTCTTAGAAATTTATATGCATAGGTACTGATTTAGTGTACAAAAATTTGCTTCAGGCTGTTTAGAAACTGAATGTAGAAAGAAGGAAAAGACTGATTACGCAGCACTTTGAAGTACCCTATAAATAATACACGAGAAGTAAATAATCTCTCCACAATCCATATTTCACGGAAACCTTTTGCCATCTTCGCCGTGATTTGCGAAAGAATTTACGATTTCACTCCTCGTATTTAATTTTGGAAGTCAAAAATAACATTCGTTATTCGGCATGTTGATTTCACTTTACCCACATAGGCACCTTGGCTATATGAACGGAACCGAACGATAGTGCTCTCCAAGGCTATCCCATCCCATTATACATTATTTGTTTCCCCAATCATGGTATAACGCTGTAAAGGATTACAATATTTACATGTGTAGTCCACTCGTATGTCTCGAGTTATCTTGAACTTATTATATATAAACTGATTCTACGCAAGTGAAGCAGCGGGCGGAAGGCTAATACTACATAAAAATCATTTAGAATCTGTTTTCAATGTTTTGACATTGACACTAATATAGCTACACTATATAAACGTAATGAGTACAATCCGTTACTATAATTAGTCGATGTGAATATTAGGTCCTTATCTATGAAATTGGCGTTTTGTATGAAGAATTTCATTAAGAACAGTCACAACAACGAACAATTTTGTTTTTTTTTCTCCTCAAAAAAAAAACTCCAATTTCATAGGTAAAGACCTATTTAGTAAAGACATATTTAATTTGGTTTCCGTTTTGCATTGAATTTTCCGTATTTTTGCGTTGTTATATTAAAGTACCTTTCTAGATACTGACTGAATAACTGTTTTTTTTCTGTCAACAAAGTTTAACGATATAACGGAAGAACATGATACAGTTAAACAAAAACTGTTGTCTTCTAGAAAGAATCTTATATCCTAAAGATATAAGACTAAGTCTAACTTTTGTTGACAGAAAAAAACAGTTATTCCTTGGTTTTAAACATAGCGAAAAGCAAGATTACTTTCGCTCTGATTATTGTTTCGATTGACTGGAAGAAATCTTCATATTATTCAATATTTTTAACAACTAAGCATTTGCTTTTGTGCAATAAAGTATTATCAAACAACATACAATTGATTCTTGCCTTTTCTGAACTCGATACTAAATTCAAGATTTACAGAAGTACGGGCCATAGCCTTAATGGCACGAAAAGCTTATATTATGTAATACGTCCAATATAAACAAGCCTGGTAACTGAGATAACGTGAGCCGGGGTATTTAGTCATCTATTTAAAGAAAGAGAACGCCATTAATTTCGGTGGGGCATTATTTACTGAGTTAAGTAGGCACGAAACGGGTTCCTTGTAACTCGATAAATCCTCCGTCGAAAGCTTCGAATAAATCTCTCGAATACACGATAAGAATCGATGTCTCACGCGACGTATTTATTTATCTTTTCTGTATATAAAACCCGGAAGAGTGTGTGTCGACGAACTGAACATTTTTAATGCTTTCTCTCCTTTTAAAAGTCAAAAAATAAATCTTCTTTCGATGTTTTCCTCTGATTATGATTCGGATTCTTTTTTCGAATATATCGAAAGCCGACGCGAAATTTCGTTTGGAGATAAATTCTTGAGGTGAATACAAATTAAAGGTAACTCGAGTTTATTGAATGCAAAAATTATCGCGAATAAGTTTCACATGTACGCAGATACGTGTAATTTTTCACAAGTTATCTTAACAACGCTGGCGCGCGATTTATTGTCGATGATCAGGAAGTTTTACAACCTCTTCGAGTCCTTCCTGTTATTTAAGTGGTTTCCATTACGTACCTACTTATTAATGTCAACACCTTTAAATACCAAATATCAAAATTCCTTGAATAGTCACAAAATTCATTGGAGAAATTGTATACCAATGCCAAGCAAGATTTACGATATTCCTAGACTTAGGTAATAAATACAATCTACGAGTTATCGTAACACTCCGTTGTTACGAAGGTCGATGGAAAGCCTTAATGTGGCCGATAGTTAAAGACACTGGGATATTTTAAGTCAAACTTACATGAACACAAAATTTAACTTTATTCGAGATTGTAATACCCGTTTTGCCCGACTGCAGTATGTTCTACGTGTGTATCTATACATGTGGGATTCTTTATTTCCTGGAAGCAGCCATACAGCTGGATGGATTTTAATTACTGGTTTCATCATAAGATTGGTTACGTCACAAAATTTGTATTCACAGCGGCCCTAAGAGAAACTTTGTCAAAATAAAAAAAAATGTTCTAAGACTACATTGGAAAGTGCGCATCTTGAGGATTCTGAAAATATGCATTGTAAGCGAGATATATAATGCTGCAGATGTGTGCATTGAGAGGTAATTCACGTTGGCTTTTCCACTTTTACTTGGCTTTTTACACAGTAAGGTTTTTTATTTTTTTAAGTACGTATTGGATCTATTTATATACTTTTGTGTATTTTATTGTATTAGTTTTGTATTTCAAATATAAGATTATTGATATAAGTCGTTAATCAGTCTGGTTTAAATGTCCCAAATGAACTATCAGCTCTTTACGTCTTTGCCTCGACATCCCGAACATCTCCGTACTTATATATTAATGAACGTACTTATATATCTATGTAAACGGCTATTTTTGTAATAGGTACTCCGTTTGAGAACTCGATGCTTTTAAAACGGTACCGTACGGCTATTAGTATTAATTATTTATTGGAGTAAGGTAAAATTCTAAAATTCCCCATCCCATCTAATCCCATATCCCATCCCATCCCATATCCCATATCCATAATCCCATAAAATCCCATTCTAATAAAAAAAAATAAAAATAAATAAACTTCAAGATATGCGCTTCCAAATCCATTAAATTTCCGCTGGCGATTATAAATAGGTATAGGTAGGTAACTAAGTGTATCACGAGATAAAGATTCCTACATGGTAGCTTGTACATACAGTCCTTATCATTATATTAAATCTGAGTAGCTATAATATATTCGGAAGGTAATAAAAACGAACGAATGAACGTACAGAAATATCGGCCAATAGTCTCATAGTATTACTACTTACTGATTGTACTATACGTACACTGCCTCTGATTCTATTAAAATAATTAAGTATGTATTATATACAGATAAGTACTTTTATGAACATTATCTAGTTCCAGTATTAGTTCCATTTTTAAATTTGCATACTTACATTGAATTTGTGTATACTATATTTCACAGAATCCACAGCTCTTATATTACGGTTACATCAATTATATTACGGTAAAAGAATTCTTATTGCGCGAAAATAGGATTCAATTTAAATAAAACTGTATTCTATAACTTTGTAACCAATCGTCAAAGTTCACCAAAGTGAACGCTAAGCACATAGGTAGGTATTTAAGTTGTTATTTTTTAAGTTTTGAACGTATTTTATATTGATTATTAATAACATGTAAATTTAGAAAATCATCCAGGTAAACAAACCAACTGTATCCATTACAAGGTATCTCGGATGCGGACCAACCAATTTCCATCAAACATAGCTATAAGAATCATCTCTTCGACGATCGACAAGAGCTTCGACGATTAGGCAAATCTTCAAACTTATGTATTAACACCCCTATTTTGCATGGAGGGTTAAAGGACTTGCTAGGACCCGAACTACAAGAAAATGAAGAGGGATTCAAAATTAAAAAATGATATAAATTAAATCTTCAAATATTAAATTTTCTTTTCTCAACGATTTAATGATAGATTTTGGAAAGTATGTGTGTTTTATATCTTTTATTTTCTCCATCCCCTATTCAAAAGACGTATACAGTGTACACCGGCTGTTTCATAACCGAAATGGCGGTCGTCGAACCATGGACCGGAGTGTGTCGGTTGGTCGAGGCCGCTACGAACATTTATCATCTCGATAAGGTCCGGTGGCATGTGTAATTTCATTATACAGCTCCTATTTTGTTGAGATTAAAAAAAATAATATCGATCTGTCGATTCATGTGGGCGAAAGTACATATTTTTTATAAGTTCGCTGGTTATTATTACGCAGAAATTTATGGCAAACTTTTAGTTCACAATAAAAAGACATTATCAGACTTTGTCTTATTACTATGATCGACAATAATTTTTTATAGGACTAATTGGAGTTCCAGGTTCCAGGGAAATAACGTTTCAGATCCACCAAAAAACTGCTGTACCTATAACGGTAAATAGAATTTGGAAAGCCCGAAGAAAATAAATTATTATGTCATCCAGATAAACCAAACCAACTATGATAAAAGCTAAATATTTCCGAGTTTAGCCACCGAAATATAAAAATATCATCGTCATCACGAAACGGTTTACTGAATTGCATAAAAGCATATAACCTGACCCCTCACTCAATTTGGACCACGCATTGCTGAGAAAGCCTTTACAAACACACACAACGCCGTCAAACACATTACACACGTAGTTTTTAGTCTGGTTTAAAAATAAAAAACTTGTCCCACGTCCGTCGTGATATCCAGGAGGCTGGCCGTAAGCCTTATTGTTTGTTCTAAATATTTAGTCCCTGGCTGTGCTACGCATTATCCAGAAACCCAGATAACTCCCTAAGGAGAATATGTCCACCTCATTCCCCGGGCCAAACTTTTTGTGGACCGAAGTTCGAAATTAAATAGTGGTCGTATCAGTCGCTTCGGTAAAACGTTCATAGTTACGCCTACGCCACTCTACCCTAAAACTGTTCGCACTTTTGTCATCTGGCAACATACATACATTTTTCAATCGCTTAGCACAAAAGTAACAAGTCATAATGATAACTAACATGTCATTGGCACGCAGACTACAGAATTCTGAAAATTTTGGCATGAGATACTTGGCCTTCTGCCATTTTTATTATGCGTTAGGTGAGATGCACAGGGCGGGGCGGGAGTTACGAATGGAAATCAATACTAACTGCACACTGCTGCATTGCTCCAATATAAATCAGCCCCTCTGTGCCTCTACCCGGCACCCCGTTGCTTGCCAAACTCCGACTCATGCAAATATCGCCCGCATTTCATAGGGGTAAGAGTTGAATTTCAGTTGGCACTAAATTAAAGAATGGTCGCGAATCTATTAATAATAATGTAGGAGTAAAGCATTCTGAGACATTTTTATATCCTCAAAAATGTTTTTGCAAGATTTTGGTTCTGTTCCGTAATTTTATTTGTTCAAATGTTGTTTATTTGATCGTTCACCTCATATTATTTAGTGTCTATGTTTTTATGAATATATAGTAATAAAAGTATTTAGAAATTACACAACATTAGACGCAGTCAGTCCTTACTGGATGGGTGACACCTATAGTTGTGCTACAGCACAATTTTCATACTTCATGTTTCCGTGTTCAAAGCGTCTCGGTTGTTTTTAATTGAAGGCAGTTGTAAAGCAACGTTGGCGGCCTGGACAGAGCCCTAACTCGGCACAATTCCACGAATCCGCGCTGGGTTCGCATTTATTTATTTATTTACTTATTTAATAGAATCAACAACATTATTGCAGAAATTATATTATAGTAAACTAATACTAAACTTATGCCAATTAGTGATTCTTATTATGTTACTGACAATGGTTATCGTTATAATTGAGTGGGTAACGTTTTAATTATATTACAAGAAAATTGGTACTTTTACATTATTATCAAAAAAACAATCCTCAGTAATAGTAATAAAAATTGCATAGTGTTAAAAGTCAAACTAAAGGAATTAAGTAATTTGAAGCCAAAAAAAAATGACAAAACTATAGATCTATGTAACAATTAACTAATGAAAATAATGATTAAATAAAATAAGTTGGTGGACTAATGGTCCATACCATCTCCTAGTAAGCGAAGGCTTCGCCCATATAGTGGAAATAAAGTTAGGCTCGATGTGTAACAAAAATATACGAATACTGCATACAATATCTTATTTTAATAAATTATAAGACCGTGGCCGAAACAGCAGGGGCATACTGACTTAATTCAAATTAAAATTCATTTATTCAATGAACAATTGGTACTAACACTTCATTTTATGCATATTGATAACCTTTATGAGTAAGTGGTTGAAAAACAACAGGAAACTCAGCGGGTGGATTTTAAGAATTCTTGGTTGGTCCTTTCCTTGTAAGTACCTACTCTGGTGTAAGGTAACCCGGCCTAGTATACACTGCCGGGCGTCAGATAAGGAACAGGCTTTGCTCACGGCGCGCACTAAGTCTCTGCCTTTATTTATTACGTTCTACGTGCCCCAAGCGAGCAATCCTTCCACCAACTTACTTTCACAACCCTCAAATCTAATACCCATTCGAAATTCTACCCTAAACCGTAGCCATACAGTGGTGTAACTGCAGAGTAGCTAGTAAGTGTAGCTATGTTATATAGTACTAATTGATAACGCGCACTGTATCTGGTATTGTCATGATTTAGAGCGTCTTTGGATTCCGATGCGCGATTTATGTGGAGCCTGTGTTGGTACGAATGTCTGTGCTAAAGTTTATTTTATTGTATTAGGTTTTGCTTCATTTGTTCTCTACTGTTTGGTAAAAAGATATTACATAAAGACCCATAAGTATAGGAGGCAGTGGTCCTCTCTCTCGTAAGGGATAGGGAAAGTTTATATCATATATACGGACATTTACAGTTCTGAAATTATGAATCTAACTCATATAAAAACGAAAGTTTGGATGTTTGTTTGTTTGTTGCTCAATCACAGCGAAACGGATGAACGGATTTGGATGAAATTTGGTATGTAGGTAGATAGAATATACCCTGGATTGAGACATAGGATATTTTTTATCTCGAAAAAATGTGTAGGTAGTTCCCGCGGGACAAACAAATTTCCGCGATAAAGTTATTCCACGCAGGCGAAGCCGCGGGCGGAAAGCTAGTGTATATTATAAACATATTATGTACTCGTATGATTATCTGTCATATAGGTAATTGGTGTACGTGTCCGAAATGTTTATTTATTTTATAGTTTTTCGGTCATACAATCCTGGTTTATTCTTGATTGAAAACAATCTTCATCGCTGTTGTATTTTTGGGAAGAACCCTAGGGCAAATAATGTCGGTCTTCAGGTTAAGTGCAATCGTAAATCGAGTTTTACGACAATTTTATCGAATCCACTCGTGTTTTCGCAAACATCAAGACAGGCAGCGCTCCAATTATAATTTATTTATGACCTTTCAAACAGCGGCCTTAGGGTGGCCATATTTAAAATTCATGCCATGCAAATTAGTCAAGAGTGAAGGCGAAGCAATTACCAGGGGTTTTAGTCCGCATTATAAATCGAAAAATGCTTTATGTGCCCGCAACAAGTTAAGAAATAAATAAAAGTTGCCATGCCGGCTTTTCGGGACCTTGGATATGGCATCTTTGTCTAACGTATTTGGTTATACAACATGTGCGAGTGGGAGAGCGGATTTGATGAATTGGCTGTTGCTCCATCCGCATTCGCAAACCAGTTTATCATCGGGCCAAAACTTGTCCTTTTTTGCGACGTGGTAGGCGTCGATGGCTACGGTTATTGTGTTCTTTGAATTTCGTGCAAAAGATGGTAAGATATTTTTTATGAAAATGTCTTTTGTACCTGTCCGATATAGGGTGTAGAAAGACGTGAATCTTAAAAGTCAAATATTCACCTTATCCACAAGTGATTGAATTCTACTGTAGTTTTTGCTAGTTATAGGTTCATTTTATCCTGACTGAGGTAGTGTCAGTATACTGATATGTATTCTACCAAACACTACACGTTTCATTTAGGTGTTACTCTTAACAATTTAAGATGTATCATAGAATTTATGCACTTGGAAATTTATTAAAGAGCATATGTATTTTCTTTGAGATACTAAATTTGTCCCATTGAAAAAGTGATTCATTTTTAATACTGTTAGAACCACTATTCTTTATAATTGTTTCATAAAAATAGTGACAGAGATACCTAATGTAACTATTAGATTTAAAAATATACTCGCTGTTCCTTCAGTCGTTTACATAAAGACGCTAGTCATTTAAGGGGCAATATTATACACTTTTATATAGGATTCCAGTATAGGCAATCAAAATTTGCCTTCATATAAATTCGAAATCATAATAAAACAGAAGTTATTTACAAAAGACTATTATAAGATTTCTGACTACTTAGATGATAAGAAAGTATGGACTTAATATGCATTTTTCCACGTTTTGTTGAATCACAAATTGTGACCCAAAACTTACTTAAGAAGTTTTGAGTTTCTTCCTCATTCTTCTCTGGGCAGTTAGTTTTTATAAATGAGCAGTAATTTTAATATTAAGTTTAAAAATTTTTCGTTTTTAAGTAATACTTTGATTCTATGAAATAAAATCTATTGACTTTTATATTTAGATATATCTAGTTACTATTATTTTCCAAATAACTCATTCAAATTACTTACAAGGAATTGTTAAGGCGTACAGTACAGGCAATAGTGAAAACGCAACGATTAAACAGTTGGTAAATTCAGAAAGTTTTGTAAAGAATGAGCTTGGCATGGCGTCAGAGCCGCTGTTGTGCAATAAAGCAGGCGCCCGGTGCAATTTACTAGCTTTCAAAAGTTAGCCGGCAACCGCCCGGAACGGACGAATTAGGGCCTTTTAATACAGCCTATACTCTGACGCTTAAATTGAAAAAGGTTTTACTAAGTTTTCGCTGCAATTTTTTCATTGTATAGATAAGCTATTTAGGTTAAAGAAAGAAAATATACGAATGTAATATTAATTTCAACCATTTACTATTGCTGAGTTTAGTTTCACCTCAATCACACCTGATTTAAGTGAAGATGAGGTCGAAGGTGGAAGCGTACTGACCCGGGAACCCCAACACATTTGGGGGACTGGCTATCTTATCTCTGACAACCGGAACACAACAATGATATTAACATTGCTGCTTGGCGGCAGATTTCGATAAAATGGTGGTAGCTAGCCAGGCGGACATTTAAAATGCCCTACCACCAACCAAACCGAGTACTTAAACATTTACCCTGCTGTGGATCGAACCCGCGACCTCCGAACCGTAAAGCCAATGTTGTTTACATTGATCCACGGAGGCGGTCAATGAACAATTTCATAATCCATTTCGATAACAAATCAATCTAACTAATATTATTATTGTTTGTTTGTTTATTTGTTGCTCAATCACGGGGAAACGGATGTACGGATTTTTTATTATGATAAAGTTAGCAGTTTTTATTTCAATATCATCGTCATATATTTTTTTTTGTTGTTTTTGTTTTTCCAATAATACTACTTAAAACTTCAAGCATCTTCATTTGTAAGTATAATATATTTAATACAATTGATAATATTTGGGAGCTGGTTGAAGTATACAATGGGTATTTTGTCTTTCAAGTAGTCATTAACTTTGTAACCGCCGTGGCTCAATTTAAACAACATAGCGTTTAATAAATATAAATAATAACATTGGAGTTGGTACGGATTTAGTAAAGTTTATGATCACGTCAATGGGATTCCGAACATGCCTGCATTCCTGAAAGGTCGGCGACTTAAATAGTAATTACCGCTGTTGTCTTTACAATGGTGACTAGATAAGCTTGGTAAAAAACCGATCATTATACTATGGTTATAACCCAATTTTAAAGCCAAGTAATATTGGAGGTACCTACGCCTGTGTCAATTACATTTAGTGGCACGCGATTTGAAAATATCGTGTATAATAATATATCACAAAATTATGTAGGTATATAGTATATCTTAGAAAAGTTGAAAAAAGGTTGATTATATTATATACCAGCTGTTGCCCGCGATTTGCTCCCGTGGAAAATTTTACCAAAATCGGTTCAGAAAAAATAAGTACCCTATATGTTAATCCCGGTTCCAATCCGTCTACCGATCAAATCCATCCAGCCGTTTAACCGCGATGAGGTAACAAACGTACACATACACACACACACAAAAATTTTCGCATTTATAATATTAAGTTGGGATAGTTGGACAAAATCATAAACTGCAAAAATATTTATTTACGAAATAAATACATTTATTTTGGCCACTTAAGATTATTGAAATAAAAATAAATTAGAAATTGACGTTTTCGTCCTTTAGTTTAGCTTTAGTTTTAATTTTGTACCTTCTATTTTTATGTGTCGTTTTGTGTTAGTATGTATTCGTCTGTCGGTCAATATACGAGTATCTAAACTACCTACCACCATTTCTAAAAGGAAAATTATAAATCTGTGGGAGCAGACCGTATTTTGACGAGTAGTTTTAACAGCCTATGTGGCTCAATTTAAACAACATAGGGTTTACCAATCGGAGGTCGCGGGTTCGATTCCCAGCGGGGTGCATAGGTATATCGTACTCGGTTTGGTTGGTGGTAGGGTTTTTTAAATGTTCACCTGGCTAGCTACCACCATCTTATCTAAGCCTGCCGCCAAACAACACTGTTATCAGCATTATTGAGTTCCGATTGTTATAGATAAGACAGCCAGTCCTCCAAAATAAGATTGGGGTTCCGGGTGAGCACGCTGCTATCTTGGGCCTCATCTTTACTTAAGATCAGGTATTATTGAGGTCAAGTGCAAACTCGTTGTGCACATAAAAAAAAAGAAAAAAGTAATTTTTCGTCTTCATCTTGGAAATAAAGCAGGCATTTTCATGTCTGTTCTTCAGCAGGTAAAAAAATAAGTAGCAAATTATAGTAACTCGATATGTCTATCTATTAGACGTTTATTCCCTTATCCTTATTTCTAGAGCGCTTACATGGTACAAACGCGATCGGACGTAAGCGAGCTAAACGACAAATTAATAGCTATCAATCGCAAATTTTTACGTGGTGCGATGGCAGTGCAATAAATAGGTTCTACAAAATGAAATCCCAAGTACGGAAACGAGGCTCACTTCAATGGTTACTTGATACAACGTTCAACGTCTCACCGAACTTTCGTTTAATGAATCAATGGTTACACACACGCCATCGACATATCTCGAATGGTTCCACCGCTTTTGAAAATGCCGCGTCGAGTTTAAACTTTATCAGACTTAACGGGAAACTGGTATTCTACAAGCGTACGATTTATTACTTCGAAAGTTTTAACCTGTATAAGGACAATGTAAGTGGGTTCTCTCGTGTATAATAGCAAAAAGTGGTGTCATCAATAAATTTATTAATGATAATTTTCGAATATCGTCCTTAATAGATGCATCTGTATGATATGAATACTGATTGGCACAAATTTACATGACATTTCCAGTTATTGAGGTTTATAATATTTTTAACAGTGTAATTGTAGTTATTACTGAAAAAGGTGAGGCTTTTTTATGTTTATCATTATAAAATTCGACTTACAATCGACACTGAAATTGTTTTCCCAGAAATTAAAGTGGTACGAGGTGGGAATACTGGCGTCCACTTTGATTACAACATTCCTGAAGTTTTTGGAAATGAACTAGGTCTGTTACTTGTCCATTGTTGAACATAGACACAGAATATATAATTTAGGTCCCTTCCGAGGCGTGCCACAGAATCCGATTTCAATTTTACGTATTATGGGAACTTATTTTTAAAACATTCTCACATTTTATACTCTTTTTTAAAATTACTCTTTTTTTGATTGAGTTACTCTTTCTCTGAGGCTAAAATGAGTAAAAAAAACCCATAAAATTGACGCTTGAGGACATTGTTACGTGGCCACTAATCTGAAACAAAACCACCAATCCACACTGGACCTGCGTGGTGGATTATTCTCCTAGTGAAAGGAAGCTGTGCTCCACCGTAGGGACATAAGGTTGTCGAGCTTTGTATTTAAAAAAATAAGATATAAAAATTTACCCCCTAATCGTTTCCAATTCCAAATTGTTGACATATTGTTGTATGTAGCTTATTGTATGTAAAAGTAATGAATTAATGCAAAGGTAACATTTCGGAATTTTATGACATTTTTATGGATTTTTTTATCCCCAATGTAATTACTTTATTTTATTTAACTTTATTTTATAGTACCTAATTATTTTGACCTTGTATGCCTACGGGCGGAACACAGCGGTAATAATTTTAATGTAACATCCCTAATCCTATGATTCGCAATAAATGATATTGATTGATTGATTGATTCCATAGTCGCCCTGCGCAAATCGTCGCTAACTTGAATTTGCAAATGTAAAATATGTTAATGAAAAATATAGGTAGACCATTTTCAATTTAGCCTTGATTGTAAGAAGCAAGAAACTACTTACTATTATCACCATTTACAAGTCATTGAATTTTTCCGTAGGATAATATATAGGCGTAGGATTTCTTGAAAGAATTTTACGCTGTTTCAATATTCTAGAAGAAAAGATATCTTTCGAAATCTTTGTATATATTTGCTTTAAATCTTACTTATCCGTGACTAGACTAAGCTATATGATACAGATGGCTTATATGAAAATTATTCATACATGTCTCTTCACGCAAAAGGCTCTCGCCGCATGACGCCCGGATAAACTCACGGATGAATACATTTAAATAGTAAACACGACACTACGGGAGATTTAGTATCGTATAATGTAGCTGGATACATAAGTTCCATTACTCACGGATATAACTCGTTCTCTGTTATAAATATAGTGCGTACGGACATGGTTTAGGGCCGTACTGGCAATAACTCGGACGTACAAAAGGGTTTGTTAGTAGAAGTTATGAAAGACTACCTCGGTGTTTGCCCGCGCCTATAGGATAGGGAGAGCCCTTATGGTAGATACCTGGTACTGGTAGAATGGTAGGAAAATTTGTAGGTATGAAAGAGGAATTAATAGCGATGGTCGAGGAGATTGCAGTCGTATATCTGATGGTACAAGGATTTGAAAATACAGAAAACAATTTAAACTTATGACTAGGTTGTAAGATATAACTGATACGACAGTATTATCAAATTAAATCGAGATCGAAAGTTACAATCTTGTCCCGGAATCTAAATCGTGAGATCAAACCATGTTGACCCTATATTGCTTTGTCCAGATAAGGCAATAGCTACGGTTGCCGGCTTAATAGGAGAACGCTACCTAGAGTCACTTCCTTTTCGGGTAATTTTGAATGGCGTTTAAGATGTTGTTTCTTCTGTATCACCCAACTAAATAATAATAAATGTGTTATTTCTGAATAAAACTTTAAAACAAAGGAAAATGTTCAGTTCAAAGTAACAACTGAAACATTCTAAAGGTAAATAGCAGACCACCAATTCTTTCACATACATTGCAAATATAAACATGAGCGTTAAATTACATACAGGTCCTCACGATATGGCAGATTAATTATGTTATTGTATGGGGGAAATCCAATATAAAACATGAGTTAAAGTTATTTTAAATTTAGTTATTCCGTAGTACTTACTCTCTTACTCCAGCTGATCCCTTACCAGCTTCATAGGCCAATATTTCGATTTTACATTTGAAGGTTTACGTTTAGTACATACTCGTAAACAAGGAATTAGTGGGAATGGATATTGTACGACCACTAACCGTTTCATCACCTAATAGAGGTTTCAATCAGCGACCTGTTGGATTAAAGACAATTCAGCGAGAATGTCCAGCAATTAACGTCAAAGGAGCGCTTTGATCCAGCCACCTTAAATGTTTGTGAACGTATGACGTTCATGCGTTAAACATACCCTTGTGGGGTTGGTTTAAGATAATAGAGGAAGCGAGAGAATATTTTCGCAAAAATAATAATTTCATGAATGTTATGATAGTTAATTAAGTAATGTTCTAAATCATGTATTGCAAAACATTTCTTGAATGATGGTATCAAGGTAAGATTTGGATTGGCTTGCCTAGGTAGGTATTCGTATAGCCAGTTGCACATTCACTAGTATTTCTGCATTATTGAGTATCATTATATACTTGTACTTTAACTACCCCCTTTGCCCGATTTTAACAACATAGGGTTTACAGAAATGAGGTCGCGCGTTCGATTCCCAGCAATATACGCATTTAGTACTTTGTTTAGTTGATAGTATTGTATTTTCAAATGTCTACCTGTCTGCTGCCACCTGTCTGTGCCTGCCTACCTGTCATATTGTATTATAGCTATTTGTGGTAAGATATTCAGTACTCTATAGACAAGGTGATGGATCCGTGTGAACACTCTTTATTTTTTTTGTATATATGGAGAATATTGAAGAGATTCCTTGCATAACGTTTGCTTTCAAATTATGTCTTGAAATAAAGTGTTACACTTGTTGTTCGAAATTAATGCTGCTATTTTCTTATAACTTGAACCACTCATGTACTGCAAATGAAACTTGCGGAATTTATATGAGCTCAGTGCGAGCACGTGTTTCGCGTATATTTGCACGCCTCTTGCAGCGGATGTATGGGAGCGTAAAGGAAAACTATTTTAATATTAAGATATTAGAAGTTCCTCTTTGTTGTCTAGTGTAAGTCATGGCTAAATTAGCTTAAATTTAATATAGTCAAGTATAGTGCTCGACTGTATAGGTACTTTCCTTAACCTTTCAGCCGCTGAAAAACAATAAATATACTGATGGGGTATGGGGCTCTATCGCCTAACTCAAAGCTATAGCTATAGCGATAACAATGTACTGTCCGTCCTTGTCATTGTGTTACGATATGGCAAAGATGGATGGTGCATTGACGTCATAAACGATATCAATTTCCAAAGCATTTAGGAGGTCTGACTGCTGGTTAGATTACATTTTATAAGGCTTATTACATTTTATATAGGCATCATTCACTACTGTTGCTTGTCTGATATAACATCACATCATCTGAGCAGTTATGGCGCGATTTGTATCTCCATGGGAGATTTTCCCTAATCGCATTGCTGGAAAGGTAAGTTGGCGAAGTACATTTTTGGGAAAGCTGCTAACCATTACTGATCGTCTTTAATGACACCCACGAGAAAAGGTGGATTGGTCTTTTCTACTCTGCCGGGTAACATGTGTAAACATAAATTTGTAAAATGTGTTTCAGAGAGTTTAAATACACTTCAAATCAGTTTGAACCCGTTACGTGTTGTGTAGTATAACTTTATTGGAGGCCGTTCGCGACTCTACCGTTCAAGAAAGCATAATATTCACATGAATTTTTCAAACAACCGATTTTTTTTCCATTTACTTTTTTCTTCAAATCCAAGCAATTAATTTGACAATAGGTACCGGTTACACAAACGATTTATTTTGATATATAAGCTTGTTAAAATGTTTACCACGTACGAGTGTCATGACCCAACTGGTCAACTGAGTAAATGACCGTACACAGCGTATTCTACGCGTTATCCAATAGATCTAGCCTTGAGCATACGTGCCATGGAAACATAAGGAAACGTGACAAAATTCCCATTTTACTATATCTGGTATATTTTTGGTACAATTCTGGTTGTATAACAATTTTTATCTTAGTAAACAGAGATGTAAATTCTCCCATAAATGATAAATATTTAGGAGAGTTTTGGCAGAATTTATAATTGTACAACTTTGACGTCAGTAGTGTCTTGCGATTTTGTTTTAACCATTTTGGCAATAATTGTCCATGGTTGTTGTATATAAGGTCTAATATTCTTTTCATAACTACATCATCGTCAGCCTTTTAGATCCCATTCTTTGGGACAGCCTCCGCTCACTGAAATAGGGTATGAGCTATAACATACCACGCGGGCTATGTTATGTCAGACTAGCGGCCACCTGACAGTCAGTAACTTTAACCCACCCTGTAGGCCACCTACTTCTCTTAACGACTACCTACAATGGAAAACGATCGAGACAGACTATTTAACACCTTTCCGAAGCATGAAAACACTCGTATTATAATTTTATATTCGAAAATTCCCAGGAACTAAATTTAATAGTATCGCATCTAGAAATACAAAGCATCTGCATTAAAAGTTGCCCTTCGAAATGGCTATACCCATTTTTATAAAATATAGTTATGAACCTTTCCCTTAGTAACACCTTCAACATAAATATACCGCACTCAAATCGAATCACACATTAAGACTGGACACATAGATACACATGCGACGCCCTCAAACACAAGCACGCTTTGTTTTTCGAAAGAGGTTAAAAATGCCTAGTGGTCATCCATCCAAGGAGTGACCACGTCAGACATTGCTTAACTGATAACTACATACGAGTACAAATTTTATTTACATTTTTTCGTTGAATAAACTATCCCCTTCTATAAATTGTCATTTACACCAGAGATATTTTGGGCTACATAATTATTATGTTTCGTGTGAAGCAGTATTTTATATGCAACCTTTCAGAATAGTTAAAACAGCTAGTAACAATTTAACATTATAATGAGACAAAAACAACAACAGAAATTCACGATTCTGTGGAATAAACACAGAGGCAAAGCTTGATAGATACAGAAACTAATCCACAGCAAACATAACATCTAAATAATGACCTCGTTACGAGCGAAGCGTCAACTCGTAATTTTCAATTTGTGTCTATTCCTCTCGTAAATATGTTCAACATACATCAGAGTTGGAGTGAATCACAATGGCGCACTCTATTTAACGGAAACCTTATAAAATTAGCGTGTAGCACAGGATAGGTGTAGATTTTGAGATTTGAATGCGACATTTTATATTTAAGTTCAATAACAATATTAAGTATTTAAAAAACTGGCCAAGTGCGTGTCGGGTCACGTTAAGTACTTTCCCTTACTATAAGCGGACTTAGAACGACGACCTGTTTGGTGTAGTGGTTAGAAACGCTGACTGCTATACCAAAAGGTCGCGGGTTCGAATCCCGCTAGGGGGATATGTTTGTATGATGAATACGGACATGTGTACCCGAGTTATGGATGTTTTTCATTTATATATGCATTAATTTACAAAAAAAATGTATTTGTGTAGTATATCAACCAACTGGTATTCATATTACAAGCCTATAGTTACTTAGTGTGGAACAAAATGGCGCTGTGTGTATGTCCAAGAATATTTATTTATTTAGATGGGAGCAGTTTGTTGTTCGATAATTTTTTATGAGGTTGCCGACAATGCCGCATATTTGTAAAACCTATAATAGTTTTCCTTTTAACTTCATTATATGCACCATAACTTAACTAACCAACCGTTGCGCTGGTAGGGGGACACTCACCACATAGGCCATAACAAAATTAGCATTTTAAACCTTAATATTTCTTACAAGAAAATTCATCCCCACTTTAAGTATCCTTAAAAAAATATTTCCAAGATTTTATTTTACCACTTTGTCGGCGTGATTAATATGTATACCATGTCAAATTACAGCTTTCTAAGTAGTACTAAGACATGGCGAAACTATAAGGGTTCCTTGTTTACCACGGAACCCTAAAAATCAAAAAACCCGACGGCATATAAAAGTTACTAGAAACTAAAGAGACTACTGCTATTAGATATACCCAGGCACAATATCGAAATTGGATATTAAATAATATAATATTCCTGTATATATTAATATTGCATGTATTACAACATTATGCAATAACGACTCACCGATATGAAATAGTGTTCAAGAAACGAAAACCAGTTTAATAGGCGATCATAAAGATAATCATAAACTGCCTACTGAACAATAAAAATCAATTATAAATTATGAACACTAGCTGACCGGTACTTAATTGATCTACCGTCTCTAAATGACTGATTTCACAGTTGATTCGAAAGGGTTGTTTTCGATCTCAGACACGAGATGATTTTGAAGAGAAACCGTTGTAAATTATAATGTCGAAGAGCCAGAGACAGTATTCGACTAAGGTTGCTCAGCAAATTTTATGGAATTACTTGTATACATTGATTTCTGCTGTTGACTGTACAGATATCTTAGGTATTCTAAGAGAAACTTGATAAGTTTAATTTTCTAAATTGGTTGTGTACTACTGACAATTTTAGTTGTAAATATTTTATGATGTAAATGTCAAAAAATATTGATAACTTTATTTAATGGCATTTAAATAATTTCTTGAAGTAGTGTATTTTCACAACAGTCTGATTACTTTCAAAACCGCAACTCGTAACATTTAGTCGTAGTGAGAACTTTTCTTGTTATGTACTTTAGTGTTATACCTACATAAGTTTAAGACACTTAAGTTTAATTAAAGTTCTCCCCGAAGCGCACTGCAATTACTCGGCCCGTGTAAATGCAAATAAGTTTGGAACACCCTGTTGTTTATGCCGGCCAGTGCACACGTTATCAAAATTTCCAGCTACCGACACTGTGTCTGTTCTGGAGTTACTAAATGATCTCTAAAAATCTGATTTTGTAATATAATTGTACGAGCAGTTCGTGTACTTGGTGGTAAATGATGACTGCCGCCCAACTCTCAAAAAATATGTTTTCATAAAATCATTGTTGACATACATACTTTAGATTCGCATTTGACCACATTCTCACCTGTTTGACTATAATCAAAAGTTTTGATGGTTGGTAACGTTTCTGCTTCTTGTCGAGTAAATGGCAAGAATCCAAAAAGGTCCTCTTCTGTGTAAAATCTGGTGAGATAGTGCACGTAAACCCCAGGCTATCATCACCAGTCTAGTCTACTGTTGGATATAGGGTACCACCGAATTGGATCTTCAGTTCACCGTTTCCAGTTACGGCTATAGCCACGCAGAACCTAACACCACCTGAGGTTCCCATACTACCTTTACCAAGACATGGTTTCCAATCCGTAATCAAGCCTAGCTAGGTAGTAGTAGCCTACAAGGTTCCTATACTGCATTTTTTCTTATATAACTTACAGCCACCAAACCCGTGGAAGATATATTTGATGCAACTCTTAAATTAACCTTCGCCGATTGGTTGGCTGTATGACGTATTATATTGTAATGTATGCACAGATATCCAAAATTCTAACAACAACAAATACTACTACGGCCAATCAAAGCGGCATTATCATCATCAGTCGCATGCGTCTGCGTGTTATGACACAGCCTCCTCTCCAATCAAAGCAGTGTAGGTCATATACAAAAGTTTTCTGTGGTGTAGGTATATCGAAAAAGTTATAGTTAAATTATAATGACCTTATTGGGATAGATTCAGGAGGTGCCCATGATACATTATAGATATTCACTATGAATATAAAGAAACAACATTTAAATGTTTTGCAAATCTACTAAAACAACACTGTATTCTCTGTGTCTACCAAATGAGGAATTGAGGTAGACACTTCGCAAACTTGCCAGTTCAGCTTATCACTGTGGCTATCCCGTAAGTTTTACCACAACACACGACTTAACAAACTGTGTCTGCTTAGTTCAAAAGTTTTCGAATTTCCTAGATATTTCACCCAACCCAAGTCTCGACGTCTGAATATTGAACCATTTTAGAAATTTACCGTGAAATTAAATAAGCAGATTTATACTTATGTCACTGTCATACATGTCATGTCACGTCATACATTATCCAACATGATAAATTATACATAGAAGAACATGAAGTTTTCAAGAATGAATAAAGTTTTTCAACATTTAAGTCGAACCTACGAGTAACAAGGAAGGTGCATTGATATCTTCTTACATAATTATTTATTCTTTATCTGGCTCATTAACATTTTTAAGAACTTCTAAATAATTTAAACTAAATAAATTTATATGATGTAAATTGAATTATGAAATTATGAATTATAGTTGACTATTAACTGATTTTAAATGCTTAATATAACCTCTTCTAGTGAGAGCAAGCTGTGCCCCAACAGTGGAGAGTTGATGATGAAATATTTAATTAAAAAAGTAGTAAATTTATAAAGGCATATGAAAGAAACATAAATGGGCTCTCGTATTTTTAGTGTTCCGTATTAATAACATTCTGTAAAAATTAACCATCTTTTGGTCAGCACTTATATGAAATTATCTCGATGTCTACCATCTGTGATAGTGACAATTGAAATTTGGTACAGTTGTAGAAAATGGTGACTCTTACGGGTGTGGTTAAAATAACAAAGTTTTGGGGTTGGTGGCAATCCAACTAAAAATTTTTAATTTTTTCTTGTTAGCAATACTTTGTGGCCAACCAAAAAATTGTGATCAGGTAGTACTACGACAATACCTGTGTCTGAAAATATATTGATTTGAATAATCAATATATATATTAAATGATCGTTTATCAAGAAACTATCTCAGCCCGAGCTACGCACTCCTAAAGGTCAGTTTAAGATAGATAATGAAAAATGTAATAAATAAATTTATAGGTCATCCTCATCATCATTTTTATGTAACATTTTAAAAATATCCAATATGCTATATACTTCGCCTGTAAATTACATATTTAACACTTTTGGAAATCAACACTCAAGAATGCTGTCTCCCAGCTTTCCTCTAAAAATATCGCCTATAGAAAATTCAGAAAAAATCATGAACATTGGAAAATGAGGTGTAGATTATAATCAATTATCACGTTTGAATTGATTCACGATCATCAAATCATTCACATGACGTTCACTGCGGAGCATAGGTGCCGGCACCGCCTTGGAAATTTATTTTAAATATGAGGACCTGTTGTTAATAAATGTGCTTGTCAAATATCAAAGTTCGCTGGTAATTGATGACGATTATATACATTTGGAACTGCAATAAAACAACTGATAGTTCGGAACTCTCGTTGCCCGAGTCCTGACTCGAACTTGGTCGGTTTTTTTTTCAGATAAATTCCTGCAATTTCCTCTAACTGACTTCTGCTTTAAAAATATTGCTTTGATGTGTCATTAACATTGATATATTTGCATTATTTATTTACATTTTGCACCATGCACAAGGCAGCAGGCATGATTAATAAAGAGAGTTCAAAGCCCCCAAGGCTAAGAGCTGACTGATCAAAACGCCGTACTTTACCAACACGACTCTGCAATCCATAACACTCGAGATATCGCGTTGTGCCTCGTTTAGTATTTATATGGGTACTTTAGGTATATTTACTCTAAACATAAGTGAAACTAAAATAATAATAGGTAATAATAACTAAAGTAACATTATAGACTAAATTTTTTGCTGAATTGATTTTGACGAAATCTTTCACGCGAGCGAAGTCGCTGGTAACAGATAGTTCGATATAAGTCAATAGTTCTAAGTATGACTACAGATACACACGGCCGGTTTAGTTCATATTTTACAAAACTTGAAACTTGAAAGTTTTATAATCGTTATCTATCTCAGTTTTGAATTCTATTTCCTGCTACCCATCCCACTAATCTTAAGTATAAATTACAAAATTGGGATGTCTAATTGTTTGAAATATGCCGTATCCCAAGTCTGATTAAGAATGAACAAAACGTCAACCAAATTAGTTACGTAAAATAATTTCTTTAGTGTTGCCTCAAAGTCAACTATTTTAATTAGTGGAAGGTAACTGCAATTTTTTTGTAAAGAATTATTCTTGTGATTATATTTAGCAGAAAATGTGCGTTTTTAATAATCAATATATCGATATACAGGCACGCACATTTAATTCATAGACCAGCTATAAATACACTATAATCTAAATAAATATTTGTCAGACAAGTAACTTGAACGGTCTAAACACACACCAATGTTCCATCCTGATTCCTGTACCATATTTCAATTCGCGCATCACGCATTAATGCCTTTAGGAAAAATATAGAATGCACCAATCGTAAATACGTCGCAGAGAGCAGCACTGCGGAACGCATCAGTTTAGTTCGCACTCTGACGTCACTATCCGCATATCAAACTAGTAAATATACCTCTATACATATAAGCCGTAGCTTCAGCAGCGTGTATATAGACAGCTTTGACATACAACATTTAACATCTGTGACTTTATAATAAGCCTTTAACGTCTAATAGAAAGATATAATTTACTGGTGATTGTCATTACAAGTCGAAACTTGCTATACCCATATATATGTATAGGTAATAATAATATTAATTAAGAATTTGTTTGCAAATAATATACAATCCAATAATCAGTTATAATTTTTCAGTAATTAAAATATAAATATCATTACATGATTTGAACAATTAAATTCAATTTATTGCTTTTATGTTGTTTATATGAGATCTTAAAAATATTTAAAGATTTTAAAGTATCAAACATAAACCCTGCTGGGCATTGCAAACATAAATACACACACAACAGAATCTAGGGATATCTTGTATAAAGTTCTTAGACTCAAAAAATACTGCCCGGTTTAAAAATCTTGTAATGAAAGGTTATTTTCTAGACCATATTGAATGATTCCAAATGTGAATTTGAAAAAATAATTTAAAAACAAAAGATTTGCTCGGCATAATTGTAGAGAAATTTGAAGGTTTCAATTTACGTAATTTCTTTCTTTCTTTTTTCGTATTTCTTTAATTTAATTACGCAAAAAAAAACAAATTGTTTTATTCTAAAGAATAGTCTGATAAATAGGCTTTATAAAAACATATACATGTTGTATGTTAGTTATAACAAATTTTGATTAAATTGAGAAAATCAGAATATCCCTAGACAGTGTTGATGTTAGTATAGAATATAGACAAGGAGTAATTCATCATCAGTCCATAAACATTCCACTGCAGGGATATAGGCCTTCCCTAGTATAATGGAAACTAATTAATTTGAACAATTTGGAATGTTTAAGTAGATTATTATCATTATAATTATTAATTTCTCATTCTTACACGCTAAAGACTACATTTTAATGCAGCTTATAGACAATTAGTTTTTAGTTCCCGACATGACAGAGGGGTATGATAAGTTTGAAGCTTTTCTATGGTATCAAACACAAAAAAAACTTGCATAATAGTTTTTATCCATATTTAATGGAAGTTCGCACGTTTCGATAATTCTTCGTTAAATGACTGGGAATTTTACAGTCTCTCAAAGGTTTTCTAAATTTTAAATTTATAGGTATTACGTGTTAAAACTTGTAACCTTCATAACTAGTAAATTAAGTAATTTTTATATTATTTTATGGGCACGGTATGTTAGGAGCTTACGGATGCTGGAAATAATAGGGGCAGACTGTAAATATTAATGTTTGCGTAGGAGTAGGTGTGTTAGTAGGGTTTTTTTTTGGTATGTTATCCATGAACACATTATTTAAAAAATCTTAACTATAAGATGCCTGGCTAGCTATCGCCATCTTATCTAAATCTGCCGCCAAGCAGCATTGTTAATAGCATTGTTGTGTTCCGATTGTCAGAGATAAGATAGCCAGTCCCCCAAATGTGTTGGGGTTTCCGGGTCAGTACGCTTCCACCTTCGATCTCATTTTCACTTGACATCAGGTGTGATTGAAGTCAAGTACGAACCTGTCGTGTATAAAAAAAAAATGCCTATGAAAACCTGTAATGAGTGCGAATGAGTTCACTAACCCGCCGCGTCATTAATTATAAAAAATGTAGGTAACTTAAATATATAAGTATAGTTAAAAGCAAGCGAAAGTTAGGAGACTGGTGCGTATACTTATCGAAATAAAATTCGTTGAAAAGTACTTTCTACAACGATCCATCTATTAAGTACTTCTTTAACAATACAAATATATACGGGGTTCGAACCCGCGAGCTTGTGGTATTACAGTCATCGTTTCTAACCATTACACCAAACAGCCTGCGTAACTTGACGTCGTTTGTCGCGCGCGACGTAGGAATGAGAGTGGGATAGTTGTATATTTCGTCCAAGCGAATGAGCGAGCAAATAATATCTCGCGCGACATTAACGTTTATTACGCCTGTCATGCTACGGGGTCAGGTTTTTATATAACTCCGATTAATTCCTCTCAGTATCTATAAACAAATATGGGTTTACTGTGGATTATTATATTTTATGGTTTCTGATTCTGTGTCAGATAAATTAGATATTTTTCGAATTGAATATAAATGGCAGTGTTACTTACAACCAATTATATCACCGTTCAAGCTTTAAACTTATATTGTATCTAAACTACAATCTTTTAATTCAAGGCTAGTTAATATTAAATTAGATATTATGTCCGGTTTAGGTAAGGATTATTAAATGTCCCAGGTCAACACGACAGTTAAATTAGATAACACGACAGTTAAATTAGGCTACCAATCGATTTTTGAAATTTAAATGCGTCTTCTATAGACATTTGAAATTCAATTTCTCCAAAATGAGGCTATTAGGTATCGAAAATTTCATTGTAGAAAATTTCTACATTAAAATACATACATAATATATGTATACACAACGTCACGACAAATTGAATCTAGGTATAATAAATAACATTGTAAATAGGAGGTCAGATCACATTACATCATTAAAATAAGTTTCAGAAATATATTTTATTTATTTATTTAACACTTTATTGTATATAAGCATACACGTCAAACAAAACAAAAAAAAACAGGAGAATATTAAAATATACAAAAGGCGAGCTTATGTCTATAAGAGATCTCTTCCAGCAAACTAAAATATTTTGTTCCAGATTATTCATTGTTTTAAACTAATTTAAAATATCAGTATAATATTGTCCAATGTCATCAATCATTCGGTCATCAACAATTCAATAAAATAAAATAAGTGACGGTATAGTACCTACTTAATCAATTACAGTTCGGCATATTTTATGATGGGACTGGTCAATGAATCTTTTGAAACGATACATTTTAACTTAATTTAAATTTACTGTTCATTCTCAAAGTTCATTCTGCTCAGAGAAGAACGAGGAAGAAATTCAAGGGTTGCTCTTTTATGTAGACTTTGGGGTTACAATTTGTGGTTCGACAAAACAAATATTGTTCCTAACTTAGACTGTATATGGCCCAGCGGCCTATGTTAAATCACATCAAACAATTTTTTGATAATTGTTCATAGTTAATTGAAAGTTGTGTTAGTAGAACTACAACTAGAGAGCCTAAAAACGACGAGGCTCTGCAACAACCGTAGCAGCAGCCGCATCCACCGCGCCCACAATGGTGAGTCCCAGTGCTGAGTTAACACGTTCAAGATTTAGTAGAGGCGCTACGCTTTCTCATAATTGAAAAAAAAAAACAATCCGTTTGCGCCTCAGCTAACATGCTAGACGCACTGTAGTGTCGAGGCAGTCCAAATAGCATCCTGAACGCGTTATTGTACTGGACATGCAGCGCGCTTTATGCCCGCTAAGTGTAGCTGATCCAAAGTCTGCACAAACAGTGTCAATTTGACTTGTTTGCTGCAGCATACAAATCTGCGGGCCAACATGTTACAGCGTACAAATGGCACCCTTCGTTCCCTCTCAATGTCCACATCAACAGACACCGCATCGGTGACCTAGTGGCCCAGGTACTTAAACTTGCCGACTATTCTCAGAGGGGTAACGTACCACAAAGCGTCATGGTTGGTATTTTATACGACTTCGTATCAGCTTTAAATAGCACGAGCTCACTCTTGGTCGCATTATACCTGATCCTGTGGCGGCTCACGCTTCACAAATGCTATAGACTTGCGTCCAAATAATAGACTTTTTTTAATAATTTGTGTTTTATTATGGTTTTAAATTTATTTAAAGTTTTGAATGTCTACTGGAACCTTATTCTAAAAGTGTATACATAGCCCCTTAAATGACTTAGTGACATCGCGTAAACAACTAATAGGAACAGCAAGTCTATTTTTATATCTTGTATTCAAAATCAAAATCAAAAATCAAAATCAAAATATTTTTATTTCATAGGATAAAATTATCACTTGAAAACGTCACTATTAATATTAATATTACATTATAGTTTAAATTTACTGCTCATTCACAAAGCTGACTCCCCAGAGAAGAACGAGCAAGAAACTCTAGGGTTGCTCTTTTAAACAGATTATAGGTTGCGATTTGATAATTATATGATTAGACAGCTATGTCCATGCTTGCTTATCATTCAAATAGTCAGTGATTTTATAATAGCCTTTTGTTAATAATTTCTGTTTTATGATTGCTTTAAATTTATTTAAAGGCATATTTTGAAAGTCTACTGGAACCTTATTATAAAAGCGTATACATTGCCCTTTGAAGGATTTACTAACTTTGTGAAGTCGGCTAACATAAATAGATAACTGGTTCTTATTCCTTGTATTAACATTGTGCCTATCACTATTTTTAGCGAATAAGGTTATATTTTTTTTTGCATATAACAAATTCTCATAAATGTATTGAGATGCCATTGTTAAGATATTAATTTCCTTAAACTTATCTCTAAGAGACTCTCTAGGTCCTAATTTATAAATGGCACGAATAGCACGCTTCTGCAGAACAAAAATCATATGTATGTCAGCAGCGTTTCCCCACAACAATATGCCATATGATATCAAACTGTGGAAATAGTAATATTTATATTATATGTATGTCATTTTTTTAAAACGATTCTACATTCATTCTTTAACTTCAACTATATACTATCGACAACAAACTATATCAACTGCCCCACGAGTGCTTCCAACACATTGCCATACACAAGAATTCCCAACCATAGGTTTTATATTTATAACTATACCAGCAATGCTTCACCACAATAAGGGTGTTTATTAAAGATCACGAGCCAGCTGTAAATTCTGATACACAATACAATACATATTGAGGCCGACCCGTTTTCATTCCGCAAATTGAATGCGCGAATGCTCGCGACTCACGATTTACTACCTCCAGCACTACCATAATATCTTTTCATGTGAACAAATTCGGAACTAACATATCTCTTTCAGTCCGTGGCTATAGTATATTTGCAGACAGCGCCCTCCGTCAACTGTAAACATAAGTTTGTCGCACTACACCATCTACCGCCTGGCATTTTTAATTATTTGATCAGGCAACACTGATAAATCAGCGGCGGTAATTGGCCGGCCAGTGTTGCCCTTTAATTAGTTTATTTCATTTCGCACACGCCCTGTGTAAGTAATTATTTCATGAATTTTAATGCAACCGTAGGCGTTAATTGGTTTAGCGGGTGATTGGAAAATTGTTGAAGATTCACTTCTTATCTTGTTAATTGATATCATCAGCATATAATACATGTCCACAGCTGAACGTAAATTTCTCCTGAAATGCGATTTGTTTGATTTTTATGGGAAAAGTTGATCCAATCGCGGTCTGTTAGTTTTGGGCATATATTCATGCACAAATTTTATTAAAACGACTAGCCACCTAATAACAGTCTATGGTTTTATGCTCCGTGAATCATTTAGCCACCTTTACGACATCATGAGGATTCTTAAGGTTTAGGACAGAGAGGTACAGATAAAAAACGTAATACCTACTTAAAAAATAGTTCAAGGTTTTTCCTAATAGGTAGAAAATATGGTTTAATTTTTCCTCTTGCTCATGTCTGTTATAATAAATCTCAATACTACATATTTATATTTTCCGTAAGTAAATCGCTACTTTGTTTAAACAGAAATTGAAGATTTTGTGTATGCGTTTTATTACCTATGATGCTACATATTACCTATATAATAACATAAATATGAAGTATTGAGAATTCCAAATAAGCAGAATTTTATTGCACTTACTTTATGAAATATTATAATATTAGTTAGATATTATATTTCATAGAGTAAGTGCCACTAAATTCTGCCTCTTTGGAGTTCTTTTAAATGAGAAAAGAATTGTGTTCTATTATCCATCGTCAGTCCATCATCAGCTGGTTTACCTGATTCAGGGCCTGTCACTAAACCCGATCTTCGTATCTTCGATTCCAGTTCGTCAGCCGGTTCCTGCTAAATGGGGGTGGGGGGTCCCATACTTCATTTACTGCATCATGAGCTCCAAATATCTTTCTTCCTAGCGGTCATTGGTTCTGCGACAGATATGGCCAGCACATTAGCAGTTGCCCATTTTCTGAGCTACATTAATAACCACCGTTCACGGAATTCTAACGAAACAGATCTCGTATACAGATTAATCAATATGTTATGAATTTGTTTGATTTTCTTTACAAGCTGGGCTGGGTAGTAAAGCTGCTGTAGCCAGCCAGATCTATTTTATATCTAAGTGACCTATATCATGCTGCGAGAGAGATACCTCTGACTCTGACTCCTCACCTGTAAGTACGCAAAGTTTAGTCTACCTATTATATAAACATACATATATGTATGCAATCGATAGCTGAAAACTTGTTTGAGAGTAGGTACTTATCTTAGGTTTTCAGGTTTATTTGGCATCATATATTTTAGAACACATTAATATTGTATTATCTTAATCAAACCCCAATACCCATCATCTTTACATCGTATTTCAAGAGATAGACGCTTACTGAGATCTGCCGAAGCAAAGTTACACAGTACATAAAAAACCACACAGTATGTCAACTGTTTTATACAATTCACGTCAAATAAAGGGACATTAGCGGGTACAATACTAAGTACATATAATTTTATTGTGATCTATTATAACTTTTATAGCAAATGGAGTTATCTATATTGTAAGGTTAAATGTAAAAAAAATTCTAGTTTCCCGCATGAGTAAAGAATATCTTGGTCCGTTTATTTAATTTAGTATCAAGCTTGTATAAGTGCGTTGCAGCATACGACGTTGTAATATATGAAATATTATAAGAGACTAGCTGTTGCGTTCGCGTGGAACATTTCATCGAGAGATCGGTTCAACAAAAAAAGTAGCCTATATTTTAATCCAGGTCCTAATGCCTACCCACAAAATCCGTACATGTGTCCAGTCGTGAAGAGGTAACAAATATACATACACACACACACACACACACACAAACTTTATAATATTTATATAATTATGTAATTTAATATATTATATATAATATAACATATAATTATAATATTAGTTGGGATGAGATGACACACGGGTTTTGCGACCGCCGGCAATTACGTGCGCTTTAAATGTGCATTGCGAGCGGCGCGATCGCTAAACTTCAATGGTGATATATACACTGAAAAGTACAGGTGTGTTGCGTACATAATTGTCACCCAACGAAAGCGTTTACAATGCTCATTTAAGATTTTTTTTTTAAATAATAGAAGGTCGTGCCCGATTAAGCAATCAACCGATTGCAAAAATGTAAATTTAATTGCGTTACATAAATACAGATAATGTGAGATATAGGTAAAAATGAGTCTCAATATTTGGCTTTATTAGGTCAGGTTAGGTGAAGTTGCATTACTGCAAGAAAAATAAGTGTAGGTACTAGAAGTCAATGATAGTGGTGCGATAGGCGAGCGAACACCGGGCGAACGTTGACATTTTTACTGCGCTAGATATCACCGGTGATAAATAACGTGGAATTCGCTTCGCTGAGCGCTTTGTTGGCCTATGCTGAGGATTGGCGATTCGTTCGATTACAGTCTTTCAGGTGGAACTATGGAACAGTATTAATTAATCGGACTTTTACCAAATGTTTAATATGAAAATCCAAATCGGACAAATTTGTCCGCGACGATCGATTGTACGGAAAACAAAAAAGTGCGACCGATTTTTACAAAGATATCTAAATAACTTCGTTGTTTTTGAAGAAAACAACCTTTCGGCCTCATCTATGAGGTCAAGTGCTAACCCGTTGTGCCTAAAAACGATATATGTAACTTCTACTTACTTTTCGGTGGCACTATTTATGCGCAGTTTTGTAAGAAATATTATAGGTAAAGTAATCTCTACATATAACAATGAGGATTCCAGCAACACGTGACGCCAGAATGCTCACTTATAATATTCAATAACTTCTACAATGACATATTTTTTTCCTTTAGGCACTATTTGGCACCATTTCAGCTCAGTTTTTTGACACTGTCAAAATTGCTGAATTCCACTGCGTGTAATATCACGCACGTATAAATTGTGATTTCAAATATACAACCTAAGTTCTTTATTCAATTTTCTCTTTTCAGGTAAGTAGGTAATACTCATTTAGTATTCTACGAAAATAAGTATTTTTTGACGTCACTTTACTCATGATATGTCTTACAATGTGTACGTTACAAATTATTTCGTTCCGTATACCCTCGCGTGGCTAAGACAGGAGGGTATCAACAATGCACCAAATGGCGTGGAAGTATCGCAGCCTCTCCCCGGCAGGCATTACGTTCCTTTTCGCTAGCCACGCTCATTATCTGACATTCGGAGCGATTCTTTGTTGATCCTTTTACTTTATTTACAATAGTAGATTACACTTACAATTTTGTAAACTATTACCTTTTAACTGAATCCGAAATAGGAGCTGTTTCCTTGTATCGTCTGTATGTTTCTTTTTGTGTTCAACCCTATTTTGTGGTCAATATGAACCGATTTTGATGATTGTTTTTTGTTTGATAGGGTCTATCACCACGGTGGTACCATATACCCATATAAACCTGATGATGCACTCCTGATATAGAGAGTGGAATCTTACTGATGTCGTGGGTTACTTTGCCAAATTTTGAGAGTGTAAAAATGTCTTGCAGAAACATACTAATTAATTAATTATTGTTGGGCCAATGGGTTGGTACCTACATCGACGTGCTAATAATTATTGTAATTATATTATTATTATACGAGGGATGCAGGCCACTTCCAGCTGATGGCTCAGGAAATCTGTGGAGGAATATGTTCTGCAGTGAACCTCCTGTGGCTTATAATTATGATAATAAAAGCAAAGCAATACATACATGGACATTCTTACTACACGCAGTTTTCACAAATATTATGCAATATACTTAATAATAAGCAATTAATATTAGCTTTGTCAGTTACTTTATTCGGTTAATCGTTTGTATTTTCAAGAATTGTTGGAAGCACACGAAGTGCAGAAACTGAACTCCAAGTGCTCTACCACTTCCTATACCCAATCAAGAATATGTAGTCATCATTGCACGTTATAATCCTATATATAGCGATGAACGCATACTCTAAATACGAATTTTCTTCAAATTATCATATAACAGTTTAAGAACATCTATAATATCTCTAATGACTTTTGTTGTTGCCATGGTGATTGGTGTAGCCTAAAACTCAAGTAGGTAAGAATGATACCTGTCTATGAATCGAGTATGCAAATTTTCGTCTTAATGAGGCGAATTGGTCTCTGGTGAGAGAGTCTGAATTGCTGATAGAGCCATATCCTGAAAATATTAATAATAGAAAATATAATGGAAAGGTACCTAAACATCTACTAGAACTACAAAATTATTTGTTATATTAGATTTCGTAACATTAAGTAGGTATGAATAACTCGTGAGATTAAATAAAATATTCCTAACAAACACAGCATTCTTGTTCGTAACATCTACAATCAGTATATTGAAGCTATTTTATGCGAGTCTCATGTTAAACGTCACAATTCATAATTATTTATCTCTATAATCTACATTATGTGGGTAAGTATGCATTAATTAACTACCCACATTCGCGACGCTTCACACGCAGTCATATATTTTACTATTTTTATTGCAGCACAAGTTGGTCATTTTCCCATTTCCATAATCACATAAAACATTAAGCATGTCATCCAAAAATAAAATAAATATTACTATAACATGTCGTAAATAAATTCCATTGCTTCCGATGCCGCGTCGCGTGGAATATCCGGTGGGGGAGACACCCTAACGAATATGACGCCATCTTGAATTTTAATGTCACTATTGTTAACGTAGAAATTGATTTGGAAGCATTAGGTGTGAAAAAAGCATTTTAATGTCAATTATTTTGTTTCTTAATGGTTTATTTTTGGAACATCTTATTCTCGTATCTTGTCGAGTAAATCTTCTTAACTATTAGGTATGAATATACAAGAGCCGTGTTGCAAATTTCTTCATAAATGTTTGTTATGGGAATAGAATTAGCAATCAGCTTGAAATTAGCTATCTTTGTACTCTTCTTTGCTCTTTCAACTTCATTCGTTATTCTCTTCATTAAATTTATTTTCAATCTTATTAAACAGCACAAGTGTGACTTTAACGAAAGCGTGGGTTCTCTCCCACATTATTTTAAATTATGGATAACCTACTAACCATTACGTATTGGAACACCTCGCCCCTTATACTGTTCTATTTGAGTGTTAGTTACAAGGATGTGGAAGGGTTTTCAGAGATCTTGTGACACTGGACAAGTACAAGTGTATACATGACTTACGCGGGCGTTGATTAAATTAAACAGTACGATTTATGAGGCTGCCAATTTAGCGATCCTGTGAAATGGCGAGCGCATAGGGGCGGTGACCATTGTTGTTAAGTGGAAAATATGAACACTGAACGTTAATAATCATGTTTTGATGACTTTTATTGGTTATTCAAGAGGGGTGGTTTTTTGTTTTTTGTTCCTAATGTTTCAAATTTGATTACCTAATGTATCGGGTCAAGTATTTATAATATAAGCCCCTATATCCTATTAATTAAGGTACTTAAACGGCTTAAGAGATTCGAATTACAAATTTGCTCTCGAAAATCGGTTGAATTATCCCCATAAAGCCCGGGAGCAACATACACTTTGTAGGTGGCTCATTCAATTGTAAATTCAGACTATATACTTACTTAACTTAAGGTAGGTAGATAGTAGTCATAGTAACAATAATATTTACTGAGTACCTCTTTTGCAATATGCACGGGTGCTTTTGACCCTAATATTGAACAATTTTTATTATAGCATGAAATTGTGAAAAAGTCAGTACTTTTAACCGGCTACAATAAAAAGGCCAGGGAAAATACGATTTGAACTCGGAAAAACGAATAACCGCGATTTTCTTGAAACATTTCAAATACTATTTTTTTTTATGTAGTAACAATTGCTAAAAATTATGCATCTGTAAGGAACGCAAATACTAAGTAACTAAATAAGCTAAAGTTGAAAAATGTGTTTCATTAAAAAAGATGCTCAGTTGATGGGCATTGTTTCAAATTCAAAACATTTAAGAAAATAATCGCTACAAAATATTTGTTCTCATTTTTATTTCTTAAGCAATGCAGCTCGACGACATTTTCAGCTAAAACACATGCATGCTAGTTAGGCATGCTTAGTTTTTTTCCATCAATAAGTTAACTGTGTTTTACAAAAGTCTACCTAATTAAATATCAGTTAGTATTTATTGTTATTAAGATACAAATTGAAAATAGGGTTATCTAAAAAAATCTAGGCTAAGCGCTCATTTTTTTTTTGCCTTCATTATTCAAAATTACATCTCTATTATACCTCCATAAGATAACAATTATATAAGTCGGTTAACGGCTAAAAAGGATTATTCTCAATTCTCTGTGTGTATATTTTTTAAAATTTATTGTTCACGATTCGCGTGATTTATTTTGTACTTCACCAGGAATACTGTCAAATTGGTCCCATTTATATTTCAGTACAATTGGGTCAGAAGTTATTTTCTAATTATGATAAATATAATCGCATTACATATTTAAATATGAAGTTTCGCACGGAAATTAGACACCATTAATATCATTTATTTTCCACACACATAAATATAAGCTATACAGTTATTCCAACAAGCCATTAAAGGAGACTTTGAAATCTGTGTATCTGTATCCTCCCATAAATGAATGATTTGAGTTCCTACTATATATCTCAATATATGAATGCTGACTAAGTATAATTAATTCCACCATAGCAACTTTATTGACTCCGGAGGATGATCTATATTAAACGAAAATAAAGAAATTAACATGAAAGGTTTGATTTTGATTGATTGATTGATTAAGCTTATTTACTATACATACATACATACATAATGTCACGCCTGTTTCCCATTGGGGTAGGCAGAGACCACAGACTTCCACTTGCTACGATCCTGACACACCTCTTCTGCTTCCTTCACTCTCATAAGGTTGTTCATACATGCTCGTCGGTTTAGGGTACTCTTGACTTGGCCTTTCTTTAAGACGTCCCCGATTTGATCATGGTACGTTCGCCGTGGTCTTCCCCTACCAACACTACCATCCACATTCGCTTTGTATATCTCTTTCGTAAGTCTACTTTCATTCATCCTCTCCACATGTCCAAACCATCTCAGCATACCTTTTTCAATCTTTGTCACTACATCTTCATTCACACTGCTTAACTCCCTAATTACACTATTTCTGATTTTATCTTTCAGAGTCACCCCATTCATACTTCTCAATGATCTCATTTCCACTGCATTTATTCTACTTTCATTCTTCTTTTGCCATACCCATATTTACTATTTCATAATAATTATCAATAATTATTTGATCTTAACCTTATTTAAATTACTACTATACCTACTCGTGTCTTTATAATACCTCAATTTTATTTCATATACAGACATTATTATTTATATTTTTTTGGTAGGTATAAGTCATGTTGATAAGCCCATATTCTAGAGTGTGTATTATAAATATAACAAATAATTTAATTAAGAATAATATACACTTGAATTATTCGTATCATTATTAAATCTATATGATATTATATACACATATACTAAACTTGTAGAAACTAACTAATATTGTAAATGCGAAAGTTTGGATGTTTGTTTGTTTGTTGCTTAATCACGGCGAAACGGAAGGACGGATTTGGATGAAATTTGGTATATAGGTAGAATACCTGGATTGGAACATAGGATATTTTTTATCTCGATAAAGTGAGTAGTTCCCGCGGGATAAATAAAGTTATTCTATGCAGGCGAAGCCGCGGGCGGAAAGCTAGTAGGTAATATAAGTAATAATATCACGATGTGCTTGTTAATCAACTCTTTAATAGCTAAAATATTTTTATTTATTTTATATTTATTTAGTGCAATGTACAAACCTTGGATTAATTACCTACTACGAGTACATAATAGATAGAATTCTAATAAAATAATATTTTTTAATATTTTAGCAACGGACACCGTACAACAGTCGTCGAATTTTGTACAAGTGGTTCCCTCTAGTACTGAACGCGGGAACTACTTCGAATGGTAGAGGCTTCCACGCTATCAACTTGGTATCAGATTCGAACCTTTTGTGCGCTGCTCGTAAAACTGTGAAGCCTCCAACGGTTCCAATACAAAATGTGCCTAATTTAAAACATTAAAATATATTACAAGTCAGACTTTGTTGGTCTGATTATAGAGTTGTACAGATTAATTCATTGTCTCCTGTTGGATAAGTAATAAATATCGACTATATATGGTTATCAATTATTCTCAATTATTGTAAAATTTCATAGCACTGAAAAAAAATATTTCTTACGATTCAATTATTTCAAATTACATTACAAGTTTTTGTTATACTTAGATGCATACTTAGATGGTCGTCAGAGTTATTTTAATGAATTTATATTTACATGGTATTTAGACGATATAGCAATCATACATTTTGTACATGACTTAGTTTTGTACACTAGATATATTGAAGGGCATTTATGGGGCTGGCATAAATTTTTTTTAGCTTCATTGTAGAAACCGTATTTCCACAATTGCTAATACATTTATTTATATATGATAGAATTTGGATGAAATTTGGTACAAAGAAAAATGTGTCCTAGAATAGACCCTAATAATACTTTATATATTTATGAAGTGAGTAGAGTTCCCGCGGAATAGATGTAATATAAACGAACTCCATACGCGTACGAAGCCGTGAGTTATTTATTATACTAATTTCTGTGTATATAAGTTATAATGTCTGGTATCAAACACTTATGTTTGGGTTGTCTTTTACCACCTCGTTTTATCGATATCGATAGAAACATTAGGTTATGTACAAAGATATGTATGTAATAATTTATTTCTTATTTTATTTCGGTATAATCTTTTGTAATTAACTACAGGTTTTTGTTAAGTACTTCTAATCTATCTATTAATAATTGTTAAATAAAACCTTCATCGGTTCAGATACTTACAAATGTAAACTAACTAATATTATAAATGCGAAAGTTTGGATGTTTTTTATTATTTGTTTGTTTGTTGCTTAATTACCGCGAAACCAATGGACGGATTTGGATGAAATTTAGTTTATAGGTAGAATATACCCTGGATTATTTGAGTACCCATATTTATATTAAAATATATTATAGTTGAATATACCCTGGATTATATACCCTTGAGATATAGGATATTTATCCCGATAAAGTGAGCAGTTCCCGCGGGATAAACAAATTTACGCAATAAAGTTATTCTACGCAGGCGAAGCCGCGGGCGGAAAGCTAGTAAGTAACGAAAAGCTAAACTTATCTAGGTACCTACGAGTATGTAGATTTATTTTATATAATCAATTATCATCAAGACATAAATCCAAAGTTTGGTAAATTAGATTGAGTTAAAGGTGAATCATAATCATATACCAAAATAAACCTCAAACGAGTACCGTCCCTTTCCCCACCGTAGTGAAGTGAGTGGTATCCATGATAAGGCTAACCCTTGGGTTAGGCCGCCGACAGGTCGGCCGATAAGTTCCGATTTAATACGTTAAAAGGTGGCCTAATGGGACCGTTCCCATTCGTTATGGGGGGGCCGCCCGTATTTCGAGCATACGTAACTAGAATTTCGCTGCTAAAGGGCAATAATTTTAACATATTGGCAGTTGTGTTGATTATTTTTGGTCGAGTAATGCTACAGATAATGGAATAACTATGTTTTAATATTATAATATTTTAAATTGTTGGTTTTTCAGTGGAGGTAACTGTTGTGGAAATGAAATTAAGTTATGTGACAAATAAACACCGAGTTCGTGTAGTAAAGTAAGGTCAAAGGATCGATTGTATTGATATTTAAAATAAATTCATAAAGAACTAATCTGGAAAATACCTACAAGTAGAATTGCTTGCTTCATCTTTATATGTAATGTGTATGTATGTAATGTGTATGTAGGATTTTATAATATAATATACTCTTAATTTTCTACTCCTATAGGGTATGTGTGTATTGTGTGAGGTAGGTACATGTACTCTTTCATGTAAACATATCTTTTATGTATATCTTGACCAGTGTCCGTCAGGCATTTTGGAGGCTCCACTGAAAACCAGCGTTTAGTGAACGGCTGCAACCATGCTGACTTGGAGACCTTTTTAACTCTACCTTACGACATCGACAGTTAGATGGCAAGCAACATGTTTACTTTTGTATATATCTCGACTGTGTAATACTTATAGGTACCTAATTGTTTGCGTCATAAGGTGGGTTTAAATGACATTTTATTTCTTTCTTCGTCTAAATTGCTACTTTGCACCTGGCGACATTATTATCAAACAAGTCCAGTCCATCATCAAAAATACAAATCCAGTACTTGTAATCTGGCTACAAAACATCCACTATGACGAAATCCCTCCAGATCAATGAATTAGGGAGAAACTAAACAGGAAAAATGTTATCAACAGTAGGTAGTCATGACCTAAAAAAAATTTTCTTTCCAAAGAATATTATTGAGACGCTCCAAGCGTTTATTAAATTAAGAATTCATATTAATACAGACAGAACGAATAAATAATAATGCTAATAACTCGATATTTAAAGGTATGTAGTCTTAAATAAAAAATATGTTTACAACGAGACTAATAGCTACCCAATGGCAACAAATTCAGAAATTAAAATGTCTTGATCCGGTAATTATTTTTATTTATGACATTAAATTATTGTTTGCATTAACTTTTAAAGCGATTTAATAGTTTATGCTTTATGATATAGTATTGTAAATTAAGTTGTTAAACATTTTTATTTAAAATGTGATATAAGTTTAATTAAAGATTAGCTAGGAGAACCCTGGCATGATCTTGGAGAGTTATTTAAACATAAAAAATGTCCGAGTTTTTTTTTAAATAACGTGGAAATAATATATGACCTTTAATCACAGCTTCATTTATAAATAACATCATAAACAGTGTTTAAAAAATTTAAACATATCGGACACTTACACCAATTGTCAATATAATCCCAAAGTAGGCCAAGCTTGTATATGGACACTACCAGATAATGGATCAACTGGTACACAGCAGTAAGAAATAATGTACAAAAGTGAGCTTATTTCTAAGAGAGATCTCTTCCAGTCAACCTCAGTGGTGGTTGAAAAGTTATATGGGACGATGAATAAAATGTTCATTAATGAACTGATAAATAACTAATATTACCTAGAATAATCTAGAATTAGATAAACCATTTTGATATAATTTATAAAATTTCCAGAATTGGCCCTACAAAATGACTTGCAATTATATAAGTGCTTCAACTTTCTTATAAAATCCGAAATAGCTTCTTAATTCATACGGAATTTTATATGTGCTACCAGGTGTAATTCCCTCGGCTCAAAAGAGGTGACAGCGAATGCGTTAAGTTAGTAGTAGCTTCAAAAGGTCTACTTAGGTGGCAATCAGTAACAACACAGATTTACCACAACAATCTAAAAGAACAATAAACTCGCTCGTAACCTTAAATTGCCGCTAATGTTTATGGCCCGACTTGTGTCAATTTTACGGTCAAACGGTTAGCTAAATGGCAAAGACACCTCAAATTTTGTTAAGCTGTTAACGTTTTTAAAATTGATACTAAACAGCGCTTAGGGTAATAAACTTTGTATATGTGAGGTTTATTACTAATAAATGTTTTTGTGTGTGAAATCTCAATGATATTGAATTAGTCATTGTTTGGAGTCCTACCTCAAAAAAGTGACAATACTGGAACAAGGAGGCCTATGGCCGTATTTTGGAGTATTAATATGGATGTTAGTGATGATGACAAGTAAGACCTATAATCGTCAGGAAAGAAAGGTTTATGAACCTTCAACATGTGCAGTGTTAACTGATGAATCGAAAAAGACCGCTGGAAACTATAATGAACGGATTATAAGAAGAAGAAGCCGCCTCACCTTCGACCGCATCGTTTCTTTTTGTATTAAAAAAGCAATATTACACATTCAGACTTCATCTACATGTGCACACACCTATGCGCCATTTGCATATTTGCATATCTTTCCAATGATAGCTTAGTGAATATAGAAATACCAACGTGCGCAGTACTGTGGTTCGAAAGATCGTATAGTTCCGATACTCTGCTGGTCGACACATTGGTTGTGTGATTAACCATACAGCAACAGAAAACTTAGCTAGTGCTTATAGAACGCTAGTGCAATAAAACCTTCGAGAGAGCGAGCAAGATGGGTCGGAGCACCTCAACACTATTGGTTAGGTTCAGAAGGTTAAGGCGGGAGCGAAGGCTAAGCCCTTCGATGTTAGGTTGGACATACAGGGGAGTTCTTTCGTACTAGAGTTCGTCGAAAAAGTATTTTATCGCTGTGTGGTTTATCACTCAACCAATGTGTCGACCAACAGAGTATCGGAACTACGTTAGACGCGCGTTGGCGATCGCAGACATATTTCACTAATAACTATGTTAAATTTTCATAAGGTGAAATACAATTTCGCTGCGTACCTACCACCCAAACCTCTTGTGTACACCGACAGCGTATTTTAATTAGCTATACATGAAAATGCTTTGAAACGCAGCTCGTGTGCTTATATTTAACACAAAATTATAACGCCGTATTACATTCATGTATTCAACCCCTAGTTTGCTCTCTGTGTTTGTTGTATCTCAAGTATTAACGCGGTTGGAAATTAAAAGCCGAAAAGCTTGTTCATTTGGTAAAGAAAAAGGGAAGAGATTTCCACAGTTCATAAAAAAATATATAATTTAATATAATAACATAAAAAGATAAGATTGTTCAGAAATCTGTATTTCTGTTAATTGACATGATAAACACGTGTTCTTCAAGAAACTAGCGTTGTAGTTATGAAGAATATTGCCAAGGAAATCATTCGTTCAGATTACAAAACCTTTGACGAAAACAAAGGAGTTATTTAATAGAAGAAAGTGCTTTCAAGATGTCTCATGTGAAAATCTAGTAAATATATTGGTTCGAGAACGATAAGTCGAGATTTCATTCCGGAACATTTAACAACCATAATTAGAGGCTCTGAAATCTAATAAAAGATAACTCGAAAGTCAGACCCGAAGCCGCATTCATAAGGGAAACTTTGCCTATTAAAATTCCTCTAACGAGTGCGAACCATCTCCTTTAATAAATACAGGCCCCTTCTAATTTTCCGAGGAGAGATTTAAGCGGCATAAATTTTGTAAGCTGAAAAGAAACTCTCTGAAAGAAGTGCTTGTACATTTTTACGATGGCGAATCTCATTCGCCCCTCGAAAGGCGAGTTGTCTCTCTTTTAAATTAAATTTTCACTCCTAATTTGAAAGTATAATGTCATTTCACTAGGATTCCGTTATTAAAACTTTTAAATCATTCCAAAGTTTCCTTTTGTGCGCGTTTAGGGTGCGTTCCCGTGATTTTTTAATCAAAATAGGATCATTTCTAGTGATTTTTTACGAGTACGCCACTCGGCTGGCATCAAATTGTCATTAGCCACTTGCGTATCCGATATTGCTTTTCTTTGAGAACTGCTCAGATTTTATAGAATATTTAATTTCAGCACGCAGACCCTTCGTCTTGGAGTTACTTTTATGTCTACCTACTTTATAAATATTTTCTATCACACGCATGATAAATAGCTATACGTGCAATTTAGTGAATTGCTGAATATTTTTATTGCTAACGTCTGTTAATATTATGTCAGTATGTATAGGTAGTTCTAGCAACAGGTCATCAAGATCGTTTACACTCATTCATCATTTCATTTTCGATAATTTCATCTGCTATAATGGTCAACAGACATAATATTGTTTCTCATAATTTCATATGTCATACTCATTGTTTACTATATAAGTCACATGCTATTTGTTTCCCATAAAGTCAATTTCAATAACATCATTTGTTATCATCTTTGTTCGACATTGCTTCTAGGAAAAAATCATAAAATCGGTTTAAACTAAAGGATCAATAGGTTTAGGTTAGGTTAGAACATCGATAGGCGCTTCCGTACAAATTTAACCTAACGCCTTTGTCCTAAAAAGCGATTGACTTTCTGGAACTTCGCCGGCCACTGCCGCGCCACGCTCGCTTCGTATTGCAATTAATGAAATGAATAACAATACGTATGGGACTCGTATCATTATGGAATCTAGTGTACGGGTAAACAAGAGTATGTCTCATGTCTTTTATGGGAAACAAAATATTCGGACAAATGAACTTCGGGCAAGTAAAATTTAGGCATGAATATATTGCATATAATTTTCGGGCGAACAATGGAAATCCCATCAAGATCCTTACATGTCCCCACTATTGGAGGAAAGCCTCCTCTCACTGAGTGAGGGTATGGACCATAATCCTTCACGCGGGTCTAGTGGGCATTGGTGGATTTATGTTCGACCAATAGGCCACCTGATAGTGGTTTCAAGCCGCTCTTGCAAGCCACAGACGTGGCTTAACTACTACCTTCAATTGAAATCAACCGGGACTGACTAATTAACGGATATGCCACTAGTGGTTATCCATCCCAGGCATTACCGCGCCAGACTTTGCAAAAGGAATAGAGGATGTGACTGCGCTACGAGTAAGTACCATAGGCAAAATTTCCTTCCTAAAATACCAATTAATAAGGGGAAAAATTGTTACTAGTGTGTGTTTTTCATGAATCTGCATGAATTTATGAAGGCAAAAAGTAAAAGAAAAAGTCCATTCAACCCTTAGTTAAAAACAGATGTTTGAAAAAAATATGTCACCGAACACACGAACATCTGTTCACCGAGAACAGATTGTCTTTTGAGCCACTTGTAAATTGTCTCGTCACAAACGGTCAATAAAATTTGTCTGGTATCCTTGACACACAGACCTGCAGACGGAGTTTTATGGACTATAAACATTTTACTAGCTCGACCTTGGGTAGGGTTTGCAATGAGGCCGTTGCACTCAGCTTTACGACTTTCATGTTTCGGAGATACCGGGGGTTATGATTGTTACGGTCATGATAAATGCTTGACGTTGCTTCTCTTAGCAGCTTCATGTTGGATTTATTTTAATAAATGGTTTTTTATTTGTGAGTTTGAATTGGATCTAATATTTTTTGTAATTATTCACTTAAAGTCAATGCCAGTTTTCAAAATGTCGACAGTAACTTAGGAGAACGACTTAAATATGTGTAATCAACACATGCTTATGTATTCGCTAATTTACTCAGAGAATTTCTTAAAAAGGTTAAGTACGTACAGATGTTGGACGCTTTTCTGATCAAACCAGTAGTAGGTGCATCATCGCTAGCGCACCACACCATAAGACTAGCCCTTTCACCACCCCATCAGTATGTACTGTAAAAGGTCTCCATGAAATATAATCATTTGGCACTTACATCTAAGGTCGTTAAATTCGTGCACAAAGATATAATCCAAATTAGATCATTTGACACTGAAAATAGCATTAAACAACGATATAAAATATTGTAAATCGTTTTTCACCACGATTTCTCTTTTAATAAATTATCGATGTCTTGATACAAACGACCATCAAACCTCTTTAACGAACGAACTATTAAAGCGATTTAAAAATGTTTTCTAATTTCAAAATCTGGCAATCTGAAGATTATGCTTCGTCATCTTTGATGTAACTCAGTTAAGCCTTTTCGAAAATATTTAACACTAGCTTTCCGCCCGCGGCTTCACCTGAGTGGAACAACTTTGTCGCGGATATGTTTATTTTGTTTATTCCGCGGGAACTATACTCCCTATCGGGATAAAAAATATTTATCTTTTAATCCAGGTTATATTCTAACTATTAACCAAATTTCACCCAAATCCGTTCATCAGTTTCGCCGTGATTGAGCAACAAACAAACAAACAAACATTCAAAGTTTCGCATGTATAATATTAGATAACACAATTGGTTTATCTGTATTATAGGTAACTCAATACGAAATTAAAGCATCTCAAGAGTTTTCTATAGGTATATTAAATTTTTCTTCCCTAAGTTAAGGTCCGACGTCTGATCTAAATAAATTGAGTTATTTCGTCTTGCTTTAGATTTTTATAGGTATGATAACCTTTATTAGGTTTTTATATATTTTTAAAAGTTTTTTTATTAGATATGCACAACTGGTTAGTAGGTACTTCACCTTATGAAGAAAAAACAATAAATCAGAATGAGCTTTTTGTAAACTATGTCAGGAACTACTCAAAGCTATTTAAGCAAGTATGTACGATAGCCAAATCTATGTTCGTTCGTAACAAGATTATAAGTAGCTCAAACCTGATTAAGACGACCTGGCAAGTAATCAACTCTGAAACTGGAAAAGTCAAAACTCGTAGTTTCGATTACCAAATTAACGTAGAAGGTCAAACATTAACTAATGCTCCTGAAGTCGCGGACGCGTTTGAAAGTTTTTTCACTAACATTCCAGTATCGATAACTAAGTCTCTTAATTCTTCCCCCACTCTCGCTGAATTATTACTAAAACAAAATGTAACCGAATGTACCGATGTATTTAAATTTCATCACGTTACACCATTATGTATTATTAAGACATTTAAATCTTTAAATATGAAAAGGACAGCGGATCTTCATGGTCTATCAGTTAAAATAATTAGTTTTATTATAGAGGATATTGCTCCTCATTTAGCTATTATCTTCAACCAGTGTACTAATAATGGTGTGTTTCCTGATATGATGAAGCATAGTAAAGTAATTCCGTTATTTAAGTCTGGTGATACTCAAGTTCGTACAAACTTTCGACCGATCTCAATTTTACCGACTTTAAGTAAAATATTTGAAAGCTTAATTTTAAATCAATTGCTCTCACATTTCAATTTGAATAATTTGATTACAACCAAACAATTTGGTTTCACTAAGGGACGTTCGACAACAGATGCCGGTATTGAGTTGTTACAACATATTTTTGATGCCTGGGAGGGTTCACAGGACGCCCTTGGCATCTTTTGTGATCTGTCCAAGGCTTTCGATTGCGTCCACCATGACATCTTAATTATGAAACTACACCATTATGGCGTCCAGGGCCAAGCACTCAGCCTAATGAAATCATATCTACGTGATCGAATTCAGAGGGTTGATATCAATGGAGAGAGATCATCAGGATCTGCAGTTAGCATGGGCGTACCGCAGGGTTCAATACTGGGACCATTCCTATTTTTAGTTTATATCAACGATTTACCTCACCTCGCTAAGGAAAGACACGAGATCGTATTGTTTGCTGATGACACTTCTTTAATATTTAAAGTTGACAGTGACGAAGTGAATAATGCTGTCTCAAAAATAGTCGAATGGTTCACAGTCAATAACTTGCTCCTTAATGAGAACAAAACGAAATGTCTTAGATTTTCATTACCTAATGTTGAACAGGTTGCCACCAAAATAAGAATTAAACATGAACAGTTGGAACTTGTGGACACAACTGTATTCCTTGGTATGACTTTAGATTCTCGGTTACAGTGGGGACCCCATATTAAAAAACTAATGAAAAGACTCAGTTCTGCCGCATATGCTGTTAAGAAAATTCGAAATATCTGTGATATTGAAACAGCGCGCTTAGTCTACTTCAGCTACTTTCACAGCTTGATGTCATATGGTATCTTGCTGTGGGGAAACGCTGCTGATACAGATAGCATATTTCTCTTACAGAAACGAGCTATTCGTGCAATTTATAAATTAAGGTCAAGAGATACATTAAGACAAATATTTAAAGAAATTAATATTTTAACATTTTCGTCACAATATATATATGAAAATCTTGTATATGTTAAGAGAAATATATATTCATTCGAGAAACATTGTGACCGACATAATGTCAATACAAGGAGCAAAAATCAATTAGCTGTACCTTTTAGTAGACTTAGTAAAGTTAATAAGTCATTCAGAGGTCAATGTGTGCGCTTCTACAACAAGGTTCCCATGGATATACGGAATCTTCCGCTTAATAAATTTAAACTTATTATAAAACAAAAATTATGTAAAAGGGATATTACAAAATTTCAGACTATATTAATGAAAGTAATCCATGGGATTAAACGGCTCCTCTACTCGATATATAAAATTGTTGTAACCTTTCTTGATTGTACATGATTTATTGAAAAGAGACAAACCCTCTGAGTTTCTCGCTAGCTCTTCTCAGTAGTGGTCGCGTTCCGAGCTAGTGGTAGTTTAAAAAACAAATGACGTTCATAAGTGCATATTGTATTGCCTACATGAATAAATGATTTTCATTTCATTTTCATTTCATTTCATTTCATTTCATTTCATTAATCACACCTGAAAGAAAGAAAGAAAGAAAAAATTCTTTATTGTACAAAGCTTAAAAATATACACAGTGATATTATTTTAACATGTGTACAATACAAAGGCGGTATATGTATAATAACTTTAGTATGGAATCGCATGGTATAATGTTCACGTTGTCCCGTGTCTCTCTGGCCGCAGGAATATGAAACTGAAGGGAAAAAAAAGAAATGTATACTTTGTAGGTTTAAAGATCTTTATTTCTCACTAAAAAAACATACCGTCCCTTACATGATAAGTTTTTTTTGATTCATGATTCTACATAGCTGTTTTTTACTTTGAGTTAAATAGTATTTAAATTTGTTGTTCAAATGGGCAATTTTCACATAGTAGGAAAGTAGTTTAGAGTGACTCGATAGATGGTGCTGACAGACGGGGCTCTTCGTGTTTACATTTTATTTTATATTTTATATTGTCTAGAGCCACGTAGGTAGGTAAGCGTAAAAAAATTATAGTGATTGGAAAGTCGTTCATTCTTTCTTTGGTGGCAGCTTACTCTGCTGGGGGGGGACTGAAAACCAGCAACGCTGCTGAGTTCCTACCCATTCATCACAATACTGTAATTTCCGATTCTCATGGATGATTATGTATTTGTGACGAATAAATATCTTTTATTTATTTATTGATGTTAAAGTAAGATGAGGCCGAAGACGTAAGCGGGTTCACCCGAAACTCTCCCCGCAATATCTGGAGGACTGGTTACCTCAAACAACCGGAACATGAGAATGGTATCAATATTGCTGCTTACCGACAGACTTAGATGGTGATTGCTGGCCAGGCGAACATTTTAATAAGAAGGGAGGTACTTTGCTTTGAATAGAATCCGCTATCTCCATTTTGTAAACCTTATGTTAGTTACATTGAGCGATAGAGGCGATTTTGTATAGTTAGGATAAATTAACATCAAAGTATCACTTTTTATTGCTGTCCCTTTTTTGCTATATACAAAAACATGAATTTATCTATCCTTTTCGACTGGTTTATGTAGAGTTTATCTTGAGTACAACTAGACGTTTGGATTAAACAAAGGAATTACGTTTGTCTGTCGAAGTATTCTACAAAAACTTTACCTGAGCGTACTAGTTGCACAAAAACTTTCGTCGAAACTCTGTTTGCATTCTTTATTACTTTCTAAGAAACTGTAATTGCAATTGCGTCAACGTAACAGACTCTAAAAAGATAAAGGTTCTTTGTTTGTTAAATAGAAAGGGTTGTTTTTCTTGAGACTGCAATAAAAGGGTTTCAAAAGCGATCGTATTGTCACCCTTTCTTTGTTTGTGCTTTGTTAAGGCATTGATTGCACAAAGTACCGTTTTGTTATTTCGAGTAACATTGTTTGGAATTGTTAACGGAAACGGTATTGTACTGACCAATACTAAATTCTCGAATGTTTAAAAAATGTCGATGCGTTATTGCTATACTTTTTAGTTCGCCGCACACCAAAATGCTCATTTAATATTGAATAATATATAATAAATATCCTTAGACATACACACAGCGCCATCTAGTTCCACAGTAAGCAACTATAGGCTTGTGTTGTGGATACTAGATGGTTGATATACTACATATCTCTGTAGTAGTAGTGTTAAAGAAGCATTGAGAGTGAGAATTAATTTAGAAATTCAACAAAAATAAAATGTGATGTGAACAATATCACATCTAAATTTAAAAATCCAATCTCAGCGTGGAATCAGAGCCGAGTCCCGACATTCTTTCTTTTTATCCAAGTTTCTTATCCTCCACGACATAAATCGCTCCGACCCGTATAACTCTCGTCGACCATTAAAAAGATAAACAACTTAATATACGTATAACAATAAACAAGCCAGACTTAGTTAGATCCCTGTATACGCCGTTCATAATTTTATTTATTCACGAAACCGTAAATATCTGTAGGAATAATTCCGAAGGCTTTTTGCGTGGATTAAGGGGGCGATGCGGGGTTGAGAAAATTATATTCGGCTATAACAGTTATCATGCATCACCTGGAAGAAGCTTAATGCGCCTTTTCGCAATCTCCGGGGGAGGCGCGAGAGACGAAGCGCGCAAATTACTTTTTCAAAGTATTTACATGTAAATAGAGTTGGTGTTTTGGAGCTTGCGGTGGTGTACGAGACTGTGCCCGTCGCCTACGTTACATACTGCGGGTATATTAAAACACGTGACAAATTATCCTTAAACACATGTACAATAAGTGAAATCAATTGGAAAATCAAACAACATCTTTGTACAAAAAATTACACAGATCATTCAGGCTTTAATCCTAATTACAATTTTTATAAAAAATTTACTACTGTAATAAAACCAAAAAATCAAAGCTCTCAATACCTTGAAAACGCCAAACTTCCCCAAAATTATTCATAAGTAACTAAATCCCAAACTTTCCATCAGCCCTTCCGCAGAGCAATTCAAATTTGCAATTCAGGCGGCGCTTAGCGGAAACTCTTTCGAGCAGGTGATATCGTTTAAAAAGCACGCCTTATACATAAAGTCTGTATAATTATCATCCATTCTACTTATAAACTTTCATAACGGCCTATACGTCGACTTAACCTCTACTTTTGGGGCTCGGCGGGTTAGCCCACTGGGGGGTTGGCTGAGGGGGTTATAATGGGTGTCTAAGAAAAACGGGTGCACGGTTCAGAATAGAAAATGCTTCTTTGGAAATAGCTTCGGCGGAAAGCTGCCGATTTATGCGAGCTACGGGATACGCTCGGAAAATATCCGAGAGCGGGATTTTTAATGGCGTCATTGTTTCTATTTTAAAAGCGGCGTGCGAATGGAATACACAAGTTTTCGCGTTCTGTTGTCTCGGTTTGGAAGTCCGGTTGGATATACCTTGTTCGCTATTATTTTTATATATATAAAGAACATTAAATATTTATAAATAGATATTGTCGTGAGCCTATGTTAAACCTACTAGTGATGAGTAGCAGCGTCATCCCGCCCTTTCTATGTGGCAATTACAGCAAATCCTCCCATAAATAGCGATGCAAATCACACCATGTCCAGTAATGGAAATTAAAAGTTATTGATATGTGTATATATATATATATATATATATATATACACATATATATATGTATATATATACACATATATATATATGTGTATATGTCCATGACCCAGGAATAAATGGGTAACAAAAAAGTAGCATTGACTAGATGGAGCGACAGCAATGGTGGTCTGTGTGTACTGATGGTCATTTACTAAATACCTTCTGAACAGCATCTGAACTTTCCTAAATTGCTATAGCAAAATTCGTGACTGTTTCTCATGGTATATACTGAGTAGCTAATTTGAGTTCAGGTAATCGCTTTGTTTGTCCGGCTTTATTGTTATTATTATGTGCATATATAAGTCATATCGATATAACGTCACATTTTGTTCTTTCATGTTACCATAGTCTTATAAATCTAACATCTTAGACCATTGAGGTATAGGTTCCTTACTCTATTTCACTTTCATAGAGAAATCGGTGCTATATTTATTATTCGGGTATAAAACTGCTAAATTTCAGTTTTATTTATAGTTTCAGTAGCAAGTATTTACTTATAACGATAAAAATTAGTTAATACAATTATAAATAAATAAATATCTTTGCACATACACACAGCGCCATCTAGTTCTACACTAAGCAACTAGGCTTGTATTATGGATACCAGATGGTTGATAAACTACACAAATTTTTTTTTTTTTGAAAATTTATAATATCGTTACATGTACTTACATATTTATAATATCGTTTAATTTCAATTAGTCTATTTATTACTTAACTATACTATGTTACTATATTCACGTAAGCTTCATTGGGAAGAAACAAAATTTATATGTATTATTTGCGTTGTCTAATTATAATTTGGTTAGAATTACTATGAATTATAATAAGCATCTCTTAACCCACATTAAACCTTCATATAATATACACCAACTATGTCATATACAAATCTTCATTTACACTGTCGCATAACTACGCATTACGACAATTCTACGCCTATCTCACGTTTCCAGGCGCGTAGCGTTTTTATTACTTATAGCGGTTATATTAACACTATATATCACATTCGTATATTCAAGACATACAAGCGTAGGCTGTCAGGTATATTATTGTAAGGAAAGCAATTACACCAAACATTTTAAAATCGATTAATTTGCCCACATACTGAGGAGCTTTGTTTTTAGTAAAGAAATAGGTAAATACCACCTAATTTACCAATTATGTAGGTATATAATCTTTTATATTTGCTATAATTTCATATACCTACAGCTTGTATTGAAATATGGACATTTACCTGAAACCACAGTCTACTACTGATATTGCTTAGCCATCATGGCACTTTCTTGATTAAAAATGAAATTACGGTTAATGTGTTAGCGTTATGATAATGTCAAATAATGAATTAATTTTATATGTTTTTTTTTAATTTGCAGGCCCCCAACCTTCCCTTTGAAAAACATTAAGTAATTCTAATGCTCCGTAACGACATGAAAGAAAAACATACACTTTACATTTTAATAGTAAGTAAATAATAAGCACGATTGAATATATTTTACCTACCAAGTAAATATAAATCTTCAATTAACGAAGCAATAGGCACTATATTTCATAAATTGATTATTAATTTAGTATAGACAATTAGTTAGGTACTTAGCAGGTATGTTATGAAATTAATTATACTTATTTGAATAAAGTTCTAAACTACTATATACCCATAATTATGAATGAAACAATCAAAAGAGCCGCCTTGAATTATTTTTTAAGACAATCTATTTTTAAATTGTACTCTAATCAGTGAGATGTCATTTTTTATCTCCGGAAGACATAAAAATGCCTAAAATAATGAACTAATAACACACTACGGACTCGGCCTAAAGCAACCGAAAGAAAATATATTAGTAGGCAAGTAACACATCGTTTCGACGACGGTATAATGAACATGGCTCCCTCTCAGAAGCTATTAATCAACCCCCTGGCACCCGCGCACCCCACGTTTCTTCGTGCAGAGATCCCCTCAAAAAACCCCCCTTCACCCCCTCCCGCTTAGAATGTTTCCAATTCATCACGAGACCCCGCCCTTGACAACTCTATATGAGAACGCCACGGCCCAAAAGTCTCGTACCGCTATTCTTTATAATGAACTCGGGCAAACGATCACGGACTTTTAGGCCACCCTCTGCCTCGAATTTCCTGAGCCGGCTACGAAAGAATTTATTTCAAAAAGTGCTTATGGATTTTTTAACCGGCCAGTGTATTTTCTTGTAATCCCAACATTGTATGGCAGTTATTATATAAATAAATTTCACCTTTACCTTTATTTTTAAAGCAGATTCAAGATTGTTTCGTCGCATTTTTGTATTGTTTGAACGGTTTAAATGAAATTGGAAGTTTCATTAATTTTCATTGTTTGATTTTAATTTAGAATTGGATTTCGTTTCGCAGATTTTTCTTTTACATCAAGCATTAGTTAAAATTATATATATATAGATATTGGTATATAACCAGTGGATGCAGTGCAGTGGAGCAGTTGGTTGCGGGTTCGAACCGCGCGAGGGAATGAATGAATACGAACATTTATTCCGGAGTCCTGTATCTAACTTCCAACTAATAACTTATATATGGATAAATGCTAAAGTTTGGATGTTTGTTTGTTTATTTGTTTTATTGTTTGTTGCTCAATCACGGCAAAACAGATGAACGGATTTGGATGAAATTTGGTATATAGATAGAATATACCCTGGATTAGATATAGGATATTTTTATCCCGATAAAGTGAGTAATTCCCGCGGGATAAACAAATTTCCGCGATAAAATTATTCCACGCAGGCGAAGCTGCAGGCTGAAAGCTAATATTTATAAATATTTATTTATTATATTTATCCGTTATCCAGTATCCATAGTATAAACGTGGCCTAGTTTGGGACTAGATGATCGGTGTAAGTGTCCGAAATATTTTTTTCTTCATATTGAATGTTGTTTTAAACAATCTTCACAAACAATGACAGTGTAAACAACAACTTGTGCGAGAGCTGCACTCTTGTTTTAGTGTTTAACCTATAAAATAAAGTGTTGTCCAATACTGTTTAAGTAAACTCACATGATAAATTTCTTATTATTTTAACCGACTCCAAAAAACAATGTACTAGGTACGTCTGTCTGATTTTTTTGGGTACTTTCACCCACTTTTGTCAATTGTTAACCGATTTTGATGATTATTATTATTTGTATGAGAGGGTTTACCGTTTGGTCCTATATAAATTTTGTTAACACTTTCACGGACAGTGAACCAGATATTTTATTGTTATTACGTCTATAGGCGTTCAGTGTCCGCGAAAGTGTTAAGATCTGATGATGCGACCAGGAGATAGAAAATTGAACATTACAGACGTAGCTAATTTTACCAATTTTGGGCTGTTCATCTATTATTTGTGTACACATGTTTCCCTTCTCTATTGTTATTGTCCTTTGACGGATTTGCTGGAAGATATCTATTTAATGGATAAGCACCTTTTATATATTTTACTTTTTAATAGCTAAGTATCGCTGTAATTATGTTTTCATGTATGCTATTCAATAAAGTGTAATAATAATGTGTCATATAATAATAAATAATATTCTTTTTTTGATAATAGAGTAAAATACAGACTTACTTGTGGGTATCTCGTATCTAATAGGTATTAAAGTCTGTAAGTGCCTGATAAATTCAAATTGAACTTGTAAAACTTGTATAAAATTAAGTTTAAATTATTTTAGTACATGTAAACGATATTACCAGGGCCGCATCAGCGCTCGGCAGTCGCAGTTTAATTGCTTGGCACATTTAACGCATATAAATTGGTATTCATTGCCGCCCATTGAGTCTGTTCCCTGATATAACATACATATGCATTTTAAGTATATATCTGTTAGTGTTTTATGTACCTATAGACTTATTAATCTGACTGCTATACTAAAAGGTTGCGGATTCGAATTCCGCTTGGGGCATATGCTTGTGCGATAAATATACAGACCTATATACAGAATATACAAAGTTATGGTTTTTTTTTTCATTTATATGTATTTATTAACAAAAGAAAGTATTTGTGTAATTTATCAATCATCTGGATCCATAATACAATAGACTTGAATTGCTTATTGCTTAGTGTGGAACTAGATGGCGCTGTGTGAATGTGGAGAGATAAAAGAAAAAATTATGGGCTGCGAACGATCAATACAATCAATAAAATTCTAATGATGATGATTTAATTTCTTCATTCTACCTGTATATTATACCTATAATCTATAAGAAACAATTTGAATTATTTAAATTTAATTATGTTAATTTATAAGTAATATTTATTTAGCTTATCAGTATCTATAGCCACCGCATTGAATAACTTATTTTTCATCGTTACATAAAGAATTAATAGAAACATACTCTTGAGGGAAGAGAGCCTATTTCCGGTCTACGTACTACGAGACTTAAATCGAAATATAAGTAAATTCTATAACCAATTTTACTTAAACTCGAAACAAAGAAAGGGACAAAATAAAGAAACGTTGAAAACAAAGAAAAATGGAAAATACACGTGTAATCATTCAGTCTGGCTGCCGTCGGCAGGCAGAGTTCGTTTTCCCTTTAATATTCGTCTATAATATGAACGAAAACTGCAAAATGTAGAAAACGGAAGTTGGTACCCATCTAACTATTTAATAAGAAAAATTACTGTAACATTTTTAGAACTCTTTATTAATATTTATAATTCTAAGTCAAAAGACTATTATTATTATTCTTTTGCTCGCTCTTTTTCTCACAAAAATATATAAATATTGCTTTTTATCCAAACTAGCCAACTTTTTAATTTAATTATATGTAGAAGTAGGAAGAAACCTATAGTATACTACACTTAATTAAATGTGGTAATTACTATCCATGTAAGTATATGCGCAGCAATTTGTTTATATGTATTTATTATAATATAGTTTATTTTGTAAGAAAATAGATTAAATAATAGTATAATAAAGGCCATACCCAAAAATAAAACACCCCATCACAAATCGCTACCAAAACACTTTCCGTAATGAGTACGATCGCGCAAGTTCAAACCTGTAAATTTCACAAATACTATCTCCAAATTATTTGCACTAATTCATAAGCGCCAGCGGGGTCTTCATCATCATATCAGCCGAAAGACGTCCACTGCTGGACAAAGACCTCCCCCATAGATCGCCACAAGGATCGGTCCGGCCAACGGGGTGCTACTTAGTTATTGCTATTTCATAATGGCGATGTATCGTTAGAATCATTTCAGTTTTCAGTTAGTAGTTATGAATATTTTTAAATAGGCCTTTAATTCTCTGTCACGAGACCCTAATTATCACATTATATTATTATTCTAGTCGGTACGTAGGTACTCACAAAGTGTGACTGACTTCTATTGTCTTCAACTGTCCATTTTCAATATCTAACTTATCTTATAAATCAGAAAGTTTAAATGTTTGTTTGTTTATTCGTTTGTTGCTCATTCAAAACAGCAGAACTTGGATGAAATTTTGTGTATAGGTAGAATATAACCTGTATTAAGACATAGAAACTTTTTGTCCCGACAAAGTTAATAGTTCCCGCGGGATATACAAATAAAACATATCCACGATAAAGCTATTCCAAGCAGGCGATGCCGCGGGCGGAAAGCTAGTACCTACTAAAATACGAAATAGAAATTAGACTGATAATGTTTTTGTATTTTTTTTAGACGACGCTGCCGCTCATGACTTAGATCATGCTACAAAAACAGCACCAGTGCTGAACTAGTTTATTTGCAATAAAGAAAGTGGAATCCCGGGTTGCGCTCCAATTACCGGGATATACGCGGCAATCCCAGTGACGTGTTGCCTAGTCCCGGGACTGGCAATTATACATATTGCGAGAATAGCCTTTCCAATTCGAATATTCTACGTGTAGCTATCCGATGAAACTATTCGTTTGTTTTTGTTGAATACTTTTGGGAACACTCATAAATGTAAGACGCGTATTTTGGAACTACCTATTTTTACGGAGACGTCCGCGACTTGTGTAATAGGTATATTTAGCTCATCAATGTCTCATGGCGAACATCGACTTACCATGACAAAAACCCAGCCAGTCACGGATACCCATATTCTTTCCATTCACAAATTGTAAGTCATAATAAATAAATACCTACGAGTTCTTATTTTGCTCCTAAGATAATCGTGTTCATTATTGACTTGGCAGATTACTACTTATACAAATGATGTTATGATCCAGATTTATCATTAGATCATTTTAATAGATTGGATCTTTGATAATAATATTGATAAAATTACATAAAATAAATTTTGCCTTGCCCTATATCTTAGTTCTCGTATTTCTTTGATGGTTTAAGACTATGTAATGGCATACTTTATATATAAAACTGGTTTCTATTGATTTACATTGTAGGTACAAAAATCGTTGTATAAATTGTATAGAGAATATCAATTTCCTATCATCGTCGAATTCCTTAGCAATTTCGATTGTCATTTATTTCTACGCAGCGGATGTGGAACACGCGCGTTTCTTAACCCCCAAACGCCGATGTAGGGACGAACGGGTCCGGGACTGCGCCCACGGGACGCATACACTAGTTTTTCCAAGCATATCTTATTGCTCTTTTGTTGATTCCAAGGGTCGTTAGTTTCATCGCTCGGGGTCATGGGTTTGAGACCGAATAAAACGGGACACTCATGTTGCTCTGAAGAGAAAGATGTGTATGTTGAAGTAGTCACGTATTTTGGTAGTATTATTAGATTTTAACAGTACTTATAATAGAAGTAGTGTTTACGAGTATACTTTTCAAAAGAAAGAATAAAATTCTAGCTATTACATTTTTTGAAATGTATTTTCTTTGTTTTGTCAGAAGATTAGAATTTAGTTACATATGTATAATATTCACTGATCCGAATAAGTCTTAATTTAATGCATTTCAGTTTAATCTACTCTAATAATTTATAGACTAATGTTAGAAATAATTTGTATTATCCATTACGGTCCTAAATCAAATTAAGCCTGTTACTTAACACCATCGCATCTGAGCCCGGGAATCTCGAAAGGATTAAAACATGCAAATCAAACAAGCGCCATTCCCGAAATAGAGACAGTCCCTACGAACTACAACCCCCCTTGTCTTATTTATTCATCCGAGTAGGAGAAAAAGTTGTTTTGTTTACTTACTCCCCTATGTCGGTGAGGGGGAGGTCAAAAATACGCTCCGGTAGCAAGTTTGTCGATTTGTATAAAGAGGAGATATTTTTGCTTGTTTTCATACAGTAAATCTAAAAGAATAGCATTATACATATGTATGATTCTGGCTAAGATTTGTATGTATATATAATCAGAGGTCTGCAAACTAAATATAATAAAAAGGATATCGCAGACGAATAATCCTGCCGACTTACATATCTATTTTTAATGAATACACATTATAATTTCTCAATTATTTTATGAAATTGATATCTGAAATGAGCAATAATAATTTTTTGTCTTCAGTAGAATGGTATGTTCTAAATACAATCGTTTTATTATTCTCCCAAAGTAGGTATCCAAAATCCAGGATACCTAGCTAAAACCTGCGGTATCTTCCCACCTTCTACAAAGCCGTCTCCGTCGCGACGTTACATACCCAGTTCTATCTTATATGACTGTGGTTCTCAACCTATACTTTAATGAAAATATTTTCAAAGTTTTATTATCCAAAAATTAAAATGGCATACCTAGTGAGGTTTTTAGGAAACATTGAGACAACTTGCATGCCTCAAATTTATTCTGAGGCATGTGTGAGTGTAAAGCCTATAGGGTAACCATAAAGACTGATGACAATAATTAACTTTTTGCCACCCACCAACAGAAAACCGTTAAAGAAGTATGAATGTTGATTGAGTGAGAAATTGTAAAAACCAAGAAAAGCTCCACATTATTTTGAAGTGGTTTCACGTAACTATGTAAAAATGTTTAATGCTCTTTCACAAACATATGATTTTTGCATATACGATAAGCAATATAAATCTACATTTATAGATTATATCCAAAGCAATTGCTTAACAAAGTTATAAAAATAATGAGTGAAAATAGTTGTCAAAAAATAACCAGGGGTTGGACTCTCACTTTACCAAGGGGCTAGATGTCTCCGTACCACCTATATTTCTGCTAAACATTTAAGCCGGCGCAATTTTAGAAGCTAGATAAGCTCAAATGCTTTGGGAACCATAGTCTTTTGTTATTCCACCCCAGCGGTACCCTTTTTAAGGGGATTTCTTTATGTTGTGAGAGCTCATTCATAGCGTCCATCAAGACGATTCCGTGAGTCGTTACGGTCGTAGCAAATGTACCGAAATCATCGCTTCACTGCCGAATGCCGGTCGGAGCGGTGTATGGACATATTGTACCTACGGAACTCTGGGTATTGTAATAAGTAGACGTTTGATTCAATTTGGACTATCTGCGAGCATTTGCAGCAGTCTCATTTTTCCCGCTTAGAATCTGTTTCTTTGTTGCATTGAAATCCTGTAGTTGTATTCAAATAAACACAAATACAGAAAAATAAAACACAGAAATCCTTTTCCTTGCAATATGAAGAAGTCTGCGTTTTTGAAATTAATTTAATTCCCCTAGCATGTAATACTGCTTGCCTATTGTAAAAAACTTACATGTTAATCAAATTTTAATGTTTATCTTATCATTAGCAAAACGGTTATATTCAATAATTAATAAATATACTCAATAATTAACGAAGGTAATTTAACACATTGTATTACCTTTATGGGTCTAAAATTAACACACAAATGTGCGAAATATCAATATCAAAATGTGCTAAGTCCCAACCGAGGTTGTGGACATTTTGCGGCGAGAAATTTTGTTTTAATAAAGGCCCTATTGCAACCACCGCAGCCGTCGCTTTGATATTACAGACGAGGAACACCCACTAATGTTCCCTTTTCATATTACGCTGAAGCATTATTATGTGCTTAGAGTTGACAATCTCTGTCTTATACTTTCTTTGTGGAATGAGATTTTTTGTCTTTGAAAATTAAATTATTAATGAAGATATAACTCAACTTTGTAAATACAAGATGTGCATTGTACTGTTCAAATTATATTAATATTATGGCATAATTCCAGCTGATGCTAAATCATTATTTTATACTTTATTGGTTCAATTATTTTCTGGAATATTTAAGTAACATCGGTAGTTACATATTATGTAAATAGACAAAACTAAGAAAACTTTAACTGTTGGATGAAGCAAACGTACAACCCTAAGAATGAGGCAAACAAACAAAATAATATACTGCAGGCCCAGGTCAAAATGACCACTACTGTACTCCGACCGTCGGCAATTAAGATTGGCGACTCCCTATGCAGTTAATCCGAAAATACGTGCCTCGGGTGTTTATTGAGTGCCGTCGGCAGTTGCGGGTTAGTTTGTTTTGGGAAAAGGAATGTACTTGTACTTAGTTTTAAAGTTTCTTGTATACACCGTTTTCGTGCATATAAGGTCTATTCTACCTAGTTATTTTTGTATTTGCCCTTCAAATAACTCAATAATTAAAAAAAAAACTAGAATATGTAGTGCCCAACTAAACGACTGAACGAAAAAATAAATTTAGGTCATTACGAGTATTTTCAGTAGTAGTAAATTTGTTTAAGTTACATAAAGACAATTATTGTGTGTCTTTATGATTCTGGGATATCCTGGAAGACATATCGGCCATTAGTAATATACTGGATGAGTTTTACCTTATGGTAAAAAAATAGGGAATATTAGGCAAGTGAAATAGAAGGTAAACATAAAGATAAATTTATTAACATCAAACTTAAGAGTTCACATAAAAAGGAGAAACCTGAGTAATTCCGTAGATTTTCACGCTCTACGTTAGGTTAACCTGTGTTGTAGGTACATGGCTTCACCTCGGATTACATCAACATTAGAATCTAGGTAAAAAAAAAAGTTATAATAAGTTGTTAATTGTTATTAACCTTAATAATTTTCTATATTTACTTACTTAGGTATTGGCTTAGGTAGTTTAATTTTTTTTCTCCAAAACCATAAAATATAATAAGCGTTGTGGCATTTGACGGTCGCGCATGTAGCCTATGTTCCACATAATTACATCATTAAAATAAATAAATTAATAAACTTGGAGAAAATATGAGTTCCAATTAAAATTAGCATGATAGGAATGATAGGATAGGTCCTATTTTTTCCTTACGGTAAAAAACTCATCCGGTATATGCCATGTAAGTTCGGTGGTATTTGTTATTAAAATCTAACAAACGTAAAAACCTTATAAAAAGTTAACAAGTGGATCTTAGTGGAAATCATGAGTACCTAATAAGGGGCATAGAGTGGAGGCTCCAGTCCGGCACGTCGGCTTTATGGACCGTTAGTGCTACTGAAATCAATAAAAGTACCGGAATGTACCGCACATGCGCATTGGAGACACCCGTTTACACTGACTCAGCTACATTCATTTTATAGCCACTTGTATTTGTGTCTATGGCCACTTTGTAGTCTTTACTGTTGACGAAGTAAAAAAGACGGGAAAATTAATTGGCGAGGGTCGTAAATACCATCAGTGGTAAAACAGGGTTAACATTATGGCAGTTTATCAACACTAAATAAATGTAGCTGTCTGTCTGTTCTTCACTTGTTCATGACTAAACCCTTGAACCAATCGTAATTTGGCAGAGAGCAGCCCGGGACCTGAAGAAGGATATAGACAAGATAAGACAAGATACAAAACATAAGACAGATAAGTTGAGTTGGCATTCTTATGTCAACTAAACTTATCTATCTTATATGCTTGGAATTAATTACTTTATCAAGGGCACCTGCCCGTGATAAGTAATTCCAAGCATTCCATTGTATCCAAAAAAAATCTCAAATTAAATATTATGATAACCTAATAGTAACTAACTCTACATGTAATATTATATGTACTTCCAAAAGCTGAATTCAATTCTACCACAAATTATTTCTCTAAAAGACACGTGCATACTTCAATGCACCCGAGACATTATTTGACATTATCTCTGTTAGAAGCAGCATTTAACTTTACCGGACTCTACACAGACTTAACTTTACAACTCTATCACCTAAACTTTGACTGTATTTATTTGAGAAATGAATTTTTCCGAACGCAAAATATAGTTATAACTTTGTTTTGTGAAATGATTTGGAGAATCTTCTTATTTATTACACGGATAGAATGAGCGGTAAATAAGAATAGATGGGGCTTCAAGCTGTGACTAATGCTCTCGGCTTTATACAAACTTGTATAACTAAACATTACTTTTAATTTATAATGGGATGAAGACGTTTTTAACTCCGCCTACGAAGCCGGTTTAATTAGGTGTCTAAATAAAAATGTCAGTGTTCCAAGTTAGAGATTAAGTTATTTATAGAGTCTATTCTAAATTGTTTAATCGATACTATTGGTTGATTAAGATTGTAATCTTTATTTTTATTCAGATTTTCCTGGCAGTTAATTCCAAAGAAACTTGGAATTAATCGACTAATTGTTATTTAATGTTAGAAACAATAATAAACAACGCACTTAAAGTAACTAACTGTTTGAATTGCTGTAGAAGTATAATTGTTTTTCATAAATAGGAACCCACAGATAATGTTATTTGTCCACAAAATAAATATTAATAATATTTACGGTGGCGACGTTTACGATGTTTTTATGAACGCCTTATATCCATCAAATAACTTTTTTATGAAATCACTACTCGTTTAACAATTTTCCGACCATCAGCATCAGTGACAAAGCCTGATATAGCGTTTAACGACAAGACAATTAATTAAAAAGGCATAAACGCCACTTTTATATACCGAGAGCCTATAAAGACTAACTTTTATGCGCCGTAAACGCGATTGTCTGACCCTGACGACGTCGATACTGCAGCCTTTAGGAGGGTACAAAACGGATGTGCTAACAAAAGGATCTGAACATGTAAAATGACGAAAATGATAAGATAATTTTGGGCCTTTTTGAGGTTGTTTATTGTATAATTTTTTTGGTTGCTTTTGACAGAAGAAATTACAAGAATATAATGACTTTTTGAGTTATAACAAAGAGTTTCAGATATTTGAAATAGTTACAGAGTTATTATTATGTTGTAGGTATGATTAGCGAACCCAAGTACAATTCATCATCATTAATATCATCCACAGGATGTTCATGGCTGAACATAGGTCTCCATCACAGATTTTCAGACTGGTCGGTTGGAAGCGGCCTATATTCAGCGACTTCCCCGCTACCTACATTAGATCATCCGTCGATCTTGTGGGTGAACGAGCCACGCCGGGCTTCGCTTGCTATCGTGTCTCTCCGCTCTAGAACTTTAATGCCCCAACAGCCATCAGTTCTTCGAGCTGCCTTGCCCATTGCCACTTCAGCGTACTATAGTCCGCTGGGTAATGTTGATGACCATCGTTCTTCTTCTTGTGTGATCTTGAGCTTTCTTATGATGCCCACAGCTAATGACCAGGTTCCAGTGTCATACATTGATCATCATCATTGAGAATCATCTCTCGTAACATACATTGATTATACACTTTAGAAGTGAAATTATTAAGGTATAATAATGACTCCAAAATCACTATCAACTAATAAACCCCACTCCATTGTCGAACACGACCTTCTGAATCCTTGGACTATCATATCGATTGTCCAAAACATAATAGTAAATCACACGAACCCAGAGAAGGAGCGCAAACAGCTCATAAAAGCCATTCCGATCAAAGGCTAGATGTCTCAGGAGACGAATAAAAGAGATTTATTCGACTCTCCCAATGGAAACTTTGGAATGAAAATTGTTAGATTTTTTAAATAAACCATTAGAGAAAAAGTTCCGGGCCATTTGAGGCGGTTTATTGTGCCACTATCGGGCGCCATTGTTGACTGCAGCGTGGCCTTTGGTACAAAGATACAGAGAATATAATAATGCTTTCATGCAAACCCACCTCGAGCGATGTTAATGTCGTATTTAATTGATCACCACGCCATGTAAGGTGTCATTTTAAGTTATACTTACTATTAACCTAAACTATAATTTATTTAACTTTACTGTTTATTAAAATAGTTCGTAGGAGGTTTGCTCCATTAGCTCGAACATAACATTATTTTGATTTTATTGCAAAGAAAAAAAAACAAAACAGGAAGAAATTATAAACAAAACTGAACTATATAGTTCAGAACTTAGTCTGAGAACGATCAAGGAGTATTAGATAAGTATGTAGGTACTAGCAATACATCGAAGTATTGCCGCACGACAACCGACGCAGGTGTCGAGGTCTTACGACAAGGCTTAGGAAGATTCTCGAGATGCAATAGGAGTATTCTACGACATGTCCAAGGCATTTTTAATTGTGTTCATCATGACATCTTAATCAGGCAATTACGTCATTATGGTGTAACAGGCCATGCTATTGACCTTCTGAATTCTTATATGAGTGACAGAGAGTTGAGAGTCTTAATATCAGTGGCAACACATCGTCTGCTGTCGTGTCAACATGCTGGACATCGCCAAGCGGTTTATGTCTTCATACATTCTTATCACTTGTGTATTTCACTATTTTTCCTAAACAGTTGCAAATTCTCTCTCACATGCATTAAGTTTTCGTAAATATATTGCGATGCCAAATTATATATTGATTTCCTGAAAATTATGCCCCAAAGATACTCGGGAGCCTAACTTGTAGATCGCAAGAACAGCTCGCTTCTGCAGAACATAAATACAAGTTATGTCCGCGGTATTTCCCCATAACAGAATGCCATAAGTCATTATACTATGAAAATAGCTGAAGTAAACCACGCTCGCTGGGTGGACCCCATTGTAGTCCTCTATCTAACATAATACCTGGAAACAGAGTATTGTCCACAAGCTCCAACTCCTCCGTTTTTTATTAAAATAGTACCAGCTACCTATTTCTCATTAGGGTGGTGAAAATTATATGCATTAGGGTTTTTTTTTCATTAAGAAGTAGGTTATTTGACGTTCAACCACCTTAGAGATAGCACTATTCACGCCGTCAAGAGCTTTCTGTCATCTCCTAACTTTGAAGAGCAAGAAGTCATCAGCAAATATTGTTTTCTCATAGTTTCCGTTTATACAACTAGGTAGAACATTAATATAGACACGAAATAGAAATGGCCCGAGAATTGAGCCCTGTTTCCACCTATGTAAACTGGAGACCCTGACGATTCTTACCATTGACATCAACCCTTTGAACTCGATTACATAAGTACGATTCCAAAAGGTCGAGAGCACGGCCCATAATGCTATAATTTCCTGACCAGACCATCATGATGAACGCAATCAAAAGCCTTGGACAGATCACCGAAGATACCCATCGCATCCTGCGAATCTTCTCAAGCTTCAAGGCATCGGTTGTTGAGCGACCCCGTGTGAATCTAAATTACTTTGAAGTTATTAAATTATTAGTATTGAAGTGAGACAACAACTGATTTAAAATTACTTTTTCAAAAACTTTACTAATACTTACTTCAATATAGTCATAACATACCTACCTACTTCTAATTAAAGTCAACCCCACCTGAAACTATCAAATTAGTTAGGATAATCACAGATAGTACATAACATGCTAACAACATTACATACTTATATAAAATGGTGGTAGCTGGCCAGGCGGACATAAACAATAACTACCACCAACCGAACTACTAATCATAATACTTTGTTGGGTATCAAACCAGCGACCTCCGTTTTGTAATCTGAGCTATGGAGGCGTCTTAAAACTTTGAAGCCAAATGAAAAGCTAGCACAAATTCATAAAATAATTGTAAATTTATGGGTGGACATATCTAGTTCCTATTTCAGCATTTTTAGCGCAATGTCCGTGACTCGGTAGAGATTTGCCTCGAATTATGTTTGTTTGAAATTGTGTGTTTGTGACCATTAGTTTTTATGTCCCGCCGCATCCTTTGATAGCCCACTGTGATAAGACCTTTATCAAAAATATTACTCTTCGGCAAACACAAATTTCCTCTTTTATTTTTTAATTACGTAAAATAAGCACTTAAACACGTTTAATAATGGGGTTATGTATGCAAATGTATTAAAATTAATATCATTACGAAATAAACTGTATTAGATTTTACACATGGATAATATTTTTTATTTTTATTAATGGTCATTATGATTTCATAATTGTGTGAGAAGTTGTATTCTAGACCATATTTTATAATTCTTCGTGACGTAATTATTACCTTTTTCCCTTAACTCGTAATGTAACCGAGTATACGCTTGAGTTATTTGCTGAATATGTGCAGGCATATTTACTAGTCTATTACAGTTGTATTATATTATACATTAAATCTTTTCCAAAAGAAATCTTTAGGTGTTATCAAACCTTTACATTGTCCACATTCTCAAATAAACGTTCTTTTTCGAATCAACCAGATTTATTCCCGGAGGGTAGTCGTACGTATTTATTTGTGGAAGCTGTACGTCAGGACCCCAGGGGGCTCCCCGGGGGTGCGGGGAAAAATGGCAAACACGGGAAACGGATCTGGCGAACTTTCCCGCCGAACCGGCAAAAGGGAGATCGGGTATCCGGTACTTTAGGTTGACTATGCGATTTAAATTAACTTGGACTGGTAACACAACCGTTATTATTATTCAATTCGTAGGTACTCGCAGTTCTTTCTTTATCTATTTGTTTGAAATGGATTTAGAAAATCAGACTTAATATTTTAATTTATATTCGTAACAGGTCATGTTCACATTCGCGATAAAAAAAAAAACTTTATATCTGAAGATGATTTTTAACAAACCCAGATGTTGATCGGATCTTAAACCAAAGAATTACACAAAAAAGTGTTAACTGATAAAAAATACAAGTGCTTTCTTTTCAAATACGTAATGTAATATAGCCCTAAATGTAAACTTTATACCCCGAGCCGTTTAATGTATATGAACATACTAATAATATTTTGTGACATATTATCCCATCGATTTCTAATCAATCATGATTCTAGTGTAGTACTATATAACTTCATTATATTTCGGTTAAAATATAACGTCAAGTATTTCTATTACTTATACTTATTCTAATTCATTCATTCATCATCATATCATCCTGAGCGACGAGTTGGAAGCCTACCACCTATTGCAATTACTTATTATTAAGTAAGGTATTTTTTTCTAAGGTTAATAAAAATGAAATCGATCGACTTTTGTTTGCATTTATTGCCTTTAAATATGAGAAATTAAAGTGTTAGTTTAGAATATGTTTGTATCTAACTAATATTATAAATGCAAAAGTTTCGATGTTTTTTGTTTGTTGGATTGTTGCTCAATCACGGCGAAACGGATTTGGGTGCAATTTGGTATATAGGTAGAATATACCCTGGATTAGGACATAGGATATTTTTTATCCCGATAAAGTAAGTAGTTCCTGCTGGATAAATAAATTTCCGCGATAAAGTTATTCCACGCAGTTGAAGCCGCGGGTGGAAAGCTAAGTATTCTATAAAATTTTAAGGGACAATATTGATAGATTTCAATGTGCAAATGATGACCACGCTTTCACTGTATACTTGTTTCAGCTTATTAAATATAAAACAATGATAATACTGGGAACAACATTTGTAAAATAAGTTTTTCCCTGAAGTATGGTCATCCTACAAGTCTCTTTCTCCTGATATATTTATATGCATTAATACCATTTTATGGCAGTGAGATAAGCATAAATCTGGAAGTAGGCGGACCACGATGTATCTACATCCCACTTTATTGTTATTCTGTTGAATTTATTTATGAACGACCAAATTGTCTGAGTAAACGTAAAAAGATAAACATTGCTCTATGATGTGTTTTATGTTAATATGATTCTAGAATTCAATATTTACGAAATATTTTAACACACTGTGATTGTTATTTGTATTATTCGCAAGTGAATGTAATTACTTAAATTATATTTTGGGATTTTATACAAAACAATCTTAAGAAATCACGAGAGTTTCCTGTAGCAAGGTTTACCTGTAAGTGTTATATATAAGTTAGTAAGTACTAAATAATTAAAACTACACATGTATGAATTTCATCATTTATATTTTTTGATGAAGCAAAACATCAACAAGTTATCTCAGAATACTAATTCTTCTCAATCAGCACTAGACTCTGGTAGTGGACCGTGGTCTCCACTCCATTTGAGAGTAAGATACGTTTGAAAATTTACGATAGATAGGTACCTAAAGAAAAAAAATATGTTATAAAAGCAAAGGATGTATCTTTGCCGCAGCAAATAAATAAAAAAATCTATAAAATTAATATAACAAGCCCTAAAACCTATAAAACACATGCTTGCCGGGATGTTTTAAACATTTATTGAAGATATAAGAAAAGCAATTTTGATGGTGAAATGCTACACCGGAACGTTTTTGGTACATTACATTTTGAAGAGTTCGCAGATAAGGTTGCTCTATTATAATATTACGTCATGGATGTACGGAATCGTAGACAATGACGAAAAGGGTTGAAGTTCAATTACATGGATACTCAGTTGTACAAGTTCCAGATCAGTATGTTACTTATATTTACTGCATACATGAAATGAAATGAGATAATTAAAACAGAAAAGAACAAAACAATGAAAATTAAATAAACTGCTAGTATAAACCAGAAGAAGAAGAGGTCTGTACCCAGCACTGGGTGGATGTAGAGTGATATTGATAACGAAGAGTGATAACAGTTGGTATTTTAAAAACTGTTATTTGTATTTCGGACACAAAAAAATTAGACAAACAGTTATTTAGCTTCATTACAAGCGAAACTATTTGAATTACAACATAAAATTTTTCGTAACTTGCGCATGATAAGCCGTTAAAATATTGCTCGAAAATGTGGAGCACTTTTCTTTACTAACCAAATTTTCTTACGCAACATAGCAATGGCAAAGGGAGGCAAAGTAAAATATGAATTCAGCGTGTCTCGGCACTTCCGCGCACACGCTACTTGTTTATCCTTTTAAGGGAGAGTTCTCATTTCAGACAACTGCTATGATTGCTATATAATCGCCATTTTTACAAGACCCGCCCCACCTTTTAACTCTTTCACTGAAAGTAGGCCAAGGAAAGGTCAAGTTACACTGGATTAATCGTTAAGCATTTTCGTAATAACATCTCACGAACGAACGCAGATTTTCGGCAACTGATTATGGGTCCTAATACGTTTTGGTATGTTAGTTTTGCTGTATACACCAGTTGTTTTATAGCATGTTAGTACTAAAGCGAATTCTTAGTAATTCTATTTCCATTATTATGCTAGCTGGAATAACGTCTTGAGCCTTTGTGTTAACAATATTTGGGTACATTTCTAATCTTTAACCTATATTCAAGTACCAAGTAATATACTTTATTTTACTTTGTTTACATTATGGTTTAAATTAGCCCCTTAATTTCAAATAAGGGGTTCCGGTGGAAAGCAATTAATTGATTCTTCAGACAGAATCTTATAGAAAAATTCTACTTCTATGTAAACATTTAGTTTAAAATTTATTTATGTATGAATGTTTTTGGGGAATCTTCAGTCATCATCATCAATCTCAGCCGACATCCTTCCACTGCTCGGTATAGGCATCTTATCAATTACGCCTATTGTCATAGTCCTGTGTCACTCGTACACCAAGAATAAACCTAAGAATATATCGTCAATTTTTTTCTAAAACTGTTAGTGACAAATTATTTACTTTATATAGGATAGTTTCAATAACAGAATGTTTTCGAAGAAGGGACACAAAATGTATCCAGTAAATTAAAATATTTACATAATAACATAGCAAGGTGCTTTATGAGAATGTTTTGTGTGTTTTGGCAGACACTCAAGTATTTTTGGCTCACTGATATGACTTCATGAATGCATTCGCCATTGCCCTAGCCATTTTATTATGAATATTATGTATGACGTTATTAAAAGCTATATAAAAATCTTTGTTTTATATTTCATTGTTTAGGCATAAATATAATTTTGTATTTTATATATTTCCAGGTGGAAGCAGAGATATTACATCTATTGATATCACAAGAAAAAAAAAGAAATAACGCTAACAAAATTGAAAACAAGCCATTGTTATGTTATACGAAGGTTCCACGAGAAAAAGGCAATCTACATGGAGGGTTCGCACCGGACGCCTTGAGATGAGGAAATAAGAATTCATCCTTTCTCGCCCCGGGAGGGAAGGGGGCGAGAGGGGGCCAAGACGGACGACGCCATTCCAAAAACCCATTATACGAGCTCTGGAGCTGTTTTCTATCTCGGAAAGGAACCCGCGCCAGCCCTCCCCTCCCACTTCGCCTCACCGCACCCCCATCTTCGGGGATTCTCAACTTTGTTTATGAAAATTACCCATTAAAGTGGCTATGAAAGTAACGCTTTTGCCACTCCCGAAATTAATAAGGAAATTGATATAGATTATTTTTCGCGGTATTTTCGTTAGCGCTTTATCGAAATACGATGGTAATTTTAATTAAAATTCTTGTAATATCAGTTTTAGGGAATTTGGAAAAGTTTTGAAATGTAAAATTAATTTCGTTAGTTTTAGGAATGCCTCTTTAGAATAATTAAGACAGTTTATGATAATTAACATCTCTGCGCGAACTTCACAAATTGTTAGCTTTGTTAAAGTTGGTGAACGAAGTCACGTAGTCGAATTTAATGTAAATAACTGTAGCTTTCTACTAGTGTGAATATTGTTGGTAGTTGTGATTTTATTAATTATAATAAAAGATTTGGTGCTCAATGAGGCGTACGTATAGTGGACTGCAAGTCAAGAGTAACATAGTTTTTTTTTGTTTTTATGCACAATGAAATGGTACTTGACCTCAATCACACCTGATGTTTAGTGAAGATGAGGTCGAAGGAGGAAGCGTACTGACCCGGAAATGCCAACACATTTGATGGACTGGCTAACTTATCTCTGACAACCGGAACACAACAATGATATTAACTTTGCTGCTTGGCGGCAGATTTATATAAGATGGTGGTAGCTAGCCAGGCGGACATGTAAAATGCCCTACCACCAACCAAACCGAGTACTTTAACATGTACCCCGCTGGGGATCGAACCCGCGACCTCCGAATCGTAAACCCAATGTTGTTTACATTGAGCCACGGAGGCGGTTATATATTGTTATTGCACTATGTCAAGGTATTAATTCCATTGAAGTTGTTAGGTCAAGAGATTTATATTTATCAGAGAGCCGTGGCTGATATAATAATGAGAACGATGAAGTTGTTACATTTGAGATACAAGCTACCATATAGGTGGTGAAGTTAATAGCGTTGTTATATGCCAGGTCTGTAACAAGATGGCCAAATTTTACCTTATAAATAATGTTTCTATCGTCATTTAAATCATCATCATCATTCCCAACTACTATCCACCCACCGCTGGGTACAAGCCTCTTCTCTAATACGCCAATTCTCACTCAAAATAATCATCATCAAGGTAAGGTACTTGGTATGTACCCACTAGCTAATTAATTTAAAAGAAAAGTAATTGAGAAAATTTTAATTTCTAATTCTCAGTTCCTTGCCTTCCTAAGATTACTCCAACTGATTTATGTGGTACTCAACTCTCACCCCAACTAGATTTACAACGCCATAAGAAATTAAATTAAAAAACGAAATTATTACACTTGAGCCAAAATTTAAATACGCATTACCCTCTCCCTTCTTTATTGAGAAGCGCTTTCTTCGAGCTTATTTCCATCTCTACTCATCCTATTTTAGGGTTTATATGTTGGAAAGGGATAAAAGAGACTCGTGGTTGCTTCTTGTAGCTCAATATAAAGAAAGATTATCCCAAGCCCCTAAGGAAGTTTGAAATTGCTATTGTAGCGAAAAGGATTATATGTTAGTGCTACGTCGCGTCTCGTAGCGGGTCTACAGTCTACGTCACAGTAGGGGAAGGATTCTTATCTTTATTTATAATATTGAAGGTTCACAGAGCAGTATTGTTTTTGTCGCTATTATTATAAAGAATATTACAGCTTTAATAGTTACAGATGAATATTCTCTATATTTTCTAGACTATTGATAGATGTTTACATTATTTTAAATGAACTTATCTTTAAATTAGACCCTAAAATATCATCGTCATCATCATATCAGCCATAGGATGTCCACTGCTGAATATAGGTATCCCCAGTGGATTTCCTGTTTGGAAGCGAAGTGCATCCAGCGATTTTTCATGACTTTTTATCTTGTCATCAGGATATCTTGTGGGTCAATATTCGTCGCTGTGTTCACCAGTGCATAGTACGCGCAAAGTACGAATATATTTAACATATATAATAAATTTTCAAATTTAGGAAATCCTTGACAACTTTGATGGGATAAATTCTTATATTTGTCCAGGTAGATTAGACCAAAAGGTAGTGTTAAAAGCTAACCGAAACTTCGAACCGGCTTAATCGATTTCTATCAAACATAGCTAAAAATGTATATCCCCCGTTTACGTTTAATATAAATCTCGATGGACTACGATATCATCGAAATACATGCAAACACTGTAATTTAAAACTATGAAGTCCATGGAAACGACTTAACCGATTTCGTCAAATATGGCTAAGATCCTGTCCGCTCGTTTAGCTTTTCATATAAATTTGGCCCACGGATTACTGAGAAACGTCCGGACAAAGACTGGTCATACACACCCAATGGCGTCAAACAGATAACATCTATCATTTTTCTTCTGGGTTTATAAAACAATAAACAATTGCATCGCAGTAAATTTATTAAATGTGAATATATGGAATTAAAATGATATTACGAAAGAAAACGTAGTTTTCAATCATTTGTTTTTTTTTAGCTAAGTAACACAATGAGCGTTGGTGGCTCAGCGGTTAAGATGTGATCCCCGAATTTGGGAGGTCCGGGTTCGATTCCCAGGCAGGCCATGTACCAATGAGTTTTTAAATTTAATTTATTTACTTATATGCATTTATTCGATGCTCTTAAGCGGTGAAGGTGAGCATCATGAGCAAACCTGCATACCATAGAGTAATAAAAATTCTAAGGCATGTGAAGTCCCAAACCCGCATTGGGCCAGCGTGGTGACCCATACTCCGTCATTATACGAGGGAAGGCCAAAATCTCTGCAGTGGGATGTTTACGGGCTGATAATGATGAACACCTTAAATCATATCGGCCCAAATTAAAAAACATATGGTTTACAAAGCTGTAGTAGGTACAACTGTGGCCGATTATACCTAGTTATTTACCGAGTAAGTACACCTACGAATGAAAATTAAGCCTAAAATATACACTCTTCTATCGCAACAAAAAGCAGACAGCAGCGTGGAGCCGGATATTAATCCAGTTGAATCCGGTTAAATCCGGATAAATACGGCCGGATCTAGTGAGAGCCGGTGTGGTGCGGACGATACGCTCCCAGCCTCACTGCAGCGCTATACACTGTTTTAAATTCTGATAAAGTTTACGTGTATTCATTTAGCGGTGGTATTTAGTATGAGTTTATAAGGCAGTATTTAGTATAAGTTTATAAGTATCGTGAAAGATTCTATAATAATCTTGAGAAGAAAATCTGTCCGCACGCACCTGGTTTATTTCGGTCCGTGTACGTTCATTAGGGAGGTTCTTGCCGTGCTATGGTTGTTTATTGGCAGATATATTGTTATAATAAGTTATGTATAAACCTATAATATTTTTTATTATTTAGATTTATACAAAATAATATCAAATATAAACTATAGATTATGATTCTTGTCCTCGGCAAGAATGCATTTTTTTTTTTTTACAATCTCACCTGATGGAAAGTGACGATGTGGTCGGAGATGAAGCACGCGATCTCAGTAAATGCCTATTCACTCTGCTCTTAAAGATCCCAAGGTTGTAGGATTCAGGAAAGACTGACGCCGGAAGGGAGTTCCATGCCTTGGCTGTTCGGATGATGAATGAAGAATCGAACTTCTTAGTGCGAATGTTCGGTATATTAACTATATACGGGTGGAATCCCTCCCCACGCCTAGTGGTCCGAAGATGGAAAGGTGACGGTGGAATAAGATTATGTAATTCCAACGCACACTCTCCAAAATGTATCCTGTAAAAAACTGAGAGACAGGCGACTTTGAGACGGTGTTCAAGGCTCTGCAATTTAGCAGTCATCGAACTATCACCTATAAGTCTCATGGCACGTCGTTCCACAGAATCGAGTGCAGCTAGTTGGTACTTGGCTGAACCATCCCAGAGGTGACAGCAATATTCCATGCACGAGCGGACCTGAGCTTGGTAAAGCACCAAAAATTGTTTTGGTGTGAAATATCGCCTGACCTTAAGGAGAATGCCAAGCTTCTTAGCCGCTGTTTTTGCGTTCGATTCTATGGAGCGCCCAAAATTTAGGTTGGAGGTTACCTCCATGCCCAAAAGATTGAGGTGGTCGGAGATTGGTACGGATACATCCCGGAAAGTCGGAGTCAGGTCGAATGGACTCCGTTTGCTGGTGAACAGACACGCCTGTGTTTTGGTGGCATTGAATTTGACTAGATTGGCGTCGCCCCAATCGGATACCGTGCATTGCTCGCATTCAAATTGCTTTTGGAAAAACACCTCATCTGAGGACATGCGTTGATAAGATTCTTGAAGGTCAGGTCTCAACCGCGGCCACAAGACAAATGAAGAAGAAAACTGACGAAAAGTATTTGAAAATTGTTATCAACTAAATGCAAATATTTTAAGACAAATATGTAAAATTGTAATTGTTTTTGAATGCAATAAAATAAAATAAAAAAATAAAAGATAGAAACATGATTGTGCCTAGATTTCTATAAACTCCCTCAGAACAGAAACGGATTTGTTTTGTCTGGGCAATATTGTGTTAAAGTTCAATCACTGACGTTATTTGAGCTACTCTCTAAGGCATTTGTTACTCCAATCACACACATACATAAATTGTAAAGAGCATTTAATAAAAATAACTTAAAAGGTAGGTACTAGGTACAGAACAACTAAAGCATTTGTGTGCTGCAGTAGGACAAATGGGTCACAGCTCAGTGTGTGAGATGGTTCAAAGAACAAAACACTGATTTTCAGCTATTACCCGAGGAGAATCATATAGGTAGAAGTGCAACATAAATAAAAAAAAACATTGCATGAATTAGTGTAGATGATAATATGAGAACAATATAGATATAAAGAATTTGTAAGTGTTGTGTGTAAAATATTGAGTTATAGAAATACATCAAATATAAATTATAGATTTTTTTTCAATTTACTTAAAGTAAGATATTAAGAAATTGTGACAATAATTGTGACTTTAATGTCTTACAGCAAGCGCCACCGCCTCATGATGTTGCTTTGGAATATTTAGCTTTTGGAAGTCAAGAAAAGGGAGTCGAAATATGATAAATCCATTACAATCGAGAAAGGAAACAACAATTTTGTGTATGTTCGATGGCGATAGCAGACCAACGAATTTAAGGCAGGTGAGAAGCGGATGCAAAATTATTACATTGAATTTCTCCCACCTCTACACGATCCCACTTAAGGAACAGGAAGACAGTCAATGCTGGTACACCACAATTGCCGAGTTTTCTCCAAATAATTCCGGAGAGACGACCGAGTTGTTGCAACATCTTGTAAAATGAAAATTTATTGATTCGTCTTATCTCGGAATATACAGAGCATCATCATCATCATATCAGCCGAAAGACGCCCACTGCTGGACAAAGGCCTCCCCCAAAGATACAGAGCATAATAAGAACATGATAAATTTACACATTTTGCACCATCACCATTAAACATTCAAAATTTTAAAGGCCCCTGTTCGCATATAATCCACCGTGCATAACGGGATCGAAAATTATACATAAATTGTAGAGACGGACTATTTGGACGATTAAACCCATTAACATGGCGCACGGGTCACTAAGGCCCCTGAGAGTGTCCCTGTCCAATCAACAAACCCTTTTATGCTAACACCGAAGTAGTATGACCTTCATCGTTCGTCATGCCAGCAAGGTTTTTCAAAAGGTACGCAGTTCTTTGTTTGCTGGTTGGTGTGTATCAGGATTCATGATAGGGCACCCCTACACGCCCCCGCTCTTGGATATACGGTAACGATCGCACCACAATACCCATAGACAATAAATACGGCGCGTACGCGGCTACATATGCCGGAGGCGCGTACAACCAGCCAGCAACAGTATTTGTATTGTTTATGCCACATTAAATTGTTAGAATGTTGCCCGGTTATTGCCGAAAGCGTATTTGGTTCGCGTATCGTTATTGTAACGTATATTCGTAGGCGTATATTTGTTTCTTGCTAGTTTTGCTATGTAGGTAAATAATAAAAGTTGATTGGTCAAATCGTAGACTAGCGACGTTTTGTTATATTCACTTCTACATACATACATAACGACACGACCTTTATCCCAAGAAGCGTAGTCAGAACAAACATTAAATTTCTAATCGTTGAAGCAACATGCAAGTCTGTAGATGTTTTTGGTGTGAAGTCCAAGTTCAAGTCCAGTTGCAATAGACACAGGAAGAGACAGGTTGGCTCTATTCTTTTCAGGCGATGAAAACGAAACGGCACTAACACTACGTTTCAATTATCCATTTTAAATGGGAAAAAATCTTGGCATTGTTTAAATTGTGATTGCTTTTAAAATACTTTTAAACAAGACATTACCACTGCCAAAACAATATATTTGCTTTATCATCCTACGTATAAATCTCAAGGACTTAGCAAGCTAAAAGCAAATGGTAATTAGCAGATTATGCGGTATCGCGTGACCATAGATTATAAATCTTGCTTTGTGCGTGGCTACACCTTTGAAATTACTTCATTAAAATGTTTCAAAGATTTATGTGCATGTGTATTAATAAATCGCATTGCCGGAAGTTTTGTAAACTTCTTCCTTACATTAAGTAAGATATTTTTCAGTTTCATAAAAGCTTTCCCGAGTTCCTCGAAAGTAACTATGCTTGGTATTCTACTTTATGCACATTACAAGGGTTCTCTTTAAGGTTATAGTTTAATATTTTACTATTTCATTAAACAAGAAGTACGACGACATAACCACAATGTCAACAATAACGAAACAAAGGCAACGATACCACGACAACCACACTGCGCCACCGACACCACGGCAAAGACACAACGGCAAACACACCACGTCAAAGACACCACCACAAAGATGCCACGGCTTAGATACCATAGTATAGATACCATGGCAAAGACACCACGACAAAAACACCACAGCAACGATACCATGATAAAGACACTACGATAAGGACGCCATTGCAAAGAAAGCATGACAATGATACCACAACAATGAGAACGATACAATGACAACGACACCACGACAACGATATCACGACAACGACATGAAACAAATATAGGATAATCTTTTTTAATTTTAGATTAGCCTAAAAACACAGTAAGTGGAACTATAGATATTTATTTAACCAATTTTGAAAATCAAATCAAATCAACTCAAAAATGGTTTATTTCGTAAGTTATAACAATAACATTTCAAATCGTCATGACATACAGTTATCGCTTATTCATTAGGCAGTCTCCCCAGAGAAGAACGAGGAAGAAACTCAAGGCTTGCTCCTTTTAAATAAGTCAATACAAATACAATTATTTAGTTAAATTTCTGATTCGACAAAGAAAAATAAGAATAAAATATACTGGATATTGCCGTCTTAGTTAGATTGGGTTCTGGTACCCAAGATAGGTTTCCCTGTACTGTGATCAACACTCGTCACATTTACCTCCCATCACTTAATTTACATCTATGGGTAGAAATGCACCACGTTTTGCAAAATATTGTATCAATGTAGGATACAAAAATATCACTTATTGAAAGTCAACGTGTTTTTTAAACTAGGTACGTCGCTCTACAAGGTCCTATGGTTAGGGAGAAGAAGCGACAAGAAACTCCGTAATAGCACAGCTTTTAAATAGGCTTCATCATTACAACTTAATTATATTACATATTACATAACAAAAGCAATTATAATATAAGCGTAGTTAACTCGACTTGGAATTCAGCTAACACCAGACCACCTTATCACCTAAATAATCATCAAGCTGACCCTTTTTACACAGAGTTTCTTTAATATTACATTCAAATATCTATCTCAATAGCTTTTATTTTATGTATCTTTCTACTGCAGTTTTTATAAAATTAGAGAAAATAACAGACCTCTATTTGGCAATAGACATATAACTAGGTATAGTCGTATTATTGTACCTACATAGCATACCATAATAAACATTTATGTAATGTATAAAATTATGCTTGTTGAAGTCAACGTTACCTCGAAAAGGAAGCAACCAACTTCGGAAGCCGTTGATATAGGGTATTTTGCATGGAGTGATAGCGAGAGGTAAGAGATGATGCGCTACAACTACCTTATTTCAATAACAATGTCTCTTTGCGAAGGGATCTTGGGTATGTCTCTATTAATGTACGTAAGTAGTAATAGACACGTTGAGACGTGACCGAGAGTATATGAACAATGTAATTTTGTTATTAATTCTTATCGATATAAGAATTAATAACAAAATTACATTGTTCCATTCCATTCCAAACGGAATTTGAAGTTAATAGTTTTTCTTCACTTGCTCCATTATAACGTAGGGCACCGAGAAGTACCTGTTTTGATGATCTATCAGTTAGATTTATCTTTATAAATTTCGTTTTAAAAATTTGCAAAAATGATTAATATAAATGCTATTTTCGTGCTGAAGAGTGGAGCCTGGTGAACCGTAATACAGGCATAACTAGTTCACGCACATTCCTCCGCAGTCAAGCTTGAATGACAGGGCGAAATGGTAATTATTCTGCATATATCTAATATATAAGTTTAAATGTGAAGAAAATAATGAAATACATTAATTATATTTTTTATCTTCTACTTGACACCTCCAGCCGTTTCTTTTTACTGGTCATCATGACACGAGTATTTGGTTACCAAAAAAAATAAAAAAAATTCATGGTAAAGTCTAAAAGTTTATTGTTATAAATCAGTCATACTATATTTAAAATGCTGCTCTGTATCTAGCAGTCGTATAGACCCACTTATGGCTCCACAGACCCGCCCTGCGTCATGTTACCAAACCCATAAAAATAAAGCATTATTCAACAAGCCATATAAACGTCAAAGGAAATACCTACTTGGAATAATTTTTCGCGGGAATACCTAAATGAGCATAATGCATAATATTGAACGGAATATGAAATTTATGGTAACAAGTTCGTAGGTTAACGAAAAAATCTTTTATTTTATGCGCATTTCAATTAAAATAACAGTTTAGCTCCAATACAAATGAAATATTGTGAATTGAAATGAAATCTTTGATTTTATTGTCTGTTCTATCGACAAGTTGCGTATGACAAGTTCCAAAAGTGATCAGGAAGACCTTGTCTAATGATATTATAAAGTTATTTAGGTATCCAGCTTTAACTAAAATCTAAATAATTTGTAGAGAATCAGATCTCCCGCGACGATTCTAAAATGTCAGTTATTATGTGCTGTAGGGACAAAATAGTTCCACCTCAGCATGGTGCTCCGCCCTCGGACGGATGGAGTGCTGGTATTCTGTTGGGACCAGTTTGGAACTAGTGACCTAGTAACGTGATGACGATGAATCAAATCTGCCGTTTCATTTACCTAATTGGTATCTTCGTGACTGGTCACAAATGGGAAAAACACTTTCCTATTTAATAGCCAGTTACCTACTCTTACTCTCATCTCACTTGCAATAGAATGCATATAGTTTTCATTTCATTCTGCATGTAAAATCTTGACGTTTCTCTGAATGTATACAGTTGAAATAACAATTTCATGTTTTTATAAACAGACAAGTAACGCCATCTGTTGGAGACTCCATGGAAATATAAAGATATTGTGTGCTAATCAATGGACATTTTATAGGAATATATGCATTTCATAGCAATTAAAATTCGATTACTTTGATATTGATGTTCTTTCTGTAATTTTGATTGTGTTAAATTAGTAAGTAGGTAGTTACAGCTCTTTTTACTGGTTTAAAATTATGGTATTAACTACTAGCACATACCACGTGGCTAGATAATAGTGGTTAATTAATATTCATAATATGTTATAGGTTACCACAACCAATATAAAATATATCTAAGTACCTACGTTGGAGTCCAAAACGTCATCATTTCGCGTCGTCCAGCGACCATGCATGAAACGACCAAAATGCTCGGTTAAGCATAACTATCAAAATATGAGTACATAGGTTATTGATGTACTATACAATATGTTCACCTACAAGGGGAAGAAAAAGCAAAGAATGTGTAAAATTTATATGCTCATAGATTACGTCATTGTATTTTTTGTAGCATTTTTGAGATTCTGATAGATTTTCTACCGATAATTGAAATTTTAAATTTGATCAGTTAAATAGGCACCTGCGTTTTATATTACATTAGTTTTTAGTTTTATATATTTATATTATATTATGATACCATTCTTTGAGAAGTAAATTAATTTCTCATAAAAAACCTGGTAAATATCTATTCAAGTTGATAATAATTTTATATTAAAATTCGTATTGTAATAGATATGGTAAGCGTGGGTGAGAATAAACCGATTTTCTATTAAAATAATATACACACGGAAGCAAATAAATGGGTCATGAATTCTACTATAAGTTTTTGAATTTCTGATTTGACAAAGTAGAAACTAAGTAGGGACAATAGAAATAATTTAATTTAGGTCTATAGAAATTTCTCGTAATTAGTTTATTTTTTTAAGAATAGTCTTAAAAAATAAACTAATTACGAGAAATTTCTATCATAGAATCGTGGATATTGTGATGGACGAAAACAAAAATGGCAGTGCCGCGTTCATAGAAAAATTGCTTCGAATTATATGGATTGTGAAATTACTTATATCTAATAGAGTTACTGTCAACAATCATTCATTATAAAGTTTTTATATGGCTTAAATACTATTTAAATTGTCCTTTTCTTTACCCTTGAGTACACATACATATATTTTAGTTGTTGCCAATAAATCTGAAAGTCCATCTAACGTGACAATCATTTTTAAACTTAGATTAGGAAAGTTTGTTACAATATTAGTTTCAGTCTCACTAAGAAAAACATACGATAACACATAGTAAATTTTAACAACACTTAGTAAAGCGAACTTAAAATGGCATCTATAGCTTCATACGTATGGGGTGGTCACTTGGGAAATTTAACAGCAACGTTCTATATTTGCATGGATGCTGACCCTTCTCATATCTCTGTTAATATTACCCTATTCGAATGGTATTTGCATCTAATTGTAATCCATTGTTGTGTCATGGGAATGGAGAGTGCGAATGATGGACCAAATGGGTCTACAATATAATAATATATGTAATATGTACCTACTGCATAAGAGGCTATTATTCAGCATTCATTTGTTGATTAGTTGATTTTGACAATGAAATATTATGGAAACATTCACAAAATTTATTTTTATTCAATTCAGGGATATATATGAATTCGAAAATTTTATGAAAATATAAAGGTTATCTCGTAGAAATCTCTTAATAGTGATAGTACCCACTGGTTGTAATTTGAAGCAATATTTATGAAGTACATTTTGGTGCAATAAAGTGCATTTGCTTGATTGCTTGAAAATTGTCCTCTATTTTCTAATATTTTTGTTTATTTAATGTTATTAACTCCTGTTATGGCTAATGTTGCTATCACTTTTTTTTGCACGCAAGTATAATTTGATATTTTATAAGTTTGTCCCACGAGCTGTGATATCATTGTTGCATTAACCTGCCAGCAAATTGCGTATCATTCATAAATCTTGTTAAGACTTTCCGATATTCCACAAATCAACGCATATTTAAAACACATAGCAAACTTTGTGAAGGCCTGCGTCCATCGAGACCGAGGCGAAAGGGCCAAAATGCGTAACTTCCGTTTTCCGCGGCATTGGGCACAATTTGAAATATTTTACTGCTGTTGTAACGACTTGATGGCGCTGCCGAGGGCCACTTATATATCTCTTTTATCTTTTGTTGGCCCTCTCCCCTTTTGCCCTCTGTGTTGGATAAAAGTTTCCAAAACGGAGGGACTTTTTTAGCTTCAAATTGTAGTGGAGTGGATCATGGGCAAGTTTATTTTACTGGTTTGATGTGCCATTTATAGCGAGAGATTCATGATTCGAATTCAGTTTCTTTTGTTATTTGTTGATTTCTAACGATATTTCCTCACATATTTAATTACCAATGTGATATAAATTATATATATAAATAGTTCGAAAGAATACAATACAAAGTCTAAAATTACGGTGTATTCCGATATCTTTCGCCAATATGTTGCATGAAGAATTTTACTTTCATAGTCTACAATATCATAAGTACGATAAAGATACATATTAATAAAATAATCTTATACTTTATATAAAATATTAATTACAGTGCGAATGGCCATCTTGTATTCCGTTTCAAAGTTGATAATATTGTTAGAACGGATTCAATTTCATTACATACGAGTTAAGAATTCAATAGTAAATTTTTGCTTTGATTCATTCTTATTTAAAGAGCAGATTAGGTACTCCAAATGACTCCATATTAAAATTAGAAATAAAATGACATGAGAAACGGTAGGCAACTTATTTAAATAAATTTTATCAATTATACTTAGAGTATAAATATATACTTGGTATTCCATTATAACAACTATATCCAGTCTCTGTACTGAGTACCGGCAGAAAATTATGTTGTTCTACAAAAGGTTACCTACGCCGTCGTAAATAGGTATCTACCTTCATAAACCTATCTCGCAGTTAAATAAATCTTGAGGGCAAGATGGCTAAATCAAGTCACTATCTGAGTTGCGATCTCGGTTGGTATGTTCTATAAGCACTTATGTATCTACACCTACGTCTTACACGTTTTCGATATTGGTAGGCTCACGTCTGTGGTATGCTCTTCAACTTTTCAACCGCCTCCGTGTCTCAATATAAATAACATAAGGTTCACAAAAGGTTGTTGGCGGGATCGATTCCCAGCTGTACATTATGTTTAGTACTTGGTTTTGTTGGTGGTAGGGTATTTTTAAATACCCGCCATGATGATGTTTGTTGTTGTGTTCTGTCTACTGGAATAAAGAAGCCATTACCTCAAATACGTTGGGGTTTCCTGGAGAGTGAGATTTTCACCTTCGGCCTCATCCTCACTCATCATAAGGTGTCATTGAAGTCTAGCGTTAACAAGATTGTAAGTATTATGAAGGTAAATAATTGGCAAGTATGTAAATTTGGTAACGTCAATGCTTTATATTATTTTCGTCCATTCACCTATCTACTATTACTAAATTAGGAAACTAAATCGGAGTTTGTTTAAAATTACTTGTTTTGTATAAATACACATAATTTATTATCGTGCCAGTATGACGAATATAACACCATCTTAATTTTCTTTTTCTACATACGATTCACCTTCAATAAATTGACACAAATGTTATTATAATTTCGTCATTTTCACCTGAACAATACCATTTATATCTCAATTCACTATTTTATAAGGTACATTGTTGCGTGACCATTGAACCAGTGATTGTCCTCGTTATTTTGTAGACAACCGGATTCACTTGGATATATCTCTGTTGTTTATTGCTAATGTATTCATTACGCCATACGTCTTTCCCACCGCATTAAAATACCTTATATAAACGACCGACCGGGTCTAGCTTGGGCGCATAACTTATCACGAACAAAACTATAATTCAGACAAAAAAGAAAATATAGCTACAAGTTTTTTATATTTTCGGTAACATCTTGATTAAGTAGGGACCACCTGCCCGGGTTGGGTCCTTTAGGGACTCCATAAATAAGTCATGAAAAAAAATATTAATAGTACGTATGACATAAAGAATATGGCAGCGTTCGAGTTTACGTGTAATAAATCGAAAGGATTGTACTGGGAACGTTTTGTTTTCACCGAAAATAGCATCAAAACCTAAGAAGCTTTGTGAAAGTAGGATTTTAAGTTTTCTTATATAAAAATTTTAGTTATTTTTGTCACTATCGAACTAATATTATAAATGTGAAAGTTTGGATATTTGTTTGTTTATTTGTTTACCGCTCAATCACGGCTAAAAAGATTGAGGGATTTGGATGAAATTTGGTATATGATTGAACATACTCTGGAAAAAAAGATAGGTATAATATGCCAATAAAGTGAGTAGTTCCCGCGGGATAAAAAAATTAAATATATCTGGGAAAAAAATTAATATCTATTATAATACTAACAAATACATATTAATACAGAAAATTCCAATACACGTGGTCGGTGTCAGCAAAAAGATAGCGGAATAATGATCGTGCAAAATTGCATTTCACACACAAAAAGATGGTGTTTTTGCACCTATATTGTGGCCGATTTTAAATTACGTCGCAAACTCTTTTATTCTCTACAACAGTGCAGGTAAATAGTAAGGGAATGATACCCAAAATGGCTTCCCCTTGCTCTTATAAATCAACGTAGACACTTCTATGCGTTACATCTAATCGCAAATTTATTGTTCCGAGGCTCGCAGTGTTCCGAATTAACAATGAACAAAGTATTATTACTATTGAGATATATACGTATATTAAATCACTGATGTTATTGTACCATACGAGCTTTTATGGCAATCGTGAGTGGTAATGAAGCGGTTTCCACCGCCACATAATGGTTTGAATGTAGCTGTAAATTGAATTTTATATTTTGTTTGACGTAAATGATTGACATGAGAGAGTTAAGTTTCTCTACGTTTGGGGAATCGTCGTATACGATGCAGCGATCGTTTTACGAGCTCAGCGACACTTTGGGCGATAAATTTATCTGTTGTGGGATATTTGGGCAATTTTATGACTCATTTGGTGGCACTAAATGTCCATGTAGGTCGTATTGGTGTATCAAGTTGCACCTCCTGATTGTTACGATTTTAGCTACTGTTAATGTAGTCCTTAAGATAGGTTTGAGATATTTTTATAGTTTACTAACACCCTTAAAGCAGGTGTTACTTTTAAGGTTGATATAGGTCGGTATGCAAAATGTGAATTGAATGAATGAATGAATGAATTTCATTACGGTGTTTCCGTTTACACATGAAAATTTGTGTAAAATAATATACAAAGCCACTAACGGATATCTAATAAGTGTTTTTTAGGTTAAAGGTTTCATCTCAAATATTTTTATGAACACTCGGATTATACACACATTTCATATTTACTTTCTGTTGTGACCCATTCTGAATCTTGTAGGGTTTTATAGGTAATTATTAAAAACAATACAAGGTAATGAACTGCAGCGTGTTCTTATTACTTATTTACCTACTAAGTATGTAATAAGATAGACAATAAAAGACCATCTAGCTGTGATACCCCAAAATATCTGATCTAAATACATTTAAAGTACAGCTAAGTCATCCTGTACTTTATTATCCTAGTTGAATTTAAACTACTGTGATCACTAGTGAATCTGTTTTATGACTCTCCCTATATAACGTATTACAATAATAATAAATTTAGATATTAAAATTAGCTCAAAAATGAGATATAATTTTTAAATTATAAGAATAGTACAGTAAAATAACCCAGCAGTGGGCATTCATTATATAGCGCGATAGGTTTAGGTCAAGAGTGTGTGTAAGTCGAAAGTAACTAATTTATTTAAATATTACAATAATGTAAGTTTCTAAGATACAATTTGATCGATATGTATGATTCTGCAAATTATATATTTTGTTTTAGATCAGCTGAAAGCTGCATCGCCACATCCCAGAAACACCTATACCCGAAGTACTATAAATAAAATATTCAATGAAGTAACAATAATCTATAATTCGAAATCGGAAAACTATTTCAGGTGTCTAGTCATCAACCATCCGCGGCGAAGGCTTCGCGGGAACAACATTAGTCTCCCGAAAGGCGCCGCCCAGGCTTCGCGCTGTGCTCCTATTGGCCCAGAACTCCCCGCCCATATCCACCTACAATTATATTTATAATGCACACGATGAAATAATTTACATTTTAGCTAAATTTGCGATCATTGAGGGTAATTGAAAATTTGTTGTATTGACCTCGAACGGCCTACGGAAGGGAATTTGGATATTTAAGCGATTAGTGCAATTTGTGTCTATTTGGCAGTAGACTAAGTTAAAACTTGGAGTCTTCTAAAATAATAAATATAAAATATACATATTTGTGGCTCAATGTAAACAACATTGAGTTTACGAATCGGAGGTCGCGGGTTGTTTCCCCAGCGGGGTACATGAATAAGTACTCGGTTTGGTTGGTGGTAGGGTATTTTAAATGTCCGCCTGGCTAGCTACCACCATCTTATCTAAATCTGTCGCCAAACAGCAAGTTAATAGCATTATTGTGTTCCGGTTGTCAGAGATAAGATAACCAGATATGTTGGGGTTTCCGGGTCAGTACGCTTCCACCTTTGACCTCATCTGTATTTAACATAAGGTGTGATTGAGGTTAAGTACTAACCCGTAGTGCATAAAAGAAAATCAAAAAAAAACACGAATGCACACGTGACAAGGGGTGAACTCATCGCCGTTGAAAAATGCAAATTTGTTGATATTTTTTATTGGAAAGTCCCTTAGTCGCCTTTTACGACGCCCACTGGAAGAGACTGGTTGGTTCTATTGTTTTACTGCTAAAACAACACAGCAACAAACCTAGCATTTACCCATTTCTTTAAAATGATAACTGTTTTGTAGTGACCAATATGTTTTTGCTCAATAAACTTTATTTTTACTCTTATCATTACATGAAATAAATTACACATTTGCTATTCGATTTTGATTAGCTTAGGTCAGTCGAGGTCAGTACTTGGATTAGTGTTGGGTAGCTTTTTTTATATTTATTAGTATATTATTTAGTAGTATTTCCGTGCTTTGGAGCATGATAAAAATTAGATAGGTCCCGGTTGACTAAAGGCCTACAGTGGCGTAAAAATACTGACTGTGGTCACTGTCTGACACAAATCCGCACTAAGCCCACATGGTGGATTATGGCTCAGACCCTTACCCTATATTCCATCAGTGGGTTAAGGTGTAAGGAAGTGGTGTGAGGATATTGAAGATTATGATGATGAAACAGAATAACCTATCACGTTTACTTAGTTAGGTGGTGGTTAACGTTGCAAGCTAGCCCTAAAATTAAATATACTTATAGAATTAGAGTTACTACTTGCTATAAAGAGTAGGTTGGAATCAAATTTATCCTTATTAAAAGCAAAAAATATTATGAAAAAAGCAGTATAATATGGGGCTATATTATGTCTTATTGGTATAGACCAAAGAAAACACTAATGCTAGTTCAATTTTTTTATAAACACTCCAGTCTTAAAACATTTAAAAATGAATAAACATTAGACAAAACAAGTCAATTGACTTGTGAATATGAAAAACTAATCACATTGTAATCTATTTGGAATAATATGAAAAATGAAAACGAATCATTTATAATTATACTCAATTTTTCATTTACTTTATAGAAAATTTAACACGCCACCGCAGCCGTATGTAGAAGCCGAAATTTTAAGAAAATTTATTTATTACATTCGAATTTCAGTAATTGGTATGATGATGGAAAGTGAGCGAGTAATGCCATTAGGAGTTTCTTGTCACTCCATTATCATCATCTCTACAGGGATATAGGCCGTCCCTCGTATAATGAGGAAGTATGGGCCATAGTCCACCACGCTGCCTGGCCCAATGCGGGTTAGGGACTTCACATGTCTTAGAATTTTTATTTCTCAGGCATGCAGGTTTTCTCACGATGTTTTCCTTCACCGTTTAAGAGCAGTCGGAGAAAAGCACATAAGTAATTAAATTATATTTAAAAACTCATTGACCTGCCTGGGAATCGAATCCGGACCACCTAAATTGGGAGACCGCATCTTTACCGCTGAGTCACTTGTTGTAGACAAATAATTACTATAATGAATTAATATTTTAAACAACTTTAATGGGTAGGTAAGTTGTATAACACTCCAGGTGTAATAGCACCTTATTACATATTACTGTAACTTATCTACAACTTGCAAATTCAAAAAACGGCCTTTTATAATGTTTTTTGAGTTGCGAGCGAAATTTTTGAGTGTCAGAAACTCAAAAAACGAAGTGTACAATCTTGTTAGAAATAAAACATGTTCGATTTTAAATGTTTTGTTTATTTAAAAGAAATGTAAAACGTTAATAATTTACTAGTGAACTATTTAGAGGTCTATATCGTACAGTTTTTGTAGCTCTTGAAATCAACATATAAATATTACTTCCATTATACATTCCAAATGAACAAAGCTAATCTAAAGAAGCTCTTGTTGACAAGCACTTGGCGTATTGAGTCCTCTGAGACCGGTCCAATAGCCGCCAACTCGATAAACTGAACAACCAATACTAATAAACCAACCCGCTGTTTAATTGGCCCCACGATATAGATTTTAATTGATCGTAAATCGACGTGAGGCCTTAATGGTCGCTGTGTCTGTGAAATCCACAAATCAGGGCTGAATTAAGATTTTTGTTTGTACCTGATAAAATGTAGAGTCGTTTATTGCTTGGAGGTTAGTCGGCATATGTTAATGGAAATGCCAGGTATGCCTGTTATTTAATGTGGTATTTAAAACTAGCTCTATGTTGTTGTCGATTTTTTTACATATTTATATATGGGTATTTAATTACGGAACAGTTTAACAGGTGAATATCCACCTAATTAAAAAAATAAAACACTTGACTGTGTAAAAAGATGGAAACGCCTTTGTCATTTAGAAGTATGCTTACTTGTAATACACAATTTCAGAATCCTCATGATGATCCCTTTCCTATGATATGGATATCATAATGGATAAGACTACAATATGGATATTGTAGTCTTATAACCATTTTTTTTTCATTGTCAAACATTTTATCTTTTAAGGCAGCTGTCGTTTACTTTTTTGTGACATAACCTATCATCTTCTTCTTTTTGTTTTTTTTTATGCACAACGTATTGATACTTCACCTCAATCACACCTGATGTTAAGTAAAGATGAGGTCGAAGGTGGCAGCGTACTGAACCGGAAACCCCAACACATTTTGGGTGACTGGCTATCTTATCTTCGTGTCGATGGGTACCAGTAAACGTGTTGAATTTTTGGAGGCCAGTAATTAGGCACGCGAATAACATTGTCACTGGCGTTGTATATAGGTCTTCAAGCATGCACGTGTCTGGACACGCTGGGCATGTAAGAAGATGGACCATAGTTTGCGGGGAGGCACTACATGGTAACCTATCATATGACACTTGGACTGTACTGTTAGTTCATAACTTCAAAGTTGATCAACCAGTTCAATAGAGACCTGTCCCTTATTCTATATGGGTTTATAGTCGATATTCGATTAGGTATCGCAGTTTCAAATTTTGAATGCGAAATTGAACATTTTAATCTCTTCAATACTGATTCGAATATCAAACCATTAGAATACAGGCCCTGCTCGGAGTCCACAGATTAAATGGATTACAAATGGGATAACTCATCAGAGATCAACATAGCCGTTAATATAACTTAGAGGTTCGGAAACTGAGTTCTGGAGTGAAAACCATGTCTTAGTAAAAACAAGACCGCTGATAGCACAAGCGGGGATACAATACTAGCAACGCGCCCTCGAAGAAGTTTATGTCCAGCAGAGGACTGAGATACAGGCTAATGATGATAACGCTTTATATGCTACGTAAAAAATTGGGGTGAATTCATCATATCAGCTAACGGACATCAATTGGATTTAAGCGGATCTGGACATCTGTATTGTTCAGTTGTAGGGTGATCTAACAACATTCAGGGAAAGTAAACATTTTAGGATTTCAACATTTTGTTCCTGGACGAATCATCATTGTACTGTGTAGTTTTATATTGTCACGGTGATTTGGGTATGTCCTCCCTATGTTATCATAGAGACGATATCACCACTATATAAAACCATTAAATAAGTAAGTAATACCCTTGTAAAGGTAGACACCCAAATTAAGCTTCGAGCTGTCTATTGATGGCTAAGCTTTTAATACGGGTACATAAGGTTCTTTCGCATTTGGCGACATCATTAGCTTCTTTCGTGACTCTGTCCTTACGAGGATAAAAGACCCTGACGATATCTTTGGCATGATCTTCGATGATCAGGCGACGATGATAATCAGGCGGAAGCCTGTTGTATTTGACCTACCCATCGACTTCTTGAAATTGTAAAGACTTCGTATATAACCGAAATTGACAAAAGGGAAAGATAATTGACATAAGTAGATAACTAATTGAAATAGTACTTTTTTTTTAATGCACAACGGATTGGTACTTGAACTCAATCACACCTGATGTTAAGTGAAGATGAGATCGAAGATGAAAGCGCGCTCATTCGGAACGTTCTACTTATTTTGGTGACTGAGTATCGTATCTGAATTAGCCGATTATGATAATGAATTAGCTTTATTGTCTAAATAAGAAACTTAGTGTAGTACCTAAATATTTTAAAAATTACAAATTAGGCGGCCTTATTGCAAACAGCGATCTCTTCCAGGCAAACATAGCATCGAATAATAAAGTGGGTTAGCACAAATAATTTCCTAATTATTAAGTACAACAAAAGTTCTGCATATTCAATTCCAGAACGATTACCCTAAAGTATTAAAAATATTAATATTATGTGATGAAACACAATAATAACTAAATAAATTGAACAAATAAAATAATATACATATATACCTACTATGATAATACTTAAATTACTTAATAATGGTTTCCTTCAGAGTTACATACGAATAAAATTGAGGATAATTTGGTACAAGCCAAAAATATTCGATATCAATATATTAAGTCTTACTTATCTATAATTATTTCTTTTGTTGGTAGTATCGTGCACCCTACCTGTTTTTCTACCTACAAAAGTCCCATAGCTGTGGGTTATTTGAAAGAGATCGCTTTTAGTGTTAAACCGCCTAATTGTGTTCTATTGTTATCATCAAAAATTATTGTAAATGATTTTGCGCAATAAAGAGTATTTGTATTGTATTGTATTGTATTGTAAGTCACGTACCGAGATACATTTGAATAGAATCGAATTCCGGTTTCGATCACTGTAAAGATAGGTAGTAATCAGAATCAATAATTATCATCATATCAGCCTCAGGACTACTGAACATTGGTCTCCCCCATAAAATTACGTGATCAGAATCAATAGTTTATTATAATATTACCATACACTAAAGTAGTCTCGTTAAAACTAGCCTTTAACCGCCTCCGTGGCTCAATCTAAACAACGTTGGGTTTACGGTTCGGAGGTCGTGTGTGCGATCCCCAGAGGGGTACATGTTTAAGTACTCGGTTTGGTTGGTGGTAGAGCATTTTAAAATGTCCGCCTGGCTAGCTACCACCATCTTATCTAAATCTATACCGCCAAGCAACAATGTTAATAGCATTGTTGTGTTCCGGTTGTGAGAGATAAGATAGCCAGACCCCCAAATGTGTTGGAGTTTCCGGGTCAGTACGCTGCCACCTTCGACCTCATCTTCACTTAACATCAGGTGTGATTGAGGTCAAGTACCAACCCGTTGTGTCTAAAAAAAAACCTAGTTCAAAGTATTTTTTAACAAGTTACCTTACCTCTTAAGTTTAGAGTGAGCCAATCAAACGGAATTTAATTATTCCCTTTTGAACATCTCCAATAAAATTCTTTAACAAGCGAATAAGCTCATAGACAACGGTTGATAGTATCGGTCTGTTCATTTGAAAATAAACAAGAGGAAATATTTACGTTGTAGCCATAAAGGGGTAGCTAGGAACGATTTAATCAACCGATAAAAATTGTCAAGCGACCCTACTAGATGGCGCTGTGAGATAAAAACTGGCTTCTGACTTTTTTCTCTCACAATTTTATTTACACGAGTGTCTAATAACTCGAACAATTTTTCTTATGAAATCCAGTTTTGATGTTTGATTTCCTAAGATATCTAGCCAGCCCAATAAGTTCAATAATTGACCTGGGGTTAAATTAAGTATTATTACATCAGAAATAAAATGTACCAAATAAAGAAGACGATAAATGTAGGTATAGTGTTGTCAGGAGGTCAAGGTGAGAGCGGACTGCAGAAATATATGGAAAGAAATCCACCGACAAGAGCGTTGGTCTTAAATATGAAGAAGAAGATGAATAATTATTAGGTACTAGAGCATTTAATGTGTAGACTAGTTACACAGACAACAAAAAAGAGGGTGAGCCCATCGCCGTTCAAATGGTCTATAGATCTTTTTGGTAGAAGTCCAATTTACGACCCCCACGGGAAGAGAAGTTCTATTCTTTATACGTGCCGAAACCACACAAATTAAACAATATTTTAGTTTTTAAATTGGAGTGAGACTCTGTCGGAGTCTGCTTCCTCGTAAACATCATGCGACGGATGTCCCCAGCTCTACAGAACTGAAGAAGACATTCAAAATTGTGATTGTCATCGGATCTACCCTCTTTTAAGAACAGCTCTACCCTCTTTGAGATATAAGGACAAATTGGCTATCCCTATGTACAGACTAAGCAAAGTTAACACATCTTTTATAGGACACTGTATTCGCTTTTATAACCTTATACCCGAGGGTTTCATTAATCTAACTGAGAATTATCCATAAAAATAATCTTGAATGATAAATACTCTTGCTGTACTTCTATCAGTACAGTGAAGATGAGGCCGATTGTGGAAGTGCGCTTACCTCGAAACCCAATTTAATTGGGGGCTGGCTATCGTATCTCAAACAGTTGAGGCACAACATTACTGTTTGGCGGTATACTTAGATGAGACGGTAGTAGCTGGCTAGGTGGACATTTAAGAATGCCTAACCTCCAACCAAACCTAATGCTAAATATGTACCCCGCTGGGAATCGAATCCGCGACCATCTTTTTGTATATCTAAATATGTTGTTTATATTAGCGGAGGTGATGAATATCACTCTATCATCTAGACTAGGTATCATATTGCAGAGAACTGCATATAACCATCATAATATACTACCATGAAATCATGTAAAATATCCTTGCATTAAGTAATTATGGATGCGACTGTACCTACCTAATATGTTTTAGGGTTCCATAGTCAAACTAGGAACTCTTATAGTTTCACCATGACCGTCTGTCTATCTGCCCGCCTTTATGCCATAGCTGATTTCCTAGTCTATTAATGCTGTACAAGCTGAATTTTGCTGCAGTGATTCATATTTAAAACACTTGCAAAGTTAATTCTTGGAAAAATAAATTGTTTTTACTCCTGCAATAGGGCATAATTTATGTTCACATTGTCATATTTACATCGTGTTGGATATCACTGGATAAAGTACCATATAACAAAATATCCTTTTAAGAAATATCATTCATTCATTTTTGCTAAAGCTACGAGTCCCCCATTCCCTACCAGCTAAGCCGCTATTCGAAATTTTAGAAAGTATTCATAATAGAAGTCTTCTAAATGAAAATTGTCAGAAATATTATCACCGCTACTTGTAAGATCTACTTGTTTACGTATCACAGTCGACCAACTATACGTTAGATCTGTAATCATTAACACATATATTCCGACTACTGATCGAACATAGCCTGATCCGACGTGCACAACAAATACACTGATTACACAACAGAAAAGAAAATATAGTTACAAAAAGTTGGAAAGCAGATAAAACTACGCGAATTTCATACACTTACTTAGTTCGACAGACAAACATTCCTTTAAACATATCATAAACTTAGATTCACAAATATAGGTACATAAACATACAATAACGACAATACCTAAAATACAACTAAATATAAAATTGAAATAAAAGACAAACGTAAATATATTATATAATACTTATTATTATTATGTGTACCATAATAATTATAAGTATTTATTGATGTATAAAATAACGAGCGACTAGTGCAATGCGTGCAAACACTGTAACAACAGTTACATTGTAAGAATATTAAAATCAAGAGAGTATATTTTCTGCCCATAAACTATTTATAGTTTGGTAGAAGTGTGTGAAATGTGTCACTCTGTAAAAGAAATTCAAAATAAACGTTTTATTTTCTTTTTTATTTTATTTACTAAACTAAACTACTTCAAAATGCAGGCATAGTAAATCTACAAAAGTCTTATTATAAACATTTCAATGTTAATTTAAAAATAAAGGCTTTACTCACCATCAAAGACACCTTGTGTTCAATGGAAATCTGAAATTAAAAAAAATATTTTTTATACTTTGCCTCATAATTTTATAGCAGTTATATTGATATTACCGTAACTAGCGGCATCCCTCAAAGGATGTCTGTTGTAAACTCTATTTACTGCCATCGTAAAACAAGAAGAGGTAGAGTACAAAACATTGTCATATTTTTGTATTGAAATATTATTCTCAGTTTGCTTTGGATTTCTTGAGAAACAGTTCTGTTGAATTTAAATTTAGCAAACAATATACTAGGTATCTTATTAAATTAAAAAGGAGTAATATTGTAAATTGTGTAACACATTATCTATCTGATCTAAAATACAATATTTTAAAGAAGTACCTAACGCTTCAATCGACTAGCTTCGTGGTACAAAAAGTGGTGTCATATGGAAGTGAACAAATAATTATTACGATGGATTAATTTTTACAGGTAAGTCTGTTAATTATTTCCATTAAATAAATTACCTACGGCTGCTACACAACATGTCGTCATCAATGCTATTAAATAAATAAAAATAGAAATGTTTCAAAAAATTATCAATCTCTTAAAATTTGAGAACAGCACCATCTATTGGTAGAATGCTAATTTACAATAATCGTTAGTCAGCTCTTAGTAGAACCACATGCAGTCTCTACGCGTTGTAGAGACGCGCTACGTGTAGGTAGCACGACGGACTGCACCGCCATCTGTGAATATGCGCGCGCAGTACTAAGTTGAATAGCCTTCTGATGCACCGGCGTTCATTTTAGTTTCGAGCTTTGGCGTCAGATGCAGATAGTGTAGACTACAAAAACTGAAGTAATTTAATATAGTCAAGTATTCAATGTAAGTACAGCTATTTAAACCCGATATTAATCATTTTATTATTTACTAGCTTTTGCCAAGGTAATTTCTGTCGTGTATTTTTTTTTCTAACGATATTCCCGCGACTCATTGCTTCTTTTCCATTTGAAGAAAGAATACAAACAAATACAGAAACACATTTATATTTATAATTATAATTATATAAATATTAGGTAGAACATTTACATAGAGTCCGTACAGAGTTGAAGAATTGGACCTAAGATTTGACAAAATGAAATATCATGAAAATAGACGGTTTTTGACGGCAGCACCTTTGACACCTAAATAATTATCTCTTTTAGGAAAAATAATTAGGGTACCTACGTATTTTAATTTGGACCTTTGTTATGTAGCTTGCAGTTTAATCAAATCATTAAAGTAACTATCCAAATTTAAAAAAAGACCCACAAACATCAATTATTGATGTACAATTGATGCTTTGTTTACATTAGATCAATAAAATAGTTACGACGTGTTGAATAATCGTTCCCTTTTTGAGTGACCGTAAATTTGTATATTTTTAAAGTCAACGCAGTTTGGAGTCAATAAAAATTTAACGATTGCGAGGGTGCTCGAATAAAATTGTTACGTGTTTTATGACCTCCTTCCTTGTTACTATTGAGGTATTTGACCTAACTTGTTCAGGTTAAGACGCTTTATATTTTTACCTGTTGTAGTTCCAGTTTGATTCTAAGGCTGGAGAATATGAAACTTTATAATCAAGTTGTGGATGGATTTAGGCATCGAATAATGAACGAATTACATGAGTAGTTTACGTTTCATTTGTATTTGACAAAATTGTTTCTTGCTGGCTTCATGTTATGTACCTGTCTTAAATTATTTTGTGACGTATATGGCATACATATCACAACTGACCAAAAGCCATAAATAGACAACACCAAGAAGTTATTCCTTTCCTTCCTTTAGTAATCTATCTCGAGGCCTCACCGCAATATCGGTTTCTGAACGATTAACAGAGGGCGTGCGTGCCCTTCAGTTTTTACGGCATACTTTTACGACATCGTAAACTTGCCCATATAAATGCTATAATCTTTTTCTACCGGAGACTCCACACGCCGTCGATAGATGGCGCTTAACACAAAACTTGAAATCACTGTCACCGACAACTTGGAAGTTTTATTGTGTGTTTCGCTAATGTGGTGTGAAATTAATAGGTAATAATACTTTTATGGGTGCTTTAGACGTTTTATAGAGGCATAAAGCCCGGGCAGGTGAATGTAGGCCCACCGTGTTTGTTTTAGTTCACCGCACATTTACGCCGTTCAAGAGTTATGATGGCATTTATTTTATAATCGCACTTCTATAAAAAACAACAGATTTAAAGAAAAGGGAACAATAGATTTGAATTCACGGAAGGAATGTATTTAGTACATTGCTGTTCCGGTTCCTGTAATAAAAATATGTAATAAAAGGCGGTCTAGTGCGATCCTGAAGTTTGCCTACATAACATCACCTTTGACAAACTTTTAACCCTTTTCTCAGGAACGCGTGAAGGAAACAAGTTGAAATTAATATCAACTTTAATACTTACATGTAAGGTTCCTTGACTTACAAAAATAAATATTTAATAATTATATGAACCGTTCCTTAGCCCTGAAAAAAGCAAGCTTCTAAATTAACACCATAAAAATACGGCCATTTATGCTGATTATTTTGATAATTACAAATAACTTTAAACAAAAAATATTCGTGGGCCTGCTGCATACGTTATTTGTTTTTGATAAGCGAAGTTAAGAAAGGTCTGGTGTGGTCACTCCATCGATGGGTGACTACTAGTAGCATTTTCATATGAATGCTGCCATGCGTCGGAAGGCACGTCAAAAGGAGACATTGTCAAACCAAGTCGGTTATAAGTACAGTTTGAAAACACTGAAAGTCAGTGTCTGTGATCAGATACACCAATCATTAACACTTTCGCGGACACTGATCGCCGATAAGACTTAATAACAATAAAACTTCATGAAAGTGTTAATAATAATAATAATTTATTAAAGGATTATGAACCACATTATAGGAGAGCCCAGCGAGAGGAGGTTGTAGCGTAGGATTGAGGACGTAAGGATAGAGTGATGTATGTCAAGCAAGTTTTTAAAAATTTGAATTTCAAACTGTAACTGCGTGTGTAGATAAATGGATCACCTAAGAAGATGCATACATTGAGCGATCAATTTTCTAGGTGAAAATTCAACAAGTTCTATTGTAATAATCCCAAAAATCTAGAAATTATAAATTGAGCCTCAAATATGTATTAAATTCAAATCAATAAAGAATTTCAAATGTAGTTTCGTAGTCGACTTTCAAAAATCGATAAGCATGCCGTCATTATCTACTTACGGAAGTTTTGTTTACCGTAAGGCGTATTATAAGAGTAATAAAAATTTCGCGTTTACCAATAATACCTATATGTACCCATAACAAACACACCAGTTGACCTCAAATTAGAATACCTTTTATCAAGAGAAGTATCGATTTTGCGGGTCTTTAACCAGAACTGCTGGCAACAAATATAAATGCAGTTAAGTATACTGTCCGAAATACCAAAATAGTACTATTACTTATTTTGGTGTTTCGGATAGGTTATAGATGGGTTAGAGTACATGAAACTAGAACTTACGCCCCTGAGAAAAGAAACTTTCCCATGTGCAATTTTGGGTATTGACAGGCGATCGCCAATTTTTTTGGGAGTACCACATCAATGATGCTATCTAATCACTGGTATTTTCTATTAATTATATACTTTTTGAGATACAGTGACAGAATACAGAGAGGTACAAAGACAGTATAACTCAGAATGAATATATGACACTTGGTAATTCTGAAATCTAATGATATTTCATGAACTTTTCATTACGGAACTGTAGATACATCTATACTATCCATTCCTGTTATAGTACATATATACATAATATTATAAATGCGATAGTCTGTCTGTCAAATTGGTATTGACGCTTAAACGTGATCATAAATTTGACAGAGATAGCCTGGGACACGAAGAATGACATAAGCAACTTTACCTCTGGAAGAGGTCCGTGATAAAGTAATTTCACGAGAGCGAAGCCGCGGGCGAAAGGCTAGTTATAATTATAAACCCAGCAACCCTGAACATACAATTTCCTGATCTAACTTTTAGACCCACATAAATTTAAGCAAGCGTAAGCTAAAGTGTCATTACAATACATTTAAACCAGCCGTCACGGCTGTAATTTGCAACTTACAACTTTCCCCGTCTAGACTAAAACTATTCTGTATTACCCTCAATTACCTTTACGCCAATCGTCCTCTCTGTCTTACACACAGGAACACCGTAACCGAGAAAAGGACGGGTGTTAGAAGGGTGGCCGCTGAATCCCGCCGATTTTCCATGCAATTGAATAAGAGACGTTATGGTGTGTCGACGTCATAGTTAGGATTTTTATCGTGGCTCTACTTGTTTATAGCATAGATATAAAATTGGACAGTGATGATTATATGTAATTACTCAACTTAAATATTGCACCAATTGCCACAGTCCATACCCATAGTCTGTCGGTTTGTCTGTCCAGCTTGCATGCCTAAACTGTAGAACTTAATATATTGAAATTTGGTAGAGAGAGCTTGTGATCCGGGGAAGGATATAGGTTACTTTCACCTTGAAAAAGTCCAGGATAAAGTATTTCTATGCGGACGAAGCCGCGAGTGGAAAGCCAGTAAAATATAAATGCAAAAGTTTGAACATTTGACTGTTTGTTCCATGACCGCGCATAATAATGCCTGAACGGATTTTGTTGAAATTTTGGTACAATGATAAACTAATTATGTCCCGGATTAACAGTTAGTTATAAATAAGTGATGAAAGGGAACAGCAGGAATGCTGATTTTCAGTCCCACCCCTTACCCAACATTGATGATTTAAAAATAATTGATTATTTTAAATACGTATACGGTATGTAGATGTCTTTAATTTTTCCCCTATTCTACAGAATAGATAGAAAATTTCACTTCACACGTCTATTAAAAAAAAGAAAGAATTAGCAACCGCTAATATGTATAATAACAACACAATGACATTGTGTTAAAGGTACCTAATGACGATAACTGCAAACCCTCCGTTTTGGCATTATTTTTTGAAAAAATTACATCAAAAAACCACATTTGATAGCTCAGCGGAAATACACGTAAAGCCCACGAGAGTGGAAAGGCAGTCGAATTTTCAGTAATGGCGCCTGTAACGAGCCTCGCCGCCGTAAACGGCAGGAATTTGCATTATCGCGATATTAATACTGGCAACACAAAAACTCTATACCTCGTGTAATAGGTATAAACACGTACTAGCTACCGAAAGCGTTACTTTCGATGGGGGTGCCGGGATAATAAGGTGCTACGGTATTTCGTAGCGCAATGCTGACACGAATAAAATATATTTTTTGATATTTGTGTACGAGGATAAAATAAAAAATCTTCTGTACGAACTTCATTCAATCGACCAGATTTTGTTTATCAGGTATATTTCGAAATATACTATTGGTGAATTAACGTCCTGCGCTTCATACTTATTGTTGCCTATGATGGCCAACTGGTCTAGTTGGTAGTGGATCCTGCAGTCGAACACAACGGTCGCGGATTCAGTGTGCGCAGAGCGAGTTTTGACTCGTTTTTATTAACTTTACAATTTAGCAAAAAGTATCTATGAAATAAATCGTTTTGCAAACTATCCGCTAGAGGCGCTGCATATTTCTTCATACAAATCGTCACATAAACGTGAACCCGGTAGTAAAGTTAAGTCGAAACAAAACTTACACTCCACCCTCTGATATTAAATTACTTTGTGTGATACTAACATTAATTTTTACTCGAGTTTTGGTAAATATCCAAAGTCCAATTATCTATAGTTTCCATAGTACAGGAGTAGATATTTAGTGTAAAATGTGTCATTATGAACCTATTACGGTGAGTTGAAATCGACCTTTTGTGGGCGAACCGTATACCGAAGAAACATTCTGACAACGAAACCAGAGGATTCGTCGAAGAATGAACGTCGAAAACGGTTCCAGAATCTGGATAAATTTTAGATAAAAAAATCAGTAATCTAACATTTGATATTCCGATATGGTTTCCGCTGTGTGAACGCTAGACTTCTACCGACCGATCAATTTAATCATCTTTTGAAGTTCTGTGACGGTTTTCTGCAGGATTCGGTGCAGTGCGTTGTTGACAGTTAGTACACATCAATCAAAACCAATTATTAATTCAAATGGTACATGAAAATATATAAACTCTACATAATAATACTTAATTGCAACTGTAACACTACAGATATTGTTCTTTCGAAGACCGCTTATGAACTTTAGTTATTCGTAATTGTGTGGCAGACTCTTTTGAATTGCTAGAATTGAAGCTTCTCTTTATTATGGAGGATAAATGATTGAATAATTATTCATACCATTCTAACAGACATAGGTAGTATTAGGTAGGTTTGGCACTATCGTATCAAATAATATTATAGAATTAAGTCAGTTAAAGTTATCATAATACATTTCTTCATCATTACCATATCAGACACATAATGTCCACTGCTGGACCATAGGCGTACCCCATATATTTTGGGGATGGTTGGGAGCGCCTTCATCTAGCGATAAACTATTTAGATTCCGCAAAATAAGTAGTAAGAATTATAAACCCCTCTACGTTTTCATATTTATAAGCATTTTCACATCATGCCATACTAACAAACCATTATTTTAATACCGTTATCAAAAAACAAGGCACATTACAAAATGGCCGACATTTTCATGAGTTTGCGCGCGAAAACGCTCGTGAGCCAGCCTGGAAAATTATAACAAAAGGCATCTACCGCTATCTTTCTAATTATAGTAAATCACCTTGCTACAGGCGAGATAAGGTTGTGTTCAACTCTTGTTGTAACGACGTAAGGGCTTATACGACAAAGCTACTTACTACGTTTTACATTTGAACAAACAAATTTCAGTGACGTGAGAAGTAGAAAGGGCGTAAGTCGAAATGTGGCAGAAGTAAGTTGAAACCTTTGTACGCCAAAATAAATGGCTACATTTTAAAGAGTGGTACAACGCCGGTTCGCTAGCAGTTTGGTTGTTTTATAACGTTTTGTTGTTGAGTTTCCAACTCATTCGATGGACGGACCCTCGCTCGATACAATTGCGATGAAAAGTGTCTCGTATTTATCTGTGACTTATAATCGTGTGCGATAAAAATATAGTAACCTTTCGTAGCCGGCGTGAATCTAAGTTAGTTTTTCGTAAATTAATGTTAGATATGACCACAATTTTTAGTGGTAGCTACGTAAACTCGTGGTTACAAAACTTGCACTACAAACATTACCATGGCAAATGGGCTATTGTAGCCAGCCATTGCCGTATACGTATGTAAACTTATGTTCTTCATTATTTATCACAGTAGAAGTTTAGACCACAAAACAAAAAAACAATTGTATGTTCATAGATCGTGAGTCTCGAGGTAAACCGACTAAAGAACCGCCTCCGTGGCTCAATGTAAACAACATTGGGTTTACGATTCGGAGGTCGCGGGTTCGATCCCCAGCGGGGTACATGTTTAAGTACTCAGTTTGGTTGGTGGTAGGGCATTTTAAATGTCCGCCTGGCTAGCTACCACCATCTTATTTAAATCTGCCGCCAAGCAGCATTGTTAATAGCATTGTTGTGTTCCGGTTAACAGAGATAAGATAGCCACTCCCCCAAATGTGTTGGGATTTCCGGGTCAGTACGTTTCCACCTTCGACCTCGTCTTCACTTAACATCAGGTGTGATCGAGACCAACCCGTTGTGCATAAAAAAAAAGAAACCAAAGGCAATGGAAGTCCAGAGTTTCGATATATCGCATGGCATCGGAGTGACCGCTTAACTAATTCAGTCAATTTCTACTAAGCTCTCACAAAAGCAGCGTCTAGACATAATCAAGCAACAATTAAAGGCCATGAAAGCCAGCTGCTTCTTTTCTCATTTAACCTACTGTAGGTGTTACTAGTATTTTCTTGTAGATATGTAGATACATCTAACTGGTTTTACATGGGGTCACTCAACATGTGATGCTGGTGCGTGTAGGTAATGATAAATCTTTGAGATGACTATCGCATCCTGTGAATCTTCCTAGTTACAAAGGATGTAATAGTTATGTTTTGTAACCGGACAAAGGATTTTGATTGCATACATCATGATGGTTTAGTCAGAAATTATGCCTCTATGGTGTCGCGGGTCGTACCCTCTACCTATTAGATTCGTACCTACTTGTGAAATCAAGCATGTGAATAGTAAGAGATCGTTAGGGTCTTCAACTTGTCTAGGTGTGCCATAGGGCTCAATTGTCGGTATGTTCTTGTTTCTTATTCATATTAATGATTTACCCAATTTGTAAAGTATAAGTAATTAAAAGATGATAGAAAACTCTTGAAGACGTAAATAGTGTCATAGCTAAGACGGTTGAATCCTTCTACGTTCCTAATTTAAACAATGAAGCGTATTTGATTGATTGAATGGTTCACATGAAGCAATGTATACTTCTTAATTGGAAACAAACAAATGTGTAAAGTAGTCTTAGTGGCTTACTGACTGTTTTAGTAAAAAAGTAGTTAGACCTTGCGAACACTACTTTATTTGGCATAACGTTAAATAAAGGACTGCAATGGGGTCCACAAATCTAGTGTGATTGCTAATAATTATACGTTACTTACCTGGTGTGGATACTACGAAATTGATTTACTTGAGCTATTTTCATAACGACTTAAGGCATCCTATTGAGGAGAAATTCCACGATCATAAAGTGACTTTTTGTTCTGTTGAAACGAGGGGGTTGGGTGTTTTACGAATTGGGCCCTAAAGTCTCTTATGAATAAATTTAAGCAAATAAATAAGTTTACATTATCGTCGCAATATATTTATGAAAATTTTATGTTCGAAAGAAAAAATCTAGAATCGTTTAAGAAAAGTAGTGACATACATTTCTTTTTTTTTGCACAACAGGTTAGCATTTGACCTCAATCACACCTGATGTTAAGTGAAGATGAGGCCGAAGGTACAAGCGCACTGATCTGTAAAACCCATCTTATTTGGAGGACTGGCTATCTTATCACTGACAACTGGAGCACAACAAGACTATTAACATTACTGTTTGGAAAACAGATATTAATTACGAAATATAAAATTTCTAACTATTTGGATAATAACTTAATAAGCATGAATATAGGCCGCTCGGTGATATTCAATCTAATTCCACAATATTAATATATTTTGCTTGTTTCGTTGAGCCGAAACCCAAAACCTATACATAAAAGAGCAACCCTTAAGTTCCTTGTTCGTTCTTTATGGGGAGTCAACTTTGTGAATGAGTACCTAGTAATTTGCTGAACATAGGCCTCGCCCATAGATTTCCAGGGTGAACGGTTAGAGCGTCCTGCATCCCGCAACTGATATATGATCATCCATCCACCAACTAGGTGGACATATACAACATATAAAATTTTTAAGCGACTTTATTTTTCTATTCTTCCTATTTATGTTTAAATCGAACAAAATTAATGGATTCATAATGTTTCATAAATACGCTCTTTCTTCTTTGCTATCTATTATTTATTGCACCAAAATATTACATATATAACAGATTACAAACAATTGGTCAGGTAAAAAGATGGAGTTATCTCTTTAACAGATCTGTTTCATCTAGGAGTAAATTTGGGTTTGAGCAGCAAATTGTGTGCAAAAATCAACAATACTACAGCGAATAATAAAACAAATCAAAAAAATGCTAAACTATCTTTCAATGACCATATTGACTTAGTGACGGATAATACTTACAAAAATCTAGGTTTTGTGATGCGAACTTGCAAGCCATTTAAAAATATTAGCTGTATCGTATGACTTTACTATGCATATGTTCGAAGCATTTTAGAATATGGAAGCAGTATCTGGTCACCACAATACTCTGTTCATATACTGAAGATAGAAAGATTACAAAGGAAATTTCTAAGATACCTTGATTTTAAAAGCAAGGCTAAAAATAAAAATAAATCCTACGAGGCGCGATGTTTAAATTATAAAATTTTACCATTAAGTGACCGTCGCACTTTACTTGACCAAATGTTACTATATGACATACTGAGTGGGCACATTGATAGCCCTGAACTACTATCTCTGATACGCTTTAACGTACCTACACAACGTACTCGACACACGAAACTGTTTTCGATACCCCTCAGTCGCACAAATTACGCTAAAAACTCTCCTATGAATCGTATTTGTAACATTTCTAATAAAAAATTCTCAAATATAGATCTATTCTCGTTTTCAAAAACTGTCTTCAGAAAAGAAATTGTCGCTACCCTTCTAAAATCATCTTAACCATGCCAATGTATATATATTCTATGTATATTTATGTAGCAAGTTTTCTTATGTGAAGTAGTTACCTGACATATTATGTGTATTTATCTATGATATTTGCAACATATACATATATATATATATATATAAACAAAGTTTTTATTTAGTTATTTTTATTCATTTCACCCTACACCCCTCCCACACACACAAACACATACACACACACATTATATATTGTTGAAATCAAATGTGTCCATAATTTATAATACGATTGATTATTTTTCATTTCTTTATGTTATCTCTCTCTCAATGATTGTTTATGTAATAACAGTTTAGGAAAACCTATAATTGGCTGATGTTTAAATTTATCTATCCCTGTTCATAATGGTTTATAAAATAAGCTGTTGGTTTTCTAATAAAGTATAAATAAAATAAAAATAAAATAAAAGAAAAGATAACCGAATAATAAACCCTTACTTCAATATATAAAACAATATTGTTATAAACCAGAACATTTGATGAATGTGGTTTTCTTTTCGTCTGTCCAGTTTCCTCTACAGCTACCCAGATATTAGGCAGTGCACCAAACTCACACATTTCCACTTACCTGTACTACACAATACAACACACACACTTTCGCATAAAACCAAATAAGTATCACTACCTCGTCCCCTTCGACTGCTTGTAAACAGACGAAAGAAGGGAATGAATATATTTTATCAAAGATCTCAGTAATTTTGTTAAGCTACATGCTGTGTTTATACCACTTGTCGATATTTGTCTTTTACTCGCGCAAGTATTCCGAAGTTAAGTTTAAAAAATATGTCAGCTACCAATAGTAAGTATTAATAATATCAATTACATATTTACTAATATTATGCGGTTGATTGCTTGAAATAAAAAAAAATGCAAAATTAAATAATTGGCAGTTTTACAAACTGGCAGCTTTGAACGTGACTATGTGGTAGGAATGCCAAGTTCAAATATTTTATTCATTGAAGAAGAATTGGTTTTGAAGATTTCTGGCAAAAATAAAATATCCTCTATCTTTTTTTTTTTTTTTTTTTTTAAGACCGACGGGTTCGTACTTGACCTCAATCACACCTTATGTTATCAATCAATCTTATGTTCAAATAAATGTTTAAAGTTTGAGATCCTTGACGGGCAGGAGCATGTTACCTAACGAGATCGAATTTCATGTACTACTTTTTGCTCTTATTCCTTTTTCTTGCCTACGTGTTCTACAACCTACTATAGTGTATTGTTTTGCAGCTTTGATATAATTTAATATTGCTGTGCTGTATGTTACTCTCCATGTTTATGTATTGGTGGAGGTTTTTAATGTGTTTTTTTACTAATAGGCTTTTATATCATTTACATGAATCTGTAAATATTTTAATGGGTGAATAAAGAAATAAATAAAATAAATAATGAATGTAAATATGCCTCATCCATATTGGTAGTAATAATAGTCTGTCAATATATTCAAATTACTATAGTTTCAGAAAATTATGGTGTAGCGGGCGGTGCTATTGACCTTTTGAATTCTTATATGAGTGGCAGAGTTCAGATAGTTAATATCAGTGGCAACACATCGTCAGAATCCACAGCCTGCATGGGCGTCTCACAGGGTTCCATACTCAGGCCATTTTTATATTTGGTCTATATAAATGACTTGCCTAACCTTGTAAAGGATAATAAACATGAAATAGTATTGTTAGCAGATGATACCTCCGTATTATTTAAGGTAAATAGACAAAAATAAAGCTATGACGATGTGAACAATGCTATTTCTGAAATAGTAGAATGGTTTACGGCAAATAACTACTTAATAATTATTTAATTATTATTTCAATAAATTCTTCACCATCATCTTATTTAAGAGCCATGCTCTTGTCAATGAAGATTTTTCTATATCTCTCTGCTCTCCGCCTTCCTCTTAACCTCCTCCTACAATACGACGTTACGTTAGTTTGTTACTTAATGAAAAAAAAACTAAATGTATGAAATTTGTACTACCCAATGTCAGGGCGGTGCCCACAAATATAATGATAAAAAATGCCCCTTTAGATCTCGTAGATTCTACTGTATTTTTGGGCATTACTTTAGACGCCAAAATGCAATGGGGTCCTCATATCCATAAATTGGCGAAAAGGCTCAGCTATGCAGCATACGCAGTCAAAAAAATATCAGACGTAAATACTGCTAGATTAGTATATTTTAGTTATTTCCACAGCTTGATGTCTTACGGTCTCTTGCTGTGGGTAAATGGCGCGGATATAAATATTCGTGCAATTTATCAATTGAGACCTGCAGTGTCACTTAGATAACACTCGAACCTTTTCGTCGCATTACATTTTTGAAAATACAATATAATGTCAAAAAAATATAGCATCATTTAGGAAAAATAGTGATAAACATGATGTCAATATAAGAAATAAAGAGAAATTTGCAGGTCACATAAGTAGCTATGTATACGCTTTTTAATAAGGTTCCGATGATATACAAAATCTCCTTCACAATAAATTTAAAGATACTATAAAACAGAAACTAAGAAAGCATATTATAAAATATTAGACTATTTAAGTGATAATCATCCCTGGACATAATCAAATGTTCGTATGCCAGGCTATTTCGCAATTAATAATGAAATATTTTTATATTTTATTATTAATATATTTCTAATATATAATTAGGTATAAAATAACCTTCATATAAAATCAAAGCCTGTTTTAATAAAAAGAGCAACCCATCGAGTTTTTTGCTTGTTCGTCTCAGGGGAAAATTGCATTTTGAACAAGCAGTAGCTTCAAAAATGTAAAATTGACTATTTTAAATGTACTACTGTATGTGTACCTACAAAATAAAACATTTTTGACTTTGACTCACACAGTTTACAATAAGAAACAATAATGTCATATTCATAAATTTTTATAAATTTTTCATAATTTAAATTATCGAAACAAAAGCAAATTATGTACTGCGAATACAGGTGATTGATATGCTAATGCATGTATGAATGAAACTAAAAAAAATTAAAGAACTTCGAAACGGCAAAATATATATTTGTGCGTCAAACTGTGCTTTACGGGCAAGTTCACTCGCCAGCACTAAACGCCACCCAACTCTAGAGCGGGCACAACAACGGCTAGTCGTAACTTGTGCCCGGATAGTTAACTGTACGAATAACGCCCGATATTGCGCTCACGGCTCTGCTACAACGATCTGTTACCTAACACGATCCAATTAAATTGGGGCGAATTTATGGCAGTGGTGCCCGCGGGAGGTGTCTTTAATTTCGTTTGTTTTAAGAATAAACGTCCCGTGTAATGGCGCGCTTGAGATCGATATATTTATGTTTATTTATTAGGAGGTGCCTATCAATTAGGTTTTAGTTTTCCTTAATGACGATTTCTGATTTTTTATTGTAATTGTTTTAGAATTTTGGAATTAATTTCAAAAAGTCCTACAAAAGGAGAATTGCTCTAATTTTTAAATTACCTAGCGAATTACTTAGGTGTGCTTAATGCTTAAAAAATTGCAGTTATAAGACATATCGACGGTCGGATCGGTTTTGACGACCGATTGGTGTAGTGGATAGTGACCCTATCAGCGAAACCAACGGTTGCGGGTTCGAATCTCGCGAGGGGTAAATGTTTGTGTGATGAATACGAACATTTATTCCCGAGTCATGGATGTTCATATAAATATTTATGTATGTTTATCCGTTATCTAGCATCCATAGCACAAGCTTTGCTTAGTTTGGGACTAAATGATTGATGTAAGTGTCCGAAATATAAAATAAAAATATAAAATAGATTTCGAGGTATAATTTGCGACATTCATGTTTATTTTCTCATTGGGATCTGGATCACATTAGCCACAGGACGTCCACTGCTGGGGGTCTGCTCTCTAACGAAAAAGCGTCGGACGGCCGTAACTTCGGACTTTTTCTTTTGTTAAGATCCTTTATTTGCTTATGCAAATAGTTGGACTGTATGTATGTATATATAACAACGTAGTCTAAAGATAACTTCAGACGTACCTTGCATCCCCTACTAATTTGTGATGTCCAACTATATACAACAAAAGTAAAATAATGACGATTGGTTTATAATTAACACAGCAAACTGCAAAAGAAAAATTCCGAAGATACGGCCGTCCGAAGCTAATAGGAATCTCCATAAATTTCTAACGACTTCCTACAACCTTCATCAGGTCTTGCTTATGATGACCTTGAAAGTCGGGATCGACAGTTCACTTGATGATTACTGAAGATGATGGACCACCTGACTATTAAATTGCGTAAAAGGGTAAAAGATTTTAACTCTAAAAGGCTTCTCCATTTGAGCAAAGTTTATTTATGTACATTTCGTACAAATGCCAACCTCCTTTCTAGTGGATGAACGTGCAGGTGCTGTAACTGTAGTAAAAATCGTAGGAGGATTCATCGAATAGCCATGCTAAGATAAGGATGCAGAAACTATGATATGAAATATATAAATCTGTTTTTAAAAGAGCAACCTCTCGAGTTTCTTGTTTCTTCTTCTCAGGGGAAAATTGCATTTTGAACAAGCAGTAGCTTAAAAAATTTATAATTTACTTTTTTAGGTGTACCTACAAAATAAAGCATCTTTGACTATGACAAATTTTCAAATCTGTGACTGAAAATTTTGCTAACATTAATTATCTGAAACGTCTCATTATTAATATCTATGAATATACAAAGTTAGTTTGCTAGATAGGTAGGTAGACGAGTGGAACAAATCTTTACATAAGTGGGAGCACAACTTTATAATACGTTACCTACATCAATTAAATTTAATAAAAATAAATTTAAATATACAGGGTAAATAAAAATAATTTATTTAACCAATTTCGATTCAAATTGGCTCAGCATATTGTCTCATTTAACTAAGAACGAGTGAACTTAATGTTATATTGTTGTGATGTGTTATTTTTCCTTTCATTTCTACAATAATTTGAGTGAAATTTGCGGTGCGAAAGACAGTAACTGTCTGCTTCTCATGTAAGTAGCATTTGTCGTTTATGAGAATAAAGTGTTTTTAAACCTATGTAAAAACGGGCTAAGTGCAAGTCGGAGTCGAAATGTTAAATACTACCGATTGATTTACTGCAATTCTAAAATAAATTGATTACCTACAACACTTTGCCTGGTCCTCAAGAATTTCATGTTATTGCCATCGACTCGCTAACAAGATCACTTTGCCAATAGCATTTAATAGTAAAAAAGATATTCAAGGTATTTTAATCTGATATTTTAGAGTTAATTTAGGAAATAACAATATATAGATAGGCATTCTTTTAAACATAGAGAGTGAAATTAAATTTGTCTAATGCCCAGAAACTACGTGGTTTACTGTTGATATAAATTAACATGTGACTTGTCTTTGTTAAAAAATAAATATTATGCAATATAATTTATAAATTATTATTCGATTGTTATATTGGAAGTCGGTTGAATAAGGGATAGGTAGGTAAGTCGAACTCAGGGCAGAGGTCAATAATCCCCGAGTGTTTTTGACATGTGACTGCGATTTACATATTTTAGTAAATCATAACTAAACAATATAAATAAAAAAAATATAAAAAAAAATTATACAATATATATTAGCAATAGACCAAATGGTTTAAAAGGATTACATGAATTTGATTTCACCTTGAATAAATCATTAATCTGTGCTGCTGTTCGTCAAATAATTTCTGAGGTAAGAGGCAGTGACAGACTTACAAACACCGGGATTATTCCATGCAGTATTCCGTTTGGCCATTATTGGTAAGGAACCCCTTTTTTATTTTGTTAGGAAATACTTTTATCAAGATTAAGATAATTTTTCTGAGTAGCGTACTTGTCCCAGTTTCCAGTTTAACCCTCGTCTCCGTCCGTATAAGCAGTTTGCTTCAAACCATTAACTCAGCATGATAGCACGTAAGACTACGCGGTTTGTCGAGTACTACATCCATAAAGTCAATTGTTATTTTACTATCTTCCGTATATACATACCAAACCTTCTCAAATTGAATAGGAAATTTCCTTCCAACAAAATGACGGCAAGAAAAATCTTCCAAAAAAAGGGAAACAGTAAGTTCTATAATAAAAGTAGGCACTCTTTTATTTCCTCTGCAAAACGCAATCGGCCGAACACGGTATAATATCTATTAGATTGTTAGGTACAATAACAATTTTCCTTTCCAATAGCAATTCGTCGTCATAAAGCGTAAAGTACGAAGCTTCAGTAGAAACGTAGGTACCTAATAATATTATAGTTATTGTTATACTTACCCACAACCTAAACCTTGTAATATGAATTCTGTGAAGATCGCCTACTATAAAGTTTTACGACGTACATTGCGTGTTTAAACAAGCAACTCGCGATTAATTTTATTGTGGAGCACCAATAGGTAGCAGTGGCAGCGATGTGATGGGTTATTCCAGAAGTGAGAGGTAGGTTTGCACGCTCCGACCTGGCTTCTATCTGCAAAATCAATGTGGCTATTAGCAAGTTTTCGCGCAGTCGCAAAGCGTTCATGAACCGCTACCGGTCAGAAAGTTAGTGGCATTTCGGCGAGCGTTTCCTATGCAGATCTAGCTATAGTTCATAGCAGCATTACTAAAGCGATCCGATTTTTAACCTGAGATATAAGAACTAGGTTCGATGACCCTTTTTCAGTAATGTCGGATGGTAACTAAATCAGAAGCACAAATGTTGAAAGCCTAACTAATTAAAGGAATATATTAAAACGTATACATTAAAGTCTTTCTACAGAAATAATGAAGAATATGGTTGATATACAAAATCTTCATGTCAATAAATTTAGAAATACTATAAATCAGAAACTTATTAAGGAAGCATATTATAAAATATCAGACTTCTTCTTCAATTTAACAGCTGTGCTCTTGTCGGTGGAGTAATGACCACGCCTCTCTGCTTTCCGCCCTCGATTTAAAAATATCGGACTATTCAAATGATAATCATCCCTGGACTTTTAACCATCTCGTTCGCATGCCAGGCTATTTCTTAAATAATGAAATATTATTGTGCGTTTTGTAATATAAAAACCTGTTTTTAAATGAGCAACCCCTCGAGTTTCTTGTTTGTTCTTCTCAGGGGAAATTACATTTTGAAAAAACAGTAGCTTAAAAAATGTAAAATCTGACTGTTTTACGTGTACCTTCAAAATAAAGCATTTTTTACTTTGACATACTGAACGCTTCTGAGAAAGATGAAATCACCACTACAAATTGTAGATGCGTGGCTACGTATTACCATTTATAATACCACTTTGATTTTGATGCAAATTTACCAACACATAGATAATATATACAACAATTTATGCTAAATAAACTCTTATATCCAAGTACTCGTGTAGTTTCCACTCATAATTTGATTAGTTTAATAATAAAATCTGGCATGTAATCATAGTTCATAAAACAACATGATTTTGTGAACAATTCCATGAAATTAGTATAGGTACAAAAACAAGTATTTTTACTTTGAAGAGGTTTATATGCCGTAAAGTTTTACGAACATACAACTTCACAGTCTATTCAAAAATTCCTGTGTATGCTTCAGCCGGGTTCTCTTGGTAATAATGGAACATGTGAAAACCCCGGGAACTGTATTATTAGCGCCAATATTATGTACAAACGAGCTAGGAACATTTTACTACTTACAACTATACAAAATTGCGGACTACCTGCTCAGCAGCTCACATTATATCTCAACAAATTTTCATGTATATGAATAATATTTTGAACTTAGATTAATGATTGGTCTCCGCGCCGCTACGACTAGATACCGCACTATGAAGAAAAAACAGGTTCCTGAATGCGGCAACTCAATATTGTAGTGTGTAGATTTATACAGTACTTACTGATGGTATGTGATGCCAGTATCTTTCTTGTTTTTTGTAGTATTGTTATTACATAGTTTGACTACGCAAACCGGCATTTTGCTTCAGTCTTAAAGCAAAATTTGAAATTTGTTTGTTTGGTGACTGGCGCGGGTACGCCGAATACGGCGTAGTATTTGTTGCCGCATTTTTCGAGTACGCCGACGGTATCTAGTCGTAGCGGCGCGGAGACCAATCATTAATCTAAGATTTTGAACAGGTTAACTTGTTAGCTAGTTTTATGGGTAATGCATGCGCCTTTAAATATTGAAAAAGTTATCGATCTTAATAATTCTACACAGGAGTAGATTTTCTTCGTATGAGATATACCTACTTGTATATGGCATGAGAAAATGGGAATATATGTTGCCAGATATTCTAAACTATATTCATATCTATACCATAAAACAATGTAAAAATTTCGTTAAAAATGTACTTCAGAGATATAGGTATGCACCTATCTGTGTAGAAAGTATATACTATATCAAGGAATTTAATTACGATATTTCATGATAGATTTCATGTCTCCTTGCTTTCGCATATTTTTTGTATATCCCTTGATATTAAGTTACCTACATTTTTTACAATTAATAACGCGACGGGTCATTGACCTCATTCGCAATACACATAAACCTTTGCAAGTTTTTGTACAGTTAAGATTTTCAAATAATATGTTTATGGAGAGTTAAATTAAATATGTATACCGATAGCACCTATTCTTATAGCGTGCAACAGAAAGGTTTGCTTAGGTTGTATTAAGGAATAAATGTTTTCTGTCGATTTCCAATTAAGCTTTCACGTTGTAAAGTCAAGGGATTATGAAAATGAAAATTTATTTAAGTTATTCATACAGATCAATATCATAATCACAAAATATTTATAGTTTCTACATATATGTTACTAATTTGAAGCAAATTACAGATTCTTACTTCGTATTTCATATTAATAAGTTTGTTCTTATTTATGTTGTTTTAAATATTCTTACTAAACCAAATAGCCTCTATAGTAACTTGTGTAATTTATTAATAGTTTCATTTGTTATTTTTTCTCTAAAAATAATGTTTATTATCAAATTAATTAATGTAAATCCAAATCAAAATCGGTTAACAATTGACGAAAATATCGCGTAATAAAAGTGCAAAACATTCAGTCGAATTGAGAACCTCCTCCTATTTTGAAATCGATTAAAAATAGAAAATGATACTTGTACAACTATAGCTTACCACCAGGGACTTCTTCGTCGTGGGTCTCGAAATAAAATGAACAGAGAAATTTTATCACAGTAAAACATAGTTTATGTCGAAAATAGTGAAGCTTTCCTTCAGTGAAAGAATTTTCAGAATCGGATCAGTATCTCCAGCTCAGCTCAGCCAAATCCTATGTTTTAATCCATAGTATGTTTAGCTACCTGTTTTCGAAATCCGTTCATCCGTTTTGCAGTGATTCAGCAACAAATAGACAGACAAACATCCAAACTTTCGCATTTATAATAATAATACGAGTTAAATTAGATCTGTAAAATACTGCTACCTAAGCAATAACCTCTTCTAAATACGCTTTTATGAATGTCGTTTAGAAACCTGAATTTTTTTGCAGGTACACTTCTTAATTTTCCGTGCAGAACTTTCAACAGTATCGAAACAATTTCCTCAATAGAATAAAAACAAAACTGAAATAAAATAAAAGAATGGAGTTTTCTGTCGTATCCGGAATAGTAAGAGGATCGCAGTCGCCATGTTCGATTCAGCAAGGTTTTTATTAGGTGTTCTAAATGAAAATATCTCAATCAATTTTGAATAGTACAGTATGTCGGTAGGAGTACATTTGCCGTACTTCACTTACCGTAACCAATAAACCAGTTAAAGTAATGAAAGTCGTTATGTTTATTTTGTGAACTGAGAAATTTGCTTGATTACTTTTAAAGAAATTGAAAGTTCAGAAAATCCTCGAAACTGTCTTAAGAGTCGGAACCGTTTAACGGATCTTCATCAAGTATGGCAATATAAAAAATCACACTCAAATCGGACCAATACGGAGATAAAGCCAGACAAAGAGTGAACACACATTCACAACTATCAAACACAAAACACTCGTCATTTTCCTTGCTCTTAAAAGGTGAAGGAAAACATCATGAGGAAACCAGCATGCCTGCGAAATGAAAATTCAAAGGCATGTGAAATCCCCAACCCGCATTGGGCCAGCGTGGTGGACTATGGCCCATACTCCCTCATTATACGAGGGAAGGTCTATATCCCTGCAGTGGGTTGTTTACGGGCTGAAACGATACGACGATGATAAAATTATGACAATAAACTTAATTAATTAAGTACTGATTTACCAAGCCATGTCATTTCGGAGAGATCAGATATTAATCGAGAAGTTTAGTACGCTATTTGCTATTTAATGAAGTTCTCAGGTCTATCGCAAATGTCAATCCCACTGTAACTTCTCACTTTATGTGTCTCTGTTGTTACCTTGGACCATAAACTATTTTTTTTATGATTAACTGGATACGTGTTTGACCACAATCTCACCTGATAGGAAATGACGATGTGGCCGAAGATGAAGCACGAATAAAGAAAGTAATAGTGTGCGTAAGTAGAAAAAAGACATTTTCGACTTCCCCTCGGAAAATTGGAGAATGAATCAGGAGGGCTAGTGGGAATTGATTGGCAAATACACATGCTACCGAAATTCATAATAGACCTGCACGTATACCTACGATATTTCCCTTCGTCGAAAATAGCTGGAGATAAGGATAGCTCGCCACTCAACCCTCGACATAAACGACGGGTGTTCTGTGTTTGACGGAGTTGTGTGTGTGTGTGTCCAGTCTTTGTCTAGGCGTATCTCGGTAATGCGTGGTCCGATTTCAGTGTTGTTTTTTTTTATTAAAGACTAAACCAGGGCACAGTTTCTTAGTTGTGTGGTTAAGGCGTTACGAAAATATTTAGCTTTTATCAATTTTTTTGGTGTACTTCGCTGATATTTCCTATTTTTTTAAATATTTTAGATGAAACCCCAATCCCTTTTCGGGGTTTTCTAAATGTTCAATATATAGTTATGCATATATTATTCTTTATTAATTAATTATCACAATTTTTTTGTATGTAATAAGGTATTTTAATAATAATAAAAATCCGTGTACATGAAAACAATTCACTGGATAGAGCCAGCACCTCCTCAACTCAAACGCCTACTGTCAACTATAGTAGACAATAAAAGGAAGTTTCTGTAAAAAGTTGTATTGTATTAATACAATTTGTACTTACATAGTTCAAGGTAATTCGCCATAGCAAATTCGTTTCATTGCGATTCGTAGTCTCCAATGGACAATACGTAGTAAGTGCCTTCGGTGCAGGGAGAGAGCGTTAGACCATGAAATTGGCCCAGTCTATGCCATCAGAGCAACGCATCGACGCTTAAATAGTCTACGAGCAAATAGGATTTCAGCGATATTCACAAATAGGCGGGCTTCAGTATTGCTTTATCTATAGAGTGGTCTGTATAAATTGTACATGCCGTTAATTGATGCTGGTATAAAAATTTTAAGTTGAGATGACGAATACATAATACGCCTGACGTCACGACCTTTATCCCAAATAGGGTAGTCAGAGATATCCCAAACATTAGTGTTTGGGTGTTCCAAACATTAAAAGTTTCATGCTTGAATCAACAGCCACTATTGACCTTACGAAAGATACAAAAATGCACACGTGACATGGGGTGAGTCCATCATCGTTAAAACAAATCTAGAGATGTTTTTTTGTGGAAAGTCCCTTAATTGTAGTTTACGATACCCACGGGAAGAGACATGTTGGTTCGCATCTTACGTGTTGAAACCAAAATAAACAGACTTATTAAGATAAACTAACTTACTTATCATTTATTGATTTTCTTGACTTCAAGTCGTTAAAATATTCCTAATTTATATGACTTCGCTACAATTATTAGTTCTTAAATGTCGAGCTAAAGTTTAGGGGTATTTTTGAACATATCAAATAACCAATTGATCGTAATCAACTCTACTAAATAAATGCTATATAACCTCTTATGACAATACCTTCGAAATTTAGCAAAGAGAAAGCCGAGAACCTGGAGACGAACATGCTATGTTTGATCCTGAAAATAATCCATGATAAAGTAATTTTAAAATGTAATAAAATTATAAATCAGCTGTAGTAATTGTCATAGTAAGTTTTTCTTAATTTAGTTCGAGAGATTTGTGATCTTTTGGTGAATAATACATTACTTACTATTCATTCCCAAAAACATTACATTTAGGGACTTTTCACCAAAAAACATCTATAAATTTGCATGCTTTAACGGCGATGCGCTCACCCCCTGTCAAGTGTGCATTTCTATCTATATATTTCGAAAGCTGTATATTTGGAACACCCAAACACTCATGTTTGGGATAGCCCTCACCACCCCATTTCGGATCAAGGTCGTGACTTTATGTTATGTTACATATACATTTATCTAAATTTTCTCACTCCATGCCATGTGGCTATTATATAAACTATAAAATGTGTAATTGAATCCAAGAACGTGTCAATATCTTATGTTCCACATACAGTGACTATATTTCCCCCGATAACAATAGCAATGGATATTCACATAACAGTTAATCTAATAGCAACCGAATTTGTTTTGGTTATAACAAGCAACTTTAGCAGCTTTTAACAGCCATTAGAATTTGCTATAATCGTTCCAAAACATATCAGGCGCCATAAAGGTAATGTCAAAAGATAGGGGTACTCGAAAAAACTATCAGCAAAAACTATAAGACGAAAGGTCGAAACAAAAAATTGTTTTCGATCTGAGCACACAATCGCTTGAACCTGGCAGTAGTTTCGCATAGTATCAATTCTAAGCGGGAGCTAGATTGCCAAGGGATTTTGGATTTAAAATACAGTAAGTCCCACCTATTGTGAATTCTGTAGGACAGAAATTTATTTGACAGCACCAGTGTCTGTGGAGAATGGAAAATGGTGGAATGGTAGAATACATTACATTATAGATATAACTCATGGTTTGTTTTTGGCGGGGATCCGACAAACGTTATTGGTATTTAGGGGCATTTATCTATTAGAGGCAATGGTTTTTTCTTTTTTATTTGTGAAATATGAGACAGTGAGCGTTATAAGAATGACTTGCCGACAGTATGATTGTTAGTCACGGTGGGAATTAATTTTGTTCTAAGTATGCTACGGCAGGGTTTCACCTATTTTTTTTCTGTGATTAGTTGTGGTTACTTATGGTACAAAAAATATGTATGGTTAGTAAATACAAATATATACATGTATGCACACAATCATGATTAATTTCTATAAATTATTATATAGTTCAATTCTATTTCGTCCAGTGGCGATTTCAGAATTCACGATTATAAAAAAGTGTCCGTTTTCATCGATAATTTGAAATACTCGAAAAGGTAATATTTAAAAGCTTTAGGCTTTTCGAGTTCAGATCAGAGCAATATTTTTTATTTATGCTGTATTTAAAAACAAAACTAAATTATCTAATGAGGGCGCCAATGGAATAAACCCTTTTAATACTCGCTACTTTGTTGCTCTTGTTCAATAAAAGATATAGTTTATTATTAGTTTTTATCATTATTTATACGATAGCTATAGGTTACAGTGAGAAACGCTGAATGTTGAAACACAGGTTAATACCTAGTTCGGCGGTAGATGAGGCTTCGTGCATATGTTGGTGATGACACTCTTAAATTTTATCTATTATACTTCCTAAACTTGTACGATAAAAGTATTTCTTATCTTCTATTTCTTTTGACACAATAAAGTTATTCTGATTATATTTTGTTATAGCAGAAGGCTATTATAAAATAACTGACTATGTGAATGTTAAGCAAGCCTTGACATAGCTGTCTGATTATTCATATAATTATCAAATCACAAATTGTAACCCATAATCTGTTTAAAAGAGCAACCCTAGAGTTTCTTGCTCGTTCTTCTCTGGGGAGTCAGTTTTGTGAATGAACAGTAAATTTAAATGTAATATTAATATTAATAGTGACGTTTTCAAGTGATAATTTTATCCTATGAAATAAAATATTTTGATTTGATTTGATTCTTATTCTCAAATATTAATTGTAGAAACTAGAAAAACTACTTCCTGTAAGATTATTCGAAGAGGGTAAGTGATATAAAAGCTACCTATTTTGCAAATTCATATACAAAAACAAAAAAAAAATTAAGATACATTTTCTAGAAAAAATTTTGCAGTTTTTAGAATTTTGAAAATGAGTCACTTGTACCTAGTGAAACGTAGGTATGTGTTGAACTTTATAACAAATGTTATTAAAATTGACAGATAAACAATATTTTTGACTTACCTAGTATTGATACCACATTTCTTTCAAGACCAACTTTCAGTACCCGGAAGATAACAGTAGACCAAATTGGGACATAACTAAAACAAATAACTTTGTAATTTAAGATTGATTCTAACTACGGAACTTTTGAGACTTAATTGACCAGTTTTGTTTTCTGTTTTGGTTGTTTGTGAGCTGTCCTTTATATGGGTATCATTATATTCAAATATCGTATTGTAAATTGATAAAAAGAATACCCACTAATGGAATTATCACAGACTAGCTTTCCACCCGCGACTTCGTCCGCGTGGAAGATTTCATCAAAATCGGTTCAGCAAAAAAAAAATGCCTATATGTTAATCCAGGTCCTCATCTGTCTATCAATCAAATTTCATTTAAATCCGTCCTTACGTTTAGGCGTGAAGAGGTAACAAACATACATACATTCATACGACATACACACACGCAAACTTTCGCATTTATAATATTAGTTGGGATAGTTGGGATTAGTTGGGATATATTTTTCTTGAACTATTTGACAATTGAAATAGTATAGCCATAGAAAACGATGGCTTAAATTAGGCATGTTATTAAAATTTATAATCTGGAGTTTTAGGAGACTAGTTTTAAAATAGAATGAATGTTGGAAATAACTTGTATAGTTTAAAAGAAAATTATCAGGTTTGCGTAATTTGGATAATTCTTTTTTGACAATTAAAATCAATACTCGAATCCCAATTCGCACTTGAGCAGTTCTTATTTATTCGTAAAAAAGGGTTTTTTGCACTATTCCATAGCTATCTATTATAAATTAAGTAATGCCCTTGTTTTAAAATGCGGAGATGGAAAAAGGTAGTCACTTACTTAATATTTTACGTTAGTCTTATCTAGAAAAGTTCCATCCATATTTTCTCAAGGCAGAGTAGGTGGTGGTATATCTTCTTTAATGATTTGCATGTATTCCTTACTCCAAGGATAACTTTGTTTTGTGTGTCTGTATATCTGTCTGTAGCATTGGGTCGACATCAATGCCGCATTACATTTCATTGGCTACACACGCGTTTTTCCTACTTTCTTTTTCTTTCTTTTTTCTACTTACATACCCTATTTTTTTCTGTAATTAGTCTGGGGGTAACGATAGCGTTACGTAGGGCACCGTTTACCTTCAATCGGTACCATGTCGACTACCTGTGTATAGTCCTATCCTCTATATAGACTACCCTGTATCTCCTAGCTTATAGGAGTTACAGTGGGAGGAGTATGGAGGTGGGATTATGTATATGCACCTGCATATGCATATTTTATATTTTCCGTATATTGTGCTTTTTAACCGACTTCAAAAAAGGAGGAGGTTCTATGATAATCTATTTTCGTCAACCTGATTATTTTTTTTTGTTTGTTGGATTTACCGTCTGAGTACCATTAACATCTGATGATGCACTCCGGAGATAGAAAAAGGGAACCTTACGGAAGTCGGTTGTATGCTAATTTTTTTTACAGTTCAATTACAAATTTATATTGCAAATCTGGTTTATGGCAGAAATAACGTAGATAATATGAAATAGGTACCTTAACTCCATAACTGAATGAGTTTTAAATAATTTTATAAATTTGCCTAAGGATTCTCTGTTGCTTCCTTTTGCTTGTATATTGTTTTTGATCGGCCTCATCATCCCATTAGATGGCAAACACAATGTTAACTTTTTCTGTTTCCTACCTATTTCTTTGTTATGGTTTGAGATGGGTTAAATACAAATTTCTTTCTTACTTCTTTATTGATCGACTGATCAAAAGCTAAGTAGCTAGTTACTTTATATTTACAATGTATAGTAAACGTCTGCTGTGTATAAAGTTATTGATCATCATCATCAACCTGTATTAATATTAGGTCCTTACCTATGAAATTGGCGTTTTGTATGAAGAATTTCATTAAGACTGTTTTCTCCATACAAATATTTTTGATTTTTTTGGGAACGGCAAATCCAAATTTAGCTAAACTTTGTGTGTATTATCGGATAACATTAAGTTAAGTATAGGCAGCGTTAAGTTTTAAAAGTAACCGCTTTATAAAAGTTTCAGCGAATCTAAGAAATGATTATGGGAAGCACATGAAAAGGGCTCTGTTCAATTTTTTTTTTATTATGTGATTTAGCCCAGAAATTATAAAAAACCTTGAAATAATATTCCACTTTCCAAATAAAAAACAAATTTGGATATAGCTTTGAAAATCGCAGGAATTGGTACATATGAACCTCTATGTCCTCTCTTTCCTTTTTATAATTCCGCGGGTCAAGTATCTCGGCGCGCCTGTCAAATTTTCGAAAATACCTGCGGTGTTAAAAACGTTTATAGATACTCTTCTACTGGGTGTATTTGTAATCTGTGAAAAGCTATAGCTACGGGAATATATTATCTATGGATATAATGAATGAACACTACTACAGCTATAATACAAAAAATCAGAAAAATGTTACGAGTTGTAATATGTAGGTATACCTATATCCACGATATAATTGGTATTTTTACGGAAAGTACAGATTTATTTCATGTTTTTCTTAAAAAAACGGGTAATTCAATAAATTGTTATGAGAATTGGAAGCTCTATGGCCAGGTTCCTAAGCCTGTTCTAATAAAAAACAGTAGTTGGAATTCTATGCCTATACTCCCACCCAAAGAGAAAAAAAATATTTTCGCAAATACAGACTAAATATCATAGCTAACATGACATGGCGCACATTATTGGATGCGGAATTTAATAGAGAACAAGTTCAAACACAGTCCAAAGGAATTGGAACTCTATAATCATTACAATTGAGAGTTGAAAGTCGGGTGTACCGCCGACACCGATCGCTGTTCGCGTCCGCCTAAAGGTTAACGTAGAAAAAAAACTCCAATTTCATAGGTAAACACACAATATAAATCTCCGCTTCACAGTTACATATAAACTGCGCAAACACAGTGGTGAATCCTCTTTATAAATCAAATTACCGTTAGGTACTACGATTAGCAGTATAAATACCGATTCATTATTATTCCGCTAAACAACAGTGCGCAGCGCAGTTCCTTTAAATATGTTATCTTTAAATCATCGACTTGCATTAAATAGTTCAAATTCTTCTCCGCAGTTACTAATTTGCGCAAACACAGGGGAGCGTGACTAAAAACAAACGCCTGACCGACTCAGAATCTAAAATTGACCGAATCTCATCTCGTATTATGTAATTGACGACATCATCACCTAAATCTGTGCTATGAAAGGACTATTGTGTAAAATAAAGTTATTGGTCATAGTAGTCAATCCAATGAAATCCAATGATTAGTTTTTTTTTATGCACGACGGGTTCGTCCTTGACCTCAATCACACTTGATGTTAAGTGAACACGAGGTCGAAGGTGGAAGCGTACTGACCCGGAAACTCTAACACATTAGGGGGACTGGCTATCTTATCTCTGACAACCGGAACACAACAATGCCATTAACATTGCTGCTTGGCGGCAGATTTAGATAAGATGGTGGTAGCTAGCCAGGCGGACATTTAAAATGCCCTACCACCAACATAACCAAGTACTTAAACATGTACCCCGCTGGGCATCGAACCCGCGACCTCCGAATCGTAAACCCAATGTTATTTACATTGAGCCACGGAGGCAGTAGTAAGTATAAATAAGTGTAATCTAATTGCATTGAAGATTAAAAAAGAAGTACTCACTGTATAGAAGTTGTTACCTCGCTGATGGTGCCTACGACTCCGACGCTGGCAACATTTAGGCTTCACTAATATTATTATATCCATTTATCCTCCCCTCACTGATACTACGTAATTAGGTACTACAATTAGCGCAAATGCAGAGATTCCTAAAGGATTTGCTACGCTACTCATTGTTTGTACCTACTCATCCTTCTCTGATCACCAGATCGTTATTTGCCACTTGTTATAAAATTATATTGTGGCGAATTAGTACAACTCACTCTATGTATATATAGCCATTGTAAACTTACTAGTATTTTATAAGTTACAAATTACGCGCCTAATAGTATCTGGCCTTTGCCACATTATCACTGTCAGGCGTTTTTAAAACCACTTAAACCCACCTAGGGTGAGGAAGTTTTCTGTTCAGCTTCTAAGTATTTCTCTTTCTTCATGAATGCTGTCAATATATGTAGAACTACAGGTATTTGCAACAAACTCTTCGATTTACAAAAAATTTAATGTATCCGATAGTACAAAATCGTAGTTAAGTTAATTAAGTACTACATTAAAAATACTTATAAAAACAAGCTTGTACTTCATCATGAGTGCAGGACGAGTAACATAGTGCATCAAGGAGTTCCAGTGGCGATCTTCTGGCTCCATCTTTAGATCTTCGTCACCACGTGTTCATGGCAACAATACAAACTAGCCCAAATTCGACTATATCTTGACATTCGTCATCAGGGAGTTCCAGTCCCTACATCCCGGCTCCATCATCAGATCAGCTCGATGATACCATAATATTGCGTTATCACCGAACATACGTATCACAATCAGATACCAACAAGTGGTAGAAAAACGGTTGCAAATTTTGACACGAACATGTAAAAAGTTCGTACCTATCTCGATGGTTTTTTTTATGCACATCGGGTTGGTTCTTGAACTCAATCACGCCTTTTTTTTTTATCCACAACGGGTTAGCACTTGACCTCAATCACACCTGATGTTAAGTGAAGATGAGGCCGAAGGTGGTAGCGTACTGACCCGGAAACCCCATTATTTGGGAGACTGGCTATCTTATCTCTGACAACCGGAACACAACAATGCTATTAACATTGCTGTTTGGCGGCAGATTTAGATAAGACGGTGGTAGCTAGCCAGGCGGATATTTAATATGCTCTACCACCAACCAAACCGAGTACTAAATATGTACCCCGCTGGGGATTGAACCCGCGACCTCCGAAACGTAAACCCAATGTTGTTTACATTGAGCCACGGAGGCGGCTAATGTTAAGAGAAGATGAGGACGAAGGTGGAAGGTATAGTGAGTCAATAAACTCAGTTTGTTCAAGTTGCACTCTTTAGACAGGTATAGTGGTTAGAAATCAAAAAAAATAGCCATTGTTTTATTAACTCTTTATTCTCTTGAATCTTTGAAATTAATATTACAATATTGAATGCGGGCTTCATATATAATCACCCAACTATTTGCTTATATACCACGACACAGTCACATTGAGTCGTACTTACACGTCAAATTGACAACGGTAACTAGATGCTTGTGAGGTTTTCTGTATTTCGAAAATACTTTCCAGAGACTAGCATGCAGTTATGTATATACTATATAGTTTTACGATTTCTGCAATATATAATACCTATTTAATATCAGTCAATATCTCAAGAATATTTTTGTTTCATAAATGAAATTATGGTATAGTATGACACATTATTATCACAAAGTTTCTAGTTACCGTTGTTAACAAAACTAAATACGACATTATCTTGTTACATAAATACATAACATAAACAAAAAAAAAAAATAACCAAAAAATAATGCGCCACATAAAACTTTCACGACTATTTACAGTTACTTAAAGTTTAGACGATTTTTAATTACTATTTTCAAAAATATAGATATAGGTACATACATACATAGCTACATTTAAAGATAAAAATTGATCGATTATTTAGTTTAACAAAAACGAAAAGTCTTGTTATTTTTATGTTAACACATCGAACAGAAAATAGTAACGTTAACTTATAACAATGAGTGTAACACTTATGAAAAACAGGAATTGCAAAAGAGTTGTGGTGTTATGGGTTGACATAAACGGAATAACTAAATCAATGTGAAAAATCTAACATTAATTGAAATAAATATGAAATCTATGCTCAGTTAGGTATAACATAATACCTACAACTAAACACTAGCTATATGGCAAGACAGCATTACGGATGGAGGACGTATATAATCTATTTAGTAAATTGCTTATTGTTTCACAAGAATTATGACTCCTTACGAGGCAGAAACAATAAAGACAACCTGACACAAATCAGTAGTCGTACATACACACAAACATCATTACTAAGTTAGATGATTTACCTATTTTAAGAGATGAAACTTAATGAATAAATAAAATGAAGCTAGTAATTACAATAGCTTCAACAACTGTTTGTAATTTGCACAGACCCATAAAAATTAATGAAATTATATCAATAAAGTAAATAATTATAAAATATGAAATGATTCCAGAAATGCAGAAATAACAATTAAATTCGTATACACACATTGTGTTTCTAATTGTTTTTAATAACCACATCCCGTGTATACGCCTGGTTGTACCTCCTCATCGATCAACAAAGCTTCAATCCAAAACTTCAATTGCTCAGATGACATTAATTACGAACAATTCTAATCAATTTTAAGCGTTTATAATCAAATACTAACCATCGGATTCATTATTCTTAACTTTTATTACAAGTGTCTACGATATTTTAATAACTATGCATTATAATTTATAAAGCCTACTTAAAATCAAGTTACTTAAGTACATTTTGTTCGATTTTCATTCTCGATTTATTTTTAAAATAAGATGGGATATTCCTCTATCACTAACGACAACCTTATTCTGTAGGTACTCGTATTTTACCTACATGGGGACTATATGTTTTAATATTGAAGGAATTCAAATATTATTGCACTTCTCAGGCAAATGCCGAATGACACACAAACTACCAAGTTTTGCTTTTCGCACAAAAGCCTTGAATTTTAGTTTATGCTCTAGCGAGTTCGAATGTTTCGAGACATATTATTCTTTATTACATTAACAACTGAATGTAAGTTTGTTAGTGCACTGGTATGTAATGAAACTGGTATGAAAGCCTTTTTTCTATACTCTGGACAATTAGTGTCAATTTTGTGAATCTTACAACTATTGACGACTTAATCTTTTGCTAATGATATCACGACAATAATATTCTGTAACTTCAATACACCTACAGATATACATACTTCTGAATAATACAGTGGACAGATATTGCAAGATGATTTATCAAAATTAAGCGAAGACTCCAATTCAATACAGACATCTTTTAATTTATTATTTTCATTTAAATCTACCCTGACATTAATTTACGTATAATGGTGACTATAAACACTAATTTTTAAAATTCTAATTTTGTTCAATTGTTACGTATTGAGAAAGTAAGTTCGCGACTTTTATTGTGTGATGCATTAGAATATTATTATATACTGTTTTGTAAAAAAAATACGGGTCACTGAGTAATGCTAAATTAATTTTAATATAATTTGGCACAATACGGAATTGAAAACCAATTTATTGAAGAGTTTTGTGTAGATATAGAAGTGACAAAAATAAAGAAATTCTTGTTCGTTCATACGAAGAGGATTAAATTCATGAGTAATTGGAATTAATATTCATTCATAAAGAAATCTTACTGCTACGGAATGTCTGCAACCCTTTATTGGAAATATGACCTCTTTAATGTAATTTTTCACTAAACTGTTTGTCAGAGAAGTGACAAAATGATATTCTATGAGTCCTCAACGTACGAACCATGTTTAATTGTACTTTAATGATAAGAAAGATTTCTACAAGTGATAGTAATAGCGCGTGACCACTGCTTATTCTAGCATACAGAGTTTATGTACCTATTCTTAGCAATACTTCATACAAAGTCGAACCTATATTACCTATGTATGATACACTTACTCTACTCAACTTTATATTAAGTGTAAAATTTATATTTAGTCACATTATTGTAATTTTATTATATGTATCATCGTTACGTATATAATTTTGAACATCAGATGACTTGGAAATTAATGGACAACGCACCATATTCTATTCGAATCCATAATGTTTGTTCATATATTGTTTGAGGTCTATTTCGAATATTTGGACATGGTATTCTTTAACTATAATTATCAAAAAATACCGCTTAATCTTAATATTACTTTAATCCTGACAGAAATTACAAAACCTAACTTTGTAGTGACGAAGACCTACTTGAAATTGTACTTCAATACGTATTTTGTTATAATATACATTTTAAATCCATTATGTACGCAATAGTCAAAATCTGTGTTAATAACATTATCAAAATTAAAGTTTCAAATCAAACAACAATGTTTGGACCTAACTAGGTACTGAATTGAATCACAATTGTTAAAAAGAAAATCTCTTGTAACCAAAAGAAGATAAAATACAACAAATTTTATATTTATAAAAAAAATGTGACCATAATAACATAACTAGCTCGCTAAAAGCGAACAAATAATAAAATATACATCAAAATGTACATAATATAGTATCTATTAATAAAAAAAAATAACATAATGATTTAGAGTAAGTGGTAGCAATAAATACTATGAGATTCACAGATTTAAAATCTTAACTAACAATACCGAAATTCACTCAGGTTTCTATGTAAAATCTTATAGCGATTCTAACGCTTTTGTAAATTTTAGTAAAATATTATTGCAATACAAGGTGTGGTTATGGCAACAAAATAAATGCTTAAAGCACATCACCAGCCTGTCCACCCAGCGAACGACACCGAGGCAAGTCCTTCGCACTAAAGGAACATTATTACAAAAAAGTCACGGGGACCTCCACAACGAGGTGAACACTAAAATCAGCCGCAAAACATAAAACTAGTGGATACGAAACGACTAACGCTGCCCGCAGGTCCATTTGGACGCAACACTTCCATTCATGTATTCACACTATATGATACAGAATCAGTCAAGATTTCCTAGTGTGGTGTCGAAGACACCTTACGTCGGGACTTTGTTCACTTTTAGTAGGTCGTTGGAGCCTTTATCGATAGGCATCTTCATAGGATCGTGATGATGAGTCACATGATGGCCGTGGTGCTGACTCTCCAACTTCCCTTGCTTCTCCTGTTGCTGCTGTTTCATTCTCTCTTGTTCTTCTCTGTCCCTGCGAGCTTGTTCATTTATCTCTTTCACGGCGCGAAGTTCTTTCTTTAACTTCATGCGTCGGTTCTGGAACCATATCTTGATCTGTCTCTCTGTGAGACAAAGTGCATGCGCGATCTCTATCCTGCGCCGGCGTGTGAGATAATGGTTGAAATGGAATTCTTTTTCTAGCTCTAACGTTTGGAACCTCGTGTAGGTCTGTCGCCCTCGCCGCCGTGGACACCCATTTGGCCCTGGAAAGAAAAAATAACGAAAATTAAAACCAGTTACAAGCAACTCGCTATCGTAAATCAAGTCAGCATTGACGTATCGAAATAATTTTTCGTATGATTTACGTTCACGGCGGAAAAATAAATCGAAATGGCATAAAACATCATTGTCAAAACACGTAACTGTACCTCTAATAGTAAAATAATAAGGCAATAAAATCGATTTATTGCACCGTATATCAAGATCTTGCATCTCCCACTTTGAATCCGATGCGAAAAGGCTTCGAGCAGCCGCATTAAATTTCACTTTTATGTACCATCTTAGATTTTAATAGCTCATTAATATTTTATTACAGCAATAAAGTTAATTTTAGAGTTATCCGCTACTGAGACCAACCTCAATGCAGATTAATTGCCGAGAACAATTCACATCACGAGTAGAATGACGATGTGACATTTTATTTGTTTTAGACAACAAAACATGGACCGTTGAACATTCTACATCAATAAAAATAAGTAAAAACAATCTCATTGCAGCAAAAAGTAACGGAAAGGGTTGAAGGCAAACGGTCCGCGAAGTAACAATGGAGTTATTTCAAAAGAAGAATCGCCACAAAAAGTCAGGGATGCGTAAAAAGGGTTGCGCAACTTTCTAATTCTTACAATGAAGGTGTCTTCTTTATATTTGTCCCAAAGGCATTTTAGAATTTGTGAAAGTTAACTCTTTCCTATCACAGTGGTGGTACACAAGTATAATTCGACAAATTATTCCACGATTTATTTAATATTTATCAATTTATCAATACGGCTATAAAGCTACCTATAATAACTATAAATCCGTTTCTCACGTAATACAAACACACTTATAAAAATGTGTATATATACAGATAAAAACCGAGCTCCACAAAGAGATCGGGTCTCCACTCCGGACTGGTTTTTGAGTCAGCCAATAAATAAGGTAAGATAAATGGGCTTCCCATCGCGTATAAAATTGATAGCGGACCAACAGACGTGGCTCGTTTGGAATTTCTGACCGTGTAGGTTGGGCCTCCAGTTACCTGATAACTTCAGTTTAAAATGGTATAGAACGCTAATGGATTAATTTCAATACTCCTTTTAGTTTATAAAGATCTTTATAATTTAGATGATAATCAATTGATTACGCAGCTATAGCGCCGAAATGGATTTAGATAATAGTCGGTACAGAGATAGACCATGGCCTGGTTTAGCATATAGGGCACTTTTAAACCCGAAATTTTCAGTTATCTCTCTGGATGATGAGCTAATTTAATGTGGATGAAGCCGTGGCTGAGAGCTTAGATAGCTGCAGTGTAGTATTTCGTTGTATAGTACATGGCACAACAACTAGGTATCTAATTCAAAATGCGTAAAAGAAATTTGTATCGTAGGATAAAATTATCACTTGAAAACCTAAAATTTTTTTAACTTAATATAAAAATTATTGACATTACTGCTCATTCCCAAAGCTGACACCCCAGAGAAGAACGATCAAGAAAGTCAAGGGTTGCTCCTTTTAAATAAGTTTTGGTTTATAATTTATTATATTCTATAATTAGACTGAATATCGCCGAGCGGTCTATGTCCATGCTTGCTTATCATCTAGATAGAAGTTTTATAATAGTATTTTGTAAATAATATCGGTTTTATGATGATTTTGAATTTATTTAAAGGCAAATTTTGAATGTCAACTGTAACCTTATTATAAAATCTATACACAATAACAACTCTTTCCGGTTAATCTCGCTATTGTACATTTTTTTATAAGGCATATATTTTAACAATGTGTAGTAGCAATTGTGTGAACATTTTAACACAAATTCACGGTTTCTCACATACAGCAAAATTGCATACCTCGGTGGTAAAAATGTAAAATAGAATTTTTCACGAATGGAACTAAAATAAGGATTTTTTTTCCGGGGGATATTTTGTGACTAAAACCTTTTCCTTTAAAAACCTTTCTAATATAGGAAAATATGGTTTTTTACGTAATTGAAATTATAGAATACTTATAGAAGTTGAAACATTTTAACTTGGGATTCGTACTAAGCCTGTAGGAAGTTATTCCCATTATTAATACTTCTGTATATTCTTCTTGTTAGTCGATGATAAACACACCAAATTCTTTATATTGAAATGCAAAGTATGATTCATAATACAAGTATTAGGAAATTTCATTGTTTAATTTACAATTTACTTTTAAGACTCGTAATAACAACCCGAAATATTTCCCTTTTCTCATATAAAAAAAGCAACAATGAATAAATCATGGTGACTCGCCCGAAAGTCGGATACCGCGTTTATATGAATAATAAATTACTGAAACTGCTTTTTTACTGCCGTAATAACATTTACGGCCATGCTTATTTCAACAAAAACTTAAAAACTGTTTAAAATGTCATAAATAGACAATGGATAATTACAGTGCGGTTAGAGGAGCAGATATTGAAAAGGGTAACGTGCCAAAAGGGGATAGAGATAGTATTCTAATTTTAAAAAGCAAAGATGGAACCCAAAACACAATACACGATCCCGATAACACCATCAAAAGCATAAGTCGTAAGTAGCGCGTATTGATGCGAGAAAGAGATCCTTGTGGTTTATGGGGTAGAGTCCAAACACGGTTGTTATGGGGGTGAGCTTGGCCGTTTTTTGTTGGGTACGGTAATATGTTACCGAGGCAGGTTAGCCACCCTTCGCACGGTTACCATGACAACGGACGTTAAGGCACCTCCCGTCAGCTGGCTTCCATTATCCTCTGTGGTATTGTTGTAACGGGGAGGTTTGTGTGGCATTATTATATACCTGCTAGAGCTGCTTTTAATGGGAACTGCCCAAGTATTTCTCATGCCTTGATAACAATCAGATTGAAAGGTACCTATACAGGATACACTATATCTACCTCATTTGCATTGTTTTTCCGTATCTGATAGCGATTTTCGGCAGCTCGCTATTGTTTTTTAGCCAATTATACTATACACAAATTTACTGTAGATATAGTACATAAAGTCTTGAAGAAAAAGAAAAAAAAACGAGTGTGATAATATATTTGAGAGAGAAACATTATTAATTAGGTCCCTTATTGTAAGCGAGACGAGGACGACAATAAATATACGGCGACAAGACCTCGCTCTTACCGCGCCTCGCTTTTTCCCCGAAATAAATCTCACGGGCTTATTTATTATTTTATTTTAACTTTGTATAAGCCCTGCCCGCCTTTATAAAACCTGTTCCATGATGTATTTGATTAATACTCGGCGGCCAGTTTCGGAATAAAGGTCTGATTGTGAATTATATGGAATTTTAGTCCAGTAAGAATGTTATTTATAGGGCGAGTTAGCTCGGGTCAGTTGAGATTTGTGGCTGAGATGCTAGTCCAGGCTCAGAAACATGTCTTAAGTTCTCATGAAATGGGATTTGTAAGAAATTATATTGCTCATTTGTCGCACATCGTTTGTTCTTTTTAGCTACAATTGCAAGTTGCGAACAATTTCGTTATATTAAGGCGAAGACAACACAAATAGGTGATGCGTAGGACGCCATTGTGAAGGAGTTATTGAAACGAATTGTTTCAATTGGCGTGCGACATTGATTTAAAGCCGTAATAGGACAAACAGTATAGTTAATGAAACAACCTATAAAAGAAATCGATTGTATTATATACTTTAAGCTTGTATCAATTAAATGCACATTAATAGCTCTTAAGGCTGTATAAACGCTTGTCGGCGACACCACGGTTTATAGGGTCGTAACTCGCAAAATGTCGTAAAGACTCGGATGTGTTCGGGACGCCATCTTAAAATAGATCGCAATCGAAATTCGAAAAGAGAACTCTTCAATTTGAGAATTGTTTCCGGAAGTTGTTTAAAGCTTTAATTCCACAGCTTTCATTACTTAGGTCTTTATATTTATTTTTTGTATAACAATACCTGTGTATATTATAGATACTACCCTGACAGTATTATATCAGAGATATAGTGCCAGTATTTTGTTGTTATAATATCGAAAGGTGGAATGTATGTGCCCTGAATGTCTTAAAATATTTGCAACTTTGCAATTGATGTATTTGCACTCATAACACATCTATTTTAACACGTGATGTTAATATTTTGATCTGTGCAGGGTGTTATGGTGAATGAATAGCATTTTCATTGCAATAAATATGATTATAATCGAATATTAATTAAATCATTTCAAGAGTTGATTTTGGTGTTAAATTGTCGCAGTTGAAAAGACAAACTTTTATCCTTTATTCCTAAATTAATTAAAATGTCTATTAAACGTAACAATAACCTAATAAGCATTATGTTAAATAAATTTTGACTTTATACAGATGAATCTAATATACCTGTTAAAGCGAGAAAAATTCAAGGTAGCCGCTTAGAGAACGCTGATGGCAATTAGGTAACAATATAGGTACCTATATTTATAGGATTTAAATTATTTGTAACTTATTGTTGAACAATTGCTTTCTTTTAATTTTGCTTATAAACAAAAATTTTATGATTATTGCCGCGTTACTTTGACTCATTGCTTCTTATTGATTTCTACGCAATCCGACAGTAATAACAATACCCAAGGTGATATCTAAAACATAAGAGCTTCAGATCCCGTCTTCACATTCAGAGTTATGGATGTTTACATTTATTATGTAGGTATATTATTTAGAAAAAAGCATGTATTCGTGTATCCATAAGCCTTGTTGCATAGTTGGGACTAGATGGCGCTGCGTGTATTTTTCAAGAATGTTTATTATTATTATTATTCCTTTCCCATCTAAACTCAACATCCATAATGGAACATAAGCGTCAGGGCCAAGTTCTTAATTTAATCTAAGAGATATTTAGCAGTTTGTTGTGATCCGATGCAGATAAGACATGGTTATATCAATGGTGTTTTCTGTATATTATGTCATTGGTAATACATAAGGCACTGACCGAAGACAGCCTTAATTAAGATAACTGCAATGAAAAAGAAAATTTTGCCAGTGAATTTTCTAAGTTTAGGTTTTCATATTTACATAATTCAGGCAAACTAAAAATACATACATAAGTAGTAGGGATAAGTACATGGATAATATTTCAAGCTTGGTCGAGACGGAAAGGACTATTTTTGCTCGTTGTTGGAGTCAGTTAAATCATCACAATGTTGTTCTGTGCTCCGCTTCGCTAAAGGACATTGGCTTGTGTTAGGGTTGCCGCCTACAAAGTCTAAAAATCGATTTTTATTCGTTTATTTTCTAAATAGTAGGTAAACCCCGACAGTCTCCTTGGTTCAATGCAAATAACATAAGGTTCACAAGACTGAGATTACAGATTCGACTCCCAGTACCCCATCTTTAATGCTAGGTTAATGGCGGGGCATTTTTAAATGTTCGCCTGACACCACCATCGTATCTAAGTTTGTCGCCATGCAACAATGTTAATAGCATTATAGTGTTCCGGCTGTTTCAGATAAGATAGCCAATCCCCCAAATAAGTTGGGGATTCCGGATGAGTGCTACCACCTTCGGCCTCATCTTTAATTAACATTAAGTGTGATTAGCATTAACCCATTGTGTACATAAAAATTCTAAGACTTCTTTCTTGAAATTTTACTTGCTTACGATAAAAAACTTCATACTGTTTCAAAACACGAGACAATTAATTGCAATATAAAGGTTGTCATTTAATCTGAGCAGGTTAGATTCGTGCAGAAGGTCAGAAGCCATATAAATGTTTTATGCTTCCAAATCTTATTCTGAAATCTGATGCATCAAGCATAAGTACCTACAGACTTTAGTAAAAGTAATAAATGAAATGAAATCAATTCTGCATTTTATTGTTATATATAATTAGAATATTAGTAATCTTTACAATGCAATACAATTGCGGTTACATTTGTATTGTATTGTTTGTATATTATTGTAGTTACAAAATTTGCTATTCCACAATCTGCTGTAGATACCTATTTATGAAATGATATTTTTGTTTTAATACGCTAAATTAAAATCAGTATATGTTCATCCATATTACCGCTTGAATACAAGAGAGGTGTATTGAAGTGAAACGATCTTTTGATCCGGGATGAAGCGGCTCGATGACGTCACGATTTATTTATCCTCAATACCGATCACTGATAAACTCACTTTAGGTACTTACATGTACACACAGAATCGTATTAACACATAGGCAGGTTCTCTTTTATATTTAGATAAATCACTCAAAATACATCATTTGATTCAGTTAAATTTATCTATTTTATAAGGGACCAAAATATACGAACAATCTCAATTATTGTTAGGTATATTTTGTATTGGTGCCTATTTACAATCACTTAACCACCTTAGTTAAGTGATTCTGCAGCTCATGATAAATAAAATAAATATCTTTGGATTCACACACAGCGCACTCTAGATGACACTAGGAAACTAGTCTTGTACAGATACCTTTAATCTCTAGCAGATAGGGTTGACATTTTCGACAATTTAAAGGTAATCACTGTGTTGTCACTCTGAGAGTGGTTATATAATACCTAATATGACAACACTCTTACTTTGTTTGCAATTTCACTGGCTCTCTTGTCCTTCACCAAGACACAGAATGCTTGCATTTGTCAGAAATAGGTAAGTGAGCAATGAAAATGATTAGATACACAAGTTGTTTAATATCGAATTAAAGATTGCCTATCAATTCCCAGAGAGTATTAAATAGGAATATTTTTTTGATAGGTTTTATCATGAAACTTTATAGCCCTGAATACTATACACTCGTAATTGCTGGTCCACAGCACTACCGTACATAGTTGACTGTACTCGTATATAATACAGGTAGGTATGTGTGGTGCAACTGCAGTGCCGACCGTGGACGGACGCATAAATGAACTAACAACTGCAGACAACCTGATTTAAAGCTCAGGCCAATGGCCTGTTTCTCTATTTCTAATGTTATGTAGGTACTAATTTGTAGTCATTTTAAAATTGCAGTTGAAATGATTGTTACTAATAAGTTTGTTTTTCAAAGAATGTTCATCATATAAAAGTTAATATTGTAAAGTTGCATATCTCTAGTTGGATCCACCTGAAGTTTTATTTATCAAAACAGAAGTTTGCTAATCATAATACGAGAAAATTTTGAGTAGTTTGTTATAAGAAAGATATAGAGGGAACAACGTGGCAATAGAAAAATGTTGTATTTTTATATTAAAAGATAAAAATCCGAGTTGATGTAGACAATTTGGGAACGAATAACAATTTGTAGTCATTTATCATAAAATTATGCATAAGATGTAATGAATTATTAGAAACATACATATTTTCATATCTGATAATATAAGCTTTGCCCCTACGGTTCCAAGCACGATATGTTGGCGACTGTTGCAGTCCGCGACACAGCCGCCAGTGTAAAATATTCTCTCGGGATAAAAGCCTCCTTCTACGCCACTTCAACTAAATAAGTATTCTTGTGCAAAAACAATTGTCATTTTGACATTCCATAATAATCTGAACAAATTTACTTCTGCGTTTGGGTAGGTACCCAAAATTCTGCAATTCAATTCAATGAACAGTGATGCCGCGTTTTATGAGAAATGTTGAACCTGGGTACATATTTTTAAACTTTCCACGATGGTTCAATTCACGATCAAAAACAATTACACAAGCGATTTTTAAACAAACAAAATATTCTTTATTATACAACAATTAAAAAAATAACACAAGGAAAAACCAACGAGAAAACGGTATAATAATTTGGCGACTTTTAGTGAAAAGCGATTTACGTTTTTTGATCAGCACTGTTGAGACATTCTAAAGCTGTTTTGTAATGTTTTGTCAAAAAATTCAATCAGATTGCACGAAAATTATGTATAGTCGACTGACTGACGACTGTACAAAACCATTACAATCTGGCCCCGCGGCGCTATCGTAAAAGGACCGCAGGGAAACTCGCTTACACTAGAAAGGCCATATACACGCAGCCGTGTACAAGAACTTGACTAATGAACAAAAATGCAAAATTTTAACAACCGACTAAAATGGAATACAACAGTTCAAATATCAGCATCTATCAAACCTACCATTGTTCAAATTTTAATTCGAAAATGAATGGTTCGGGAATAAGAACAAAATGGATTAATCACAATAATTATCCCATTTTATTATTACCTATTTTGTCATTTATCATCCACCAAAATAGGTCTAGATTTTTAGGAGCTTGTCTATCTTCACGGTTTAAAACAATAGAGATATTAATAATAATTGCAAACTTTATATTAGTTAATAGAAGACTATTATTATATTATAGGGATGAGTATAACACATACTTTTATATCATTGTAGATACAAAGACGCTTTTATACACTATTTAATTACCTATCTTCGAACTCGACTCGAGATTTGTATAGGTAATAACGTTTATAAAATTATAAATATACGTATCATCAAGAATTATCAATGTGCTTTCAATAAAAACTGTTGTAGCCGTCGACATGAATGGCATAATTATATGCAGAAAATAATTAATACTCTATACGGAGACAGTGGAGCACAGAATGCAGATCACTGCACATTTTATAATCATAATAAACGCTATTTATTGTACACAGCAATACATTGTGCACATTATGACAACTATTATTGAAATTGATGACTTTATTCGAGATAAAATAGGTCAAAAGATATCGCGAATGACACATAATACTCGATTTAATTAGCCTGAATGTTTCCATTATCATAAGCGGTTGTAGATAGGCAATGTAATGATGATATAATTATTCAACTATTAAGTTCCAGCACCCCTGAACTGTGAGTGAGCGAATGGATAATAAGTAGCTGGCTTGAAGAAAGTAGTAAGTAATGTAACAAGCGTACAGTTTCAATGCGACAATTCAGAAAATTACTAAATTTTTTATCTATTATTTGTATTTACATGTAAATAATAATATGAAATGATATATATTATGCACAACGGGTTAGTACTTGACTTAAGTGAAGATGAAGTCGAAGGTGGAAGCGTATATACTGACCCGGAAACCCCATCTTATTTGGGAGACTGGCTATCTTATCTCTGACAACCGGAACACAACAATGCCATGATCACCTGTTTGTTGTAGTGGCTAGAGACCCAGACTGGTGTAGCAAAAGGTCGCGGGTTCGAATCCCGCTAGGGACATGTGTTTGTATGATGAATACAAGTTATGGATGTTTTCATTTGTAATATTTTATGTATATATTTACAAAAAATATATATACCGATTTGGGTAGTATATCAACTATCTGCAATGGATCTGATCATTACGTAGATAATTAGGAAATCATTATATTTAAATAACATAATTAGTACAATAATATTAATGTGAGACTATTTATTAAGTTATAGGATAAATTTTACTGTTTATTTTGAAGATTAACAGGATTGGAATTGTTTTTATAAGCCTTATAGTCTGTGACCGCAGGATGTGTATGTTTTACAATGAGAGTAGGGACAGTAATACGTTGCACAGTAACAATTCTTATGCATATAATACACATTATATGTGTTTGCAAATTCCACTTGAATTATGTTCTCGTTTTGCCGACAGTAAGTCTGAATGATTTGTAATTCATTGCTAAGAACGGAAGTCTGAGCAATTTCCGACACGTGACATAATTAGATAAGTTTGATATATTTATTAAGGTACGTTCAGCACATAATCTAACTGTGAATACATATAAATAACCAAGCAAAACTTGTACTATGATACTAGATAACGGATCATCATCATCAGCCCGTAAACATCTCACTGCAGGGATATAGACCTTCCCTCGTATATGAGGGAGTATGGACCATAGTCCACCACGCTGCTATCCAATGCGGGTTGGGGACTTCACATGTCTTTGAATTTTTATTTCTCAGGCATACAGGTCTCCTCACAATGTTTACCTTCACCGTTTATGAGCAGTTGAATGAATGCACATGAGTAATTAAATTAAATTTAAAACTCATTGGTATATGGCCTTCCTGGGAATCGAACCTGCGGACCTCCCAAATTGGGAGACCGCGTTTTAACCGCCGAGCCACCGACGCTCCAGATTACGGATAAGCATACATAAATATTTATATAAACATGCATGACTCGGCGATAATACATTCGTATTCATCACACAAACATTAACCCCTCGCGGGATTCGAAACAGCAACCGTTGGTTTCGCAGACAGGGTCACTATCCGCTACACCAATCGATCGTCAAATACGAGGATATTTTCACTGTCACTTCACTTTTTGAGGGTTTTATGGCTATTCACATTAAATAATTGGTATTATGACGTAGCCTGTAAATAGCAAGCAACGTATCCTAAATCACGGTAAGCTGTCGTTGAATGTTGCAGATAATGGTCCGGTACCTTGTTATATACCATCTAGAACAGTAGATATCATATAAAGAACTTATTCTGTTTATAATCAGCTAGACATATAGACGTGCTCAACATGACTCTCTTACCTGTTATGACCTCAGAAATATTATATTTCAATGGTTATTCATGCCTATGAATGCAAATTAGGCATCTTTCTATGCAAAATATACTATCTACACCTAATCATTCACTGAAGAACGCATAATTCATATTACGATAGCTTTAAGTTTCAATTTAAAGTTTACCTGATGAATGTATTCGCTTGCTAATTCTGCTACCTAAATACAAGTGTCCTATATACATCGTCTTCAATGGTAGCTCTGTTGTACGAAATATTTTTACTTTTAATGTCGTTTATCTTCAAAGCCATAGATCTTGTCGTGACAATAAAGGCGTTCTCGGTAGCCTGGTGAACTGGTTTGCATGCACGCGGTGCACTCGGGCGCATAACATATGCGGAATGGGCAATAAGGCACCGCTTTATATGATACACAGATTGTGGCTAAACAAACACAAGTATTTTGGTGAATAAAAATGTACTCGTATGTTGGAGTAATGCGAGCCTTCGGGGAATAAAACAGGTAATTCGAAAAAAAAGTCACACGCATATTTGGATCTTTGTTTCTAAGAAATAACTTGGATAGGTACAATGTTCAAAAATTCAATTGAATTTGTATATATAATACTGCTGAAAGCAGTCATTAAAGTTCATTCAGCAAGATCAAGGAATCGTAATTCACACTTGAACTATTCAATAAGTCGTCAATCTGAGTCCTTAATAATATCTGCGACACAACAATGTCGTTTATTGTAATAAATAATTAAAGCGTCGTGGAGTAGACAATGGATATAAACACTAAGTACTAAATTTAGGTAACAACAAACAGTCATATGCCAGTAATAATTATATTGCGGCTAAGCGCGCCAACTCAGAATGTAATTATACAAGTCTGTGCAGGATGCACTAATTTGATTTTAGAAAAAGTCACAAGTCCCAACAAAGCTTAGGTGTAACATTAGCCTCTAAGTGATTCAGCTTAAAGTCGCTTTTACTGGCAGAACTCAGTAGAATTTTCAGCAAGGATTTCCTTTTAAAGCTATACGTGCCTGAAATATGTTAAGAGACACAAATAAAATAAGCGCATACTGTCTGCTGTCCCACCGCTAACTCAGGATTAATTCACTTTGCATCTTTGATATTTTAATTAAAACCAGCATTGAGTTGACTGGTTGAAGCCGTTTCTCTTTTCAAAAAATATTTTCCTTTTTCGAACAATTCACCAAAAATGTTACGATGTAAACATGTTGTAAAAAATGCTGTAAATAAATTGTGTTTCATGTTTATGAAAGTCATAGACCGTTTTCTGAGAAATTCGTGTCAGCTTTTGACTGTCGATCGAATAGTGCCCGGAAACAATTAGCTCACATTACTTTTTTCGTCATCAATATTTATATTAACGCCCCACGTGTTAATACTAATAACAGGATGTTTAAAATCTCCAAATTGGTCCGCTAAGTACGCACCTTCAATTCCTATTATGTATTATTTGTGAGTATTCGTGTTTGTAGATAAGCCGACTAACGTCTGCGCACACTCTCAGCTTAGAAAGCGTTATTTTGATAATATATTAATGTGAAGTGGTCGTATATTCTCATAGCAAGAAGAGAGGGCCGTTTTATTTTTGAAAATGACTCCATCAGTCACAGATAACGTTCTTTGAACGACAGAAAAAAAAGCAGTTATGGGCCGTATTATGTGTCACGTAACGTTGTGAAGTAACTAAATATTGTTCAGTGGGCTTTGTTGGATATTTCATTGACGTTATTGCCTGTAAGAGGCACGAGAGGAGAGGGTTTGTTAATTTATGGACAATTTAGGTGATTTTTGTAATACGTCTGGAGCAACATTTAGAAGCGATAATGATAGCAACGAATGATTAATACTTCAACATCAAGTTATGCTATCTATAGAGCAAGTAAAAATAGAACTTATACTGTGTGTTCAATGAAAACCGAAAACAATACCAAAGAACTTTATAAAATAAGAATGCTACTTAAATGTGTGCCATCATAAATAGAGATCCAACAGCTGCTCTTGTTAATTATCTATGAAATATTGTTTGCAGAATTTTAAATGATTGTCTCCTACAAAAATCCGTACAAAATCGTGAATCACGTTGACACATAACACAGTAACCAGAAGAAAAAACCTTTTGTTGATTTATACGTAAAGATCAAAGTGGAATAGCTGAGAGAAATCGGCGAGCTGCTCGAAGTATCACCGCGATGTCGGTCGCACAATAAAAGAGCTTTGAAAAACATGGAGCTATCTTAGCGGCCATTCAGGCGGTCGAGTTACGCGTTGTTTTGAAAGCGCATAGAACGATTACGATTACGTTTCCAACGAAGTGTCGACTTCATGTTACGTTTTATACCGTCATTTGAATCTTGTGCTCGGATGTTTGGTCCGAAACGCTCGTTCATTAGCATTTTATGACTGATACGACCGATAAAAATGTAATAAGACGCATTCAGCGGGTCATATGGTGTGATAGACGCCCCGTCCTGCTGGCACACACTAGAGGAAGTTGGCACTCAGTTATTGGGCTATAGACACCCAGTTTAACACATTCTGATTCAGTGAATGGGCATTATTGTACTTTTCAGATGTTCCGATGTCGGCTTTGTTTGTTTTACGCGTTTGAGAGCCAATATTGGAATCTAGAATAAATGGAGGTAATTCAAAAGTTATGATTCATCATTTCTTAGGGAATTTGCAATACACTTAATAAAAAGTATCTGTTGCGAATTCTACTTCGCTGGTATTTATGTTTACATTGACCATTTGCTTCCGCTCTTACAGGTTATAAAAAAATGTTTTTTTTTCTGAAACTATCAATGAAACCCATCCAATAGTAAGTATCATCGACACATCAAAGTGAACCAACCAGTGTATGATTCCGAATATATGAGTGAATTATTTGGAGAGTATCTCGGAAATATCCTGTTTACATTTACATTTTTAAAGGTGTTACATAATTATTTTGTATCTGGAAGTTCTGAGTAAATATTTGATGAAAATGTCTAGTAATTACTTGATACCTAACCTATCCACATGCAACATTAATAATCTTACGTGGTATATATTGAATTGTACATAATTCAAGTGAAAAATTTAAGAGATTCCCATCTACTTATTTCAATGGACTAGCCAGACGCCTCGTAAAATAGTTACCAAAAGCTATTCAAAGTATAACGCTGAATATGTCTACGATACAAAACAGCATCTACTCAGTTCTCTGATGAAAGACAGGTGAGCCATGCGCCATCTGCCGATGACTCCATTTGTCCACGCTTCGTTTCATACTGAATCAAGCGAATGGCCTCACACCCCCAGCCCTAGAGGTAAAGTCAAGCATACCAGGGGCTCGGCTCGTAAAACTTTTTTAGGTCGTCTCTCAACAAAACGCGAATCATAAAAGTAATTGGAACCCATTCATATTAATAGACATTTACGAGGTCTCCTCCATAAAACAGAGATTGTCATCGAGTCTTACGCAATACGTAACTATAGCTACAGCCAATCGGATATTGTTAATTCTTTTTGTTGTTTGAATAGTTTTTATTGGTGATAAAATCATGTTACCGGATGTGTTTCGATGAATATACTGTAAATGTGTCTTTGAAGTTGGCACGTACTAATCCTGCAGCGTGAACGTCTCTAGAGATAGTTTAAATCTGTGACGGGCGGTAAAATTAAGTGTCTAGAAAATGTTTAGTTATGTGAAGCATTTCTAACTCTGCCGACTTCAGTTAGGTGTTTTAAATCGGGAAGAAACCTAATTGATACTATGAAAAGATGCTATTGGGGTACCAAGTAAAGTACTCAATAAAATGAAATTTATATATGGAGACTATTTTGTCTGTGCACTATTTGTTCTATTTTATATCGTAATGTAACGACTGCAAGATTCAAGAAAATAAATAAAATAAAAATGCGATACTTAGCAACCATAATAGAAACAAATTGCAGTTACAATAAATAAATAAATAAATAAATAAATAAATAAATAAATAAATAAATAAATAAATAAATAAATATTGTAATCACTGAAGCAAGAAATATAATCACAGCCACATCACAAATTTTTATTATATATTTTTTTGAATACAATATGCCCGAATCTACCCTTCCAAAATTTTAATTCATGAAAATGCAAAATTGAAATTATTGTATAATATTATCCGCAAGACATAAATATGTCACTCAAACATTAATCTAAACTTAATGTCAGCGCATCTGTTCTTTGAATGGGGTCATTTGGTTTCCTATTGAAAATTACATATGAAATAGGTATGACGTTATATCCACAAGCATATCTATAGAAGCATTTTCTCGATAACAGATAAATAGAAGGGACATTAGGATCGCAGCTGTCACCTTCCTTGGGGACGCTCGCAATTTTCCTACCCCCACTTTAATTCGAATCCCGAAAGGTTTTCCCTGGAATATTTATTATTATATCTTTATTAACGTCCCAGTTTCGTTTCGACTCGTTTATTGCGAATAAGATTTGTGTCCCGGACTTGTTCTGTGAGCGTTGGAGTGATAGTTTTTATATGTTGTTTTATGCTTCAAAAGCTAATAAAATATGCACCTGTCCAATAAATATCATTGTGAACGTGTTGCGATAACAGGGTTCCGCTCTCGAGGTTGTAAATTAACTTTGTGGGTGGATGAGCTGAGATTTTTAAGCCTATAAACAACAAATCACATTGATTTTATATATTGCAAAGTCCTTCGCCCATAACGATCCTTGGTAAGTTACGAAACGTATATGTTTAAGTTTGGAAGTAGAGTAGGCGTGGTGCATATATTAAACTAGATAGATGTGGTGCCATAAAATTAATATATAGAGTATCGACATTAATTATAACTAGGGTTGTCGACAGTACTCTGTATACTATTTCATTTAGGTGTATTTACTTTATAAACCATAAGTCTGATAGAGTACGCTGAAATTTACATTATATTTACATAAAATCTTTAGAAACTATTAATGAATTTAATTACTTAGAACAAATTGTAGAAAGAAAGCTCGATTTTCGCTAAAATTTACATTCAGAAATAATGATTATAAAAGAACTGTAAGGCGAATTAGGTTTTATATATGAAAAAAATTGTTGCAGAAAAATGGCTGCTCGAAAGTGAAAATTTGTTGTCCTTCCACTTCAACATTCGCTGAGGGCCTTTTTTCGGGTCTGAAGTGACAGGATGATAGAACAATATTTTGTTAAAATTAATAAAATATGGGCTCCTGATCTATTAATTACCTTTGAATTAGACTGTGTCGAGTGATACAATTCTTGTAGAAACAACTAAAAATTGTTTTGAAACGTAACAACAGTAAAAAAATCTATTAAAAAAAAAATAAGAAATAATAGGTAGGTACTCTTTTTTATAAATGTGTAATTATACTGATTTCTTTGAGTACTTTATTTCTTCTAAAAACAGTCGGCAACCCTAACAATAACATAACTCTCATATACTTCATACACCTTACAATTTTAACAAGTACAAGTGTGTAAACTTATTTTATTGTAATGGAAAATACTTTTATATAATACTAGCTTTTCTCGCGAACTCGATTTTCATCGTTTGGAAAAAAGTAGTCCATGTCCTTCTCCAGGTCACGGGCCAGTTATTTATCTGTTACATTTCCATACGAATAGTTCACCAGCTTAGACGTGAAAATCGGACAGACAGATAAACGGACGTCCGCAATTATAATATTTGTATATATTATTAAAACCAAATTTACAGAACAAACATATTTTTATTTTAACACTTTATTGTACACACACAAGAAATGGACATTAACAAAGATTTAAGAAAAATGTACAAAGGGCGAACTTATCTCTATAAGAGATATATTAGGTTTTTGCTTATTACGTCTATGATTTTTTTTTATTCCGATCAACTTTTACTATAATTATGCTTATTATGTCATAGTTAGTATTTAACGTTACTTACTTGGTTACAAAGTAGGTACCTACCAATATCCATAAGGTGTTGAGCCTTATTCACAAATATGCCTGTATCTGAAATATTTTTTTAATCTATTTTGAATCCCTAGTTATTTTCGATATGGTTTTATTACTTAAGCCCTTATGTAGCAGAGTAATTACTAGAAATATCCACCTAATCAATGCTTAAAATGTTTTATAACTTTCACATTTTGATGTTACCTACTGGATAAAATATATTTATTGCAATTACTAGTAAGCATGTCGTTATCTACAACGTTAATTGGAACTTTATATACAAATCATATCATATATTCTATTATAAATTACAAAACGTGGGTGCGGATCTAATAGATAATCCAATTAAAGTGAACCTGAGTGCCGCCTAATATTTTATGCCAACCCTCTCGCCTGTTTATATCAGCTATATTTTAACAAAATGCAATATCGTAACGTAATTTAAAACGAATTAGTGTTCCCCTACAGAGCAAATTTGAATACCGTATAGGAGGACGCTCGCGCCCTAACAAAGGTACGATACCTTTTAAAAAACAAAGGGAGGATGTACCGTTATATTTTATAATTTCACCCCGCCCTTCTGAGTGAAATGCTCGCAAATGTTTCTTAGAATACACCCCTTAATGTAGAAGAATGTCTAGTGAAGAGCTTTCGGGTAAAAAATGGGAGCTTTTATCTCTTGTGAAAATTTTTCCTTAGATAGTGTTATGAAATGCGAATGGGTGCTTGCTAATAACTCGTACCGTGGCTGTAAGTTTTGTAAATAGGTAAAAGCTTCTATAGTTTCAGTAAAGTGGACTACCTAGTCGTTTACATGCAAGATATTTTTTAACCTCCAACGAAAAACTACGGGTTTCATGAGTTTGATGGCAGTGTATATGTGTCTAGTCTTTGTCCGATTGTAACTCAATAATGCATGGTCCTATTCTAGTGCAGTTTTTATAATTAAAATTAAACTAGAGGAAAGCTGTGTTTGATGAAAATTTGAGATAAACCTTAAACACAGTTGCTTTGTCTATCTGGAGATATAATTATGTTTATTTCCTCGGACTATTTCTAAATTTTCATCATGTTAAAGTTTTTACCCTTTTACTCTATAGTGCATTATGTATTTGATTCTTTTTAAATTACTTAAAAGTACCTAAACTTTTATAAACGGAACTAAATTAAATTTTATATTATCCAACAATTCTTAAAGCGCGTTCATTGCACCACGAACGTTCACACTGATTGTTTCTTTTTTTAATACTTTAAACTTATTAATCAATTAGATGACTTTCAAAGCAAATTCAAATTTTATCATAGGAAGGTTTCACTTTCGCAGTCTTTAAAATCCTGCCACATAAATGACGTTTACTCAATTTTTATTGTCTCAATTTTTCCAGACAAATAATGTTGACTTTAGTTTTGTTGTCCGAGTTTTTGTCATTGTTGATTATTATAAGCCTAGTAAGGTTAACCACTCAGATTATTAATCTTTTCAGTGAAATGTATTCAGCTCATATTAAAATCCTATCTTAAAATCCTCCTGTACCAAATCAGTGTTTAGTGTCAGAGTTTAATTATTTCCGAATATTTCTTTTTTGCTATGATTCTATTGCTATTATCCAAGCTTACTAATTTAATCCATTGAGATTACTTCTAATTTACTTTAATCTAATCGCATTAAAAACCGCACTGCCCCTGCGGGTCACCCCAGTGGACAAATATGGCCGCTGCATCTAATGAGTTGTGCGTTGGACAGGGCGGAGCTTGGGGTGTTATAGGGTTGCTAGCATGCAAATTTAATTTGCTCTCATGCTATGCAGGCGGTCACCACCAACGGCGATCGTTAGTCGTCCTATTGTATACTTATTAATTCAACTATATAATTTATCGCGGTTCGGCTTCTAAACACTGAACAACGGACGCATAAATTGTTTTAATTGAAAGTTAATGCGGGCTGATATAGATAGGTTAGATTATCAGATAAGATGAAATTGGTAGGCATCTACGTAATATATTTCGTGGCAATTTTATATTGAGTTTATTATTTTACAGGTAAATAGTTTAATTAGTATACTTTTGTGCACAACGGAACGTTTGAATCACATAATTGAGGTAAAGTTCAGGCCAAAGGTGGAGGCGAGCTCAACCGGAAGTACCAAGTTAAGCATATAGGACTTATTTTAATGCCCGTATTGCAGAATGTGCTCAAGCGTAGAACAGGGCTTGAGTATAGTTAGACAGAGTTGCCGCTATACAAGTAACATAAAGCTGCATATTTTTAACTGTCCTCAAGCGGAGATCTCTGCTTGAGTAACATTCTGTGATACGGGCTTAAGACTGATTTGTCTCTGTGTTTTGTGAGTTGACTTATTTGTTACCCTAAACTGTCAACTCAATGTTACTCTTAGTTGCTTTTGCTAATGGAATATCGCAATATTAAAAGAAGATAATTTGAAACAGAAAAACTTTACTTACTTAATCAGCTACGCAAATAACTCTGTACTATTAAACGTTATCAATTAAACTATACATGTATACACCTGTAAGTTGCCTAAAGCCATTAAAAACTCCTTAAGAGGCTTTGCGTTGTGTTCAGACTTCATAATAGTCAGTTTAGAGCGTTTTAATTACAAAGGTCCTATTCCAAGGGTGTAATGCGCCCTTAAGCTTCAAATGGCAGAGGACTCTGCCCTTATGTGCTAGTAAACTATGAGGCCACGTTACGTTCCACGCATGTAGGGTGCTTAATTTTAAGGGCTAGTGTCTGTGACATTCCTGTGTAATGGCCAGTTAGTTTATTATAATAGTTAATATACCTGTTTACTTAATTGGTGCTATCATTTTGGGGGGCATGCGGAGAATTTTTTTATATCTTATCTATATATCTGGATAATTTAAATCACCGTACAAAGTTACAGTTAAAACTCAAGTGCTTACAATTATAAAACCTGTATTGAAACGGGAGTTGGATAAGGTGTCGTTGGATGGTGTTTTATTGCTTTCCATTATAAGGAAATTATCCTTAAAAGCGTAAATGAATATTTCCCATCACGTTATCTGCATTGCCCATCCAGGCGGTCCTTACAAATTGTGATTAAATAAAGCAGAAAATATCTAAGAGCAATTATGGGGGCCCTTATAACTCAAGAATGCGTTTAATATTCCCCCCTCGCGTCCTACCCCTCGTTATAAGTCTAGTGATTAAATCGCGTCGCTCACGCATTCTGGAGCCGACTCCGAGCGCTCGCCATTTGCTAGCACAATTATAATTAAAAATTAATCCAGCCCCAAGAAAACTGTCATTCATTACAATGTCGCGGTAATTCTTAAACATTAAATCAAGGAATTAATATGAATGAACTCGCATCTACACTCTCCGGTTTTTGATGTTGCAGCAGACAATTTATGTGAATTTATTACCGTATTAGCGTCGGCTTATGGGTAACATTAGCCTATTCAGGCTTCTCAAGTGATATAACTCGATGTTTCCCTGTTAATTATTAGATGAGAAGCCTAAGTTATAACGTTATTTGTTGGTTTATTGTTGCGAAAAACGGGATCAATATGTATAATAAATTTCTGTACATTTGCATCCTCTACAGCCTAGAAACTGGCTACCTATAATCATAAAGCAACACGGTGGATTACCCAACATACATTTATGTTAATGTTGAACCTCCCTTACCGGGCCAAAAAGATAGGATTGCAAATTTGCGGCCAAAAATTTATGATATCCGCGTATCCATATAGCTCCCCTCGGGCGTGGGGTAAAATAGGCCCATTGGCATTTGGGAGAGCTAGCCACGCTCGTTGTCGGCCAAAATGACCCTAAACATTTTATTTGGTAGCATCGCTATTCCCGTTACGCAGTGGAATTGCGTCGACTAATCTTGAGCCGCCATTTTAGGGGTGTTTTCGCGCCTTTTTCGTATAAATATAGCCGGAGATTACATGTTTGCATGTAGTTTCTGTGTGTGAAATTTATGAAGCAACGTTTCCTACGGGCACACGTCTTCCTGACTTACGCCTTAAGCTCTTATATTATTACGTTCTAGGGTGCATGAAATTATGTAGGTAGTTGTCAATTTGGTCGAATCCCAATTTATTGGCGATCGATTAGCACCCGACGCGGGAGCTTTGTTTAATTGAAGTGCTTTCATGATTGGATTAGAGTCTGATACGTGCTTACTTTGGGCTATATACTTACATTGTTTGTAGATCTATATACGGTTGCACTTAATGAAATAAGGTAGGTTATGGTAGGGAATTTTGTGGTTTTACCCGGGTGTTTCGGGAACGACTTTTACATATATATAGGATTGATTAGTACTTGATTATACATATACCGGAGAGTTACAAGTGTAAATGTATGCCAATTTCAGTATACAAAAAGGTAACACATTGTACCTACAACATTACTAAGTAACTACTTATCTGTTTTCCCACGTAGATATCTTGCCGAATGTAAATATGACACCCCATAAACTGAATGTTTTATCGGCTGCCACTACCATTCCAATTTATTCTGGTCATTTTTGTCTACTTCGAGGGTGTCCAATTTTAGGGGAGAATTTATTGCTTTTATTATGTCTTTTTTTGGTAATAATACAAAAGTCACCTTTGGTCTAGCTAGAAGCACCAATTATATATTTTGTTTAATCAAATACTTTAAGGAGTACCATATATCCATTGCTAAAATAGTTCATATTGACAAAAAGCGCCCGAATATTACCAATAACATCATATTAAAAATCCAACTCATTATTCATATTTCTTATTATCTTTCTCCATATCTTATTCATTTTGCCATTCATTTAGTACAAGCTTACTAAACGTATTTGTAATTTATTTAGTACAAAAAATAGTAACTCCTCTTGAATTTATGTAAAATTTACAATTTATCAAGAAAAGGCGTCTCTGTATTGATCAGAAGCCGCTTCCCGCATTGTAATCCGTTGTTTAGGACACGATACTGAGCGTACTAACAAAATATTCTGATCTCGTACCAATGTAACGCCCTCTGCCGCCGGCCCCCGCTATTTATACCTCTGTTATTGGCACTTCTTCAATGTCAGTCGCACCCTGCGCTATCCCCTGATCCCCTAAACCCCCGGTGCCCCCTCAATCCCTCTAACATACATTACACAACACCACTCGAATACTAAGGGCCAGAATGGCTATATAAAATTATATCAATTGCATGGTTTTTATTGTCGAATTACAATTTCAGATTTGGCACCTTTGTTATCTGCTCGCGGCAGCCGAAGGGTTGACTGAACTACTCGTATATGTCAATACGATGCATAGACGTTTCTATAGTATTCGACGTAGTAAATTTTATGTGTCACAGATTTACTGGTTGTTTTTGAAGTGATAACAATTGCAGTTGAATTTCCATCTCAGTGACCGAGTAGTTTTACAATAGATATTAAGACATGTAAGAAAAGAGTAGAGTGCCTAGATTTGCAATGCATGTAATGTTGACTTTTATTTTTTATTTAAAGAAAATATGTAAACTTGACGCTATATGCCTAATTAAATCTTCGATGTTTCTACAAACTTCTCTCTCACTTCCCACCATAGATAGAGCAATATGCCGGTGTATTGTCAATACAAATAAACGACTGTAATAATAGTGTTAATTTTAAGCGCCTATTTATAAGCGCTACGATAAATTCACTATTAAAATTTAAAATACAAAATGGATAAGGGACGCATTAGCCTCAATCACACTTGATGTTAAGTTGAGATTGATGGTAGAGGTGCACTCACACAGAAATAAATATTGTGCCGATCTCGTCGTATACGGATTATTAGGTAATTCTGGGCCGTCGTGTATCTCGTCTCAAAGAACCGGAACACAATAATGCTATTAGCACTGCTGGATAGCGGCAGACTTAAATGGTGATGGTAACTAGGTAAACGAACATTTAGAATAGCATAACATAGAAACCATTGACACACAAACCACGAATACAAGAATAACAGGAATTACGGGAGAATTACAGAACCAGGAGTAATTTATACTATAGTATAGTAGTATGTAGTAATATTACTTCACTCAGCTTTACGCTATGTGATGGTCTTCCGTAAGGCCCATTAAGTGACGAACAATATGAATTTTTTTTCGAAAGATTACAATAAACTACATTATAAAAGAAAATCATAATAACAAAAATATTCTCCAGTCGTTGTTTAAAATTGACAAGAGACTGGGAGGTAATGGGAATGCACTATTATACGAGAACAGTACAAGCATGAAATTTAAAATGCTCTGCCAATAACCAAATCGAGTGATAACAGGAATGGTAGCACTCAAGCGTAATCTTCAGTTCGATTTAAAACCTTAACCCGTCGCAATAAATGCGTTACGCTAAATTTACAGCCGATTGTACATACAACTGCACGAAGACCGTAATATTTCTACTATAAGCTGGTCTCGCTGCGTGTATATTCCAGTTGCGTCATGCGGCCAGCTTACACTATATGATAGTGCCCCGTCCATTCTACCTCGCTGAGGATCGAACACGGATCTTCGTAACTCAGTATTGAAAACATTTTAAGTCAAGGTCTTAAGTATAAACTATGAAGCATGCAAATAAGCAATTAAAAATACTTGGTTTGGTACTGGTTATCGTTTAATTGCAGAAAAGGGCTTGTCGGCGGTGCACAGGATGCGCGTAGGCAGCGTACCATTGATATATAAAACGCTTTACTTTATAGATTATCAAACCATGTATTTCGAGATTACAGATGTAAGCATGACTATTTATATCGATGGATTGAGATGTAACATGGTTTGTTGGTGGAGATGCGTTTGACTGGCTCTTGATGAAAATATGCCGCATCTAAAGCAGGTATTACGATATGTGAGGATAATAAATAATAGGCTAATTGAACTGGCTCTGGAGTGGAAAATTTTTAAATGTAGAAAGTATAATATAACATATTACAGCTGCTAAATAGAAACTAAAACGTGACGTACAGGTTGGCAATAGTCTTGTTTACATAAAGGTCGGCACTCCTATTTAGATAGTGTATATATTTCAGATACGTAGGGTAGGGCGAGGCTAGTTGAGCATGCTATATCCCTATGAGGGTAATATAAAATATCTCGACGAGAGATACGCATGATAATTTTGACATACATATAACAATATGTTTTACTATTGTATACAGGAATTTGTTTTTTATGTTATTATTTTTTGTTTTATGTTTGACAATCACTTTTATTTTAAATTTCATAAATTTACGAAACTGTATGTATGACATGCTATTGTAAAAGTGAACTAAATAAATCTAATCTAATCTAATCTAATCTAATCTATAGCAACAAGTCAAATTGTGGAAAAGAATCCGTCGCTTGACCACCCGTTGCTGTTGCTGTTGTTTTTATAATTCCAAAAAATAGATTTAACTGTATCTCTAAGACCAGCAAATATTTGCAGAAATAAGCAAAGTAAACACTGTTATGCTTTAAACTGCAAATAAGAAAAATAATTGCTTCATCAAAATATATAAAGAAACAGAAGTATTGAATATCGCACAAATATCTAAGTATAACACCAACATGTTAGCAAATAAAATATTAAACAGGGGCAAAAATAAATAGATACATTAACTTTTACAAAAATATAAAAATAGAGTGGAATTGGTTTAATAGAAAAGTCCCCTTCATCCAGCAGTGGGTGGATGTGAGATGATGATACAAGTAACTCATAAGCTATCATTTTGTAAAATTTTCACGACCGTTACGTGATTTCGGCAAGGGTGGTCCTGCGGCATCAGCTCACATAGAAAAAAACAACAAATAAAGCATTTTGTTTTTATTTACATGATATTTTTTTATTTATTTCTTCACTCACTTATGTCATTAGATTTGGATTCGTGCCAAATATTTAAGATTGTAGGGCAACCAAAAGTAGATATCCCATAGATTGCTTTGGATAATCCAGTGAGTGGGACTTTTGTATGAAAATACTCTTTGTTGGGCCGTATCTTTTTGCGTTACACTAGTTTTTCACTTAGTTTTTCATATTAATTTAAACTTGATACCTCCAGCCTTGTCGGAGATAAAAGGGCCTAGACACACGGAAAGATATATACAGACGATCCATAAAAAGTCCTTTTTATTTTTTTGCGTACCGAGCCCTGAAAACAGAAATGTTCCCTGTTCTGTTTTTTCTTTATATGTAACATATTTTTTTGAATAATGTTCATGGATAAAGTGTAATTGCCCAATTAGCCTCACTCTACCCCAATTAATATTTGCAATAAGTTAAAATATAAAACAACATATTTTTAACAGTTTAATATAATCAACATTGCTACTTATTATTTTTGCCCATAATTTCCATATAGATTTGATTGCGTAATCATTAAAAGATTTTAATCAATTTGAATGTGTGAAAAAACTAATTAATATTTTCAATGATAAGAATAACTTTAAATAAATATTAGATATGTTTCAACGAGGAGCAATTAGCAACTACGTTACACGTTCCATTTTAAACTATTTGTTACTTTACATTTACGCAAGACGTCGTGGGTGGTATCCTAACTTGGCAATTAACAATTAGAAATTCAAATTAAATTCAATTTTCCTCGCTTCATTTCCATAAAACATATGCAATATGAACGACGACTAGATTAGTCACATGTTACTGTATTAAAATAATTCCCGTGCCTACAAAGGAAAATACGACGTGAAATATATTGACAATATTATCAGTTTAAATGAAGCCATTAAATAGCTGTAATTATGGAAAGAGCTGCCAGTACGGGTTGAATGTCCTATATGGTACACCTACTGAATCCACACGGCTGATCTCAAAAGGTAGGCGCGCGTCAAAAATTCTCGGATCGCACAATTAAGGTTATCTACAATAAAATCACAATTTAATTACTTATTAGCGGTAATGAAATCACTTGAACGTCGCCTTAATTGGACGTAGCAAACTTTTTCTTTTTGACGCAGTTGGGCCGCAACAAAATGTCTTTTCTTTTAAGTATCTTTAAATCACTTGTTTGTTCGTGTATGTTAATACTTGAGTCACACGAAATGCGGTTAATTGTGGCATTATTCGCTAGTATAACGAGAATTTTTGAGTGCTATTAAAACGGTGTGAAAAAGTCGTAATAAAGTTATTAATAAGGCTCTGTGTTTACATTGTACAAGCCTCAATTTGCTGCATTGCAATTTTTACCTAACAGTCTGTGACGTTACACCTTGTTAATTTTCAACTACATATGTAAAAATCGTTATACATTTTGTGCCATTAGGTACAACCTTCTTACAAACAAATTTTGAAAGTAGGTACAGTTGCTCAACTAGCAGATCCGGCCTCAGTTGAATTTTGGGGGGCCTCAAGCAGATTAACTCATTGAAATCATCTGTATGACTCAAACCAAAACTCAATCAATATTAATTATATTAATTACTCATATGACAAAGATACACAAAGTTATGTAAATAAAATTGCACATGAAGCTTCAAATAATCTGATAATTGCAAAGCGCAATCAAAAGAGCCTACTTTTCATCCATAATCAGTACCTAAACCTGTATAAAGGTGTCACCCCACTGCAAAGGCTACACGAAGGCATCCGAAGGTGAAAATGTCGCCCCACCAGTTGTATATCAAGATCCGTATCTGAGATTTACGTGGCGCAGTCTGACTGCGATTATATCTCTCAGATTAATGCGTAAGCGGAGCGCAGGGTTGCCAACGTATTTATTTTATATGCCACGGAAAAGTAAAACTGTAATACATAACAAGAACTCCACGGAGACAGCATCGTCTACAGGAAAGACCGTTAAGATTGCGAAGGAAGTAAGACCACAGAAATGTAACTGGTTTTTAACTGAATATGCGAAGCACATAAATTACAATGTAGACATATTTCTCGTAAGTTCGCAAAACTAATTTCGGCTATGGAATTTACTGAGAAATATTTTTGTAGACGGAGTCATTATTGATAAATCAGTTACTGCTGGTTAGCAAGAAGTTCCATCATCCATCTTTTCACAGCGATTGCGACAAGGCTTTGGAAGCAAATTTCTTCTATAGGTGGACTAGACTGGGCCATAAGTTAATTGATTAGAATTACACAAAATCACTGAGTAAAACTAACACCTTCAAATTTCATTTGTAGCATGCCAACAGTTTTGTTTTGTATACATACATTAAACGCTCGCTTATTTGACGCTACAAGTATAAACAAACTGTTATGTTCCATTTAAATAATTAAAAAAAGTGTATGCTGAAAGTTATCCTCTCCATCTCTTTTCTTGGTTGGAGTTGTCTTTAATAACTACGACAGTCAGGCGACAGCTAGTCGCAAATTTCTCTCCAACCACGGATACTGAGAAATTTAAAGGTCATTTCATTCATTAATACGATGAAGATGTCACTTTTGTGATGATTAAAAAACACATTGTAGGACTAGGTATTAGGTAAAATACACATAGATGTAGTTAAACAAGTTCCGCCTAATTACATTTGTGCCTAATTTATAAAGCTACTGTCTACTTCAAGATCGGTTAGATGATATTCGTATATATGACCAAAGCTGGTAATTTATGTACACAACAATAATAAAGAAACATCTCTTGTTTTCTAAGTACCTACGGGTATGTTACAATAATTTGTAATATGATCTTGGATTTTGTTGTGTATTTATTGTCCCCATATTTCTTAACTTATGCTCCGAGGTTGTGGTATTTATGCCCTCTACAGAAAAGTTCCTACTTAAGGTTGAGATAATTCAAATAAATCCCACCAAGTTCTAACCCCATTTATTAATATTTTATTTGTGTTGTTAGGGTATTATGGTTATGCTTATTGTAAATTAAAACCACTATGGTAATATGATGATTTTCCTAATACTAAGCTAATTTTTCTAACATTGAAATGTGTCATTTGTTTTAAATGTCAGTAAATCACCTTTAAGCATGTCGCCAGCTTCCTCGAACGTGTGTAATGCGCGACTCTGGTCAGCGAGCCAATTTGTTTTTATTGAGACTACCCCCGAGTTATGCAAACCCACAGGAAAACGCTGAGCCCGCTGTAAACAAACTTAAAACGTCACCAGCCACCGCTGACCCTTTCAAAGCTAACATAGCCCGGTTCTACTGCGAAGAGGAGAGGCCATGCTGGGCTGGTGTAGGTGGCCAGGTCTACCTTTAATCTGGATGCGAATGTTTTCACAAGCGCCTGCGTTTGGCCTCCGAGACCGAGACGTGTGTAAACAATACTCAACGTTAATAGAGATATAAATTGCATGCGTTTCATTTAATCCCTTTGAGAGCAATCGACACCTATAACATATTATGAAATCTGCTGTTATCGGTTTGTGCAGGCGTTCATAACGTATGGACTTTTGGAGTTTGGGTCTTGTTATTTGCGCTAGTAACAAACGTCAGATCAAACTTCTGAAACTTGCTTCTCGGATCCTAAGCTAACAACTTTTGTTCTAACTACCAATAAAGTATTAGATTTATTTGCCCAGCTTGATAGGTTTTAACGTATGTAACGTCAATATTTACTACAATAAACTGTCTAGAACGTAACATTAGTATTATTGGCGTTGGTCTAATAAACAGAGTAATAAGATAAATTCGTACGGTAAACTGGGAGACGACATCCCAGTTGATATTAACATAACGTCGAGGAACCGAAGCGGAGTAAGCTTTGAAAGTTCGTCGGTCTTTTGAACAATGCCTTAACATTCCTGAGGTTGTTGAGTCATATTGTTCGGTTCAATATGTATACTATCGTATAACTTTTAGATATCTATGGATTGAATGTTTGCGTTCGGTTCAAAAAGAATATTTGCTCATACCACGATTATAATACGCATCTAGATGTGGAATTATGTAATATTTTTAAATTTTACAGAAATTTCTCTTTGCTTTATCATGAAAGTAGTAGTTTCTTAGCATAGTGTTTTGAAATACGATATTTGACTCAGGATTTGTATGGTTTTTCTACATTTCATCTACCAAAAATCAAATAGAACACCATAACCAGAAAAAAGGACTCTCGACTAATGTGCATGATTTGAAAGACCAGATAAATTTTCCTACATTTTCCTATTACCGTGTTATTGTGTCGTATCGTACCGTTGAATCAAATACTGTATGTCTGGTTAGGTACAACAGTAGATAAACAAAGTATATATGTTGACTATCGGCGTATTATAGTGTAAATGTGTGCGTTGGGCACGTATTTACAGGCACGCGGGCAGTGTACGGCGATTGGGTCTTGCACTTTCGATCTTACTAAGCCGGAGTCTTTCTTATTATTTTAATCAATGACGGAGCATGTGGATTGTAGTTCATCATTAAAGTCCGGAATTTTGGAAAAAATATTCTTAGGAAGCCCTCTGATGACCGACGTCGTCAATGGCGACGACGTCATGCATAATTCTATCAAAAGCACAAGTACACCGCGATATTAAGTATCACTAGACATTCTACACAGTACGTACCTAATCAGTAACTAAGAAGTCATGAAATACAAACATATTATAGTTACCTGTAACACAAGAATAAATCCTATAAACTCCAAAAATACAACGCAACATCCTAGATTTTCTAAACGGTAGGAGGAGTTAATGTAAACTATAGCCACATTTAGAACTTAGTGATATTCACTGATGGATTAAGCGACCCAATAGAATATAAAGTTAGGTAGGTAGGCTGAACTTATACATCGTAATAGTGAACAAAATTAAAAATGATCCTCGTTTTCATAGGCAGACTGCTTGTACTTTTATAAGTTACTCATTTATGTACTTGCTACCTAAGTTAATTAGATCGTGTAAATTCACTTTACACAGATCATTTGTAAGATAACATAACTTGAACAAACAACAAGTTATCTCTTAGAATTATGAACGTATGGTTGAAAGAATAAATTACTTCATTTACAAAACAATATGCTAAGAGACTGTCACTAGGTTTAAGTTATTGATTTATTCATAGGGCCAAGGTAAACGCAGCCTTTGAAATGTGAACATCGTTTCTATTTACAGCTAGTAGAGAGCAATAGAGAAAATATAAATATTGTGCAGAAGATTGTAAAATATCGTTTATTTGATGTAGGGTGTACGTTTATATTATTGAACATTTTTTAAACATTTAATTTTTGAAATAGATTGTATCTGGAGCTTTGTCACACTACGTGTAAAAATATATATTAAAAACTCATCAAAACTAATCAAATGAATCCAAACTCATACGTTTACCGTAGCAGAGCTACATTACCCTACCTTTGGCTCCATCATCCTAACTTCATTGTCGTGATCATGTAATAAATAACTCATCAGAACAAATTAAATTATGTGACTCACATTAGTAGACATTGAAGAGTTCCCTTATCCATTTCTAAGCTTCATATCAGCTTGATATTACCGCACCTATTGTCATCGGAATTGCATAGATTTAGTTCGAAATCGATACGTTAATTTTAATTTAAAGGTGATGAAAATCGACGAATATTAAATAAATGAATAACGAAAGGAGAACAATTAAATTCGAGCGCCAGGAAATGCTCTTTGATGGCGACCTTGAAAGTTTTCAAAATTTTTGCACGTAGATCTCTAACTGATCTCTATCCGAGCCCATTCGAGTATACATTTCCACAGATGAGTGGCTCGCGGTGAGATGTTCGGTGGAACGTAAAGCTGTAGATTATCCGCCGAACAAAGGCGACGATTGTGAATAGAGGAAAGAAGTTGAAAGCAACCTTGGGATAAAATGGAGTTCTAGGATTGAACAACACAGAATATAGGAGCAAGAGAATGTAGACCTTTGCCTCGACGAATTAACGAGCTGACTCTAGTATTCGGAAATGTGGTCATATTTGTGTAGTCCACAAATGAACTCGAGAAGTTTTAAATTCGACAAGTTTTTTGAAAAATTCAGCAAATAGCAGCAGTCAGCATAGTTGAGAATAAGAGAATAGAAGGGGGATTATGCAAGAGCAACTTTAATGACAGTGGGTGGGAAATTATTCAAACGTCGGGAAGACCCACCAGCAGCTATTATTTTTTTTTAATGCACAACGGTTAGTACTTGACCTCAATCTACCTGATAACTTCGGCAACCTGTGAATCCCAAAAAGGTGTTAAGAAGATAACACCAAGACTTTTCACTTTACCATTGTAAAGAATACAAATTCCATCAAAATCTATGGATCACTAAATCTAAGTTAAGTCTAGACATATACGATTGGCTGCCAATGATAATAGCCTGCAGCATAGTAGTGTTGACAGTGAATTCACAGTATTTACTGGAGTAAATTTCACTTAAGGAAGGAACCAACGCTTTAAGATTATCTAGATTTGCTTGAGACATTTCAAAGTCGTCTGAGTAACGGTGGTAGGAGGACGGAAAGGTGACAAATGGATAGAATTAATACATTTAGCAAATAGTAGAGATCTTTTCTTTGGGTGTAAAATCATGTCAGATGATGGAACTCATAATTATTTTTGTAAACTTATTATTAGCTTACGTCACTGCCACAACTAAGTTGACGCCTTTATTTTTTTACATCCATTAAGCCATCATGATTGTATCATCAGTGTTTCACCTGAAAACATTACCCTTTTTTCTAATGCAGTCTAGTGAAAACAAATCACACACAACAGTGTCGGCCAACTCAACTGACAAAAGTAAAATGTTAATAAATTAATTAATAAAATCCAGACCTTTAAAATAGAAAATGGAATAAATTTAATCGCCAAAACCTTCAGTGATGAGGTGGAAGTGAAACAAAATTTGATATTACTGTATACAATATATTCATTGCAAAGTGAAGTGTGCACTGTTTTAAAACAAATTGATTAAAATGAATAACTTAGAAAATCTGCCAACATAAATCCCATGCCGACTGATAGGTAATAAAATTTAACTTTTATGCGAACATTATTCGAATTAAAATTGCAAAGTTACGTGTTTTTTTCCCTTAGTTCACCTTCGTCACACTATATAAACGCACATGAATCTGTAGATGTCACGATAAGAGTTGTACTTTTCACTCTTATTTGTTTTTATTACTACTACTATTAAAACTACTTACTTGAAAAAATGTAGGTAAAATCATGTAGTAGGTAGGTATGTAGTAGGTAGGTTCGTTATAACATCTATGAAACTTAGAGTAAAATTATTAAATTAGCTAATATTTTTAGAAATAGGGCATTAGTCAGCAAATTTTCTAAGAAAGTATCTAAGTGGTATGTATGTAGAGAAACGTGGCTAGATTACACTAGCATTATGATTCTATGAAAACATTTAAATAATTATAGTGTATCTTCCTTGTTTGCATTCTGATATAGGTATTATTTGTATTGTTTGTATTGTGTGAGAATCTTAAGATACGAAAGGAACGTGTTTAAAATATTAATTCTCTAATTTATCACCTCGAGCGAATGTACTGTATATTAAATGATATTTCACTAGTTTACGTTTTTAAAAAGGCGACTCGAACTAGTCCCTCCGTAGGGACTTATTGGATATGTAAATCCATATGTTTCAAAGCGTTTATTGCTAAAAATGATATTTTGAGGGAGTGCGCATATGACAGATATCATATCAGAGAGCGAACACGCATGTTCAAAGACAAATCATGAGCCTTAACATCCTTTGGGGAAACTTCTATTTAACACGTTGGACACAAACTGCTACATAATTATGTATAACATAACAATAAAAATTCATAATATACTATATTCGTCTCTGTCCGTCAATTTATTAAGGAAGCTATTTCATTCATTCAGAATAATAATACATGAACCTACACAAATAGATTCCAACGAATTTGTATCTACTTTTTACTAGTAACATCGACACCACTTTGTATGCTATAGTGTCACAATAAAGATTAAACATTGGTGGAAAAATATACATAAATTAACCTGCGATATTATTAGGTAATCATGCTTACAAATTGTAACAATGCGGAATTAGAATTCATCAATTTTAAATGTAATTTAAACAAAGCAAATGACATTCGCCCCAAATTTGTTTAAATTTGAATTCATTTAACTACATTTGATTAATTGGAGTACCTTTATATAGAAACTATTTACTCCAACAATTCCATACAGGATTCCGCATTACAATCAGATACAGAATGGGAGAGGTCGACAAACCTGCACAATTTTTCGCTAGCTAAAAATAGTGCATTACGTAAGTTGTAGAATAGCAACAACAATTGCAGCCTTGAACGACACACGTAGTAGGCGTATTCTTTATTGCTATAGCCAGTAGTGTTGTTAAGTGATAGATAGAGTCAGTAGTGCGAGAAGGACAGCGATATTGTTGCAAATAAAATGGCATTGGTATTTCAGTTATTAACGTTATCTGCGCCTTAGTAAATAAGACGTTTTCGTTACGCATTGCATACTATAATTTATCTCGTACTTACAACTACAACACGTAAAGAACAAAATAAGTAGTCGAAGAGATAAGCTACGTGTAGACGGAATAACTTTATTTTACAAGTTCATTCTTTACTTATTTGGTGACGGGGACTACGGACCACGTACGTAATGTCTAAAGATTGTAAACACGCAAATGTTGCATGAAATTTATTCGATAGTTTCTGTAATTCCGGGGTCGTTACTGTCCTGTTCTTTGTTTAATATTAGGTTTTGTAAATATAGCCGTATTACATATAATATGATATAATATGGACCTAATATATAGGGAGCTATTGCCGGATTGTAGCTCAAATCAAACACAAATCGTGTTGTCAACAAATTTGACATTAAAACCTTACTTACTTTCGCATAACAAGAATTATCTAATTTGACGAGTTAGTCGTCATCACATCACCTTCAAGCCGTTCCAAGTTGTGATCCAAAAGACAATCTTGCTGATTTAGGGGTACCCTCTTAGAATAATTGGTACCTCTCGATAGTCACATCTTGGATAAGGCTTAGTACGGTAGTGCTATCATAAAAGGGTCTAAAAATTATTACAGTAGGTACCTACTCACTGTAACAGAGGTGTCATGTAGGATAAAGAAATCTAAACTATAGAACGTCTCGTTATATAAGGAACGGTAAATAAAAAAAATCATAATCATTGAAGTCAATAATAATTATAATATTAATGTAAATTGTCTATTGGAATTCCAAAAGATTATAAGGTTATGTTCTCCATCAATGAATCGGTCAGTGTTTCTAATAATCCCTTCAAGTTTTTCGTCGGCTCAAAGTTGTCCAGTGTCAAGGCAATGCACAAACGAACCAGCTGTTTCTATGACAGTCACGTTTACGAATCTGGCAGTGTGTTACTATACTACCACGAGCTTGGCTCGTTAAATTTTTATTGCCACAAGGTCGCCGGTTTATGGTCAATTCTCAACAGTTATTGTTCGCGGACAAACTTTTTTATAACACTAACGTCAATCACTTTATAACGGTAGAGTTACGATTGACAGTGATTAGGTCTAAATTGTTATGATGCTATAAAATGCCTTTTATAAACCCCGAAAGTGTTATAATAATGTTTTGTTTGGCGTAAGATCACTGTTTGTGTAATATATTGATGATAAAGTCGGTAAAGAGGCAATATACAGTCAGATGCGCGCATTAAGCATTTAATGCAAATAAATTGTTATGGATGACATCTTCTTACGCGGCTCCCAAGCTAATTCACTGTAAATATATTCAGTATTGTTAAATTCTTGTATTAAAGAATATAAAGGAAAAGATACTGTCAAATCAGATTGACGAATTATCTGTGCATGGTAAGAATTGAGATGTGTTGGGGAGAAGGCTGATTTTGCCATTGTGTAGACATGGCAATGAACTTTGACTTTCTTTGACATTTCGCTACATTGAAGAACCAAAGTGAATAACATTTTTTTTTGGTCTAATACCATGGACTATTTAGGTAAATTACCAATCCTATACCTTCGCTGTTAAAGAATTTAGCAAAAAAGCAAATACTTATTTCAAATTTAATCCGATCATTTGCCTAAATTTCATATAACGACTCTTGTTAAACCTCAAACAGGTAGGTAAGGTATGAAGTGAGCATGGCCCTTACTCTCAGCTCCGAACACCCGAATGATAACAAACGATGTTTTGACTGCGATTTCGGCGATATCGACTTACGGCGAGCGACCACAAAAGTTGTAATAAAGCAATTTGCGATCGTGCCAACAAAACAATAGCCCCCATTCTAAGCTTGTTTTAAAAGCTTTCGACACCGTGATTTAAAACCCTTTGAGTTATACCTTATTTGTAAACATGTTGAAAGCACAAAGGATGGCTATTTTCAACAAAAAGTACATTTGCGCAACCCTATTGCCGACACCCTTTGTTTAATGGTTTTGCAATTTTTACAGCGAAAAAACGTTGGTGAAAGTCGTTCGTCTTTTATGATTCGCTTTTTTCTAGAATTGCGCACAACCCTTGCTTACATTTTACCTTAATGTTCGGCTTATGGGATAGTGACCCACTATTTTACTACTATTGTTCTTGTAGAAAGTTTGCAACATTTATTAGAAATTCGTGCAACCCTTTTTTGTGACTTTTTGCGAAACGCACAATAGCGATTGAAGTGTTTGTCTCGGTGCTAAAAGTTGCCGAAGATTTAGATACCTCTGACATTTCAATGTATTCAAAGGTATCAACTAGTTAATAAAGTATGCACGAGTAAATTATTATAAGCACCGTTTTAATTTCTTTTAGTTCTTTAATTTATTTTAAGAAGCTATTTAAATTCTAAGATGGTTAAGCAACGGTTTATTTCAATCTTGATTTTTTAGACACCGAAATAGTGTCAGGTACTATATCGTATAATTATTAGAATAATATTTATTCTTCGTATGTTCACTAGCTCCTTAACCTGTGAAATCTGATGATAGGAAGCAACAATACTAATTAACAATAAATAAGATTACTTTTTTGAACTTTGAGTATCAGATGCTGGTAATGAAATAATTTAAGTTCTTGGAAGTAGAACTTGGAGTTTAAGTAGTTACAACACTTGATTTAGCTGCAATTACATATTTTACAAGTTCTGAAATACTATAATATAAAATAATATAATATCGTATTTCTATGAATTAAAACTTTATACTTGAAAAAAACTTAAATATTTTACTGGCGAGAATTCTCGGGCGATATATATTGATTATTGAATAACAATTCTTTTGCAAATTGACTTCAAATTAAATAAATTTTCGATGTACTATAAACAGAATATAGACGATAACCATTTAAATAATCGATAAAACGCCGAGAAATCTTACCTACACAGAATGAAGGAAACAAAGACATTAATAATTGCAATGATTCGACAAAGCCATGTCAAATGAATAATTGCAACAAAATTGTACGGAAGGCTTTTCAATTGGTAATATTAAGCGTTTGAACGCGTGCGGTAAATATCAAATATACACAACCGAACATTTATCAAATAATGGTTTCAAAGAAACATTGCTAAGTTTAATTTAATTTTTTTGGGCGATTTCGTAACGAAATTCCATCATCAGCTGACTTTTTAATGCCTGAGATCACTTAAATCTTTCCGAATTAAGTACAAAAATCTATGACAAATTGTTTTTACTTTTGCTTTCGTACTTTGGTTCATACAAGTGGTAGTGGATAGATATACAACAATTAAATTAGCAGGTATTGTGAAAATTTAAATTCCATGTCAAAATTACTTTTTAATTATAGTTTAAATTTAAAAAGAAATAAAAAGGTACCTAGGTAACGTCAATTATTAGCCTCTTGATTTTTATAACTTTAAATAAAACTTTAACATGAAATTCTCAATGGAACGTCATGTTACGATGCGGAAGTTACGAGCGGTCTGTAAAGGCACAGTATGTGGTACTGTCGCATACACATGTTATCTACTTTGACGAGAACCATCTCTGTCAAGTGTACAGTTATCCTACTTTACCATATCCCTCAGTTATATCCTGATAATGTCAAGTACATGTGCCCTGAGAAATTGATAAGTAAGTATCATGATGGAATTCCGTTATTCATTTAATAATTTGCCATTTGCAATTTACTATATTTATGGCTGGTTTCGACTACCTAATAATCTTCAGGTAATCATAAGAAACCAATTCAGAAACATCTCAAATTACTGTTTGGAAGTGATCCTTTATCGCACTCGTGCAAAAAGCTTTTAACCTAAAGAGACTTAGAACTAAAAGAAAATAAATTTGAAACGATAAATACCATTGAACTCACCGCAGACCACGCGGTCGAAGGGGCTCATCCAATCTGGAAATGGAAAATCTATTATCAATCGTATTGAAGTTCTTTGTTCCGGTAAAATGCATGCACAACAATAATACAGATAAAACACTACATAATGAGGCTTAGTCTTTGTTGCAGCTCTAATGCCTTTCTCTACATTACAAATGTGCACAATTAGAATTGCTAAACTAGGAATAAATTCACAAAGGTAAAAAAAACATATAAAGTTGCAATATCCAATCAATGAAAAACACAACAATAAAGTAGAAAAAGTATCAACTTATAATTTATTTTAATGTATCAACATTAAAATAAATTTAAAAAAATGTTGTATAGAATACTGTACCAAAACTGTAATCTAGTTTGCACATAACTTTCACAGTGAAAGTTATCATAAACAGTAACTACTCTACCTACACTTTAAATAAACATAAAAATCTAATCAAATCAAATCAATGCTATCGATTAATTAAATCAAAGAGTTTCTTTAAAGAAGTCTTAAAGTTGGCTTATAATCATTCCATTTTTTTTAGGCACAACGGGTTGATACTTGACCTCAATCACACCTGATGTTAAATGAAGATGAGGTCGAAAGTCGAAGCGTACTGACCCGGAAACCCCGACACATTTGGGGGACTGGCTATCTATCTCTGACAACCCGAACACAACAATGCTATTAACATTGCTGTTTGGCGGCAGATTTAGATAAGATGGTGGTTCCACGGTTTATTATTTAAAGAAAAGTGATATATAAGCTCTTTAACATTGTAACGAAGTAACGTAAACCTTGCTATTGTCAATTCATTGAATATAAAAGGTGGGCAAATAAAATCCTAATAGGAAATAAAAGTATTCCCAGAAGTAGCATGTGAAGATACCAATAGTTAAATAAACAATGAACAATTAAATAATCAGTTTCGTGATCACAAGACTTATTAATAAGACCACTGAGTGCCATTTATCAATTAAAAATCCATTCTTTGAAATAATTATACCATTTGTAAGGAAAACAATGTAAACAATTTAATCAGATTCAATCTCGATGCGATTTTTCTTTTGTAAATTACCATTTTTACTGCAACTAAGAGTGCGTTAGCACGTCGTTCAAATGTTTATATTCATATTTTTTACTTTATTATGGTATCGTATGGTAGTCGTCAGCTTAAGCGTACTTAACACAGCTAATTCTTACTACGCGGTGCTAAGGTTCAAAATTGAATTAACGTTGTTACGGTTGACGGCTGATCTGTAAGGTATTCCTAATTATGTAACTAATAAAGCCAACATTCCAGTGCATTACAAATTCCTATTGCAGTTTGTTTTAAGTATGAATGTAAGAACAATGAGCACATTTTCATTTTGTCATGGGTAAATAAACCTTTATTTGTTTTCCAACCTTCAAGTTCAAATTTTTCGAAATGAGTGAACAGATTTGAACGATTAAAATAGATATTTCAAGTTTCCATAGCAACAGAAAAGTAGTTTTTAGATCCATGTATCCTGCTTATAGGTATAAAGTTTCATTAGAATCGGTTTATTCATTGCGATAAATTTGACTTGAAAGTTTGTATTGAATATCGTGTGGAAAAACCCTCTTAAGTGTATAGGAATCTCCCATCAACCGCCCGTGTAGTTCCACTACTGGAGGTACTTGCAGCGATTTGCAACACTTTCCACAGGTTAATTTGCTATAATTGCCACACTGAGCAGCCGGGTTGACGATCGTTGATTTTTGGGAGCTTCACACCAATGATGCAGTATCGCTGAACTATATAATGTTATGCTCACGTGTATTTAGTCACCTTCTATGACACCCACGGGAAGAGACAGCTTGGTCCCATTAAACTCTAATTGGAACCACACGTCCATCTACGGGTGGAAATCTTAAGGATATTAACTTATGCTACTTTTGCTCAAATTTTGCTATTGATTCTTACATATACATAAATAATGATATATACATGAATAATACTGTTGATTCTTGTAAATAAATAAATTAACCCCTATCAACTTTTTTAGTATTTCAGTGTACATATAGGATTCGACTGTAGTCAGCTTCAAAAGCAGAAGTTTAAAAATCCTTAAACTTTTCATGAACTTAAGAATTTAAGTCCCGTTACCGCTGCTAATAGTATTTGTTTTATTTCTAGTTTACGGTCAAATCAATTTGTAGGTACTGAAATCGTTTACATCAAGAAGAGATCAGGAAGATCATCTATTTCTAAAGTTGACTGTACTTAAAAATTTCTTAATGAAGTTCCCGAATGTAAATTGTACATCCAATTAAGAACATAATCAAGTACCTACTCCGGATAAGGCTTCGAACGAGTTTCACCGACCGGAGACGTTTAACCGACTCTGTTGGGCGAAATCGTTAATTACTTTAAAAGTGCATAAACAAGTAAGAATTCAATTAATCGAGTCGAATACGATAAATCGATACTCTTGAATGCACGAATTCAATTGAAGAGATAACAATAAGCCTGGGTCCCAACAAAAATTAAAAAAGAATGTCATATCTTTCCAACCCTAAAAGGTTAAGTGTGTGTATATCAGTATCAGCCTCATATTTCATGAGAGAAAGATAATGATTTCTTACCGAATAATTTTATTTTATGGTTTTTGGAAGTGTTGTATGCGACAACATTTGTACGAAGCTATAAATAGGTGTTCCATGAGAACAAATTTATGTTCATGTCTTTAGGTACGTATTTTTCGATACATTTATGGTCGGCGACAGACAGACAGTGTAAAAAAGACATTAAAAATTTTAAATAGGCTCTGTGTATTTAGGCGATATACACCAGAATTTTGATTTAAAAACAGTTATTTAAATATAAACTAGAAAAAAATTGGGCCCTCGAGGCAAGGTACCCAATACGCTGGCCTTGTAAAGTTATATTTAACTTTTACATAAAATAAAAATAATAGTTAGTATGCATATAAACAAGTCGTGCATGACATGGTTTAGGCTACCACCCTAGATGACGGTTCTCAAACTTTTTTGGCGACGGAACTCTTCAAGAAAACGAAATATTTGACGCAGCACTAAAATAATCAAAAACTGCTTTTATGTGTATATTTATTAATAATCATATTAATTTACATTAACATACGTACATACATTGAGTTTTTTTTAACTTTATGTTGACATTTAGATTGATTTTATTTTACTCTACAACCTTAAAGTACCTTTTTAGTATTTTTCATTTTGACCATTATTTTAGCGGAGCCTACTTTGAGTATGGCTGCCCTAGACCATCGAACCAAATAGGAATTAGCTTTTCAGATGAAATCGTAGGTATGCAAAAAAATACGTTCGATGCAAATGCTAATAAGTCAAACTGGTAGGTATACTCGAAAAAATTGCGTTCCAGATATTTATCTGACAAACCTGCTTGCTAGCTTTTTTATATAGTTATTAACGCAATGTGTGAACTATTAGGTCCGTGCTCTTATTATAAACGTGTAGCGGGTACTACGAAGAAATATAGGATAATATGTAGAGTTGTGCTCATTGGGCGGTAAAACATAATAATAGCTATTGGGAAACATTACATTACTTATAGCTCACTCTCTTGTAGTTTAGTATCTACTAGTAGGTGCATAACTTTTAGTGGGACCACATTTAGAGTAAATGAATATTTGCTTTTAATTTTGTTTCGGTTAGGTTATTCTCACTACTAATTCCTAGCTTACACAGGGTTGGCAATTCTGCCAACTACTTCTTTATTTCATTCATTATATTTTAAGTTCGTTATATTTAATAATTTATTAAACAACTAGCTTTCCGCCCGCGGCTTCGCCTGCGTAATAACTTTATCGCGGAAATTTGTTTATCCCGCGGAAGCTACTCACTTTATTGGGATAAATCCTATTTAATCAAGTGTATATTCTACCTATATACCAAATTTCATCCAAATCCGATAGTCCGTTTCGCCGTGATTGAGCAACAAACAAACAAACAAACAAACAAACATCCAAACTTTTGTATTTATAATATTAGTTAGATAAAGCAATACAAGTGTCAGGGCATCGAAAATACCTATCATATATTTGAAGTCGAAAGTGTTAACTTTATTTTTGTTGATTTTTCGTTCGTTTGTCACATATTTATAACAATTGATATGATAAAGTAAAAAAAAACAATACAAATTAAAAGCTATTCGACTGATATGTACTGCTTAGTATTATGACCTCTTCTTATTTATTCTTTATGAGCTAATTACAGTAATTCATAGATTAAACAAGTGATAATTTATTGGATTAATTTTTACACTTTTTACTAATAAAATCACTGAAAATTATACGATTTTGTAAGCGAAGCAGTTTTTCAAATATTTTGCATCTTTGTGTATGTATTAAATCGACAGCTACCCTCAAATACAGAAGAGGATACGGCAGTGTTGCTATACTCAAAATTCAGAAATGATGTACCTATTTACATTAAGCATGGTACATAATTTTGCATCGAAGTATGCTAGCGGTAGGGTGGTAACAATCGGACTACACGGTCAAATATAAGAATCCTACCGCCAGTTAAAAATACAAGTAACGAGCAACTGAACATCCTTTACAATCACCTACTTTGGTAGGTATGTAGTGATCTTCAAGGTAGTTCAGTGTACCTGTAGGTGACTAGGAAGTGTTGCGATAACAATTTAAAACAAGTTTCTGATAACATTCAGCCCAGCGAATTTAATTAGGCAAAATAGGGGGATAATTATTTTTATTGAGTGTTTTATGTTTTTTAAATAATTTGTATCGTTTTAATATAGCCGCTTTGGTTTAATTTCTTCGCATTTGTAAATATTTAATTAATGACTAAGGTATTTGCATTATTAGAATGTGTCTAGTATCTGAATAGTATCTATTTATTAGTTAGTAGTAAGCGCGTAGTAATTATCGAATACTCATAGTTAAATACGGGTCATTTCAGGATTGGAAGTTTATGACACTGTAATGCATTTGTTATTCTTGCAAAACCTAGAGTTGAGACAGTTTAATTTTATTTAACGCAAACCAAAAAAATAGAAAAGGAACAATATCATAACAAATTATCATACCTAGTTGACGACCTGTTTGGTGCAGTAATTAAAATCCACCAATATACCGAAAGGTCGCGTGTTCCAATCCCGCTAGGGGCATATATTTGTATGATGAATACGGACACGTGTACCAGAATAATGTATATTTACATTTATAATATATATTTAAATATTAAAAAATGTATTTGTGTAGTACCTATATTTATCTTACCATCTGGTATCCACAATACAAGCCTAGTTGCTTAGTACGGAACTAGATGGCGCTGTGAGTATGTCCAGAAACGACAAAAGTCCAAATTGAGAACCACTTTCTTTTTGAAGTCTGTTAAAAATACCGAAAATGTTGTTTATTTTTTTACATATGGTCGATTACAGTTGGTATAACAGCTAGTCACTAATTGTTATCCTTAATTGAGTGACATTCTATAACCACAGAATACTTAATAACTTCGTGGAGTGTACGACATCATAAGACAGTAACAGTCAAATATTGGAAACTATTTTAGAATCTTTGTCATAATTACTAAAGGTAGAGCAATACACTCCATGTTATTAATATTTTTAATGAAATATCATAGTTACAACAAAGTTAGATCTATAGATCTTAAATTATATTAGATGTCATCTGCAATTGCCATCTCGGTACGTTCCCACGATAATATCAATTGTTGCTTCAATGTAGGTAGAGTCAGTGCGCTGTGCAGACCATTTGCGACATCATTTGTATCAGTTAGGATGCAATACAGCAAATTACAATGCAGTTACTCTCTGTACCCTTTTTACAATATTTATTTGATTCGATAATAATTTATAAATAATTTTAGTACAATCTGAAGCCGGGCGACGACTGAAATCGTGTTAGAGCTCCCAAAACTTTTGCTATCACAACCGCTTCTGTCTGTTATGTATTGGCTTATACAGTAATCAACGGCAGATCCAAGAGGAGGTAATGACCCTGGCTTGAGTTTAGGTCTTTGATAATAGTCTTAATACGTGTTAAAACTTGTTTTTTTTTTGTGGTAAACTTTGTTTATTAGCAATATTTTGTGTTTTATAATTAGATTTAGTATTGTTATTTTCCTCCTCGAGTATGTGGCCGCCCCCTAAGTCGAAAGCTGGATCCGCCCTTGGCAGTGACCTATATACCATAACCTGTTCGCTTGATCTATGTGTCTAAGAATTAGAATTGTAATCCTAATTTTACTTATTAAGATCTTTAGTAGGCTAAACTTTATGATAATGTTATCACTCTCTGATTCTCACATCGTTTACTGAGTGATTGATAACATACATCACAATAAAAGGATTTTCATAATCAGAGCTCCGACTGCGCACGGTGCTCTATGATTGGCTGCGAACGTCGGCCATATTTGTGGCGCTGCGCTCACACACGCACACACACGTGACCAGCAATTTATCTCTGCTGGGAGTTAGCAGCATCACGGGAGAAAACGCATGAATGTCTATCAAATACCGTCATGGAACTACGATTATACTACTTGTATCTTGATGATAATCATTCATAACAGTGTATATATTATAAATAAATAATAATAAAATATTATACAAGTGAAAGGTCAATGTGAGTCTGAAACTGTGGGAGGTATGGTAGGGGATTTATTGTATGGAACCATGGTTTGCATTTAAAGGTTTCAGAAAATGATTTTTTTTTTTTTTTTGTAGTTTATATGCGGTGAAACAAAATGGAATCTTATATAATATTTTTTTTTATGAAGTTTGATAAGAAGTAATCTTAAAAGTCATTGCTATTAGACACAGCACAATATTCTTCTGTAGAGTAAAAATTAAGGTATTAATAAAAATATATAAAAAACTCCGACATTAAACTTAAAATATAGTCAACGAATAATAACATTACCCGAATAACATCTGCCGTCACATCAACCATTGTCGGGAAAAAGCTGGATTAATTCGATTGCTCCGTAGTTTAAATTAATATTTATCTTCAATACAAATTTGATATAATGACAATTAATTGTGACAATTAGAAAGATAGATGTTTGCACGATCGAGTTAGCTTGCTGCGTGAGAGCCGGTCCCGCGACGTATGAGGTGCGGGGTGTGCTCCTCTCGTGGCTGATCTACTTAATTCTCAACAACCATAGTTAACAATTCCAATCGCTACATGCATTTTGCATGTTAAAGGAGTTTTCTACATAAACAATTTTCCGCCTAAATTTATTATTAGCTCTATCCTACTTGCGCCTGTATCCTCAGATGAAGTAGGATCTATACAGGGTGACTTTTAATTAGTTGTCAATAACAAAAGATTTCAGATGCGTGCTCTAAAAATATAATTTTAAAATGTTCTCTTTGGGAAATTTATTTGTAATCATGAGTACATCATACTCAAGATTACTAATAACTTTCCCAAAGTCACAATTTATTTGTAACCATGAGTACATCATATTCATGATTACCAATAACTTTCCCAAAGAGAACATTTTAAAATTATATTTTTTAGAGCATGCAACCATCTTTACTTAACATCAACAACTAAAAAGATAAATAAATTAAAAAATGAATTAAAAGAAGTTGTTTATTTGGGAAATTTCTTTGTAATCATGAGTACATATTTATTTTATGCTATTGATAATTAATTAAAAATCAACCTGTATACACCTAATTATACTTTGGTTGGGTGGCTACTTAACTCCATCGGCAATTCTATTATATCATGCATACATCTAAGTAGAGTCTTCATAAGCACTTCATTAATTTGAGCACCATAATAATTGATATAGACCTACCTACAAATAATCGTGATTTATTTAATGCTCTTAGTTCTGGGTTTCCCTTGGTAAGTACTGTGTCTTCAGATCTTCGCGAAGTTTATATATTATATATTTAATAATAAGGAAGCATTATTAAATATAATGATAAATATTATTATTACTTTGCAAATTATAGAGACATACTCAAAAATATAATGTTCCTTTTAATTTTTTGGAGGTCAGTTATAAAGTTAGTTTTTTTAAATTAATTTACTTTTTGAAATCTATCCCAAGATAGAAAGCCAAAAAATTAAAGAACATGTGAGAGATCGTTACGTATCTGGTTTATTTATAGGTACAGAACTAACAAGCTACCCATATCCAAACAAAGTGTTCTTACTCCTCAACAATTTTATTCTAATGCAGGCTGCAGTAAACATTGATTCATTAAATCTCATTCAAACTATTTAAAGTAGTATTCGAGTGGCTAATACTCTGTGATACTGTCAAATTATTGTTGAACGTTGCGGGTTACGACGAATAACTGTCTGCTCGCTGATACGTCGGCCATTTTAATTTTGAGAGCGCGTGCGCTGGTAAGCCGCCACCTGCTGAGGTATTTTTATCTCGGCCGAGACAGATTTTTGCCTCTATCGCCCCGGACGTTTTTATAATCTAACATCAGCAACAAATCACGAAAATAGTCGTTTTCTAAACAAAAACAAGTCGATTATAGGCCATTTTATATAATTTCACTGAGCTACGACGCTCTTACGACTCTACATCGGCTTTGATTATGAGGTTCTTTAACATGTCGACTTTATTGATGGCGGACATGTGCCAGGAAGGTCGGCCTATACGTAAGAATCTTTTTGATTCACACGTTTCTTTAATGCTGCTGAAGTTATTTTTACAAACAAACCATTCGTCTATTTTTTTAGGGTTACGTTTAAAAAGTTGTAAAACTGAAAACAACAGGAATGTGTACGATACATGTAACGGGGTATATAATTGATATTATTCTATTTAAAAAGGATTTATAATATATAATATATGCATAAACTTTAAATCAACATAATAAATTATTTATATTGAAATAATAAAGTATATAAACATATGTAGGCCAACCATGCCTAATTTATTTATCTAACCAAGATCGTGACAAATTTATTTATTATTTAGGTTTCAGATTATTTATATTCATAAACGAATTTCACTACATTTGTCAGACATTCCGAAATTCAAATGCATTATATAATTGATTAAATTATAATACGTTTTATACAAATATACGAGGAAAGGACTGAAATATATTAAAAGAGTTAATTTGAATAATGGATTAATTTAAAACGAAAGAATTAATTACAAACACAATCAGGTGGTGGAAGCAATCGAATTACTAATTCCCTATACTTTATTGCCACCTAAGTTTTGTGGAATTATTTTTCAATTTCAATGTGACATTCATTAGTAAAACGACTTTTTTATAAATTAAAAAGAAGCAGTTGTGAATAGCTCCAGAGCGTATTACTAATCACTTATACACTATACACTATAATATTAGCTATGCCTAATACCAAATTTATCATTATTTTTATTTTGTGTTTTGGTATAAAAGAAACAATACAAATATACAATGGTTCATTTAATTGTATAATTTGTCTTACATTACGTTCGATTAAAATAAGTTTTATAAACAGAATTATTTAATTTTAAGTTAGAATAGAAAACCTTTATTTGGCGTTAAGCCCGGTTGACTAAAATTTTATGTATAAATGATCGATTTAATTTTATGTTTTGACGTCATGAAAGGATTGCCGTCGAATAGGTCAACGATTAATTAAATTATAAAACCACCTACTAACACGGAACTGCAAACTATATACTAGAGTAGGAGTCAAGTAATGAAATATGATGATTTATTCGTCAGACAAATATTTTTAAGTATTATCAATTTGCAATGACCCTTTAGTTCTCTGGTGCATATTGTACCTACTTCATTTAAAAGTAAAGAAATGAATAAAATAGAATAAAGTTTTACAACTTTACGTGGTTATCAGGTAGGATATGCCATTGGAACGCACTTTATTGGATAGACCACGGAACCCTTACACAAAAAAAAAACATTGCAATTTTTCTTAAATAATCAGTGAATAGGTTTCATAACTGCTTGGATTTCAGTGCTTCCATTAGTTATATCGGGCCACTGACTGATATAATTAAAGATAATATATATATAATTCAGTCACGTCTCGATGCACTGTCAGTAGTTTCTTTACATCTTAGACACAGTTATATTTCGTCGTGTTATAAAAAGAATTAATTATAGTCGTGAATCTTGAGTAGAGTTCTGATGAAAAAGAAAACGATAAGAGCTTTAAATAAATTTTATAAAAAGGACAGAGTGGAATGGTTTAGAAATAAAATAACGAATTGTATAAAAGGACAAAATTAGAACAAAGTCGTATGACATTTTCATTTTGTAAGTTAGTTACATAGTTGAATATTAATTCATAATATTAATGACATGCAAAATCAATGACAGGTTTTAACTTTTTGTTATGTTATGATTCATAACCTGGCCGCTATTTCTCATATTCATTATAAATGATACTGCATATAAATTTTATATGAATAAGAATTAACAAACATAGTGTCTAGATATGTTGAAATAATCTTTATATGAAAGCAAATTATTCTTTTTATACAGCGGAATAGCTGACCTCAATCACATCTGATGTTAGTGAAGATGAGACCGAAGATTGAAGCGCGCTCACCCAAAATCCCCAAATCATTTAAGGACTGCTTATCTTACCTCAAACAGCCGATTCACAATATTGTTATATTTTAAAAAGTATTAACCAAATCGAGTGTCATTATTTACCCCCTGGACATCGAACCCGCGACCTCGGTTTTGGAAACGCTAAGTTGTTCAAATTTAGGAATTACTTTATTTATTATAAACTGCCAGAGCCCCAATTAGGGTGAATTGTATTAGTTCAAGCGTAACTGGCAATGGCAAGCTATGAAAATAGCTAGGCATTTAGTATGAGGTAAATGATATAGCAATAAAAGTGCCAATAAAAAATAATTGTACCATTGTATGCAAAACATACAGGTAGTAAAATACTATAATGGATCGCCATTTTTGGGTACTAAGTGGACCCCACAGACGACACCCGTGAAGTGGAAATAGGTTTGAAATTAAATCTGGACTGAATCTAGAATTTATTAGATGTACTAAGTTTGTTTTATGATCTAATTTTGAAAGGAAACAAATCGTTTAATTCTGAAACTATGATTGGGTAACATTTAAATAACAAAATAATTATATGTTGAAAATGGTTCCAGTATTGAACATGCAATAACAAATAATAAATAAATGCTAAATATTACACACTATCATTTCTGCAAATAACGTAGGTAGTCAAGATTAACTACTAGATTTAGAGTCACAGGTAACAAAAAACGAGCCAAGTGCGAGTTGGTCTCATACATGAAGGGTTACGTAGAATACTATCTAATAATTTAAAAGATCGCTGTTTCTTTAGCTATAAAAATAATGATAGTGCCGCTTTTTAGGGTTCCCTAGCTAAAGGAAAAAACGGCACTTTATAGTATTGTCATGTATGCATGATCTTCCTTTTTTAGTTATAAAATTTAGTTTCGTTCATTCGCTTTTACACATTTCATTCATTCACAAAAAATAGAACATTTTAATACTGAAATCTTATCCTAGTTTTACCGTTCCTCATAAACAGTCAAACACGTAAGTTACAGGCATAATAAAAAAATGTCTAAAAATAACCACTTTGCGCATCTTCAAATGTAAGTAAATTCAACATTATGCCTCACACGGCAATTGTTGGAATAAATATATTTCTGTCCCTCTTTTCTAAGTTTGCGGACCTCAATAAAATTAAATGCTGCATTCATATAATAAAATTTAGATTATAGCCATTCATATACTGTCCCATTTTTCTATGTTTGTTTAGTCGCCATAGAGCACGTTTGACTTTGGACCTTTTGGATGAGGAACCCTAAAAACGTAAACCGCTTATATATAAGCAATGTTTATGAAGTTACAAAAAACAAAGAATAATTTTAAAATATTAATTACGAGTAATTACTTAATTGCATGATTATATTCAGTAGTTACTAAAATCTATATGTAGAGTTTCTTTTTTATCTATAAATCTGTTCAGAATATGCCACCCTCATATCTGCTTGAAACCCCATCACCTCCGCTTAATACCTAAATTCTCAAATTTATACTGCATCCTGGCCATCATCGAGTTTGGGCACGCCAAGTCACTGTTACAACCACCTATCCCAAACAAATTATAGATTATTTGAAGTTGCCCTCTTTCTGCATCGTTCCGGACTTACTCCATATTTTGCTGTGTTACTTCTGGTATATTCGAGTATTAAATCAATCCATCAATAGTCTGTCTACAATGACATGAAATAGAAACCTGCATCTGCATAAGCTCGCCTTTAATCAAAATAGCAGGATTGCTATCTCAAGGCATGGTAAAAAGACGAGGGGTAAGCTAGCCCCGCTGGTATAGTTAACAAAGATCACAGACGGCTGTGTTATTTCCGGTATAAAACCAATTAGTTTTAATAGGATACTAGAAATGATTAACATTATATTAATAAAGGTGTAAAGGTGAAAGATCACAGACGATATTCTATTTGACTAAGTCCACCCAAGAGGCTTCTAAAATTAGGAAGGCAGCTGCCCGAAATACTGTACTCCGTGGTACATAAATTTAATAGCTTAAAATCAAGATCAAAGTGTGCCTTTGGATGAATACCACTCCATGACTGTATGAAAACTGAACTTGCCATAGAAAACTATCACTCCATCGTGAAACAATTTGCGTATACGAAGTGTTTACTCCTCCAATGAAACAATTTTTCTTCTACACATATTTGAAAATGTGAACTTCCACCATCCCCATTCTTTGCCGATCACCGATTTTTGAAAATCTAATATTTACAGAATTTGGAATTTGGAAAAAAGCTGTTTCATTTAACAATTAGACTTTCTGGTCTAATTGATATCGATACATGTATGACGTCCTGGAATAGGTATTAACTATTTTATCCTTGTATAATAATTAATACTTTATAGTATTAATTAATACATATTGTTTTGATTGTAAGTTTTGTGACATCATTCCAATTTATTAATTGTGAAATATGTATAGTAAGGCAGAAAAACAGCGTAGGTACGTACCGTAACGTAAATTTTGTAGCAAGCAATATATTTTTTATATTAAATCTAAAATGTTTTGAAATATAATTATTTTTAATAGATGGCAGTAAGCACACTGCCCCAGAAGCTCATAGCTCGTAGAGCACTATGTATTATATTGGTATTTTGATTGTTGCTATCACATTGAGTGTACTTTAGGCAGGTACGACATCGAGTTGCTATTGTTTTGAACCTCGACGCAAATAGTGGGGTGTTACAAGTCTGAAGCCTATGTCTGTCTTTCTGTGGCATGGTGGCTCCCAATAAGCTGAACCAATTGTAAGTGGTTTTTAATTTTGAAAACTGTTGTTTGCTAGAAATTTTGAGCCATGTTTGGTGGTAATCAGTTAAGCCGTGTCGAAGACATTTAGCTTTTAACACAATTGATTTGTCAATCTGGGTGATACAATAACTCTGCCGGGGATTTTGCAAATTTTCAATTCAAATTTATTCATAAAAATTTAACGATGAACCTGAAACCCCACAAAATTGAAATCTGGTCTGACTGCTTAATATAAACTCAAACCATTGATATTAAAATTGGAGATGAATTTACATTAGATGAGTTTCTTGGTCTTTTTTCACATCTTCCGATGTTTTCAATGCCTGTACACAATTATTTGATTAATTTTCAAATAAAAGAGCTAGTTCAAGAAAAGGCAGAGCTGCAAGCAAAGCAAACTTTTTCATTGCGTTTATAAAGGGTGTTTTGATTAATAATGTGCCCGTCGGGGAGTTCCACCGGGTAGGGCAGCCAAACGGGAACATTTTCAATCAGATTTTCAAGTATTTTACTATGAGAATTCCTACATAATGCTGCACATCTGCTGTGAATCTGCAAAAGCCTGGTCTCATTAATTTTAATGATTATATTTAAGATTTGTTAGATAAAATCCCCTATTTTAAACTGTCAAATCTTAAGTATTTTTATTTATTATTATTAATTTAGTACTATCATCATTATTGTAGATAAATATCAAGCAATTTCAAAATATAATAGTGTGTAGTTTCCTAACACGTAGGTTACTAATTACTATATGCAGATTTAATTGTTTAAGATAATGTTTTCTTTTAAAAATCGCAGGAAAACCTATTTTTACATTATTTTTTATGAACTATATAATTTTATTAGCTGGTTTATCTAAAATGTAATGTGTATGTTTATTCTGTGGTTATTAGTCCTAAATGCCAATAAAAAAATAATGGTCCAGTTTATTACTACCGTGGATAAAATATTTTATTGTTACATAAGTGACATATCACGGTCATTAGTAGGTTTAATTGTCAATAAATAGGACATTGAATGGGCGTAAAGGTAATTTCTAATTGGAATCACCCAGATTTTATGGTTTATTAGTGGAATGACGCATTTTATTGGTGATTATTGGCCATTAATGGACATGATGTATTTTATTGTTAACTAATATTATGCCTAAAGTTAAGTAGGTATTATCTATTTACAGCTCTACAAGGCAAATAAAAGTCTTGTCTCTATTTGTCTAAAAGCTACGTACTATAGTTCTAACTTTTGAAAGATTAAAAAATAACTACAAAACAAAATCAATAACATTTAAATGCAAGAAAAAATAGAAACAGAAAATATATCGTAACAAAATTAAAATTCATACGATCTAAATTCATAATGCATTAGCAAAATTCAAACGCTACTTTCTTTTTTTACAGGGAAATACTTCAACGATTCCAACACGACGATCATGCAACATAGAATAAAGATTTACCAGTGATGGACATCCATGGATACCGCGGTATGTCTGGCAGCGGTTGGGCTGAGGGTTGAGAGCAAGCAGCTCCCATGGCGTCCACAGTCGCAGCGGAAGCTGCCGATGCCGCTGATGCCGCCGCTTGGTGGTAGAACTGCGCCGCTGCCGCCATACTAGCCGACGCCGCCGACACCGCCGCTCCTCCATTGTGCTGTCCCAAAGCGTAGTTCACCATCGGATCACCACCGACCGCAGTCGGATAGCGGCAGCTCTTGTCGTCCGCCGACAACCCTCCGCCAGCCGAGAACGGTACTGACCCTCCGAACTGTTGGTGGTGTGACACGTATGGATACATCCTAGCCGGCGCCCCCGGAGACGCCGACGATGAGGAGGAGGAACGCTGCGGGCTGCCCGCGCCCGGCGAGCCTGCCCCTAACGCCGCCGCACCCAGACCTCCTGACAGAGAGGAGGACAGCGACGTCGACAACGACGACGACAATGATGAAGATAGCGACGCCTCTATAGGCGACGCCCCAGCACCCGCGAACAAATTCTGATGATGGAATTGCTGGTGGTACTTCGGGAGCATGCTATCGATGATGAACTTGGAACTCATCGCTCGGCGGCGACGCGGCGCGCGACGATCGCCTCGCGGGAGATGCGTTTATCGCCGGCGATTCGGATCGATTCTCGCGCGTGCACCTCTACTATGGCCGCGGATCGTTTATGACCCGCGTATGTGGCTCTACGACTCCGAATTCCCCGTCGTGGCGAGCGTTACCGCTGCCGCGCGCCGCGCCCGAGACGGCGAGATGAGGCACGTGCGTGCGAGCGAGACGCTATTATGGAGAGGGGCGACCTTCCGGAACCCTCTCCGTCTCATTAATTCCTACCTGCGTGGCTTATATTAGAAAGAGATAAAAGCTATTTGCTAACGACCATTCCGCCGGCCATTGTTCGTAATGGCGCCGGGCCCCGCGCTCCCCCGCGCCTTCCTCGTCTACGCCAATAGTGATCCGGTGCAGAACATTCACCGCCAATCACAAACCATTCCGGCACTTCTAGCTGTCAAAGTGAATGGCTTTAAACGAAATTGCTGCATTGACCAGTAATTTTGCACGCAGTTTCAATGTCAATAATTACTATCTACTTTAATAAAAATGATCGTGTACAATTAATAAAATTTACATAAAATTTACGTTGATAATATTTAATTTTATGACTTGCTCATTTTGCAGAACAGAAAGTTGTATTTTCCAAATTAAAACTTATTTAAGTAGATAATCACACAATTATATTAAATTGTGGTCAAATCGTTTTTACAGTATTGTAATCTTTAGATAAAAAAATATGAAAAACATTGTTTTGTCAGATCGAAAAATTTTTTCGACTTTCATTGTAATAAAAATTCGAAAAATATAATTAATTGCTATACAAAGTGTAAATTTAAGTACTCTTAAGTATTATTCCGGGTAGATAAAGTTGCTTGAGTATATTTCAGTAAATCCAGAAGATGGAAAAAAATCGAAATAAAGAAAACCTTACAAAGTAAAAAAAGTAATTGTTTTACACGTCACATAAGAAGTACGTCTTTTTAAATAAAAAATACTTTCACAACATAACATTTCTAGGTTAAATGAAATGTACTCAAGTACCACTATTTATGTTGTTTAACTTTAAAGTACTTAAATTTACACCCTGAATATTGATATAATGGAAGTCTTGCAGTGTTATCTGCACCGCTCAATTTTTTTCACGTTCCGGTGAGAATTTTATGAAATCCTTTTTAAGTACATTTCTAATTCCCTTAATGAATTCTATATTGGTAGCGTATGGCCTATATGTACATTGGGAGAACAGTCAGTAATTGAGTTTCTCCTTTCAAATACTTACATTTTTTTAAGTGAAGAAGTTTTTAGGATTATCATATTTAAGGGTGTTATATAAGTTATTTAGTTTGTATACACTTTCACTTTTGTGAAAATTCATACCATAATGTGTCTCTAATAAACCCATTTATAACAAGGAGCTCTTTGAAAAGAAAGTTTAAATTAACACAGTCAACTTTAGAATGGTTACTTTGCGTTTTAAAATGATTAGTTTTAACTTTACGGAATTGAAATGCACGCTTGGAATTTTAAAACAGTTAAATATGCGAGCTCTTTTAAAAATATAATGTTTTAATATTACTTATTTAAATTGTTAAATTAAATTTATGACCAATAAATATGACACTGCCCAGAAGGAAATTAGTGAGCATGTACTGGCCATGGATAACTTATTAAAATTATCCAATTATAACTTAGAGCGATTTGATTCGTTAACGAATAATCACCATTGTGAATGTTTGTCAGCGAACCAGGCACCATCCCCATCGCCCGTATGTGGCGCTCCTCCGTCGGCCGCCGAGCCCGGGGCGCCGAGTGCAACAGACCATAACACGTCCATTTCGAATAAGATAAATGTTTTAATGTACAGTGATGAATTTGGAAAAAACCTTGGTTCACAACTATACCGATACATGGGTCAGCCCATTACTAATATGTGTATGCCTGGTGCAAGCTTCTCCAATATATTGGAGAAGATTGTATCAACTGAATTCCGCCCTGATACAGTATTAATTATATTTGTTGGCAGAAGGCACAAGGCGAACAAAAAAATGTTATCTAATTATTTTTCACAGTTGGCATTAATGCCTAACATAATTAAAATTGTTTTGTTTGCCTTGCCCTTCAGCCATAGTCATACTGATGACGAGAACAAGACAAGGCATTATGTAAATTGTTTATTACATACATTAGTATGTCGAAATGCAGACAAATTTCACATGATTGACACAAATATACTTGTAAAAAATTTTTATTTGACAAAAGGTAGATATTATTATCTATCCAAATTTTATAAACAACAGGTAGCAGAGTCGCTATCTTATTATATTAATAACTCTGTCAATATTTTGACAAAAAAATTGACCACTGCTTCTATTGAGCAGTGTAATGACATAAACAAATCTTTGGAATTTATTCCAATTTTAAATAATTTAAATTAGAATTTAAGACAACGGAGAGTAACTCTGGCACCTTATTAAAATTAATTAAGAATTATAAAACTATTAATAGCCAGCCCACAAAAATATGTAAATTGAACAATAAATATAATCTAAAAGTATTTCATCAGAATATTCAGGGCATTTTGGGCAAAGATCTAACAATCGAATTATTTATGAATAATTTTAAAATTGATATTATGTGTCTTACTGAACACTGGTTAAAGACCTATGAACTCTTATTTAATTTTAGTGGTCACCAGGTCGCAAGTTCGTTCAGCAGAAAAAACGCCATACGCGGAGGCTCCTTAATACTTATTAGAAAAGATTTGAAATTTAAAGAACGTAATGATATTGTGAGTCTATCTGTTGAACGTACTATTGAAATATCTTGTATAGAACTTGAGCGACTTATTGTAATGAGCGTATACAGACCCCCAGCTTCTTCATATGACCAGTTTGAAATATGTTTAGATGAAGCGCTGTATAAAATTGGTAATACCAATAAGTACATTTTAATTTGTGGCGATTTTAATATCAATATACTGCAAGACACTCCTTTGACTAGAAGATTCCAATCATTTTTTCTTTGTCACAACTTAGTTAATGTTTTTCTTGAACCAACCAGGACAACAGCAACTTGTGCAACCTGTCTTGATAATATTTTTGCGAACATTAAACCTGTTTATAAATCTATTGTTAACAAATTACAATCAGACCACTCCGGTCAATTAACTATTTTTGAGATTGCTGAAAGAAGGTTGAAAAGAATAATTAAGTGTGTGCCTGTTAACGAAAGTCGGCTACAATTATTTCGAAATAATATAATAACAAAAGTGCCTTATTTGACTTATAATGATGATCCAAATAAATTGTATAACACTGTATTTGATTTAACTAAAGATCAATATGAAAAAGTTTTTAAGTCAAAAACAATAAAAGTCAGCGAGTCGCTAATGTTCAGTGATTGGGCGACAGCAGGAATTCACAAAAGCAGAAATAGATTATATGAACTCTATGCCGAAAAATCATATAATAAAAATGATACCTTTGTTAGCTATGTTAGGAATTATTCAAAAATTTTTAAACGCGTTTGTTCTGAGGCTAAATCTATGTTTACCATTAGTAAAATTAAAAACAGTTCTAACATCATTAAATCCACTTGGAAAGTCATAAATAATGAGACAAAAAAAGTCGAAGATCGGAATTTAGAATTCAATTTGAAATTAAACGATAAAATTATTAGTAATGACTTACAGGTTGCCGAATCATTTGAAAAGTTCTTTACCAACATTCCAATCTCGACCACTAAATCTCTTAATTCATCTCCCGCTCTGGCTGAATCACTTATCTTACAAAATGTAGAACCATGTGAGATAAACTTTAAATTTACTCATGTAAATAGTAATAGTGTACTGAAAGCCTTTAAATCATTGCAAATGAAAAAGACTGCTGACGTTCACGGCCTATCAGTTAAAATTATTAATTCCATAATTGATTGTATTGCACCCCACTTGGCTACTATATTTAACAAATGTGTTGATCGTGGAGTGTTTCCTGATTTAATGAAACTAAGTAAAGTCATTCCATTATTTAAAGCAGGTAGTACATCAGATCCCACTAACTTTAGACCTATATCAGTACTACCCACATTTAGTAAAATTTTTGAGAAATTGATTTTAAACCAGTTAATGCCTCATTTTTATCAAAACAATATCATGCATCCCAAACAATTTGGATTCACACGGGGTCGCTCAACAACCGATGCAGGTGTTGAGCTAGTTCAACATATTTTTGATGCCTGGGAGAATTCGCGGGATGCAATTGGCGTCTTCTGCGATTTGTCAAAGGCTTTTGATTGTGTTCATTATGATATATTAATCAGGAAATTACACCATTACGGCATACAAGGTCAGGCTTTGAATCTTTTAAAATCATACTTGTATAATAGAATTCAGAGGGTAGATGTTAATGGCACTAAGTCCTCTGGGTCTGAGGTCCATATGGGCGTGCCACAAGGTTCAATTCTAGGACCATTTTTGTTTCTTGTGTACATTAATGACTTGCCTCATCTTGCCCGGAATAGATGTGAAATAGCATTGTTTGCAGATGACACCTCTGTGCTATTTAAAGTTAAGAGATATCAATCATCTTGTGACGATGTAAACACTGCTATTTTTGAACTTGTTAACTGGTTTACAGTAAATAATCTTCTTTTGAATGAAAAAAAAACTAAATGCTTAAAATTTACTTTACCTAATGTTAAACAAATGCCTATTGACATATTTGTACGAGGTGAAAAATTGGACCTTGTAGACACTACTGTCTTTTTAGGACTGACATTGGATGCTAAGCTTCAGTGGGGGCCTCATATTGAGAAACTAGCGAAAAAGCTTGCTTCTGCTGCGTATGCAGTCAAAAAAATCAGAAATTTAACAGACGTTCATACCGCAAGACTGGTTTACTTTAGCTATTTCCACAGTTTGATGTCATATGGCATATTGTTGTGGGGAAACGCTGCTGACATACATATGATTTTTGTTCTGCAGAAGCGTGCTATTCGTGCCATTTATAAATTAGGACCTAGAGAGTCTCTTAGAGATAAGTTTAAGGAAATTAATATCTTAACAATGGCATGTCAATACATTTATGAGAATTTGTTGTATGCAAAAAAAAATATAACCTTATTCGCTAAAAATAGTGATAGGCACAATGTTAATACAAGGAATAAGAACCAGTTATCTATTTATGTTAGCCGACTTCACAAAGTTAGTAAATCCTTCAAAGGGCAATGTATACGCTTTTATAATAAGGTTCCAGTAGACATTCAAAATATGCCTTTAAATAAATTTAAAGCAATCATAAAACAGAAATTATTAACAAAAGGCTATTATAACATCACTGACTATTTGAATGATAAGCAAGCATGGACATAGCTGTCTATTCATATAATTATCAAATCGCAACCTATAATCTGTTTAAAAGAGCAACCCTAGAGTTTCTTGCTCGTTCTTCTCTGGGGAGTCAGCTTTGTGAATGAGCAGTAAATTTAAACTATAATGTAATATTAATAATAATAGTGACGTTTTCAAGTGATAATTTTATCCTATGAAATAAAAATATTTTGATTTTGATTTGATTTTGATTTGATTTTGTTGTTTAAATATATGTTAAGTAAAGGTTTAGGAAACAAACATTACGTTAAATATTTAAATGGGAGAAGTGACCGAAGGAACTAACGAGTTATTAAGTTACTGGTGATTACAAAGCAAAACCGAGTGAAAGATGCGTCAGGGCAGTGGACAGCGAGGAGGCATGGCTAAATGTTTTTGTTAACAATATGTTTAATTTCCTGATATCTTATATACCTTCGTAATTTGACGTTTTTGTTTCTGTTATGAGGGATACCAAAATAAGGTTTAATAACATTTTGGTAAAGATTAGATGGCAGGAAGATCTTGACGTGACTTATTTTGCCTGCCACAATTTAGACAGGCGACTACGAGTATTCGTATATACCTAGGTACCTAGTATGGCAATAAGTTCCGTTACAAATTAAAAATAATTTATATAAATAATTTATAAAAATTAGCCTTGATGCAAAGCTTTACAAATCATCTGTAACTTCCATAGAATTTCCATAATACATTTAGGCACAACTCGATATAAACATTGAAAGACCAAGTAAATTGTGAGCAGGTAGAGTCCTCTAATACTAACTACAATTTGTACTCCAAGGAATTCAGATCTAGACGGGCTGAGCGCCGGCCTCAGCATTTATGAAGTCTAGAACATTGTGCTCAAGCCAGATGTAAACTATTCGTGCATTGTGAACAGAAGCAATGACTTGCTGGGAATGATATATTTTAGAAAATTAAATAGGTACCAAAAAGATTGACGCATACCAATCTAATGCGATAAAAACGCAGTTGTATAAAGTGCATGCGCCACCTTAATTAAAAGTAACCACGACAAAAAAATATTTCGAGCAGTATTAAATGAAATAATATACATTATACTAAGCTCCGAAGAAAGCAGCCAACATTTTCAGGCCGAGTCTGTAGTCTACTCAATACAAAGACGGGATATTTTTAGAAAAGATAGAACAAAAGAAGAGGGACATGTAAAATATGAGGATTTGTTCTGCAGGAAGACTGAAAGTTTGGTGGCCATACTGAACCGGGCGCACAGTTCCGCAGAAGGAGTTGGATGGAATAGTGGATTGATCACTCGTCTAATGCCCGCAGACGCCCACCTTCAATAGTCAATACATTTTGTCATTTGTTGTAGTGCTTTAGTAAAAAAAGTCAAGACCACATTTCTATGCTTTCCACTATCATATCGGGATAACGCTCGTTTGGATTGACCCTTGGTTTTAAGCGCTCGTTTTAGTGTATTTCCAGTGTATTGAGGGAATGCCCTTAGTTTCGGTACTTGTTTAATAATTCGCGGTAGGATTTTAGCGGAAATCCTAATTTCACTTGTTATTTTTTATTTCCTTATAAGATTTTTGCGAATATAGATTTCGACAGCGTTCACAACTTATCTGATACAGCAACCTTATCAACTCCTGGCACACAGTATCCTTTGAACTATCAAACTGGTGATAGAACCAGCATTAGTTACTGGATGATTTGTTAGTTTGTCTCAAGTAAGAACCGAACACCCCGTGACCAGATAGGGCCTAGGCCAAACAAAAAACAGACCTGGTGCTCCCACTCCACTTACGTAGGTCAGCTTGAGAGCTCGGGTTCATTCACTTCCTTCGGCATTTTTCTGCTGGTCTGTCACATCTTCAGAGTGCTCCTCATCTCTAGGAGCTTTGCAGCTTCTGTCTTGTTAAATGCGCTACACTTTATCGATGGACAGTGTTGTACTTACCGACTTACGAAACTCAGGGCAGTGTAGCGATTGACCCGATTGAACATCAGCCTCCGCTCCAGAAAGGAATATCAGGTAGTGGACTTCACCGCACCAGCGAGAAATCTCTTCTTGTTTGGCATCTGATTACTCAGGAATTGACTAGTTGTCTTGAGGGAAGGCCGGCAATCTTCATGATATAAAACCAGAAGATCATCTACTTTTTTTACATTTTGAGACACGTCATGTTATTTTGGGGCTCAATACGTTGCCCCTGATCCTTAAAGTGTATAGGAGTGTGGCCTTCTCCGACCTCTCACCACTACTGTCTCTGTCTAGTTCACGTTCAAATAATCACGTCGAAAAATATTATGTGAAAATAATGGCGAGAAACAACATGTTAAATGTACATGTTGGGTTTACAAATATTCTTCCTTTGATTCTGGCGGCAACAAGTTTTCTGTTAGGGCTCTTGCCGCCTCTTGAATTTCGCACTCACTTTCTTCGCTTGAACTCATTTTGTCAAATTATCAACATAATTATTAAATTTTACAACGAACGATAAATTTTACGACGAACAACAATATTTTTTCACGCACCATAATATTTCATGTTTGTTTTTATCAAACAGCTTTCAATTCGCAAGTCAATTCGAAATTTAAATAAAACCTTCGATACGTTACCTCAGTGGTTGTCATGTTTCTGAGTAAAAAGATTTTTATTCAGCCGCTAAATACGACTGATAATGATTTCTATACAACTTTGCCGGCCGTTGCACGCATGTATTTTACTAATACAGAAAATTTATCTCAGAGAAGTTTATCGAAATGATGCTGAAATTTTCAAGCATGTTCGAAAAAAATTTATATATTGTGTTATTTGAATTCGTGAATGGTGGGTAATCAACGGAAGTTAAAAAAAAACACTTTCCGAATTTGAATTAAAAAAAAAGCTAATTTAACTTTTCAAATTGAAGCGTAGGCCAGTTCGTTTAATTAACTTATAAGGATTTGATTTTTTTAAAGTGATTTCATCCGTTTTATAGTTCAAAGTATATTTTTTAATCATTTCAAATCTTTTTCATATTCATTAAAAAATATTTATAAGGTACCTTTAATGGATATAGGATTGAACCTCACCGAAAAAAGTCATTGAAATCCATTGCCTTTTCTCATTGCATTCTACTGTTCTTCTTATTTTTTTTCTGTATTATTTCAATAATACTTTTGAAATAGTCATTTAATTAGCTTTCCTCTGATTAGACACCGAAATGCTTTCACTTTTTATATTACATTTACTTCACATTGTGATAGTAGTAATAAATTTTTCCATTTTTTATATAAATATCGAGCGATATAAAAAGTTGCCTCGATAAAAATAAGAATTGCTCCGCAGTGTGTTACGCCGGCCACGTGGTAGAACGTGTTCGTTCCTCACTTTCTCGCAACCATCTCTGTCTTCGTCGCACGTTTCATTCATGATCACAAGTCGTAACCACAATGAGCACATGTACAATAACATTCTTTACGACTATATAAATAAAACCGTTTATTGCGTGAGAAGTTTATTTATTTATTACACTTGTGATTGTAACCTGTGTTTAGTGCATGGTTTTTATAGGCTTAAGTTGCCTTTTCTGCTTTATCAGGTCGGTGGTACGGCGGTGTGGCAGTAGAACATTGCATAAGTATAGATTTTATGTTGTTATTGTGATGTTTTTGCCGTAAACGTATGGAATGTATGATACGGACAGTTAGGGTCATTCGTTTGCGATAGAGCAACTTATTTTATTGATTTATAATTGTTTGAAATTGATTTCCAATATTTTAATGAAAAGGTTAGCCGTAATCGAATAGAATGGAGCATAAGAAATGGTTTATAGGCAACTTTGTAATAATCCAACTTTATACCTTTAATATTTCATATGCGAAATTTGGCATGTATGGATGTTTGTTCCTCAATGGCACTATAACGCCTGAATGAGATGAACTATGTCTTGAGTTAACAGGAATAGAGAACTAATGAATAGGTATAATAGATATTATGGGCAGATAAGTCTATAATATTAAACTAATAAGCATCTGTTGATGAGTAGATGAATTAATATTCTAATTATAATTTATGTCTTCCGGTTGTAGTAAAGACTGGTTTAGAGACTGCAAAATGCCGTTAGGTAACTTAGAACTTCAAGATTTGAGCAGTAAAAAATTTATATGTAAGCACAAATTTGTAAAACCATTGTATTACCATGTTGTAAAAGTAAAAAATACTTCAATAAAAATAGAATTTTTTTTACACAATCTAGGTACATATTTAGCAGATTTTTCAATACGTAAATATATACTTACCTAGTCTCGAAGTTATAAGAAGGTTGCCCTTCGCAAACTTTTTGGTTAGACCTAAGAATGCAAACACTTGGATATTAAAAACAACGGATACCTAATAATAGACCCCATAACGCCCCAAAAACCATAATGTAAAAAACGGGCCAAGTTCTCGTTTAGCTATATTATTATGATCTACAAAAAAGTTGAAGCAAAACAGAAATACTGCACGCGGCGCATCGCTGCGTTATGAATAATCGCAATTCAAAGAGTGAAGTTGTCCCGACCCCAGTTTGACAAATTTCCGACTTTACAAAGCGAATGGACTCATAAAGGTTTGCACATAAGCTGGGTACTTGCAACGTACCAAATGATTTTGAAGATCTATCAGCAAGGGAGAGTCAACCTGTGAATGCCATATTTAATCAGCTTTTTTGAAAATCATAGGTCTCGAGAGCTATTGAAGTTATAAAAATAAATGAATAAATAAAATAATATATTTATTTATTTAAGACTTTATTGTACACACACATTAAAATGAATAAAATCCAAATGTACAAAGGGCGAACTTCAAAAACCAGAGTATTTATACTGAAATAGGCTTTAGAACGTAAGTGAAATGTTCAATATCAAATAATTGAGCATTGCGTACGAGTGGTCTTTTCATTTTTAGAACTTGGTCTGCACACTACTGTGGTCTTAGATAGTGACAACTTCTGTGAACACTAGACAGAAAAATCCAGACTCGGACATATTAGAGTTATTGTTCTAAGATACTGCTCACTTTGATGCGGGCGTCGCATTATTTGCTATTAAAACGCTCAAAATCATTCCAAGGCCGTGGTACATGCAAAGCAGCGTTTTGGGCAGGGTAGAGTCCTTTACTGGGAAATTATTTTATCCCGGCGTTAGCGTTAATACGATGACAATATCTAAGTAAAAGCGCTTTTTAAACAAGTTCTTACCCGACTATGACTTTAAGACTATGTATGTATGCATGTAGCGACTATGATAAATGAGGTGTCGTTGAATTCATTATAATGTCACAAGTGTCATAGGCTCTAAAAAAATGATATGGTACCCATGGGCACCATGATGATTCGAAATGTAAAAGCTCAGCACGGCATTTCTTTTAATTGAGGATAATAATGAAGTATATTCCTATTTCAACAAATTGTTTTAGTATTCGGGTTTTAGTTTTTTTTTTTGTAATATAAGTTCTTTATCCAAGAATTTATCAGCACCTTCTATTACAATAAAAAAGTATACTTAGGTATTCTACCAAGCATGAACTTAATAGAGAAAAATTACAATTTCCCACTTGGATAACATTTTGAAATCAAATCTTTTATATTTAACAAATAATATAAAGAATTTATTTATTTATTTTTAAGGACAACATTTTCAAGTCTATGCAATTCGACAATATCGACAATGCCCGAGGTTACAGAAGTTAATCAGCCACTAAAAGTCTAAAAGTCTCTTATTTGAGCAGTTCAGAAATCAAATTTAGGATTCAAACAGACAAAATATTTTAAAGAACTTGTTACATCACCATTAATATCTAAAAGTGACTATTTGCTAGTAATTGTCTTAGTATTGCTAATCTTTGCTCAATTTTTAAGAAAAAAAATATCTTACCATGACTTATTTAAAAATATACATATTTTTAATACTTACATAATTAATCAAACATAAAGAATATTTAATAAATCTAATAAAACATGAACACCACTATAAATTTTGCTCGTTCATAATATGAATTGCTAAGGTATTCGAAATGTTTTCCCAAAATTCTGTAATCTTAGAGTTATCCTTCTGCACAACGGGTTCGCGCTTGATCTTAATCACAGAAAGGAAGATGAGGCCGAAAGTTGAAGCATGCTCACCCGAAATACCCAACTTATTTGACGGAGGCGGTCGATTGTTATTTTTTCCTTTTGTAATAAATCACTATCCAATGCAAACAAAAAATGCAAACTTGACATACCTATTATTTCCAATTTTCTTGATTTTTTTTAGAACTATCCAATCAATAATTTTAGAGGGCTCAATTATAATCATTATTTGCGTTATTCGAAAATTGTTAAATAATTACAAAAAATATAACATGTTATAGCTATATTTTTGAAACAGGTTTTCTTATTAATACGATGACTTTTTGAATATTTTGTAATTTTTCATTTACCTCGTAAAACTAGCCCATTAAATCATACCAATTTTCAACAACATTGTACTTGAGCCACCATTTTTTACAACTAGATACCTAATTCAATTCAATTGTCAACGGCAAATAGTTCACGAGATAAATGGCGTTGACAGATGGATAGATATCGAGGTGATTCTGTAAGTGTTCCTTTTTGCCATTCATGGTACGGAACACAAAAAAATGGAGATAATTTTTGAGGACCTTTAACCAGGCATCGCCAGATAAATTTCGACAGTGATTGGTCTGTCTTTCGAAACTGTAACAAATATAACTAGCTCAGTAACTTGGAAAGAATTAAATTGACAAACTAAGAACAAAGTTTACAAACCTAAGTTGATACGTGCCGACAGACTTTAATTTCTTTAAAAGAAGACATAATGTTTAATTTGATATTTAAATAGAATCAAGCCGCACGGGAGTGCGTCGGCCAAGTTCTCAAAAAGAAAGCGATTTACACCAACCATTTCGAGCCACTTTTGCTCCTCCTCCAGTTCAGTAACTATTTCACATACATTTGACAATAATTATTTTACTCAGATAATGAGATCATCATTACACAATATTCCGAATTTCAAAACTATCATCATCAGCCCGTAAATATCCCACTGTATATGAAGGTATCCCTTCCCTCGTAGAATGAGGGAGTGTGGGCCATAGTCCGCCACGCTGGCTCAATGCGGGTTGGGGACTTCACATGCCTTTGAATTTTATTTCTCAGGAATGCAGATTTCCTCACGATGTTTTCCTTCACCGTTCAAGAGCAGTCGGACAAATGTACATAAGTAACTAAATTAAATTTAAAAACTCATTGGTACATGGCCTGCCTGAGAATCGAACCCGGACCACCCAAATTGGGAGACCGAATCTTAACCGCTGAGCCACCGACGCCCCGACCACCGAGTACTGTAACTTCATAAAATCTTGAAATCCTGAGGGTTCATCCTCAGATAGAGTGCATTATAGCAATCACTGACTGACTGTCTCACTCACACACTGACAGGTTATCAAAACCACTTCCAGTAGATACTTGAAATTTGATATGTTGGAAGTAGGTTATGTGCACATAAAGGGAAAAAAGCTAGAAAATAATTAAATATGAAAAGGACGCGTCAGTTTTTTGACAAAATTATTATTTTTTTATGTAAAGCTTTATTGTATAAACGAGTGCCTCTGCTAAATGAGAGGTGAATTAGAAGTTGGCCCCTTTTTTATATTAATGTTTTCGCTGGAGCTTTCCTACTATGACTTAAATTAATCCTTGTATAGATTAGTAACGAGTCCACCAGAGTGTGTGTAAAATTTACTATCTTGTCCAATAAGTCATATTTACAATATAGAGTCTACCTATTTTTAGCACCTTAAGTAATATTGAAGAATATATTGATGATTACAAAACCAATTTATGTAGGTAATGGGAAACTACTGGTTCTTTACCGTAATTCACACCCCGTCACACAAGATTAACTCATAAGAATCATACAAGACTGTTATCAGTCAAATAGGAATGTTATTCTTATTTGAAGATAGTAAAAGTCTCAGTATTGGATTTCGCTTTCATAGGTAATAGTTTTCTTACAAGTTTTCAGTATAGTAGTTTTTATAATTCGTCAATTCTCGTTACATTACATTTTTATAAAATATAATTATATTGTATTTCGGCTATACATCTATTTTTGTATTTATGATTTAACAAATGCACGGTTTCGTCCGATTTCGAACGTCGATGACGTCACATCCAATAAATTTTCTATTCAATAGACAAAGAGTGTAGAACTGAGACGGAGTAATGAGCAAAAGGTCAATATTCTAAATAGACATTGTTATAGAAGATAGGCAGTTTATAATATCTTAAGAAAATCGTTTGCTACAACTAATCATCCAGGGAAAAGCTTATTTGAAAAGTAATCACCGCAAGTAGTTTACTTACTTTAAGTAAGTATACGTTAAATATCCAAGCTTCCTGAATCTAGCTTGAATTCCCATTACCTTGATTATCACTTGTCCATAAAAGATGATGTAACTATCTAATAATAAATATAGGAGAATGCTATTTTTATGTATTTATTTTGATTAAAAACGTTAAAGAGTCAGTGGCTCCACTAATCTTTCATCCAAGTATACTTGATGATTAATTATCTGGTATTTGGAAACTAGTCTTTTGTTGCATGATATCGTTAAAATTGATTGATTTTGTTTTCTCCACTCAATTACAGCAGGATCATCAATTTTAATATATAACCTTGTCTTTGCTAGATAGAGAAATGTAATGTATTCTAGTTCTCAACTTTCCATTATTTTTCTTATTAGAAAAGATAACTAAGCGAAAATTTTCTCTCATCTCAAAAGATGCCGCCACACCATCACGCGCCCTTTTATAGTGGATCGATGTTTAAAGTCACTATCATTCAAGCCACAAGTCGCAGGTGGGCGGGGCGTATGTCCATCGTAAAAGTGTTCGAGTCCTGAGGAAATTTACAACTATCGCCTGCGAGATTTAACGAGCAGTTTATAGATCGGACGCTTTTAAGTTTGGTATAAACTTACATCTTATTCATACATGAAAGTGGTAAATGTGACATTATTGTTGGCGGCAATTCTCAAGATTTATAGAGAAAAGAATAGGTCTTTTACGTTCTCAATTCAGAAGAAGAGGAAGACAAGTTCAGGCAGTATATAATATACTATATTCTTAAATATTATGTAGATATGCACATATTATTACCTTTTTATTTTTCAATAAACTATAGTCGGTAAGGGTACCTAAAGTAGCAAACAATACTTATGTAAAGAATTATTCCATATTACAAACAATATTTATATATGTATAATATAAGTTTATATTTTTCTTGCATTCATATTTCATCATATGCTTTGGATTCATAAACCGTAGTGCCAATGTTATCCAGGAGGCTTAGTTCATTGGTGTTTTCATTTGACTCCAGACTTACCACAAAAACTGCATCACCTGAAACAAAGCAAAGTCAGATTTTACAATTTCGTAATGAAATACTGCATAATTGTTCATTCAGCATTCATATTCGGTACCTTATTATATAGAAATTGTTAAAGAAATATGCATCGTATATAAAATGTACAAAGGCAAGCTTAACTCCTTTAGAATTTTCTACCAACAAACATTAGAGTTACATAATGTTTATTAGATTGAGCACATTATATCTTTTCACCAAAAAAAAAACTGCAAATGCCAGCTTTATAAAACGATATAGAGTTATTATATAAGACACTGTTCTAGACAAGATTTTGATTACCAAAAGAGATATGTAACTGAGTAACGGATTTCTAAAGAGTAGAAATAAATTGGCCTCTATTAATAATAAACTATTTGTGGCACAGTTGCAATATAGTGTATGACTAGTCATGAGAATCAGTAGAATGAAAATGCTTAGAATATGGGAAAAAGAGAAGGATTAATGAATGTTGGATGCTGTTAATGACAAAAATTGTCTCGTTTTTCATACACCGATCGAATAATGTATTCGCATTCAAACGTGATAATCAGAGCTAAGTGGGAGAGGTCTATACTAAAATATAGATTCCTTTTCTCTACAATTTCCAACTTCTCCTTGCAAAATTTGCACGGCAGGCAGAGATTACAATCTCTTAGTTTCTCATAGCTGTTGCTAGTACTGATGCATGTAATAGGCTAGGAGATAATTGGTAGCATTGATATGGCTAATATTAAGCTTGACAAATTGTTTTTCGGGACGTTTGTTTTGAATATTTCCAATTACGTTACGATGTGAACACATAGTGCTTCTTGACAATCGCGAGAAAAGGCAGGATGGAATAAGAGTTTCCTCTCAATACAAATTCAGTCATCGATTGACTTCTCTAGATAGCTGAGAATTTAACATTGAGACGCGTCTAGGACGTTCTAACTGTAGACAGGCTGACAATATGATAATATCTACCCTAACTGTAAGGATCCTCATCCAACTCAAATACAAACTTGACAAAAATGTTAAAATAACAGGGTAATGTAGTTATGATACCAGGTAGATAAGCTACCTGAATAAATAGAGCTATTTATTTATTCCACGCATATACAACAGGGGGGTAAGTAGGAAATTTTAATTTCACGTCTAGAAGGCGGGCGGGGCGCGGAAATTTGTGTGGCATAATAAGTGAGATTGTTGCGAAATTTGCTACAAGAAAAAGAAAGAGGGCTCGCACCGCTAGTGACGGTAGGACTAATATGGATAAGGTAGTTTTATAATTTAAACTATATTTTAATGTTTTACCTTTTCAGTGTAATAAAATGTTAAGTAAATAATTGTAATATATTCTGAAGCTATAATGGGCTAATAATTAACTGATGAGTAATTTCTGGACCGAAATTTTATTTTGACTCCAACAGACCATTCCAGAAAATAATTCAACATTACTATGTTTGCTTATAGCATTATTTTAACAAATATTTCAGACACTTACATCAATTATCATCTAGTCCTAAACTAGGCAAAGGTATTGTCACGTTATAACGCACAATTATCTACCTACATACAAATATGTATAGAACTATTTGCTCAATTTCATCACACAAATATTTAACCCTAGCATGACTTAAAACTGCACCCATTGGTTTAGAACCAGATCAATCAGATGTCAAGTAATACTCAAAGAGTAGGTACTGCAAGCTCTCTCTATTTTAGCATTTTTATGCAGAGATTACGTCTCAATGGCAATACTAATATTTCAAGCCTAGTTGTTTAGTGTGGAACTAAATGGTGCTATGTGTATGCCCAAGGATATTTATTTATTATTTTGTTTGAGTTTTCAAATTTGTTAGAGCTAATTATATCATGCAGCGGACCCCAGTTGTCGAAAACTCAAAATGTGTAGAATTGATAGAAGCAATGTCTTTTTACCGTTAATATAAAAGATATTATGATGAGGATGACCTATCTAAATTTTAAAAATTGTGGGTAACTACCCACAATTTTTAAAATTAAATAAATTAAAAAATGTCGATAATCTTTTCCAAATCAAGAACTCTTGATTTGGAAAAGATTATCGACATTTTTTAAATTTACCCCAACATAAAATAACCTTAAGAATTTGTTTTAAATATCAAAGTAATGAGCCAGTTTACAACGTAATCTACAAATATTTTTTAACAGAAAAGCACCCAATTTTGACGCATCCACACTTATCTTACAGCGGGCGGTGGGCGCACGTGTAAGTGGCAGCTTCAATATTTATGTGCAATTTTTCCAGCTCCCTTCCCACTACCCCACACCCCGCTTCGCCCCGATAAAGGATGCAGCGCGCGCCCGATCTTCCCTCGCTAAAGCACCAACGAAATTGTGTAACACTGAATTCTGTTTATAAATAACTATTGTACGTAATTTATAATTGATACACGCTGTCCCAAGGCACGCAAGCCCTGCAGGGAGCAGCTCATCATTCACGAATTAGATCTTGTGATAAGACTTCATGTTTGGCTTTCCAAAGAAATGTTCCAGAAATGGGTGTGTATGGTCTATCCATACTATGCCCGCATGGGTATATAATCCATAGATAATGAAGCTTAGATATAGAAGAGGAAAAGCCGGTGTTTCGGCAATGGACCATTAACACATTGAATGCTACTGAGTCAGATTTTCTATTATTACGTCCCCCGGTGTTAATAGGCGGATTGTGTAGAACAGATAAACTTCCACACAGGTTGGACATACTATAAGTATTGAATTATTGCCCAAAAGGATTTCCTCGCTTTTCTTATAAGAGAATTAGCTCTAATGGTTAAGCTGGCGATCAGTGATTTTTTGCGGAGCCCCTCACTATACGATGCTGCTTAATGGCGCCCTGTTACACTCGCAAGATAATCTTTCTGTATAAATCTTAATTCATCACTACTCTGTCGTTGATGGAATTGCCCTAATCACTGTGCTGAGCTGAGTTAGCAATTGCAAATTAATACGGTCTTGTATAAAAAATCCCTCGTTGGTGTCTTACGATATCTGGGGTAGGAAATCGGTTGGTACTATTTTTTGACATGCCTATGTGGACATTAGAATAACTTGTAAATTTAGGAATTCGTTTCTAAGTTCCAAAATATTTTTCTTTATGATTAACTGAAGCCACGTTTGACTACAATCTCACCTGTTGGAAAGTGACGATGTAATCGAAGATGAAGTACGCGCTCCTAGTAAATGTCTATTCACCCCAGACTTGAAAGTCCTGAGACTGTAAGATTCAGGGAACACCGAAGGCGGTAGGGAGTTCCACACTTTAGCTATCCGCATTAGAAACAGAGAAGTGAAACGCTTAGTGGCCGATATGTAATTTTATTTAGGTTTACGAACAAGATTGACAAATTCCAATCTAATGCGCCAAAAACGCCTGTGTAGATAGAGCATGCGCCAACTTAATTTAATTTATCCTTAATTAACAGTAAATATTTAGCAATATTAAATGTTATGTAAAGGTAAAAAATTAAAAAGAAATTAATACTATCCAGAAAGTAATTACTAACCACTGAATTTTGGATTACAATAATAACATTATACAGAAATTACGTGAATTACAACAACACAAAAAGAAATTTTAAGAAACAACAATAGAGTACAAAACACAATATAATTAACACTCAGTTGGCAGCATTGCCACGGATCGGGCTTCGCAGTTCATTCCCCTCGTGTTTACGGATGCTCAATATAATGAGAGACCAAACCTCAAATTGAGGCTGAGGTTTTGGACAACAAATGGGTGGAAAAACTTATAACAAAGTAAACATTGTGTTTGCCATCTAATTGTCAGCGTCGCAAGATGGAGTCGAAAAGATCTCCAAATCAGCATGGTTGTAACCATTCACTACAACTATACTTCCACCTCTGCATCCCCTATACGTACCTAAATAAGTTAATATCTTCCATATTTTAGCAATCCCATTCAATAGCAATTCCAATCAATTCTCTATCGCATATTTCATGGGGAGTCCCGCTGCTCAATTTAACCGATACACTGCTCGCCGAAAATTAAATTTCCATCCACATCACCTGGATGAGTGGAAGTCTACCACTGTACGTTTCTCAAGAAACTTCTTACCACGTACGACCACCCTGTGGAACGGACTTCCTGCAGCGGTATTCCCGAACGAGTACGACATTGGAACCTTCAAGATACGAGCCTACACCTTCCTCAAAGGCCGGCAACGCATCTGTGACCCTTTTGGTGTTGCCCCATGGGCGGCGGTGATTGCTTTCCATCAGGTGACCCGCATGCTCGTTTGCCGCCCTCTCATATATTAAAAAAAAGAAAATCACAAACTACGTCACGATACCAGTGGAGTGATTGACGGTCATAATTCGTAATCTGTTACGAGCTTGCAAACCGGCCAAAATAATGCAATGGCTTGAGTATACCAGCTACATTAAATATGATATTCGATACCTCTGGGTTGAAAGCTCGTAAAGGACATTTGGTCGAAAATGACTTTTTTAGACAGTCTTACTCCAAATTTAATCCTCTATAGATCTGTATATAATTCTATTACTATCATTTCTCGAAATAAAAAAAAATATTAAAGAAATCCTTCAAAATCCATCCTCGCTCTGACACAACGTACAAAGTCACCTGCATGAAGATTTCTGACTGAATTCGCGGTGAGACTTCCAGTGGCCATAATAGACTATAAAGCTATGACCGTAAACTTTACTCATCGTTTGGGGTCTCACCATGATTTCAGATAAGAGTTGTATATGTGAGCTTATAGAATAACATATTATATGCAATTACACTTGCATATTACAGTCACCAAATCACGGCACTTTTGCCGATAACTGTTAAGGAGTTCCGGTTTCCAGGGGACCAGGGTGACAAATAGGACCACCACGAGAGTACTTTCATTTCAATAATAAGAAAATTACGCAAACCGTTAATGGAACTTTGTCGTAATCTACATAGACATACAATCAGGTTTATAAGTGTTTGCATATCCAGTTGGGAGCTGGGCCTTAAACGACTCAGATTTTATCGAACACCCCTTGTATATAAACTAACATTATGCTGAACAAGATTTGTTAAAATCATTTTCCGTTAGAAATTCAAAAACGTTTACAAAAGTATTTATTGTTTGCGCTAGGACTGGACACATATTTTGGAACACGATTATTCATAAAAAAATTGGCTAAGTGCGTGTCGGACCACGAGCAGTGTAGGGTTCTGCAGTTGCCCTCACAATATGCGGACTTAGAACTTTGTTGTTTTTTGCTTTGTAGGCTTTTTGTTGTTTGAAAAATAATTTTCAACAGAAAGTAGGTACATATTATAAGTTTTTCGACTATTATTCATTAACTTGTAAAACCTACTTACCTGCGTTCCTTTTAACTTCATTATATAGGTATACTACTTCTGTAAATTTTCTCACGCATCTTAAAACAGTCATTTACCAGTACTTGTAGCATAACAGGTGGGATAAACCCTTATGTCGCGCGAAATAATATTGTCCTGCTCATTCGTTAGGACAAAGTATACAACTTTCCCACTCTCACGTCGTGTCACGCGCGACTGACGATGTCATGTTACAGGGGCTGGTTTAGAGGGACAGTCGACTCTAACAAAAATTGGCACTTTAAAGGTTAATATTTCATAAATTGATCCCTGAATAGAAAAACTGTCCAACTTAATCTAAATATTTAATAATATAAATAAATCCTAAAAAAATATTTTTCAAGCCTTCCTTTTTCGTACGTCGGATTGGTGGCATGAATATATTATGGTGAGAGTGACCGATGGTATGTCCAAAAGTGGATTATGTACAAATTTAGTGAAAACGTCTCAGATCTCGTTTTGATTCCTTTTAGAATGTTTTCTATTAATACCTAATGTTAGTAGGTATTAAATTAAGTATATAGTTAGATACCGTTTTGATTATATGATACAAATGTAATGCACACTTTAAGACTTTACAAAAAAAATCTGATCTAGACACACGGCAGTGTATTAGCCAAGTTCAGAAAAGAAATGTGCGACGCATCGGCAAGGAAACTCTTCCCACTCTTGAGGTTAAGAATAACGCTTTATATCACTCACTGCCCGACTCATTCATCAAAAATCTAGACTACTTCCAGGTGACTTAGCAACTTGAAATTTGACATTTCAATGGGTCGTTTGATGTTTACAAAGGTATAAGTGACAAAGTTTTAAATGTGATTACTTTAAACATTAAATACGAAGTTAGATGAATTGGATAACTTTGTATTTTAGTCATAATATATCTTACGAGTTAGAGCGTGTGATGGCTAAATAAATTTCGGACACTGAATAATGCATTTGTATACCGGAAAGACTTCTCCAATTGTCCAGCATACGCTTTTACAGTCCACAAAGTGCAAGGCTGTCTTGATACCCTGCTCGATATACGGAATGCATATCGAGCAAGGTATTCTTAAAATACAAGAGCAATCTTAGTTTAAAGAGCAGGACTCATTAGTTATACTTATGTATGTTTTATGTACCTCCTATTTCGCTAACTTACTACTTGTAACTTAGCATAAGTTTGAGTCTATATTTTTTTTTTAATCATCAGTCCATAGCTACCCACTGCGGGGTCTAGGCCTCTTCTCCATTCCGCCAATCTCACAGCCCTGTGCCAGTCATATCGAATGAGATCCAGCAAACTGTTCGACGTCCTTGCACCAACGACCACCTTAATAAATAATTGAATTACAAGTAAGTAATGGAATAGTAATGTTAATACTTACTTAGATGAACAAAACAAATATTATTTTCTAAAAAATAATAATGTCCCACCAACAACATAGAACCTGAAAATCAACTCCATTGAAAAATTACTAAAAGTCTTCTACATTCTAAAACAGTTCTACGACATCTGAGTTACCATATGGCCATATACCATATATAAAGGACAGTAGTGGCCATCAACACATGAAATGAAAATTATGGATGTCTCTTACACAGAAAATTGCAGTTTGCTCGCTCAATGCAATAGATTTATAACTTAACAAGAAAATGTTCTTAGCGTTCTGGAACCATAACTCCTGAGCTCAATTTAAAAATAACATAAAATGTATTATCTGTAATGAAGTACAATACAATGCAATACAAATATGATTTATTGAACACCAACAGTATCATTATAGTTGGTAGTTACCTATATATGTATGCAAAATCGGAAGAAATACTTATACACTAAACTAGGTGTATTATATTTCCGACTGCTATCGAAATGTAAACTTAACCTAGTTTTACTTACCATAAGGACATTTTCCACATTTGCGCCAAATGTCAGACAAATCGGTTCAGTCATTTCGTCGTGATTGACCAACAAACAAACAAAGATCTAAACTTTTGCATTTAGTTGGATATTAATTTTATCGTAGGAGTGTTGATAAAAATAGTTAGTAGATATATACAGGGCGTCCCAAAGTTATGGGACATGAAGGGGAAGTACCTTAAATATTGTAGATAGTGAATTTTGCTCAAAGAAGACTTTATGTTATTTTTAAAAGTTAGTAATTCTGCATTCATAGATTTTCTAAAAATTACTTGCTTCGGCTGGGAATCGAACCGACTTAAATGTGAAAAAAAAAACACCCTACTTTTATGATGCCAATCGAAAGAATAGCTAAAAAATAATAACTCTGCCTAAGTAACATAGTATTTTAAAAGAAAGGAACAACATAAAATGATTGAGTCAAATTTCAAGAAAGTTATTTATTGCCGACGACGTTCGAAAAGTAGCGATATTATCATTCCAAAGATAGCATTGATTATTCGTAAATAAGTACCCACTTCATAAAATAGGTACTAACATAGTTTTCCTTATTATAAGTGCACGTGTAGATGAAATGATAAAACTTGTATTTCAATACGTCCTCTGTAAGCTAGACAGAAGGCAAATTAAAAACAAAAATAAATAATTTATAATTTGAAAATGGAACAGTTTATGACAGCGTTTGTTTGAATGCATACTTTTTAAGATATTTATGATTAATTTCACGTTGTTCCTTTCTTTTAAAATACTATGTTACTTAGGCAGAGTTATTATTTTTTAGCTATTCTTTCGATTGGCATCATAAAAGTAGGGTGTTTTTTTTTTCACATTTGAGTCGGTTCGATTCCCAGCCGAAGCAAATAATTTTTAGAAAATCTATGAATGCAGAATTACTAACTTTTAAAAATAACATAAAGTCTTCTTTGAGCAAAATTCACTATCTACGATATTTAAGGTACTTCCCCTTCATGTCCCATAACTTTGGGACGCCCTGTATATTATAAATTTATTACAATAAAAGTATCAATCAAATCAAAGTAATCAATTAACTGACTCACAAAAGGTCAGGTGTGGTCAACCATTAACCGACTAGCTAGTATGAAGCATTTGATAAGAGTGGAAGAAGCAAAAGTCTCATATCGGTATCTCCGGAAACGAGGAAGCAGATCGTCTCGCAAGGGAAGCTACGATAGATGATGGAACCACCGACTCTACACCGCTTTACTCAGATATCATACGTATTGTTAAAGGACTATGCCACGATAATTGGAAGGAGTATTTTGACGAGCGATCTCGGTGTAACGGGATATGGTACAAAACAATCCAACCTCAGCCTTTTCATAGCCCTTGGTTCGGATCTCCGAACCTGCTATTTATTCTGCTCATATCAGCATCATTGTCACGGCCTTCAGGCTTCAATCATGACATATTCCATTAAATATTTTCGGATACTTAATAGGTAAAATACCATCACCGCATTGCACAGAATGTGGGGTCACAGAAGACGTATATCATATTGGAATGGAATGTATCCGGGACGATGCAGAAAGAAGGCGACTTCAAATAGTCTATAATTTGTTTGAGATAGGCGGTTGTAACAGTATCTTGGCGTCCCCAAACTCGGTGATGGCCAGGATGCAGTATAAAATTGTGAATTTAGATATGAAGCGGAGGTGATGGTGTTTCAAGCAGATACTATGATAGTGGCATATTCTGTACAGAATAAACCATATTAAAATCAAATCAAATCAAATCAAATACGCTTTATTGTTTGAATAAGGAAGGTACATTTAAATATCTTATAGAAACTACAAATCTACAAAAAAAATTTATAGATATGAAAAAAAGCAAAAGAAATCTTACCCCAACGGAAAACAGGCGTGAGCATATATATATATATGTTTGAAATATCAATTCGAAGTCTAGATTTTAACATGATTTTTAATATATATACCTAATTATTAAAGTATACATACGTACATACATAAAGTCACGCCTGTTTTCCGTGGGGGTAGGCAAAGACCATAGACTTCCAGTTGCTATGATCCTGAAACACCTCTTTTATATCATGCACTCTCATAAAAGTTGTTCGTACATGCTCGTCGGTTTAGTGTACTCTTGACTTTTCTCTTTCTTTAAGATGTCCCAGATTTGATCACGGTATGTTCGCCTTGGTGTTCTCTTACCAAAATTAGCATCCCTGCCACATTCGCTTCTTATATCTCTTTCGTTAGTCTTCTTGTTCATCGTCTCCACATGTCCAAACCATGCGAAAGTAATGCGTTTAATAAATTGAATAGTGGCCCAAAGAAAAATATGTAAGATGAAATGGTAAATTTATTACAAATCGGAAAACCAAGTCACGAAATAGTATACAAACATTCAAGAAAACTACACAAAAGTAGACCACATAAATCTGTATCTACGATAGAAACGGACGCTGCAGATATGGATCTAAAAAAATAATGCGGTCATTCCAAGAATGTGAATATACGTATCATCCCAACAGTAATATTATTCAAATAAAAACAATTTCAATTTGTTCCCAAATTGAAACAGAGAGCAGGCGGCGTGTTATTACATTTGGGCGGAGGTTAGCTTCGGTAGAGCGTGTAAAGTGCCGATATAGCCTTCCCTCCCGGCCCTCTCATTGCCTATAACACCAGCTTCGGGCTTTCCTCAAAAGCCTCCAAGAACGCCTCAAATTTAGCGACTTTTCGCTCTCAATGCGTTTACGCGACATTTAGAAGCTATATATGCTCTAGAAAAGTGTGTACCTACGTAATTTTTCCCTTCAGCTTTTCGAGGGAAAAAATTACGTTCACTATGAGCGCGCATTCCATAGTGACTTGTCGTAGTAGTATGGGGTAATATCATAGGGCGTTCAATGTCGAAGGTATTTCTTTATTTAGGGAAGTATGCCACTTGATGTCATTGTTATTTTGAAAGTACTTTTAGGTTTAGTAACTGTAAAGGATTTGAAATGTTTTCTTTTTACACGTGCTTGTTTACTAGTTACAATTAAACATACTTAGTAGAATATTTAAATCAAATCTAAATTGGAATATATTGATAGAATTACATGCAAATCTATATCTTCAATCAATAAGTCAGATTAAAGCGACTGAAACTTAACTGCACATTAAAAAAACAAAATTAATCATCACCCATGTCTTTCCAAACAAAATTTCCACTTCCTATATCTCGATATAAAATCCTCATGATATAAAGCAAAAATCTTAACAAACAAACGGATGGTAGTATTTGCAGGAGCTTTCTCTGCATTTCCCAGAGTCAGCTATTGCAGTGCCATCTCTGAATTCGCAGATAAACTATCTCACAAGCTCAACAGCGAAACCCTTGTGTGTGACTCAATAGGACCCAACTAAAAACTTTGTTAATAATTGGATGGTTGAAAAGTAAATTAAGTTACTTTATATCATACAACATTATTCACAAAATATTATCTTCAAATGTGAAATATGATGTTTTTGAAGAGATGAACTAAGATTTCTCTAGGCAGGCAGCGACATCTCTCGGGTGGGTAACGGACTACGGTGAAGGGTAGTCAGTGCAGTTTGCAAAGTGCATAGTGTTGCGACCTTAATTCAACGTTGCAGCAGAGGTTTTCGTGAGAATATGTAAATTTTGAATATTCCCTCTTTGTAGTAAATAATATTTGCTTTTGGGAAATAAACATTTTAACTTTTAGCACAGAATTAATACAGTCTTTTAGGCAATATTTTGATATGTAGGTTAATGAGAAAATGACGAAGAATTAATAAAAGTTGGTTAACATATGGAAGGAGGAACTTTTGCAGTCTGATAATTATGTTAATTTCGTCTTATTTTATAATTATCATGTTATTCATAATTGGTGAGTTATTCTTTATTCTATTACTTCTTATAAATTATGTAATGTATGTAATGTATGTAATGTAATGTATAAATAATAGCTTAACCTCTCTTAACTATCTACCGCGGCTGTTGGCGTATCAATACAGTTTATCAATATTTTATGGCCTGTATATTATGTGCCCGAAATAAAAGCTATTTTCGATTTTCAATAAACTGTTAACTTATACGTATAGTCGGGTAAAAATAGAATATTACTGCAATCACCTATATAAATTTTAGTTTTCCGATTGAACTGCAGACATGACCGTTAGAGGGTCTTCATCTGATGATGAAGCTATCTGATGACCAGCTGATGCTGGTCTCCGCACACTGCTGCATATAGGCATTCTCAATTCATTATGAAAACCAATTCGTCATTTAGTAGGATAATTCAGTTAGCCATAATGTCTAAGTATGATATTATATATGTCATAGGTAATTTCAATTCATCGCGAGAAGAATAATTCAGTTACCCAAAACGTCTAATGAAATAGGTAAATAGAAATTAATCAGGTTCATGTTATTTTATCGGAATCCTACTTACGGTTTGCTTAATTCTGTTAATGAAATGGGTAAATAATTATTTCCGCAATCCAACATGTACAATGTATGGAAGCTTGTATAGAAGACTTCGTGAGGCGTAGTATGAAACATCTATAATATTAGGGCGTGAAACATTCAAGTTCTCATCAAACGCAATCGTGCGAGGTCGCTTGATGCAGTGCTACCATTTGCTTCAAATTTAAATTGAAAAAGGAAATGTTTAGAATTGTGATTTTTTTTTTATGCACAACGGATTGGTACTTGACCTCGGTTTTACAACGGTTTAGCGTTTATTTAATTGCATCTCACGTTAAGTGAAGATGAGCTGAAAGTGAAGCGAGCTCAACTTAATAGAGGAACATAATAACATAATATATCTTATCCCATTTAGCCAGATCATTACAGTGTTGTCAACATGGCAGAGTTAGATAAGATAGCGTTAGCTAACTACCACATTAGCCGTAGGCGCACATATTTAAAAATGTCCTATCGCCAACACTATGCCGAGTAAAATGTAGAGCAATAGAAATCGACCCTTCCTCCGCCGTTTAATAGGACCTATGCTGTTTATACTACCACAGTAGCAGTTATGCGTAAGGTTACTTTATTGGAGCGATGACGTGCTATAGACAGATATCACGGTTGTTTAATGTTGGTAAGCTATTGTAACATGACGTTATAGAATTTAGTTATTTAAATTAGCTTTCAATATGGAAAATTACAATAAATATCTCTCTATTTCATTGTCTTGCATTCAAAACAAATATGACATTTAAAAAAAACGTCAGGGATTTATATATAATACAACAGAGTAAAATGTATTAAGGAAAACACTAACAATCTTCATTCGAGATTCGATCTATTAAGCTCTTCACGGTCTAACTCTAATCACAGGCGGAATCCGGTGAGAGATATATCTACTAGAAAGCAATCTGTGATAAATAGTTACGAGATACTGGACATTGTGTGAAGAACATTCAAGAAGATAGTGTACTTATCGCTTTATTACGTAACATGTTCAACAGTTTAAAAGCGACAAAAAAGTGAGGATCCGTAGTGAGCAGATGGATTCAAATATATTCCTGAATCGTGCCTCGTTCGTGTTTTATTATGATTTAACATAATTTACCATTAAAAATTATTTCAAATTATACTGCAGGATATTAAAGTTACATTAAATATTATTTTAATGATATATTAATTCCTAATGTGTCGCTTTTCATAAAGTAAAATTTTAGCACATTTTTATAATACCTTAAATTTAAATTCGATGATAGCCTTAATTTTTAAAATAATAGAACAGGAATTAACTACGAAATGACTAATTATCAAACTTTAACAATATAAAACGTAACTGAAATTCCTGTTATATTTAAGAAAATTTAAAAACACAAAGATTAAACACTATTATTTAAATTTATAACGAAACCCAGTAAGTTAATAATTTCGTATTTACGCGCAGCCACAAGAAGCGAGTAAGAATCACGAAACGCGCCCCCACGTACAATACACACCGTATATTGTCTAAATAATGAATCCATTCTCACGTTCGCCACTGATTTACAGCCCCACACAGAACCGCTATAAGACTCCGTAATGACACCTACCGCAGCCGCTTCATTTTTGGACCTTATACATTTTTTTTCACACGCGACGCTTTACAATTTTTATCACGTAAATTTTCCGCTTGAAAGGGAAACCCCTATTGTCATTCGGTACGTATCGGCCGTTTCCTCACGAACACGTGTTGTGAGATATTTATATAGGTAAGTATATAAAGAAAGCATTTATTTCAGTCACGCAATTTCGGTTCGGTGTGTTTTAAGGTTTCATAGTTAGCTAGTTTTGGTAGTGCGCCTGGTTTGGCATTGGCTCAATTATGAAAAGTTTATTGGAGCTGACAGGAAAGAAATAAGACATCTGTATACATATATGGATGTTCAGGTCATGTAACTTCAATATCATTTATATTTTGTTCGGTTAATCTTCGACTTAACTTGCCTTTAATGGAGACGCCAAAATCGAAAGGAAACCTTGTCTTTGTATATCTAACATTGATTTTTTAATGATATAATCGAGCATATAAGCCTAACTTACTGATTATAGTACCTATCTGCGGGCCTTAAATAATTTCTTTTCATGAGACAACAAATAATTGTTCAATTTCGTGGAAAAGGTCACGTGCGAAAATATCTCCAATTCCGAATACAAGAGCATTGTCTATCAGAAATTTTCGTATGTTATTTTTAACAAAACCATTTGTATACTTAACATAATTAATATAAAATTTTCATTGGAAATTGTGGTTCATAAAGTTAATTATAATTTTTCAACAGAATAAGGAACGGGGGCATTTATATTTTCTTTATCCGAAAACCAATTATATGCCTGTCTGTGTGTCTGACTGTCGCTTTGTAGCGCCAAAATGGATACACCGATTTAAAGACAGTTTTTATTTTCGAAACCTGATGGAGTAAGATGGTTCTTAGCAATGTTTGATGGAAATCGGTTAAGCCTTATATTTAACTTTTAACACATTAGCTTTGCGTGTCTGGATGATGTATTTATGTTCTCTCTGCGTTTCTCGGGATTTTCAAAATTTTAATTAAAAAATGTTACTTTTATTACTATGATTTCCGGGGTCATGAAATTTTATGCCTAATATATTTTGATCAAAATAAATTGTTGATGAACGAGATCAGGTCCTAATATTATTTAAAAAAGGAAGAAGCTATCAATTGAATTAAATGGATAAGCCAATCTCCATGAAACACCTATAAATAATATAAATCATGTATGGGACTATGTTACTGTGAAAATTATTAAACACAACACAAATTAAAATGCAGGCATTACGCCCCCAATTGTACGTTGCCATAAAAAAGGGAAGTTATGCTTAGCCATGAACATATCTTGTGATAAGAAAATCTTTCTTTGCGCAGTATATTTTCCGCAGTTCTCAACAAGTTGGTTAATTTAAAATTCATCAAGATCGGGAACAGGAAGAGATGATAAAGTAAATGTCACATAAAAAATCGTCCAAGTATAATCTTATGCTGAATGCAATTAGAATTTCAAAATTTTAAAGAGGAAATTAAGAATCCAGAAGACCGATTTTAAGAATCATTATAGAATCAAGGAATGGCTAGTATGTGATTTTTTATCACATTCCTCTGTCAAGGATTTCCGTGTTGGGTATTTCAAATCATTCGAATATATTTTTTTACTATATTCCACTCATAATATCTAAAAATCAATTGAAATTATTTCATTTGGGAACTTGAGTGGTTTGGAACATTCAACTCAGACTCAAGTCTATCAAAGACAGACAAGAAGATAGAATCACGACTTTTATCCATATGGGGGTGGTCAGTGGTGGTGGTCACATAATAACCTAAACATTTAAATATTACAAACACAAAATCTACGGTTCATCTCTCGAAATATTTCTGTGTATTTATGGATTTGCATAAAGAACAGCCCGTCGTCCATATTACGTGTACCTAAGTCTGTCTATACCTAAGTAGGTATCTGTGTGGTTTCTAGTACATAAAGAATTGAACCAAACAGTTATTTTTCCGCGGCTATGGTAATTGCGACTAAGGGGGACAACAAAAAGATTGTACTACTAGTTGGACGGGTTGGTTCAATTTTATTTTCCATGGTAGAAATCACACATATAGGTCCCTATTATTCCGAGAAAATAATCCAAATACAACGAAATATCTATACCAATTCACAAAATACAGATATATTTTACAAAGCTTAAAGTTTCTTACTTTGTTTCTGCACGCACAGTAGTTCCCGTAATAAAAGAAATAAATTAGAACTATAGGTGACTATAACTTGAGCTCCCGATAAATGTAAATTGGTTAGTAAACTGGTTATTAACCTATAAGTATATATAGGTACAGTCGACTCTTTAATTTCAGACCCATCAAAGTTCGAGTATTCAGCTTACCAACAGTAAAAACGAGTTTAGTGACTTGTCTAAAAAATGTTTTTCAAAATTGACATGACAGCTTTTGAAATTTATGTTGAGCATTTTGCGGACTGCCAGAATGATAAATGAAGTGGCAATATAAGATAGTAAGTTATAGTAAATGTAGTTACCTATATGACATTTAATATCAACTTCTCCAAAGTACACGTTAGTAGACATAGTAAGTTCCACGGAAGCCGTGGAATAAGAACCATGTCCGTGGCATAAAGAGTTGAAAGAATTCTTGGTTTCAAGGTAGAATTAAAAGTAAATAAATTGCTAACTTCTATAATACTCATACTCAACTTCATAGAAGACTACTACAGTAACAAAGAAATGTAAATTATTCCATATTTCCTACCGCTGTTAAAATATCGAGTCCCATACTAGACAAAGCCTTGTACTATCGATGGTGGATAACGGAAAACAAATTTATATAAAAATCCATAACTTGAGAATAAATAAACGGTCGTATTTATAACACAAATCAAACGCATACCCAAAAAAAAAGAAAAAAAAAAACAATTACGCCGAGCGGGATTCGAACCCGCAATCATTGGTTTCGAAGGCAAGGTACTAAGGTTCTACTCACTAATAGTAAAATAAAGTAGCTTCCGGTAGAATAAAGCTTTTCAAATTCAACATAATGCATCATAATTACATAATGTGACAGAAATTAACTTAATGAAATTAAATAAAAATCCGTACAGTATACCTACTCTTTTGATGTGCTAACCTCGTTACGTACATATGTGCCTAATCGACAACAAAGTTGCATTTACGAACCGCATAATATTCAAAATGCAATATTGTATCAATTTTACCTTGATTCTATGGCAATGGCCAATATTAAAATAAATACGCCTTTTACAAACAAGACAGGTGCTAAAAATTATACATTAATGTATTATGTAAATATTGTTTCTTTATAGGTGAACAAAGTTATAATTTTTTGAAAAGAGTAGGTAGAATAGTGGCTGTACTACAAATTGGCCTTTTGAAATAAAAATAAAATTAATACGATGTCACTTTAAACTGTCTTATCAAAAAGCGTAAGGATTACTGCCTACTTTTTACTATTTGACAAACAATATGTAAATAATAATAATATATGTATACAGTAAGCAACTATGGGCTTGTGTTGTGGATACAAGATGGTTGATATACAACATTTTCATTTATAATAAGTATTTTTTTGTAAATAAATACTTATTAGAAATGAAAACATCCATAACTCGGATACACACATTCATAAGCCCCTAGCGGGATTCGAACCCGCAACCTTTTGGTATTATGGTCAGAGTTGCTACCCACTACACCAAAAAGTGTAATTGACAGTTCGTTCTCTGTAATTTTATTAGAATTTTTGTAAAAACAAATTAGTAATTTTTTCTATGGAAGAAGTCTGAAAATTATTATCAAATGAGTGCTAAAAGAACAAAAAAATGGCATACTCAGTACGATGACAATTTAGTTTGCAGACTATCCCTATTCCTATGAATAGAGACTGCGTTACGTGTTAGAGCAATATTTGTCGCCCCTCATTGCAGACAGGGGGTTATTGACAAGGGTGGCGCATTGTATTGCAAACACAGACAGTCCCCAAAGATGGTGCTACTGTATTTTGCAGCGTACTAGCTAGTTCAAGTTTTGATGAACAGATGGAGCTCTCTCCAACGACGAAGTTGTATGGCTTATAACATTGTTTTGATAACTCATGATTCATTTCTGTACCAAAAAGATACTCATGAGGTTCAAACTGAGACACCGGCCCGCCCATAGTTATATTTCTATAAGAATTGAACGGGAATGCATTATGTTTGACTGGAAGAGATCTCTATATGGCCGAAGTCCGAGTATGTACTCAATTCAATTGTACTTTTCAGGATACGTGTGCGAGAAATTTCTAACACGATTTAAACTCGGACGATTGCGATATGCGACCCTTTGCTATGTGAATTATGAATTTGTTACATTTTTGATTAATAAAGTTAAACAATGGCACTGGTTAAATAGTCGGTCTGTTTTTCCATTGAAGGCAGTCGTTGAGCCAAATCTACAAGCCTACCCAAAAACTCTGTCAGCTGGCTACAAATCTGACACAAATCCACCTATCCGCACTAGGCCCATTGGTACCCTTTCCCAATGGAGAAGTGTAAGCCTGTTAATGATGAATGACTGGGCCGATCTGCCCGTGAATATTGATAATAACTAGTTGTATTTGCATAGTTTTTCTCTGCTTCGGTGGGACGTTACATAGTCGGCCCTCGTTATTTTGAATTGAATCCAGTCAAGCTATAGGTTGGTTATATACAGGCGTTGAAAACACTGACTATCGGGTGACCATTACTTATCTGACACAAATCAACCAATGGGCTAGCATGGTGGAGTATGGACAATACTCTGTTCTAGAGGGGGTTATACTCCAGCCAGTGTCTCCACTACTAGGGTATAGCTTGACGTCCTCGTAAAGCTATTGATGTGATGGGTTAAGAGTGCCATTAAATACTTAAGTATTCTATGGATTCAGATAGTCTTTAAAATTTACCTAGGTACTTCCTATTTAATTCTAAAGGTGGTTTGCATGAATAGCTTGGTAATTTGGGCAAATTCTCCTATGAAAACCGATGTAGATATTATCGGAAACGGACTAAATTTTTGAGTCTTGCCCAGAAATGTGAGCATCGATTTTTGAGATGAGACAGATATTTGAAATTCAAATTCTCATAAACGGTGTGACAAACTTTCTAAAGTAAGAATTTAATATCCATGCGTTTGACATTTAATTTTTAAATTTATTTTTGTTGCGAGCGAAATTATTACGAAAGTAGAAGACAAATGTTGAGAAAATGCTAAGACATTTTGCCAATACATCCGCAATCAGAAGATAGAAAATTAAGCAATGGGCCCCAGTATTTTGAAAAGTTGGACAGTTGATATTCTTTTGCCTTTTTGTTCACGGCAAAATATGAAACTAAACAAACTAAACTAAACTATACTAAATTGAACATAGACTGTCGAACCAATAGAATATGGGCCCTGGGATGCGATTTTTCAGCTTTCACTGTAAGAATGGGAAAAGTACAATTTTACAACGGTGCATCTATAATTTTCGCAACCTATGCATATACTAAAATCAAAAATCGCTTTGCTGCCGTGATAATTTAAAATCTTCGGGATTTATTGGGATTTTGAAATAGGAATCATTAAAATTCCATGAGTTTATGCAAAGAGAAGTAAGTATGAAATTCCATTACATTCACAAATTTTGAATTTGGAATATCGATGTATTTGACTGTGGTAATTTATTTATAAACGATCAAAGAGTGTGTGTGTTTTATATATTTATTATTTTTTAATTTGTAAATGTGTATTTGGTGGAAAACCGCCAAGGAAAGAAATGAGTGGATGAGTTTGGGGGTGGCCTTTGGGACAAGTTAAGCGAATTAAAAAAAATGTGTATTTACTATTTCGTTTTTGTAAATATGTACAAAATTCTTTGTGTACCTATGGTATAATCAAAGAGGTGTGTACTTTAAAGTTTGTAGGTGAGTTTAAAAAAGTAGATGCGATAAAAAAGTAGGGAATCTTTATAAAATCAATATTAGTGTACTTTGCTAAACGACGGGTGTTATGGGTTTCACGGCGTTGTGTGTGTATTGAATCTTTGTCCGAATGTACCTAAGTTAGTTCGATTTGATTGCGGTTTTCTTATATTAAAGACTAAATTACCGGACAAGACAAAGCTGTTTCGGAGATATAAAATTCTAAAGCTAAATAACTATAATAGCTCAACACTGTTATTCATAAATACATGTAATAAACCTGATTTAGTTAAAATATATTTTGACTTTCTCTATACCAGCTAAATTCTTTGTTGAAAGAAAGAGAAAACATCATCATCAGCCCGTAAACATCCCACTGCAGGGATTTAGGCCTTCCCTCGTATATGAGGACTATTGGGGACTTCACATGCCTTTGAATTTTTATTTCTCAGGCATGCAGCTTTCTTCGCGATGTTTTTCTTCACCGTTTAAGAGCAGTCGGATAAATGCACATAAGTAATCAAATTAAATTTAAAACTCATTGGTACATGGTCAGCCTGGAAATCGAACCCGGACCACGGCAATAAACCTATTTTAGATATTTTAACTAAAATAGGTTTATTAGTTGATTGCAGTTATGTACAACACAGAAAACGTTTAACAGTTTTTTTAGTCTTACCTAAAATTTTTTCCTAAATTTTCAATTTACGAGGGTTTCTTAAATTTTTAATTATAGATTGTTGTTTTTTTAGTTTACCTAGATGTTTCTATCGTTATTGCCATTATAGCCTCGTACGTATATTCAAACTCATACCCAGACAGGATGGCTTACTTGGTATCTGCAGTAATGTAAGTCTATTCCTGTATCATATTATAGTTTCATTGCAGCACCTTGGGGATATTTTTAAAACCTGATTGCACCCACTTAAAGCAGGTACCGTTTCTCATAGTTAACAAGCATTGCACAAACAATACATAAAGCATTCCGTTCCGTTGTTTTCGAGTTATTGCCGACTCTCTACGAGAATAACAGTTTCCCGGTTATCGATAGAAAGGGTTATATGACAGGACAATAGTTGCATTGTTGATGGTCTGTCGGAGTAACGCGTTTTATTAGTGGTCCAGTGGTTAATCGCCGGCCAAAACATAGGTCTACTATGGACGGTAAGTCTTGATATTTTACAAAATTTGTGTGTAATAAACATATGCCTGCGAGTACACTCAAGGTGAATGAGTCGGATTATTTTTAGTAGGTGGGTAATTTTTATTAAAAAGAGTTTTTTTTTATGCACAACGGGTTGGTACTCTTGACCTCAATCACACCTGATGTTAAGTGAAGATGAGATGGAAGGTGGAAGCGTACTGACCCGGAAACCCCAACACATTTGGAGGACTGACATTTGGAGAGTATAACGAAATGTGGATTTACTTACATTTTTATTTGTGCATATTTTTATAATACCCCGTACCTGTATCTATGACCACCTTCGTGGCTCAATGTCAACAACATGTTTAGTACTCAGTTTGGTTGGTGGTAGGGCTTTTTAAATATCCACGTGGCTAGCTACCAACTAAGTCTGCCGCCAAACTGCAATGTTTAATGGCATTGTTGTGTTCTGGTTATCAGAGATAATATAGCCAGTCCCCAAAATATAATGGGGTTTCCGGGTCAGTATTCCACCCCCGGCTTCATCTACAGTGTGCGAAGTGTGAGTTTTGTCTCGTTTTTAACTTTACCATCGTGTTCGCGTTTACTAAAAAAGTCCCTATGAAAAAAATCGTTTTGCAAACTATCCGCTAGAGGCGCTCCACATTTCTCCATACAAATCGTCACGTAAACGTGAAGGCGGTAGTAAAGTTAAGTCGAGACAAAACTCTCACTCCACCCTCGGATCGCAGATTTTTAGGCGTTCCACACCAAACATCCACCTCAAATGTGGACTGATACATAAGAAGAGGGTTATGCTTTTAGTGAAATTGATATATCACAAGAGAGATTAAGACCACACACAATCAAACAACAAAGATCACAAACTATCAAAGGATGCCGCCAATTTTTATCAGTTTAATGATTTATCAGTTATAGTGTCTAGGAGGTCGTCAACAAAACACCATGAACTACTGGTTATGGGCAATAGCGTTATTGGTTAGCCCCAAAAATCTGTGATAGAGAACATGCCCAACGATGGTGATTAGAGCAAATGCCTCATGAACAGATATGAAAATCGCGCTGTGGAAGAAACTCAAGACCAACTAGGCATATTGACTGTTGATCAGATCTTAATTATAACTATCTGTAAGTATTGTTAAAGCTGGGAAAACACAGTAGCCACAGTTTAGAATTATTGCGCAAGTGACACTAATTGGGTTTTCCATATCTACGAGTCTAATGTAAATGAAATGGTGTTACAATATAGAGGAAGTCATATTTCTCACGTTTTGTAGGAAGCAGCTCAACATAAAGAAAAATTAAGTAAATGTTTCAGTTTTACCCGAGCAATTAAGTGAAGTGACATTAAAGTTGCCATTTTCTTCGTTGCTTCAAGTATGTGATAGGTTTGTAATAATAATTCAGTGTTACCTATTATGTTGTAAGTCGCCACTTTTGCTATAGACATATAAGCTACCTAATTAATAGAAGAGATAGGATTTGCAAAAAATTGGCAAAATAACCTATCTCTATCTCCGAGGTTCATCATCAGATCTTAACTAAATTTATATGAGAGCACATTAGCGGTAAACTCTATCAATAAAAACACAATCATCAAAATCCGTTAACAATTGACGAAGATATCGCGTAACATGCAAATAATTTTTGAAAGTCGGTTTAAAATCACAAAGGTTTTGAATATTTCAATTAGCATTCTTTGTAAAAATAGAAAAAAAAAGTTTCATATCGTGATACGTAAGCTACGTAAGGCTGAGTGTAAAATCATTCATATATACCAATCAATAATCAATCCCTAAAGCTAATTAAAAATAATGCCTATTGTCGAGAATTTAAAACAATAATAAAAACGGCCACTTCTTTTTTAATCGTGAATACTGGAAAATAACCCCCATCAAAGCTATTAGGTATTACTTATAACTGCTTTCCGCCCGCGGCTTCGCCTGCCTGGAATAACTTTATCACGGAAATTTGTTTATCCCGCGGAAACTACTTACTTTATCGGGATAAAATACGTATAGGTATCTTATCTTAATCCAGGGTATATTTTACATATAAGTATACCAAATTTCATCCCAATCCGTTCATCCGTTTCGGCGTGGTTGAGCAACAAACAAACAAATAAATAAACAAAGAAACAAACACCCAAACTTTCGCATTTATAATATTAAGTTAGATTAACTTTTAGGCTTCTTGTGTGCAGGTGAGAGCTATTTATTTAAAAGGCAATCTTATTTTACTCAAATTAAAAAAAAAAAAATCTTTTATCGACATTATAAAATACATTACATGGCTATTCTGAAACATATAATTCAAATCTATTTCCATTCACCTGTACAAGATTCATGACAGAGCAATCAAATACAAAGTAACTCGTAAACGCCGAGTATCAATAATGTAAAGTCGTGCTTTACCAACCAACTTAATGGTGTGCAGTGTAAGAAAATTGCACAACCAAAGACCATAAAACCATCACGGTATTGCTAAACCCTTTGAGGTGTAATAAATAATTCTGCCTCTACCCTACATTATCATTTTAAACCTTAATTCCAAGTGTAAAAGTGTGAATTAAAGGAGTATGTCAGGTTCGAAGTAACTGTAAAGGTAATTACTCAACAATGGTCTGTAATGACTGTAATAATATCAGGTATTAGGGGGTAAAAAATGCGAAATTGCTCAGTCTACCTTTGGTTGCAAAGCTGTGTGTTTTACTCTTATATTTATTAACGAATTGTGATTATAAAAGTGTAATAAATAAAGTGCAAAGACTTTCAAAACGAGGAAGAAAATTCAAGCCCATTCTAACAAAATCTTTTCATGTAAATGGAGTCATCAGCTTGTATTATCCAAGGTTGCAGGAGGCTCTTCCGAAACGGTCTATAATCGTCGACGGACATATGCAAGTACCTATATTGTAGTGTTACGCAAACTGATTTTTCACTAATGTCAAGTGTAAATTTAATAAGTCAAGTAAAAAAATAAACATTTAAAATAAATAAAAATGAAATTAAACACATTTGATTTTTAAATGTATTTATAACAAATTGTTTAATAAATCAAAATGGATTCCAAATATACCTAGAGTATAATACTATTAAAGTCTAATCTGCAGCCAAGCAACAATGTGTTCCGGTTGTCAGAGATAAGATAGCCAGTCCCCAAAATGTTGGAGTTTCCGGGTCAGTATACGCTTCCACCTTCGACCTCGTCTTCACTTAACATCAGGTGTGATTGAGGCAAAGTACTAACCCGTCGTCTTTAAAAAAATATCGAACTGTAACCTATGAACCTATATAAAATTAATGTATCGCCTTTTTGTACAATAAAGCGTTTACAAAGAAACAAGCTGTTTCGAAGATATTTAGAATTTAACTTAGTTATTTGGAAGATTTGATGATATCAGTATTTAGGGGGTTTTATAAAATTTCAATTTATAACTAATATACATAAGTCTTCGTCCGCTGCTGAACAAAAACCTTGCAGGGGGCGTCACTATAGACTTCTTGATTCTTGAGACGGTTCTTGACTTCCAGCAGTTGTCAGCTTTCTTACGTCGTACCGCCAATCAGAGTGGGCAACCAACAATCTGACGTCACCAGTGCCACAATGCTCCAACAAGCACAAGTCTCCTTTTACGTGACTCATTGGTCCTATGATGTACCTAATTGCTAACAGATTCACGAATTGGCAAACGTTTCCAGTTAGTTCTAAAGGTATCTAAATTCGAAATTCTTGGATGTTGATCAAAAATTATAAGAAAAACATTTTTAATATTTGTATATAAAATATCTTTCAAGAAACTAATACCTACTAATATAAGTATTGATCAAAGAATATGGATAACTAGGAAATTTAAGTAAATCAGTGGTAATGTACACATTCACATCCTTGATTATAGAAATGAATCGTTGATTTAGGGCGGGTTGCCACAACAGGCTATGTGTTTGGTTGCGATACTTCAAATTTCAAGCATTTGTTTCTACGAAATCCATAACACTTATATAATGTCTATATTATTATATAATATCTATATAATTGGGGTAGACAGAGACTATTGATTTCCACTTGCAACTACTTACTACTACTACTTGAGCATCTTTTTGCACAGATGATCTATCCAAAATCAAAATAAAAAAATGCTTTATTTTGCAGGTACACAGGGTACACTTAAAATAGTCAGATTTTACATTTTTTAAGCTATTGCTTGTTCAAAAGCCACTTTTCCCCTGAGAAGAACAAGCAAGAAACACGAGAGGTTGCTCTTTTTTTAAAAAAAGGTTTTTATGTTACAAAATTATTAATTATTATTTTATATTATAACATTTCATTATTAATTGTGAAATAGCCTGATTACGCGAACGGGCTGTTCATGTCCATGAATGTTTATCATCTAAATAATCTGATATTTTATATTATCAAAGTAGATTTTAAAGGAGTTTGGAGATACCTACTGACAGACAAAATACACCAACCGCATTATTATTTACTAACGCCTCCTTCTAAAACCCTTTAACGTCATTCTGATGTCCAGTCATGACGTGAAAGACAAACAAACATACATTTCGTATTTATAATAATAGTATGAAGAATTTGTATTGACAATCTATCAATGATAAATGTATCGACTGTAATAAATGCTTTAAGTTTTAACGTATTTTTAAGTGTCTGCTGGCCTCATCTCGTTAAAATGCAGATAATATAAAAAAAAATTTAAACTAGTATAAATTATGTTTAATGAAACAGGTCAGACAATTTTCACATCAACTTGATAAGAGTTCTCCCACCTCAGGACTATATCAATGTTGTACGGCGCTTAGATATCAATAAAAGCATTTTCTGAGGTTCCACCGCAGTAAAGTGTCTCATAAAATATTTTATGGTCCATACGTACACACATTAAGCAGATACGTACAACAATAAATCAAAATTAATATACGTATAAACAAACGTAGAGGCAAGGGTTTGGGCGGAGTAAATAATTTTATGACATTTACGGCCTTGAATTGTCTCCTGCGAATTTTATTGATGCACTAAATCATATTCATATCGAAAATGATTTAGGTTTCCTTTCTATTTTGCATTCCAACATTGTAGTAGCCGAAGTAGGCTAATAAACTTTCTGGGAACTAGTCAATGGTTTGCGTAACATATTTAATTTGAATAGGTAACTATTTTAATACTATTTAATATTCAATTTAAATATTCGAATTCAAAAAGTTCAGCTCATATATTATCAAATAGAATGGCGGAACTAAAATGCTACTCTTTGTATACAGTATCATCATTATCATCACCAATCCGTAAACATCCCACTGCATGGATATAGGCCTTCCCTCGTATATGAGGGAGTATGTGGGCCATAGTCCACCACGCAGGCCTAAATGTGGGCTGGGGTATACAGTATACTTATATAATATACAAATACAGAAGATATAGTAAAATATTATTGTGGAACAACTATACTAAATTAAACTTCAATACGATTCCCTCATGGCCTTCATTATCCCAAAACTCATTACCTTTTTGTGTCGTGGTAATGGGTATAAATCAGGTATTATTATTATCTGTTGGTATTGTAGATTTAGAATTACCTAAGTATTCAGTGGTTAGTATTAATTTTACTTAAAATTAGAAAGACAAACTGTAATTTACCAGAGAGATACAAAGTTCGACACACACAATAGTAATAGTCTCGTACAAGGTAGTTCATAGTCCTATCGAATACTATAGGTAGATATCCAAGGTAATGTCGTTCTAGTTTTCCCATTCTCCCGGGCCGAGGGTTGTAGACGGTGGAAACCAATTTAAAGTTGGCGACCGACTGGTTAAAAAGCAAAAGTTCTTTTGAACTCCGTCGTGCCGCCGGCAAGGCCTTTATTTTTACTTTTTTTACTGCGCCCCGACCCTTTACGTAAGACGGCCATGATGCGAAGGGCCAGGTTCAGCGCAATCATATTTCGTTATTTTTTTATTTCAGTGCCACTAACTGCGTCTAATGTAGTTCCTGAGGCGAGATAATGGGCATCTAGACTTGACATAAATAACTTTAATAGTAATGAAAACGGCATAAAATTATAGGTAGGTACCAAATAATATTGTATCGTAGGTCGCCATGATAGACGAAGGTTTGCGAGCGAATATTATATCAAAATAACTACCTACATTCTTTGTACTAGATTTGAATATGGCTTTAATGTACGGTCACCACCTTGCCCCGGAAATCAACGGTTGCGGGTTCGAATCTCGCTAGAAGTATCTATAGATGTTTGTGTTTTAAATACGAAAGTTTATTTGATTTTAAACCCTTTATTATTCAAAAAAATACATTATAATTTTAAATAGGAGTTAAGCTCGCCTTTGTACATTTTATATACAATGCATATTTCTGTAACAATTTTGTGTACAATAAAGATATTAAGATATAATTTTAATATAGGTAAATTTATCGTTTTTGTTTATCCTTGTGTGTTGTTTGTTATTCTTGTGCAATAAACAATATTTTGTTGTTAATTTCTTTATTTGTAAAGTGAATTTATTCCCGGGTGGTTAAATAAATTTTTAAATCATTTACTTGGCACCTAACCAGCCAACCGGTAACTAACGATTGTTTGTGACTACATAATTGGTATATACCTGTACGTGTCTAAAACATTATAAATTATTAATAAAAAAAATCGATCGTTATGAAGCGTTCTACTGCCATCTTATAAATTATATAGGTACCTACATATACCTACCTAGATGTTAATTAAAATATTATTCTTACTATATTTAAGAGAATACCTAAGTCATCAATACCATCCTGTTATGAGAATAACTTGGTTCAATTTTACTTATGCTCCGCTACCGATTTCTGGCCATAATTGGCATTGTGCTAAAAACCAACCTAGAAACGATAGCTGTCGCCGAATCAATTTAAAATGTACATACAGATAGGTATTATATGACTGCCGCATAAGGTGACCGGAGTTGTGTAAATATACCAGAGGTCCATAACCGTATTTTCTATTTCCATAACTTGATCTGTTCTATAGCACTTAGGTACATAAATCTCACTTATACACGTTTGAACGCGATTTAATGATTAAACTAATTGAAAATAATTAATATTCAAGACAACAATCCAGCCAATTGAAATACGGGGGCAACTGGAGAAAATTGGAAAAGTTTCCAGATAGGAATCGCCGGTTGAGACGTGATAGTTGGCAACGACCTGTTTTAATCAGCATATTTAGAGGCAAAATGTGCACTTCTAGTAAATTCCTTACATTAGTACCACGTTTCGTCTGTTCCGAATAAATAACAGTACCTATAACGAAGTAATTAAGTCAGGGATAGTATACTTGCATACCCAATCAAGTATCGAATATATAATTGCTATGGTATAATTAAGACAATTAGCCCTGCCTGTATGTTAAGTACTTAAATAAATTATAATATTGTTAAGTATTTATATTACAGACGACCGATTGGTGAAGGTTACGGGTTCAAACCCGCGAAGGGTAAATATTTGGGTGATGAATACGAGCATTTAATTTCGGGTCATGAATGTTTATATAAATGGTTATGTACATAAACCGTTATCTAGTATTCATAGTACTTTGCGTACTTTGGGAGTAGATAATTGGTATAAAGTGTCCGTAATATCTATTATTATTTATATTGTTTAGTCGAAGTTCTAATGGCATAATACGTATCTGTGAAATTGTATTTGTGAAATTATTAGTTATTGCCTGAATGTCTATTTTATTAAAAAGAAATAAATGAATATTAGCGAGTCAATATTAATATATTAAAAAATATTAACAACTCTCTATACAAAAAACCAATACGATAATAATAAATAAATAAATATTTCGGGCACTATAATAATATGACATACAAATACGTATAAACGTACATAAATATATGATATATGTATATGATATACAAATATGTATGTACGTTTATACGTTACCTAGTATCCATAGCTTCTACAAGCTTTGCTTAGTTTGGGACTAGGTGATTAGTGTAAGTGTCCGAAATATTTATTTATTTATTATTATCGTTTTGGTTTTCGTATAGAGTTGTAAATATTTTTTAATATATTAAGGATGCTTATCCTTGACTCGGGATTATAAACATTCGTATTCATGACACAAACATATACATCATGCGGGATTCGAACCTGCTACCGTTGGTTTCGCTGACACGGTAACTACACCAAAAAATGGCGACGCAAACGCTCACCACACCACCTGGGGGAGCACGGATGTCAACGATAGGGGTGAGTTGTTAAACGACTTTCTGCTAGTTAGCAGAAACTCTTTAGAATTTTTGAGCAGAGGCTGCACTCCAACCTTCGTGACAAGAGCCCGACAAGAAGTCCTAGACATCACCGTCGCCTCTGCAAACCTATCCAGGCACATGCAAGACTGGACGGTAAGTAACGAAGCATCCATGTCTGACCATAGACACATCTGTTATACCCTAAAGACCGCTTTGGCCTACACCAGTGTATATTTCAGAAACTCCAGGTGTACCGCCAGGGATGTCTACTGTGACAAACTGGAACGCCTGGAAGCGTTTCCAAATCGTATTAAATCAAAGAGAGCCATGAACTAGCATTGACAACAACTTCAGAAGGAATAAAATCTGCCTATGAAGAAAGCTGCCCTCTAAAAACAAGGAACTCTAAGCTGAAAAAGCTTACTCTTGAATGGGATGTTTACAGGAAAGCCTTGACTGAATACAACAAAGAGATTAAGAGGGCTAACAGAGAATCGTAGAGGAAATTCTGCGAGGAAGTCAATAGTACGCCTCAAGGAACTAGAATCTACAAAATTCTCTTGATAACCCAGCCTACTCCAGTAGGTCTATTAAAGAGACCAGACGGCTCCTTCACTACTAATGAAGGAGAAACGTTGGAACTGTTGGTATCGACCCTCTTCCCTGGGGCCTTACGCCTGCAATCTAGTAAGCCCGAACGGATGAGTATTCCACATAGACCTCGCAACGAGGACTAGAGCACAGCCGCCAGGGTGATCAGACCAGGACAAGTGAGGTGGGCTATCAACTCTTTCAAACCGTAAAATCCGTTGGGCTCGACGGAATCCTGCCGGCCCTGCTACAAAAAAGCGCGGACATCCTACTTCCCTATCTGGTGAAAATCTTCAGAGCGAGTTACGCCTTTGGATACTTACCAGAACAGTGGACTTCTGCCAAGGTCATCTTCATACCAAAGGCTGGTAAGAAGGACTACGCAGCACCCAAGTCCTTCAGACCGATAAGTCTTACCTCCTTCCTCCTAAAGACTCTGGAGGAAGTGCTGCACAGGCACATCAGAGATGGGGTACTGATTGAACGACCCATACATAACAACCAACATGCCTACCTCTACGGAAACCGCCCTTCTAAATTTAATTGACAGGGTAAAAAAGGCGTTGGACGATAAAGCAATCGCACTTTGCGCTTTTCTAGATATTAAGGGAGCCTTCGACAACACGCCCATTCGGACACAATGATGAAGGGCCTCACTCACAATCTGGATCTCACCACCAGAAGATGGGTCGAAACGATGCTCTCAACCAGGACTGTCAAGCTGGAGCTACACGGAACCCAGCTTGAAGTCGCAAACACCGCAGGTTGTCCTCAAGGTGGTGTCCTATCACCCCTCCTATGGACCCTCGCCGTAGATGAGGTGTTGCATAAGTTGGCGGATCTTCGCATTGACACCGAAGGTTTTGCGGACGACCTGGTGAGCACTATACGAGGCAACTGCCAAAGTACTATCTCGTACCTTATGCAAAAGGACTCGACACGGTCAGTCGATGGTGCAGAGAGAACAGCTTATCCATAAACGCCGAGAAAACCGTTATTGTGTCTTTTACCTGGAAGCGGAAGCTTGACCGATTAGCTCCCACCCGCCTGAACGGCATAACTTACTGCACCCGGATGAAATAAAATCATCGGTGCCAGGAAAATAATCCAATTCCTCAGAGAGGCAAACCTGAGCAACGAACTATAGGTTAGTGGCGATCACAATAGATCAGCAACGGTCTCAGTGATATAGGTCTTCGACGACCTGTAACAGCCACACAAGCAACCTTTTTTTTTTTTTTTTTTTTTTTGACGCGGGGAAAACACATTTACGCGTTCGACCCGCCGCTGACGGGGGTCAGACTAAAAACCCCCCGGTGTTCCTCCGCGCGCACCGAAACGGCGTGGCCACGGGTACCCCTCGGTAATCGTCCGCAGCCACGCGGCTGGCCCTCCTATAGGCTGGAGCAGGGAGGAATCTCCTGGTCCAGCCACCTCAAGAAGGCGCGTGGGAACACCACGCGCGCCTTCTCGCGAGGCTTGCGTGTGGGTGGTGACTCCCTCGAGTCACCACCCAGCCTCGCTAGGTAGGGGGGAGAAGGTGGGCATACGCCCTTCTCCGGGTCCCAGTGCGTCTGCGGCGGATGGGATGAGAGGAGGGATCGGCCTCCCTCTCTCTCTCCGCCGCCTCCTTCTGCGAGATCACGCTGGGCATTCCTCAAGGGTGTGCTGCGCCGTGTCCTCGTGGCAGCCACAGTGATGACACTCGTCGGTCGCTTCCCGTCCGGCGATCCGGTGCAGGTATCTCCCGAAGCAGCCCCACACAAGCAACCTATACCAACTACGCCAATCGGTCTTCAAATAAATAATAATAAATATGTTTGCACATACACACAGCGCCATCTAGTTCCACTCTAACCAACTAGGCTTGTATTATGGATACCAGATGGTTGATAAACTATACAAACACATTTTTTATTGTAATAAAAACCATCCATAAATCGAAAACACATGTATTCATCATACAAATTTATGCGCCTAGCGGGATTCGAACCCGCGACCTTTTGGTATAGCAGTCAGAGTTTCTAACCATACAACAATACATGCCGTAAAATGATATATGTAATTAATATCTTATATTAGGTATATAAATATATATAAATATAGTAACTAGAAGCCTAACTTAAACGTCAATATAACTTAAAATTGTAGGAGGTTCGGTTTTTACTCTTTTTAAACACAAAATAGTTTTTTGCAATACTTTGGATCTACATAATCACGTGTTTAAATGTATCAAACTAACTACGTAAGTATCGTTAAATTATAGATAGGACATCTTCTCGTAAACAATGAGAGCAAAACTTCAAATTTTCATTGTTCCAAGTAGGTAGCAGTACAATGGGCGTCGCAGACACGATACGGTTTAAGCAAAACTTTCAATTACGCCGAATGTAATTAAGTGTCGGCAATAGAAGTCGGCGAACTTCTCTCCTATTAAATTGCCTTACTTTTATCGTTTATGAGATCGACTTAATTTTTGAAGCGAAGACGCCCACGCCGTCGCTGGAGGATACGGAATGAGAGGGTTTGTGGAATGCCGGCTTAAATTTACAGCGGAATTTAAATGTCATAGGCTTAAATGACTTTTTCGGAGACGATTTAAAAACCGGCCAAGTGCGAGTCAGGACTTGGGCATTTTCTACTATACCAAATTAGCTTTGAACGCGCGACTTCGTCCGCGAGATCTCGAATTAAAAAATAATAGTAGGTAATCACGGTAAAACTCAGCAAAAGGAAAACATCTAAATATCACTTTATAAAAAACCGCTTGCGTCGTCTTACTTATTTCATTTAAAACTATCGCCAACGAATCCGATGAATAGCAAATAATATTTAATTCTTTTTATATATAATTTAAAAAAATACTGAAACACGTGTTTTTTTTTTGTTTTCCGCAGACTTCGCATCTACATAATAATTTTCATTTATCTAAAAATCTTTGTTCCGGAGGTATTAATTTTTGTTTAAAATATTTCGTTTGAATGTACCTAATAATCATAGATCACGGCTTCTATTCTCAGCGAAGTACATGGTCTACGTACACTCCATATAGTTAATACTAGTTATCATAATCTTATCTAAATCTGCCGCAAAGCAGCAATGTTTATGGCACTGTTGTCCCCCGGCTGTTTGAGATAAGATAACCAGTCCCCTAAACAAGTTGGTAGTTCAGTACACCAACTTCAACACAACACACCACCATTCAGTACTACACCAGGTAGTTGGTAGTACACCAACTACACCAACTAAACTAAAACCAGTTTTGGAGTGGTGCCGTCGCATCGTACTGTTCCAGGGAGAAAGGGATAGTACTACTTTAAAACTGGTTTTAGTTTAGTTTAGTTGGTGTACATCCGACTCGACATCATTGTACCTTTATGAGGTTACATACATTTTTTCCACGTTTCCCGTTGGGGTTGGCAGAGACTTGATTTCCACTTGCAGCGATCGTGACATACTACTTTCCTCCACTTTCATTAACTGGTTCATACACGCTTGTCGATTAATGCTTAGCAACACCTTACCTCTTGCGAGTACGTCAGTCACTTTATTGACGTACATCCTTCTTGATCGACCACTACCGACCCTTCCATTCACGCTTTCGTTATATTTTATTGCTTTCGTCATTCTCCTTTCACTCATTAGTTCCATATGTATATGAGCTTACTTCAAGGTTCGGGAGGTGGGTGACTGTCCAGAACTTCAAAATTGAGACAATTGGTTAAACAATCCTAACGAAACCTTTTAAAATTCCTTTTCAACGATTAAACGCTGTACTCGTGACCTTTACTTCACTTGCTAAAAAATATTAATTTAAGCGACTTTAAATAACCACATTAAGAAATAAGGAAAACTAGCTGCTATTAAAAAATTATAAACAGAAATAAAATGTCTTACTGACTGCATCCTACGTCGTCACCTATAAGAAACATAGGTAGATGCCTCACAAATGAAGCAATATTTTCACTACAAGTTATTGCTTAATTACGTGTGTAAACTACATAAAACCGGCACGCACCTATAAGCCCGAAATACTTGTACATTTAAGGGCAAGCTCGAGCCACTTTTTTAATTAGAAGAAGCGTCAATAATACAATCTTTATTTGAAATGGGACTGACGTTTTGACAGCTCCAATGTCCTGCTCTCGCGTTTGTAACGTTCATAAAATTGCTTAGGCAATTTGTTAAATGTCTATAATAAACGTTTAGTTCTATCAGATGTCGTTTTTAAGGCAAATTATTTTTTAAGATGTTGTTTAATATGTTATAAAAGGAGCATTTGTGACGCAGTCACTTTCGCTAATGGCTTTAGATTAGCGATGTTAAGAAACGTTTGGCGCGGTCAATTATTGGATGGATCACTAATGACCTTTCCATAGAATCGTCCGTATTAACACTGCTCTTCAAGGATATATTATTAAGCCATTTACTTATTTATTGATAGAGTTATGTTTGTTATTCATATTTATTAGTTTGTAGATTTTTGTATTTATATTTTTTAGTCATTGTTTCAGTTTAAATTTTGCTGTAATTTGTATACGCCCAATCTACTTTCTCTAACTAACCCTATATTCTTTCTGTACATTATAGAGCTCACAAATAAACAATGGTCGATCCACGTAGTTTTCAAATGAGGGTAATCGTTAAGCCAAGTCGGTGTATGGCCAAGTACATAGTGGGCGATAGATGGCTTAAAAAAACAGTCTCTGTCATGACCCTAGTTTGACACAAATCTACCAAACCGATCTGGGCTCTTGTGGTTTATGGCCCATATCCTTTGTAAGTGTCCTAGAATATTCGAAGAAACATATTTTTATCAAAATCATTAAAAGTTTAGCATACCTACTCTACTACCAGCTGAATATAAATATTAATTGGGAATTCATATAGGTGTTCGGTCGTTTGGGAAATCCCAGGGGGCTAAGATAAGTGACACACTCTCAAAAATTTCCATATCTACAAACGCTTAACGCTTCATTTCTCTCACCTGATTGGTTGGTAATAAATCGCATGAACCGCGACAGCCAATCAGTTGAGAGGTGAAGCGTTAACGTATGTAGATTAAATTAAACGATTAATATTAGGTATATATATTTTTTTTCTTGTCAATTTTCAATAACCTGAAGAAAAGTAAGGTATAGAACGCGAAACGGGCAATCATCTACACCATTGAACATTAAATATACGTTTTGGAAGTAGCTATGTAGTTTCGACACGTAAAAAGTATAGAACCCGTCTGTCCCCGTAGGTGACGTCAAAAGCGACTATCCACCAAAAATAATTTATAAGATTTGCACGTTTTAACGGCGACATCGACTCACTCTAAGACAAGTGTATATTTCGAAAGACGGTGAAGATGAACTATGGATATTGTTTGAAGCATTAAACTTGTAACGTTTACCCAGACGCTAATATTTGGGATGTCTTTGATTACTCCATTTGGGATGAGGATCATGACTTTATGTATATAGGTATATAGACAGTTTGATGTTTTTCAACATCACATAGGTATAAATAAGTAACTATAATTCATAGTTGTAAAGTGATTTCTGTGCACGATTGCTGGCATAGGGTAAGTTTCCCCTAATTTAGGTCCTCGGTCTCGACTAACTTCGAAATTGTAAAGCGTGGGGTGTGTTGAGCGTCATATTGTTCTGACAGCTTTTAAAATATGCTCACGATAAGTTCCAACTTTTGTTGTTAGCTTTATATATGATTCTTATTTATCTACAATCAGCAAGGAATTTTATGCACACTCTAATTCATAAAAAGATATAATAGGACCTCCTGATAAGGAAATGCCATATAACATTAGCTTTTTGAAAAGTATAAATAATAATAATATACCCACTGGAACGTATACAGCGCCGTCTAGATCCACACAAGTAACTAGGCTTGTATTATGGATATCAGACGGTTGATAAACTATACAATTACATGTTTCTTGTTGTGAATATACGCGTAAACATCCATAGCTGGAATACACAAGTCCGTAGGTATTCCTCATAACTTCAATCAATGGTCTATACATGATAAAGTTAGAGAAGTTGTATAGGTAAAATATACGTATCGAAATGCAAGACGCAATTTATGAGTAAGCTATTGACTACTTTTAGCCTTAGATTAAAACAAAAAGGGGTTTGTTTTAATCTAAGCTTTTAGCGGGAATTCATACAGAAGACCCAAGAGACAATAAGGTAACTTAAAAGTGGTAGACATATAAGTCAGTACCGATACAAAAATACTTACTGCTAAGTAATGAAGTGATAATTTTATTATTTCTAATACAAGCCAGTGCAGACACTATGAAAAATATTGACAATCTCTTTTCTTAATATTTAAAACAAAGGCGTATTCTATGGCTGTCTGTGTCCGTCGTAAAAAACTCTGGCTGAAATTAAACTTCATGTGATGCAGCAAATAATGTACTTCGTAATTACATATCTTAGAAAGGATAGACAAGTCAGTGATGGTATATGTCTAAATTGCACCCGTGCGAAGCCAGGGCGGGTCGCTAGTTTCTATTAAAGAAAATAATGGTATTGTCTAAAAAGATTTGTATGGCGCTTGTTAAATTTACGACGCAATAAGGAAGTGTCAATTCGACGCATATTTTGACGAAAGGGTTGAATGGTTTATTGTAAAGGATCTTTGTTGCTTTTTTAGGGTTTTTGTCGTTCGACTTAATTCTATGTGTCATTGTTGTCCCTGCCTATTGTTTCTATTTGTACGTTTTATTTTATTTGTGTTTATAACTTCGAGTGCTTTTTGTAAGCGCGTGGCGAACGTGTCTGGCCGAAACCTTCTAATGTTTAAATAAATTATAGTATAAAAAACTAAGGCCCGTATTAATAAACCATTCTCAAGATTGAGAACAGTTGGTGATCGGTCTGTTGAGACCTGAAAAGCACGTGCATACTCAAGCAGTCCTCACTTGAGAGGTGCGCGTATTAGTAAACGAAACTCAAGACTATCATTCATTCGCCGCTGAGGTGAATATTTGAGAAGTGATCTCAGCTGAGTCGACCTCAAGATTGTTTATAAATTAGCACGGAGCTTGAACTAGCGTCGACTGCTTAAGACGCATCTCGGTTGATACAGCCTCAAGACTTATTAATACGGGCCTTAAATATGCTAAAATTTTAATAAGCTTTGTTACTAACGCATTAAAAAGTACAAAATCTGAAGAGTTCTATTATCCAACTATCGGCATCATCAGGGTTCGTCACCGAATGTAATGCGTGACGAACCACTTATCATTCTTCAAAAAAAAAACAGATAAGTTCAAACTGGAAGAGTTTCACTATCCACATCCCGGCTCCATCATCATATCGCCTCGATTGTACCAAATTACAATAAATTAATTGTATTACATAAACTTGCAGTTTCAAATCGACAATTAAAATTTATTTAAAATCTACTTCTGAGTTTTGTTTACACACTTAATTCATTTCTTAGTTACAAGTGAAGCTACTTAGATATAACTATAAATTAAAATCAAAATCAAAAAAATATTTATTTCGTAGGATAAAAATTTCACTTGAAAACGTCACTTTTTTATCTTATTATTAAAGTTATTGACATTATTGCTCATTCACAAAGCTGATTCCCCAGAGAAGAAAGAGCAAGAAACTCAAGGGTTGCTCTTTTAAATAAGTTCGGGTTACAATTATATTATATTGTATAATTACACTGAATATCGCCGAGCCGTCTTTGTCCATGCTTGCTTATCATCCAGATAGAAATTTTATAACAGCCTTTGATAAATAAGGTCTATTTTATGATGGTTTTGCACTTATTTAAAGGTAAGTTATGAATGTCCACTGGAAAGCGTATACAATGCCCAATGCCAAAAGTTAGAAAACCCCCGAAAAACTGTTATACAAATATATAAACCACGTATTAAAAGATAAATTTCTTCGAAAACGCTTAACCTTTCTCGTAGTTTAATGTTATATAGAAGAAACCGTACTCCAATCGGATCTCGCATTATTGAGATACCTATATCCGAAAACTATAACACGCGTTGTTTTTCATGAAGGGTAAAAAATTACTTTGCTAGAATATAAAAGCTAAAACATCAAAAAATGCTTTGATAATACAATCCGATTCTCAACGGACCTCTGAATCCAATATTTTAGGTTTTATGACATAGATTTCGGCAGTCTCTAACAAATCGTCTGCGTAAGCTATAATCGTAGACAAAAGAGATAAAATTTCATGTCTAATATGAAAATGGCCTTATTAGTCTCAATATTATTGGTATTAAGGGCAAGCCCAGATTAGTAACAGATTTTTTTAATGGACCACCAACATAGCCGTGGGAACCAAAACATGATTTCAAATTAATTGAATAAATAATAAATATAGTAGGCAATTAGGCGTCACAGATACACGCTATAAGAATTACAAATGACAATGCCGTATGTCTGAATATCCGTCGGTCAATTCAAACCCACGTTCATTTTGCGAGGTGCAATGCAATCGCATCCGCATGGTACATGTGTGAGTGTGTCTGCACTCCACATTCATTGCATAGGGATGGCCAATGTGTTATTTGTCGTAGGTATGCAAAATTCCGTTCTATTAATTGTATGCAAAGATTAACAATGAAGAAATTTGCTCACTATAAAATTAGTTCTGTAAAATTACTTTTTCGGAAGCCAAATTATTAATTTGTTTCGAATTAATTTATTCTTTTACGAAATCTCAGCAGTTATCGCCATGATAAATTTCGTTTAACAAAAAGATAATTTACCAATTTTCCAGCTCATTTTGCATCTATTTGATATACAAACATTGAAAAGTGAAAAATGGTAGTCCACGCGTTCTCATATTGTGTTGACAATTCAATGTTATTTTCTGTAAGAGTAAGCTGAAATAGAGAAAATTCAATCGCATTCCGTTCGTTTCCCACGTTCCTTCTTAGAGCACAATGGAGATTATTATGATTGGTTTACTTTAAGATATTTCCAGTACCATTCGGCTAAAGTTACACAATTATTCATATAACTTACTAAATGTGATTTTCCATATAGGTAAATCTTACGAAAGAATCTTTTTTTTCGTTGTGTGTTCGCTGGATCTCCAAATTATCGAGTGCATTATTTATTTTACTTGCATACACTGCTGCTTGGTAGCAGATAGATATGACGGCGTTCATAAGACAGGTGGATACATACCAATAAATTTACAGAAAGCAATTTCGAATCTGTTCGCACAACCCTAAACAATTTTAAAATATACACCTATACTACGTACATATACATATCATTTGCATATGACATATAAATATAGGCACATAATGCACCACAGTACAGTCATATATCATTCGATTACGACTGATTGTGGACGTTGGTTGCATTGATCAAGGAAGGTCGTCTGTAGCTCGTACAATGTTGAATTTATTATAAGATGTTGACTTGTTTACTTACAAAGTGTATAGGAATCAACATCTTACACGTCCACTGGACATACGTGTATTCTCTGGCTCTTCAGGGCTGTCTTAATACACTAAAGAGAAACTTCGATAGTTCTGCATACTATATGAGCATGCGAAAACATATTATACAATGCACAATTAATTAACCTATATATAAATAGTTATACCTACCTATATAATACCTTCTCGTGTCAAGATTTTTATGGTTTATCACTTGCAGTTGTTTTTGAGTAGATTTTAGATATAATTTTTTTTTGTTTAATTTTAGTTAATGTTTAAATTTATTCATAGAGTAATAGTAATTAATTCCTTTTTGGCAGCAACTACTCTACTTGGGGGGGGGGGACAGAAAATCAGCAAATATGATGAATCCCTTTTCATCTTTAAGAAACTTTAAGAAACGTACCTATGACATGTAAATTTTAACATCTATGAAATTAAAAATCGTGAGAATGACATTTGAATTATATAAATACTATTTACCGACTGACCCGAATGTAATATTTGTACGTATGACTTGTTTGACGTTAAATCGAATTTAATTGACAACTTGCATAAATTATTTAGATATTATTATATTTTACTAACTTATAAATTTTGTTTTTGGAAATAATTATTAAAAATGTATATTTGCATGCCACATAAGGTAAAATATGCGAACTTTATATAATAATGTATTGTTACCATCTTGTTCACCATATTTTCAGCAAATAAATGATTATGATTATGATTATGATCACAGTTTGACCTAATTTATTATCAATTAATTACTTGTTCAATTAACTTTGTGGTGAATTTTATTTATTTATTTATTTATAGTTCGTTTAAAACCAGACAATAAATTAAAAATCAGATTAAAAGGCACAAAAATTTAAGAGACGGATTAGAACCTGCAGATTCAAAACAAATAATTCATTGAATTTTTAATGGCGGCAAATTTATTGTTGAATCTCTAACGAGTAAATGTAGGTAGAAATTCAATTTAAATTATTATTTTGTAAGTTTTAAAATAACATCTGAAATCGTGAGTCAACTTAAAATTACCGCGCTCACTCACAAGGATGACGACTCCCCAGAGAAGAATGAATGAGAAATTCAAGGGTTTGCTGTTTCAAATATTAGTGTTACAGTTTGTGTTTTTACAATAAAAATAGAAAAACAGACTCATGGCCTTGTTAGCTTATTCTATTAAAATTTACCTATAGTCAATATTTTTATGACAACCTTTTGTGGTAGTTTTAAATTTAAAGGCAAATTTTGTGTTTAGGTACCTTTTTATAAAAATCAGATTAAAAGCCATAAAAATTCTAATGTGGCCCTTGATATTTTAGTGATATTGTTTTGATATACAAGTACATTTTTAGTAAGTATTCTGTGGTAACATGTCAATATAAAATAATCTATAAACTTTATCTATAATCTAAAATATTCTATCATATCATCATCTAATTTAAGAGCCATGCTCTTGTCGGTGGAGATTTTCCATATCTCTCTGCTATAAAATATTCTATAAAATTCAAAATTGCATAATTTGTAATTCGCATCAATTCAACATTGACCCTCACGTGTAATTCAAATCATTAAACAATAAACTGTTTTTACTTATACACTGTAACATAAAGCAAGAATTTCACAATTCAAAATTAATATTCAACAATTCAGCAAGCTTTCCCGACTACCTAACACACTTTTACATACAAAATGCGGCTTATCCATTGAACGGAAGCCCCTTCCCCCCATCGGGATCCGAGTCTCATTGTAATGCAAATGCGTTCGTTGTCTGCCTCCAAATTACCCCTTCGGTCAAGCGGGAACGGACCGATGACCAGACATTAGAACCCTCCCTTTTAAAATAAAATGGGACCCTCACATAATAAGGTAAACTTCCATAGAGTTACGAAGCTAAGGGTGAGCTAAATGAAGCGATAAAAAAAACAAAATTATAATGACGAGAGTAAAGATATTTCTCAAAGAATTTTATAGAGTGTACGAACTAAGAAAGTTACCTATTAATTCAGTATGTACTTTAGTAAGAAAATCGATCTGTTAGAAAGTAACCCGACCTGCGAGAAAATTGAACTTTAGCGGTGATTCGGCACTCTGAAATAAGAATTGTAAAACATTTACACCAGCTAACTGACTTAGGTAATTGAACCTCCCCTTATTGCCGCAATTTTTTTAAGATTTTGTGCCAACTACTTCACACTCATTGTTAGTAATGTATACGTGGGACACTCAGAAAATTTTGCGAAACAGAAAAAAATTGTTCTATGGGCAAATATATTTTTATTAAATCTTTTCAAAGTACTCTCCACTAGCATCTAAACAAAGTTTCATGCGTCTGAACCAATTTTCGAAACACTTTTTCCAGTCCGCCGCAGACACCTCGTTTACGGCCTGCTCGAACGCTGACAGCGCATCTTCCGGCGATGAAAATTGTATCCCTTTGAGCTGATTTTTTATTTTTGGGAATAAAAAGAAGTCACACGGTGCTAGGTCCGGGCTGTAAGGAGGGTGACCTAGGAGTTTGACCGGCGTGCTGTCCAGGAAGTCCCTCGTTTTGAGCGCGGTGTGCGCGGGCGCGTTGTCCTGGTGGAGCAGTAGCCCACGGAGCCCTGTATTTGGTCGCTTGTTGCTCACAACAGAGAAAACTTCTGGCAAGCATTTATTAATATACCATTCGGCGTTGATGCTTCTTTGGTTTTGTAAAGGAATTGACACCAAGTAGCCAGTCAAATTGAAAAAGCTCGCGATCAAAATTTTCCCCCCGCTTCTAGATCGCTTCACTTTGGTAGGCGTTGCTTCGTTTTGAAACACCCAAACTGTCGACTGGCGCTTCGTTTCTGGATCGTATTGATGTATCCAGGACTCGTCACCTGTAATGATGTCATAAACACGCCGAGACGAACCTGCTTCAAATTTGTTAAGCATATCACGGCACCATTCCACCCGGGCCTGTTTCTGAGCATCGGTGAGGTTGTGCGGCACCCATCGTGAAACTATCCTCCTCACGCGAAGATGCACGTGCAGAATCTTGTGAAGGCTTCCCGATCCAATCTGCACAATGTGCTGAATCTCTTGGTATGTTACTCGCCTATTGTCTTGGATTAAATTTTTCACTGCTAACACGTTTTCTTCCGTAACAGCCGTCGAAGGGCGACCACTTCTTTCTTCATCCCCCAAAGTTAGTCGACCGCGCCTAAATTCATTATACCAACGATACACGGTTGCCTTAGAAGGGCCTTCATCCATGAATGCCATTTGAAGTCTTTCATACGATTCTTCCGGTTTCAGGCGGCACTTGAAATCGTATAAAATCATAGCGCGATAATGTTCCCGGTGCAGATCCATTTTTCACTGAGACACGATAATTTAAATTAGCTTGCAAAAAATGTGGAGGGAAAATTTGAAATTGGAATGTGCCTATTTTTACTTATAAATATCATATTTTTAAAATAGATTTTAACTGGCCAGTCTCTCATTCATAAAAACTTTTTTTCGCAAAATTTTCTGAGTGGCCTGGTACATAGGGTAATTACTAAAATCGATAGGTACTTAGGAGACACAGTAATTACTGTGGTATTAAGTTAAGTGAGGACTCAGATACGGTTGGAAAAATGTGATACGGTCTTTCATCTAATCTTTTCACATTATGTTTCACATTATTGTAAATAAATATTTATAATAAGTAGTCATTTCCAAAAAAAATATATTTATATAGCATATCAAACATCTGGTCTGGTATCCACAACACAAGCCTATAGTTGCTTAGTGGAATAGATGGCATTGTGTGCATGTCCAAGAATATTTATTTATTTATTATATCCGTAAATTTTTGAGGCACATCTAACCAGACCTACATAAAAAAAGTATCGCTCATGTTTTGAAATATAGCTTACCACGGTGGAAGCTTACCCTTGCCATCAACCACTTACGATTCTCACCGTTAACTCTACGTAGCAAAAGCGAATGTCTGACGTGTAGATTTAGAACATAGTATTTCATACAGATATAGTGTTATGAGAGTTGCTAATGTGGTTAAGTAGTATGGAGTGTAGGAATGGCGTAGCAATTGTATGGACAATAATTTAAAGCTACTGCGGCACATTAAGGCCGGTCATAACGGGATGGGGATTATATCTTGCGATTTTGTTAATGGATGTCTATGGTGACCGGTTTGGTATCTAGTTACGTATTTTGATAGAGATTTAGGCACGTAGGGGTTTTCATTTTGTAAAAAAAGACGTATCTGTAATTAAACACAAGAAAACTGGCAATTAGCTTAATATTTATACTTTACAATAAATAAATGACAATTCCTTTCGTCGCAGTCTTCATGGACAAACTTTCGTTATTATGATATGTATTTGGTCTTGTTATATCTACTAAATGGGATCCTTTAAAGTAGGGTGTCATTAATATCTATGAGTTGTGAATACTAGTAAAATGTCCACTTTATGTCCACCCTGGTTCAACATCTCTAAGTACGCAGTTATTTTCTTTTGTAAGTATTTTTGTGGACGCTGACAATTTGTATTTTGTATTGTATAGAACTTGTTTGTTAATCTTATTTTGTGGACGATTTGGTTCATTTGGACGACGTGTGTAACGAATATTTTGTGTTATTGTGTAGATACAATTTCAAAATTAAATGACACATTTAGATGGAACTTGAATATTTATGTACGGTCGGTACTAGTGACTAAATAATTTATACCAAAATTCTTAGATGAGATACGTGTCTAAAGATTGAAGAATAATATGCTAGGTATATCTTAATAAGTAATTTTGTGTTTTGTCGGGTTTCTTTCATTGTGTAAAACTAAGATAAAATAAAAAGCAAACAACGAGGTGTTTAGTCCAGACGGTCTCCCTTGGGCACGCCGGCAATAGCTTCAGCTTCCTCGCAATTTCACAAAATGCGATACACCTACCATTGTCTACCCACTATAACAAATGTAAAATGGCCCCTTGCTTCTCTCCAAACAATCTCTAAACTTAAACACACACAGCGAACAAAGCAGATCGAAAGAGATCTGGTTTGACTGGACAGGTTACGTCAGACGGAAATAACTATACGTACTGGAGCTAAATTAGAATACGTATTCTCTTGAGATGGTTTAAGTTACCATTAATGCTTTTCATTAATAACGTTGCTAAATTTAGAAAATTTTGTAAATTAACTTGAAATACCTATATTTAGATGGTGTGGTAGATACTAATGTTCTTGTTTATATTTGTCCGGTCTCCAACCCTTAACTGGCGGGCTTCCAAATGGCGACATTTCCTTATAGTTACTGTTATCGGTATCAAAGCATAAACATAAAAACAAGTTATGCCATAGAAGAAAACTATGCAATGATTTATTAGTATCTAACACCTAAATAGATCTACAGCAGATGGATATTAAAACGTAGATTTGTAATAGATTGTAACAGACGTTCATATATCAGAGTGTAGAGATACGAGAAATCCCATTTGAAATGGCCTCGTATAACTCATTTATTCTACCTACTCCAAGAGCTCCCACAACTCCCGCGCTTGTTAAAGATTTCTTAAGAATAAACGTTACTGAATGAATTTTTAGAGATCAATACGAAATGGTTATAGACGCGAGTTCAACAGACAAACTGCGGGCGGTATTATGTAATCACGCTATATCGATTTATATTATCCGAAACTGCCGCAGTTATGACATTAATTTAGATGATAAAAGCTATTCAATGTTCACATATAGGACGTTAGATTCGAATAACTTAATTCGATGCCGCGTGAACGAAAGCGATTTCGATATATATATTTTTTGTATGTATTGGTATTGGAAACAGGTAAAGGTGTGGGAAGAACGCCGAATAAGACGATCCTCACGGTTGATCGGGCACAGATAAAATGTAACGTAGTATTTGAAGTCGAATACATGAGGCGGCAATCCTCTCTCACAAGTAAGACTAGATAAATGTATATGTAAAAAGTTTGGGTACTTCTACCGCTTTATAGCGTAATGCGTAAATTATAACAGAAACCAGAATAGTATACAAATGTGGTTTTAAGTTCAACATTTAAAGTTGTGAACATTGTGTAAAGGATAGGAAATTATATTTGTGATATAATTTGAAATGTGGCAGCTTATCACAGCAATTTACGTTGCCTTCCCTTACTGTGACATATATAATCAGATAGAGGTAGCATTTATTTTTATTTATCCTATAAAAGCAATAAAAACGAAGTGGAATGTTGTTGGCTCCACGGTGAAATAGGCAAGCCGCTATTAATAGTATGCTTTATGAATAACAATTTAGTCGTAGATTATGTTTCGCTTCACGCAAAAAGGAACGTGATCGCAGTCATGTAGACGGCTTTGAAATTTTTTTGTCAAAAAAAGCGTCGAATAAGCAATTTGGCAGGTGATAATTGAATAGTTGTGGTGAAACTGGCACCTATTAAATATAAATAGTTACCAACTGTATCTACTACTAAAAATTTTTTATAAATGAATAAAGAAAATAAAGAATATAGATAACAACTTTCAGAAATCGTATATATCTTAAAGAGCAAAGAAAGTGTATGATTTGCAAGCTATTCATAGTACAAAACAGACTTCTCTCATTCATAATTCTGTGACTAAATTCAATATTCCCATGTGGCATGAGCTAAGTCATCGGCCTACATAACGGGAGCCATTAGGCCGATAGTACCGGGAAAGGGCTGAATTTGTGGCCGACACGGCGTCATTAACTGACAATCTCTTTAAATCACTTGTAGATCCTCCCTGCAGACCTGGCCTGGCTTATTAAGAAGGGTGGGCCCCAAATAGCTTGGAGGTATTAAGAAATTTTAGGTCCGTAGTATATCTTACACCTTAAGTGATTTAGCAAAAGGTCTAGGAAGCTTCATATAAATAGGTATTGAAAATAATATCAGCTCGTTTTAAATTAAGCTATTGGTTAATATTTATGATTACCCTCACATCGTTATAAAGAATGTAGTAATATTACTATATGGCGCAATAATAATCTTAGTTATTGCATAAATATGTAAAACTCTATGTAAACACCGCGTGTGAATCATATAATATGCCTATTTTATAATTTAAAAGGAATTTGTTGCTATTCCTGTTCCAAGACATGGACAACAATCAATTAAAGAATTTTTTTTTTTTTTTTTCGTATTATGATAATGTTAAGTCAGTCTTTAAATCCAGCAACAACTCATACTTACGTGCACACTGTACATGTAAAGAATATAAGCATGCAGCCAGTATAAGTACCAACTCGCCGCTCATCAAATTTAATCGCTCGTAATTTCTCTACTTTAACAACAAAGGGTATTTTCTGTAGTTAACTATCATGCGAACTACACTTACAAAATACGCTATGATAGTTTTGACAGTAAACTCTTTCTTTCTTTCTTTGCGTTGTTTTACGGCCGCGAATTTTATCTCGTTGCTTCAACGCTGGAAATAAACACAAAATACGCACACACGCTTTGCTGTCACCGAAATTTGATTTCGTTCGATTTTCAACTTTATACCGACGTGCCAATAATTCATTGGATTTGAGTGGGATAGGGGAATGTTTGTAGTGAAAACGCATATTGTTGAATATTACAGGCAAACATGGGGTCGCACAGTGCGCAATGTTGTGTGTGAACCCGCTGTTTTACGAGAAAATACTGGATGTAGCATTTTGTATAGCCATCTGCATACTTCGCATATTTTTGCTGATAAATCTATTATTCGTTTTCTGTATGTATATTTAACCGTGTGAATAAACCATTAAATTTAAATTTTTGACATGATCATAAAACTACATTTACTTTTCGAACTTCTTAACATGTTTCAGCTATCTACTTCATTTTTGACTCGCCAGAATACTAAGTACCTAATTTAGTTTTTCAACAGAGCCAACGACTATGAGAGTTCCGCTGATCGATCCCGGACCCCTCAGTTCCGGTCGCAGCTAAAACTCCCGACCCGTTTTTAAAATCCCTGACTTAAAACCGGCCACTGTAAAACAAAACCTCTCTCCTCCCTTGTGCCACCAAAATTAGGCCCAATCACGGGGTCAGGTTGAATAAAAGCGGGGGTCAAAATCAACTGGATGCGTTATCTGCAGCAGGTAGCAGAAAGCTAATTGTGTATTCTTTCCTCGCTTTCAACGTCCTTAATCCGCCCTCTTTACCCCCCACCTATTTACCCTCCGGCCACCATACCCCAACTAGGCGGAAAGTTTTAAATACAATGTCATATTATGCAGATTTTTTAGATACTTACTCACGTTTTATTAGAACTTTACAAGTGTTTATCGTTTTTGTCATCGTTTATGCCTATATTTATAATGGAATTAATATCATAGGTATATTATATTTTGAAAAAGTTTTTGCAAACGTTTATTAAGAATATAATATTTATCTTAACTTCTAGTTTTCACTTGCTCATACTATTTAAATAATACCTTTTCTTGAAATGAATATCGAAGCAGCTATGATAGCTCCCCCTGCGTTTGACAAAGTTTATACAAGATCCCCCTGTCTTCGCTGAGCAACTATTAACAAAGATTATGCTAAATCCACGGGCTTAAGATAACCACATAACGATTGTATATACGAAATTAACAGGGAAATTAGATATTTTGAACTAGATTTCGTATATAAGTTAGTAAAGAGGTTGAAATAGAGTTTATAATGGTTTTAATCGTAATACAATATATTAGATTATAAAAATAGTTGTGCCGTGTCTGTCATTATCTGATCAAAAGTCGACATACTTATGCTTACACATCTGATTTTTATCAGACATCTATTCAATCTATTCCTACTCTTTAGATGAAACTAGTGAGTGAAACGTTACTTTTTCTATCCCACATATTCACATGTTAATTATTTGGGATAGGTATCTTTGTAATAATTATTCGGAAAAATTTTGCATATTTGTTCAATTTTCCAGTCCCAAGTGCAGATAAAACTTTGCCCCTAAATACATACCAGTTGTTTGCGGTATATACATACCTATTCTATAAGGTTGTTATATGGAAGCAGTGTGCGGGTGGTAGTAGGGTTGACTTAATGATGTCTAGAGATTGTCGATTAAGAGATTAATTAAAATTCTTTCCAAGTAATGTAGGAAATATATTCTAAAAAATAAAGCCGAGGCTCAATCATAAAATAAGAATAAGTTAGCCCTTGTTGGTTGATATTTCATATGTAATGTAAAAACTTCTGGGTAAGTATAGGAAAACCTCAATCCATATCTTACCAATAAGTCAAAATAGAGAGATTTTTAATTTGAGGGAACAGGTTTAAGTAATAAATATTTTGACATTAGCTTAGGCGAGTAATATTTTGATGCCGATCGATGATGATCATCCACTAACCACTACTTGACTATATAATACATCGACTATATAATAATTTAATAAATTAACAATACTTATATTACATAGTTTTATTATTATTAGTATACATATATAGGTATGAGACATGTACGTGTTTACGTAAGGAGATAGAGACATTGCGTTAAGAATTATATGGACTAGAAATAAAACACTAACGTGCATAAGGTCGTAATTCCTAAATAGGAACAAGTGTGGTTTGGGAACAACGAATAGAAAAACATCTATAGATTTGCACGTTTTAACATTTCTGCACGAATCGTAAGGTGACTGTGAATGTTGATTGAAGCCCTAAACTATACCTCATATTTGTTTATGTTTGGGATATCTCTAGTCACCCTATTTGGGATAAATTGTTTATCTTCTGGTGTTTCTGCGAATGAATGGTAAATTGGAAAATTTAAAAATTTTATTTGTATGCTATGGTTTAGACAATATTGATTTTCCAACACTAGTACCTATCTGCACAGATACTTCTCTCATATTACTTGTATTTTATATAAGCATTAAAAAAATCAATTTAAAACTTAATTAAACGTATGAGATCGTCCTTGCGCCATAGGAAATAATCTTCGATTTTGATTTGGTCACGAGCTAGATTTATAAACCAATGTTCAATTGAAACAATTTTATCCCCAATAAATAATTTTATCGATATTTTTCCCATCCCTAGAAGCACTGCCAGCAGACAATTGCTATACAAGTGTACCTACATAGGTAGTTGACTTAGGAAAGGGATCATAATAGGAAATTTTCTCTGGCGGATATGCGCAGCCCGATACCCTTTTCACTTTGTATTGTTTTTATTTTCTAGCTCTAATGAAAGAACTTCCAGCGTCTATATTGCAATTTCGATATTGGCGGGGCGCGGACGTTGCAACGAGACGACTCGATCGTGTTTTTCATATTCCTAAATTCTATAAACTGCTGTATCGTTAGCCGTTGTACTATAAATACGTATATACATATACTCCTGGCTATAATTGTGTATGTACGTTATTAGTAGTTGAAATATTATTAATTTTCATAATAATTTTCTTTCAATAATCTTTTACTTCCGATTCTATAACGAAGTATTTATGATAATAACCCAAGAAACAAATTTCTATTCGTCATTTGTAAATATACCCACAAATTGAACTTTAGGATCTATTAAAATTTATTGGCCTCAAAACGTTTACTGTAACATTACTAACCGGTTACCATATCGTAAAACAATGCTGATACTGTGTCATGCAAAAAATATTATCTTAAGTTACATAACACCTGCGTTTTAGGGCTAAATTCGTTTGACAGGGTTGACTGAATTTTATGACGTAGGGGCCACTGTTTTACGAGCTCTTATCGAATCGAAAATTTTCTTTAGAACAAACAAACTTGTGGCAATCGTACAAGGAGACCATTCAAATTGATAGATACTAACGATGGTGATAAGATCTTGATCACACACTTAACACGTACCAAATAGCTACCTGCATGTGCTACATAACCTCATAAAAATAAACTGTTGCAAATAATAAATTTGTAATAATGATACAAATATTATTTCGTTCATACCTTGGTATTGGTGTAATGAAGTGAAAGTCCATCTTCAATATTTAGCTTCCCATGTGTTAGGCAAAGTTATAGATAACAAGTGTATTTATAACAAAAATATACAAAGCGATTGTATCCTTCAGATCGCACGTATCATATCAATATATCGAAGATACAAGCGACGCCGTACCCTATGCAATTGCTGTGAAGTCCTTTGACACTCAATATGTACCTTTCGTTTTATTCAAGATAAAGCAAACACCGCTCTGAGAAGATAAAGAGGAGAAATCGACCGCAACTATATAAAGGTTTGCGGCGATAAAAATACCATGTTTATTTGCACGTCCTACATCAGTAGATTTACTGTGCAAAATCGCCTTACATGCCCGACGAATGAAATACAAAAACAGTTCTCACCCCGAAATATATACGATCGGTTTTCAAGCGAACCACGCAACTGAAAAACGACACTTTCAAAACACTACGGTGCTGAACTTACATTCCTCTGTATCAGTAAATTCGGATCCCTATCTCGAGTAATTTTTTTTCCTAAAACGTGATTTAAAAAGGGCTGCCAGAGTATCTGAGGGTCGGTAGTAAGGGCTAAATTTTATGTATTTTTCTTGTATTAAAACTACAGAACAGGCGGCACCTGTTACAATAATTAATTTTGCAATGGATTATACCTACCTACCCTTTAATTCAGAAACCTATACAGGGCGTCCCAAAGTTATGGGACATGAAGGGGAAGTACCTTAAATATCGTAGATAGTGAATTTTGCTCAAAGAAGACTTTATGTTATTTTTAAAAGTTAGTAATTCTGCATTCATAGATTTTCTAAAAATTACTTGCTTCGGCTGGGAATCGAACCGACTTAAATGTGAAAAAAAAAACACCCTACTTTTATGATGCCAATCGAAAGAATAGCTAAAAAATAATAACTCTGCCTAAGTAACATAGTATTTTAAAAGAAAGGAACAACATAAAATGATTGAGTCAAATTTCAAGAAAGTTATTTATTGCCGACGACGTTCGAAAAGTAGCGATATTATCATTCCAAAGATAGCATTGATTATTCGTAAATAAGTACCCACTTCATAAAATAGGTACTAACATAGTTTTCCTTATTATAAGTGCACGTGTAGATGAAATGATAAAACTTGTATTTCAATACGCCCTCTGTAAGCTAGACAGAAGGCAAATTAAAAACAAAAATAAATAATTTATAATTTGAAAATGGAACAGTTTATGACAGCGTTTGTTTGAATGCATACTTTTTAAGATATTTTAAAAAGAAGTGATATTTTTAAATGTTGTTCTTAAATTTGAAAATGGAACAGTATGTGCGAGCGTTTGTTTTTCGGATATTGATCTGTTTAGTCTCAATTCACTTACACAAGTGTTATTGTGTTAATTTATTGCGAACATGGCATATCAAGTAAGTTTTGATCTAATGGAAGCATATTTTTTGAACGATAAAGATATCTCTAGAAGTTTGCGGTGGTATGGCGTAAAATATCCTGATAGACAAATACCGTCTCGTAAAGTTTTGAAAAGGCTTGTGAACAATTTGAAAACTCTGGGACGTTTCGATAAACGCCCAAGAGAACCACAGCAAGAAAACCATACGATCAACGACGAAGAACTTGGTATTTTAATTTACTTTTCGGCTTTTCCGAAAGCATCGGTGAGAGAAGGAGAACATGAAATTGGAGTTTCAAAAAGTAAAATACACCGTGTATTAAAAAAACACGGTTTTAAGAGTTATGTTGAAGGACGATTGGTTCAAAAATTACTTCCGGGCGATACAGAAAGGAGAAAAAATTTCTGTCTTGATATCCAGGCACGATTGCTCGAAGATCCAAATTTTTTGGATAATATTATTTGGACAGACGAATCTAACTTTAGCAATAACGGTATGTATAACCGCAACAATAATCGTATTTGGTCTAAAGAAAATCCCCTACGAGTGACTGAAACTAATAACCAAGTGCGTTTTTCACTCAACTGTTGGTGCGGACTTTTAAAAAACCGGGTTTTCTTAATCCATTTTTACCAAGGAACCTTGAACACAGAAAAGTATTTAGGAATACTTCAAATTTTAAGGGATAAGATAAGAAACCATTCCGCGGCGGAGCAAGAAAACTTAATTTTCCAACAAGATGGAGCTCCGGCTCATAATAGTCGGAGAGCAGCAGATTTTCTAAATGAATGTTTTCCTACATGGATTGGTACAAATGGACCGATTAGATGGCCGGCCAGATCCCCGGACCTCACACCATTAGATTTCTTCTTTTGGGGATACGTGAAAGATATGCTATACAAAAAGCGATACGAGAACGTAGGCGAGTTGCAAACAGAATTGTGCCATATCACATCGAGTGTTCACCATAAAATGATTAGAAAATCAACAGGCAGCGGGCTCATTAAAAGATTGGCGATTTGCGTAAGACAAGAGGGATCACATTTTGAGCATTTAATTAATTAATTTACAAAAAAATACCTACTTAATTGACTACGGCAGTTTCATGTATGTTTTTTATTTGATTAAAATGATTAATTTCACGTTGTTCCTTTCTTTTAAAATACTATGTTACTTAGGCAGAGTTATTATTTTTTAGCTATTCTTTCGATTGGCATCATAAAAGTAGGGTGTTTTTTTTTTCACATTTGAGTCGGTTCGATTCCCAGCCGAAGCAAATAATTTTTAGAAAATCTATGAATGCAGAATTACTAACTTTTAAAAATAACATAAAGTCTTCTTTGAGCAAAATTCACTATCTACGATATTTAAGGTACTTCCCCTTCATGTCCCATAACTTTGGGACGCCCGGTATACTGTATTACATGAACTCACCGTGTTATTTTCTTATAGTTCTGAAATGTATAGCTGCTGTCCCATTATAGTCCAGTAAGGATACTTCCTATAATCTTAAAGGCTGTGATTTTTGGCAGTTTGATAGAGTATCTGTCAGTGATTGAATATATTGAATGTATACATACCTTATACTTAAACGAAACAGAACTTCTTTTGTTTGCTTATACGAGTAATGGTAAAGGAAATAATTTCTTCGATGCCCAGTTTACTTTTCAAATAGGTATACAGTAATATTCATAATTCTTTGATTTTGGAAGCAACGATGGGTTCTAATTTTGAAATAATAACAAAGGGAGAACATGAACACACGAGGAATGAGATATTGATATTTTTTGATCCTTTCTAAATATGTGCAATGTAAAGATATCTTAAAGTAATCTATTTTAGTGCGTGTCTCGAATGCGTTTTAGTAGATAAAGTTACATAAATGTGTATACCTTCGGTCCTTCCATCTTTATAGATTCCATATTTGTTAGACAGAGATAAGGCTACTTCACTAGATGTGGATTTACAAATTACCCATATTTCAAAGGTAGTATGGATATAGTCATGGCGCATGAGATTATCTATTAATTAGCGTTTTTAGTGCTTGTCTTCGATGTCATTCAATAGGTTTAATATGTTTTCATATCTACATTGGCATGTTCAATTTGTTTTGATAGTGTTTAGACATTTTTGTTCGACAAGAGCTTTAGACGTGAGTTCAATATCCATTTACCGTCGCAACTACGCAATATACGAGAACATTGTGTTCCTAATATGAATACAAGTAAATACATCAAAGCTGAAAGTAGTCGCCATCTCAAATAATCATTTGCTTTTATTGATCAAATAAAACCAATACGAGGATCAATAAAGGGCCATTCGATTGGATGCGAAATATATGCTAATGCTGCTACCAAGTAGGTGTAATTGACGAAACTTCCTCTTACGATATCATTCGATCATATAGATAGGCGTTAAGCGTGTCAGTTATCGGCGAAGCTCATAAGAAATTCCAATAAAGAGCGCTATGAAAAATTCAATAGGTCGACGTCCAGAATCGCGGGAACGAAAGTGAAAAAAAAACGAAAACAATAACGTGAATTTAATCAGTATTCCGAGTGCGACATGTCTGTCCTCAGCTGGGATATTTGGCAAGCGGACAAATCCTGTGAGCATGTACCACGGAATTCTGACGATGCTGCAGTAGAGCTGCAATATCGCCAATTGTTAACACGATTGTGAATTTAATGCGTAAATGCGATGTCTATTGCACAGTATTGGTTATCAAAGTTAGTTCAGTAGTCTGAAACGTTTGCGTACTTAAATATGCCAGAAATAAAAAAATGCGCTGTTTTATTTCTGGTTTAGAGTGGGGAATCAGATTTATTACGCGCTCAAAGCTACAATAAATTAACGCCAACGGCGGCGCACCCAGTTTTAAAGCTACGAATTGCTGTAAAATTGTCAAATTTCATTAAAATATTACAAAAACAATACAATCTACATAAATAACACTCGTTTAGTACGTTTGTACCTACCTACGAAATTTGCAACCTCAATTGTTAAGGATACCAAAAACGTCATAATTCTCAATAAAACTGTGATCATTATATTGTCATAAATAAATTCATTACATTCGTCACACGGGGTCGGTCAAATACCTGGGTTTCAAATCAAATACAGTGTTCTTGATAGCAATTTGTACCACCGAAATTGTTCCTTTTCTGAGGCTAATAAATAATTTAGTGTGCAGTCGGACTATTCATGAATTCACGCTTTGCTGAATTTCTGAAGCTTTAAGTAGGTGTATGGTAGCTACTTGAAGGTACACTTCAAGTAATTTAAGCAGCACTTAAGGCTGATATCATTGTGTTCAACGTTCCGTATAAAGACACAGAAGCTGGTGAACTTGCAGAATTATAGAGCATAAATTAAAAATGCGTTGTAGAAGTACTGATTAAATCATACTCTAATTACCTTTATGCCGGTGATAACAAAAAATAGACAAATATGGAGGTTTAACATTAAATAAGCGTTACAGTGACTGGCTCAGATAATGTAAGTTTGCATTCATGCAACTCCTTTGTAGCAATTGTATAGTTTAAGAAAACAAAGACTGAATTACATTTAAAATTCAATGTAGAGGCATTCAATTACAGACAACGAGTAGGTATGTTTTAACATAATTTTCTGCAGAGGACCATACGTCGGGCGCCTCCCACGTTTTGCATGTATTCGCGATGCTATCTGCATTGCTCATACGAACCACTTTTTATTTTCGCTTTAAAAATATTTTGTTTGCAATCAGAGAACATATAAACCTACCTATTTACAGCTCAATTGGAAGTTAATTTTAAAAATGACTCGATTTAAGAGCACTAGATTAAAACCGAGAGTGGTTTTGTCACTCAGACAATTTATTATCAAAACCCTATCACACATTGTCCATCAACGCATTTTTTGGGAGGGTGTGATAATTGTTTTTGGCTGATAAGCTCTTCGTCCTTGGTCTTCTTAAGGCTAACTCGTTGATACTGTCTGATCGATTCTGTCATGACTACAATGTCGTAGACAAACCGGAGGTGGAGTGATGTACTCGCCATTAATCTTGATACCGAAACCTTGCCAGTCCAGGAGTTTGAAAGCTTCTAACAGGTCCGTAAGGAAATCTATGGGGGAGGCCTGTATTTAGCAGCGAAAGTCCTGTGGCTGATATGATGATGTTGAATAATTGATTTTTTGGTAATATTGGAGCTTGTGTTTACGGCTTCATTTATATATAAAATAAATGAAAGAGAGAATTTATAGTTAATATAACATATATATATATATATATATATATATATATATACAGTCCCTCAAATAAGACGGGGTTCCAGGGTTAATACGCTACCACCTTCGGCCTCATCTTCACTTATCATCAGGTGTATTTGAGGTCAAGTGCTAACCCGTTGTGGATAAAAAAAAACACAATATTCACGTAAATGCGCATTTACTTTAACCTGGTTCATTTAGTAATTATTTTGTGCACGTTGACATGAGACGTGATCATTAACGTCAACGTGTAAATGAAGGTCGAAGAAAAGTGAATGTAAAATATTCGCTGCATTTTCCCAATCTTTAGAAACTGAATGTCTCGTTAAAACGCTCATCCTAATTTATTTAAAGGAAGTAAGTACCTTAACAACTCAAATACAAAGTTAAACTTTAAACCACGACTGGAATTCAAATACCAAGTACGTTTTTTGTACATGTTTGACATATAGTATGAGATAAAAACAGTAGCAATGTTCGTGCTGTAGTTCAGATAAAACGTAGGCTACGTAGATAGTTAAACAACCTACATATGTAGAGTTTGTCGACCCACAAGGACGGAATCACTCATACGCCAGGTCAAGGTCACGTCGCCATGTCACAGCTAAGTCATGACGTCACATTCTGCATCTGTGATCGTCCACATTGATATCTCAAGTGCAACATTCGTTCAACTTTCAATCCTATTCGTTTGCATTAAGGCGTTTAGCTGGTTTATGTTTAAAAATAGTCGGTGCAACGAACCCTCATCACAGGAAGAATGTTTACTTTTGGGTTTAATGCTTCGAGTTGTTACTTTCGTTGGTGTTTAGATTACGATATGTTAAGTTTTTTAATGTTTTCCCTCATTAGGATTGAGTTAAGGTATAAGTGTCTTTATCGAACAGAAATATCAAGAATATTTCGAAATACTTTCATAAATGAATAGTCTCCGCCCGCGGCTTCGCCCGCGTAGAATTCTTTTTTCAGGATGTCCTTCTCTAGATCCCTGGCTACCTTTTACCAAATTTCAATACGATTAGTTCTTAGGCTTAGTCGTAAAATAAAAAATTAAGACAGATGGAATCACTTTCGTATTCATAATATTAATCTGTAGAAAGCCACTATACGCAAGGTTCACACCTATTGCTGAGTAGATACCCATAACAAAGATTGGTTTACCCAATGTACAATTTTTAATCAATTCTATTCTTTTGTAGCAAGCGAACGTACGGATCATAAATTGGCGATTTAAAGTCATAATAAATATACTTGATATCGAACTAATCTGTGGACTAATCACATAAATAAAATATAACAACAGATGGCGCGTTCGCCTGGGTCCACCATTTTTATTCCAATTTCATATTTTACAACAATAAATTGTAGAGAAAAAAAAAAGTAAAAATATACAGGCGGCATTACAAAGACAGATACAGTTGTTAAGTCGAAAGGTGGTCCCTAATTATTTGAGATAAAAATATGATAGTACTTCATTAAGTCCGTTCGAGTAATTTTGGAAGTAATAAATAATTTCAAGCAACGCTTTGTGAGTGTGAGACGACGAATTATGATTTTTGGAAAATGTCTAACTTCACAGATTATTACCATAGGTGCGACGGATCGGCAAAGAGATGTACTTCCATAACCCTTTTCATGATAGTTATTTGGTTATATCAGTTATTTTTATAAAAATGAGCTTAAGAGTGAAAATTTAAAAGTGCACCCGAAGGGCTTAAATTTTTGTTAGGTATATACTTTATTCCTAATTAGAGTTAAACAGTACGGAGAGCAAATTATAAAACAAATTATTTATTTAGGTACGTACCTACTCATTATTAAAAGATTTTTCCGTCAGTAATGTGCAAAATTTCTTTATTATTCATTTAAGATTATTTATTTAAATAAGTATTAGCTATTTTAAATAAAGTAGTAGACTAAGATAGCAAATTTATAAAATAATACTTAGGTAATTCAATTAATGTTAATGTGCTAGATTATTGACAAATTAATTGTTACATACATACCTAATGTTACAAAATAGGTGCCTAATATATTTTCGTACTTATTGCCAATAAGCAATGAACATTGTATTATGGCACTAGGATTTCAGGATATTGTCATTTTATATGAAACATTCCTAATCTTACCTATTTATTTTGAAATCTAGTACATATATTATCAAATAGGTAGGTACCTACTAAAGTAATTACAGATGTAATTTCCTATTACATCATTATGTACCTAAGTATCTATTAAATGTCTCCCGCCTATGAATAACTTTCTCGTAAGTATACATTTTATGATTATTTTAGACAGAAAGACACTCAAAACATCTATTTATATCAAGTATCGTTCATGCCAAATTTCTGTCAAATTAACGACATGTTTTGATAATATCCTATTAATAAAACGAAGATAGGTATTTAACTCAGCGATCAACAAGAAAAGTCAGCGTGTTTAAAGTAGACAACAAAAATCAGCAGCCAATTAAAATCTCTCAACCCATCACCGTCAAGTCACTTTGGCTTTTAAATGCTCCCCCATGCCCGATTAGGGTGCATCCAAAGAGCGCCTACAGAGATAAGTCGGATATAAGAATGCGGGCTGACAAGCATAGACGCGTATACCACGCTACAAAGTTATGTTTACCCCACGCTTAATCTCTATGTCAATGATACAAAACCGGTTTTCGTATGGTAAGCGTTGATAAAGTTTGTAAATGATCAGCAATGGTGGACTGTCATGGCGCGTGTGACGTCATTCAACCAATGAGCGAGCGGGGCTACACGACGGTAGCGCCACAAGATGGCTGCCGTCGGCAGGCCGCCGCCGCTTTTGTTGTGTTTAGGCCTAAACGTCAAATATCAGAAATTTATTTAATTTTTACGCTTTTAAATAGAGGAATGTATGGTTTAATAAAAGCGGGAGACTTTTAATATGTTTCCCGTCATTCATATTGAGAAATTTTTAGTACTTTGTGGGAAACAGTAAAAATATCGTGTCGCCGGTATCGGTACATCGGTAGTCTCGAAGGTAAGTGTTACATGTGTAATTTCTAATATAATTCTATAGAAGTGTCTTAATCTTATTTTAAAGCTTCCTTAAAGATTTGTATAGAGTTATGGTTAACAGAAAAATTGAGTTATCCAATAAGAAAAATTTTGTTAACAAGTTAGGTAAACTTATTTCAACTTTATTTCTTATCCCTGTATGCTTAATGTAAATGAAATATCTATATTATGTTTACTTTTATTAAATCTTAAACTCTATTTGAAGTTATATGCTGATATTTAAATATAGTGTTATTTATTACATGTGTATTTACGTCTATCTATGTAAATATAAATTTAATTTAACATTATTATACGAAATTAGAATAATTTCGATTAGAATATAGTCGTCCTCTAGCTAAATTTAACCGGTCCACGTTTTACTAAAATTCCACTATGTATATAATATAAGGAATGCTTCAATAAGAATCCCAAAAATGGATGTAAAAGCAAACAATTAAATTTTGAAAAGTACAACTAATATTATACAAACATACCGCTAACAGCATTCTGTGACATCTATATCATAAAAAGCTAAACACAGTCAGGTAAAGTCCACAGTATTGTAAGTTTTAAAAAGTACCAACGATTCTAACTCATTCCTGACTGAGTTATTCATTGGATTGCAATTCCTTGAAATTCCATTTAACCACGACATCTTAGCACGAATGCATGAAGATCAAACGATGCTTCCACAGCAATATGTTTTATTATGTGCAATAGTAACAAATCTAACTTATTAAACGACCTAATATCGAATTGAAAACGGAATGCATCGTACGTACACAGGTAAGTATTATCTCTACAATTTGGTCTTCGTTGAAGAATATAATAATAATAATAATAATAATAAATAAATATTTCGGACACTTACACCAATCACCTAGTCCCAAACTAAGCAAAGCTTGTACTATGAATACTAGATAACGGATAAACATACATAAATAATTATATAAACATCTATGACTCGGGAATAAATGTTTATATTCATCACACAAACATTGACCCCTCGCGGGATTCGAACCCGCAACCGTTGGTTTCGCTGATAGGGTCACTATCCACTACACCAATCGGTCGTCAAATAATATATCTTCATTATTCCTTTAGGTGGGTTGTTTGATTGAGGTAATTGTACACCTACATGACATTGAACACGTTGCACTTCCATTATGGTAACTGTGGCTTTTTATATTAGGGTACTATTCAATGTAGGTATTGGTGTAATCAGAAATGTACATACACCTAACAGCGACCATAATAAATATTAAAACTACTTACACTTATGTGTAACATAGGTATTAGTAAATTAAACGGACTACCATATCGGTATTGGGCAGTGTGTACATAATTATTTTCAGGTTCCGTCTAATTCGATTACATTATGATATCGTTAATGTTATAAATGGTTTCATAAATAACATTAGTAAATTACATAGTTTATTTATAAAATATTCTTCGTGAGAGCACACTCAGTTTGGTAGAGTTGTATGCACTAACTCAGGATTATACAAGATATGCGAGCCTTTTAAAATATACGCTAATTTATCGTTGACGTGACCTAAAAGGAAGATAAAAGATGTTTTATAAAATGGTTTTATTTTAAGACATTATGTAAGGGAGTTCTTCGTGATTTCACCGCCATCTTGCAGGATACGCGACCGCCTACGCCATTTAATTCAGGATTTGCAATTCGAGAAGGATACTATTGTATGTACCTAAGAGAATAACGCAAATATTATATATCACATTCATCATATCAGAAGCGTACTTTCTTTACAAAAGGTGATTTCTATGGAAGTTGAACTATCGATCTACTGAAATATCGAATTTCAAGTAAATAAACTTTGATATAGAGATTTAATGGTACGTTTAAATGACATTCAAAAATACCACGTATGGGATAAAACAAAGGTCGCATATTTTAGCATCAACCTACTTTTGTTTTGGAACTATTTTTTTAGTTAACTTTTTGTTTGCACTAGCCACATAGCATGAGAATTAATTAGAATTTTTCGAAGTGATTATTAATTTTTGAAAATAGATAGAGGTATCTTTAGCATGTTAAGTATATGTAGAGACATTACTTAAGTGCTATTTTATAATGCTTAAAATGCATAGGCGGTACCTAATTATAGTTTTAATAAATAGATACTTATATCGAATGAACTTAGTATTTTTTACAGAATAATATAAAATTAAAGCTTGTAATAAGTAAGCGTCAATGATTGCTTACAATTCACGGAATCTCAGAAAGACTGCTACCGATAAAATTATTAATTATTTTATATGCTGTTTACGCATTAGTTCTAAGATCTAATAACCTAACTATTTAAAACAATTAAAATTATTAACATTCAGTTTTCCAAACTCTTAAAATAATTTTTGGCTTCACATGAAATATCTTACATTTAAAACTCTGGTGAAGAAATGTTTCTTGGTTATTCTATTTCATGAGGGACTAATAAGTAGGTAGGTACCTATTATATTTGATACTTACAGAGATGTTATAAACTTGTCTGGGATACCTAATTTATTATTGTTTATTTCTCACGTAATACGAGTTATACAATCAAACAAAAGTATCAAAAATACATACAGAAAAATTTGTCTCGGCACTACGGCCAACGGAACTTGCCTTGCCCCGTCGTGTTCCTTACCCACAGAATCATATTCCCATTATTACTACTATAAGGTAGAGTTCGGCAAATAAATCTTAATTTTTTTGGTTACAGGGGACGTGCGGTGCCACCCTAATTTTTTCCCAAATTCAGCCCCACCCCTCATCGAAGGCATTTTTGGTATGCGCCCGTCCATTCAACTACCGGACACCACGGAATGCAACTGTGGTCGAATCTCATATAGTGAGTATTAGAAAATGTGAGGAATTTTTAATTTAATGTGTAGGTACTTACATACATTAATATGTTGACTAGTGTTCATCCATCTGTTTAATATACTTTATTTTGTAGGTACCAGGGTATACTTAAAATAGACAGATTTTACATTTTTATTATCCGACTGCCCAAGGAAGGAGGGTAATGTTTATCGAGTATATGTATGTATGTATGCCCGTTCCTTTGGCGTATCTTGTAGCCTAAACGGCTTGACGGATTTCAAACTGCATGGTTTCGTTACATTCGTCTTGATACCTGTGCCATAGGATACATTTATGGTAAAAAATCCAACATGGTGTCCGCAAAATATAAAATATGCTGTCGGGTTTTTTGGTTTTAAGATACTTCAATAGTCATTTAGGACACTGCTTGTTCATAAGGCAATTTTCCCCTAAGAAGACCATGCAAGAAACTCGAGCGGTTGCTCTTTAAAAAAACAGATTTTTGTATTACAAAAAGGTTTTTAATTTTCATTACCTAATAATTGTGAAATAATAAAAAAAAATGTGGCATGCGAACGAGCTTGTTATGTCCAGGGATGATTATCATCTAAATAGCCTAAAATATTATATCTCAAAATTAAAAAAAAAATCTCATCCGGTATAATATGCTTTCTTAATAAATTTCTACTATATCTATAACTATATCATATTATTGCATTTCCGTATATTTGGTAGGGTGAGCCGTGGATATAGTTTCAAGCATTAAACTCTTAATGTTTGGAACACCCAAGCACTAATATTTGGGATATGTCTGACCACCCCATTTCAGATAAATGTCGTAACGTTATGTATGTATGCATTTTTGAATACTGCACATCGTCGTTGGTGTACATACTCTTAATAATCTGGAATTGCTCATAATGTCGCATAAAAAAAAGGGATATCTATTGACTACACCATTTGGGAAAAATGTCGTGACGTTATGTATGTATGTATGAGAAGTTACCTTCGAATCGGATAAACTGATTTCCATCAAGCATGACTAAGCACCATTTCGCAAGTAAACCGTTTTCAAATCGGTTCAGCCGTTTAGCGCAGCAATGCCATAGATAGACACACAGTTACACATACACACAAACATTTGCTTCAAACTTATGAGACCGCTTTTTATGCGAAAATCATTGGTCAACCTTTGGAAGTGTTACATAGGTACTGGTCTACAGATGTTTAAAATCCTGTATGTTATCATATAGGTACCATCATTGCCTACAAATAACGTTCCAAACAGTTAAGTGTCGCTATTAATGTGGCGATTATGAATTTTAAAATTTCTATCCTCCTGTAACCTGTAGGTAATCTAATTCCTGCTCTCTCTCTCTCTTCAATTTAAGAGCTATGCTCTTGTCGGTAGAGGTCTTTCCACATTTCTCTATATTCAGCCCTTTTTTGACTTTCTGATACGACACGGCATTTACATTTTCCTTTACTTCAGTCATGTATGTTCTTCTAGGCCTTCCTCTCATCGTCTTGACCTCCACTTTTCCTTCAATGATGTTCTTGACAAAGTTGTCATGTCTTATCAGATCACCCGACATCTTTCTCCTTCTGTTGTCAATGCTCTTCAAAAACACTCTTCTCATTAACCATCTGCAGGACCTCTTCAGTTACTGCTATCCCTTAATATTTAATAATAACTCTACTTGTCAAGAATCTATGTTTTATGTTGTTGAATTTGAAGCAGAACCCCGTTACTTGTATATTGTTACGCTCTCAATGGTTTTAGTAGTCGCTTTTTTTACATACCAACAGGAGGATACATGATGATCTTATCCTAACGCTACATAAATATCTACATTTTTATCAATGACGTCACGAATAATTAAATCTCATGTCATATCTCAATCTCACAGTACTCATAGTTTAGAGCATGAACGTGTTAGCACTATCATCGAAATGTTATAAAGGTTTGTGCACTCAGGTAAATGGAACGTCATTCATGACGTCATTCGTAACGTCGTATTTAAATGTCATGGTACGCTGTCAGTACTCACAGTTTATAACATGAGTAGTATTATAGCGCTATTGTATAATGTTTGTGTGCTCACGTAAATTGCATGTGAGAATGACGTCGTCGATGACGTCATATTTAAAAGTCATGGTACGCTGACATTACCCACAGTTAGCATGGGCGGTGTTAGGTTTGTCGTCGAAACCCTAAAGAAGGTTTGTGTGCTCACGTAAATTGGACTTTTGGATGACGTCGTCCATGACGTCATATTTGAATATCATGGTACACTAACAGTACTCATAGTTTGAAGCACGGACGATGTGGGCGCTGTCACCAAAATGTCATAGAAAATTTTGTCACTCGCGTAAATTTAACGTGAGAATGGCATCATCAATGACATCATATTTAAATGTCATGGTACGCTGACAGTACTCAGTTTTTTTTATGCACAACGGCTTGGTACTTGACCTCAATCGCACCTGATGTTAAGTGAAGATGAGGTCGAAGGTGGAAGCGTACTGACCCGGAAACCCGAACACATTTGGGGGACTGGCTATCTTATCTCTGACAACCGGAACACAACAATGCTATTAACATTGTTTTTTAAGGTTTAGATAAGATGATGGTAGCTAGCCAGGCGGACATTTAAAATGCCCTACCACCAACCAAACCGAGTACTTAAACATGTACCCCGCTGGGAATCGAACCCGCGACCTCCGAATCGTAAACCCAACGTTGTTTACATTGAGCCACTGAGGCGGTTACTAGATGAATTTGAACGTAATCTATTGATGAAACAGTATTAGAACACGGGTTATTAATGTTGGTATTTCAAATACTCGAGAATACTTCATGCTGTACTCCAAGGTACTCTGATATGAAAATATCATTCTATAATACCAGCATAAGGCTCTAAGCAAAAGACTCAAACTAATTTGGAGAGTGAAATAGTGAATATCTACTTTTTTATTGAATATATATGGATTTCCTATTTGTGAAAGGGTGCCCGTTCGAATCCTACTAGGGGTAAAAGATTGTGTGGTGAGTTCGAACATTTATTGTCGAGTCATGGATGTTGATTTAAATATTTATATGTTTATCCGTTACCTAGTATGCACAGTACAGACTACACCTAGTTTGGACTAAACTATTAGTGTAATTTTCTGAAATACTTATTTATGTAATGATTATTTGACCTCTGATAGCAGAATAATTCGGTTGACAATACAGAAACAGTTATTAATGACATCTATCTAATATTATAAATGTGAAAGTTGGGAAGTTTGTTTGTTTGTTTGTTGCTCTATGGCGGGAAATTAATGAACGGATTTGGATGAAATTTGGTATATAGATAGAACATACCACGGATTAAAACAGGATATTTTTTAACCCGATAAAATGAGTAGTTACCGCGTGATAAACAAATTTAACATCCGCGATAAAGGTACTCTACACTGGCGAAGTCATGGGCGGAAAGCTTGTACCTAATATGGAATTTAGAAAGTAGATATGTTTTAGATTCACATTATAAAAGTATAATGAACCTAAATAATTGACTTAGATATGTTTAAACCGACATAGAACAACACCATATTGCTAATATTACTTTTTAAGTGACTCCCAAAAAGGTGAGGTACCTACCTACTATGTTCGTCTACGTTTTTATGTATGTTCATCTATATTTTCGTCAATTATTAACTGATTTTAATGATTCATTTTTTGTTTGATAGAGTCAATCACCAGGTTCGTTTCAATGATGAACATCAAGTAACTATCTAATAGCTATTTTACCTATAAGTTGATATCTATGTAAATGAGTACTTAATTGAAAAATTGTTTCAATGCAAGTATTTATACGAAGCGTTATCACTAATCCACCACTTAACTAATAAAATTTATGTAGGTAATGGTTTAATGCATAAATATTAATAGTTTGTCATTATATATACATAAAGGTTTGACTTTATTTATATTGTAATGTAATTATAGCCAGACAAATACGAGTTACAAGTGGCATTTGCTAACAAATAAAATTTATACTAACGAGCTATAAGATTGCCTGTCTGGATCCGAACCCATAAACCGTTATCGACAGGAAGGCAGTGCCAATGACAGGCAAGTATGTAGAGTCTGCACTCTACTTGTGTAGTTTGCACGTTTCTTTGCACTTGCTTGTCGAAATTTTTAACTTAAAGTGAGAAATTCTTTTTTCAAAAAATTAGTAGGTACATAATTATAGTTTGTCTACTATCCATCTAGCGTGTTTCCCGGCGGAGTAGAATAGGACCAACTGTCTCTTACTGTGAGTGTTGCATAATGTGACTAAGGGAACGGAGTTTCTTGAGCCAGCATATTAAACCAGTGATAGGCAGCAGCGTCATTGGTGCTCCCGAAAAATCAGCAATCGCGAACCCGCTTGCCCAGCTTGGGCATTGGGCAAATCCTTCTATGTAAAACGAAGAAAATAGCTTTATGGATTGTCAAGTAGTGGACTATTATGGGCTGATAATGTAATGTATTATTAATTACCTTTGCCTGCTCTATTCATTTTATCAGGATAAAAATAACCTGTGTTTAATCCAAGATATGTTCTACCCATATACCAAATTTCATCCAAATCCGTTCATCCGTTTCGCCGTGATTGAACAACAAAGAAACAAATAAACAATCAACCAACAATCAAGCAAACAAACATACAAACTTTCGCATTTATAATATTAGTTAAATTAGATATTATAGGCAAAGTTATAGCGGTGACATATTTTAGCGATGAAACAATTTTTTTTGTGAATAACTTCTAGAATTTCAATTCAATGAACTTCAGAATAGGTTCGGTCCTGAAAACCGTCTATTTATTCAAAAAAAAAACATGGACTTGGATAACTGTGCATAAGTAGGTACTTATAATATTTTGATTATACTTATGTCGCCCAACAAAATTTTTATACCTAAACCAATTTCCAATATGGTAATGATAACAAACCGAAAAAAGAACGTATAGTTATCAAATAAGGAAAAACCACCAGCCTGTGTCGGTACTGCAGGCTATACTCTAATAGGTATCTTGCACGATAAAAGTTAATTGAGCACTCTCTGAGAGCAGGTGGCGTAGGCTGTGCCTTATCTAAATATCGACTTTTTATCGGTAACCCCACATCCATGAAACAAACACCGCTTTATATACTAGTGCCGCAAACACATGTAAATATTCGGAGCCTAAGCAAACTATCAAAAAACATTACTGGGTGCAAATAACAACGGTCATGGCGTATGTAATGAAAATCTTGCATCGGGATTAGTCCCGTGGTTCGGCGCGCGCCGAGCGAGGGAGGTAATCGATGCCGCATAGGGACGCGCGCCCCGACGCCCTGCTAGACCGGCAGACGCCCGGCGACGCCGCTACCGGCCACACGTCTTCCACCCGCGGAACCCCATCCGTCACCATCCGTCAATGTTTACTGACGGACGCGATCAGCTGACCGGTAAGTCACGTGCTCACACCGCGAACACCCGCACATGCTCACAACACCAAAACACTACTCTAGCTTCGTATTGCGTTATTTAACGTGAACATTTTATTTCATTTTGTGCATTAGAATCAATAAAACTGCAACAGGCCCGGTGTAATGCCCGTCCGCGTCGTAAATTATGAATATAATGCACCCTTGCTCTTTCACGTTTCTCTATTCAGACTTGCACACACAGGCGGATTCTTTATCTTTACGAGTGGTCGAAACGGCGTCTCTTTTGTAATTTATCCTTTATGTACAACAATAGATGGTGGACAAAAGGCCCTGACGCTGCGGGCGATATCGTCCCTCCTCACTAAAAAGACTGTAAAAGACAAAGACTCGCTTCGCTACCGGTTCGCGAAATTTGCAAAAATAATTTTTGCAAACCAATCGTATCCTTCTTGCTAGAGCGCGACTCTGTCATTGGTCGCCGCGGACAATAGATTATTTCGCCACAGTACCTTTTAAAATATTCAAAAACAATTTCACTATCGTTATTTATTTACGATTGCACATAACTTTTCCTGTTTCGCTCGGGGCGGTTATCCGATAGAAGAACTTATGTGCTATCAGTGTTACCCTTTTCGCTTTGAAAACCCAAGCGTGTTGTAAATCGGTTGTTTTATTTTATAGATGGTGTTCCCTGGGGGGCGGCGGGGTGGAATCGAGCGCTACGTCGGTCGGTGAGCTTTTAAGATATTACCGAGTCGCCTCGAAATGGTGTGAAAATGTCACAATTGAATCGTGAATTTTCATTGCGGCGCACACCCTGTATCCCAAATATAGGCTCCCCGTTCCGTCTACTGATAACATAATACTAAAATATATATTATAGTTTTTCAGATGGTGACGACTGCAGCTGAAGATAGGAAGACTGGACGAACTGAAGAATAGAAGAGAAGACAACGCGTCGCCTTCTGTACGTATACTGAATGTATCCTGAGTGCCTCATTCTTTCCGGTATACCTTCAGTATACGTAACAGAAGATGACACTGCTCGACGGTCGCCGCGACGATCTTCAAGACTTCTTGACCTTACACCAATAACAATATGATTATGTTTTTTTGATACTTGTACTCACTAATGATAGTCTAATTTTCAAAAGAATGATTGTAATATGTTTAGGTATATAACACTGTTTACAGCAATTAATTTATACATTTTGTATGTTATATCAATTTCATCAATACATTATTTATTTATTTTTATATCAAGGTATGACAAACGAGCAAGTAGCTCGATGAATGTATGTATGTATAAAGTAATTGGTTTACATAGAGTAAATTACATTAGATAAATTTGTTTTTGAAATATTAACATAATCATTAATACATAAAAAACGTTTTGAAATAATATTTGATTATAACCTTTTTGTATTATTTTGTGTACTTACCTTTAACTTCCAATACATAGTACTATATAATAAAATAGATTAGCGATATTAAACACATTTTGAAAGATATATCCAAGCAAAATTTAATAAGTATTAAATATTTACTTTCTGAATTAATTAACAACAAAGAATTGAGAATAAATTTTGTACAACACAATAAACATTTTAATGATTGAAAATGTTTCATTTGTATGACAATTTTGTTATAATCATACTATAAAAATGTTATTATTAGAATCATTAACATTCTTTATCAATGCTTAAATTTCAATGTCATGATTATAAAAGATGCAGTTAGAAATAAAAATGTTAAATTGAAAATTTAGAAATACCCCGAGACAATAAATGATTTAAACAAAACGGCTGAACCGATTTTGATAAAACGTGTCTAAGAACCACCGCTAGAAAACCTGCTTACAAATAGAAACCGCATCCTAATCGGTTCACCCGTTTTAGAACTAAGGTGCTTCAAACAGACATACACACATAGCGATCATTATAACACCCTTCTTTTTGCCTTATAAACCAATCTATATAAACGTTGTACGTATGCAATGAATATTTAGGAAATATTTATACCAACTAATACTGTCACAAACAAATGACTTTAGCTAGTTTTAGGTAAAAAATCAATCCAGTTAGCTTGTAGTACACTTAGCTACATAATTAATCATACAGGATAATTTTACATGATTAATGGTAGCTCTTCAAACTGTATCATTCACAGTTTTCTAAGTAGTCTGTACATGTAAGAGTGTTATTTTAGACAATTGCAGTTGATAAAGCAAGAATAGGCATCATGCTACAATATATAATATAATACTGCCCTGTATGAATAACTATGACGCCGACTGTATCTGCAATTTGTATTTGTGTCTAAATAGTTACAAAAATATATGTAAAAATACAGGTTTATCCGAACACATACCTATGTCATCACCGCACACTCAAACACGACATAGTGATTTCTGTTATCTAGCTTATAACTAGTCATTTATCTCCCTACACACATACCTACAGAGATAACTATATCACTTATAACTCTTGAAGAAAACAAAAATAAATAAACAATTTGTAAGGTAATAGAATAAACATGGCGACATTTTTGACCACGAAATTGACATCATGTTCTGCGACCACAACGTAGTGTTCGCAGAGATAAGACAAATACACTTGACGTCCTACTGACTCTCTTTGTAAAGGAATCACAGGTTCGATCCCTGGTCTCTAAAATTATTGATTAATTTGCCACTATAAATGAATTACCTATAGTCGTACTTAACACTAAAAGTTATCGCATATTTAAAATCTCAGACAAATAATACTTATTATAGACAAATAATATAATGCATATAGTACCTGAAATAGGTTTCGTTATATAACAAACGAACTTCAGGTAATTTCTGTTATTCGTAAGAAGAGTATGACAGAACCTCTAACAAAATTAAATGAACTAAAAAGATTTGTGAAGCTAAAATAATAAATTTCATGAATGTGAAATATTTAAATAGCAGAAAAATATAAATCAACCCTAGATACTTCATGTGTGATTAAATAGATATGAGTATGGTATCCACTCAGCTAGTCCCCTGGTATATAAAAGAAGCTTAACACCTAGTGAAATAATTTATTACGTCTTGACAAATCATAAAAAAAAATTTAAAAAAAATGATGAACATGTAAACGAATGACACTGCATGCATGCTCAGAATATGCAATCCCAAAATAATATTAAAATGTTGATTACATTTATAAGGTGCATTTTTAATTAATAAAAACGTCTTATTGTCAAAAGTAAGTTATATTTTGTTTGGACTGGAAACCTAATCTAAGACATTATACCTGGCAGCTGAGGTGCCACATCATACAGTAACCGTGGTCAATAGCGTGGGTATAATATATTTTTGTGTTCCAGTGTAAAAGATAAGTGAGTAGAGAAATTACTACCAAACGCAGTATTAGATGGATACTTTCATGTCATCAGGATTATACTCAGAAATGCATCTGGGATGTCTGAGGTACAAAGTGTCGATATCATATAGGTGAGAGAGGTTAAGTAGTGTCATTTTCTATCTGGTCTAAAATGGGGCCGCATCAGAAGAATAAATAAATGTCTCGAATTTATAACAGATCCTTTCATCTAATTTTTGTAACACTGTTCTTTATAAATGGATTTTATGTCCTTATTTAATAATATAGCAGATTCAAATTTCGTGCTAAAATTTTTTCTAATGTAATTTATCCAATAAACCCTATTATCTTTCTACTAAAGAAAACGTTACAATACAGTACTAGGCAGATGGATGGCGATCGCTGACTTCAAATTCTCATTATGATGCTATTGTGTAATATCTACTGGCATATGCTGATACGGTGAGGTGGCAAGGGAAGATACTTTTAAATTAATAATGTCCCTGTCCCATATAATGACACCCGATTTCAAAATGTCCCTTACCGAGAGAACCCTTCCTCAAAAGGTCTATTACGGTTTGATGTTATTGTTTTGCTGGAAACCATACGAAAATCTACATACTTACCTAAGTAGATGTCCATTAAAATCCTTCAGATATGAACATATTTCTTGACACGATCTAGAATTACATATTTGCAAAATTCTTCGTGGACCTCAATTTCAGAATCTAATACCCCTGTTAAAGAATACCTTATCTCCAACATCCAGACAACAACGATGCAGTCCACAGAATTATAAAGGAATTCACTATAGTCCTTATATCAAAGATACCACAAGTCTGATACCTATAAATGTAGTGAGTCTGTTTCGTTTGACATATGGACTTTAAAGTCTGTAGTTAGAGGGTTGTATTTATTAATAAGCGTATGTAGGCTATCATATAAACGATTTAGTTCCTGTTTTAAAGATCTTCCAAAAATGTTAAAAAGCTTTAAATCATGTCTCTGATGTTTTCATTTTTCCGGCTTCCATACATATAAATTCCCCTCCTGTGTGAACTCATCTGAGATAATGTCTTTCGACTGTTTGGAGATTTCTGCACGTTATTCCAACCGATTTGTAGTTATGTTATTTTTCCAAATATCTTTTTTATTTGCTCTCAGTGGTCGATAAATTACTGTCATATTAATAGAATTGGAACAGGAAGATATAAAAGAACGTTTCTTTTTAAGTTATTTATGTTATGTTATTCATTAGATGTGGTAGTTTCGGAATAAGTTTAAAGTTTCTAGATCTCTTAACAAGGGTATGAATGCTGCATAGTCATCATATCCACCCTGTAATCATAAACCAAGCTCCACTGCTTCGCAACAGCCACTCCCAAAACGCGAATTGCATCGCATGGGAGGATTTGCGTTGATCTCGGCAGGTGGAGATTGCTAGGAGTCTCACTCTAATGACGATGCCGCACGCACTAGTCGCCTTTTAAGTATTTATAGGAAGTAGTCTAGATACGCCGAGTAGCTGGAATGCTGGAGAAGATCGAAGATGAACAAGATCGAGTTCAGTGGCTTACCTTGGCAGCGGCCTATGTCCAACAGTGATCTGTCGGTCTATGATGAGGATTTGAAGAAAGTTGATCCTATTTAAACTGGAGACCATGCATGCGATACAAACACTACAGACATTTTAATTTCATATAGGTAGTTAAGGTGGTCAAAAATATACTGCCATTTAAGAAAAATGTCCTTAATGGGCGTTGCAGTATATAAATTGTTCTTTATTTTTGTCTGCTTGCCAAAGCAAATCGAGCTATATGCAACGCATTAATTAGGTTCATTTCTTTTAGACACTATCTAAGATTAATTTAACAACTCTGACCACTAATATTGTTTTGGTGCTGAATTTACCAAGAGAGCTAGATGACTTACTGAAACTGAATTCTTGAAATGCTTGGAGACATTCTACCGAGTGTCCCAACATACTTAATAGAAAACTATTGAACTAAGGAAAATACTGACAATAAAAATAATTTCAAACACATAAAACTCTAAGTAGTTCATGGAAGAGTATGCCATTTAAGAATTGCCTTCCTGGGCAGCATCTACTGGTGGTTTTGTAATACTTTCCACAAACCAAGGCCTGTACCCTGCATTATTCAACTGACAATAAATTTACTCTACCCTGGATCGAACCCTCTTAATCAGTAAAAATACGAGTAATCAAACGAAAAAGGTGTTCCAAGTCTACCAATATAAACAATTTAAAGATATATTAAGTATACTCATATAAAAAGTAAAGGAAAATTAACTTCGTTCAAACGCACTAAAGATTACTTTCCTTAAGTTGTTCACTGAACCGCTTAGTTGCTCTTTTCACGTTAACTCTGCGATTGTGAAACCACTGAATCAAGTATAGTTGACCGCACATCAAGCGTAACACTGCCTGTAATAGCCTAACTCCCGTATAGTAGCGCGCTCATAAAACATGTCAAAAGTGTTACGTCTGATGTGCGGTCGAATATACCTGTTTTTTTTTTTTAATTTTTGCATACCGTCTTTACACTTACTAATGCAGAAGTTTGATGAGAAGGTGAATACGATGATCATAACTTCAGTATAATCTTAATCTTCTCATAATAATGAATGAATACCTTTAGATTTATATAGGTATAGAATGTGCAACTTAAGGTTTACAAAACGGGGGTCGCGGGTTCGATTTTCTGTGGGGCACTCGTTCAGTACTAGGTATGCTTGGTAGCATGATAATTTAAAAAATCCGTCTATAACTAGCCCCTGCCGTCTTAATGCATATCTTCGAGTAACAATGCTATATTTTTAATTAGTTAAAAATCATTTATATAGTAGGTATTAGTGTTCCGGCTGTTTGAGATGTGATAGCCAATCTCCGAAATAAGTTAAGTTCCGTGTGAGTAGTCTTCAACCTTCAATTTCACGTATGTCCATCGTTAATAAATAAACCATGGCACTTCTTGTTATACATACAAACATAGATGTTTTTTGGTGGAAAGTCCCTTAGTCGACTTTTAGTCCCCGGAAGAGACGGGTTAGTTCTATTCTTTTAGGTGTCGAAGTGCACACAGCACTCTTCATGAGTGAAGAGTGCTGTGTGCACTTCGACACATTAGTGCTGAGGCACTAATTCTAAAAACTATTCATTTTTGTATAACTAAATAGGTACCTGCTCGTAATTGTTTATTGTAATCTATTAATGTTTATCATACAAACAATTGACATGGTCCAGTCCTATTCCAAATACCTAATACAGGTACATTAAGTATTATTTGGTTGCCTACTTACGTCTCCAAAACCATAGGGCATGGTCTGGGGTATTTTCAGATGGTGACAAGGAAGACATTATATTTCATCGAGTTATATGGTATAAGTTCAAATAATGCGACCAAATCAGGTATCTACGTTATCCTATATGTAGTGTCTATATTTTCCGATTAGAAATCTTGTACATTATCTGAAAAATTTAAAAGAATTTTCGGCTAATGATTGCAGAATGACAATACAAAATTTTATTTTAATAAATGCTTTATAAACCTGTACTTTTAACCCTCTAGATACGCGCATTAATCTTTATATGACAAACGATTGTGGCGCCATCTCTGTTGTTGTATCTGAACTTCTTCGTACTTGCAGGCTGTAGTTACTACACTGACTCGTGGAAGCTCCTTCAGCTGTTCTAATAAAAATGTTAATGCAAATTATTCAAGGTTTTGAATTCTTGAATTATTCATTGTAATGAAAAATGAATTTAGATAATGTTCTACTAAGATTTAGCAGCTTAAAGGAAATTTTCATTTCATGTGACTGTTTGGAATAGAAAATGAGATTTTCAATTTCTTGTAAGTTTGTACATTATTTTGTGCAATAAACAGTATTGTATTATAATGTCAGATAGATAGCCACAATCTACATTTAGATTAATTAAAATTATGCTAATTAAGATGAGATGAAACTGGCACAAAACTTTTGTGAAATAAAATATAAACTTTCAAAATGTTTTTGAACCTAAGTACCTATTATAAATTACCAGTAACTAACTGTTCACTATAAATATTTAAAGGGAGCATACATTATTATGTTTAAATTGAATAAATAGTATGATGATACATATTATATGACATCCTAACTAATCCCAATCCCAACTAATATTATAAATGCGAAAGTTTGTGTGTGTGTATATATATGTATGTACGTTTGTTACCTCTTCACGCCTAAACAGCTAGACGGATTTGGATTAAATTTGGTTGGTCGACAGATTAGGACCTGGATTAATGTATAGGTTATTTATTTTTTTGCTTAACCGATTTTCATGAAATGTTCCACGCGAATGAAGTCGCGGGCAACAGTTAATAGGCCGCATAAAATCGATTGAATTCCTAAACCGATCGTTATGTATGGAAAGAAAGAAAGAAAACATTTATTCAGCTTAAAAAGAGCATGTACATGAAAATTTTGAGATATTAATACTAAAACATAATAATGCAAGCTGACATAGGTTCCAGCTCAGCATAATGCTGTGGCATGAACCATATAGTACTGAGTATATTAATTCTGTGCCACAGTGCTGATTTTCAGCTGGCACCTTTGTAGGAGGTTAGGCGCTCATAGAATAATTAAAAAAAAAACAAATATAATAATAAGATAATGGCGGACATTTCCTGCATTATGAGTACCTGCGCTGCCCGTGGGGCTACTCAATAGTATTCAAAGGCACGTAACGTAACCTAAACAATCCGCTCTAACCAGCACAGGTTTTGGAAAAGCGAAAATTTCCGGTATACATCCGCCTAGGCATTCAAATGAAGAGCTAATTTAACCATCTGCCTATGACACATACCTACATAAATTGACAGAGGAGCTAAGATAAGCTGAAAATAGAAATTAATCAATTTGTGACATCTCAGTAAATAATAAAATAATACCTACATTTTATACAACTCAATTCATTATCTCATTTATGTTATATAGGTAACTCATTTTAATTGACTTTTTAAAATAATAACGTCTGATCATGTAGGTACTTACTTACGTAGGTAATTTAAATAATCGTTTGTCTGTATTTGACGCTGCCTTGTAAATGAGACTATCCATACCATTTGTTTATTTTATTTATAAAATAATACACATGTGTGTATACGCCGATTACGTACATAATCACAACCTTGACAAGGCCTGTTACTGTGGATACTAGATAACGGATAAACATACAAAAATATTTACATAAACATTAATGTCTTGAGAATTAATGCTCGTATTGATCACACAAACATTTACATCTTGCGGAATTCGAACCTGAATCCGTTGGTCGACTCATTAAAAGTGTAAGTTTTAAAATAATTACAAATAATATCGTGCAAAACATCTGTGACTTGCATGGTCTGGATGACCATAAAAGCGGTCAGCCATAAACCATTGTTTCAGAAGGTGAAAGTTTTAAAACCCTTCCGTGTTGAGGTGTATCCAGGAAGAATAGAAAATGTAACAAAAAAGAGAAAGTCGGGGTCTTTACCTTTGTCGAAAAAATAATTTATTTATATGCGACAACCAATGAGAGAGCTCGAAGGAAACTTTCTAATTCGGTTTTGAAATTGTCTCATCCATCTTACGGTCATTTGACCGGTAGCTTTTGAAATATAAAAGTGGTAAATGTTAGTGCAAATAACTTTAATTTATAAAGATTCATAACGAGTGAGTGATTACAGTGCGAATTGGATTTGACGTAAGTTTAAAAGTAGCAATCTAATTTAGGTAATTAACTATAAAAAGAAAATGTTACTATAGTGTTCTGTACTTGCAATAGATACGCCATAATTAACGAGAACAGTGTACTGTCCCTTTGTTTTGTTAATTTTCCCCATACCACACCACACTCCAAATCAATGTATGTAACATACTTACCTTAAAATTATTTATTAGTGTTATGTAAATATTATGGTATTTATTCATATAACCTATGAAGAAATGTTTAATGTCACAATGATCATACCTTATCTACCTTTATAATTTTTTGTTTAGTTGCATAATTCAAAAATTTCGATCAAATAATACTTACTCGTATAATTTTACATTCACGTCTAACAAAAGCTTTCTAATAAGATATCAGCTCACGTATCCGACCGTACGAAGCATTTCTGCTAACCCTACAGTGCTGGCATTCAGCCATCTAGTGTGAATATAGCGACCCATCACCAAAATCCGGTTCCTACATCTATCTTGTTAAGAGTAAGCGAGATAAATGTAACTTTGATTGTGCGTCTGCGAAACGGTCGTATTGAGCGGGCTGTTGTCATGGCAACAGACAATGGTTTTTGGGTGCATAATATTTTAGGCTGCGTCGGGGTGCGGGATGTGGCGTGCGGGGTCGGGGGTAGGTCGAGAGCGGCAGCCATCTTTAAAATTATATTTCCAGTTTGGACGAACTCCTTCGATTCCAGCGCAACTTTCCTTCTGTAGAGATGTGCAGAATATGGAAAATTTGGGTTATGTTTAACAATGCTTGTTGTCGTGCATGTATATAGCTTACGTGTTTTGTTATTTGTTTGATCATTAATGTATCCATATGGCATTGTGGTCTGAAACTAAAATCAAATTTTCTTTTAATATGTATAGCCAATATTTTAGCCACTTTCCATTTTGATCTTTCATAAACTAATAATGGCGACTAATCATATTCTCCACAATGAAAAATATAATTCATATACAATTACAAGTAATCCCCACATTATTACCACTTGAGAAATGTTCACTGACTACCGGTGGTCAGCACACTACAAAGGAAAATTTATCTGCGATGTTCCTGTATACTTTCACACGAGAGGCTGACTCGTCTGCGGCTTACGGCCCCGCAGTAAAGCCTCCGATTAATGTCGATCCTCCGACAGCGCCTCCCGCCTCGATTAAGCGATATTCTGCTACCTGGCCTTCCAGATGTTTCAGGCGAAAATTATTTAAACATTTTTATACACATTTTGAAGGGTTAAAATGTGCTTGTTTTGGGTCTGCGTTTTGCGGAAGAGGATTAAAACTGCTCACCTTTTATGCAATTTTGAATGAAGTTTTTTCACTGCTGATCTGAAACAAAAAAAATATTTAAGTTATTAGGTATTTCTTCTTAGCGAGTCGATGGCAAAAATATCAAATTCTCGAGGACCAGAAAGTGGCCACGCGTACAGCATTGTCTGGGTATAATATCATTTAATAGGTATTTAATTAGACAAGATGAATATACTTATAGTAACAACGAAAGTTTATATTCTAGCGAAGTAAGTAAATATAATATAACAAACTGAAAATGTATAAGCCTTCGGCATAATCGTGTCAATAACTTATTGCTAAACCTATTCCAAGTGGCTACTATGTTGTCCAGACAACCCTTCTCTAAGCTTCTATTAACGTCGTGTAATATTTGTTCCATCCAATTTAAACATATTACATGACACATTTAGGCGTATCTCTTATAGATAGCAGGTCGTAAAATAAAAGCACTTGCGCTGGGGAAAATAGAAGGTCCGTATGCAGTAGAGGGTTGAATTTAGGCCAGCGGTATACATGACGGCTGGGACGCAGTGTTAAGGACTTGCTTCTTGCAAGATACTCTAGAGAGCATGTCGACGCATTCGCTCTTTCATTTCGTTACGTTTTCTGT